>CM067336.1:80160000-81502500 GCA_034376525.1 Nicotiana benthamiana
ACAGTGGACAAAAGAAATTCAGACCATGAAACTTTATATAAAAGTAATGATTCTAGAGAGAAAAAAAGATCAAGTCTATATTGATGTTTAGTTCAACGCCTCGGTGGTATGGGTATCAATTCATTCCCTCCCAATATTTTTTAGTCTTTCACTAATTTGTTTAATTGTTTGTTAGAATTAAGTACGTTGTTTCTATTTTATGTTAGTATGAGTTATCAATCATAATTCAAACCAATCATGTCAATAATGTTCTTATATGAGAAATTCATTTGATTATTAAGAATGGTTATATGCATAACAGGTTATATTAAATGCAGAGGCGAATCCAATATTTAAAGGCTTCGAGTGCCATAAATTTTGAACATAGTCATGTTATAATTTATATTGTTTAAATAGGGCATAAATTAAATCAATTTGTTTATTTGGGTTTCGCTTTGGGTTATTCGTCTTTGAGATTAATATAGACAAATCGATCGAGCAAAAAAATAAAACTATTATGATAACATGGAAAAAAAACATAAGATTCAACTGGAGTATGCATTTTGCATAAGAAAAAAGCTCGATATCAATTTATATTTAGATACTCAAAGCAAAACTTATACTAATAAGCACTCTAAACATTAGAAAAAAATAAGTATACGAACATTATTTAATTTACTTTTTTCTTTTTACAAAAATTCACTCACTCAATGTAATATAAAATTGTCCTACTTTAGAGCTATTTGACAACAAAATAAAGTTTCATCTTTGATTAGAACGGTAACTTATTCAAGGATTTCTATTATTATTATTTTTTTTTTATTTTTTTTTTTTTTTTATTATTATTATTATTATTATTATTATTATTATTATTATTATTACTACTACTTTTGCAAATAGAATTTCGGGATTGTGCTCTCGAGGAAAAATTAATATTTTATCATCTATTCATAAATTATGGAGAAGTTGGAAAAAGACAATAGTGGAGACTTTTTTTGGCAAAGAAAAATATATTTGTGAAAAGAAAAGATTTTTACATTTTATGTTAAAAAGGAGAAAAGAAATTTCAAAAAACTAATAAAATTAAAAAAAATTAATAGGAACTACTAACAAACAAAAAAAGAGTAACTAAGGAAAGAGAAACAAGGAGTAAACCTCCCTGTAGTATGCAATCTTATATGCATAAGGCAAAATCTTTTAAAGAAATTGTACTAGGGTGGAATCGATCACCTACCATTAGGGCGGTAATGGTAGTGTCTTGCCAGCGGCACCTTGAACAATTTTGTTGAAGGGCTTGCCACTTATATTATTTTTAGGCATTCCTTTTATATATACATATATACATACTATTTCATAGTCTCTGCCAAAACTTGCGGGTGGTGTACCACCCCATACCATACACATAGATCCGCCCATGATTGTGGTGAAATTGTAAGTACTTTTTAATCCATAACCTGAGATTTCGGATACGAGCCCTGGGTATGGAGTCGCCTTTGTTAGGGAGTGTTTTACCCCTAATGTGGGACTTTCCGGTGCGAATTCGGATTTAGTCGGGCACCAATACAAATATCAAACAACGGACACCAGATGGAAAACCAGAAAAAAGACATAGAGGCGGACCTCCCCTTACGGTAGGGGGGTCACTGTCTCGGGTATATATATATATTTGACTTTTAGTGCACTGTCTAGGTTCGGCTTTCACTTCAGTATTAACTTAAATTCTTATTTGATAGTGATGCTCCAGTCATTTAAATCTTGATCCGCCTCTAATATAAATACGTTCCTAAATAAGTTTATGAAAGTAAACAATAAATTTTAAATCTTAATGTGGGCAAAAGTTATTTTATTAAATTAATATTTTTCGCTATATCAAACGAATAGAGAAGATTCATGTAACCATTCCAAACCCTCTAAAATTTGTTAGGGACTAAGGTATAATGATTGACATTCTTTTTGTGGAAGAAAAGTAAATTGTAAAATTCTAATGGGCCAAGTGGATATAGAGTAGTAGTTGTTTTTTCTTATATGCAATTGTATCGGTTTCTCCATATTTACTGAGAAACAAAACGATAGAATCCTATTCTAACACAGTTTTTAAATAGAAAACTGTCCCAATTTGGAAAGTTAAAATGTACTTGGCTGAAACTGTTCTTTCTCTTTAAGAAGAAAATTGACCAAACAACCTATAAACATGTTTCGTTTCAACAGAAATGATTATAAATTCAAGGTGTGAAACTTCAGTTTTTTTATAAGGAATGAAAATGAAAATATATGTGAACCTTTCATTAATGCTCCTATGAAAGAATAATCTTGATGCTTTGTATATATTTGACTTATATATCAAATTTTCTATTTATTTTAATAAACTTTCTATCAAGTGAAACGTATTCATAAAATGAAAGAGAAACAATTATTATTAATAAATTATATTAGTTTCATACTGCTAATGTATATAACTTAAAATTAACAGATAACGTATACTTATGACTTAAAATTAACTTACTAGATAAGATTAAGCAAAATACTACCCATCAATCTTGCAGCGAAATTTCTGTTACACACTTTTTTTTACGGGAAACATTTTACGTTCACAAGTGTGGCTAAGACACACTATTTTTATGTTTGACCAAGTTTGTAGATAACGTGAAAGTCATGCCCTAATAGGGTCGTGACACGTGTCGATGACTTTAAAATATATATATATATATATATATATATATATATATATATATATATATATATATATATATAGCCATTAAAATTATGTTCTATCTTCTTTATCTTTCCATTATCTAGTTTAAGCACCATTATTGCTGCCACCATGGTTGTTTGTAGAAAAGTTTCCAACTATACCAAAATTCAACCACACTATCGAAACAACTTAGCCCAAAATAATGGAGAAATAAATTGAGTTTAATAATCCAATAATCAATAAGACCCAATTGAATTTTCAAGCTTTTTTCGATACCCCAACAATGGTGGATTCTAGATATTTTCACCAAAACTTCAATACTACAGTTAAAACTTTTAAATCTACCACAAATAAATAACTTTCACAATATTTGGACAATAAACCAACAAAATCCGCATAATTTTAGATATAAAATTGATATGTTCTTTCAAAAATTCTATTTGGGGAAGAAAATAAGGAGAAACGTGGTGAGGAAGAAGACTAGAGGAAGGGGGAGTCTTAGACGCACTTTTAATAGGTCGAGTGTGTAAAAAATTTCCATAAAAGAGAAGTGAATAATAAAGATTTTTCTGCAAGGTTGACGAGTAAACTATATATTTTATCGATAAAATTACAAGATATGTAATTACTCCTTATGTTTTTGTTTTCCTTCTTATATCCGATATATGCATTAGGGCTCTAATTAATCTGAATTTATGCTGTGTAAGACTCGTAAAAGAAAAAGTGCTCTCTATAAAGATTTTTTCCATCTCAAATCCAAGAACGCTGGTTAACTATGAATTAATTTTATCAATCTCAATCGTAAATCTTGATAATAGATAATTAGTTACTAATGATAAACTTATTGATCTTTAGACTATCCAAAAATAAATTTAAAACAAAACAAAAACAAAAATAAAAACAAAAAATGCTTCAGAGTACGAGGAGAGTATTTGTAAACTACCAAGCAAAACAACCCTCCAATAAATACTCTTCAAATCTTCTCTTTCTCTCTCTACGAAGCTTCCTCGAAGCTTACTATGGATTCCTACTCTTCCCTCCATTTAACCTCCGCTTCTTCCTCTTTCTTTCCCCACACCAACTTTCTTTTCTCTCTGCAAATTCTCAATTATGAAGCTCATCAAAAACTTGCCCAAAAAGTTCTTCAAGTCCAAAAAAACCCGCTCCATTTCCCGATCCAATGATCCGTCCTTCAGCTCTGGTACAACATCGTCGGAAAATTCCCTTCATAAGCCGTACACCGGCATCTCTACTCCTACGAGCGTCCTGCCGACGACGTTATCCAACGAGATCTCCGCTGACGATTGGTCGTCGGAGGATATTTCTAACTCCGGCGTCTATTCTGACCTAGTCCAAGCATTTTCAATCATCGACGGTGACGGAGATGGTAAAATAAGGAAGGAACAGCTCGAGGCTATTTTGAGTCGAGTTGGTGGTAAATCGCCGCCGACTGAGGAGGAGCTGATATCGTTGCTGAATGAAGTGGATAAGAATGGCGATGGATGTATAAGTCTAGAGGATTTTGGGATTATTAGCTCGGCGTTTGAGCTGACGGAGAAGACGACGGCGGAAGGCGGGGGAGATGAGATGAGAGATGCGTTTGATTTTTTTGATGTTGATCACGACGGGAAAATCACCGCCGAGGAATTGTTCAACGTGTTTAGAATGATCGGCGATGCGCGGTGCACGTTAGAGGATTGTAGGCGCATGATAAGAAGCGTGGATAAAAATGGAGATGGGTTCGTGTGCTTCGAGGACTTTTGCCTTATGATGGAACAGCAGAGATGAAGAGAAACAGCCAGTTTTTTGTTTTATTTGGGAAAATGGGTTTGTGTTTAATCAAGGGTTGGGATCAATTAGGACTCTTGATTGGGTTAATCTAACAGCTAGGATTGATCTATCTTTGGAAGTTTTATCGAGCTGTCTATATTATTATATATAAAAAGAGAACAAATTCCATCCTTTTTAACCCATGATATATTAACCATTGGATGCTATATATCTCTTTAGATTCTTAATTACTAGCATAATATTGCTCCTTTTGGGATCTTTTCTTATTTCGATATAATTTATAAATATATTTTTGCGCCCGAAAAATATTTAAATTAGATTATTTTTTAATATAATACTTTTTTGTAACAAGAAAACAGTATTACATAAACTTTTATATATATATATATATATATATATATATATATATATATATATATATATATATATATATATATATATATATATATATATATATATATTATCTCTCTTGTAATCCTGATCCTTTAATTGGTATATGCCGAGAGTTAAAATTTTGTACACTATCAAGTAAAAGGAACCTGCAACAATAATAATTGTGCTTAGTAAGTGTAATTTATTTATTCGGAAAATAATGCAAATAATATATTATAAAATTATACATATATCTTAGATATGAGTTGAGCTTAAAAAAGAAGTGATAATTTATATAACGAATTTACTTGTTCGGGATGAGGCACAATTATTACTGTAATACTGAAGGCTTAAAAGTTCTTTATATTTAAGGCCGATTGTTTACCGTGATTTATTTTATAATTCTATGTAGAAATTCTTAGTTGGATTTTATATAATCTTCGATATAAAGAAAACTAGAATTCTTTTAATATCATAATTGTAACAGCCCAACCTGCTAGTGATATTGTCTGCTTTGAGCCTAGTCACTTGCGGACTTAAGCGCATTACTAAGGTCTAAAGCTTGTTAACCTATATGCCATCATCCCTATTGTGTTTTGCCGATATGGAACTCTGTCTAAAGTCTGGGACATTACAATATTTCTAATATTGTTTTATACTGAACTCAACATGAGATACAAATATCAGTATTAGCAATATTTGGATATACAACATCAGTAAAAAAATTAGTGTTATAAAACAATAAAAGAAGAAGAGCAATATTGCAGAAAAATAAAGAGAAAATTCTTATTGAATTTTGGGGTGATTTACAATGTGGTAAGACCCCTCTATTTATAGGAGGAAAAATGACTTAGCCTCAAAGTAAAACTCTCTACAAGATAGACATTCACTCCAAATAGAATTCTATTCTTAACACTCCCCCTTTAATGTCTACTCAATAAATAATGTGCCTCATTAAAAACCTTAACTAAAATAAAACCCAATGGGAAAAGAATTCTAGAAAATAAAAAGAGTACACATGTTTATAAATGCGCCTATTGCTTGCCTTGTTAAAAACCTTGCAAGAAAAACCCAGTGGAACAAAACCTTATAAGGGAAAATGAGTGCAACGTGCATTAACTCTCCCTGATGAGAGCATCAATTCACATCCTTGAGCCTTCGCATTCCAATCTTGTGCACCATCTTCAAGAGATCGTTGGTAGAGATTTGATAAATAAATCAGTCATATTAACTATAATGAATATTTGCACCTTGAAATCATAACTCGTGATAGATATATAATGTCTTTACAAATATCGTGGAATGACTCTTTAATATCTACATAAAGGTATCCTCGCTATCACATTATCATGCTTTATAGTTATAGCAAGATACATTTGTGCATAAATTGCACTGAGGAAGTGGTACCTCAAGATCAAGAAAAAATTATAGATGCTTCAAGCAACTTAAATCCTTCATGGATTGTCATATAAGTTAAGTCACATAAGTCATATAATATACTTTAGATGCATATCAAGTTTTCATGTCATGCTAGAAAAATAAGATATCGAAACCTGATTGCACATACCATTGACTTTATACTTTCAAGTGTTTGAACTACATGTCAAAAATTACATGTCTTTCATATGGAATCAATTCTACTTGAATTGTATCTCTTCCATTTTGCCAATACTTTTGTATATGTAGGCGACAAACTTAAGATCCTCATTATATTAGTGCTATCATAGATGTCGTCGACGAACATTTTATATCCGTTCCAATAAATATTCATAAAGACATAACATATATATCTTTTCATTCATATATTTAGGTACCTAAATCTCTCATGAGATTTTATGAAATGTTATGTCATGTGACCTTCTAGATCACTTGCCTGATTTATTATGATCACTTTGATCATTTGCTTATCTTCTTTATCAAGAAGTTTATTTGAAATCGATTTGTCTATACGCTTTAAGCGTACCATAGATTTTATCCTTCTAGGACTTAATATGAGCATTTGCAATGAGAATATAGTTACTTTCTTTGGGTCAGCAAATGCTTATGGCATGCTTTGCAATATATTGCAAATGAATTATCTTTTTATGAACTTCAAGTTCATATTATCGAAATCGAGGATCTAGATATACAAATGGTAATTTATTCTACGTAACTTTTCTCAACTGTGTATCATGTCTCCCCCTCATGTTAGAAAAACTAACTTGTTTCCTCAACTTTGAGAACTCATCTATGTGCACAATGGTGTTAATAAAAATGTACACCGCACATCAATAATAATAAGATGGAGTTATTTGGTTCCTGACCCTGAACCACTTGTGAGGGGAGAATGTAATATACTTTCGCATATAACATATATCAAACGGATGTAGATAACTTTGTTCTCATAAGCAATAGTTTAGCTATTAACTGGAGTCACTCAATAAATTATCTTGTTAAACCCGCTGTGACGTAAACTAACTTATCAAGATAAACTATCTTGAATAGAAAATCTAGAAATTATGCTCGAAATTAAATTATTGAGCAAGTTACATCGCAAGCACCGGCCAGGTTGCAGGTTAACAATAATCGCACATGTGACCATCTCATAGATGCATCTTATGTGGTATACATGGCAGGTGAATGATCCCATATTCACCTTTGATATTTTCAGAATTCATGGGATTCAATCCCAACTTTAGTTGGTCTATTAATTAATGAGAACAAGTAATACAAGAGAATTCGTAAAGAACTTTCTAATTCTTTAATATTTACCCATATGAATTATCTATTATTGTTGCACATCCTACTTAAATTAATATGGCTAAACTGATTATGCCAACTGAATTTCATTATCAATATTGATAAGTTCAGGTTTACACCATGACATGTGCAATTATCAATAAACTCCATGTTTATTATGATATGGGTTTTATATCAATAAATATCCACTTTATTGTGGCATTATTTTGTTTGTGTAGTACAAACTCGAGAATGAAGCAAGTAGCTTTTCACATACATATTATCCCACTACAAGTTGTAGTAATAAAAGATATTAAATCTTTTATTTATTCATAGTCTCAATATAATCAACCGTTTTCGTGTATACTTTGGAAACTAAATAAGTCTATTTGAGACTTATTACAACACACTACCTTACTGGTAATCAATTGTGTTTCTCCAAAATAGTATAATTGGCTCTTACAGAGTTCTCAATTAATTTGGTACTAGCACATATTCATCAACATCCATATGGTGAATATCTCTTTTAACGGGAAAGTTATACCATTATGGTCATGGTCAAAATCATTATAGGCAAGATATGTTGCTTCTATTACTTTTTCCATGTAATAATTACATTGCCATAATATTTTGGCTAATCACAATAAGCATGTGATCAATGACCATTCATGCCATAATAATGGCATTATTTTCTTATTTTTCCTCAAACCTCCTTTTAGAGGTGAGTGTGGTATATTCGCTACCACTAACACGTTCACATTCTTCTAAGAATGAATATGCATTCATAAATTAGATGTTGTTACATTCATATCATGAATGAACCATAGTCATATATATATGTGCTTTACGAAATCTCATGTCAAATTGATGACAAACATAACTTTCACAGAGTGAATGATTATTTTGAGAACCCTTATTATTCTCATTATCACAATGATGACGATAATAAGTTCATCTATTGCCATGTCCACATCTATTGATACCTTCATGGTAATAATTTTGTTTTCTTTCATACTTATCACATGCTGCTATCACATTCTCTAAAGTGAATGAGAATGGAGCAAATTCAATGGGACGAGTTATCAATTCTTTGCCCACAATCATACATGAATTTGATCATGGCAATGCATAAAAATTTTACCACTTCGGATGGTTATAATTTCTTACAAACTCCATTAGAGTTGCAATTAAAATTTATCGTCTTTGCTTGTATTTAAAATCAAATTATAGAATATCAAGGATTATAAAGGAAAAAAAAGTAAAATACTTATCTTATACAGAAGAAGCCGTCATCGAAGTTGCATGGGAGAGTAAAACTAGGCGACAAATCTTTCGAAGATTTGTTACTTGATGTAGGAATTATAGGGAGATGGTGCAAAATTTTGAGCAATTTGGCAAAAAAACATTGAAGGATCAAAACTTTGACTATTTTAGCCAACTCGCAGAGATTGAGAAAGAATAAGGAAAGATCAAAACTTTGTAAAAGCTAGGAATAGCATCAGGTTCGTGACCTGCATTAAAGCCTATTGCTAAATCTCCATAATCGCGAGCACCAGACTCAAGGGTAGAAGCATTGTGATACTTTCAAAATATTTGCTTGAGATGACAGAGTCTCGTGCTGATAACGTGTTATAAAACAATAAAAGAAGAAGAGGAATATTGCAGAGAAAGAGAGAGAGAGAGAGAGAGAGAGAGAGAGAGAGAGAGAGAGAGAGAGAGAGAGAGAGAGAGAGAGAGAGAGAGAGAGAGAGAATTCTAATTGAATTTTGGGGTGATTTACAATTGGGTAAGACCCCTCTATTTATAGGAGGAAAAATGACTTAGCCTCAAAGTACAACTCTCTACAAGATAGACATTCACTCCAAATAAAATTCTATTCTTAACAATTAGCACGTAATTAACCATTTTAGGATTATTAATCTTAATATTACAATATGACCCTGGCATAATTTAACTAAGAGCCAAACGAAAATATAATTTAAATTCTAAGTCTAAAGGATAGATCATTAGATTTGTGAATTTCCTTTTCAAAGTAAGATGAGTGGGCAAATCTGTCGGGTAAAAGATAAGATCAAAGAAAATTGTAATATCATATGCTCATCTTTTACCATCCACATAAAAGGGAGTAGTAACTACATTCTAACTCATTATCTCAAACAATGTTTGTGAAATTTACGTATTGTTCAATCACAAGACATTACATACTTTTAATATTGGTGTATGTAGAATTTTGCGCAAACGACGTCAGCATATTTGATATTTAATTTGTATTATTTTGATATTTAGTTTGTATTATTTTGCGCTAAATAATGGCGTGCAAAGTGTTTGACCAAAAAGTATTGAACTTTTTACTAAATTAATTAAATAGATTTTTAGTAAATCTTAGCCAACGATAATTTATTCCAGATCTATAATAGAAGATGAGAGTAAGCAAGCATAACACATATACGATTTAACTGTAATATTGATTAAATCACACTATAATGGGAAGAAAGTGATAATTTCCATAATGTTCAACAATCAATAAGGAATACATGGATGAAAATGTCAACGATCTTTAATAAGGTAGAATCTCATACATTGGGTGTGATGAGACCAACGATCTAATTTGAAGATCCGAGCTTCCTTGCTTCTTTCTCCTTCGTGGAGATAGAAAGATGATGACTCCTCCCCTCTTTAGAGAATGTGTTTGTGTTTTTATTTTTCATCACTTAGTTTATATACTATATCTTCTCTTTTACCCAACGGTCATTGACCATAGTATTTGAGTCATTTGACTATATTACGAGTTGACCCCGTGAAATGCCATGATATCTAATTCGCCTCTCAAATACCCCAAATGAGTTCGTTACAGCATGGTATGGACATGACAGTTCCAAGTAACCTTCCGTCATCCCTTCCCATGCCGATTTTTGTCTAGTCAAGTTTGGACCTATACACTTAGTCCTTCCGCCTGTTTGCGTCTTCTCTTGGCAAGCTCAATGGGCGGACTCTGTTGATTCAAAAATTTGGAGAAATCTGAATGATTTATGTGAGAGGCGAGCACCTCATGGCGAGGTAGCGACATGACGTTTTGAGAATTGCGTTGGACCATTACATCAGTTCAGGATTGGACCACCATGTCAGGATGTCATAAATACTTCTCAAGCGTCATTATGGCGCACATTTTCTAATTGCATCGTTTCCCATGCCTTTTTTGTATTCTAAATGGTGGCATTTGGGTTTTCCCCTTAAGACATTCATATCCCTATAAATAGGGAAGAATCTTCCTCTACCTGACCCATTCAAAGGCACCTGCGAGTGAGAGTATCCAACCTGTGGTTGCACGGCAGACCATGTCGGCGACCGAGCCTGTTTGTTTAGAGGTTGCTCCCCGATCAGATACTTTGATTCTCGTCATCCGTTCAACGGGCGATCCTTCTTGCAACAGTAGCTAAGAGGCACCATCAAAGAGGCAGAGGTTATCAGAGGGAGCGTCTTTGGTTAAGACGTCCTCGAGGGGCGACCCTACTTTGGCTGTATCTGAAGGTGGTGGTGACACCGACCGGGGTACAGAGGGAATTCTTATTCTGATTGCGGAAGAGACCATCGTAGCCGTGGGAGGGGGCATTTTTCGAGGGATGTCTTGGTTTATCCGAGCAGCCCATTGTCATCTCAACAGAACCGCCCCCTTCTTCAGCCAGTGAGAGGGGGGAAGGCGTGGTTGTGGATGATTATAAATCGGATTTCGACATTCATCGTGAGAATATGAGGATGTTCGAGGAGGGCTTTACCAGGTTCGATATAAGGGCGGAAGGTCCTTCTCGTGTGCTCGAGATTCCATCAGATGTTTACCTTTTGGAGGACACGATGGAGTTGGTGCCTCAATTTGACCTTCTGTGTTCTGCCGCCGAAAGCGAGTATCTTCGGGAGATCAACGATTCCTCTTTGTCACGAGGTGTGGCTGGGATGGCCTTGAGAGTGACTTTCTTTTTGCCATTTTTTTTGTGCTATTTTGGCATTGCTAATTCCTTCCCTCTTTTTCTTCCCACTCTTTTTTAATTTTTTTGCAGACTTACATGCTAGAGATTGAGATTACTTGTAGGGCTAAAACTAGGGCTCAAGTATTTTTGAAAATGGTCGCAAAGTATCACGGTACAACGACAAGTGCCATGAGGTACACGCGCAGCTTAGGGAGGGTGGTAATATTCAGTTTGTTAGGGAAGAGTTGGATAAAAGGGATGAGGAAAAGATGCGGTCTATCCTCAGATACAACAAGCTCAAGGAGTTTCTCCATACCAATGACGAGGAGCTCGAAGTGGGAAAAAGGGTCGCAGTGGAGTGTGAAGACCTTCACGCGAAGGTGCAGTCTTTGTAGGCCGAGCTTTAAGTGAATGCCACCAGGGTCACTGATTTAAGTGTAAAATTGACGGAGAAAGTAGCCGAGCTAGAAAATAAGGTGACCGAGTTTGAGAGAGCCGAGGGGGCTAGAATACCGGCTTTAGCAAGGGAGGCAACGCTCGAAAACACCATCAGTGTCCTCGGGTCTGAGCAAGAATATGGGAGAGCGATGACCACACTAAAGGAGGCATGACTCGAGGAGTGTATTGGTGAAATTGACCGTGAAGCGTCGAGCCCGGGAGACCGGGTCACAGCTCCTGAGGCTGAGAAGGCGCAATTGTTAGCTCAGGCTATCCCTCAAGAATTTGCCTTCGCTACTGTCCCCCCGACATTTTTATGAGCTATGGGTCCATGTTGAGACCCAAGGAGATATATACAAGGGTTTATGGGAGGCGGGAAGTGTTCATGTGGCCACTTTTGAAGATGCTCGAGCCAAGGCACACGAGGCTCATCTTATCTGCAGCTACGACCCTGCGAAACCGGAAGCCGGTGAGGGCACTGAGATCAAAGATGGACTTCCTTTTTATAATGATGCTGGGGAGAACAGTGGTGGAGATGATACCGAGTGAAAACATTTCTTGTAGCTTCTGTACTTAGTATTTTGTTGTTGTTGGTGTTGTTTGTTTTCATCTTTTTCTTAGGGGCCCGCTTTTGGCCTTTTGTAAGGGTGTAGCTATTATGCATGTATATCTTAATAAAGTAGTCGCTTCGCCTTCGGTTACGTAACTTTTGGCTTTCTCACTTCGTTCTCTTTTCTTTTTATTTTTTAAATAAAGATCTTCAGATTTCCCGATAATGAGTCCCCAATTTTTAATTGGGAGTTCGAATGATGTCGAGTTTAGTTTGCTTAATCCGAGCGAGATCGGGCCTTGTTTCGTGAGTTCGAATGAAGTCACCTTTGATTTGCAAATTCAAGCATGTTCGATTTTTTTCTTTTCCAATTTTGGCGAAATCAGTTTTGACTTGTATTTTCGAGCGAGGTTGAATTTAATTCACCGACTTGGGTGGAATAAATTTTGACTTGTGTATTCGAGCGAGGTCGAATTTACACTTACCAATTTGGGCAAAGTCACTTTCGATTTACATATTCAAGCAAGGTTGAACTCGGAGTTGCCAACTTGGGAAAAGTCCATTTTGACTTATATATTCGAGCGAGGTCGAATTTGGATTTGCCAACTTGGGCGAAGCCGATTTTGCATTATATATTCGAGCGAGGTCGAATTTTAGATTTTCCAGTTTGGGCGAAGTCAATTTTGCATGGCTAGTTTAGCGATGGTAGGGGCAAGCTCGTGTGAGCACCCGTTATGAGTTAGATGGGGTCGAACTTTGATTTGTTGATTCGGGTGAGCAAATATTTACTTCCACCCGGCAATGGCTGACAGTCGTAAGGGTGTGAATTCGTGAAAGGTCAAAATTGTAACTCGTAGTGAGTTTGAGCGAGGTCGAACTTTCCTTTCATTTGGCGATGGCCGATAGCCGATGTCAGTAAGGGTGTTAATTCGAGCGAGATCAAATTATAACCTGTTTGGCGATGACCAATGTCCGTAAGGTTGTTAATTCGAGCGAGATCTAATTGTAAACCGTTTGGCGATGGTCGATGTTCGTGAGGTATTAATTTGAGTGAGGTCGAATTGTAACCCGTTTGCCGATGGCCGATGTCCGAAAGGGTTTTAATTCAAGCGAGATCGAATTGCAACCCATTTAGCAATAGGCATATGTCCGCAAGGGTGTTAATTCGAGCGAGATTATTGTAACCCATTTGGCGTTGGCCGATGTCCATAAAGGTGTTAATTCGAGATGATCGAATTGTAACCCGTTTGGTGATGGTCGATGTCCATAAGGGTATTAATTCGAGCGAGGCCAAATCGTAACGTTGTGAGTTCGAGCGAATTCGAAATTCCTTTTTACTTGGTGATGGAGCGGTTTGCATGTTGCATTACTTTTATTGGAGAACATAACGTATTGCATCATTGCTTATAGATGCGTCGGGGTGAGTCCTGGTTTGTTTAATTTTGTTTTCATTGGAGAGTATTGTGCTTCGGGATGAGTCCGGATTTGTTTAATTTTTTTTTCATTAGAGAATGCTATGCGTCATTGCATTGTGTATGTGTTGTTGGAGTCCAAGTTCACCTAGTCCTTTCTTTGCTCGATCTGGAGAGGTTGTGATTGGGACGAGTGAGGAACTTATTGCTTGGGCTTCTAGGTACCCAGTGAGTAAACGAAGTTCAGACACGATTTAAAATATTTAGTCGGCTGGATTAGCATAAGATTGTCATGGCGAACATACATGCAAGCTTTTCGAGTTCAAGTTCTGCTTGTGTCGGAGGGACTGTGTGTTCCACGGGCTCACCACATAGTCCCACCTCATGGAGATTTTCTTAATAATACCAGCTTGTTTTGAGCCGTTTGATAGTTATTTGAAGTACGGTATGGTGTGGAGGGTTTTGCTTGGTATGTTCGGTGGCGTTTGTTCCTTATTCTTGTACCTGTGAGAAAGCTCGTATTCCTTGCTCGTTCCAAAACAAAAGAGAAAAACAACAAGTTAGATCTAAACAAAATTGTTTGTTACCTTGACCTGGTAAGTTGGAAAAGGGGGACGGGCGCTGTAAGGCGATCTGCTCCGTCCTGGATGACAGTTTCAGATTTGGCAGCTCCATGTATGGATTCTCTGTTAATTGCATCTCGGCTTCTTATGGGCTGAACTTACCTTGCCTGTTGGGATCTCGAGCTCGAGTCCCGGTTCGACTCCGTCCGATATGCACAGACAATAAGGGAAACGTGATATACCCTGTACATAAATTACAATTATGCATGCGGGTACAAAAATAAAGCAGGATAAGTCAGTTATCTTAAAGAATCATTCAGTAGGCTATCGTCCCTTCCTAAGAGGTGGAAGTATAGTGTCACAAACCGGGTTTCCCATCATCGGGAGTCGTGATGGAGCATACTCGTAGAAGCTAGGCAAGCCATAAACTTAGAAATCTTACATTCTTTTGTTTTAAATCTTCTTACCAATTATATTCACGAGGAATAAACATTTAAATAACGGCGGAATATGAAATTTAGCGAAAGTCTCAAATAAATATAAAACCAAAATGTCTCGAAAACCCAACACATGCCTCTAACCACAACCTAGTGTCACAACATTTACGGACTACCAAGAGTACTACGTACATCAGTTAGAAAAAAAGATAATATTATTTGTCACGAATACATGAGATAACAGGACATAATGTAAGATAGAGGAGACGTCGGGCCTGCAGACGCCTGCAAGGTAACCTTGGTGTCTCGGTGGACTGAAGCCTGGCTCCCGAGCTACTACGGCTGACCAAATGTTGCTCTGATATCTGCACATAAGTGCAAAATGTAGGATCAGCACAACCGACCCCATGTGCTGATATGTGTCTGGCCTAACCCCGCCGAGGTAGTAACGAGGTTAGGACCAGACTCCAGATAAATCTTTGTATATATATATATATATATATATATATATATATATATATATATATATATATATATATATATATATATATATATATACACTTACACACACAACAGAAAACAATAGAAAAAAAACAATTAAAGCCGGGGAGGGGAAACATGCTCTGGGGATAGTAGATAAAATGGAGTCTCAAGGGAATAAAAAGGAACCCAAAATTTAACTTCTAACAAAGGTAAGAACAATAACGATAGATTTCACTTTCATTCATGTTTGCAGGCGTGCAACCCGATCAAATTTGTCATATCGTTTGGTAGGCGACCCCTCCGCTCCCATTTCAATAAATCTTGTGGTAGGCATACCACCCGCTCCCATTTCATCAAATTTTGTCAAATCTTGTGGTAGGCGTAAAACCAATACCAAATCACAAGGAAATTCCGGCAAGGGAACAAGCAATATAATAACTTCGCTGCAAGGGAATAAAAGCAGTATACTAACTTCCTGGTAAGGAAAAATCGAATATAACCAATATTAACTCAATCTTCTACCCAACTCAATTAATACCAATACTCAATCTTAAAAAAGTCCATGGAAATAAACTAAAGCCTTGCTCGTATCGAAGATCATCAATTAAAGAAACTTGGAAACATTTAAGGACTCAACATATATCAAACTAAGACTCGCGGACATGCTCGACACCAACGTGTAGATACTCGTCACTATGCCAATACGCCGTACTCAACAAGAAACAATTAGTAAATATGACACAGCACCTAATCCCTCAAGCAAGGATAGACCGGACAGTTACCTCGATGCCACGAACAAAACTCAAGGTTCAATTATAGCTTTACCCCTTGATTCCACCGCCAATTCGCTCGTATTTAGTAACAAATTACTTAATTACACCAGTAAATGCTAAATGAATCAACCCCAATGCATGAAAATAAGTTTTCCAAAGTTTAACCTGAAAATTCAAAAAATCGCCCCGAGCCCCCAAGGTCAAAACCTGGAATCGAATCAAAAATCGATTATCCATTCCCCCCGAACCAAAATATATGATTTATTTTGAAATCGTACCTCAAGACGAGGTCTAAATCCCTAATTTATGAAAAAATGAAGTTTTACCCAAAACACCCAATTTCCCCCATGAATCATTGATTTTGAGTTGAAATCATGTTAAAAGATGCTAAGAAGTGAAGAAAACTAGTTATAAACGACTTACAATTGATTTGGAGAAGAAAGGTTGTTTAAAAAATCGCCTCTTATGTTTTTGGGTTTGGAAAATGCAAAATGACTGAAAATACCATCTATTTATACCCCCCCCCCCAGAGCCTCTGTGCGGACCGCACAAAATGAATTGCGGACGCACATCCCTTCCAGAGAATATTGCACCCTAGCAATCCTATGTGGATCGAGCTGCACAGTCCTCCACAGCGCACCGCACCAAGTCGACCACAGACCACGCTGGCCCCCTCCGCGGTCGCACACGATTTCTTGCGGACCGTACTAGCGGGTTCAGAGAGCGGAAATTGCTTTGAACCTGCAGTATCTATGTTATCAAACTAAGACCTTCCGGATATACGTACTAATTCAATTAAATCATCCGAACGTATCCATGCGATCAAATAGCCAAAATAACTTCATTATCAACAAATTAAACCTCAAAATAAAAGTATGTTTCCCAAATTTCTTAAAACATTAAATTTAGCAATTTAGATTCGAATCACGTCAAACGACATCCCTTTTTAACCAAATTTTACAGCAATGACTTAAACCATATATAAGACCTGTACGGGGTGCTGGAACCAAAATACGGGCCCGATACCATTGCTTTCTAATCAGAATTCATTTCAAATTTCCTTAAACATTTCCAGAATATAATTTTACTTAAAAATTCATTTCTCGGGCTTAGGACCCCAGAATTCGATTCCGGGCATATGCCCAAGTCTCATATTTTCCTACGGACCTTCCAAGACTGTCGAATCACGGGTCCGGATCCGTTTACCCAAAATGTTGATCGAAGTCGATTTAACTCATTTTATGACCAAGTTTTATCATTTCTTTCACAAAATTTCATATTTAAGCTTTTCGGCTACACGCCTAGACTGCACATGCAAATCGAAGTGATGCTAAATGAGGTTTTGAAGGCCTTGGAAGCACAGAATTCGATTAACACAAGTGATGACCCTTTTGGGTCGTCACATTCTCCACCTCTAAAACAACTTTTCATCCTCGAACGAACAGAGGAAGGAAGTACCTGAGTCGGAGAAAAGATGAGGATAACGTCTCCACATATCGAACTTGGTCTCCCAGATCGATGCCTCGGGAGGCTGACCTCTCAACTGATCACGAATAGAAGTAAAACTTTTCGACCTCAATTGATGAACCTGTCGGTCTAGTATAGCTACCGGCTCCTCCTCATAAGAAAAATCCTTGTCCAACTATATAGTACTGAAATCTAACACGTGGGACGGATCGCCGTGATATTTTCGAAGCATGGACACATGAAACACTGGATGCACAACTGATAAGCTCGGCGGCAGTGCAAATCTATAAGCCACCCCTCCCACTCGGTCAAGAATCTAAAACAGACCAATGAACTTAGGTCTAAGCTTGCCCTTCTTCCCAAATCTCATCACGTCTTTCATAGGAGACATTCGGAGCAACACCCACTCACTAACCATTAAAGCCACATCTCGAACCTTGCAGTCTGCATAACCATTTTGCCTGGACTGAGCTGTACGAAGCCTATCCTAAATAATCATGATCTTGTCCAAGGCCTCCTGAACCAGATCCACACCCAATAACTGAGCCTCTCCCGGGTAAAACAATCCAATTGGAGATCTACACTGCCTACCATATAGAGCCTTATAAGGAGCCATATGAATGCTCAGCTTGTACCTGTTGTTGTAGGCAAACTATGATAAAGGCAAAAATTGATCCCACGAACCTCCAAAGTCAATGACACAAGCTCGGAGCATATCCGTAAAAATCTGAATAGTCCGTTCGAACTATCCGTCCGTCTGGGGATGAAATGTTGTGCTCAACTCAACCCGTGTGCCCCAACTCTCGCTGAATTTCCCTCCAGAAATGAGATAAACTGCGTACCTCGGTCCAAAATGATATATATAGGCACACTATGAAGATGAACAATCTCCCGGATATAGATCTCAGCTAACCTCTCGGATGAATAGGAGATGCCATAGGAACGAAATGCACTGACTTGGTCAGCCTATCAATAATGACCCAAACAGCGTCGAACTTCTTCCGAGTCTACGGGAGTCCAACAAAGAAATCCACAGTGATACGTTCCCACTTTCACTCGGGAAGATCAATCCTCTAAAACAACCTACCAGGTCTCTAATGCTAATACTTAACTTGCTGACAGTTCAAACACTGAGCCACATATGCAACAATATCCCTCTTCATTCTATGCCACCAATAATGCTGCTACAAATCCTGATACATCTTCGCGTCACCCGAATGAATAAAGTACCGGGAGCAATAGACCTCCTCCAAAACCAGCTCTCGGAGCCCATCCACATTAGGCACACATACTCGACCTTTCAATCTCAAAACTCCATCATCATCTAAGGTAACATGTCTGGTGCCTCCGCGCTGCACCGTGTCTCTAGGGACACACAAATGGGGATCATCAAATTGCCGATCATGGATACGCTCCAATAATGAATAACAAGCGACCGTGCATGCCAATACCCGACTAGGCTCAGAAATATCCAACCTCACAAACCGATTGGCCAAAGCCTGAACATCCAAAGCAAGCGGTCTTTCACTGACCAGAATATAAGTAAGGCTTTCATAATGGCTGACTTTCTACTCAAAGCATCAGCCACCACATTGTCCTTTCCCGGATGATATAAAATAGAAATGTCATAATCCTTCAATAACTCCAACCACCTCATCTGCCTCAAATTCAACTCCTTTTGCTTGAACAAATACTGAAGACTTATGATCCACGAACACTTCACATGCCACGCCATACAGATAATGCCTCCAAATATTCAAGGCATGAACAATGGCTGTCACCTCTAAATCATGGATCTGATAGTTCTTCTCATGAATCTTCAACTTCCTCGAAGCATTGGCAATGACCTTGCCATCCTGCATCAACACTGCACCAAGCCCAATATGGGAAGCATCAGAATAAATTATATAAGGTCCCAAACCTATGGGAAAAACCAACACCGGTGTCGTAATCAGAGCTATCTTGAGCTTCTAAAAGCTCGCCTCACACTCATCCGACCATCTGAACTGGGCACCCTTGTAGGTCAACCTGGTCATAAGGGTTGCGATGGACGAGAACCCCTCCACGAATCGACAATAGTAGCCTACCAATCCCAAAAAACTCCAAATCTCTGTAGCTGATGCTGGTCTAGGCCAGTTCTTGACGGCCTCAATCTTCTTCGGATCAACTTGAATACCCTTCGCTGATACAACATGACCCAGAAATGCAGCTAAACTCAACCAAAATTCACACTTCGAGAACTTAGCATATAACTGACTATCCTTCAGAGTTTGAAGAACCACTCTGAGATGCTGCTCGTGCTCCTCCTGGCTACAGGAATATATCAAAATATCATCAATAAAAACTATCATGAACAAGTCCAAATAATTCCTGAACACTCGGTTCATCAAATCTATAAAAGCTGCTGGGGCATTTGTCAACCGGAATGACATAACCAAGAACTCATAATGCATGTACCGAGTACGGAATGGTGTCTTAGGGACATCGGATGCCCTAATCCTTAACTGATGAAAGCCAGATCTCAAGTTAATCTTTGAAAATACCTTGCCACCCTGAAGGTGATCGAACAAATCATCAATCCTTGGCAGTGGATACTTATTATTGATTGTAACCTTGTTCAACTACAGGTAATCAATGCACATTCTCATCGAACCATACTTTTTATTTACAAACAACACTGACGCACCCCAAGGAAAAACATTGGGTCTAATGAAACCCTTCTCAAGCAAGTCCTGCAAATGCTCCTTCAACTATTTCAACTCTAGCGGGGCCATGCGATACGGCGAGATAGAAATGGGCTGAGTGCCCGGAGCCAAATCAATGCAAAAATCAACATCCTTGTCAGGTAGCATACCCGGTAGGTCTGAAGGGAAAACATCAAAGAACATACGAAAAATAGGCACAAAATCAATAGAAGGAACCTCAGCACTCGAATCATGAACATATGCTAAATAGGACAAACAAACCTTGTTGATGATACGTCGAACCTCCACATACGAGATAACACTATGGTTAGAATGACCAGGAGTCCCTCTCCACTCTAAAAGAGGCATACCCAGTAAAGCTAATGTCACAGTCTTGGCATAACAGTCCAAGATAGCATGGTAAGGTGATAACCCGTCCATCCCCAATATAACATCAAAGTCAACCATGCATAAAAGCAATAAATCTACACGAGTATCAAGACCCCCAATCCCACAATACAAGAACGATTGACTCCATCAACCATGATAGAATCACAACCTGGTGTAGTCACATAGATAGGAATAGTCAATGGATCACTAGGCATGATCAGATACAGTGCGAAATAAGATAACACGTACGAGTATGTAGACCCTGGATCAAATAACACTGAAGTATCTGTATCACAAACCAGAACCGTACCTACATCTGAAGCCTCAGCCTCGCGCCTGGCTGGGAGAGCATAAAATTGGGGCTGGGCCTCACCACCCTGAACCATATCTCTGGGATTGCCTGCTGCTGGTTGGCCTCCACCTCTAGCGGCCTGAGCTCCACCTCTAGCACCTCTACCTCCACCTCTAACATATCTACCCCTACCTCTAGCAGGCTGAGCGGCCTGTGGGGCACCTGGTGCCTGAACCATAGCACGAGAACTCTGATGTTGAGAGTCACCTGGTGTAGAAGGGTACCTAGCAATGTGCCTCGTGTTGCCACAAGTAAAACAAGCCCTCGATTGATAGGGCTGATGACCCTAGAAACTCTGAAGCGATGGTGCATTGATAGGTGATGGTGGTGCACTGTAGGACTATTGATTGGAAAATTGCATCTGAGGACTACGGCTACGTAAAGCACCGTGAGAAACCTGAAGAGTTGACTGAAAAGGCCTAGGAGAATGGTCTCTACCATATGAATCTCTACCTCCAGATGAAGAACCACTGAATCTGCCTGCATGACGGGGCCTCTTATCCGACCCATGACTACATCCTTATGACAGAACCATCTTCACTGTCCTTGCCACATTGGCCGTCTCCTGGAAATATATCTCACTCCAAGTCTCCCTGGCCATCTTAAGACGAATCGGCTAAATAAGACCATCAATAAAACTCCTCCCCCCCCCCCCTCTCTCTCTCTCCCAGTAGGAAGTATGACAAGAGTGTGGCTAGCTAAGTCGATGAACTTGGTCTCATACTAGGTAACAGTTATGGAACCCTCCTGGAGGCACTCAAACTGCCTCTGATAGGCCTCTCACTGAGTAATGGGGAGATCTCCAAAAAAAACTATGTAAGATGCTCCCAAGTCAAGGATGTAGAACCGGACGGTCTGGCTAAGCAATAATCTCTCCACCAAGTCTTGGCGGATCCAGCAGGCAAAAAAATGTAGCAAAATCGACCACATTGGTATTAACAAATCCCATGTTCCTAAGAACCTCGTGGCAGCTATATAGGAAATCCTGGGGATCCTCAGAAGATGCATCGCTGGAAGTAGTAGTGAAGAGCTTGGTGAACCTATCCAGCCTCCAAAAAGCATCGGCAGACATCGCTGCTCCATCGTCGGTCTCAGACACTACGCCCGGATGAACTGCTCCAACTGGATGAACTGCTGGAGTCTGAATCTGGGGAGCCACCCGCTCCGGGTGCGTATAGCAGGAGTCTGAGCCCCTCCTCCAGCTTGAGAGATGGACGGTTCTACAAGAAGCAAACCTTCTCGAGTTACACTCTCCATGAGGCCCACTAATCGAACCATAGAATCCTAGAGAGCTAGGGTAGCAATAAACCCCTCTGCTACCTGAGCTGAGCCCACCAGAACTGCTGGGGCTGGAACTTCATCATCAAGATCAACTTGAGGTTTTGCTGATGGTGCAGCTACTTGGGGCTTAGCTCTACCCCTACCTCGACCTCCAACATAGCCTTGGCCTCTGCCCCTCGTGGAAGCTATTACTGGGGGCTCGGCTGCTGAGCGGTAGATGAGGAAGTGCGCGTTCTCGCCATCTATGAAAGAACATAGTAGAAATTCGATTAGAATTTGAGAAACAAAACCGCAGGACAAGAAAGAACAAATGTGAATTTTTTCCTAACTCTATAGCCTCTGGCATAAATACATACATCTCCATATCGATCCCTCAGACTCTACTGAGCTTGTCTGTGAATTGTGAGACCTAAGTAACCTAGAGCTCTCATACCAACTTGTCACAATCAGGATTTCCCACCTTCGGGAGTCGTGATGGTGCCTACTCATAGAAGATGCGCAAGCGACAAACTTAGAAATCTTACACTCTTTTGTTTTAAATCTTCTTACCAATTATATTAATGAGGAATAAACATTTAAATAACAGCGAAATATGAAATTTAGTGGAAGTCTCAAGTAAATATAAAACCAAAACATCTCATAAACCCAACACGTTCCTCTAACCAGAACCTGGTGTCACAATATTCACAGACTACTAAGAGTACTACGTACATCAGTTTGAATGAAATATAATACTATTTGTCTCGAATACCTGAGATAACATGACATATTATAAGATAGAGGAGACGTCGGGCCTGCGAACTCCTGCAAGGAAACCTCGGTGCCTCGGTGGACTGAAAGCTGGCTCTCGAGCTACTGCGGCTAACCAAATGCTGCTCTGATATCTGCACATAAGTGCAGAGTGTAGCATCAACACAACTGACCCCATGTGGTGATAAGTGCCTAGCCTAACCTCGGCGAGGTAGTGACGAGGCTAGGACTATACTCCAGATAAACTTGTGCAGTAATACATATATACAACGAAAACAAATAGACGAAAATAAACAATTAAAGTTGGGAAGGGGAAACATGCTTTGGGGATAGCAGATAAAATAGAGTCTCAAGGGATTAATAAGGAACCCAAAATTTAACTTCTAACACAGGTAAGAACAATAAGGGTTGATTTCACTTTCAGTTCACATCTTGTTGCAGGCGTGCAACCATATTCCATTTCTCATATCTTGTGGTAGGCATACCACCCGCTCCCATTTCAGTAAATCTTGTGGCAGGCATACCACCCGCACCCATTTCATTAAGTCTTGTGGTAGGCGTACCACCCGCTCTCATTTCATCATATCTTGCAGTAGGCGAACCACCTGTTCCCATTTCATCGAATCTTTTGGTAGGCATACCACCCGCTCCCATTTCAAGCGATTACCCAATCACAAGGAAATTCCAGCAAGGGAATAATAGCAGTATACTAACTTCTCGGCAAGGGAAAATCAGCTATATCCAATCTTAACTCAATATTCTACCCAGCTCAACTAATATCAAGGTTAGACCGGACACTTACCTCAATGCCACGAACAGAACTCAAGGTTCAATTATAGCTTTACCCCTTGATCCCACCGCCAATTCACTCATATCTAGCCAGAAATTACTTAATTACATAATTAAACGCTAAATGAATCAACCCCAATGCATGAAAATGAGTTTTCCAAAGTTTTTCCAAAAAGTCAAAAATTGCCCCCAGGCCACTTGGTCAACACCCGAGGTTAGAACAAAAACCCGATTACTTATTCCCCCCACGAACTCAAATATATGATTTATTTTGAAATCGGAGCTCAAATCGAGGTCCAAATCTCCAATTTTTGAAAAAAACTAGGTTTTATCCAAAACACCCAATTTTTCCCATGAAAATCATTGATTTTGAGTTAAAATTATGTTAAAAGGTGTAAGAAGTAAAGAAAACTAGTTAGGCTGACCCCCTCCGCGGTCGCACACAATTTCTCCCTGACCGCACTAGTGGGTTTAGAGAGATGAAATTGCTCTGAACCTGCAATAGCTATGTTTTTAAACCTAAGACCTTCTGGAACCTGCCCGAAACTCACCCGAGCCCTCGGGGTTCCTAACCAAACATACGTACTAATTTAATAACATCATCCAAACTTATCCGTGCGATCAAATCGCAAAAATAACATCATTATCAACAAATTAAACCTCAAAATCAAAGCTTTTTTCCCAAACTTCTTAAAACATTAACTTTAGCAATTTAGGTCCGAATCACGTCAAACGACGTCCGTATTAAACCAAAGTTTACAAAATAACTTAAACCATATATAAGACATGTACCGAGCATCGGAACCAAAATACAGGCCTGATACTATAGCTTTATAATCAAATTTCATTTCAAATTTTCTTAAACATTTTCAGAAAATAATTTTACTTAAAAATTTATTTCTCGAGCTTGGGTTCTCCGAATTCAATTTCGGGAATACTCCCAAGTCATATATTTTCCTACGGGCCCTCCGGAACTGTCGACTTACGGGTCCGGATCTGCTTACCCAAGATATTGACCGAAGTCAATTTAACTCATTTTATAACCAAGTTTCATCATTTCTTTCACATAATTTCATATTTAATCTTTCCGGTTATGTGCCCGGATTATGCACGCAAATCAAAGAAATTCTAAATGAGGTTTTCAAGGCCTCGAAAGTACAGAATTTGATTAAAACAAGTGATGATCCCTTTAGGGTTGTCACATATACATCGGCATATAACGTTAATATGATAAGTAGGATTGAGTGCATGTTAAGTGTGTAGTTGTCATAATCCCACTTTAAGTCCTCACACAACGTGTCGAACCCATCGCTATAGGTGAGGCATGGGTTTTTGTTAGACATCGAACCTAATTTTGATTTTATGTAGAGATCTGACCCAGATTGGTTTGATTATCTCAAAAGCTTATCTATCACTTTTTTGAGTTGGTGTTTAATACTGAGATGGTGAGGCTATGACAGCTGGGAAGTGATACTTTAGCTGGTTTTAGATCTAAAGGAAACTAATTTTTTGGCTAAAAAATCCCCATAGATGGCGCCAAATTATTTGACCAAAAAGTGTTGAGCTTTTTGCTAAACTAATTAAATAAGAAGACTTTTGGCAAATCTTAGCCAATGATAATTTATTCCAGATCTATAACAGAAGATGAGAGTAAACAATCTTAGCACATATAAAATTTAACTGTAATATTGATTAAATCACACAATATATGGGAAGAAGGTGATAATTTCCATAATATTCAACAATCAATAAGGAATAGATGGATGGAAATGTCATCGATCTTTAATAAGGTAGAATCCCATACATTAGGTGTGATGAGGCTAACGATCTATATTGAAGATCTGATCTTCCTTGCTTTTTTCTCCTTCATGGAGAGAAAAGATGATGATTCCTCCTCTCTTTTGAGAATGTGTTTGTGTTATTATCTGTTCTGCTCCCCTTTCTTCTTCTTCACACTTAGTTATATACTAGATTTTCTCTTTTACCCAACGGTCATTGACCATAGTATTTGAGTCATTTGAGTATATTACGAATTGACCCTTTAAAATGCCATGATATCCAATTCGCCTCTCAGATATACCAAATACACGACATTGGCTATGGACAAGGTGCGTGTAATTACAGCGTGGTATGGAATGACAACTCCAAGTAACCTTCTGTCGTCCCTTTCCAAGCCGATTTTTGTCTGGTCAAATTTTGACCCATTCACATAGTCCAACCACAAATTTATTGGGTCTGTTCGACCAAAGCAGATAATACATGCTATAGCTTTGAGCTACAACAGAAACATATTGTCTGTTTTGATATAGCAAATCTCACATGTCATGTCAAAAGATGTGTGCCATGTGAACTTATATTATGTCTTATAGCGATTTAACTTTCCTTCGTCTCTAGTCTTTAAGATGTATGATTCACTGACGATCTTATATGTGCCGCTTCTTTCAAAATTTTCCAATATAGAAATATGTCATTACTTTATTTTGACCCGCCCTTTGTCATGGATGTCATATACATGGCAGATGTAGTGTATTTATGACGTATTCAATTGAATTCATAATTTTTGACATAGAGTACAAACTTATATATAACAATTTATTAAAATTATAAAAAGGTAGATATGAACCTATAACTATTAAAATATATTGAGCTCAATGCTAAAACCTTGAAAGTTAAACCCATAGAATTTTAATTTTAAATCTGCCTTTGGTCATATAGGATCTCAAATTTTGGTATAAGTTGATGTTTATGTATAATACGATTCCTATTCCTTGACAAAAAGAACTTGAAATC
Source organism: Nicotiana benthamiana (assembly GCA_034376525.1). Taxonomy (NCBI): domain Eukaryota; kingdom Viridiplantae; phylum Streptophyta; class Magnoliopsida; order Solanales; family Solanaceae; genus Nicotiana; species Nicotiana benthamiana. The sequence goes on from CM067336.1 coordinate 80,186,674, forward strand.
ACATGGTCAAATGGACTAACTAGGAACTTATATGCTCCTAGATTGATCCACGTCACATTCTGGGAAAATTTGTGCTTCGTCAGAAATTTTTACTAAATATATGTATTAATATTGTACTGAAATAGATAAGTAGGAAAAAATGACACCACTTGACATAAATTGTGTCTTGGTGTGTTGGTAATGTGCTTGATTTTTCTCTAAAAGATCAAAGGTTCAAACCTCAACTAGCACATTTTTTTGTAACTTAAGACTCAACAAAATCAATAGGCTAAAGTTATTTCTTGTCTAAAGGTATCATAATCAAAGTTAATATTTTAATTCTTTTATAAATTTTGACACCGCTTATAAAAATTCCTGCATACACCATTGATCACATGTTGGCATGTTCCGTAATTAGCAAAAAAAAACTTGATAAATGGCCAAGTAAATGTCTTGTTTATTTTCTTGAGCCGAGGGTCTTATCAGAAATAACTTCTTTACTTTATTGGAGTAGGGACAAAATATGCCTGCGTACACACTACCTTTCCCAGATCCCTTACCTGTGGATTTTTTCTTACTAAAAAAAATTAAAATAAGGGAAGTTTCTAACATTAGGATATGAGACATTGCAAACTCTTCTACTACTTTGGTGGAAGTGGATAATCAGTTACTCTCTCTAAACCGAGCAAACCAAGCCTACTACCATGGAACCACCCCTCCCACCGGAACCCCCAGATAAACAAACTCAAATCGGGGTTGAACTACCTCACCATTCCTAGAAGGAAATTCTCTTAGATAAACAAGACTGCAACCAAACTAAATACTACGACATGGAACACCAATCAACCCCAGAAGGGATCAAAGGAAAGCATATTGAAGGATCCATTCCCCTATCCCCAGAAGAAAAGGAAAGACTATACAAGCCATGGAAATTCTCTGTGATCATCAAGGTCTTCCAAAGGAAGATGCCTCACCATATGCTACGCTCGAAACTAATTGAACTATGGAAGCCATCTGAACATTTAATCTTGATTGACCTAGGATGAGACTTCTTCATAGCGAAATTTAGCTTAGAGGAAAGCATGGTAAAAGCACTACACTTAGGACCATAGTTTGTATCTGTCCACTTCCTTTCAGTTCGTAAGTGGGAGCCAAATTTTGTTCCTCAAGAAGCCACCCTTACCTCTACTGCCATCTGGATACGATTACCCCAACTGCCAACAAAATTCTATGACACAGTAATCCTAGAGAAAGTTGGGAGGAAACTAGGTAAACTTCTAAAAATCGACAAGTGTACTTCTTCTATGCTAAGAGGGATATATGTACGTATATGCATCCAAGTTCCACTTGAAACGCCAGTGGAAATATCATTGATCATTGGTGACCACAAACAGGCAGTAATTTATAAAGGGGATAGAACATTATGCACAAGCCGTGGCAGGATAGGGCACATTGCCACAAGATGTTCCTACAATCAACGTCCAGTCACAACAACTAATGAAACACAAGAACACCCACCAACAGACCTCTCACCGGATGAATATAACTTTCCCAAGAAGGCGCAAATAGGGCCCATAAAAACCAAGCATAGAAGGTCAACCACTAACGACAAAATATTATGCACAAGCGGAGGAGGTACTGGTAAACATGTTTGACGCTATCTCAGGTAAGTTTCTCCATACTAAGTCTTTCAATTACAATCTTAAAAACCAGTAAATAATGTCCCTAATAAATCAAGAAGGCAACAAGGCCCGATAAAACACTACTCTGACAACCCAAAATTAACAAAACATGTGTCTAATCCAAACCCAATGGACCAGCCCAACACGATCTCCAAAAAAAAAGTGGGTTCAAACTCAGACGACCCCACCAACTCAAACCATCAGACAAGGCCACGCGGAACCAAAACCAATTACCAAATCCCTAATCATATCGCTAGGAAATGTGCCTAATGGGGCTGCCCTTACCCAATCCAAGGACCATGAAGAATTAGGCTCCACCAGTTACGTACAAACCAACCTAATTATCACTGCCTACGCTTTCCCTACAATAACATCTCTCTCTAATGGATCCAAAAGACAGCCATTGTAATCGAGTGCCCTATCTGCAACCTTCTCCCTCTTCAACCGAAAAGACCTCAAGGGTCACCTCCATTACATCCCCAATTAATGAGCAGCCAAATTCCCTAGTCCCAAAATAAAGCAACTCTTCCACTATCCAAGATGTGACATTAGGAGGATTTATGATAGGGAATCAGACGATTAACCCCTCTCCACTCCTTCCCCAAATTAGAAAAGCTAAGAAGCAAAAGATCATACCCCAACCACCATCTCTACCCACTCACTGCCACTGGACCACCAACCGGCCTCCTGGTTGGAGGTTTCCTTGCAGGTTCAAGGCCTCTCATATGGCTTCATGTCGACAACAAGAAAGTCACATTGGTAGTGCAAAAGTTGGCTCACATAGCAAGAGTGACAGTGGAAGCTCTCAACAAAGCCTTGATAGAGTTTGGCCCACTCTTACGGTAGTCGATGGCCAATAGCGACAGCCCGGCTCCGATCAGCGATCCACAAGCCCTAAACAGCCACAAACTCCAAAGCCTTCAAACACTCCCCTTTCTTTCCAGATGTGATAAAAGAGGACCCGGCAGCGGAACCCATCTTCGCTCATATCAACCTTCTACCAAAGCACACGCCCTCGACTCCAAAGAAGGCAACTTCCTCTCCCCCACTACAGAACATCCACCAAGGAATCACCACTACACTAGATAATCGCAAGAAGAAAGATGCTGCACCGGAACTAGAGCAGAACTACCTAGCACCAAGGATAGACTCGATCATGATAGACAGTGAGTTCAATCGAATTCAGCACAGACACGAGCCAAGTAATAGTGGTATTATGCCCCAAAACAATGTCCAGATGCAGACGGAGCCTAGTCTTAGCCCAAAGGTCCACCAAAGACACTATTGAACCTAACCCCAATTTTAACACTGAAGAGGAAGTCTCCACCACCACTAGTGCCCAGCCTGCCAGGCCAATCGAGCCCTCAGGAGGGGTCTCAACCTTCACCTACATCTCCAATGATGAACTACATCATATGGAATGTTAGGGGAGGTAACGATGCGGAGTTCAAATGGCACTGCCTAGATATGGTTAAAATACATAGGACGGCAATGCTAATCCTTTTGGAGACTAAGATGACTAACCACCAGACGATGGCTAAAACTCTGAATTGCGATATGATTGTCTAGTCCCCAGCTGTGGGCTCTTCTAGGGGAATAGTGTTTACGTGGAAAGAGCTCCTGGTAGCTGTGGAGGAAGTGGCCACTACCCCACAAGGAATCCATGCAATGGTGAAGGTAAGACCTGACCAATCTCCCTAGTTTTTCTCTACTATTTATGCTAGCAATATCCTGTCTGAAAGAAGAATCCTATGGGAGCAATTAATAACTATAGCTAGAAACACCGGTGACAACTGATTCATTGGTGGAGACTTCAATGAAGTCTTGAAGGCCAGAGATAAGTTTGGGGGTAACCCTATAAACCTTAGTCGTACTAATAAGTTCTGGAACTGCATTAATAAATGTAACCTAATTGACCTAGAGAACAAAGGTAGCAAATACACATGGACCAACAAAAGATATTCCAACTGTAATACCCTACTTCTGGAAAGGATAGATATGTGTTTTGCTAACTAAGGTTGTATTAAATAGTACCCTGAGACAACACCTCCCAATAACCCACCCAGATCATTGCCCCTTGAAAATCCAAATGGAAGGGCTCCCTAGTTATAAACCTAACAGGCCCTTCAAGTATGAAACTATGTGGGCTAACCATCCCCAATTCCCCAATATCACCACCCAGGCCTTCAAAGAACATGCCACCCTCCTCCAATCCATTGATGAATTCAAAAGGTTGGCTACAAAATGGAACAAAGAGGTCTTTGGAAACATTTTTCACCAGAAGAACTGACTTTTAGCCAGAATTAGTGGCATCCAAAGGTCAGCCAACTACCAATTCAGTAGCTTCATACAAAACCTTGAGTGTGAGCTAAACAATAAGTTGAACCTCATTCTCAAAAATGAGGAAGACTTCTGGAAGCTGAAATCCAGGATCAACTGGCTCAATGAAGGAGATGCCAGCACTAGATTCTTCACACTTCTACCCTAAATAGAAGGAAGAGAAACAGGATCCTCTCCCTTAAAGAGGACAATGGTAACTAGATCACTGATCAAAAAGAGATCCGGTCAACCATTATTGAATTCTTCACTAAGTTGTACACTACTTCTCACTCAGAAGGGCCCTGGGGAACTACTAAACATTCCACCATGGAGCCTGCCCTGCTCCATAGACATAATGCCTTTATGGTCATTCCCCTCCATATGTCTGAAGTAAAAAAAAAAACCATCTTCCCCAATAAACCATTCAAATCCCCTGGCCTTGATGGCCTTCATCCCTTCTTCTACCAAAAGTACTGGGATATTGTAGGAACAACTGTCTCAGAATTATGCAAAAAATGCTTTGACACAGGTTCCATGGACAACACCATGAACCAAACACTCTTGTGCCTCATTCCAAAAGTCCCTCAAGCTTCAATACTGAAAAACTTCGGACCTATTGGTCTCTGTAATACTACTTACAAGATAGTTACCAAAATCATTGTCAATAGGATAAAGCCCATCATGGCACACATCACAGGCCCAAGCCAAGACAGCTTCCTATCCAATAGAAGGGCCCGTGACAATGTCATCATTGTCCAAGAATACATAAACCACTTCATAAAAATGAAAGGAAGAAGTAGCAACATGATTCTGAAAATAGACCTAGAAAAAGCCTTTGACATGCTAGAGTGGCCCTTCATTAGAGACACTCTAGAAGCCTTCAATTTTCCTAAGAGTCTCTCCAAACTAATCATGTCCTGTATAAGCACCTCATCCATCTCTATACTTGTCAATGGGGGGAAAATGAAGCATTCAATCCCTCAAGAGGCATCAAACATGGAGACCCTATGTCTCCCTACCCCTTTATTCTATGTATGGAAAGGCTCCCCAGATCCATTGACCAAGCAGTTATGCAGAACCAAGGGCATCCCATTAGTATAAGTAGTTTAGGGCCCAAGATCTCAAATTTCTTCTTTGCAGATGACATTACTCTCTTTGCTAAAGGTAATATTAGGAATTGCAACACAAACATGTCCATCTTAAAAGATTTCAACAACTAGTCAGAGCAAAAAATAAACTTCTCTAAGTCAAGAGTTTTTTTCTCTTCTAACACAACCCAGGATACCTCTTAACAAATCTCCAACCTCCTAGCTATCAAACACTATGCTTCCTTTGGGAAATACCTTGGGTTCCCCATCTCCCACAAGACACAAATAACATTATATTTCCAGTTTATCATTGATAACATGCAATCTAGACCGGCTGGCTGGAAAACGAAATATCTCAATATGGCTGGGAGAACAGTGCTGGCAAAGGCAACTCTAAACAACATCCCAAGCCATGTCATGCAATACATCTCCTTCCTACCAAAGTAACTAATCAAATTGATAAGATCCAAGGGAACTTCCTTTGGGGCACCACCCCTGAAAAAAGGAAAATGCACCTTATCAAGTGGGATATAGTTACTCAAACTAAATCAAAAAGAGGGCTAGGATTGCAAAAAGCTAGTCTGAAAAATAAGGTTGCCGTAGAAAACCTAGCTTGGAGAGCTTACAAGAACACTAATAGCCTCTGGACCAGAGTCTTGATCCATATGTACTGTGACATGTCCAGACATGCTCCAGCCTTGAGAAACATGGGCACTGAAAAATCTCCAGTCTGGAAGGGTTTACTAAACGGATGGGATACATGTAGAAAAGCCAGTAGATGGGTAGTTAATAGAGGAAATAGAGTCAACTTCCTAAATGGTAAATGGATCCCTAACTAGCCGGCCAAAAATGAATTGATCTAAGGCCCCAAACTCAAAAGGACCTTACCATTAAAGTTGATTCAATCCATCATGGGCATCTGGAACACCTATATATTGTCTTTTGATCTCCCCCCCCCCCTCCCCACATATTCTACACCTTCTAAATTCTGTGTTCATTCCAAGTGAGGCTACTAAAGAAGGCAACCTAATATGGGACATCACTGCTACTGGTCAATTCTCAAACAGCAATGCTTACTCACACTTAAGCAAAAACACACAGAACCCCTCCGCCGATGGGGAAGAGCTTTTCAGAGGAATTTGGAAGCTCCACACTTTGAACAAAATAAAATACTTCTTCTGGCTCTTAACGCATAAAAGACTCCCAATCGGAAGTTACATCCACTCCATTGGACTGGAATGTCCACAACAATGCCACTACTGTGGATTCGCTAATGAAGACATTGAATACATCTTCTCCCATTGCCCAAATGCTAATTAGTTCTGGCGCGCAATCTAATCAAAAGAAACTTCTCATATACCTTCCAATCTAAATTCTAATAGCCTACCTTGGATATCAGTTGTACAAAAAATCAAAGATATTAAGTACAATGCATCACTCATCTGGGGCAGTCTACTGCCATCCTGCCTCTGGAAAATTTGGCTGACGAGGAACAACACTGTTTCTAACAACAAAAAGGATCCAATCAATGCCAACAAAACTATTCCAAAGGCTACCGATTTCTGTGTTATGAACAATAATAAACAAGAAAGGTACACGCACAAAGTCATGCTTAAGTGGAATTCACCAACTAGGGGTGCCTTCAAACTTAACACAGATGGGGCTGCTAAAGGAAACCCATGTATGGGGGTATAGAGGGAGTGTTTAGAGACCACAGTGGAAATTGGATCCTCGCATTCATGGGAAATTTACCCCATACAACAAATATAGGTGCTGAGATCAGAGCAATCACAAGAGGCCTACAACTAGCGGAAATGAATAACCTTCTGCCGCTGGAAATAGACATTGACTCTTCAGAAGTAATCAATATGCTGATTAATGGCAACCTAATATTTGATCCGCTCATATGTGAATGCAGGTCGCTGATTCAAAGGGTGGGCAGAGTGGAGGTGAGACATAGCTTCATGGAGCAAAACATGGTAGCTGATGCACTGGCACAGGAAGCATCGAAGAATTTTTTTTTTGTGTAAATCAGTAACTCTAGCAGTTCCATCGGTGTTTGCCACTGTTGCCACTGTATTTTGGGCAAACATCATAGGAAATGAACTACCTAGAGCTTTTTTGAGTTGTAACTTAAATTCTGTTATGCATAACATTACAACTTTGGGAGCCTTAAAATACCCCAACAACTGCCGCAGCAGTATAACATTAGGGGCTAACCCTTAATATATATATATATATATGTATAAGAAGAAAAGGATATGAGACAAGTTGTACGTAAACTTTATTGAATTGTGGCAACCATTTCAAAAATAAATAATTAAACACATAATTATAGTCATAAAAAGTATATTATCGGGAAGTCTTGTTTGGTCAAACAGATAAGACTAGTTTCCAAGAAACGGAGTGTTCTTTTCCCAGACTGCTACTACCTTGCTTTTAGTAATTTTACATATGATCACTCAATTTTTACATTATTATTTAAAGTTATTGAAATACTTTTTGTAATAAAAATGATTCAACTCTGCTTAAATATATCGAAAAAACAGTAACTATTTTTTTTATGACAAAAGAGTCACTTAACTTTGTCTAAGTATCATCGAAATTGTGACTTCTGTTTCCTCCTAATGATTTTCTGGATATTTATATAAAGTCGAGTAGTTCTTCGGTTATAATAAAGTAGTTAGCAACTCTTATGATATTTGGGTCAAATTAATTAACTTCTTCGTGTAAAAATAATTTAATAACTTTATTATTAATAAAATAAAAATTGAGCAATCATCGATAAAACTAATTCGTTGATTGAGAAATTTTGTGATGTTTCTTGTTTTTGGATTAGTCTTTAGCTCCCATGAAACTTCGTAGGAAAGTTAAGTAAATCTTAATTATAGAGCAAATAGACAAAAAATATGGCCTGGACTTTTCTTCACCCAATGGCTTGGAATTAAAAGATAATAGATATGACAGCTGATAGTGTGTATTTTGGACTTTAGGGGAATCAAAATTTCCATGGAAATTAATTGCTCTCTGTTTTTAGGTGCAAACATGTCATACAAAATTCTTTATTGATAAGATTTAAGTCGTAATCGAGGGGTCTTGGCATGATGATGGTTAAGATCCTTATTGTACAAATCACATCGGAAAATCACGTCAAATTGAAAAGTCGAATCAAACCGATTAAAAATTCGAATCGATTTAGTTTGATTTAATTTGATATTGTAAAAAACAAATAAAATTGACATATAAATATATAATTTTTCTATATACTTTTAAGACTTTTTATAATATTTTTAAAAAAAATATCTAAAAATATTTGCGATTCTCTTATGGGATGTAATATTTAATTAAATATAAAGTGCTATATATTTATTAATTTTAAATAATGGGTTGTATGAACACTTTCTTATCAAGTGTTTGTGAAATACGTCAATCTCTTCGTTCTTCCATATTCGTATGTCAAGATCTATTAAATTATTATATCATTTTGAATTTGAAATGGTATTTCGACAATTTAAAATTAAATAGAACATATCATTATATAGGTTCATATTTATTTTTATGTCTAACTATTAAATTCAGTTAATCTTGAAAGTGTGCATTAATATAAAATTATTGCCAGGCGACTAAAAAATAACTATCACTTGTTACTAAGAAAATTCTTCCGTAAGAATATTGTAATAGATCATATAATTGTCAATTTTTTAAATTTTTACTAAACATATATTTATTTGTCAAAAATTTAACAAGGTAAAATTGAAATAATATTCACATTAAAAAAATCCAAAAAACCTAACAAATCGAACCAATCCCAACTGATATAGTTGGTTTGGTTTGATTTTGATAAAAATCGAACCAACCCGATCCATATACACCCTACTTATCGTTAAAAGACTTAAGGTTTGAGTTATTAGCTTGAAAAATTTCTTGGTAAAAAGCGCTTTACTTATTTTATTCACTCAGTGGGTTTAATCAGCATTTACTCCTTAATGTATTTAGAGGAATTTTCAGAAATCACCATTATTTAGTGGCTATTAATTTTCTATTGACACCATATATATAGTTACTTCCTATAGCTAATATTCGGTTGTTATTGTAGCGTATTTGATGTATTCACGCTTCTCTATTCAAATGTATTCACGCATGTATACATCAGCAAAAAGTGCCTAATATTAGGGTAATCCAGCTGTACACGCATGTATTCACATGTATTCGCGCCATGTATTCATGAATACAGCAGTAAAAATCACCTAAAATCAAGGCAGTCTAGCTTATGCGCATGTATTCACATGTATTCGCGCCATGTATTCATGAATATAGCAGCAAAAAGCGCTTAAAATAAGGGCAGTCCAGTTATACACGCATGTATTCACATGCGGTAAAAAGCGTCTAAAATCAGGGCAGTCCAGTTGTACGCGCATATATTCACATATATTTGGACCATGTGTTCATGAATACAACAGCAAAAAGCGCTTAAAATCAGGGCCAGTCTGTACGCACATGGACTCATATGTATACGCGATGTTGTATTCATGAATACAACAGTAAAAAAGCACCTAAAATCAGGGCAGCCAGCTGTATGCGCATGTATTCACATATATTCGCGCCATGTATTGATGAATACAGTAACGACAATCGCCTTAACAATAGGTATGTTCAGCTATCTAAGAGAGCGAAAAAACATAAATAGCGTATTTCATGCATCAATGGTAGTATATACCATAAATACTTATTTTGTTATAAAATATAAAAGATAGTTATAGAAAATAATATTTTAAAATAATTTTAGTTTATAATAAATAGGATGTATGCATTTGCTATAGGAGGTAAAATTTTCATGTATTTACCCGATGCTTTTTTTTAATCGTGATTTTCGGGCATCGCTTTGCGAATCCGACTAACTGTACCCACCGGGACCCGTTGTTTCAATGCGTATACGGTTAGTTCCACACGGCCGATTTGTAATACATTCAGTGACCTTGCGGAGACTCGAACTGACGACCTGAAAGACTTTATCCCCATGTCTTTACCAGTTGAGCTACCTTCAGGGTTAGCCGATGCAAATCCAAAGTTAATATAGCAAATGAGTTTTTAAATGCTAAATGCCAAAAAGAAAAGAGGGGCCTTTTTGTATTGTTTTTTTCTATGGTACAGTCGAAGTAGTTGGCAAATTTATCAACTAAAGGTACTCCTAGTTTTAAGTGTTTGGCCAACATGATAACAAAATGACAATAGATGTGAACTAAATCTAAACTTATCAATTTTCAAATGTATGTTTTTTTAAATTGTGATGGCCGAGTTACCTTGCACACATTTTAATTTATTCTATGCGATACTTGTTGTCTCCCACAAACAATAATTAGAAAGTCGACTCAAACTTGCCAATTTGGTAAAAAGATATATAAGGTGCAATTTAAAGAACCAAAAAGGACTTAATAATGACAAAAGTGATATCTTATATTTGAGGGTATGTTCAAAGTAATACCTTAAGTTTGTACTAAGCAATTTTAGTCTTTTAAGTCTGTTAAAAGTTAACATTTTTAGTCTCCGTCAAATATTTAATAAATATTGTATGTTAGATTTGACGGGAAATTGTCAAAAGAAAGAAAATTATGATTAACTTACATTTAGAGGTAAATTTATTTTGTTGTTTTTACAATTTTTTAAAATCTATTTCTAGAGTTCGATGCAGCTTTTTAAGGTGTAAATGCTGCTATTTTTGGTACTTTTTTGGTGTCTAGTGCAATTCCTGTCTTAAATATTTGACATAGACTAAAAATATTAATTTTTGACAAACTTAAAGGACCAAAATTGCCGATTTCATACTTAAAGGGGACTACTTTGAACCTAATCTAACATAAGAGATTTTTTTTGTCATTTTCCCTTTCAAGTCAAAATGTTTGCTACTATAAAAGATGGTTTCTTCAGCATTTAGGATTGTTGGATTCTATGAAAAAATAAGTACAATGAGTTTTTCTTATTTCTCTTTTTTTAATGTCAAATATTGTTTGATTAGATCAACCACGATGCTGGTGACTGGCCTTATGATTGCTCTTGGTAGGAACAATATATGCACAAATTCCCCCGTCCCATTTTATGTGAAGGATTCGGAGTACAAGGATCAAAGCACCTATATTTTTATGTGAACTCGAGCATAGGTTTGTCAAGTCTATATCAAATAATAACATTATTTTTGTAATAGTTTGGGAGCCAAGTAAAACATAAGATATACTTGGAGAACAATAATTTGCTTGCTCATTTTATCTATAACTGTGGTGTCCAGCCCAGCTTGCGAGCACCTCGACTAATTCCACGATGATACCTACTAACTCTCACCAGCAACAGATACCGGGAAGGGAAGTCACCGAGTGTGTTTTGTCTCCGTTGGGAATCAAACCTGAGATCTCATGGATCTAAACTCACTTTATTGATCACTAAGCCACACCTGTAGGTGCCCAAAAAAAAAGTTTCACCTACATTCACAAGGCACACACTAGGGACATAAAGAATCACAAGATACTTCAATGTGAAGTGAAAACACATAGACAGGAGAATAGAAAGAGTAACTAACTCTTTTTCTTCTATGATAGAGCATAAGATCACCTCAAGATCTAAAAGCAAGGCAGAGAGGGTCCTTATCGACGCGGACTTGCCAACTAAATGCAACTCGAATCGCAGTTCAGATGATCAGGTATTACCACGTTATGTATCATTCCCTCTTTCCATAGACGAGACAGAAAGAAAAACATAAAAGATACAATAAAAGACAGTAAGGATGATCATGATTCATGATCAATCTACTCTTTCAGCCTGCATATACAAGTTAAAAGTGATACTTGAAGACCTCAAAAGATTCATAAGAACCAAGGACTAATTTCTTTCTTGAAGAAGATTTTCCATTAATCTCTCTCCATATAAAGTTATAAACTATTGATTTTCTAAAGACCATTGCATTCTGGATCCATCAAGGTAAACTCGAAGGGCATGAAAGTAATATTACCAACAAGGAGATGAACCTACTGAAAAGTAATTTAAAAAGGAGCTTTTTGTTTTAAGATATTTAACAAGTACAAGCATACATGAAGATTCAACAATAAAAGAAAGAGTTAAAACTTGAAATTCAAATTCCGAGATATCTATCACATCTTCAGAACCACACCTTCTCATCAACTGAAACAATAAACGAAAATGTTTCCCTATTAAGCAACTCCTAATCAATCAACAGTAATTCTTCTTCTATCACAAAAATAAGCAGACGTTAGACAAAAATAATCGAACTTCATCTAAACAAAAAGAAGGGCTCTGAGGCTGTCTCTATAAGTACTGGTTATCACAATATCGTGGCGGTACTTTTAGTAGGAAAAATTATGCTCTCCTGTCAAAGCCAGCTATGAGAACGTTGTTATTACAAGCCGCCACCTTTTCTTCTTTTAGATAGAACATGTGATTACATTTTCCAATGATGTGATTGTTGCCTAAAATTCCAGCACCAAGGTTGTACGGGTGCTTCAGTGACGACTTCCTTTTATATCTAACACTTCTCCAACTTTAAAGCATGATTAACAAGATTCTGCAGGTTATGTTACTCGAGGAAATATATATGCAGTAAAACACTGTAATCAACCATACCTCGTCGACTTAGTGGGTGTATTCTCATTGTATAAAAACTGTAGTTTACAGCATTCTTGATGCCACTCCGGCAATAATTTCGGACATCAACTAATCCACATGCAATAGAGAAGTATAATCAGTGTCTTGCAAAGTTAGTCTACCTAAGTACAAGTCACTAATATGGTCAGAGCATAAAGGGATGCATCTCTTGTTCAAACTCTCATGTATAGCACCCATTCCTGGAACCCACTTACTTCTATCCGATGGATCCAAATTAAGAAGATTCTGAAGTAACCTAATCCGGTAAACAGTTGTATCTCTTCTGTCGCAAAAATGAGCAGCACATCGGTAAGAGGGCTCATCAGAAGCTAATCTAATCAATGCCATCCCCAGAGAAACATCAACAGGCTTTGGATCAATAAGATCATTATCTCCCATCATTTTGACTTGCCTTTCTGTCGGAAAATATACTTCTTCAACCCCATTAACATTTGTAACTTTCAGATCTTTGGTGTAATGTCTGATTGCCTCCCGCTTCGTGGATTCATGCTTGTCTGCTAAAGTCAAGATGCACGAGAATCTCAAATGATAAGATACTATAATCTTCAGCTTTTTGAAGTTGTGGCAGCAGCAAAAGAAATCAAGCCACCTTCTCCCTATACCGGCATACCACTTGATAAGATCAACATCTTCAAGTGCCATAAGTAAACTAATCGGCCTAGGACGGCCCATATGATTTGTGAATCCGACAAGCTTGACTGCCTTCCTAACAATTTCTAAGGGCGCCTCAACTTTTATGCATAACTTTGTCAGATCTGCAACCGTCTGATCGGAGTATTTCCTTTCCTCTTCTTCCTCTGCTTTCTTTACGTGTTCCTCTAATACCCTTTTTGCTTTGACAGGATTTATATACCTGTCAACTTGCTCTTGAAAGTTGTCATAAGAATCCACTAGTTCTTGCGGCAGTTGATCTCGGATTCTTCTCAAAGAGAGGAAGTCACCAGCTGAGAGCATCCGGTGCCATTCCCAACGCTCATTGACAGATTCCAAAAAGTCTTGCATGACCTCTTCAGCCCAAGAATCAAAAATTTGGTTGACTTCATTCTCAATCGGGAAATCAGATTTGAAACCATTACCACGCTTCAACTTCTTAAATACATGACTGAATATCTTCATTCCCAATTTCTTCCTATTAGTCTCTTTAGCATTTCTCAACTCCATAGCTCTAACTTCTTTCTGTCGGAGGTACTTCTTCCTCGCCCTAATCGCCTTTTGTGACATCGGTGGGTGCAACACAGATGGTGTAACTGCCCGAAGCTCCATTCCCAAAAATTCTATCTTTTCAGAAGTAGCACTATGAATAACAGTTCTAACCTTATCAATACCTAATTCCATATCTTTCTCAAGAATCTGAACAAGCCTACTCTTCAAATCCATAGTCATCATCTTTGTTCCCGACGTGATAACCAATATCTCATCCAAATATCTAACTGCATATATCTTCAACGGCTTACAAAAAGCATGCCCCCGATATCCCTCATCAAGTTCATTAGCATCGACTCTCGGATTCTCCCTAATCGTTTTAAGCCTCAAATCTTGAATCTCCTTATCAAAACTATTAAAGTAAATGTTAATCAAAATTGAACTCAACCCACATTCTTGAGGAAACCCTCTACCAAAATAACAGCCACCCAACTGAATACTCACTATTTCACATTCAAACAACCTTTTTATCAAATAAATCAATGCCTCATCGTCGATTTTCTCTTCCATAACCCTACACAACCTAACAACATGCTTATTTTCAAACTTTGCAGGATTCAAATTAACAGTAAACCACCAAGTGGGGTTCTCAACAGAGTTCTTAAGGTAACGAATCGCGGTGTGTCGGCCCATATTAACACGTCCACCATAACAAAAAGTCACAAACCTATCATCATATATAACTTCAAGAACCATTCTAATAGCTTCAATAACTACTTTAAGCTTTAAATTAGGAAGCACAAGTGATTTACCTATAATAAAGCTGCAATCTTTGATGTCAAATTGGTTTGTAGAGAGCTGAAAAGAGAGTTCTTGAAGTGAGAAAAAATGGGTTGAAACAGAATCAAGAGTGAGTTGAGGGGTAGTTTTGTAATTATAATTTGGGGGTTTGAGATTATGGCAAGCTGAGAGGAGGAAAGAGGGTAAAGAGATGATGTTCTTGAGGAGGTTCTGAAATTTTCCATGGTTATAATTGGAGAAAATGAGGTTCTTGATTTCTGATTGTGAAAGGCTTGAAAGATGGAGTTTTGGAAGCGAAAAAGGTTTAATCTTAGAAGCAAAGTGCAGAGTGAAGTTGGGTTTGGTTCTTCTGAGAGTTAAGAGCATTGAAGCTTTAAGAAAACCTCACTTGTGTGATTTTTCACTTCCAATTTGAAGTTTTAAGCTTGGTAGAATCAGCTAATAAGCAGCCTATGGGTATAATATAGGCAAAATTTTAAATACGTATATCAAATCAATTAATATAGATTAAGTACTCCACTATTTTTTTTAGGGAAATGATACCGGAAAATAACAAAAAAATAATACTATAATAGAATTATTTGTAAGCGAAAATACATTAACTGGCTTGAGTCGTGCTAGACACTGTCATAAGAAACTATTTCAACAATGTAAAATATTTCCTCGGGATTAAATAAGCCTACCTCTATTTTATTTACAGGATACAGGAATCAGTAAAATTAGATAATAAATCTAGCAATTTAAAAGAGAAAGAGCAACTAATATCTTATGCCAATTAAAATATTATAGAAGAAGAAATTAGAAAGGAGCGGGACATATAGGAGAGAAAGAAGAAAGAAGAATTTCTTCTTTGCTAATGATTAGCTTTTCTTAATATTTGATGATTGAACAATAATGGTCTAATCATGGCTATTTATAGGCCTAAGGAAGTCTTCTTTACAAGATAAGTGTTCTACTTGTTAAATTTCCTTCATGCAGATGATATTTGGACAAAATAAGCCATTTGTCCATAACTTCTAAAAAGCTTACATGCATAATGACACTTGGACTTATTTATTTTGAAAATACTACTACATTTTTAATATTGATATAAAATATAACATGAAATAACAATATAAAACAAGCAAAAACAAACTAAGAGATATAGAGAGAAAGAGAGGAAGAGAGATTCTTATTTATTCTTCAATTGTGTGTATTTTCCTAGAGATTATTATTTCTTCTTCAATTGTGTGTATTTTCCTATCTATTACAATGCCTTTATATAGGCATAAAAGTAAAGAAAATATGTCATGGAATATGTCATTGAACATACAAAATATATCATGGAATATGTCATTAACCATTTGAGATGAAGATCATGCAAGAAGAGTAGACATCCAACATAATGTGATATTTATCATAACACTCCCCTTTTGGATGTCCATAGATAGTGTGCCACGTTAACCTTATTAGGAAAAAACCATATGGGAAAGAAAAATCCTAGTGAAGGAAAAAGAGTACACATGTTTAGAAATACGCCTTTTGGTTGTCTCGTTAAAAACCTTGCAAGGAAAACCTAGTGGGACAAAATCTTGTAAGGGAAAAGAGTACAACGCGTATTAACTCCCTTGATGAGAGCATCAACTCACATCCTTGAGCTTTCGCATCCCAATCTTGTGTATTAGCTTCTTGGAGGTTGACGTCGGTAGAGACTTGGTGAACAAATCAGTCATATTATCACTTGAACGAATCTAATGCACATTGATATCACCATTCTTTTGAAGTTGCCGGGATGACTGTCTCGATATTGTTGTTCCCTTGCTGGGAAGTTATTATATTGCTTATGTTCCCTTGCCGGAATTTATTATAATTTTGTGATGACTTGTAAATGGGAGCGGGTGGTACGCTTACCACAAGATATGATGAAATGGGAGCGGGTGGTACGCCTACCACAAGATATAATTAAATGGGAGCGGGTGGTACGCCTACCACAATATACGATAAAATGAGAGCGGGTGGTACGCCTACCACGAGATTTAATGAAATGAGAGTGGGTGGTACGCCTACTACATGATATAAGGAAATGGGAGCGTGTGGTACGTCTACCACACGATATGAGAAATGGGATTGGATTGCATGCCTGCAACAAGATGAAACTGAAAGTGAAAGTTGCCTTTATTTCTCTTTATCCATGTTAGAAGTTAAATTGTAGTTTCCTTGTTATTCTTTGATATTCTGTTTTATCTGCGACCCCCGAAGCATGTTTCCCTTCCCCAACATTAATTGTTTATCTCCTTTAATTTTTCCGTTGTATATGTATATATATAACTGCATAGGTTTATCTGGAGTCTGGTCCTAGCCTCGTCACTACCTCGCCGGGGTTAGGCCAGATATTTACCAGCACATGGGGTCGGTTTGTGCTGATGTTACACTTTGCACTTATGTGCAGATACCATATCAACGTTTGGGCATCAACATTAGTTCGGGAGTCAGCCTTCAGTCCACCGAGATACCGAAGTAGCCTTGGAGATGTCTGCAGGTCCGGCGTCTCCTCTATCCTATTTTGCATTCTGTTATCTCATGTATTCGAGACAGATAATATTATCTTTCTTTCAAACTGATGTATGTAGTATTCTTAGTAGTCTGTGGATGTTGTGTCACCTGGTTGTGGGTAGAGACATGTACTGGTTTTCTAGATATTTTGGTTTCATATTTATTTAAGACTTCCGCTAAATTTTATTTTCCGTTGTCATTTACATGCTTATTATTGTTAATTTAATTGGTTAAAATGAAAGAGTAAATGACTTCGAGGTTCATGGCTTGCCTAGTTTTTATATGTAGGCGTCATCACGTCTCCCGAGGATGGGAATTCCGGGTCCTGACATTATAGTTGATATTTTACACATTAGATAGATCTCCATCGGGATGAAGATTATAAGAAAGTGCCATTAAGAAAAAATAAAAATATTAGAATTAAGAAAATTTTCATTAAGACAAATTAAAAAGAAAAGTAAGACAGATAAATTGAAATAGTAGGAAAAGATTAAAAAGGAAAGGCTATTGAGTTTAAATTGTTTACACTAATGGTTTAAAGGTAATTTTTGCAATTGTTTATACAATAATTACAAAAATTCTTTGTAATAAACATTAATTAAGAGAAATAGCAGTTCTGGTCCTCAAATTATTTGACGTAGCATATTTGACCTTTGATTAAATTTATTGTGCCATTTTCGTCACTGATCTAATAGAAACTCACATATGTTAGTTTAGGTTAAGGGCAATTTTGGTGTTTGATAATTCTATGCGGTGAAAAAAGACAGTATAATCAAGAAGTATGTTTACGTAAAGAAATAACATAATTTTTTATTTATAATTTTAATAATTACATTTTAATGACCTTGATATGAAGGTATGGGGGTAGAGAATGTTGTGAAGGAAGACATAACTTGACTGTTGTTAATGTATTTATGTATAATTAGTTAATTAGAGAATTAGTGAAGAGTTAGTGGTAGTTACAAAAAGATAGCTACACGTGTATAAAATGAGACATGTACAGTGTAATAGATAGAATGGAAATGAGCTTTCATTGTTCCACTCGTTCTCTTCTCCCTATTTTCTCTTCCTCTTATTCATCTTTTCTCCCTTCATTCTAGGGATCGTACAGGTAGAAGTTCATCAACTTCAGCATGATATCAGAGCTTCAAGCTCAAAATTGAAGCTCTGAGATCGATCCGCTTCTCCTGTATTACTTCAATTTATGCAAAAATATAAACTCGATCCATTTCTCAACTCGAAGTTGTTCAACAATGGCGGTTGATGACTTGCTAAATGAAAGTCCTATCACTACTGGTGAGAGATCTACCTCTACCGTTGAAAATATAGCACATGCATCATCAGAAGATGAATTTGAAGAAGGAGTGACTGTAGCAACCACTCATCCTCTGTATCTAGCTCCCGGTGATACTAGTGGAATATCCTTGATCTCGTTTCAATTGACTGGCACGGACAATTACTCTCTATGGAATAGATCTATGTGAATTGCACTACTTGGTCGAAATAAGCTAGGGATTGTTGATGGCAGATGGCCTAAGGAGTGGTTCCGCGAAAAATATTGGTATCAATGGGAGGGGTGCAATGCAATCGTCTTGTCATGGTTGATGAATGCAGTTGCTCCGACTTTGATCAGTGGAATTGCATATGCTACCAGTGCTCAGGTAGTTTGGATGGATCTGCATGAATGTTTTGACAAGGTAAATAATACATGTTGCTACAATTTACACAAGGAGATTGCCACACTACATCAAGGTACTGCATCTATTTTAGTTTACTACTCAAAACTCAAAGACCTCTAGGATGAGACTGAGTCTGTATTACCCACTCCTGGTTGTGATTGTGTCAAAACCGAAGAATTTATTGTTCATTTGCATAAGCGGAAGGTGTATCAATTCTTAATGGCCAAATGACTCTTGTTCTCAATCACGTAGCCAAATTCTTATGATGAAACCCTTACCATCTGTGAACCAAGCCTATGTTATGCTTATGAGTGAAGAAAGTTAAAAATCTGTTGCAAAAAATGTTGGTATACTAGGATCTACTCCAAATGCAAATATGAATGCTTATGACTCTACTGCTTTATACAGTGCTAAACCTAGTTTCAATTCAAAGTTCAGAAAAAATTACAATGTTCAATGTGACTTCTGTAAAATGAAAGGCAATAGCAAAGAAAACTACTACAAAATTATAGGATATCCACAAGACTATAAGATTAAAAGGAAAGGGGGAGCTGGTGCTCATAATGGTGTGTTAGAATCCAGTTATGGTGTGACATTACACAACACTCTTACTTCTCAAGCCAGAGCTATACAACATATGCCCATGTATCATAACAATCACTGTATGAGTCAGACCTCTGGAAGCTTACAGGGTCAAGGAATTTCCAGCACTCAAAACAAGAAAGTTCTTCCTCTTCTCGGTCACAGGGATCAGCAAATCCTACTTCTCAATGAGGTGGTTCTCCATTTACCAAGGAGCAATATGATCAGATAATGCAGATTCTAAACACTAATCATCCTCCTCCCACTCAAGCAAATGTTGCAGGTATTTCTACTGCTCTCTTAGCATAATCTAATTCACAAGAACAAGAGTGGATTATTGATACAGGTGCCACAAACCATATGGTATCAAATGTATAATTGTTGACCAAATCCTCCCTAGCTACACCTTCTAATTCTAGAAGAGTTTTGTTACCAAATGGAGATGTTACTCAAGTTGGTGATAGTCACATTTCAGATATGAGCACTATTAAGGAAGTGCTTTATGTTCCTCAATTCAAATTCAACTTACTATCAATCTCCAAGGCTACAAGAGATCTAAGATATTTTGCCTCCTTTTACCCTGATTTCTGTATCTTCCAGGATCTCTTCAGTGGCAAGGTGAGGGAGATTGGTATGGAAAGAGAAGGCCTATACTTTCTACAAAGACATGGGACCAAGAAGCTTACTGTTGTGGCTCTAGTGGCAGCTGGAATAAAGTCAAACACTACAGATATTACCTTGTGGCATAAAAGGCTAGGCCATATATCTAGTATTTTCCTAAGAAGATCGTTTCCTGCTAAACTAGCTAGCATTGTTGATACCATTAATAAGTGCTCTATCTATCCTTATGCTAAACAAACTAGACTGCCATTCCCTACTAGCTATATCAAGAGCACTGCTGCAACAACAACAACAACAACTGCCCAATATAGTCCCACAACGTGGGGTCTGGGGATGGTAATATGTACACATGCCTTACCCCTACCCTAAAGGGTGGAGAGGTTGTTTTCGATCAACCATCGGCTCAGGAAAGGGAAAGAAAAATCAAACAAAAACAAGAGAGCATTAGTTAAATCACAGAAATCACATGAATAATTATGTAAATATAGAACCAAAAATAAAATGACATGCAATAATACCAACCAGTATCTACCATAAGAGGCTATATACAGTACTCCAATCATCTATGGAGAGCCCTACTAAACCCCCCATCCCTTGAAAGAAGAATGAAAATTTTTAGAAGTCCCGATCCTACAACCCTGATACTAGACCTCCAGACTTTCCTATCAAGGGCCATGTCCTCGGAAATCCTCAAACTAGCCATGTCCTGCGTAATTACCTCACCCCAATACCTCTTAGGCCTCCCTCTGCCGCGACCTGTACCAACCACTGCCATCCGTTAACAACTCCTCACTGGGGCATCAGGGCTTCTCCTTTGCATATGCCCAAACCACCTGAGTCTCGCTTCTCGCATCTTCTTATCCACTGGGGACGCCCTCACTTTCTCCCGAATAACTTTATTCTTAATCTTATCTAACCTGGTGAGCCCGCACATCCACCTTAGCATCCTCATCTCCACCACCTTCATTTTCTGAACATGAGAGTTCTTCACTGGTCAGCACTCCGCCTCATACAACATGACAGGTCTAACCATCGCTCTATAAAACTTCCCCTTGAGTTTCTGCGGCACTTTCTTGTCACACAAGACTCATGATACAAGCATCCACTTCAACCAACCCGGCCATATACGTTGAGTGACATCCCCATCCGTCCCCACCTACTTCGCTCGACTTGGTGCTAAACTTGCACTCCAGGTATTCTGTCTTAGACCTGCTTAGTTTGAAACCCTTAGACTCGAGAGTCTGTCTCCAGATTTCCAATCTCCCATTAACACCAATTCTCGTTTCGTCTATCAAGACTATGTTATCAGCGAATAGCATACACCAAGGTACATCCCCTTGAATATGGAGAGTTAGCGCATCCATCACCGAGGTGAATAAGGGAGGGCTAAGCGCAGATCCTTGATGGAGCCCCATAACCACCGAAAAATGGTCTGAGTCGCCACCCACCGTCCTAACTCTAGTCTTATCCCCATCGTACATGTCCTTGATCACTCTGATGTTGGTTTCTGGCACGCTCTTCGCCTCCAGACACCTCCATAACACCTCATTTGGGACCTTGTCGTATGCCTTCTCCAAGTCGATAAACACCATGTGCATGTACCTCTTCTTATCCCTGAATTGTTCCACCAATCTCCTGACATGGTGGATAGCTTCTGTAGTGGAGTGACCTGGCATGAAACCGAACTAGTTCACGGATATAGATGTCATCTCCCTCACCCTCGCCTCGACCACCCGCTCCCAGACTTTCAATGTGTGACTTATTAATTTCATACTCCTATAGTTGTTGCAACACTGGATATCCCCTTTGTTTTCGTACAAGGACACCATTGTACTCCACCTCCACTCTTCCGGCATTTTCTTAGCCCTGAATATCACATTGAACAACCTGGACAACCATTCCACTCCTGACCTACCCATGCATTTCCAGAAATCCACCGGAATTTCATCTGGTCCAGTCACTCGACCCTTGCTCATCCTATGCAAAGCCCCCCGACCTCCTCCACCCTAATCCGCCTGCACTCACAAGGTCTCCATGACACT
Source organism: Nicotiana benthamiana (assembly GCA_034376525.1). Lineage (NCBI taxonomy): Eukaryota > Viridiplantae > Streptophyta > Magnoliopsida > Solanales > Solanaceae > Nicotiana > Nicotiana benthamiana. Next base: position 80,208,810 of record CM067336.1, read on the forward strand.
CTGAATTCCCTAGATCCCCTAGCTCTATGTCTTGATCAATCTCCTCGTTAAGCAGGTCTCGAAAGTATGCAACTTTTGATGGAAATAAATACTTCTTAACAGTTATCGATGACTTTACTAGGATGACTAGGTTATTTCTTCTGAGGCTAAAATCTGATGTGTATTGTTCTCACTCAGTTTGTTGTATTTGTTCAGACTCAGTTGAAGATTATTAGATCTGACAATGGTGTTTAATTTGTTAACTCTGTGTGAATCACCTTGTTCCAAAAATATGGCATTGTTCATCAGAAGACATGTGTTTACACTCTTCAGCAAAATGGAGATGATGAGAGGAAACACATGCATATTCTGGAGGTGACTAGGGCATTAAGATTTCAGGCAAATATTCCTATCAAGTACTGGGAACACTGTGTTCTTGCAACAGCCTATATCATCAACAGGATGTCATTTTCTGTACTGAATGGGTTGTCTCCATTTGAGTTGTTGTTTGGTAGGGCTCCCAACTTAGAGCATTTGAGAATCCTTGGTTGTTTATGCTATGCCAAACAGGTTAATGAAACAGACAAACTTCTTCCTAGAACTAGACTTACAGTCCTTATGGACTACTCTGGTTCCCAAAAGGGTTACATCTTGTTAGACTTGGAAAGTCAGTGCTTCATTGTCAACATGGATTTTTCCTTCAGGGAGATATTTTTCCTTTCAAAGACTATCCCACTTCTATACCACCTGTTTTCTTTCCCCCTGATACTACTCCTGCTGATACTGCCTCTCCTTTACCTTCATCTTCTTCTCTACTTCTGATTCAGATCATGTCACTAATAGTTAAATTACTGACTCTACCTCACCTTCCCCCTCCTCTTCTACTTTGATCCAATTAAACATCAATCACAACAGGAGTGGCTCCATCTGCACTGCAATCTCAAGATCCTAACTACCCTGGCCTAAGGAGGTCCTCAAGACCTAGGCAGGCTCCCCTTAGGGATTTTGTCTCTTTACCTGGTCATAAGGGAGTTCCTTATTCTATTTCCAATTATTTGTCATACAGTGGTCTTTATCCTACTTATCAGGCTTATCTAGCTGCATTTTCAACGATAGTGGGACCCTCCTCCTTTGAAGAAGCTGTCAAAGACCCTATGTGGGTAGAAGCCATGCAGGTAGAGATTGCTGCATTGGAGGCTAATCATACTTGGGATGTGGTTCCCTTGCCCACTAGTAAATCTCCCATTGGGTGCAAATGGATCTACAAAGTCAAGTACAAGACCTCAGTTGAGGTGGAAAGGTTTAAGTCCAGGCTTGTTGCCAAGGGTTATAGCCAGAAAAAAGGCAATGATTGCCAATAGAATTCAAAGAAAAAAAGAGGGGGGTCGATTTAGGCTCCTTCCCTTCCACTGCGTAGCCGCACTAGCAGGTACTACGAGCCCTCTGTCCCACGCATCTAACCAGCTCGCGTGGTTCACCGGTTCCACCGAAAACTTTCAGTCCAGTGGTGAAAATGGTCACTGTCAGATCTGTTCTTGCTGTAGCTGCTTCTGAGCAATGGCACATCCATCAGATGGATATGTAAAATGCCTTCCTGCAAGGGGATTTGCATGATGAAATCTATATGACATTGCCTCAAGGATTTCAGAGTCAGGGGGAGAATAGCACATGCAGACTCTTGAAATCCTTATATGGCCCAAAACAGGCACCAAGACAATGGAATGAAAAGTTGTCTGAAACATTGGTGCACCTAGGATTTATACAGAGTCAACATGATCACTCACTCTTTGTAAAAAGGAGCAGGCAAACACACTGTTATCATCCTTGTCTATGTGGATGATATGCTTCTAACTGGACCTGATCTAACCCTCATAAGTGCAGTAAATCTCAGCTACAACTGACCTTCAAAATGAAGGACCTTGGGGAGTTGAAATATTTCCTAGGCAATGAGTTTGCTAGATCTCAACAAGGCATTCTGATGCATCAAAGGAAATACACACTAGAGCTCATTTCTTAGTTAGGACTGGGTGCTGCAAAGCCTGCACCTACACCTATTGAAGCTAATGTCAAACTTACTACTAAGGAGTATGATGAAAGTTATGGTACACTTGATGGCACAACAGATGAGCTCCTAACATATCCCAGTCAGTACCAGAGATTACTAGGGAAACTACTTTACTTGACAGTTACAAGACCAGATATAACATATAGTGTTTAAACTTTGAGTCAGTTTATGCAAAAGCCAAAGAAATCTCATGTGGAAGCTGCACAAAGAGTGGTCAAGTATGTAAAAGGGCAGCCTGGGCAAGGCATACTAATGTCCAGCATGAAGATGAACACCATCACAACATATTGTGATCCTGACTGGGCTGCTTGTCCTCTCACAAAAAAGTGAGTAACTGGTTTTTTGTTAAATATGGTGAGTCACTAGTGTCTTGGAAGTCGAAGAAGCAAAGTACTATATCCAGAAGTTCAGCATAATCTGAATATAGAATCATTGCAACAACAGTAGCAGAGTTGGTGTGGATACTTGGACTGTTCAAGGATATTGGAGTGAGTATTGATCTTCCTGTGAATATATTCACAAACAGTAAAACAACCATTCAAATAGCTGTCGATCTAGTATTCCATGAACGTACGAAACATATTGAAATCGACTATCATTTCATAAGAGAAAAAATACAGAATGGGCTAGTGAAGACTGAGTATGTGGCAACTAAGGATCAACTGACAGATGTACTAACAAAGGGATTAACCAAAGCTCAACATAAGTATTTCTTATCCAAGCTAGGGGTACTTGATATTTTTGCACCATCTAGCTTGAGGGGGAGTGTTGTAAAGGAAGGCATAAATTGACTGTTGTTAATGTATTTATGTATAATTAGTTAATTAGAGAATTAGGAGTTAGTGGTAGTTACATAAAGATAGTTACACGTGTATAAAAGGAGACATGTACAGTGTAATAGATAGATTGGAAAAATAACAGTTGCGTTTTCACTGTTACATTCGTTTTCTTTTTCCTATTTTCTCTTCCTCTTCTTCATCTCTTCTCCCTTCATTCTAGGGCTCGTATAGGTAGAAGTTCATCAACTTCAGCAGAGGATTAGGGTAGTAGAGTAGGTAGTCTAGAATGTTTATAATAATAGTATTGGTACGTAGTTCCGCTTTCTGTTGGTAATAGGTTTATGTTATTTTCTTTCGTTGTTGATCACCTTACTATCTTATTGTTTTATCCTGCTTTTATGTGACTTGTTGGTACTATCCCTTCTTGTCTAAATTTCAATTAATATGGTGCTTATATTTCCTGAGCCAAGGATCTATTGGAAATAACCTCTCTATCCTCACAAGATACAGGTAAGGTCTGTGTATATACTACTCCGCAGACCCTAAAATACTGTGTATGTTGTTATTCTTGTTGTGTACTTATTTATGGTTATATTATAGGAACTGTAAGTGTAGAATTTTCATAGTATAAAGACTGTAGGTGTTTGATTTCAAAATACAGGGTATATCCAAAATTGTGTCATATTACAAGAATCAAGAATGTTTAGTGTAATTAACATTAAAAAAAAAACATAAAAAGCAACCTTAACCGATTTCTCGCACTTAATTTGCATATTCTATCATATTTTAAGTTATTTTTCACCTTAACAAATGATTTATTTAGTTAATTTTAATTTTTACTTTGGGTAAGAACTATTTGAGACGGAATATCATTTACGGTCAGGTCGTGGCTTAAACCAATTTAAAGAAGGAAAATTAAAAAAAATAAAAAATAAAAGAGCAGTGCATCTTTTTTAAACGAGGTACTATTAAAAATTGCAATTAAAAAAAAGAAAAAGAAAGAACGTAAAACAAAATTCAAAACCACTTCTTTTTCCCGCTTAAATCATCCTTTATAAATAGTCGCTCTGAGTTTCCCACCATTCCTTTCCTCCATTTTTTCAAAACAAAGAACAAAGGCAAAGTAGCTTGCTACGTACGTTACGATGGCACCAAAAAAGCGTTCTTCTCTTTTCTCTTATACTACACCTATTTCCATCGGTAAGCAAAAAAAAAAAAACCCTAGATTGCTCCAATTTAACAGTTCAACAATTATCCTCATAAAATCCCTAATTTTCATTTTTTTGTTTTTGTTATTTTTAGGAAATTGTAAGATTGTTGTGGAAGCTGGGAAATTCTCCTCAGAATTAAACGAAAATAGTCTCGAAATATCTTTGGCAAAGAACGCCAAAGTCAAAATCTCTGGTAATAATCTTACTTAGTATATCATTTATTATTATTTATTTGTTTACTATACTTCTTGAATGGTGATTCAGGTTTTTCTTTAGGATTTAAGTTATGTAAACTGATAGTGTAAGTGAATTTTAATATGAGATAGTATGTTCAGGGGCACATGCAGGAATTTTTATAAGCGGTGTTGAAATTTATAGAAGAATTGAAATATTACTTTGATTATCATACTTTTAGACAAGAAATAACCTTAATTTTTTGGTTCAGTTGAGTCTTAAGTTAAAAAAAATTAAGTTCAATTCTGCTTCATCACAATTTTTTAACTACAAAGGCTCTCTCAAATATTTACAAAAGAAAAATGTGTTAGTTGAGGTTTTAACTTTTGACATCTTAAAACAAAATTAAGTACAAAACCAACACACCAAGACATAATTTAGAGAAGCTCCCCCTTCTCTCTACTTTTACTGTTCCATTGCCTCGTCTTCTCCGCCTGCCTCGGCACACGTTAGTTAACGTCGCCGAGCTGGTTTTCATGGCAAGAGGAAGAGGTCGCGGTAGGGGTAGGCCACGTAAAATACCAATTGTAACAATAGACCGCATCATCTCAAAAATCAATCCATCACAAGCTATTTCCAGTGAAGTAGGTCCGGTTACTGTTCGATTGATTTCAGTACCATTGAAGCAACCAGAGGAGGTTCCTGTACAAACAGAAGTTACTGAGCCTCCTCAAACTCAGATTATACAAGGTGATGGTGGAAATACCCACATGCAGACATCAACCCAACCACCTGACCCTGAAACAGTGAAGGTGACCAACGAAGGAACCAAAGTGTGGGCAAATCTGTTCCAGAAGAACAGATTTGCCTCTAATGGTATGTACTGGAGTATATACCACCTACTATCCTTGATGGCAAACCTGTAGGTCAGTTACTGAAAGAGGAAGTAGAGGAGGAAGAGCAGAAATGGAAATGTTCTCTGGTGATTTTTATATTGGGGACTGGTCCAGGTTATAATGCTATGAAACGATTCATTAATCTACACTGGTCTCATGTTCCAGAGCCAGATCTATACTACCATGAGGAGGGTTATTATGTAGCTAAATTTCAAACCATGGAAGATGCTAAGGAGGTCATATGTGCTGGTCCATATACCATTGCTAACAGACCTATGGTTTTGAAGCAATGGACTCCTGATTTCGACTTCACTGCTGCTTTCCCTAATGACATTCCTCTATGGGTAAAGTTTCCTAGGCTCCCTATGTCATGCTGGGGTAATAGGTCTTTGAGTAGGATTGCCAGTGTTCTTGGCAAACCTATTTTTGCTGATGAGTGTACTACCAATCAGACTAGAATCTCTTTTGCACGTATGCTTATTGAGGTTAATGTGTCTAAACCTCTGCCAAGAGATATTGAGATTATTGATCCTAATGGCAAGAAGTTTGTACAGGAAGTGACATATGACTGGAAGCCAACATACTGTGAGAAGTGCCTCATGGTAGGCCATAACTGCATGACCATTCCTAAACCCCCTCAACCTATACAAAAACCAAAAATTACCCAGGAGTGGAGAGTTAAAGGACCATTGCAGAATGATACACAACCTAAGGAGAACCCCAGCCAACAGGAAGAACCAAGGCAGACTGCAATACCTCCTAAGGATGCTGGTACTTTGGATGTCACAGAAGGGTTCATTCTGGTAGATAAGGGCAAGCAGGTGCAATCACCAGTTTTTAATCTTACAAATTTTCCCCCATTATCCCCTATGGTATTGAGTAACAGATTTCAAGCTGTGTCTGCTAGCAGAACAGGTCACCCCCTGATGCAGGGGGACCTAGTTTTACCAAATGAAGTTAGTAGTTTGGAATATTAGAGGGATCAATAAGAAGTATAAACAGAAAGAAGCTAAAGAATACTTTAGACAGAATAAATTTAGTCTTGTTAGTTTGGTAGAAACAAAGGTCAAGGAGAATAATGCAGGGAGAATTGCTAATCTGGTGCTCCCAGGTTGGTGTATGGTAGCTAACTATAGGGAGTCTCCAAGAGGTAGAATCTGGATTTTATGGGATCCTAAGAAGATCAGTGTCACAGGAATTCAGGAGGATGGCCAATCTCTTCATTGTAGTGTTCATAATCTTGTTGGAGATCTGATCTGCCTGCTTACTGTGGTTTATGGTTCTAATGATCTAGACCAGAGAAGAACAATGTGGCAACACATACAAAATCTTGCTACTGGTATTATTGATCCTTGGCTGGTTGCAGGTGACTTCAATGCTGTGTTGTCTGTCAATGGCAGACAGTCATGTACTCAAGTTAAGCAAGCTGAGACTTTGGATTTCATTCAATGCATTCAACTGACTGAATTATCAGAACTTCCTTGGAAAGGGAACTTCTTCACATGGACTAATAAACAGACTGGTAATGAGAGAGTTTGTAGTAGATTAGACAGAATATTTGGTAACTATGACTGGATGATTAAATGGAGTCATGTACAGACTGTATATTACCCTCATTTAATCTCTGATCATAATCCAATGGTCCTCATTTTGAAGGAAGATATTACTGTCAGGAAGGCACCCTTCAAATTTTACAATGCATGGGCTAATCACAAGGATTTCCAAAACATCATGAAGGAACATTGGAGGAGTTCTGATCAGGGCACTCTTAAGTTGATATGGAACAACCTCAAGGCACTTAAACCTGTTCTAAAATCCCTAAATGTTAGAGAATTTAAGAACATCACACAGAAAATAGAATCTAGCAGGGAGGAACTAAAAATCATCCAGCACGAGATGAGCTCACAATATATTGATGATTTGCAGGCTAAAGAAAAGGATCTGTTATTGAAGATGGAGAAGTGGTCACTGATTGAAGAAAGTATCCTCCAGCAGAAATCTAGAGCCAAATGGATACAATTGTGAGATTCAAACAATAAGTATTTTCATGCTGTGTTAAAAGAAAGGAATCAGTATAAAAGCATTACTGAACTGGTTACTGCAGGAGGCATCAAACTTACTCATCCAGATGACATTAGAGTTGAAATCAGGAATTCCTATAAGGCTTTAATGGCGTCATCAGCTCCCTCCCTTCCAGCAATTAATAGATCATATATGGATAATGGCCCAAAGCTCACTCATTATCAGCAGCAGCAGCTAGTTGCAGATGTGTCTATTGACGAAATTGTAGATAGCCTAAAATCCATTGGTGATCATAAAGCACCAGAGATTGATGGTTATAATGCTGTTTACTTTAAACAGACCTGGTGGCTCACTGGTAATCAGATTACCAGGGCAATTCTGGAGTTCTTCCAATCTGGTAAGATGTATAAGCCTGTTAATTGTGCTTCCCTTACACTGATACCTAAAGTTCCTAATCCTCAGTCAGTCAAGGAATTCCGACCAATTGCCTGTTGTTCAGTCTTATATAAGATAATATCTAAGATACTGGCTAATAGATTACAGAAATGCATGGCTTATATCATCAATGATTCCCAGTCAGGATTCATACCAGGAAGGAAGGTGGCTGACAATGTTATCTTAGCACATGAGTTGATCAAACACTATGCTAGAACACATGTGTCTCCTAGGTGCATGATTAAAATAGACCTACAGAAGGCTTATGATTCTGTTGAGTGGATCTTCTTGCAACAAGTGATGGAATCCTTACACTTCCCAGGCAGATTCATAAGGTGGATTATGGAATGTGTCCAGACAGTGAGCTATACAATCATGGTTAATGGGGAAACTACTGAACCCTTCCAAGCAGCCAAAGGATTGAGGCAAGGTGACCTAGTCTCTCCCTTCTTATTTGCTATAGTGATGGAATACCTTAGCAGGGCTCTTGTGGAACTAAAGAGAGATCCAGATTTCCTATTCCATCCTGGTTGTAAAAGGTTAAATATCACACATCTTTGTTTTGCAGATGATCTACTGTTATTTGCAAGAGGAGACTTGAAGGCTGTCACAACCATGAGATATTTCTCTCAATTTACTGAGGCTTCTGGTATGACTGCTAACTTGAGTAAAAGTTCTGTCTATTTTGGTGGTGTCTCTCCTGATGCACAACAACATATTGTCAATCATCTTGGTTATGTATATGGAGAATTACCTTTCAAGTATTTGGGAGTTCCTCTAACTGCCAAGAAAATGTCATTACTACAATGGCAACCATTGGTGGATAGGGTTACTGCCAGGATTACATCCTGGACTGCTAGGAAATTATCCTATGCAGGGAGAATTCAGCTGGTACAGTCAGTCATCTTTGGTATACAAGCATACTGGGCACAACTTTTTCTTATTCCTACAAAAATATTAAAGATGCTGGATGCAGTTTGTAGATCCTATGTTTGGACAGGTTCAGCCAACATATCCAAAAAATCATATGTAGCTTGGGACAAGGTCTGCCTACCTAAGTCTGCTGGGGGTTTAAATATTATGAATCTGCTATTATGGAACAAAGCTGCAATCATGAAACTTGGATGGGATCTGGCCAATAAGAAAGATGTTCTATGGATAAAATGGATACATTCAGTATACATAAAACATCAACAATTGCAGTCCCTAACCATTCCTAACCAAGCCAGTTGGATGGTTAGGAAGATCATTGCTGCTACTGTTACATTGCAGCAGTCATAGATGCTACAACAACCAGTTTGCTCTATCAAGAAATTTTACTTACAACAGGTTGGGCAATTGCCAAGAGTAGAGTGGAAGAACCTAACTATCCAAAACTATGCTAGACCTAAGGCAGTTTTCAATCTCTGGCTTATATTACAGAACATGCTGCCCACAAAGGATAGACTGGAACAGTGGACACTCACAGTGGACAACACATGTGTACTTTGCCAACAAGATAAGGAGACTAGGGATCATCTGTTCTTCTCATGTTCATTCACCTCCTTGCTGAGACATCACACTTTACAGTGGCTTGGAGTAACTCAAGACAATAACCAAAATTGGGAGCAATACATTCAGTGGATCATAACCAAGTCTAAAGAGAAATCTGGTCGAGCTCAAATGATGAAAATGGTCTTTGCTGAAATGCTTTACAGTATTTGGTTAGAAAGAAACTCCAGATTGTTCAATCACACTTCATGTTCCAGTGGACATCTACTTAGAAGCATTGCTTATACATGTCATGTTAGGAGCCCCCCTAAAGTTAATGTACACCTACTGCATTATCTCCTGTAATTAGAAACATAGGTATAGTAATGTAGATGCTAGCTAGTTTTTATCATAGATGATAGTCAGCTGTGTATAGCTGAACTATGGCTTTGTAAAGACATACCTTTGGTGATTAATACAACAAATTTAATTACCAAAAAAAAAAAGACATAATTTATGTCAAGTAATGTTATTTTTTCTTACTTATCCGTTTCCGTACAATATATATATAATAAAATTTTCTGACGAAGCGGTGTCGCATGGCACCGCTTGAGAAAGCGTGCATCCGCCCCTGAGCATGTTAGTTACCATCTTTATAGAGATATTAATTAATGCTTATAATATTTGAAATGAGTGGTTTGCCAATGTTAATGTGTTTTGTAGTGGTGGATGATGGGAATTGCTCAAACGAAGGCGAAATCCCTATGAATAATGGGTATGAGGAAAATGGTATGGAGTTTTTTGGGATAAGTTTCTTTTTTTTGTTTCATTTTATTGAGTTTGTTGTATCTATGATTTTTCTTAATTTGTGAAATGATCAATTTGGTTGTGGGCTTGTGTTGATTAGGTAATTACTGCTTCATGCTCATTAATCCCAAAGATGTTGACGGAAAAACCAAGTCTTTACTTCAGGTATATCCTTTTTTTGTGTATACCTAGTTTGTTTCTAGTTATATTTGAGTGTAACTAGGTATATTTGAGTGTAGTGTATTTTGTATATAATTGATTGAATATAATGCGCCTTAGTGCCAAACTAGTCTGTATCAGTTATATGAACTCCATAAATTCATTTTGCTCGGTCATTCGTCATAATTATACTATTTGTTTAGTTTTTTATATTGCAACTGCTTTAGCTTAGCTCTTGGACACAAGTTTTCTCATGAGTTTGGCTACTATACTTGGGACTTGTTGCGCAGTATTTTGATAAGAAGATACAACAACAACCCAGTATAATCTCACTTAGTGGGGTTTGAGGAGGGTAGTATGTACGCAGACCTTACCCCTACCCTAGGGTAGAGAGGTTGTTTCCAAATAGACCCCCCGACATCCTTCCCTCCAAGAACTTCCCACCTTGCTCTTGGGTGATAAGAATGGACCTTGGGCGTAACTCAACCACAAAAGCTAGCTTATGAAGTGAGGATTGTCCAAATCCCTCCGATGTGGGACAACTCAACACCCCCTCACGCCCAGATCTCTGGAGCGTGGACAACATAAATGGGAGCCCAACATCGGTATCAATAATTGGGACGGGCCTGGCTCTGATACCATGATAAGAATGAACCTTGGGCCTAACTCAACCCCAAAAGCTAGCTTATGAAGTGAGGATTGCCCAAGCCATATAAGGAGACCAAGGACCTCAAATCCTTCCGATGTGGGACAACTCAACATGGGGAGACTCGAACTCACAACCTCTCGGTTGGAAGTGGGGTTGCTTACATCTATTTTGATAAGAAGATGTAAAAAGAATTTAGCTGACGTTTCGTCTATAACATCATGAAAATTTGGTGGTTAACATTTACGAAGTAAATGATTTTTTGGTTAATATTAGCTCAAGTATTTTGGGAGACACCTTCCTACTTGTTTCTGTCAAAACAATATACTCGACAAAGTTCTGCCAGAAAATGGTGGTGGTCATTCTATGTTTGAATTGGATTATGATTCAATAATCTGTGTGCAGAGCATCTACCGATAGATGAATTAGTAATTTGGGGAAAACATGAACATAGGGTGATAGGGAAATCTGTAAAGGCAGTGCAGTTGTGATCACCTAGCCCTTTCCATGTCTATTGGCTAACAAAATCAGAACACACAGACAAATTATTCGTGTTGTGTAACAAATGAAGGTGGTGTTTTCTTTCCCTGTTGTCTGTGATTATCTTTTATTTTACCCTGCTTGATAGTTGCTGCTTAGACTGAGTTGTTTCCATCCTCATCTTGTTTACTGTCTATGTTGTGGCAGGAAGTATTGAGCATTTATTCGAAAGAGCTACCAGCAATGAACTATGCTGCAAACACAGGAAAAGAATCACAATTCCTTGAAAGATGTGTATCAAGGTATAAATATGTAGCAGTTAATTCTTCTCTTTGTGCTGATATGTTTTTCTCATGGTCTTTTAGCATAATCCTACTTATGATGGATTTCACGTATTTTGTGAATGGATGTAAAAATCTGCATTTTGAATGTTGATTGCTTTGGCAGGAAGTACTGCACGCTAGTTCTGAAAACCAAGGATGGCATAGAACCCGAGGAGGTATGCTCAACTCCGATGATTGCTGCACTAGTACTTATTATGTGCTTCTTGCTATAAATGGAATAAAAAAATCTATCTTATAGGTCATCGAGCTTGATGGAATGTGTATAGTTGATTTGTACTATTTAAATGTACAAGTCTGTGTGCTCGTGAAGGTCTACTGCACATTGCTTTAACTGAAATTCTGCATCTAATCCGTTTTTATCTTTTCATTGTCAAGGTCATTGCTGCAATCACTTATCAAATAGTTCCAGCTGATATGCAATTTGCCGAGGTTCCTCTTGCGGCTGTTAAATCGGTGTACCAACTCAAGGTTTACTAGTTGTTCCCAAGCTTTAATATTATTTTTATGTTCATTTCTGGTTGCCATTTGGTTTCACATACTGGATTAAGGCTCGAGTCATTTCTCTCGTGCTTCAAGAGATATGAGTGCAAAAAAGCAAATTTTAATGCTGTCAGAACTATGAACTTTGTGGAAAAAAAATGTAGTGTGTTAAACTTGTTAAGTTTTTTCATCTTCTTTATTCTTTATGTACTATTCTTTGCTCTTTATAAGAGAGATGCTTATTGCAGACCCATATTAACCATATATATATCCCTTCTGTAATGGTTTATGCTTTTAAATAATATGATTTACATCAGCCATTCAACAATGCCTTCATAACTATTCAACAAGTTTTTTAAAGTCTGGAAACTCCTAACAGTTCATGCTTTTACACATCTGCATGCATTAATTTTGACAAATTTCCTAATAGATAATGTTCAATGGTATAGGAACTTGGCGCAATATTAACACCTTGACTTGCAGGGGATTGGTCGCATAATCTATTTGGAGCTGAGGAAAAGATTGCAAGGTGTGGGTGTTCGAACCGTACTTTGCTGGGGAGATAAGGAGTCCGAAGGATTTTGGCTTAAGCAGGTAAACCTTCAATAATGCTTGTATAGGGTTGAACTATAACCAATCATGGCTGGTTTTAGAATATAATACATTAGTAAATATGTATAAAAGATTCCCAAAAGCATGCTATTTAAGGTAAGTTTTTGATGATCTTTATCAAGTCGAAAACAAAATATATCAAAATGCATTATGGTATTTACCTTCTGAAAAATTCCTCTGCACTCCTCATGGATAATTAGATACAGATAACACAAATCAAATAGGCGCATAGATACTGGCCATGCACATGCTTTCTCTGTTGCTCCTACACTTTATGATAATAAGCAATATGTGTAGGGTTTTTCAGTTATTGGTCAAGTTGACATGAAAGGCAGAGCTCGAAGGCTCCCCATTAAGGCCGATATTCGGAAGGCATTGTGTTTTCCTGGTGGTTCAAATCTCATGATTTCTCATTTCAACAAGGACAGCTTACACGATTCTGCGGTGTATCTAAATCTGAAATTCCCCTTAAAGCCTTCAGGAGAGGATTGCCAATCTCCAATTCTTCAAGAACAAAGAGAAACTGTGTCCGAGGGCAATGACCATTCCCAGGATAGAAATGAGGCAACTAAAAGCATAAGCTCTAACTACTATGGTAAGTGAAGCTACTACCACTTCTGCTAATTTGCAGAACTAGCACATTAATTTTCCTCTTGGATCAACACCATGCTAAGTTATTTTTCCTTGCAACAATTACTTCCCTGCACACATCAAAATAATTACTAGCTCCAAAGTAACTTTGTAATCTTATAACCCTTAAATGTCTGGTTGTATCAACATTATTTTTAGTTAATTTGAATTCAAAAGAAAGTAAGAAACAAAAAATAAGTTTAGAGCATATTGCGACTTCTACAGATCTTTTAATGCGTATCACTATTCTCATTTCTGTATTTCTTTCAAGATTGTCAAGGCTTTCAACCTGGAGATGGTGCTGCTGGAAGCAGCAAGCACGGACCTATGGGATTCAATGAAAGCGAAAGCCAAGCTTTTCTGAAGCAATGTTCTTGTTCAGCTTCAGGATCAAAGAAGAGGACTTGGAAGACCTCATACACTTCTGTTAAATCCAAAAAAGTAAAGGGAGGGCATCTAACTGACTGTGACTTGCATGCTAGGGACAATAGTTTAGAAAGTGATATGGGGATTAGTTTCTCTGCAGTTTTAAAGAGAAAATGTCAGGCAGATATTAATCCTAGTGACCGATTAGCAAGCCGCTCTCTGGAAAAGAATGCTGAAGAAGCTACAACAGTTAATTCGACATATAATGGTCACAATAGCCGAGGCATTTCTTCAAGAGGGACAAGCTACACAATTATGCTGATGAACATTGCTGATGATAATAAAAAAGCAAATTTGACCAAGGTATAGAGTTGCCTACTTTTTTGCCAGATACTTCTTTAATGAATATTTGATGCTTATCCCCTTTCATAATATGAATTTGTAAAACTATTTTTGTCACTTATTTTAGGGATTCTTCACATTTATTGTTCCTTATAAATGCACATTGATGCTGCCTATGCAGATAATCGGAGACCTTGGTGGAGATGTTACTTCTGATGGAAGTGTAAGCACACATGTAGTCACAGGCAAAGTGAGGAAAACCTTGAATTTTTGCTCTGCTCTCTGCTCAGGGTGAGTTTCTCCTCCGCGTGCTGCTTACTGCAGCCCTGATGGCATTTTAATCTATCTTGATTATTCCATAAATTTGGAGTTGTTATTTTCCTATTTTCTTTTGTCCACTGTTTCTGCTAGTTCTCCTGTAGTCCTTTATCTGTAGTAATATTGAGAGGGAAAAATCAAAACTGATCAATTGAAGAAAATTAAACCAGGAAAGGTAAAAACATAGGGTTGTGTTAATTAGGCTATGGTACTAGACTACTAGTTTAAAGTAGTCAGAAGTAAGACCAGGTTTTAAGTCTCTCAATACTGGCCATGGGCATGTGAAGTTGTGAACTGCAGTTGATGAGGAACGATCAAATAAAAGACCATTATTGTACTTATGCACCATAGTTATAGTAAAAGTATATTGTGCACCATAGTTTCCCAGTTCAGAAGTATAGAAGATGAGATGGATATGCTAATATTTTACATTTTTGCAACTTCACAAGATCGATAGCTACTTGCTTTGCTAGCCTAGGCGCTTCAGGTGGAGGTGAACTGTCTTAAGTCTAAAATTACAAGATGGACTGACTATTGTCCATCCTTTTTGTGAGAAAGCACGAGAGAAAAATATATAATTAAATTTTAAACATGATACAATGAGCCCTATATATAATACACATAACCTAACCTAGTCCTAATACACTTTGGATTAGAGTTCTACTATAATTAGAGTTCTACTACATTTACATATCTAACACTCCTCCTCAAGCTGGTGCATATAAATCATATGTACCGAGCTTGTTACATATGTAGTTAATACGAGGACCAGTGAGAGACTTGGTGAAAATGTCTGCAAGCTGATTATTTGACTTTACAAACTTTGTAGCAATTACTCCCGAGAGTATCTTTTCTCTGACAAAGTGACAGTCAATCTCAATGTGCTTAGTTCTCTCATGGAACACTGGATTTGACGCAATATGAAGAGCAACTTGATTATCACACACAAGTCCCATCTGAGTAACATCACCAAATTTCAGCTCTTTGAGCAACTGTTTGACCCAAACTAGCTCACATGTCGCCATAGCCATTGCTCGATATTCTGCTTCTGCACTAGACCGAGCAACCACATTCTGTTTCTTGCTTTTCCAAGATACCAAATTTCCTCCTACTAAGACACAATATCCAGAAGTAGAACGTCTGTCAGAAGGCGATCCTGCCCAATCAGCATCAGAGTATCCAACAATCTGCTCATGACCTCGATCCTCAAACAACAAACCTTTACCTGGAGTTGATTTTATATACCGAAGAATGCGAAAAACTGCATCCCAATGACTATCACATGGCGAACCCATAAACTGGCTCACAACACTCACAGGAAAGGAAATGTCAGGTTTTGTCACTGTAAGATAATTTAGTTTACCAACTAACCGCCTATATCTTGCAGGATCGTTAAGAGGCTCCCCCTATCCTGGAAGAAGTTTAGAATTCGGATCCATTGGAGTGTCAACAGGTTTACAACTTGTCATTCCTGTCTCCTCAAGAATATCTAAGGCATACTTCCGTTGTGAGATCACAATACCTGAGCTAGACTGTGCGACCTCAACACCCAGAAAATAGTTTAGTGTGCCCAGATCCTTAGTCTGAAAGTGTTGAAAGAGATGTTGCTTCAATTTAGTAATACTATCATGGTCATTGCCGGTAATAACAATGTCGTCAACATAGACCACTAGATAAATACAGAGACGTGAATCAGAATGCCGATAGAATACAGAGTGATCAGCTTCACTCCGAGTCATGCCAAAGTCCTGGATAACAGTGCTAAACTTACCAAACCAGGCTCGAGGAGACTGCTTTAGACCATAAAGTGACCGGCGCAAGCGACATACAACGCCACGAGACTCCCCCTGAGCAACAAACCCAGGTGGTTGCTCCATATAAACTTCATCCTCAAGGTCACCGTGTAAAAATGCATTTTTAATGTCCAGCTGATACAGGGGCCAATGGCGAACAGCAGCCATAGAGAGAAAAAGGCGGACTGATGCTATCTTAGCCACGGGAGAGAAGGTATCACTATAATCAAGCCCAAATATCTGAGTATATCCCTTGGCCACAAGACGAGCCTTAAGACGATCAACCTTACCATCTGGACCAACCTTGACTGCATACACCTAACGACAACCAACAGTAGATTTACCTGAAGGAAGAGGGACGACCTCCCAAGTACCACTCGTATGTAAAGCAGACATCTCGTCAGTCATAGCCTGTCGCCACCCTGGATGAGACAATGCTTCACCTGTAGACTTAGGGATGGAAACAGAGGACAAAGAAGATAGAAAAGCATAATAGGGTGATGACAAACGATGATAACTTAAACCGATATAGTGGGGATTAGGATTAAGGGTGTTCCGTATACCTTTCCGAAGTGCAATCGGAAGAGACAAGTCCGCAGTAGGAGCAGGGTCAGGTGCAGGAAGTGAATCAGCCAGGCCGGATGCTGGGCGAGGACGACGATGATATGTCAAGAGTGGAGTGTCTTGTGCAGGGAGTCCAGGAGGAGCCACAGTAGATGGTCCAACGTTTGGAATGGGTAAGACTTCTGTAGCGGAAGGTGAAGGAGGAGATATAGTAGACTCCCTAAAGGCCGGTATAGGTATAACCTCAGATATATCAAGATGGTCAGGATGGTCAGAAGAGGTAAAGAAAGGTTTAGACTCAAAAAATGTGACATCGGCCGACATAAGGTACCTATGAAAATCAGGTGAATAACAACGATAGCCTTTCTGAGCACGAGAATAACCAAGGAAGACACACTTGAGAGCACGATGAGCTAACTTATCTTTCCCAGGAGCTAAGTTATGAACGAAACAAGTGCTCCCAAAAACACGAGGGGGAACATGGTATAAGGGTGACTGGGGAAACAATACCTCATGCGGAATCTGATTCTGGATGGGAGATGAAGGCATCCGATTAACCAAATAACAAGATGTGAGAACTGCATCGCCCCAAAAACGCAGCGGAACATGAGATTCGATGAGAAGCGTGCGAGCAGTCTCAATAATGTGCCTATTCTTTCTCTCTGCAACCCCATTTTGCTGAAGGGTATAAGGACAAGAGGTCTGATGAATAGTTCCATGAGAAGACATAAACTGCTGAAATTGAGAGGATAAATATTCTAAGGCATTATCACTGCGAAGAGTGCGAATAGAAACACCAAATTGATTTTTAATTTCAGCACAAAAATTTTGGAATATAGAAAACAACTCAGAACAATCTTTCATTAAGAAAATCCAAGTACATCTTGAATGATCATCAATGAAACTAACAAAATAACGAAATCCTAAGGTTGAACATACTCTACTAGGACCCCATATATTCGAATGAACTAAAGAAAAAACAGACTCTGCACGACTCTCAATACTACGAGGAAAGGAGGCGCGGGTATGTTTCCCGAGCTGACATGACTCACACTCTAATGTGATAAACTGGACAAACGAGGCACCATTTTCTGAAGCTTGGACAAGCTAGGATGTCCTAAACGAATGTGAAGTAGGTCTGGAGGATCTGCAACTAGACATGCCTTAGAGGATGTTAGTGAGTTAAGGTAGTAGAGTCCGCCTGATTCAAGTCCTGTTCCAATCGTGTGTCCCGTACTGCGGTCCTGCATAATAAAAGAGTCATCAATAAAATATATTCCGCAATGGAGGGCACGAGTCAAACGACTCACAGATGCAAGATTAAAAGGACAGCCAGGGACATAAAAAACGGAATCTAGAGTGACAGAGGGTAGATGATTTGCTTGTCCAACTCCTTTTGCTTTAGTTTGAGACCCATTAGCTAAAGTAACGTTGGGAAGAAACTGTGAATAAGCAATATTTGACAAAATGATCAGAAGCAGCTGTCCACAACCTATTGTTCCAGAGGACTAGACTGGGAAACACAAGCAAAAGAATTACTAGCAACAGAAGTATCAGGCTGAGCAACAGTGGCTACTTGTGGAGACGTCTGCTTACTTGCTCGATATTTAAGGAACTCATTATACTCCCTTTCAGCCTCTCTGCCCTTTCGGGCAGGGGTAAGGCTCGTCTACATATTACCCTTCCCAGACCCCACCTGGGGGGAATATACTGGGTAGTTGTTGTTGTTGTTGTTGTATTATACTCCCTTTCAGATACAGAAAATCCCTGGTAACCTGTAGGCTCGGTCTGAGCAACATATGCATTTTTTGTTGGTCGACCATGTAAAGACTGGCACACGTCACGAGTGTGACCAAGTTTATAACAATAAGAACACCTGGGTCTAGATCTTCCAAAACGACCTCCTCCTCGTCTATACTCCATAGTATGAGAAGCCCGATTATCCACGGATTGGGAGACGAGGATAGATGAATCAAGTGTCTGTGATGAGCTCACTGGGTGACTTGGTGCTGCTGCAAGGCGAAGTAAGCGAGAGAATAATTCATCAACTGTGGGGACAGTCAGACTAGCCAAAATCTGATCGCGTACTGAGTCAAGATCATTAGGAAGCCCAGCAAGAGTAAGAACTAGAAACAGCTTTTGTTGTTGCTCTTGCTGCTTTGCAACGCTAGCAGAAACTGGCATCAACGTCTCAAATTCCTCCATAACTGCCTGCACTTGACCCAAGTAAGTAGACATATCTAATTCCTGTTTCTTTAAATTTGTCATCCGCGATATCACATCATAGAAACGAGATATGTCATTAGTGTATAAAGTACGAGCCTTTTCCCAAACCAAATAACATGTTTGGAATGGACGAAACAAAGGCATCAACTTGGAATCAATAGATCGCCACAAAATATTGCATAATTGAGCATCAATCTTCTCCCAATGTGCTTTGGCTTTGTCATCTTCGTCACTAGACTCCTTGGTTAGATGATCCTGAACACCTTGGCCTTTACACCACAACTCGACAGACGAAGCCCAAGCTAGGTAGTTTGAACCTCCCATTAAAGGTTCTGAGGTAATCATAATACCGGAACTGCCAGAACCCTGGTTTCTAGACCCGAAAGCATCTAGTCCCAAAGACATCTTTGGATTATCAACTGAAAACTCGCTGAAACAGAAACAAAGAACTGAAAACTGGCGCAGCCGGAAAACTGGAACTATGTAGCTGCCGGAAAAATTCAAAGTTGTCGGAATTGAAAAATAAAAATATGGATAGGCTCGGAATTCAAGGTTGAGCAAACTGTCCTGAAGAAATTCTGGCCGGAAAGTACTGTAGCTGCCGGAAAAGTCAATAAAGTCGCCGGAAAAAACTGAAAGTTGTCGGAATCGAACGAAAAATGACGGATAGGGTCGGAATTGAAGGCCGACCAAACTGTCCTAAAGGAGCAAACTGAAAAAATGGCCAGAAGTCACGCGCCGGCGCGTGCGCTCACGCGCCAGGGGTGTTGCCGGCGCGTGGGGGCGCGTGAACTGTTCTTTTCCGGTGATTTTTTCTGGGGTTGGTCGGAATTCTCTTCCGAACCTCGTGGTGGTCTCGGATTTTGCACAACACCAACAAAAAGGGTAGTTTAGTTACGGACAGCCTCTTAAGTCGCCGAAAATTGCACGGTGACGAGGTCTTTCTTCCCGGAAGTAGCTGGAATGACGCACAACTATAATATTCTCACCAAAGCTCTGATACCATGTGAGAAAGCACGGGAGAAAAATATATAATTAAATTTTAAACATGATACAATGAGCCCTATATATAATACACATAACCTAACCTAGTCCTAATACACTTTGGATTAGAGTTCTACTATAATTAGAGTTCTACTATATTTACATATCTAACACTTTTGTTTTCTCTGCTTATTTCCTGAATACAATTACTAGAGTTTACATCTGATATTTATTTCAGGACAGTGTCTTAAGGTTACTTTAAGCTTTCCTTTCTGAAAAGGACAGTGTCTCCAAGATGGACATCTTAAGAGAGTGCAAAATTGTCACAGCACGTGCAAATAAGAGACTAGGGAACATATTATGCAAAACATACATAAAATGTTCTGCAAAACATACATAAAATGTTCCAAACCTACGTGAAAATCTACGTCTGCATCCATAGGATAAATTGTTGACAGGATGATTTTTGTTGTTGTGCTTTTAGTAAAATATGTAGGATTGTCATGGCTGGAAATAATGCAGCATACTGCCAAAAAGTTAAGATACTATCCAAATGTCCATTTTTTTTGAATGTCATATGTACTGTCTTCTTTTTAGACATATAGACAATACGTTGTCCGTTCACTTCTATCTCTTGTTATTTTTTCCCAGCTTTACTTTTTGGTTTCCAGTATTTGTAACCTAAATTCATGTAAGTAGCTAGGCTCCAGAATTTGATGGCATGTGTTCTTGTTTTTGGTCTTTGTGGAAACGCTATCAGAGCTTGGATACTGTCACCAAGTTGGTTGAAAGAAAGTTTCCGGAATGGCAAATTTATAGGTGGGTAAAAACTTTTAAGTTTGACCTTAATTGGATTATTGACACTTGTTGATCAGTCCCCGTTGATTTTTCCAGATGAAATGCCATTTATTTTGAGGGATGAAGACTACGAACTGAAGTACAGAACTGAGCTTAAAGAGGCAGTTCTTAGAGCAAAAATATACCCCCAATCTCTGCTCAAGGGGTATGACATATGTCTTGCAGCTCATGTTCATCCTCCAGTTGGTACCTTATCAGCCATTGTAAAATCTGCAGGAGGAAATGTGAGTTTATATTTGCTTAATGAGCAAGCAATCTTCAGAATATTCATAATGCAGTTTATATTTTTCCAAAATCATGTCAAACTTACACTTCCTCTCCTTTTCATTTACCATCTGTTATCTAAAATCTACTGGCTCGACTAATCTGGATTTGCACTAGGCAGGCCAATTAAGGGGAGTAAACTTGTACTTTCTCCGCTTGAGAAAAAACGACCAAGATGGAAATAATTGAAAATTAAGGAGATGGAGCATGTAATTTTCCCTACATTATTTGATGTTCATTTCTTACCAAATTCTTAGGTTATACATGGACTAGATCAAGTGAAAGACGATTCTAAAACGATATTCGTTGCATGTGAAGAAGACATGGATGAAGCACTGTCAGCAGTGAAGATGGGAATATGGACTTTCAGCAGTGACTGGTTCATGAACTGCATAATGAAACAAGAGCTTGACTTAGGAGCTCCTCAATTTGCAGAGTCCCTTTAATGCACACATAGAATATGAGTAAAGTGATGTAATAAAATATGAAAAAATGTGAATATTTCTGAGAAAGGGAACTTGAAAAATAAAACTTAGGATAGTATATATGCTATTTGTTAATAGTTGGGGCGAAACACTTCAGGTGTTTCCATTTCTTCTAAATTCTAATATCTTGTCTGTATTTTAAAATGGTTGTAATGAACATTTTTCCTCATCAGGGACTTACTATTGAGCAATTGAAGGTTAAATTGTGTTATACTTAACTGTAGGAAATTAGGAAAGCCACTAAAGAATGTCTTCACTGGAATTGTTGTACCATATTTTACTAGTGTACTAAGAGTACAATCAAGATATGATGAATATATGGGAAGTACAATTTGAAACATGACGCCCAAAAAAAGGGCTAATTACTGCCTCCTAGCAAATCCATTGGACGAGTTTTCATCAAGTAAACTCATCCAATGGTTTCCATATTCGACCACAATCATAATACAACAAATGAAGATACAGGCAAAAACAAGAATGAAATGTTGATAGGGGGCAAAATGTGCATGCACAGTCAGTCTATTTATAAGTCTGAATTCCTGTGAGGACTGTCTGAATTACAGTCATACTGACGGTGAAGAGAACAGCAAGAAACAACAGAAAACTCCAGGGACCATGAAAGTACCTATGCTTACGTTCAGCAAAGAGAACTCGTAGAGGGAACATTTTACTCTTGGAGTAAGTAAAAATATATCGTTCGACATGCCAGTAAGCTTGATGATTAGGCGCTTCATGTGCCGTTATATTTCTCAAGAGGTCAACCACTTCTTGGTCACTACTAATGGATTTGAGCTGGAGTATGCCCCTCGCTCGCAGCTCCTTAACATCTTCCTCTCCTTTAATCAACATATTCATGAGATTCAAGTAAGACCAGACCCCTATAATTTTATCTTGTTCGCTGCATAAAAATTCAAAAGCAACTAGGTTTAATAACAGGGTCTTGGTCAATTCGTGGATAGTTAGTCGAGGAAGGAACACGTTCCTGATAACACAAATGATTTAAGCTGGATGACTGATGAGCCAAAATATTGTTGTTTGTTTGAACAACTACAACGAATACCAATTTTCTTCAGCTCTGTGACTGATAAATGTTCAAAAATAGCACCATTTTCTTCTTTTTCTTCTTCGTTCTCTAAAATAAGAAGGAATCCATAGGTCCCTAAAATTTTGAAGAAGACGAGCAGGAGTTGGAGTGGCCGGGTGCGTCATGATTATTCTAAAGTAACCATACTCTACATAACCAATAAATGTAGTATAAGGTTAACAATTGCTTGAGGAGGAACCGCACGGTTAACTTTCGCAAAGGAGTCTCTTTAATTCCAAATGCGCGTGCTAACACATCTATAACCTGGAAAGGCAATTGATTTTCAAACAATAAAAGGTCACGACACACCAAATATCTATCATGTTTCTTCATATTCATCCTGCTCCTGCTACTGCTACCACTGTAGATGAATTGAATAATAAAGCAGCCGTCAAGAATCAACATGAGACACCAGTCACGGTCGTTAGCATAAACATTCGGTATGACTCTGAGAGTAACAATTCCGAGCGCTGAGCAAGTCCTGTTCAACACTTGCATACACTTGCTCAATGGATAACTTGTCTTTAACTACTCTTTTTGCTAATTCCCCCGCTGCTGTCCGTTTTAACTTCTCCATTGCTTGAAGATGAGGTTTTCCATGGTGTATTGGACCAATGGAAACCACATGGGGCTCATAGTAATTGAAATAATCTTGCTTACTAGTTCTATTAAAAAGCGTAGAGGGAATTGTTCTTATTTTGTACTTCTCCTCACCCGGTGTTTGATTAACTGATGTTGTACTAGGAGG
The DNA here is from genome assembly GCA_034376525.1 of Nicotiana benthamiana. Classification (NCBI taxonomy): domain Eukaryota; kingdom Viridiplantae; phylum Streptophyta; class Magnoliopsida; order Solanales; family Solanaceae; genus Nicotiana; species Nicotiana benthamiana. The sequence continues at coordinate 80,232,031 of CM067336.1, forward strand.
AGGGCCAGCTATATCAATGACAGAATGTAACCATTCAGCCACTTCGTCTGCTCTACGACTGCCGGTGTCAGCTAGCGGAATTCCCATTTTCGAAAGCCAATGGAGTATGTTTTTGAGAATGTATGTATATATTCAAGGGAGGATAAGATCAGTTGGAGCATCCGTGCAGACATATATATATATATATATATGCATATATAGAATGAAAAGAATCTACAACTGATCTTGCACTTAGTGAAAAAGATCCAAGGTTTATACAAATTTCTTTGACATCAAGGCTGGTATTTTTTTGGAAGAGTGATGTATATATTTTGGTATCATCAAACAAGACCAGCCTTAGCATTAAGAGTACCCTTCATGATGACTTCCAGCCGTACTTCTAGATGTTCAAACTAGCAAAGTTTGAACAAGCCAACCATAGCCTCCATGGGAAGCTTCCTTATTCACACGGGCATCCCACAATGGTTGAACAAGCCAACCATAGCCTCCATGGGAAGCTTCCTTATTCACACGGGAATTTCCACAAAAAACCCTCACCATTTTTGCTATAAATAGAGGGGCTTGCCTTCATTGTAAATCATCACAAAAATTAGAGTGTTCATCACCAAGAAGAGTGAGAACAAGAGTGATCCTAGAGAGTGATCCTCGTTTGTGAGTTTTTTGAGAGTTTTTTATGAGTTTTGTAAATACTCGTGTAATCTATTCTTGTGAGTAATATAGGTTGTTTTTCTCTCAAATTTGTGTTGTGTTTACCGACGCCCAATCGATCCACATACCCCAGCAAGTGGTATCAGAGCAAGGTTAGAGGCGTTGGTCGAGTTTTTAGGTGATGGGCCAAATTTGGGTTTTCGGAGCTTTGCTCGAAATCCAATTCTGACGGCACCATTGGATTCGTCTCGTCGAATGGAGTCCAACGCACCAAACAGCGACCTAATCGGAGTTCAAACGAGCCCAGAAATCGCGGTCAAAGTTTGGTCAACTTTGCCGGAGGTTCGCCGGGAACTCGCCGGAGAAGAGGACTGGTCAACTGTAGCCAACCAGTCAACTCTATGAAATTGCAGATTGGTCCCTCAACTTTAAAAATTACAGTTTTGTCCCTATAGTGTAATTTCAGCCACGAAGTGTCAATTCCACCATTTTTCGACCGTTCCGGACTCAACGGTGAACTCCGTGTTTAAAGATTCAACCTCGATTGTGTTGACAAATTATTTTGTAAGATGATAATATCCACAGAAGAGTCAATATCATCTTTCGGAGCCATGATTACGCTTACTGCCACAAATTACACGCTATGGAGACCTCGGATGGAAGATCTCCTAAGCTGTAAAGATTTGTTTGATCCCATAGAATTGATGGGTAAAAAATCCTGATCCCGCCAAGGAGTTAGAGTGGAAGAAATCAAATCGAAAAACTATTGGTCAAATCCGTCAATAGATTGATCATACTGTCTTCCACCATGTTGCACAAGAAACAGACGCATATACCCTCTAGAAGAAGTTGGAAGACATGTACCAGGCCAAGACCGCTCGGAATAAGGCCCTATTGATGAGGCGCTTAGTCAACAGGAAGCTAAAAAATGAAACTTCAGTTGCCGAGCATACCAGTGAGTTCCAAAACCTGGTCAACCAGTTATCGTCTGTAGAGATGCCACTTAGCGATGAAGTTCAGGCGCTGTTATTACTCAGTTCCCTTCCCGATAGTTGGGAAACGCTGGTCGTATCACTCAGCAACTCAGCCCCTAATGGCAAACTTACCATGTCAATGGTCAAGGATGCCCTATTCAGTGAAGAGCAAGGAGAAAGGAGATGGGCACAGATCAGACCCATGCCTTTGTCACAGAAAACTGGGGGAGGCAACAAAAGAGTAGCAAAAGCAAATGGAGAGGCAGAAGCAAGAGCAGGGGCAGGTCCACTGATGGCAGAAAACCAACATATAAGTGCCATCATTGTGGAATAGAGGGACATATGAAGAAGAACTGCTACAAATGGAAAGAGGAGCAAGGCTAGAGCAGTTCGCAGCCGAAGAACAAGGGTGGAGAAACGTTAGTTACTATCTATGGTGATGTAGATTATTGTTCAACCCAAGATGAGACATGCCTTCACGTCTCACGAGAAGACACGGAATGGGTGGTAGATACCGCAGCATCCTGCCACGTGACTCCATACAAGGAATACTTCACAACATACAAAGCCGGTGACTTTGGAGCTGTGAAAATGGGAAATTCCAGTTCCGCTGAGATTGTCGGAATTGGTGATGTCCAGATAAAGACAAGTTCCGGGAGCACAATCACTTTGAAGGATGTCCGCCATGTGCCAGATCTTCGGCTAAATCTATTGTCAGGAATAGCTCTTGACAAACAGCGCTATGATAGTCACTTCAGTAAAGGCACATGGAAGTTAACAAGAGGCGCTATGACAGTCGCCTGAGGACATATTTTTGGCACGCTATACAAGACTCATGTGAAGATATGCACAGACAGCCTCAACGTTGCAGAAAAGGAGGCTTCTCAAAATTTATGGCACCAGAGACTCGGCCACATGAGTGAGAAAGGGTTGTCCACCCTAATAAAAAGGAGTTCATCAATGTGGACAAGGATGTTGTACTAAATCCTTGCAATCATTGTCTGTTTGGTAAGCAGCATAGAGTCTCGTTTAATTCCTCTTCAACGAGAAGATCAGAGTTACTCAGTGTGGTACACTCTGATGTTTGCGGTCCCTTAGAGGTTGAATCACTCGGCGGCAATCTATACTTTCTAACGTTCATTGATGATGCTTCTTGAAAGGTGTGGGTGTATTTCTTACGGACGAAGGACCTGGTGTTCGATTACTTCAAACTGTTCCATGTCATGGTAGAACGTGAGACAGGAAAGAAGTTGAAGTGTCTTCGATCCGACAATGGAGGTGGATACCCTTCCAGACTATTCAATGCCTATTGCAGATCATATGGCATTCGACATGAGAAGACGGTCCCACGCACCCCTCAACACAACGGTGTAGCTGAAAGAATGAACCGAACAATCATGGAACGTGTTCGGAGCATGCTCAGTATGGCTAAGCTGCCAAAGCCATTCTGGGGAGAAGCAGTCAGAGCCGCCTATTACTTAATCAACCGATCTCCATCAGTACCATTGAATTTTGAAGTTCCGGAGAAACTTTGGTCTGGAAAGGATCCATCATATTCTCACTTGAGAATATTTGGATGTTTGGCGTATACACACGTATCCAAGGAGCTCAGGCAGAAGCTAGATGCAAGGAACTCTCCATGCATATTCATAGGCTATGGAGATGAAGAATTTGGATACAGATTATGGGATCCAAAGGAGAAAAAGGTGATCAGAAGTAGGGACATAGTGTTCCATGAAAACCAGACAATAGAAGATATTGAAAAGCCCACAATATCTCAGAAGCCAAATGTTGCTCCTCAGGTGCCAGAGGCAACAACAGAATCATTCATGAGAAATGAAGATACAGTGCTAGAAGATATTCCAGAAGTAGAAGACAATGAGGAAGAAGACGGTGTTGAGCAAGGGGAGCCACAACCCGCTCTGCCAGATGTTCCACAACCATCACAAGACTCAGATGATGGTGGATCTCCTCATATTCCAGAAGTTCGTAGATCTAAACGAGGTCGGATTCCATCGAGAAGATATCTAGAATCCGAATATCTTCTACTTACTGAAGATGGAGAACCATAGAGTTCCCATGAAGCAGTATCTCATAAGGACAAAGAACAGTGGTTGCTCGCAATGCAGGACGAGATGGAATCTCTGCAGAAAAATCAGACTTATGAGATCGTAGAACTTCCAAAAGGGAAGAAGGCACTGAAAAATAAATGGGTGTTCAAGCTGAAGAAAGATGGCAGTGGAAAAGTGGTGAAATACAAAGCACAGTTGATAGTCAAAGGATTCCAGCAGAAGAAGGGAATCGACTTTGATGTGATTTTTTCACCCGTAGTCAAGATGACTTCAATCAGAGCCATACTTGGATTGGTCGCAAGTATGAACTTGGAGCTTGAACAGATGGATGTGAAGACAGCATTTCTTCATGGATATTTAAAAGAAGAAATCTATATGCAGCAGCCCGAAGGTTTTGAGGTTTCAGGAGATAACCTCGTGTGCAAGCTGAAGAAGAGTTTGTACGGTTTGAAGCAGGCACCAAGACAGTGGTACTAGAAGTTTGACTCGTGCATGATGAGTCAAGGGTACAAGAAAACTGCCGCAGATGAATGTGCTTACATTCAGAAATTTTCAGACGGGAATTTCGTTGCTCTTCTACTATATGTAGACGATATTCTGATCGTGGGGAAAGACGCAACGAAGATCAACCAGCTGAAGAAGGAACTCTCTAAGTCTTTTGACATGAAAGACTTAGCACCGGCTCAATAAATATTGGGAATGCAGATCACCCGAGACAGGAAGAACCGGAGGTTATGGCTATCTCAGGAGAAGTATATTGAACGAGTGCTTGCACGGTTCAATATGAACAATGCCAAACCAATTAGCATTCCATTAGCCAACCATTTCAAGCTGAGCAAGAGTTCCTGTCCCTCATCCAAGGAAGAGATTGGGGAGATGTCGTCAGTACCATATTCTTCAGCAGTTGGAAGTTTGATGTATGCTATGGTGTGTACGAGGCCCGATATTGCTCACGTAGTGGGAACGGTGAGTCGTTTTCTCTCCGACCCCGGGAAAGAGCATTGGGAGGCAGTAAAGTGGATTCTTAGGTATCTTAAGGGTACAATGAAATTATGTCTTTGTTACGGGGGAGCTGATCCAATCTTGGAAGGCTATACAGATGCAGATATGGCCGGAGATCTTGATAGTAGAAAATCTACTTCAGGATGTATTTACACTTTTGCAGGGGGAGCTGTTTCATGGCAGTCTAGGCTACAAAAGTGTGTTGCTTTATCCACAATCGAAGCAGAATACATTGCTGCCGCTGAAGCTGGAAAAGAGATGTTGTGGCTAAAACGTTATCTCCAAGAGTTTGAATCAAACAAAAGGAGTACAAGGTACATTGTGACAGTTAGAGTGCTTTGGATTTGAGCAAGAACTCCATGTACCATTCCTGTACAAAACATATTGATATTCGCTATCATTGGATACGCGAGGTGATGGATCGACAACTGTTGAGACTAGTGAAGATCCATACGAAGGAGAATCCAGCTGATATGTTAACAAAGGTAGTGACTCGAGAAAAGCTAGAGTTATGCAGAGACATAGCCGGGATGTTTATTTCAGATACGGCTAGAGGGGGAGAATTGATGACTTCCAGCCGTACTTCTAGATGTTCAAACTAGCAAAGTTTGAACAAGCCAACCATAGCCTCCATGGGAAGCTTCCTTATTCACACGGGCAGCCCACAATGGTTGAACAAGCCAACCATAGCCTCCATGGGAAGCTTCCTTATTCACACGGGAATTTTCACAAAAAACCCTCACCATTTTTGCTATAAATAGAGGGGCTTGCCTTCATTGTAAATCATCACAAAAATTAGAGTGTTCATCACCAAGAAGAGTGAGAACAAGAGTGATCCTAGAGAGTGATCCTCGTTTGTGAGTTTTTTGAGAGTTTTTTATGAGTTTTGTAAATACTCGTGTAATCTATTCTTGTGAGTAATATAGGTTGTTTTTCTCTCAAATTTGTGTTGTGTTTACCGACGCCCAATCGATCCACATACCCCAGCAAGTGGTATCAGAGCAAGGTTAGAGGCGTTGGTCGAGTTTTTAGGTGATGGGCCAAATTTGGGTTTTCGGAGCTTTGCTCGAAATCCAATTCTGACGGCACCATTGGATTCGTCTCGTCGAATGGAGTCCAACGCACCAAACAGCGACCTAATCGGAGTTCAAACGAGCCCAGAAATCGCGGTCAAAGTTTGGTCAACTTTGCCGGAGGTTCGCCGGGAACTCGCCGGAGAAGAGGACTGGTCAACTGTAGCCAACCAGTCAACTCTATGAAATTGCAGATTGGTCCCTCAACTTTAAAAATTACAGTTTTGTCCCTATAGTGTAATTTCAGCCACGAAGTGTCAATTCCACCATTTTTCGACCGTTCCGGACTCAACGGTGAACTCCGTGTTTAAAGATTCAACCTCGATTGTGTTGACAAATTATTTTGTAAGATGATAATATCCACAGAAGAGTCAATATCATCTTTCGGAGCCATGATTACGCTTACTGCCACAAATTACACGCTATGGAGACCTCGGATGGAAGATCTCCTAAGCTGTAAAGATTTGTTTGATCCCATAGAATTGATGGGTAAAAAATCCTGATCCCGCCAAGGAGTTAGAGTGGAAGAAATCAAATCGAAAAACTATTGGTCAAATCCGTCAATAGATTGATCATACTGTCTTCCACCATGTTGCACAAGAAACAGACGCATATACCCTCTAGAAGAAGTTGGAAGACATGTACCAGGCCAAGACCGCTCGGAATAAGGCCCTATTGATTAGGCGCTTAGTCAACAGGAAGCTAAAAAATGAAACTTCAGTTGCCGAGCATACCAGTGAGTTCCAAAACCTGGTCAACCAGTTATCGTCTGTAGAGATGCCACTTAGCGATGAAGTTCAGGCGCTGTTATTACTCAGTTCCCTTCCCGATAGTTGGGAAACGCTGGTCGTATCACTCAGCAACTCAGCCCCTAATGGCAAACTTACCATGTCAATGGTCAAGGATGCCCTATTCAGTGAAGAGCAAGGAGAAAGGAGATGGGCACAGATCAGACCCATGCCTTTGTCACAGAAAACTGGGGGAGGCAACAAAAGAGTAGCAAAAGCAAATGGAGAGGCAGAAGCAAGAGCAGGGGCAGGTCCACTGATGGCAGAAAACCAACATATAAGTGCCATCATTGTGGAATAGAGGGACATATGAAGAAGAACTGCTACAAATGGAAAGAGGAGCAAGGCTAGAGCAGTTCGCAGCCGAAGAACAAGGGTGGAGAAACGTTAGTTACTATCTATGGTGATGTAGATTATTGTTCAACCCAAGATGAGACATGCCTTCACGTCTCACGAGAAGACACGGAATGGGTGGTAGATACCGCAGCATCCTGCCACGTGACTCCATACAAGGAATACTTCACAACATACAAAGCCGGTGACTTTGGAGCTGTGAAAATGGGAAATTCCAGTTCCGCTGAGATTGTCGGAATTGGTGATGTCCAGATAAAGACAAGTTCCGGGAGCACAATCACTTTGAAGGATGTCCGCCATGTGCCAGATCTTCGGCTAAATCTATTGTCAGGAATAGCTCTTGACAAACAGCGCTATGATAGTCACTTCAGTAAAGGCACATGGAAGTTAACAAGAGGCGCTATGACAGTCGCCTGAGGACATATTTTTGGCACGCTATACAAGACTCATGTGAAGATATGCACAGACAGCCTCAACGTTGCAGAAAAGGAGGCTTCTCAAAATTTATGGCACCAGAGACTCGGCCACATGAGTGAGAAAGGGTTGTCCACCCTAATAAAAAGGAGTTCATCAATGTGGACAAGGATGTTGTACTAAATCCTTGCAATCATTGTCTGTTTGGTAAGCAGCATAGAGTCTCGTTTAATTCCTCTTCAACGAGAAGATCAGAGTTACTCAGTGTGGTACACTCTGATGTTTGCGGTCCCTTAGAGGTTGAATCACTCGGCGGCAATCTATACTTTCTAACGTTCATTGATGATGCTTCTTGAAAGGTGTGGGTGTATTTCTTACGGACGAAGGACCTGGTGTTCGATTACTTCAAACTGTTCCATGTCATGGTAGAACGTGAGACAGGAAAGAAGTTGAAGTGTCTTCGATCCGACAATGGAGGTGGATACCCTTCCAGACTATTCAATGCCTATTGCAGATCATATGGCATTCGACATGAGAAGACGGTCCCACGCACCCCTCAACACAACGGTGTAGCTGAAAGAATGAACCGAACAATCATGGAACGTGTTCGGAGCATGCTCAGTATGGCTAAGCTGCCAAAGCCATTCTGGGGAGAAGCAGTCAGAGCCGCCTATTACTTAATCAACCGATCTCCATCAGTACCATTGAATTTTGAAGTTCCGGAGAAACTTTGGTCTGGAAAGGATCCATCATATTCTCACTTGAGAATATTTGGATGTTTGGCGTATACACACGTATCCAAGGAGCTCAGGCAGAAGCTAGATGCAAGGAACTCTCCATGCATATTCATAGGCTATGGAGATGAAGAATTTGGATACAGATTATGGGATCCAAAGGAGAAAAAGGTGATCAGAAGTAGGGACATAGTGTTCCATGAAAACCAGACAATAGAAGATATTGAAAAGCCCACAATATCTCAGAAGCCAAATGTTGCTCCTCAGGTGCCAGAGGCAACAACAGAATCATTCATGAGAAATGAAGATACAGTGCTAGAAGATATTCCAGAAGTAGAAGACAATGAGGAAGAAGACGGTGTTGAGCAAGGGGAGCCACAACCCGCTCTGCCAGATGTTCCACAACCATCACAAGACTCAGATGATGGTGGATCTCCTCATATTCCAGAAGTTCGTAGATCTAAACGAGGTCGGATTCCATCGAGAAGATATCTAGAATCCGAATATCTTCTACTTACTGAAGATGGAGAACCATAGAGTTCCCATGAAGCAGTATCTCATAAGGACAAAGAACAGTGGTTGCTCGCAATGCAGGACGAGATGGAATCTCTGCAGAAAAATCAGACTTATGAGATCGTAGAACTTCCAAAAGGGAAGAAGGCACTGAAAAATAAATGGGTGTTCAAGCTGAAGAAAGATGGCAGTGGAAAAGTGGTGAAATACAAAGCACAGTTGATAGTCAAAGGATTCCAGCAGAAGAAGGGAATCGACTTTGATGTGATTTTTTCACCCGTAGTCAAGATGACTTCAATCAGAGCCATACTTGGATTGGTCGCAAGTATGAACTTGGAGCTTGAACAGATGGATGTGAAGACAGCATTTCTTCATGGATATTTAAAAGAAGAAATCTATATGCAGCAGCCCGAAGGTTTTGAGGTTTCAGGAGATAACCTCGTGTGCAAGCTGAAGAAGAGTTTGTACGGTTTGAAGCAGGCACCAAGACAGTGGTACTAGAAGTTTGACTCGTGCATGATGAGTCAAGGGTACAAGAAAACTGCCGCAGATGAATGTGCTTACATTCAGAAATTTTCAGACGGGAATTTCGTTGCTCTTCTACTATATGTAGACGATATTCTGATCGTGGGGAAAGACGCAACGAAGATCAACCAGCTGAAGAAGGAACTCTCTAAGTCTTTTGACATGAAAGACTTAGCACCGGCTCAATAAATATTGGGAATGCAGATCACCCGAGACAGGAAGAACCGGAGGTTATGGCTATCTCAGGAGAAGTATATTGAACGAGTGCTTGCACGGTTCAATATGAACAATGCCAAACCAATTAGCATTCCATTAGCCAACCATTTCAAGCTGAGCAAGAGTTCCTGTCCCTCATCCAAGGAAGAGATTGGGGAGATGTCGTCAGTACCATATTCTTCAGCAGTTGGAAGTTTGATGTATGCTATGGTGTGTACGAGGCCCGATATTGCTCACGTAGTGGGAACGGTGAGTCGTTTTCTCTCCGACCCCGGGAAAGAGCATTGGGAGGCAGTAAAGTGGATTCTTAGGTATCTTAAGGGTACAATGAAATTATGTCTTTGTTACGGGGGAGCTGATCCAATCTTGGAAGGCTATACAGATGCAGATATGGCCGGAGATCTTGATAGTAGAAAATCTACTTCAGGATGTATTTACACTTTTGCAGGGGGAGCTGTTTCATGGCAGTCTAGGCTACAAAAGTGTGTTGCTTTATCCACAATCGAAGCAGAATACATTGCTGCCGCTGAAGCTGGAAAAGAGATGTTGTGGCTAAAACGTTATCTCCAAGAGTTTGAATCAAACAAAAGGAGTACAAGGTACATTGTGACAGTTAGAGTGCTTTGGATTTGAGCAAGAACTCCATGTACCATTCCTGTACAAAACATATTGATATTCGCTATCATTGGATACGCGAGGTGATGGATCGACAACTGTTGAGACTAGTGAAGATCCATACGAAGGAGAATCCAGCTGATATGTTAACAAAGGTAGTGACTCGAGAAAAGCTAGAGTTATGCAGAGACATAGCCGGGATGTTTATTTCAGATACGGCTAGAGGGGGAGAATTGATGACTTCCAGCCGTACTTCTAGATGTTCAAACTAGCAAAGTTTGAACAAGCCAACCATAGCCTCCATGGGAAGCTTCCTTATTCACACGGGCAGCCCACAATGGTTGAACAAGCCAACCATAGCCTCCATGGGAAGCTTCCTTATTCACACGGGAATTTTCACAAGAAAACCTCACCATTTTTGCTATAAATAGAGGTGCTTGCCTTCATTGTAAATCATCACAAAAATTAGAGTGTTCATCACCAAGAAGAGTGAGAACAAGAGTGATCCTAGAGAGTGATCCTCGTTTGTGAGTTTTTTGAGAGTTTTTTTTATGAGTTTTGTAAATACTCGTGTAATCTATTCTTGTGAGTAATAGAGGTTGTTTTTCTCTCAAATTTGTGTTTACCAACGCCCAATCGATTTACATTCCCCAGCACTTCATTCTCAACTTAACACACTAACAAAGGCAGATTCTATCCTTTTACTTTTTCTTTTCTCTTTTACTTTTTTGTTCATTTCTTTTTCTTTCTTAAAAAAAACGAGAGACCAGAGAGAGTGGAGTAAAGTACCAAATGTCAAGCAAGTTATCAATAAACATTTCTAAACAGAGTGTCAAACCCAATAACCATAAAAATTGCTTTGTTTCACAAACAAATACTCAATGAAACAAGGAAAAGCATATTCATAATTCATCAATTCAGAGTAAATTAAAATAAATGGCAAGATGAAACAAACAATTACCTTCCTGAAGATCTTGACACAAATGAAAATATTTGAAGACTGTGTATTAAGATAACTGCTGTTTTATTTTCCAACAGCCAAAGCTTTGATCTCAGGATTTTCACCTTTTTGGGACCGTCTTTGCTCAATGGCCATGCTTTACGTTTGTGTTCTCTCAAACTCGGCATTTTGTTGTAAAATAGAAAAGCAAAGCAAATCAATTAGAGAAAAAGGTTAAGAGAATTATTAAAATATCATTTCATTTGAAATTGATGCACAAAATTAATTGATTTAACTTCCTATTTATAGAAAAAATAATAATAACAACAACAGTAGTAATTACGCTTCAATCCAAAATAAGTTGGATATGTTATTTGAATCCCAACTTCTTCAGTTAAGCTCATAATAATAATAATAATAATAATAATAATAATAATAATAATAATAACAATAATAATAATAATAGAGGTTCTTCAACAAGACTAAAATAAATTCCCAACTTATAGATATTACATATATGGACTCTTTTTTAATTGTATCCTATCTTCAACTAAGTCAATATTGATTTCAAGAAATTATAGGTCTTGCGAGACAACTCACTTACATGTGATTTTAGTTCTACTTCGTCCTCTTTTATCTTTTACTCACTATAGTTTCACACCTATAAACTGGTGCATATGTAGGTCGACGTAGAACATAACCAAACCATCTTAAGCACAATATTCTCTTATTTTATCCCAATGTGTGCTACTTGCATCTTCTGACGAAGATAGTCATTTTTAATCTTATCTAGTATTGTATGACTGCACATCCATCTTAGCCTCCGCATCTCTAAAAACAACCATCTTGTGAATATGTTGGGCTTTAGCAACTCTACATTCACTACCATATAACATACATTAGCCGTCTTATACTTATTATGTAGAACTTACTATTAATTTTAGTTCTTTCTCTACTTGAAGTTGTGTATTTTTCTAAAATGAAGATAATTGAAAATAACGAAATGGAGTATGTTATTTTTTCCGCTGCATTATTCTTATCAAATTCTCAGGTTATACGTAGACTAGATCAAGTGAAAAACGAATCTAAAACAATATTCGTTGCATGTGAAGAAGACATGGATGAAGCATTGTCATCTGGGAAAAACATTCTTATCCTCATGACGATTGACTTACTATTGACCACAGTTGAAGGTTAGATGGTGTTATACTTAACATCTAATATTCGTTCCAGTTTCATCTAAATGTTATTAATGTTGACAGGGCGGATTCAGTGCTTTGGCACTGGGTTTCATTCGAATCTAGTATTTTTGATGTGGAGTATAGATTTGAACCATAAATTTGAAAGCATCGAGTTGAAATTCTAAATCTGTGTTTGGTTGTGGACAAGCTTTCTCCATGAATCTCTGTAATTTATATTGCAATATCAGCTCACCCTGCTTTAGGGATAAAAAAATACAAAAAAAATAGATATTATCATAAATTCGTGTTGCATAACCTCCAAAATACAAAAAAATAAACTCGAAGTCATGGTGAAGTGATAAGTATAAGTTACTAGGTCGTTTCCTATTAATTTACAAAATTTCAGATCAATCGTAGTTCGTCAAAAAAATTCTATGAAATCAACATGTACAAATACACACGAAAAATTAGAATTATAATCATAAATTTGTGTTGCACGAAATAATCCTGAAATTATGGCAAAATAATTAGTATTTGTCGCTAGGCCTTTTCCTGTGGATCTACGAAATTTCAGCCAATCGGAGTCCGTCAAAGAAATTCTACAAAATCATCATGTAGTAATATACATGAAAAAATAGATATAATCATAAATTCATATTGTATGACCCGAAAATACCATAAAATAAACCTGTATCTTGTGGCGAAGGAATGAATATCGCTCACTAGGCCGTTTCCTATACATGTACAAAATTTTAGACCAATCAAAGCCTGTCAATTTTTTTTAATGTATTAATATATACCAAAAAATAGATGTAATCATAGACTCGTGTTGCATGACCGCGAAATGCCATAAATGAAACTAAAAATCATGGCAAACAATGAGTATTCGTCACTTGGTCGTTTCCTAAGGACCTACGAAATTTTAGGCGAATCAAAATCTGTCAAAGAAATTCTACAAATCATGGCGAAACAATGAATATTGTTCATTAGGTCGTTTCCTAAGAATCTATGAAATTTCAGATCAATCGGTGTCCATTAAAAAATCCGATGAAATCAGTCTGTACTAATACACATGAATCACGATACATCTTCGTGACACCGGGTGAGTGGAATACCATGCGCTGTGGGATCCTAAAGGACCAACTCTCTCATCTCATAAACATTCAGAACACAAATCCAGCCCTGAAGTCGCATAACATCGTCATTTGCAATCACAACCTTCTTTGAACCACCCCGTTGTACCGTATCTTTCAATACCAACAAGTGATGGTTATCAAACTGGCAATCCTTGATGCGCTCTAACGAATGACTATTATTCATTAAGTTATTTATGATGAGCCAAATTTTTTTAGACGATTCAGTATCGGTCGCTTGAATTCAAGAAATGGTGTGGACATTAGCACAAGAAAATTCAAAAATCGTGTTGAATTCTGATTTTATGGCCATAAAACGTCAAAAAAGAGAAACGGTCATGGAAAAGCAATTACCATGGTTCATTGCGCCGTTTCTGACAGGCCCACAAAATTTTAGGCTATTTGAGGCCGATCGCTCGAATTCATGAAGATAGCGTGTACTTTAGCACATGAAAAATTAAAAATCGTGCGAAAATTTTATTTTATGTTCCTAAAACGCCAAAAAATAAGGAACGATTATGGTGAAGCAATGACTATTATTTATTAGGTCGTCTATGATAGACAAACAAAATTTTAGATAATTCGGGACCGGTTGCCCAAATTCATGAAGATGACATGGACATGAAGATGATATGGACATTAGAACACTACATAAATTCGGTCGATCGGCTCCGAATCACCTAAAACTTTGCATGCCCATAAAAACAACCTAATAAATAATAGTTATCGCTTCTCCATGATCGTTCCTTAATTTTTGATATTTTAGAATATAAAACAGGAATTCAGGATGATTTCTAAATTTTCGTGTGCTATAGTCCACGCCATCTACTTGAATTTGAGCGATAGGTTCCTAATCGCCTAAATTTTGCGGGCACACAAAAAATAACCTAATATAAAATATTCATCGCTTCTCCATGACCGTTCCTCATTCTTTGTTACTTTTGGACCATAAAACAGTTAGCAAGAAGAATTCAAAATTTTCATGTGCTATAGTCCACGTCATCTATGAATTCGGGCGACCAGCACCGAATCGCTTAAAATTTTGGCGGCCCATAAGAAACGACATAATGAATAATAGTAATTGCTTCACCATGAGTGTTCCTCTTGTTTTGGCGTTTTAAGGCCATAAAACTAAAATATCGCCCAATTTTCGTATTTTCTTATGCTATGGCCCACGACTTTTACATGGGCCCGGGCGACAGGACCCAGATCACCTAAAATTTTACAGGACTATTAGAAACGACCTAAGAAACAATAGTCATCGTCTTGCCAAAATCGTTCCTCGTGTTTGGGCATTTTAGGGCCATATAACAGGACTTCCGCTCGATTCCCAAATTTCAGGCGACCGGATCCTGATTGCTTAAAGTTTTTTCGGCCTATCAAAAACGACCTAAGAAAAAATAGCTATTGCCTATCTTATTTTTTGGTATTTTATGCCATAATACCGAAATGTCGTCCGATTTTCAAATTTTTTTGTGCTATGCCCCATGCCATCTGCATGGATATGAGCGACTGGCCCTGGATCGTCTAAATTTTTGTCGACCCATAAAAAACAACCTAAGGAATAATATTTATCACCTCACCATGACCTTTCCTCGTTTTTTGACGTTTTATGCCATAAAGCTGAAATTCTGTCCAATTTTCAATTTGTCTTGTGTTATAGCCCACGCCATCTGCATGGATCTGAACGACTGGGCCTGGATCATCTCGCCATGACAGTTCGTCATTTTTTTGCCATTTTAGTGCTGTAAAGTTAGAACTCTACCCGATTCCTAGATTTTAGTGTGCTATATCCCATGCCATCTGAATAGGTCCGTGCGACCTGATTCGAATTGTCTAAAATTTTATCGTCCCTTAAAAAATAATTTAAGCAACAATAGTTATTTCTTCACCATGGACTTTCCTCATTTTTGGCTTTTCAGGGCTATAAAACAGGAATTCTGCACGATTCCGAGATTTTCGTATGCTATAACCCAAGCTATCTGCATGCATCAGGGTGATTAAACGTGGATCGCCTAAAATTTTTTCCGCCCATAAAACTTACCTAATCAACAATAGTCATAGCTTCGCCTTGACCATTCCTTATTTTTTTTGGTGTTTTAGGACGATAAAACAGAAATTTCGTTTGATTACTAGGTTTCCATGTGCTCTATCCCATGCCATCTAGTGATTGGACCCGGATCGCCTAAAATTTTTCCAGCCTATAAAAAATAACCAAAGGAACTATTGTCATTGCCTTGCAATGACCATTTCTCGTTTTGTGATATTTTAGGGCCATAAAACTAAAATTCCTCTAGAGTCTTAGATTTTCATGTGCTATAGCCCACATAATCTACATGGGTCCGGGCGACGGGAACCGGATCGACTAAAATTGTGTGGACTCATCAAATACGACCTAAGGAGTAATAACTATTAAACTAAAATTCAGCTAGATTCTCAAATTTTCCAATGTTATATCCCACGCCTCAGGGTACGGGCGATCGGATCCTAATCGCCTAAAATTTGCCGGCCCATAAAAAATGACCTAAATAACAATATTTATGTCCTTTCCATGACCTTTTCTTATTTTTTGGCATTTTATGGTCATAAAACTGAAATTCAGCATGATTCCAGATTTTTGTGTGCTGTAGCCCACGCCATTTGCATGGGTCTGGTCAACCAGACCCAGATCGCCAAAAACAACCTATTGAATAATAGTCATCGCCTCACGATGATCGTTTCTCATTTTTTGGCATTTAAAGGTTAAAAAACTACAATTTTGCCCGATTCTCAAATTTTCGTGTGTTATAACCCACGTCATCTACCTGCATTCGAGCGACCAGGCCAGAATCTCCTTAAATTTTGCCGACCAACGGACCTAAGGAACAATAGTTATTGCTTCTCCATGATCGTACCTCGTTTTTGGGAACCTTAGGGCTGAAAAAAGGAATTCCGCACGATCCCTATATTTTCGTGTGCTATAGCTCACTCTATCTGCATGGATCCAGAGACCGAACCCGGATCGCCTAAAATCTTGACGGCCTATAAAAAATGACCTAAGAAAAAATAGTCATTGTCTTGCCATGACAATTCTTGATTTTTTGGCGTTTTAGGACCACAAAATTTGATTTCGCACATTTCCAGATTTTCATGTGCTATAGCCACTCCATCTGCATTAGTCCGGGAGACCGAACCCCTTAAAATTTTGTCGGGCCTTAAAAATTACCTAAGGAATAATAGTCATCGCCTCACCACAATTTTTCCTTGTTTATTGGCAATTTAAGGCCACAAAAATTAAATTCTACCCTATTCCCAGATTTCCGTATACTGTAGCCCACGACATCTACATGCATCCGAGCGACTGGACCTGAATCTCCTAAAATATTGTTGACCCTTCAAAAATTACTAATAAATAATATTCATTGCCTCACCACGATCGTTCCTTGTTTTTTAGCGTTTAGGGCCATAAAACCGTAATTTCGCGCGATTTTCAAATTTTCATGTGTTATCACCTACGCCATCTACATGGGTCCAGGCGATCGCACCAGGATTGCCTCAATTTTTTTGGCCCATCAAAACGACATAAGGAAAAATAGTCATTGCATCTCCATGTTTGTTCCTTATTTTTTGGCATTTTATGGCCATAAAACTGGAATTTCGTCTGATTCTCAGATTTTTGTGTGCTACATCCCATACCATCTGCATGGGTCTGGGCCACCGGACCTAGATCACATTAAATTTTGTCGGCCCATAAAAATGACCTAAGGAACAATAGTCATCGCAAATATCATTCCTTGTTATTGGCGTTTTAAGGCCATAAAACTGGAATTACGCCTGATTCCCAGATTTTCGTGTGCTATGGCCCATGTCATTAGCATGGATCCGCCTAAAATTTTACCAGCCCTCTAAAACAACCTAGGTAAAAATAGTCAATTCTTCTCCATGAATGTTCCTTATTTTTTGTGTCTTAGGGCCATAAAATTTGAATTTCGCTCGATTCTAAGATTTTCGTGTGCTATAGCCCATGTCATCTGGATGGGTCCGGGCGACTGGACCCGAATTGCCTAAAATTTTTTCAGCCCATAGAAAGACCTATGGAACATTAGTCATCACTTTTCCATGACCGTTTCTTATTTTTTTTTATTGTTTTAGGGCCATAAATAAAAGAATTCCACATGATTCACAAATTTTCGTGTGCTACAACCCATGCCATATGCATGCTTCCGTGCACTAGACCCGAATCGGCCAAAATTTTGCCTGCTCCAAAAAAATACCTAAGAAATAATAGTCATCTCCTTGCCATGGCCATCCCTCTTTATTTTTTTGGTGTTTTAGGGCCATAAAATTCGAATTCCGCCCGATTCACAAATTTTCGTGTGCTATAGCCCAGGCCATCTGCATAGGTCCTACCGGACCGGATCGCCCAATATTTTTCCTGCTCATAAAAATGACCTATGGAACAATTGTCATTGCCTCGTCATGACTGTTACTCATTCTTTGGCGTTTTACTGCATAAAATTGGAATTCCACCCCATTCCTAGTTTTTTTGTGTGCTATTGCCCACGCCATCCGTGTAGGTTCAGGCGGCCGGACTCGGATCGCCTAAAATTTTGCCGGCCCATTTAATACAACCTAAGGGATAATAGTCATTGCCTCGCCATGACCGTTCCTCGTTTTATGGCGTTTTAAAAACCACAAAACATGAATTCTGCATAATTACCAGATTTTTGTATGCTATAGCCCACACAATCTGCATGGTTCAGGGCAACAACAACCGGATCGCATAAATTTTACCGACCCATAAAAAATGACCTAAGAACAATAGTCATCTCCTCGCCATGACCGACCCTTATTTTTTGGCGTTTAAGGGAATCTGCAAGTGTTGGCCCAAGTTTACTTGAAGTTTTGAAGATTGACAAATGAACTCAGGGATGGACCTGGTCCATCTTGAGAGACACATTTTGTCATAACCATTGCACATGGGAGGCACTTGAGGAAGATATGTGTTGAAGATCATGCAACAAATATCTTCTAAACTGAATCGAAAAGATTGCATTGAGTTCTAAGGAGGACAGTCTCCTTATGATAAGAGAACACAATCCTAAGCTAGGATAAGGGTTGGAGTTTGTATTGGTTAAGGACTCAAATCGACTACGGATAAGCATTGGAATCTCGATCAAACTCTAACTGCTAATCTTTTAAATAACCAAGTTGTTCTCTTTTACTGGTAATGCACATACGCAGAAGTAAAGCATAATTGAGTGCAAAAGAGCAAGTCTATTTTGCAAGCAATATATGTGATACATAAGTGTGCACAACTGAAGCTACTTGAACGAGATAGAAGAACCAATTCCATTGTGTTTATTCTTATTCTAGTTCAATTGTAGTAGGTCTTTCATATTGTACCTTTCAGCTTATTTAGAAGCAACTGTATTAGGTACTTTGAGTATTCAAGTTAGAGTTAACTTGAAAGTGTTGCAACAATTAAGGCCTTGTGCCACACTGGGATTAGAGTTAATCTGTAGGTTTACAAAGTGTTTTGTAAATAGTGTTTTTTGCTCAATGAGTTTAGTGGAGTTTGGGAAAATCCTACTGAGTAGTAGGTCGTGGTTTTTTCATCTTTTGAGCCAGGATTTTTCCACGCAAAAATCTCTATGAACTTTACTTTCAACATTTATTATTCCGCAAACTGCTGTAGTTAGAACACTTAGAAGAACCTGGTTCTTCTAAAGCAAAAATTAGGTACCACACAAATCACCCCCTTCTTGTGTGGTATTGATGTTAAAAACATCAATTGGTATCAGAGCAGGTTATCCTTAAAGAGGTTAACACCTTAGAAAAGATCGACATGAGTTCACCACCTTGTAACTGGGAAGGACAATCCACTGCTAGGCCTCCACTATTCAATGGTCTCTACTACTCCTGGTGTAAAAATAGAATGAGAGACCACATCATGGGTGAAGAATACGAGCTTTGGGACATCATCACTAATGGTTCTTTAGCTACAACAAAGAAGACTGCTGCACGGTTGGATGTTCCAAAGATAAGAGCTGATTGCACTGCTAAGAAATGGCTAGTATGTGGACTTGTCCCAGATGGGTAAGCAAAATTCAAAGCTGTAACACTGCCAAGGAAATTTTGGACACATTACAAGTGGACAATGGGGGGAACACCTCAAGCGAAGAGATCAAGAGGAACATTGCTATATTCTCAATACGAGAATTTCACTATGAAGGATGGAGAAACCATCCAAGAGATGTACACTAGGTTCACTACACTGACAAATGAACTTGAGTGTCTTGGAAGGATTATCCCGGAAGAAGACAAGGTTGAGAAGATCTTAACTAGAGTTCTACCAATTGCTTGGGAAAGCAAAATCACAGCTATTCAGGAATCCAAGAATACTGCTACCCTAAAATTGGATGAACTTATTGGAAATCTTACTGCCTATGAATTAAGAAGGCAGACTATGAAGATGGATGCTCTAAAGATAGAAAGAAGTTTATCTCTTAGAATTTCAGAAGGATCATATCTTGAAGATGATGAAATGGATATGATTACCAGAGAATTCAAAAAGTATCTTATGAGAGGAAAGGGTCCTTCTAGAGGAAGAACATTCAACAAACCTAGGGCTCCTAAGAAGTAGAAAAATGATGGTTGCTACAAATGTGGTAAGACAGACCACATGATCAAGAACTGCCCACGATGGGAGATTGAGTGGAAGAAAAAAAGAGCTGAACAGAGAAACAGGAAGAAGGAATAGGTCCAACCAAGAAGAAATAAAGGTTCAACTAAAGCCATAGTTGCTGCATGGGAGAAACCTCAGATGAGGACTTAGAAGATGAGGCTGAAAATGAGAAAGCTCTTATGGCCATTGGAGAATCAGAGGATGAAAAGGAGGTCCAAGTGAAAGGGAGTAGCCAAATATGGTATATGGATAGTGGCTGCTCCAAACATATAACTGGTAACAAGGACCAGTTCCTTTCACTTGAGAACCTAAAAGGAGGTAATGTCTCCTTTGGAAATGGAAAGAAAGGTGAGATCATTGGAGTTGGAAAGGTAGGAAAGACAGACTCTCATTCCATTGAGAATGTCTATTTGATAGATGGATTAAAATATAGCCTGATAAGTGTGTCACAACTGTGTGACATAGGTAATATTGTGGCTTTCACTTCCACAAAATGTTTTGTGATTAGCCTTACTACTGACAAGATTGTTTTGTAGGGAAGGAGTGTTAACAATATTTACATTGTAGATTTTTCAACTCTCTCTGAAAATGAACTCACTTGCTTAAGTGTGTTAATTAATGATCCCCTCCTTTGGCACAAAAGACTTGGCCATACCATTCTAAATCAATTGAAAAAATTATTCTCCAAAGACTGGTGATAGGGTTACCTAATATCAAGTTTAAGGAAGACAATGTTTGTGAGGCATGTGCAAGGGGGAAGCAGTTAAGTTCATCCTTCAAACCCAAGAAAATGGTAAGTACGTCCAAGACATTGACACTGGTTCATATGGATCTCTGTGGTCTAATGAGAGCCATGAGTAAAGGTGGTAAAAGATATGTAATGGTGCTTGTTGATGATTATTATAGATTTACCTGGGTGTTGTTTCTAACCACTAACGATGAAGCATTTGAAATGTTCACTGCTTTTGTTAGAAAATCCCAGAAACAATTGGGAAATCAACTTGCATCCATTAGGTCTGATCATGGAACTGAATTTGAAAATGCAAAGTTTGGTGAATTCTATGATGAAAATAAAATAGATCATATTTTCTCTGCTCTTAGGACCCCTCAGCAAAATGGGGTAGTTGAGAGGAAGAAAAGGACCGTTGAGGGTATGGCAATGACCATGCTTCTTTCCTATAAACTACCTCACAACTTCTGGGAAGAGGCTATAAACACTGCATGTTATATAATAAATAGATGCAAGACTAGAACTATTGTAGAGAAAACTCCCTATGAGTTACTTAAAGGGAGAAAACCAAACATATCCCATCTTAGGACTTTTGGTTTCAAGTGCTATATGCACAATAATGGCAAAAACGCCTTTGGTAAGTTTGATCCCAGAAGTGATGAGGGAGTATTCTTGGGATATTCTTCACATAGCAAAACATATAAAGTGTTTAATAAATGGACTTTGTGTGTAGAAGAAAGTGTACATGTTGTATTTGATGAATCTAACATTATTTCTGAGAGACAGGAACATGAATAAGAAGCCATCGGACTGGGACTGAATCCACAACACAAGTCAAGGTGGAATCAAAGGAAGGAACATGTGATGGAATATGTCCTTACACCCAATGCAACCTGACAGGGGGAAGTAATATGAGAGAAACTAAACATAATTCTCTAAAGGAACCTGCACCTGAACCTGTTACTCTGCATTATAACAATGAAGAAGCATCTAGCAGGGACCAGCTAGTGGGGAAATCTTACAAGTATCTGAGTTCTCATCCTATTGAGAACATCATCAATGATCCAACATCTGGAGTCAAACCTAGATTTTAACTGAAGAACATGTGTGCATTTGATGCCTTTCTATCTATCATTGAACCCAAAAATGTTGCGGAGGCTTTATAGGATGCAGATTGGGTCAATTCTATGCAGGATGAACTAAATGAATTTGAGAGAAGTCAAGTCTGGAATTTGGTTCCAAGACCCAAGGACAGACCAGTCATTGGAACAAAATGGGTCTTCAGGAACAAACTAGATGAAGATGGAACAGTTACAAGAAACAAGACAAGGTTGGTGGTCCAAGCTTCGCTCCAGTTGCTGGACTTGAAGCAATTAGACTTCTTATAACTTTTGCAGCACATAAGGAATTCACTCTTCATCAGATGGATGTCAAAAGTGCCTTCCTAAATGGCTACCTCAAGAAAGAAGTGTTTGTTAAACAACCTCCAGGATTTGAAAGCAAGGAGTGTCCTGAGCATGTGCACAAGCTAGAGAAAGCCCTATATGGTCTCAAGCAGGCCCCTAGAGCTTGGGATGAAAGATTGTCAAAATTCCTACTGGAGCATGGTACAAGAGAGGTAAAATTGACAACACTTTGTTCCTAAGGGAAAAAGGTAAAGATCTTTATTGTTGTACAAATATATGTTGATGACATAATATTTGGGGCCACTGCAGATAGGTTGAGTAAGGACTTTGCAAAACTAATGGGAAATGAGTTTGAAATGAGTATGATGGGTGAACTCAACTTCTTCTTGGGTCTGTAGATCAAAAAAAGTCCAAATGGTACTATGATCCACCAGCAGAAGTACATAAAAGAACTAATCAAGAAATTTAAAATGGAAGAATCCAAAGAAATAGATACACCTATTGCAACTGCCACAAAATTAGATATTGATGAACCTGGTTCATCAGTTGATCAAAAGTTGTATAGGGGTATGATTGGTTCACTTTTGTATCTTAGTGCCAGCAGACCTAACATTGTTTTATGTGTAGGACTTTGTGCTCGTTTCCAGGCAAATCCAGAGGAGTCGCGTTTGACAACTATCAAAAGAATATTGAGATACTTGAAAGGCACAACTGATCTGTGTCTATGGTACCTCAAAGGTAGTAATTTTGACTTAATTGGATATGCTGATGCTGACTATGTAGGTTTCCTAGTGGATAGGAAGAGCACTTCAGGTATGGCACAGATCCTAGGGTCTTGTCTTGTATCATGGGCTACCAAAAGGTAGAATTTAGTGGCTCTCTCTACTGCTGAAGCTGAATATGTTGCTGCTGCTTCATGTTGTGCTCAATTACTGTGGATTAAGCAACACCTGGTAGACTTTGGAATTGAAGTGTGGTGCATACCAATACTATGTGATAACACTAGTGCAATTAGTATGACAAAGAACCCTGTTTATCATAAAAGATGTTAGACACCACTTCTTAAGAGATAACTATCAGAAAGGGTTAATCTCTATAGAATTTTGTGCCACTGACAAGCAAATAGCTGATATCTTCACTAAGGCACTAAGTAGAGAAAACTTTGAAAGTAACTGGTTGGAATTAGGGATGATTAAGATCACCTAAAAGGTCCAGTTCAGATTGCACAAAAAAATTTTAAAAAATTTATTTTTTTTGTTTAGGAGTTTTTACTTCATGTAAATATCTAGGCTAATTTCTACTCAGTCTCATACTTTAAATAGTATACTCTCGTGACATGTGTTTATATGACTCACTAATCTATTACAAATTTTCTATTATGACATTTGAGGCATAATCAAGAGAAGTTTCATTTGAAGAACCTGTTTCATCAATATATGCTCATGAAAAAGTTCAGGTATGTTTCTATACTTTGCACAATTAGAAAAACTAATTTACCAATCATGAGCAAGAGTCCTAGATATACCAAACGCCCAAAAAACTCTATCCGTTAGGAAAATTGAACCAGTTTCTTTGAAACTAGAAGTCTAAAAATAACGGGTCTTTTCCTAAATATTAGCGATACTCATTAATCACTAGGTAGACCGGAATTATCAATTGATTAGACTTCTAATAGACCTCTGAAAAAGCTGCTGTTACTGATCAAATCATACACCTCTTTAAAAATCCCTAAATCACTCATAACCGTCATTCTTCACTTAGACCTCTGATCATTCATTCTTTTCTCCAAAATTCTCCTAAGATTTCTAGAAATTCTCCACCATGAGAAATCCCCAAGACAATCCTGCAACTCCACCACCAGTCTCACCTAACACCACCTCATCTTCCACACCACCTGTTGAAACCCCTAAACCTAGATTCCGTCGTCAGAAAATGCTAGCAAGAAAAATTGTTGCTTCTGGTCCTTTGAGGAAAGTTGTAAATGAGAGATTGAAGGCCAGTCAAAGAAAAGAATCTCCAACCAAAGAGACTGCCTCAAACTTTGAATCTGATGACTACATCTCTGCCAGTGAAGGAGATGACCTGGGTCTTCTAAAAATGCCAAATCTCAAGAAACTCAAGGATAGGTAAACTAATTTTTTTGTATTTTCTGATGTAGTTTAGAAGGAGGAAAATAGGTTTGTTATGATAGGGGCTGCTAAAGATTTTGATGGGGCTGAGTCTGGGAAAATGAGGAAGAAAAAGAAGAAGGAAATGTTGAAAGTACAGGAGGGGGGGGGGGGATTGTGAACAATTTAAACTTAATCATAAATAAGTTGACTTAAAACTTTATTAGTCTACTGAATGTAACGATACTGTAGGTGAAGATATTCGAGTATAATTATGTAGAAGGTAAGTGCAGAAATATAAAGACTCCAGAATTTTATTTTGGTTCGGATTCAATGTGAATCCTAATTCAGTCCCCTTGGATTGCAAGGCATTTCTCTTCAGATCAATGATTTTCTTTTGAATACAGATATGATACTTGTCCCACAGTCTTCTTTCACTCGTTTGATACAATGCCTCACCAATTGAGAACCCTCTTTCTATCTCTGACTTGTTGCACAGTTAATCTTTCTAGACTTTTATGCTTGTTTGTAGTAAATTGAAGAGAGCTATTTGGTTTGATCAAAGTATATCTAAGCTATTTACAAGGATGTATAAATACTTTGATGGATGGTGGAGGCTTGACAACCCAAGATATTTGATCCTTAGAAAGAACTGATTCTTTCCAAGAATAAGGACTGAGATGTTGCTTTTCTTGATTGTTCCTTGATTGTTGATGTTTCCAAGCTTGGTCGCGTACAAGATTTTCTCCTTTGGATGGAGATATGATTGAACTCTGATTGCCTTTGATTGAGGATCCTCCAATCTTGATTTCCTTCCAAATCTTCCCGTTATCATCAGAGATTTACGTTGAATCTTTTGTTGTGTCTGGGTAGATATGATTTCCCCACAATTATAGAAGACTTCCTGATTTGCTGATGAGAAGCTGATATTTTCCTTGAGCGTCGACAACTACCTTAAAGGAAGATTTCCTTCCTTTTTGCTACAACAATTTTTCTTTCTTGTTTCAACACAACGGCAGCCTCTCTTTTAGCTCTTTCCTAGTTTGCTACATCAGTTCCAATACTTCCGTTTCCCCCTTTTTGAATGCTTGAACATGTATATTAATTGCATCATTAAAATCTAATCTAACAATCTCCCCCTTTTTGATGATGGCAAACTTAGTATACAAGAAGGTAAACATCATTTGACTTCCCTGTTTATGTGCAGTCGAATTGCTCCTCCTTAATGTATGATCAACTAGACTATGTGCATTTGAATTTCTCCCCCTCATTATGTGCAGTTCGATAGATACCTGTCAAGTATTAACTAACAAACACAAAGGGCATGAGGTATTGACTGTAAAGTCAATAGAGTCATATTTGTCCAGCATAGTCGACCTGTCCTGTTCAGATGAGATAGTAGCTATGCCACAACATAGTTAGCCTAAACATATATACCATGCATAGTCGACTTGACCTGTATATAAACAATGCCATAGCATAGTCAACTTAACAAATATATCCTGCATATGAGAACATATGGCATGTATATTTCTCCCCCTTTTTGACATCAACAAAGAGGGAGCTAAAGCAAAAGTACTATCCACAGACAAAAAGAAATAAAAAACATCCATGGGCACAACCCAACAACCAAAGTATTATCTATATATTACAACTATTAACGACACAGGAAATAGGTAAGGGTGTTGCAGATGGCCTGCTTTATTTGGTTAAAGCTGGTGTTGGAAGCAATGCCCAATACATCCAGCCTGTCATGCACCTCCTTGAGCGCTTTGACTGCATTCTCCTGTACTCTTTGCACAACCACCCTGATTTTAGAGACATCAAACACCGTTTCCTTGGAAATGGTGTGAATGGCGTCCACAGTCGACTTGATATCTGAAAGTTGAGATTCAAGGGAGTGCAACCTTTTACTAAGGTATGTGGGAATAGTAGAGGGTGGAAGGACAGAGGATTGCTTGGTTTCATGAGGAGTAGGATTGACATCACTTTCTCTCTTTTTGACCCAGACCCTTTAATACACACATGCCCCATGCTAGAGAAGGCTCTAGAGTTATAGCATTTGGACATAGAAACAAAGGGGTAATATGAAAGAGAAATTTGATGGGCTTCCACAATGTGAGTAATGGCCATACCATACGGAAGGCTTGTGGGATCTTCAGCACTCTCAATCATGAAGTTGATAACCCAGGAGGACAACTTGATTTTGAGCTTGGAGATGAGACAATAGACAAAGAAGGTGTCCCTTTGGGAGAGAGTGGAGAAGGAACCAGTTCTGGGAAGGAGAGTGGTTGCAACAATGTGAGCAAGAACCCTAGTTTCAAAGCTAACATCACTGGGCCCTAATTGATTTGGAAGAATGTCAGAAGGGTTTTCTGCAATGATCTGTTTTGCCTGATCAAAGGAGATTTCAAAATCTTTAGGCCATACATTTTTTAACACAGTAGGGAAGCCAAAACAACGATAGAGAAAAAAGGAATCAAAAAGGCTACAGTCAAGAACAATGCGTTTGCCAAGCCTATGAGATTTTCTAGAGCGAAGATTCGCATAGAACATACGGACCAAAGGTTCATATACATTAGGCGGAGAAATAGATAGAAATTTGTCCCACCCTTGATAAACAAAAAGCTCTTGTACCTTATAGTTGAGGGATTCCATACTATCGATATCTACCAAACGGCCATGGGCTATGGGCTTGTCTTTGAGCGAAATAAAGAAGTCCCTATTTGGGGAATCCCAGAAATTGAGGTCAGAGTCAAGAGAGGCAGAGAAATAAAACTTGGCTTTCTTGGGGGCGGAGACAAGAGATTCATCCATGGGTTGTTTGCCAGTAGATTTGTCTCCAGGAAGCAGGGAGTGCTCAAAATATGCACCTTGAGAGGAGGCACACTCCTCGGACCGGTCATACGCTAGGTCGACCTGCTCAGGCGGAGCAGAAGAGGGTTTTTCTTTGGAACAAGTGCTTTTTATTATGGAGGCAGAGGGGATTTTGGAGGTCTTGGCCATGGCAGAGAGGAGGGTTTTGAACTGGTAGTGAAAAGGTTTAGTAGAGAGGATGAAGAAGAAGGGATATAAAAAGGACTATCTAAAGAGGTGGGATTTGACGATTGAGTAGAAAAGGAAAATTTGTCAGTTGGACCGACGCAACGATTGGCTTTCCTTCTGTGAATGCAACTGATGGGAAAATAGACAGGAAAGGGAGGGAAAGGATGACGACATAATTAATGAACAAAACAAAAAACAATTATGACAAGTTTTTGAAAAACGATACTTTGACCCTTAGAGTTCTTAGTAAAGCAAATAATTCCAAGAAGTTCTCTTAGAGAGCAAAATATTTCTTCCAACAAAGGTTTAGTATAAATATCGGCTAATTGAGAAGTAGTACCAACAAAAGCTAATTATATATCACCTTTGAGAATATGATCTATAATGAAGTGATGTTTAATATCTATATGCTTAGCTCTAGAGTGATGCACAGGATTTTTCGAAAGACAAATAGAACTAGAGTTATCACAAAAAATTTGTATAGGTTTTTAAAAGCGATCATTGTTACCCAGTTGACGGGAAATACATAGCAATTGTGCACAACATTATCCAGCAGCAATATATTCCACTCAGTAGTCGACAAAGCAACTGATGTTTGTTTTTTACTGTTCCAGGATATTAAAGCTTTTCCTAGTAGTTGACATGTGCCAGTTGTGCTTTTCCTGTCTTTTTTATCACCTGCTAAATCTGCATCTGAGGAACCTTCTAATTTAAAGGAATTAGATCGAGGATACCATAAACCATGAGATACTGTGCCAATACGATTTCGAATAATTCTTTTTACAGCAGTTAGATGTGACTCCGTAGGAGCCGGCTGGAACCTAGCACATATACACACGCTGAACATAATATCTGGTCGACTTACAGTCTTATATAGTAGCGATCTGATCATCCCTCTGTATTTGGTTTCATCAACTGGAGTACCCTGTTCATCCTTATCCAAATTTGTAGCAGGACTCCTGGAGTTCCAATGGAGTTTGCATTGCTCATACCGAATTTTTGAATAAGTTCCTTAGTATATTTAGATTGACAGATAAAGGTTCCTTCTTCAGATTGATAAATTTGGATTCCAAGGAAGAAAGTGAGTTCGCCCATCATACTTATTTCAAATTCGCTTTGCATGAGATCTCCATATTCCTTACACAAAAGAGGATTAACACTTCCAAAGATAATATCATCAACATAAATTTGAATTATAAGATTACCTTCTGAAGATCGTTTAATGAAAAGAGTGGTATCAATTTTACCTCTAGGGAACCCATGATTAACAAGAAAAGTACTTAACCTGTTATACCAGGCACGTGGAGCCTGTTTTAACCCATACATGGCCATAGTAAGTTTATACACATGATATAGAAATTTTGAATTCTCAAACCTCCGAAGGTTGTTTCACAAATACTTCTTCCTCGATGAATCCTTTTAGAAAAGCACTTTTGACATCCATCTGGAATAGTTTGAATCCTTTGAATGAAGCATAAGCTAACATGATTTTATAGACTCTAATCGGGTTACTGGAGCAAAGGTTTCGTCGTAGTCGACTCCTTCCTGCAATGAGTAACCTTGAGCGACTAGTCTGGCTTTGTTCCTTATGACCTATCCTTCTTCATTTAACTTGTTCCTGAATACCCATTTAGTTCTGATAACTGAACCGTTTTCAGGTCGAGGTATCAGCTCCCATACTTGATTTTTGTTGAATTGATCTAGTTCCTCTTGCATAGCATTTACCCAGATTGAATCCTTTAGAGATTCCTCTACCTTCTTTGGCTCTATTTGGGAGCTCAGTGCAATATTCACCTTCTTTTTGAGAGCTGCTTTGCTCTTCATCCCTTCGTTTGGATCTCTAATGATGAATTTTTATGGATATTCAGTTTCATTTCTCCACTCATTTAGTCTAACAGTGTTTGTAGTTGACTATACACGTTGTTTTGGAGTGTTATCACTTGCTTGTTCAGTCAACTTTATTATTCCTCTGGAGGTAGTTGACTCCTGCAATTTTCCCATGTCCTGAGCCTCTTGAGCTGGATCTTCATCACCTGCATTAGATCCTTTCTTGACCAAGGGATTATTTTCATAGAACATAACGTGAAAAGATTCTTCTACACATAATGTACGTTTATTAAAAACTCTAAAAGATCTGCTATTTAATGAGTAACTGAGAAAAATACCTTCATCTCTTCTTGGATCAAATTTTCCAAGATTATCCTTACCATTGTTATGAATGAAGCATTTGCTTCCAAATGGATGAAAGTAGCTGATGTTCGGACGTTTACCTTTCTAGAGTTCATACGGAGTCTTTTTTAGAATGGGTCTTATAAGGCAACGATTAAGAATATGACAAGCAATACTAACTCCTTCAACCCAGAAGTGATTTGGCAGTGAGTGTTCCAAAAGCATAGTTCTGGCCATGTCTTGCAATGTTCTATTCTTTCTTTTAACCACTTCGTTTTGTTGAGGAGACTAGGGAGCACAAAAATTATGGGTATAGCCTTGATTATTACAGATGTCTTCGAATGCCTTGCTTTCAAATTCGCCTCCATGATCACTCTGAATAATGGAGATTTGATAGCCTTTTCTCATTCAATTTTCTTGCAAAAGATCTCAAGGTTTCTCAAGGCTTCATCTTTCTGAGATAGAAAAATCACCCAAGTGAAACGTGAAAAATCATCAACAATAACAAATTCATATTTCTTGCCACCTATGCTAGCAGTTCTAGTTGGGCCAAATAAATCCATATGTAGAAGTTGCAAGGGTTTTTTGATGTGGAGACTATGTCTTTGTTTTTGAAAGAGTTTCTACTTTGCTTACCCATCTGACATGCATCACAGATATGAGTTCTAGAGAAGTTCAGTTTGGGTAACCCAATAACTAAATCATGTTTGGATAGTTTTTCAATTAAATTCATGCTAGCATGTCCTAATCTTCTGTGCCATAACCAAGGATCATCAAAAATAGATGTTAAGCAAATATGACCACCTATATTTTCAAAACCATCAAGTATATAAACGTTTCCATACTTTTTTCCTGGAAGAATTATTTTACCCGACTCGTCTTCTATGGCACATCCAGTTCTCTTAAATTTTGCCTCATATCCTGAATCGCAAAGTTGACGTATGCTAAGGAGATTGTAGTTAAGTCGATCGACTAGATATACTTCAGTAATATCACAAGTGTTTTTGAACGGAACAGTTCCAGTGCCCACTATTTTGCCTTTTGAGTTGTCTCCAAATTTGACACTTCCTCCATCAATTTCTGTGACTTCTTTAAACAGGTTTTGTGACCTGTCATGTGACTGGAACACGCACTTTTTAAATACCATTTTACTTTACGTTTTGCTCTATGGTGTTCCTGCAAGGCAAAGTTATTACTTTCTTTTAGGTACCCAAGTTTGCTTGGGTCCTGGTGAGTTAGTGTTGCTGGATTCAGAATTTTTTGGTTTCCAAATCAATCCGGACATATGAGATTTACGAAAGTGATAACCAAAATATTTATGCTCATTTTTATTGCAGTAATGACATTTAGCACTAGACCCTTTTGTAGATCTCTCAAGAGAGTTGGAGTTACCAGTTCTAGGATTGGCCGACTCCTTTCCAGTTGACTTGTAAGTCGATTGGTTTGATCAACTAGTCGATCTAGTTCTGACTTGTTCTTTCCAGTTAACTTGTAAGTCAACTGATTAGACCTGACAGAACTATGACTGGTGGATTTGCGCAAGCTGTTAAATTGCATTTGCAATTCCTCAAACTCTTTTTAAAGTACTTCTTTTTCAATTGCACATACTTCAAGTTTGAGATTCCAGTCTTTGACTTCACTGGTGAGTTTTTTAAGCTCGTTCATCATCTTTTGAGATTCTTTGAGGGTGGAGTCAAGAATATATTACAATTCATTGCATCTTTCACAGTCATAAAGATCTTACCTTGCTAGTTTCTCCCTTTGCCATGAAGCAATTTTCATTGTCTGAATCGTCTTCATCAGTCCAACATCCTGAAGTTTAGTTGATCTAGTTTTCTAGAATTTTCATGAAGCATAGATTTGCTATTTCTTTGTGGTATGAATCATCCTCATCTCTCCATCTTCCAAATGATCTGTTCTTGTTGAATCCTCTAGAGATCTTATCCTCTAGAGATCTTTTTCTTTTGTTCTGGGCACTCTGCTTGGATGTGTCCGAACTTTCCATATTCATAGCATTTTCTATCATTCTTGTTCTGATCGTTGTATTGTCTAGGCCTTCTTGATGGAAATATTCCTTTCTTTGTATTTCTGTATCTCGTCAGTTGTCCTCTATGTTTCTAGACATCATAGCAATTTCTTCTTGCAGGGCTTCGGGATCATCAGTTTCATCTTCAGCTGCCTCAGTAATAGCATTGAATGCAACTCTTTTCTTTTTATCTTCTTGATTTGTCTTCTTCAGATGTGTTCTTTCAAATGCAATAATTTCTCATCGCAGTTTATCATAAGGTAGTTTATTCAGATCTTGAGATTCCAACATGACTACTTTAGTCTGCCAAATTGTTGGAAGACTCCTGAGAATTTTCCTAACTTGATTTCCACTGGTGTAGGGTTTGCTAAAAGCTTTTAAGTCACTGATTATTTTGCTAAACCTGGCAAACATTTCTTCGATGGACTCTCTTTCTTTCATTGAGAAAAGTTCATAGTCATGCACGAGCATATTTATATGAGTTTCTTTTACTTTGCTGGTACCTTCATAGGTGACTTCGATTTTGTCCCACATTTCCTTTGCTGTATCACAATTTGAAATCTTTTCATATTCTTCACCAATTATAGCATTGTGAAGTAGATTCCTTGCCTTGTGGTTTATTTGAACATCTTCCAATTGCTCCTTCGAATATGAATCAATGTCCTTAGGGTCATCGAGTGGAGGAGTTTTGGTAGGCAATGGATAATTCTCTTTCTTGATAACTCTCCATACTTTGACATCGTATGCTTTGGTGAAGATTTCTATACGAATTTTCAAGTGAGAGAAGTGTTGTCCATTGAAGTAGGGTGGTTTTACTTGAGAGGTTCCCTCTTGAAACAAATCTTCAACAATAACTTCATTTGCCATGATCTTTTTCTCACAAGCTATTAAGCACAAAGTAATAAGTGCGAGCCTTGCTCTGATACCAATTGAAAGTACAAGAGGGGGTGGGGGTGGGGGTGAATTGTGAATAATTTAAAATTAATCTTAAATAAGTTGACTTAAAACTTTATTATTCGACTGAATGTAACGATACTGCAGGTGAAGATATTCGAATATAATTATGCAAAAGGTAAGTGCAGAAATATAAAAACTCATAGAATTTTATACTGGTTTGGATTCAATGTGAATCCTAATCCAGTCCCCTTGGGTTGCAAGAGATTTCTCTTCATATCAATGATTTTCTTTTAAGCACAGATATGATACATGTCGCACAGTCTTCTTTCACTCGTTTGATACGATGCCTCACCAATTGAGAACCCTATTTCTATCTCTGACTTGTTACACAGTTAATCTTTCTAGACTACTATGCTTGTTTGTAGTAAATTGAAGAGAGCTATTCGGTTTGATCAAAATATATCTAAGCTAGGGTTTACAAGGATGTATAAATAATTTGATGGATGGTGGAGGCTTGACAACCCAAGAGATTTTATCCTTAGAAAGAATTGATTCTTTCCAAGAATAAGGACTGAGACGTTACATTTCTTGATTGCTCCTTGATTGTTGATGTTTCCAAGCTTGGTCGCGTACAAGATTTTCTCCTTTGGCTGGAGATATGATTGAACTCTAATTGCCTTTGATTGCGGATCCTCTAGTCTTGATTTCCTTCTATATCTTCGCGTTATCATCAGAGATTTGTGTTGAATCTTTTGTTGTGTCTGGGTAGATATGATTTCCCCAGAATTATGGAAGACTTCCTGATTTGCTGATGAGAAGCTAATATTTTCCTTGAGCGTCGACAACTACCTTAAAGGAAGATTTCCTTCCTTTTCGCTACAACAATTTTGCTTTCTTGTTTGAACACAATGGCAACCACTCTTTTAGCTCTTTCGTTGTTAGCTATATCAGTTCCAACACTTTCGCTTCCCTCTTTTTGAATTCCTGCACATGTATATTAATTGCATCATTAAAATCTGATCTAACAAGTGTTAGCTATATGTGGTAGTGGGGAAGAGGGAGGCTCGAAGTCAAGGGGAAGTGGCTCAGTAGAAGCTCCCGAGGGCTTAGTTAATCTGAGTGAATAACCAGATGAACCTGGTTCATCTGTAGAAGAAACTTTGGTGGATATGCTGAAGAAAGTTTGGGCTAGTTATGACCCAAAGAAACGCAAGGCATCCTTACAAAAGACCCCTACTGTGAACTTCATCAACAAAAGACCCCTACTTAAACCAACCAAGAAAAGTAAAACTTCATCACCCAAGCCTATTCCTAGGGTTAGAACCACAAGAAGTAAGTTAGGGAGAGTGAAGCAGAATTGCAGAAAGCTCTAGAGGAGAGTAAAAGAAAGAGGAAAAAAAAGGGGACAGAAAAATTATGTGAAAGTTCTGAGGCTGTTGTTGAAGAGGAGGAGGAAGAGATGGAGCTGGTCCATCAAAAGAGCGGTACTACTATAGAAGTTCCCACTGACAAATCAAAGGGAGCCAGGTCTTCTGCCAAGAAGCTTTCTAAATTTGTACCTACTGAAGCCTCTCTAGCCAAGAGAACTAAGTCACCTAAAAGGGGTAAACAAGTGAAGATAACTAAGAAGAAGATGATGAGTGGAATGAAGAAGAAGAAGATGAAGATGAGTCTGAACAAGAACATGATAGGTATGCCATGTTTGGCAAACAGAAAATCTTGAAAGGAAGACTACTTAAAGACATGGAGGAGCCAGACATGATGAGACTTGTGATGCACCAGAAGCACAGGGGTGGAAGGACATGGTCCTTCAGATAGATGGAAAATTGGCCAGGAAAGAACTTGTAGAGTTCATGGAAAATGGGACAGTAAAAAATATACTGGTAACTAGTACACTGAAAGGGGTGAAGGTGAAGTTTAATGCTGCCAAGTTGGGCAAAATTCTGGACATCCCTGGTGAGGGATATGATGACTATCAAAGCAAAGATGACCTTGTCTGGATGGTTTGCCTACTGATCTTCAAATCACTAGAAACTTCTGTAACACCAAATCTGATGAGGGGTGCCTGAGGCAAGGGCTATTCAGAAAAGTGAAATGAGGCCATAGCATAAAGTGCTCTTTGAGTTTTTAAACAAATGTCTTCTGCCCAGACAGGAGAGGAGGCATACAACTAACTACATGGAACTGGTCCTCATGCAGTGCCTGAATGAAGGAAAGCAGATTAACTGGCATGTCTTCATTGCGAAGTTGCTGGAAAGGGTGATAAATGGCTCAAAAGGCTCATGCCATTCCTTATGGATTTATTCTGACAATTGTGCTTAAAAGACTGAATGTTCCCTTGAAGAAGTGGGAAATGGATTCCAGCAAAGAGCACTTCGGCATCAAAACCCTCCAAGCTTGTGATTATCTGCTAACTACTGGCCCAATAGAACCTGGTTCATCAGTGAAGAATCCTGTAAACAGTAAGGTCAGATCCATGATTCAGGAGGTTGGGATAAAGGATGTTGAGATAGCAAGGCTTCAAGCCAGAATTGCCGGAGGAAGAAAGAAATGGCTTGAGAGCTGACCTTGCAAAGGAGAAGGAGAAAAATGAAGGAATGCTTCAGCAAATGCTCAATCTGCTACAAACCCAACCTTCCAGCTCTTCTAAGCCTTAGATGTCTTATCCTATTGTGAACCAGTCTAGAACCTCCCTCAGTGACCTAGATTAGGGATATTATCTGTTTGTTTCCTTACAGCTTTTGCTCATGGTTGGTAGTTTTGTTTTTCTTTTTGTGGATTGCAATGTAGAAGCATCACCTCATCAATGAATGCAGCTTCATTGCTTTTTGTTAATAGTTATTTTTGATAAGTTGATTTTTGATTAGCTAAAGCATGATTTCACTTGCAGTTGTCCCAGTGGCCATGAGTACTAATTAACTTTCTGGGATTCACATTATTTATTCAACTTTTCGATGATGCTAAAAAGGGGAAGATATTGTTCTTAAATCTATTATCTGAACATGTGATGTTTATGACCTAATTAAATCTGGCCCTTAATGATAAGTTAAATATTTTAAGTGTTGATATTTCAGCTGAGTTCCATAGGTTCTCTAATCAGAAAAAACACAAAGTTTGTCATCATCAAAAAGGGGGAATTTGGTTGCCTAAGTTCAGTTGAAGTTTTGAAGATTGAAAAATGAACTCAGGGATGGACCAGGTCCATCTTGAGAGACAAAGTTTGTCATAACCATTGCACATGGGAGGCACGTGAGGAAGATATATATTGAAGATCACGCATCAAATATCTTCTGAATTGAATAAAAAAGATTTCATTGAGTTCTAAGAAGGACAATCTCATTATGATAAGAGAACACAATCCTAAGCTAGGATAAGGGTTGGAGACTGTATTGGTTAAGAACTCAAATCGACTAAGGATAAGCATTGGAGTCTTGATCAAACTCTAACTGCTAATCTATTAAATAACCAAGTTGTTCTCTTTTACATGTAATGCACATACACAGAAGTAAAGCATATTTGAGAGCAAAAGAGCAAGTTTGTTTTGCAAGAAATATATGTAAGACATAAGTATGCACGCCTGAAGCTACGTGAACGAGATAGAAGAACCAGTTCCATTGTGTTTATTCTTATTCTAGTTCAATTATAGTTGGTGTTTCATATTGTACCTTTAAGCTTATTTAGAAGCAATTGTATTAGGTATTTTGAGTATTCAAGTTAGAGTCAACTTAAAAGTGTCGCAACAACTGAGGTTGTGTGCCACACTGGGATTAGAGTTAATCCTTAGGTTAACAAAGTGTTTTGTAAATGCTGTTTTTGGCTTAGTGATTTTAGTGGAGTTCGAAAATATCCTATTGAGTAGTAGGTCCTGAGTTTTTCACCTTTTGAGCCAGGTGTTTTCCACGTAAAAATCTCTGTGCACTTTACTTTCAACATTATTTAATCTGCAAACTATTGTAGTTAGAACATTTAGAAGAACCTTGTTCTTCTAAAATGAAAATTAGGTACCACACAAATCACCCCCCTCTTGTGTGGTATTGACATTTAAAATATCAACAAGTTACTTAAAAAATTTGAACTATCAAAAACGGCCTAAGGAACAATAGTCATCGCCTGACAATGAGTGTTTGTCGTTTTTTGGCATTTTAGGGTCATATAACTGTAATTTTGTCTGATTCCTAGACTTTCGTGTGCCATAGCCCGCGTCATCTCCTTGGGTTCGGGGGACCCGAACATGGTCTCCTAATAAAAAATAGCCTAAGGAACAATAGTAATCGCCTCGCCATGATAGTACCTCATTTTTTGGTGTTGAAGGGCCATAGAATTAGAATGTCGCCGGATTTCCATAATTTCGTGTGCTATAGCCCTTACCATTTGCATGGTTTCGAACGACTGGACTCGGATCACCTAAAATTTTGTCAGCCCATCAAAAAATGACCTAAGGAACAATATTCATCGCCTCGCCATGACCGTTCCTCATTTTTAGCATTTTAGCGCCATAAAACTGGAATTCCATCCGATTCTCAATTTTTCGTGTGCTATAGCCCTTGCCAACTGCATGGGTCGATCATCTAAAATTATGTCGGACCATCAAAAATGATACAAGAAACAATAGTCATTGCCTCGGCATGATCATTCTTCATTTTTTGGCATTTTAGGGCCATAAAAGTCGAATTCCGCTTGATTCTCAAATTTTGTGTGCTATAACTTACTCCATCTGCATGGGTCCATGCGATCGGATCCCGATCACCTAACATTTTTCAGCCCATAATATTGACCTAAGAAACAATGGTCATCGCCTCGCCATGATCGTTCCTTATTTTTAGCATTTTAGGACCACAAAACTAGAATTCATCCCACTTCCTATATTTTCGTGTGCTATAACCCATGCTATTTGCATGGGTCGGGGCGACAGGACCTGAATCGCCTAAATTTTTTGTCAGACCATCAAAACCGACCTAAGAAACAATAATCATCACCTTGCCATAACCGTTTCTTATTTTTTGGCGTTTTAGGGACATAAAATTGGAATGCTTCTTGATTCCAAAATTTCCGTGTGCTATAACTCACACCATCTGCATGGGTCCGGGCTAGCAGACTAGGATCACCTAAAATATTGCAAGCAATCAAAAACAAACTAAGGAAGAATAGTCATTCCCTCGCCATGAACGTTCTTTATTTATTGGCGTTTTAGGTTCATAAAATTGAAATTCCGCCCGATTCCCAAATTTTCATGTGCTATAGCCCACACCATCTACATGGGTCTGTACGGCTGGACCTGGATCACCTTAAATTATTCTAGCCCATTAAAAACAATCTAAGGAACAATTTTCATCGCCTTGTTATGGTTGTTCCTCATTTTTGGTATTTCAAGGCCATAAAATTTGAATTCTGCCCAATTCCTCAAATTTTCGTGTGCTAGCCCACGCCATCTACATTGGTCTGAGCGACCGGTCGTGGATCGCCTAAAATTTTTCTAGCCCATAAAAAATTCCATTAGGAAGAAAAGTCATTGCCTC
Organism: Nicotiana benthamiana; assembly: GCA_034376525.1. Taxonomy (NCBI): domain Eukaryota; kingdom Viridiplantae; phylum Streptophyta; class Magnoliopsida; order Solanales; family Solanaceae; genus Nicotiana; species Nicotiana benthamiana. The sequence continues at coordinate 80,269,777 of CM067336.1, forward strand.
GCCATGAACGTCCATTATTTTGTTTTTTGCAGTTTAGGGCCATAAAACTACAATTCCATCTGATTCCGATATATTCGTGTGCTTTGGCACACGCCATCTGCATGGGTCCGGGAAACTGTCTCGGATTGCCAAAATATTGACAGCCCATAAAAAATGACTGTCGCCTAGCCATGACTGTTCCTCAATTTTTGGTATTTTAAGGCCACAAAATTGTAATGCCGCATGAGTCTCATATTTTCGTATGCTAAAGCCCACTCCATCTGCATGGGTACAGGCGATCGAATCCGGATCGCCTAATTTTTTATTCGGACCATAAAAAATGACTTGATGAACAATAGTCATCACATCGACATGATCTTTCATCATTTTTTGGCATTACGGGCCATAAAATTGGAATTCCACTCGATTCCCAAATTTTCGTATGTTATAGCTCACACCAACTACATGGATCCAAACGACCAGACCTGGATCGCCTAAAATTTGTCGGCCATCAAAAACGACCAAAGGAACAATAGTCATCGCCTCGCTATGACCTTTCCTCATGTTTTGACGTTTTAGGGCCATAAACAGGAATTCCTCCCGATTCCAAGATTTTCGTGTGCTGTTGCCCATGCAATTTGCATGGGCCGCCTAAATTTTTGCGGGCCCATAAAAAATGACATAAGGAATAATACTTATCGCCTAGCCATGAGAGTTCCTCAGTTTTTTGGCATTTTAGGGCCATAAAATTGAAATTACGCCAGAATCCCAGATATAGAATAACTCACACCTTCTACATAGTCCCCGGCCACCGGACCCGGACCACCTAATATTTTTCTGGACCATCAAAAACAACTTAAGGAACAATAGCCATTACTCATTTTGAGCATTTAAGGCCATATAACTGAAATTCTGCCCGATTTCTAGATTTTCGTATGCTATAGCCCACGCCTTCTTTATGGACTAGGTCACCGAACCAACTAAATTTTGTCGACCATAAAAAATTACCTAAGGAACAACCGCCCTACCTCTCCATGACCGTTATTCCGTTTTTGGCATTTTAAGGCCATAAATATAAAAATCCACCCGATTCTCAATTTCTCAGATAGCCTAAAATTTTGTTGGACCATATAAAACGACATAAGAAATAATAGTCACCGCGTCGCCATGATCTTTATTCATTGTTTTTGCATTTTAGGTCTATAAAACTGGAATTTTGCCTAGTTCCAAAATCTTCATTTTCTATAGCCCACGACTTCTGCATGTGTGCGGGCCACCGGATCAGAACCGTCTAAAATTTTGCCAGACCATAAAAACTATCTAAATAAAAATACTCATTGCCTCTCCATGACATTTACTCATTTTATGACATTTTAGGGACATTAAATTGGAATTCCGCCCGATTCACATATTTTTGTAGGCTATAACCCACGCCTTCGGCATGGGCCCAGGTCACCGGACTCAAACCGCCTAAAATTTTATTGTACCATCTAATCTAAGAATCAATAGTCACTGCCTCTCCATGACCGTTACTCATTGTTCGGCGTTTTAGGTCCATAAAATTGGAACTACACCCGATTCCTAGAATTTCGAGTGCTATATCTCACGCCTTCTGCATGGGCATGAGCCACGGGTATCAGACCGCCTAAAATTTTGCCGGACCATAAAAAATGTCCTATAGAATACTAGCCACCATCTCGCTATGACCATTACTAGTTTTTTGTCATTTTACTTGAATTTCACCCGATTCCAAAGAACGAGTGAACACCTAAAATTTTTTCGGACCATCAAAAATGACATATGGAACAGTAGTCACCGCATCGTCATGATCTTTATGCGTTTTTGGGGGTTTTAGGGCCATACAACTAGAATTCCACCCGATTCTCAGATTTTCGTAAGCTATAGCGCACGCCTTTTGCATGCCGAGCTACTGGACCCGGACCGCCTAAAATTTTGCCGTACCATAAAAAATGACCTAAGGAACAATAGTCAATGCTTCACCATAACCATTCCTCATTTTTTGGCATTTTAGGACCATAAAACTAGAATTCTGCCCGATTCCTAGATTTTTGTGTGCTATAGCCCACGCCTGCTGCCTGGGCCCGGGCCACCAAACTCGGATTGCCTAAATATTTTTTGGATCATAAAAATTACCTAAAGAGCAATACTCACTGCCTTGCCATGATCATTACTCATATTTTGGCGTTTTAGGGCCATAAAACTTGATTTCCGTTCGATTTCCTAGATTTTTATGTGCTATAGCCCGCGCCTTCTATGTGGGACTGGGCCACCAGACACGTAAAATTTTTTTGGACCATAAAAAATGACCTGAGGATCAATAGTCACCACCCCTCCATGACCTTTTCTCATTTTACGCGTTTTAGGGTCATAAAACTGGAATTCCGTCTGATTCCCATATTTTCATGTGCTATAGCCCATGCTTTCTACATGTGCATGGGCCACCGTACCCAGACTGCCCAATATTTTTTTGAACCATCAAAAACGACCTGAGGAAAATAGTCAATGCCTCTCCATGACAGTTACTCCTTATTTAGCATTATACCAAAGTTCCGCCCGATTCCCAAATCTTTGCTGTGCTATAGCCCACACCATTGGCATGGGCCATGGCCACTGTACCCAAACTACCTAAAATTTTTGGGACCATAAAAATGACCTAGGGATCAATAGCCACTACCTCGCCATGGCCGCTACTCGTTTTTGGCGTATTAGAGCGATAAAACTGGAATTTCACCTGATTCCCAGATTTTTATGTTCTATAGACCACACGTTCTTCATAGGGTTAGGCCAGGGGACCCGAAATGCCTATTATTTTTCCAGACCATAAATTACCTAAGGAACAATAGTCACCGTCTTGCCATGACCGTTACTCGTTCTTTGGCGTATTAGGGACATAAAACTATAATTTTGCTTGATTCCTAGATTTTCGCGTGCTATAGACCACGTCTTCTGCATGGACCATCTAAAACGACCTAGGGAAAAAAATTCATTACCTTTCCATGACCGTTGCTCATTTTTTGGCATTTTAGGGTCATAAAATTGGAATTCTACCCGATTCAAAGATTTTCGTATGTTATAGCCCATGTCTTATGTATGGGCACGAGCCACCGGACCCGAACCACCTAATATCTTGTTGAACTATCAAAAACTACCTAAGGAACAAATTTCACCACCCTCTCCATGACGGTTACTCATTTTGTGGCATTTTAGGGTAGAAAACTAATTCTTAGATGTTCGTATGCTATAGCCCACGCCTTTGGCATAGGTTCGAGCCACCAGATCCGGGCCGCCTACAATTTTGGAAAATAGTAAAAAACTACCTAAGGATCAATAGTCATTCCCTCACCATGATTGTTACTCATTTTTGGTGTTTTAGGGACATCAAACTGGAATTCCTCCCGATTCTCAAATTGTCGTGTGCTATAACCCATGCCTTCTGCATGGACCTGAGCCACCAGACCCGGACCGCCTTAACTTTTTCAATACCATCAAATATGGCCTAAGGATCAATAGTCACTGTCACGCCCTGACCGCTACTCGTTTTTTGGTATTTTATTGGAATTCCGCCCGATTCCCAAATTTTCATGTGCTATAGCCCACACCTTCTGCATGGACTTGAAGCACCGGACTCGGACCGCCTAATATTTTCTAGAACCATAAAAAATAACCTATGGAATAATAGTTACCACATGTCCATGACCTTTACTCAATTTTGGGGCTTTTAGGGCTATCGGACCCGAACCCGCCTTAAATTTTATCGGACCATCAAAAACAACATATGGAACAATATTCACGGCTTTACCATGACAGTTACTCCCTTTTTTGGCATTTTAGGGCCATAAAACTAGAATTCTGCCAAATTCCTAGATTTTTGTGTGCTATCGCCCATGCCTGCTACATGCGCCCATGCCACCAAACTGCTTAAATTTTGACAGACCATAAAAGTGACCTAAAGAACAATAGTCAATTCCTCGCCATGACTGTTACTAGTTTTTTGGCCCTTTAGGCCCATTAATATTGTATTTTGTATGATTCCTTAATTTTCGTGTGCTATAGCCCATGCATACTACCTCGGCCTGGGCTACCGACACTCGACCGACTAAAATATTTCCGGATCATTAAGAAGACCTAAGGAATAATAATCACCACCTCATCAGATCGTTAATAATTTTTGGTATCTTAGGGCCATAAAACTTGAATTCTGCTTGATTTTCAGATATTTATGTGCTATAGCCCACGCCTTCTGCATGGGCCTGGACCCCTGGACCTAGACCACCTAAATTTTTTTTAGACTCTCAAAAATGACCTAAGGAACATTAGTCACGGTCTCACGATGACCTTTACGCATTTTTGGTGTTTTAGGGCCATACAACTTGAATTTTTCCCAATTCTCAAATTTTCGTGTGCTATAACCCACGCCTTCGGCATGGGCTCGAGATATCAGAAGCGAACCGCTTAAAATTTTCTAGATTCAAAAATGACCTAAGGAACAATACTCACGCCTCTCCATGAACGTTACTCATTTTTTTGCATTTTAGGGCCATAAAACTGGAATTTTTCTTGATTTCTAAATTTTCGTGTGCTATAGACCACGTCTTCTGCCTGGGCCTGGGCCACAAGACCAGGACCGCCTAAAATTTTTTCGGACCATCAAAAACAACTTAAGGATCAATAATCACCACCTCGCCATGACCGTTCCTAATATTTTGGTGTTTTAGGATCATATAACAGGAATTCCCTCCGTTCTCAAAGTTTCGTGTTCTATAGCCATGCCTTCAGCATGGGCCCGGGCTATCAGACCTGTACCGCTTATAATTTTACTGGACCATCCAAAATAACTTAAGGAAAAATTGTCAATTCCTCGGCACGATTTGTTGGCATTTTATGGTCATAAAACAAGAATTCTGCCCGATACCAAAATTTACATACGCTATATCCCACACCTTCTTTATGGGACCGGGCCACAGGATCCGGACCGCTCAAATTTTTTTCAGACCTTCAAAAACGACCTAAGAAATAATAATCACCGCTTTACCATGTCAGTTACTCATTTTTGGAATATTAGAGCATTAAAACTATAATTTCACCCGATTTCCAGATTTTCATATGCTATAGTCCACACCTTGTGTATGGGCCCAGGCCACTAGACTCGGACCACCTAAAATTTTTTTGGACCATAAAAAATGACCTAAGAAACAATAATCACTGTCTCGCCAAGACCGTTCCTCATTTTTGCATATTGAGGGAATAAAACTTGAATTTCGCTGGATTTTCAGATTTTTTATGCTATAGCCCACGCCTTTTGCATGGGCTCGTTCCACTAGACCCGAACTTCCTAATATTTTACCATACCATAAAAAATAACCTAAGGAAAAACAGTCCTCATTTTTTGGCGTTTTAGTGTCATAAAACTAAAATTCTGCCTGACTCTAGATTTTCATGTGCTATTGCCCACGCTGTATGCATGGGCCCGGTCCATCGGACCCAGACCACCTAAAATTTTGTCGAACCATAAAAATGACCTAAGGAACATTAGCCACCACCTCGCCATGAGCGCTACTCAGTTTTTGGCATTATAAAGTCATAAAACTGGAATCCCGCCCGATTCCCAGATTTTCATGTGCTATAGCCCACGCCTTCTACATGAGCCTGGGCCACAGAACCTAGAATGCCTAAAATTTTGCAGATCGTAAAAAATTATATTAGGAAAAATAGTCCTCTTAGCCATAAACTTACTCATTTTTAGCGTTTTAGGGCCACAAAATTGAAATTTTGACTGATTCCCAAATTTTCGTGTGCTATTGGCCGTGCCTTTTGCATGGGCCCGGGCCACCAGACTAGAACCGCCAAAAATTTTTCCAAACCATAAAAAAAAACCTATGTAACAATTTTCACTGCCTCACCATGGTCGTTACTCAATTTTTGGCATTTTAGGGCCATAAAATCGGAATTCTGCCTTATCATTGATTTTTTTGTGCTATAGAACACGCTTTCTACATGATCTTGGGCCACTGGACCTGGACTGTCTAAAATTTGGCAAGACCATCATTAATTACATAAGGAACAATAGTTACCGCCTCCCTACGAGCGTTACTGATTTTTTAGCATTTTAAGGCCATAAAACTAGAATTATGCCCGAATTCCAGATTTTTGTGTGCTATAACCTACGACTACTACATGGGACCGGGCAATCGAACCTTGACCGCTTATAAATTTTTTCGTACCCTAAGAAACAAACTAACGAATAGTAATCTCATCACTGCTATGACTGTTACTAGTTTTTTCGCGTTTTAGGACCATACAATTGGAATTCCGCATGATTCCTAGATTTTTGTGTGCTATAACCCACGCCTTCTACATGTGCCCGAGATATTGGATTTGGACAGCCTAACATTTTGCTGGAAAATATAAAATGACCTATGGAACAATAGTCACCACCTCGCCATGACCATTACTTTATTTTGTGTTTTAGGGCTGTAAAGCTAGAATTCTGTTCGATTCCTAGTTTTGCGTGTGCTATACTACATGGGCTTGGACGCCGGACCCAGACCGCCTCAAATTCTGCCGAATCATAAAAAATAATGTAAGAAATTATAGTCACTGCCTCACCATGACCGTTAGTCATTTTTTTGCATTTTTAGGGCATAAAACTTGAATTCCGCCTGACTCCCAAATTTTTTTGTGCTAGCCCACACCTTCTGCATGGGCCTAGGCCATCAGACTCGGATTGCCTAACATTTTGCCGGACTATAAAAACAAATTAAGGAATAATAGCCTACACCTCTCCATGACCATTAGTCATTTTTTGGCATTTTAGGGTCGTAAAACTAGAATTCCGCTCGATTTTGAAATTATCGTGTGCTATAGACCACGCCTTTTGCATGGGTTCAAGCTACTGGATAGGGACGACCTAAAATTTTTTCGGACCTACAAAAATAACCTAAGAAATAATAGTCTCCACCTCTCCATAATCATTACTCATTTTTTAGCGTTCCAAGGCCATAAAAATGGAATTTCGCCATATTCTCAAATTTTCGTGTGCTATAACCCCAGCTTTCTTTATGGATCCCGGCCACCGGACCCGACAAAAGTAGAAATTTGAAGGACCATAAAAATGACCCAATGAACAATAGTCACCGCCTTACCATGTCTGATTATTATTTTTGACATTTTAGGGACATAAAACTTGAATTTCACCCGATACTCAGATTTTTCTGTGCTATAGCCCACACCTTGTGCATGGGCCTGAATACCGAACCCATATTGCCTTATATTTTTCCCAGAACATAAAAAATGACCTAAGGAACAATAGTCAATTCTTCACCATAACCATTACTCCTTTGTGGCATTTTAGGGCCATAAAATTAGAATTTCACCCGATTCCTAGATTTTCGTGTACTATAGGCCATGCCTTCTGCATGGGCTTGGGCCATCTGATCCAGACCGCCTAAATTTTTCAAACCATACAATACAACTGAAAGAACAAAAGTCACAGCCTCGCCATAACTGCTACCGATTCTTTGGAATTTTAGAGCCATAAAACTCGAATTTCGCCTAATTCCTTGATTTTCATGTGCTATAGCCCACATCTTCTGTATGGGCCTGGGCCATAGTCCCGATCCATCTAAAATTTTTTCAGATCATCAATAACGACCTAAGGAACAATAGTCTGCATCTTTCCATGACCGTTACTCATATTTTGGCATTTTAGGGCCATAAATTTTGTAATTCTGCTCGAATCTAAGATTTTCGTTTGCTATAGTCCATGCCTTTTACATAGGTTATCATAGGAACCCTGAGAAATACTCACACCAGGAAGGCTAGGGGATAGTGCCTAGATTGCTTATACTTTCGGCCAGCAGAGAATTAGAATTCAGAAGAGTGCATGACAGGATTGGAAGTACACTTAGGGATAGAATCACACAGAGAATAGAGACAAACACTTTGAAACTAACAAGTTTGAAATAAGATGATAAAGACCAATTTCTATAACATGCTTCACAAAGGCAATAAAGAATTCAGATTAGGATAAGTCGTATGAGATAAATCATGAGTCAGTAGGCACATTAATTATCAACAAACATTAACAAAGAGGATACAACACTGTAAGCACAAGATCAAGTGAATAACATGACAACAGACTTAGCGACAAACTAATGAGTATACATGGTGAATCAGTCTCAAAACAAAATTAGTACCAAATAGCAGTCTTAAGTTATACACAATTAAACAGGTTTCATCAATTAATTCACTGAGTTGAAACATGTCTAAAACACATAGAGCAATGAGTCTGATAAGATTTGCATATTGAACAAGCGACACAATAAGGGAGTTTCAATAACATACTAGTTCAGATGATACAGTAATAAGTTTAGCAATGCAACAATGATTATCCACATGAGCAAATAATGGAAGATTTCTGGCCTTGGCTTCCAGCCGGCCAGGAATCAAAGCAGAATAGAATAAAAGTATAGTATATAGGTTTAGTAGTGAGAAATACTCGAGTTCTAAGTCTTTCCCAAAGGGAAAAGGGGAGCGGTTTAAATAGTATTAGACTAGAGCACATAACTTGGAAGTAATCAATCAACTAATTAAGGAAAGGAAAGTGAGAACATTATTTAAGGTAAGCCAAAAGTAACAGTACATGCACGCGTAAAACACAAGGATTTTAACACAGTAATTTAGGGAATCAAATAGCTCTGGAGAATCAAGGACTCCTAGGTTTAGCGTAACAATTAACGGCAAGAGTCCTAAAACAGATAGATGGAATTAATGAAGGAAAACAAAAAAAAAATAAAGAATTGAAACCCTAATTTTTAGGGTAAGTAAAATTAGTCAGAAATAATCAAAGGAAAATATAAATAAATGCGCATAGACAGATACATGAAACATTAAAGATTTTTTTTTAACAAAAATAAGATCCATAAAAGATCTTAAAATATCTGAGCCCTAATTTTAGGGTAAATAAAACTAATTAGAAATATAAAGAAAATCACAATAAAATGCACATAGATAGATATACGGGAACATAAAAAAATATTTAACAAAATAAAAAAATTAATAGATCTTGAAAAGATCTGAATCCTAGCTTTAGGTTAAATGAAAAATCGAACCAAATCTCAAAGATTCATACCGTAAAGAAACGAAGAATGAACATAGATGAAAAGGAGTGAAGGTACGAACCAGATTTGGTTCGAAATGAGGAAAATTATCTTGCTATGTTAGGCAAGTAATTATTTTATGCCATAAACGAGTAGTCAATAACGAGAAAGGATCAATAAGTAGAAAATTCCCAATTGATTCCATATCTGGTTGGAATCAAAAGGGATTAGGGATGACAACGCTTCAAAGGAGAGAAGAGGTGTGTTTGCGGGCGACGGGTTTAGATGAGTGAGGGGTTAGGGTTAGGATAGGTGTTAATTAAAAGGGGGAGGTGAATTGGCAAGATCAACGGCCATGATTAAAAGAAGGGTTTCGATCGGGTTAAAAAACGGGTTACCGGTTAGGTATTGGGTTAGGGATTGTCGATTTGGGAAGGTATGTTGGGCTGGTGTATTTCAAGTAATTAGGCTACGGGTCAATTCGAATTTGGATAAAAAATGAGCCAGGTTTTAAATATGTAATTTTAAGAAATAAATAATTTATAAAAATAATAAATGAATACAAAAAATATGCTTTATGCACTAAAATGATTTAAAATAGTTATTTAATATATAAAATATAAAAGATTATTTTCTGCATAAGCAATGTAATTATACACTAATATTGGCTATTATTGCAAAGATTTGCAATAGCCAAAAAAGCAAATGTAATTACGAAAAATATACTAAAAATATTTAAACACTATGTTGGCATAACTGGTAAATTTATATAACTAAATCATCATAAAAATAATATGAAAGATAATTATTGGATATTTATACAATAAAAATGCAAAAGTAAGTTGCTTTAAAAACCCTTAAAATTATAGAAAAATTATGACAAATACTTGTGCATGCTTGTAAATTCAATGATAATGCATGTGCACCATTTGAAAGTATATATGTATATTTGGAATATACCAGAGAAAAATTGGGTATCAACACCCGGGTCATCTAAAATTTTGTCGATCTATCAAAAATGGCCTAAGGAACAATAATCACCATCTTTCCATGATCGTTCCTTATTTTTTAGCGTGAGGTAAATTTTTAAGCAGTCTAGGTTCGGTGGCTCATGCCCATATAGAAGACATGAGCTATAACACATGTAAATTTGGGAACCGAGCCGAATTTTAGTTTCTGGCCCTAAAATACAAAAAAGAAATGGGTAACGGCTATTGCAAGACAGTGATAATTATTCTTTAGGTAAATTTTTATGGTCCTGCAAAATTTTAGGCCCCCGTGAACTCTAACGCACTAGGATTTGGTCCATAGTTTTCCTTGAACTGTTCTGATCATTCTTCTCTAGTGTGAGCACTGCCCTAGGTTCTTGAAGCCCTTGGGAACTCTGACACACTAGAGATTTTGTCCGTATTATTATCTTTGAAATATGGGTGAATCATTCACTATTGGTCATGTTGTACCTATGGACATGGGCTTTGGAGATGCTGCGAGTTGAAGTCCTTGTTTGTCCAGGTGCATTTGGTAGTGCTGTAGGCTTCCTATAGTCTATGCATTATATATTTTATTCATTTGATTCTATTCTGTAATAATTATTTGTAATGACAATTGGGGATTATAATAAAATTGGAAAGTGGGATTATTTGATATTATGTATAAAATGGGTAGATAACATGCCATGCCTATAGGTTTTTCTACTATTATATGTTAGATAACATGCCATAGGTTTTGGTTTACGCCCAGAAATTGTATGCTGAAATCGTGTCTAAATATTTACGTTTGCCATTACATGTTAGATAACCTGCCTATAGAGATTTCATTCTGGCTCAAATAAGTTCTATGAGTATACTACCTATTCTGCTTCGCATGTTTAATACCATGTCTATAGGAAGTACAATAATCATGTTCAACTTGCAGCATATTTAAATCTGCTTCTGTAGAGATCATGGCTATAGGTTTTAATTAATTATCACACTGGCCCTAACATGCATGTCTATAATGGTAGTTTAAAAAGTGGAATACATGCCTATAGGGATAACTATCACTTATGTCAAATATTAAAACTGGATTCAACATGGTGTCTTGCTAAATACCGCTAGAAAGCATGCTTATAGGAGTAACTAAATCTGAGCACTTCTGTTGTCAATTGCCAAGAAAATCACCTAGATAACATGCCTATAGGTTCAAACGCTTTAAATCGTAATCAGTGGGCAATTACATAATCACCTAAAAATTGTTTCTCATAGGCTGCCAGTATAATTAAAATCCAGAACACATAGAAATCATGTCTATAAGACCTAACAATATTAACTTTTAAAATTGTTGATATGCCAATCTATTTGCCTGCATTTGCTGCCTAATGTGTGGGGACTAAATTGAGCCTTTATTTGCTTTTGCATGAAAATTCCAATTTGTTTTGTATATCGCCTAGGTTTACAATTTTGAGCAACCTAAGTTGAGTCTAGAACCATCCAAATAGAGGTCTCAAATCCTCCAGGACCATAGGTAAGGGATGGGTAGTGCACGCATATGTTACGAGTTAGAATTGATTAGAGCGCTTTAGGTAAATAACTTAAAGATAGTAATAGGGTAGCAGGAGATTATAGTCTTTTCCCGCAAAAATAATATGAGTAACACCCCATATTGTGGGAGTTACGAAGTATTATTTATGTTGCACGGGGTGATCCTTTAGGATAAAAAACTTAGGACCCCCATCCCCATCAAATAATTCCCTCGCTTTTTTATTAGACTAATTCACATAATTGAGTTCGGCCGGGACCCACAGTTGTGGATATCGAAGAGTGACTAACACCTTCTCTTCGAGGTAATTTGAATCCCTTACCCAATCTTTGTGAATTAGTCTTCTCTGATAAGCGTGTCTTTATTATTTTGCTGTTACCTGAGTCTCACGCTCCCATTTTTCCCTTTTATATCTACGTGCACATCCTTTTCCCCATTTCCCCTGTATATGAACTCATGTGCGATTCTTCATTTAATTTGATTACAATATGTGTTTCCGCTTATTCCCTAATCATGTTCACTTGCTCCAAAAGTTTTTCTATATCATTTCTCTCCCCAACCCTTACCCTTTTATCTGCTTTATTATAATTCTTTCGTTATGCAGACTAACTTCTTCCTTGTTTTCCTTCCTTTTATGTCTTTACGTTCCATTCAATACCGCATTTATTACTTTCAATGTGAAAATACTTGACAATGTATTATTTTATTTTTGCATAAAGAATGCTCAATATTATATTCCACTCATGCGTATTAACACCATAGTGTCACTTGATGAGTATCCGCGCTCTTCCTAAAGATCACCCTTTATATTTGGAAAAGCTTATTTGTGGTAAAACTAGTTGATCAATGGTTCAATCGATGGTTCCGTGCCTTCCCCCTTCAAGTTGTCTGCTTGAGGGTACCGGTCTAGACTCTTCTAGATGCCCTATTCTAAAATCAAGTTGTTCATGGATCATGTCTAAACCTAGTATGAGTTAGAATGTTGTCCGCACAATAACTAACTAAGACAAACCTTGTCCAAAGTCCGCGGGATTTCCATAATCCCAATGGATATAATCACGATCTATGAATCATTTGGAGAAAAACATGCCAATATGTCGATCATTAGCGTGAAATTAGCTGAATCTGGAAGGGGCAAGGGCTAACTTTGCCTATTTTACAGAATGAGGCACGAGGTCCCCAGGTTCGGCATGGTACAGAATATCCCACCTTTGTTAGTGGATTGGTGTGAAAATCTTTCACCAAGTGATGAAAACAATGTGAAAAGAGTTCTTAGGAATCTACCTTCTCTATTAGACATTCAATCGAACAATATACTGATTGAGACTGTTACTATGTTCTGGGATGAAAAGAGAGTTATTTTCCGTTTCGGGGATATAGAGATGACTCCCCTCCTAGAGGAAATAAGGGGATTTTCTGGATTTCCTTGGGATAGCCCTGGTCTATTGGTACCTGAGAATCGCACCTCCCAAGGGTTTTTGAAAATGATGGGTTTTACAAAGAATGATGAGTTAGTCTGCTTAAAGAAGTCTTACATACTGTTCAAATTCCTCTACGCATGTTACAGACATAGCAAATCCTAATACCTTTACCATGATGAGTTTTTTATTACCTCAATGGGTTGGACTCACTGTCGGGTTTTTGTGTTCATCGTCTATTTTCTAGGGATGCTGGTATTCCCAATGCAAGGAGAAAGGATTCACACTCATTTGGATATGGTTACTAATGCCCTAATGGAAGGACTTAAGGGACAAACTTACACTATCGTCCCAATGATCGTGGAAGGAATATACCGAGCTTTGGACCGCTGCAAGAAGGGATTCAGACATTTCAAGTGCTGCAACTTGTTACTGCAAATATAGTTGTTGAAGCATCTTTAAAGAGGACATTATCATCAGGAATTTCTGCGGCAACCATGGAATGACCACATAGCTTTTGCCATAAAAAAAGAATGAATTTATTCCAAGATAGGTTTGCACAACAAGAAAATGCTGTGGATTGGGTGCAGTTCTTTAGCAATTTGACAGACGATAAGGTCCATTGGATGTTTTTGTGGTTCCCTACAAGCAAGTTTATCATATGGTCAAGAGATGTTCCTCATTTAGTGTTGATTGGTTGAGGGGTATCTATCCTTATTCTCCTATCAGGGTCATGGGACAGGCTGGGAGGAAACAAGTCATACCCCGAGTCTCCAAGATGGTTCACTACAAATCAAATTTCCAAGGTGATGATATTCCATTCAAGTACGTGGCGCATCACATGTAGCATCTAAAGGTCATGGAGGAAAAGGATACGATCGACCCAAATCGACACCATGCTGGCCATGTGCACTTTTATCCATCATGGTTGGTCGATGATATAGCAGGAGAAGTCAACCCGGGAATTGATTTGGGAAGTAAGGTCATAGACGACGTTACGCCAAATTTTTTTTGAAACTGAGGCCAGACATTTGGAACAGCATAAAGCGGACATGGAAGCAATTAATGAATGGAGAGAAATAGCCACCAAATCAAAACAGAGGTTGGAGTATTTAGAGAAGGGATTGATGGAGCTGGAAGGGAAGATGAGGAACAAGGTTACAGGCTATCAAAATATGGATGGAAATGAAGGAGGTCTACCAGTAAGGACGTATCTGCTACTGGACATAGGCGACCAGGGGAACTTGACCGATGGGGTAAAGAAGGTCAAGCATGGAGAAGGTCCTTCTGGGACCAAATAGATTAGAAATTGGGTTTTAGTTGCTTCTAGACTTGTTTTAGGCTTTGTTTGTAATAAGACACATGCCATTCGTGACTCTTTATTATTATTATTGTCGTTTTATTAGAGATTCGATTTATTTTTCACATTATTGAAATGACGCAATTATTGGCATAAGTTTTCTCCAAATCTATATGTCGCATAGGCCTACCTCGGGCACAATGAGGTCCCCAATTTAGGACGTGAGTTTATTACACAATATATGTTTAAATACTGCAATCAACCTCTTTATACTCCTCAGTGACTTGTTTACCTTTTTGTTTTCTTCTTTTCCTGATTCGTTTATTCCCATCCCCTAAGGTTAGTTTGTGCATACTGGGATCTTCAGCATATCATAGCAGATCAATAAGTCCTCTACCTCCTCCTTCTCAAAACGATCCTAATAGCAAGAGAAAGGCTAGAATAGATGATACAAGCAACGTCAGGAAAGATAACACCACACATGAAGAGAATGCTGAAACTTTAGATGGTCGAAGCACTCCACCACCAAATGACTTTGTTTTTCGACTGAACAAAAGATATTGGAGTTAAAAAGGGAACTTGAGCAGGTCCAGAACTTGGCAAATCTCTCCCTTACCCAGAACGTCCCCGACATCAACCAACAGAACACCAAAAACCTAGCACCTCCCCAAAATACACCAAACCAGCATCCATAAAATCCTCATGCACCTCACCAATATGTCACACCTCCTCAAAATCCCAAATAGTCCACTAGTACCCACTCCTACACAACATAATCATCAACCAACCTAGTATCCACAAATCACTACCTATCACACTTCTCAAAACTCACCACAACCTATTCGCGATCCTCAAAATTCGACCAACGACCACCACTACACCCAAATCCCTAGCGTCCAACAAAGCAACCCCACGCTCCTCTATAAACCTTATACATACCGGAATCTACCAAGAAGGACCTACTCATCAAGAACATGGCAGAGAAACATAAAAAACTCACAAGTTGAGTCCAATGTGTCGAACGGGGTAAATGCATTGATGGATTGAACTATGAGGATCTGTGCATTTAACCAAACATAGAACTACCAGAGGGTTACAAACCTCCTAAATTTGAGATATTTGACGGAACAAGTGACCCAAAAGTGCATCTAAGGACATACTGTGACAAGCTCATAAGCGCTGGGAAGGATGAAAGGACGCTCATGAAATTGTTCATGAGGAGCCTTAATGGAGACTCCCTATCTTGGTACATCAGTCAAAATCCAAAGAAATGGGTTATTTGGGTAAGCATGACATCAGCTTTCATTGATCAGTTCAGGTTTGATACAGAGAATGCACAAGATGTTTTCTATATCCAGAATCTCAAGAAGAAGCCAACAGAGACTTTTTGCGAGTATGCTACTTGGTGGATATCAGAAGCTGCGAAAGTAAGGCCGACATTGGAAGAAGAGAAAATGAAAAAATTCTTTGTTCGGTCCAGGATAAACAAAACTATGGGAGGTTAATGTTTATTGAGAATCAAAAGTTCTCTGACATCATTAAATTGGGGGAAAGAATTGAAGAAGGAATCAAGAGCATAATGGTAACTATTTTTAAGGCATTACATGCTACGAACAAAGCTTTACAGTCAGGGGGTATATCTAAAAAGAAAGAAGCAAAAGCCGTGATGGTAGCCTAAAGGCCAAAATCCCCTCTCACATATCAAACCCCACCATCCACATATCGGCCTTCACCTCCAAGGTACCAATAACCATCCACCACTAACCATACATATAACACACAACCTGTATATTACCACTCACCACCATCAGCCCGCCAAAACTACCAGAAACCAAGACAAAATTTCGACCGCAGACCAGCTAGACAATACACTCCTATTGTTGAACCCATTGATCAGATCTATGAAAAACTGAAGGCTTCCGGGTATGTCACCCCCATTCCTGCTGTTGCTATGGAAATCTTCCTAGTGGGTCAATCCGAATAAGACTTGAGACCATCACTCGGGCATGAAGGGACATAATATTGATGAATGTCACACTTTTTAATATAAGATCCAAACTCTGATAAACACCAAGGTAATACAATCAAAAGAGCCTGCACCAAATGTCCACAAGAATCCCCTCCTCGATTACAGGGGTGAGGGGGTAAATGTGATAGAAACAGAAGAATAATGGGATCTGAAAGGATCAATTGGGCTCATTCATGAAGGGGATGAAACCACAATACCTCCATTCACTCTCACACCCATTATAATGCAAATTCAGTCACCAATTAAGGTCGAAATAACCACACCAGCTTCGTTTGAGGTTAAAACAACAATGCCCTCAATCACACCAGCTCTGTTTGAGGTGGAAGTGACCACACCCTTCACTATGATGGTAGCCCCCTCACCGTCATTTAGTTCCAATGCTATACCATGGGACTATGCTACAGAGGCGAGAAAGAAATGAAAAGGGAAGATGGAAGAAATAGGTGTCGCACAAGGCATGACAAGACTAGTAGATTTTACACACCTGATCATTTGGGAGGAACAAGTAAAGAAGCCCAAACAACCTGTCATTGAAACTGACGTAGGTGCTCTTTGGAGGAAGGTGCAAGCAAGGGAGTACTCTGTAGTGGATCATTTGAACAAAACCCTTACTCAGATTTCCTCTATGTCATTGTTACAAAATTTTAAGACGCATAGAAATGCATTAATGAAAGTATTGAATGAAGCTTATGTGCCCAACAACATCACCAATGGCCAACATGGTAAGGCAAGTACTGGAGAGCCACAAGATCACCTTTCACGAAGACAAACTACCACATGAAGGGCTAAGTCACAAAATGAACTGTACATCACAATACAGTTTAAGGAGAATTCATAGCCAGAGTCCTAATAGATAGGGGTTCAAGCCTTAAAATTTGTCTGTTAACTACTTTGAAAAGGTTAGGTAAGGATTTCCATGGGATACAAGCAAGTATTATGAATGTGAAAGCATTTGATGGGTCTCAAAGGGCCACAATTGGAGAATCAACCTTTGTTTGCAGATGTGCTCAACTTGGTTTGATGTTGAGTTTCAAATATTGAACATATCTTCTACATACAATTTGCTTCTGGGACGACCTTAGATACATGTTGTGAGAGTTGCAGCTTCTACGCTACTCCAGGTCGTGAAGTTCGAATGGAACCATCAGGAGGTGATCATTCATTGAGGCAGAAGTAATCCTATCTACACCAATCAAACTGTTCCGATTGTCAAGAACAGAAGGAAGTTGGATGGAGAAACGTACCATCACATTGAGCATTTCAATGCAACAGAGAAAGCCAAGTGGTGGAGTAATAAGATCAAAAGTATGTTGCTATGGATAGGGTATGGATCCGGTAAAGGTCTTAGTAAGAATCTCTAGGGTATCTTTAAGCTAATACAACCAAAACGTCATGATACCACCTTTGGACTTGGGTATCAATACACCTGGCAGGAGTATGATGATTGGTCACCACCATGGCATGGCTATTATTACCCTCTTGAACAGCCAATACCACATCTGCATCAGACATTTCAATAGACTGACGTGATACAGGGATCCGAGGAAGATGAGGCTTTAGCTGGCCTAAAGGATCTATTTCTGGATGATTAACACATGGACTGCAATGTAATAGTTGAGGAGGAGGAGGAAGACCTCACCATTCAAACCATGGAGAAGGGAGTTGTTCTCAAGAATTGGACTGTTGCACTATCCAGGGCCCGTCGAGTTCCTGGGTAGCCTAGAAATTAGGATCATCTGTTTTTAAAAAGCAATTTTAAGCATTTAAGATATTTCTAGTATTTTGTTTTGAAATAATTGCTCGATTCATCGAGCCGTACCTGTTTGATGTTTTCGAGATTTAATTAATGCATTGTTATTTTAGTATTTATTATTATCTTTCACATTTTTCTCTACAACATTATTATTACTTATCCTGATGAACCAACGGCTATGACATGTAATGAGACAACGCAACATAAGGATAATGATTCAGAATAAGTAGAAGAAGAAGATATAATACCTAAGGAAGTTGAAATTTTTGAGAATAAGCCTAAGTCTAACTTGGACGAAACTGAGATAGTCAACTTGGGAGATTCTGAAACAGTTAAAAAAACCCATGTAAGTATCCATTTGTCACCATAAAAAAAGAAGAATACACCCGTTTCCTGAAGGAGTACAAGGATATTTTTGCATGATCTTATGATGATATCACTTGTTTGAGCACGTCTATAGTGGCTCATAATTCGATGTGTCCGCCTATAAAATAGGAATTTATAAAGTTCAGACTGATATGAGCCTAAAAATCAAAGAAGAAATCATGAAGAAGATCAAAGGCAAAGTCCTTAGAGTAGTCGAATATCCTACTTGGTGTGCCAAAATCGTGCCAGTTCCAAAGAAGGATGGGAAGGTCAGAGTATGTGTCGACTATCGAAATTTAAACAAAGCAAGTCCTGAAGATGATTTCGCGTTGCCCAATATACATATATTGATTGACAACTATGCCAAGCATGAACTGTAATCATTTGTGGATTTCTTTGCGGGATACCATCAGATTTGGATGGATGAGGAAGATGCCGAAAAAATAGCCTTTATCACTCTGTGGGGAATGTATTATTGTAAAATGATGTTGTTGGCCTAAAAAATGCTGGGGCCACTTATATGAGAGCCATGAAAATCATTTTCCATGACATGATTCACACAAAAACAGAGGTATACGTAGATGATGTCAACATCAAATTCGGAAGAAGTACTGATCTTATAGCAAATTTAAGGAAATTCTTTAATCGATTTCGAAGGTACAATCTAAAACTGAATCCTACATAGTGTGCTTTCAGAGTCCCTACTAGAAAAGAACAAGGTTTCATCGTCAATCACCTGGGGATTGAATTGGACCCCTTGAAAGTCAAAGCCATACAAGATTTGGCACCCCCAAAGAGCAAGAAAGATGTAATAAGTTTCTTGGGACGTCTAAATTATATCAGCCGTTTCATAGCACAGTCCACCGTGATCTGAGCCAATTTTCTAAATGTTGAAGAAAGATTCTACAACAAAATGGACGAAAGATTGTCAGAAAGCTTTTGACTGAATCAAGGAATACCAATCCATGCCACCAGTCTTGGTCCCGTCGGAACCTGGTATACCTCTACTACTCTATTTGTCTGCACTAGATGGGGCTTTCATTTGTGTTTTGGGGCAACATGACGAGACGGGAAGAAAATAGCAGGCCATATATTACTTTAGTAAGAAGTTCACACTTTATGAAGCACAATATTCTTTCCTGGAACATGCCTATTGTGCCACTAACGTGGATAGCTCGAAAATTGAGGCACTACTTCTACGCCTAGACTACATACCTCATATCAAGGATGGATCCTCTCAAATACATCTTTCAGAAACCAATGCCTACAGGGAAACTAGCCAAATATCATATATTGTTGAGTGACTTTGATATCGTCTATGCGACTCAGAAGGCGGTCAAGGGACATGCTTTAGCATATCACCTCGTAGAAAATCCTGTGGGAGGGGAATACGAGCCATTGAAAATGTATTTTCCCGATGAAGAAAAGTCATTCGTAGGAGAAGATATTGCCGAATCCTAATGACGGTTGGATAATATTTTTCGATGGAGATGCAAATTTCAAAGGAGTGGGTATTGGAGCAGTGTTCGTGTCAAAGACATGATAACATTATCCGGTAGCCGCAAAGCTCAGGTTTCCATGCACCAAGAATATGGTAGAATATGATGCTTGCATCATGGGGCTCAATTTTGGCCATCGACATGAATATACAAGAGTTGCTGGTAATTAGTGATTCGGATCTTCTGGTATATCAATTTCAAGGAGAATGGGCTACAAAGAATAATAGGATTCTACCATATTTATATCATGTGTAAGAATTAATGAAGAGGTTCACGGAGATTGAATTCAAACATGTTCCAAGAGTCCAAAATGAGTTTGCAGATGCATTGGCTACTTTGTCTTCCATGATGCAACATCCGGATAAGAATCTCATCGATCCATTCCAGTAATGATCCATATTCAGCCAACTTATTGTGCTCATGTTAAATAAGAAACAGACGGAAATCCACAGCACCACGATATTAATGAATACTTGGCGAAAGGAGAATACCCAGAGCATGCAAATCACACTCAGGAATGCACGCTCCGGAGATTGTATAATCATTTCTTCCAAAGTGGAGGAATTCCGTATAGAAGGACTCCAGACCTAGGATTATTATGGTGTGTTGAGGCCAAAGAAACTTCCATATTGCTCGAGGAAATACACATCAAAATCCGCGGGCCGCACATGAATGGTTTCAATCTAGTCAAGAAGATATTGAGCGCATTTTACTTTTGGATGATTATATGGAAGCAGATTGCATCATGTATGTTCAGAAGTATCACCAGTGGGAAGTACATGTATATATGATATGGGTACCACCAAATGAACTTAATGCAACAAGTGCACCTTGGACTTTCGCCTCTTGGTGAATGGAAGTCATCGGTCCAATCGAGCCCACCCCTTCAAACAGGCACAAGTTCATTTTAGTGTCCATAGACTACTTCACAAAATGGGTTGAGACTGCATCTTGCAAGGCTGTAACCAAGAAAGCCGTCGTAGATTTTGTTAAAGGTCATATTGTCTACCATTTCGGGGTGCCAGCATCCATCATCACCGACAATGCCGCCAGCCTCAATAGCGACTTAATGAAAGCTATGTGTGAAATTTTCAATATCAAGCATAAGAATTCCACAACATACAGACTGCAAATGAAAGGAGCCGTAGAAGCTACCAACAAAAATATCAAGAAAATTTTGAGGAAAATGGTGGACAACCAAAAGCAATGGCATGAGAAATTCCCATTTGCCTTATTGGGATATCTACCATAATTCGCACATCAACCGAAATAACTCCCTACATGCTGGTTTACGGTACTGAGGTTGTCATTCCCACCGAGGTAGAGATTTCTTCTTTGAGAATTATATAGGAAGTAGAACTAAGTGATGCAGAATGGATAAGAATTCGCTATGAGCAATTGAATCTTATCGACAGAAAAAGAATGAATGTGGTATGTCATGTTCAACTTTATCTGAACAGAATGTCTAGAGCTTTTAACAAAATGGTCAAACCTAGACAATTCGCACCGGGGCTGCTGGTGTTGAAACGAATCTTCCCACTTCAAGATGAAGCCAAAGGAAAGTTTTCACCCAACTGGCAAGGGACCTACATGGTTTATTCGGTAATAACAGGAGGAGCACTCATACTAGCAGAAAGGGATGGAGAAGTTTGGTCAAAGCTTATCAATTCGGACGCAGTCAAGAGATACTATATTTAAATTGTTTACATTTCTTCATCTGATATAATTGAAATTCGCTTGACCCGATTCCCATTTAAAAAGGGATACGTAGGCAGCCCTGTGGGTTCGGCCACATCTCAATAAAATTTTCATTTTCCCTACAACTAGAAACTGGTTTGAGGAGTACCCTCAAAATTCCAGAGCAAGTCCAGCCGGCATCATCATATGCAAGACAGTTAGAGAATCACTTATGTAATTGGGGCAGAATTTTGAGAAGTATTCTCAAAATTCCAGAGCAAGTCCAACAAACTTCCTCAAATACAGAACGACCACTGAATCACTTACTAAACTGGAGCAGACTTTTGAGGAGGACCTTCAAAATTCTAATGCAAAGAAACTGCAATGTCTCTAAAAGTGGCGCAACCATTAGTTCTTATTACATACCACTATGTTTGCTAAATAATTATATTTCATCAAATACATGCATATTTTCTTGATAGCTTTATTTATGTGGTAGTCAGGTGTTACCTAGGGTAACTCAAACAGGATCCCCAGAACAAATCAAAGCAAAACAAGTAGGCAAAGACACGAAC
The DNA here is from genome assembly GCA_034376525.1 of Nicotiana benthamiana. Classification (NCBI taxonomy): domain Eukaryota; kingdom Viridiplantae; phylum Streptophyta; class Magnoliopsida; order Solanales; family Solanaceae; genus Nicotiana; species Nicotiana benthamiana. Next base: position 80,292,009 of record CM067336.1, read on the forward strand.
CAACAGCCCTCACAAAATGCACAATTTTACTTTGGATGCAGGAACAACATACATGACATGATCATTCGCACACCAATCCACTATCTTCATAACGACAAATGGCGTGGGATATTGCACACAAAAATCTGAGAATCAGAAGGAATTCTAGTTTTATTTCCTTAAAACACCGAAAAATGAGGAGCGATCATGTCGAGGTGGTGACCATTTTTCCTTAGATTATTTTTGATGGGCTAGCAAACTTTCAGGTGATCAGGGTCGGGTGTCCCGGGCCTCACCGGATTGCTAGGGCTATAGCACACGAAAATTTAGTAATCAAAGGAAATTCCAATTTTATGGACCTAAAACACCAAAAATGAGGAACGATTATGGAAAGGCGGTGGATATTATTCCTTAGGTCCTTTTTTATGGGCCGACAAAATTTTAGACAATCAGAGCCCGTTGGCCCTAGTTCCACCAGTTGGCATGGGATATTGCACACGAAAATTCGGGAATTGGGCGAAATTCTAATTTTATGGCCCTATAATTCCAAAAAAAGGAACGGTCATGGCGGGCAGTGACTATAGTTCCTTAGGTTATGTTTTATGGGCAGCAAAATTTCAAACGATCCAAGTCAGGTGACCTGAGCCCCACCATATTGCTTTGGCTATAGGACATGAAAATTTGGGAATCGAGCGATGTTCAAGTTTTATCGCCCTAAAATTCTTAAAACAAGGAACAGTCATGGCAAGACTATGAATATTATTACTTAGGTTATTTTTGACGGGCCAGAAAATTATAAGGCGATCCAAGTTTGGTGGCCCCTGAGCCTTGCCAAATGGAGTGGGCTATAGCACACGAAAATATCGAAATGGGATAGAATTTCAGTTCTATGGCCCTAAAACCCTAAAGACGACGAATAGTCATAGTGAGGAACTGACTATAGTTCCTTGGATTATTTTAGATGGGCCGGAAAATTTTTAGACGATCTTGGTCCATTGGCCCGAGCCAGATGCATAGGTTATAGCACACCTAAATCAAGAAATCAAGCGAAATTTTAGTTTTAAGGCGCTAAAATGCTAAAAACAAGGATCGATCATAGCGAGGCGGTGACTATTGTTCCTTAGGTCATTTTGATGGACCATAAAAATATTAGGCAATCGCGGCAGGTAGTCAGGGCCCCACCAAATGGAGCGGGCTATAGCATAAAAATCTAGGAGTTGAATGAAATTCCAGTTTAATGGCCCTATCGCGAAAAACTGAGAAATAGTTAGGGTAAGGCGGTGACTAATGTTCCTTAGGTCATTTTAATGGGCCAACAAACTTTTAGGTGATCCAGGATCGGTGGTATGGGCCCAATCAGATGCCATGGGATATTGCACATGAAAATTTGAGAATCGGAAAAAATTCTAATTATTTGGCCTGAAAATGCTAAAAATGAGGAACAATCATGGAGAGTCGGTGACTATTGTTCCTTAGATCATTTTTGATAGGTTGGAAAGTTTTTAAACGATACAGTTCTGATAGCCCTGGCCCCACCAGATGGCATGGGCATTAGCACACGAAAATCTAAAAAACGTGCAAAATTTCAGTTTTATGGCCCTAAAATGCAAAAAATCGAAGAATGGTGAGGTGGTGACTATTGTTCCTTAGGTCATTTTTTATCGGCTGCCAAAATTATAGGTGAGCCGAGTCCGGTGGCCCATGCTTCACTGGATGGAGTGGTCTACTGCACATGAAAATATAACAATCGAGCAAATTTTCAATTTTATGGCTATAATACATCCAAAACGAGGAACTGTCATGGTGAGGCACTAACTATTATTCCTTAGGTCATTTTTAATAGAACGTCAAAATTCCAGCCGATCCGGGTCCGGTAGCCTCAGGACCCCACCAAATGGCGTTCGCCCAAAGCACACGAAAATTTAAAAATCGGACGAAATTCTAGTTTTATTTACCTAAAACTCCAAAAAATGAGGTACAATCATGGTGAGGCGATTACTATTGTTCCTTGGGTCATTTTTAATGGGCCGGCAGATGGCGCGGGCTATTGCACACGAAAATCTAGGAATCAGGCAGAATTTCAATTTTAAGGCCCTAAAATGCTAAAGTAGTGTAACAGTCATAGCGAGGCGGTGACTATTTTTGCTTAGGTCATTTTTGATGGGCCGACAAAAGTTTAGACGATCCGAGCCCGGTGGACTAGCCACACCATATGGCATTTGTAATATCACATGAAATTCAGAAAATCGGGCGGAATTTTAATTTTATTTCCATAAAACGCTAAAACACGAGGAACATTCATGGAGAGAGAATGACTATTGTTCCTTAGGTCATTCTGATGAGCCGACAAAATTTTAGGCGATCTGGCTCCGCCCCACTAGATGGCTGCACACGAAAATCTAGAAATCTAGTGGAATTGTAGTTTTATGACCATAAATAGCAAAAATAAATAAGAAAAGGTCATGGTGAGGCAGTGACTATTATTCCTTAGGTCATTTTTGATAGTCCGACAAAGTTTTAGGTGATCCGTGTACGGTGTCCAGGGCTCCTCCGAATGGTGTGGGCTATAACACATGAGAATCTGGGAATCGGGCAGAATTCCAATTTTATGGTCCTAAAATGCCCAAAAATAAGGAATTGTCATGTCTAGGTGGTGATTATTGTCCCTTAGGTCATTCAATATGCTAGCAAAATTTTAGGCGATCCGGGTCCGGAGGCCCCTGGGCCCACCAAGAGGTGTGGCCTTAAGCACACGAAAATCTAAAAATCGGAAGCAATTTAAGCTTTGTGGACCTAAAATCCAAAAATAAGGAACTGATATGGTGAGGCGATGACTATTGTTCCTTGGGTCGTTTTCAATGGCCAAAATAATTACAGGCGATTCGGGTCCGGTAACCTAGGCCCCACCAAATGGCGTGGGTTATAACACACGAAAATCTAGGAATCACGCAAAATTTTAGTTTTATAGCCCTAAAACCAAATAATGAGGAACAATCATAGGGAGGAAGTGACCATTTTTCCTTAGGTCATTTTTGATGGTCCTGCAAAATTTAGATGATCCGGACCTGGTGACCCAGGCCCTACCAAATGACGTGGCTATATCACATAAAATTATAAAATTAGGAAAAATTCTAATTTTATGGCCCTAAAAAGCTAAAAACGAGGAGCGGTGATGGATATGGGATGACTATTGTTCCTTAGGTCGTCTTTGATGGGCCGGGAAAGTTTTAAGCGATGTAGCTCCGGTGGCCCAGGTCCCACCAGATGGTAGCACAAGAAAATTTAGAAATTAGGAAAATTCCAGTTTTATGACCATAAATATCCAAAAAATGAGGAATGGAAATGGTGAGGCAGCGACTATTGTTCCTTGGGTCATTTTTTATAGTCCAATAATGTCATAGGAAATCCGAGTCTGGTGTTCCGGCTCCACCGGATGGCATGCGCTATAGTACATGAAAATTTAGAAATTGGGTGGAATTCCAGTTTTATGGCCCTAAAACGCCAAGAAATGAGGAACAACCATGTAATGGCGAGGACTATTGTTCCTTAGATCATTTTTGATTGGCCGACAAAATTTTAAGAGATCCGGGTCCGGTGGCCCAGGCCCATGAAGATGGCTTGGGATATCGCACACGAAAATCTAGAAATTGGGCGGAATTCTAGTTTCATGGTCCTAAAATGCCAAAAAATGAGGAACGGTCATGGCTAGGCCATGAGTATTTCTCCTTAGGTAGTTGTTGATGGGCCGACAAAATTTCAAGCAATTCGGATCAGGTGGCCCGGTCCCCATTAGATGGCATGATTATCGCATACAAAAATCTAAAAACCGGGCACAATTTATGTCAAAAATTAAGGAGAGGTTATGGCAAAGCGGTGACTATTGTTCCTTAGATCATTTTATGATGGGCCAGCAAAATTTTAAACGTTCTGGGTCTGGAGGCCCGGCCTCACCAGATGGCATGTGCTATATCACATGAAAAAGTGGTAATCAGACGGAATTACAATTTTATGGCTGTAAATTCCAACAAATGAGGAACACTCATGGCGAGGGAATGACTATTGTTCCTTAGGTAGTTTTTGATAGGTCACCAAAACTTTAAGCGATCCAGGTTTGTGGCCCATGCCAATAAGAATAGTGTGGGCTATTACACACAAAAATCTGAAATCAGACAACATTTTGTTTTTATAGCCCTAAAATACCAAAAATGACAAACAATCAAGGCAAGGCTGTGACGATTGGAACTTAGGTAGTTTTTGATGGGCCGACAAAATTATTAGGAGATTCGGGTTAAGTGGCCTGCGCTCCACTAGATTGCATGGGTGAAAGCACACGAAAATCTGAAAATCGGGCAAAATTCTAGTTTTATGACCCTAAATTTCCAAAAGACAATGAAGGATCATGGCGACACGACGACTATTGTTCCTTAGGTCATTTTTTGTTGGCCGGTAAAATTTAGACAATTCGGGTCCAAAGGCTCAGGCCCCACTAGATGGCATGGGATATATCAGACTAAAATCTAGGAATTAGACAGAATTTAAATTTTATGGCCCTATAATGCCAAAAAGTGAGAAACGGTAATGCCGAGGCAATGACTATTGTTCCTTACATACCTTTTGATGGGTCGACAAAATTTTAGGCGATTCGGATTTGGTGGCCTAGGCCTATGTAGATGGTGGCACATGAAAATATGAAAATCGGGTTGAATTCCAGTTTTATCGCCCTAAAATGCCAGAAACGAGGAACGATCATGGCGAGGCCATGACTATTGTTTCTTAGGTGATTTTTGATGGGCCGTAAAAATGTCAGGCGATCAAGGTCCGGTGGCCCAGGCCCACTAGATAGTGGCGATGGCACATGAAAATATGAAAATTGGATAGAATTCTAGTTTTATGGCCCTAAATAGCCAAAATATAAGGAACGGTCATGGTGGGGAAATGAATATTGTTCCTTAGATTATTTTTTAAGGGCCGGAAATATTTTAGGCAATACGGGTCAGGCGGCCCCGGCCCCTCCAGATGGGCACATAAAAACCTGGGAATCGGGCAAAATTCCGGTTTTATGGCCCAAAAGCACCCAAAAACGAGGAACGGTCATGGAGAGGCGGTGAATATTGTTCCTTGGGTAGTTTTTATGGGCCGTTGAAATTTTAGACGATACGAGTTTGGTGGTCAGGGCCCCACCAGATGTTATGGCCTTTAACACACAAAAATCTAGGAAGGGGCGAAATTTCAGTTTTATGGCCCTAAATGCTAAAAATCGAAGAACGGCTATGGTGATATGGTGATTATTATTCCGTAGGTTGCTTTTTATTGGATAACAAAATTTTAGATGATCCGGATCCGGTGGCCTATGCTCCATCGGATGGTGTAGGCTATAGCATACGAAAATATAAAAATCGGGCGAAATTTTAGTTTTATGGATCTAATAGACCAAAAATTAGGAACGGCCATGGCTAGACGGTGACTGTTGTTCCATATGTCGTTTTTAATGGGCCAACAAAATTTCAGGCGATCCAGGTCTAGTGGCCCCTCGACCCCACAAAATGGCATGACCTATAGCACACGAAAATTTAAAAATCGGATGAAATTCAACTTTTATGGACCTAAAACCCCAAAAATGAGGAACGGTCATGGTAAGGCAGTGACTGGAAATTATTCCTTGGGTCATTTTAGATGGGCTGACAAAATTTCAAGTGATCCGTGTCTAGTGGCCCAGGACCCAACAGATGGCATGGTCTATAACTCACAAAAATCTAGAAATAAGGAGGAATTTTAGTTTTAAAGCTTATAATGCTAAAAATGAACAACAGTCATGGTGAGGCGGCGACCATTGTTTTGTAGGTCGTTTTTTATTTGTCGGCAAAATTTTAGACCATATGTGCCTGGTGGCCGGACTCCACTAGATGCCATGGGCAATATCACATAAAAGTTAGAAATTAGGGAGAAATTTTAATTATAAGGCTCTAAAATGCTAAAAATGAGGAACGATCATGGAGAGGGGATGACTATTGTTCAATAGGTCGTTATTTATGGCCAGCAAAATTTCAGGCAATCCTAGTTTGGTGGCCCGAGCCCCATTAGATGGTAGCACAAGAAAATCTGGAGATCAGGTGAATTCCAGTTTTATGACCATAAATAGCAAAAAAATGAGGAATGGTCATGACGAAGTGGTGACTATTAGTCCTTAGGTCGTTTTTGATGGGTCAGCAAAACTTTAGACGATCCGCTTATGGAGGACCGAGCCCCGCCAGATGACATGGACTATATCACACGAAAAATTGGAAATCAGAAGAAATTCCAATTTTATGGCCCTAAAATGCCAAAAAATATGGAACATTGGTGACGTCCAAATCTACCGCAAAAAAGAAATATAGACACGGCCACATCAATATAATTTACCCAACTATGAGTCGGGGTCGAATCCCACAAAGAACAATGTGTAGGAGATTAGGACTAAAAGAAAATTATCGCTAGTCGCGCAGTGCCAAACACTAAGAATTTGGGTTGAAAATTGTTTTTATATCTAAAATGTGGAAATGTAAACTAACCTAGAAAGAAAGTAAAATGATCTATGGCTACAAGTATGAAAGCATCGGGAATTACACTCAAGTAACGATCCAATGTATTTCACGATTTTACAAAAGCGAGCTTGTGTTAATTAGCCACATATAATAATTCTTAATTAGTTTCTTCCGAAGACTAACAAGACTTCCCAATTGAATTATCTCAAATCACAATTAGAAGATTAAGCACACGCGGAAGGCTACAAATAGTTCAATCCTATCCCTAGGTAGAATCTATAAAATGATGGTTAACGCCTCAAGTTCTTGTTAATTAATCTTTCCCAACCCCAAACTATTTTTTTCAAAATTAATTCAAAGTTAATGGGCGAGTCCTAGGGTTAGCTAATCCCTTTGGAAACAATAAAGAACAAGAATAATTAAATAAACAATAACCCACTTCATAAATATAGAAAAATGATTCAATACATAAGCACAACAAGGTATAAAATCCACACTTTAATTATGAATATTCTCATAAATAAGATTTAAGTGTTGGATAAAATACAACACACTTTGATAAACAATACAAAGCAAAGAAATGAAGAAATAAATATAAATGGGTAAGAAAACCTTAACTATAATCTTTAATCTTCAACACCCAAGTGTGTTTGTGCAAACCCTTGCTCAAGAACTTGTTCTTTGTAGTCTACACAAACTGAAAATAAGCCAAAGATTTTTCAAATATCTGCTTGGACGAGTATAAAAATGAGTTTGGGAGAGAAAATATGAAATGAGCAATTTGCCCAGGCCTGATGCACGACTTCCGCTTCTGCGGCAAATTAACCGCAGAAGCGGTTCCGCAAAGGCGGAAAATCCATCGCAAAAGCGGACTCCATCAATAGTAGCAGTGATTGCATAAGCGGAGAGTTGACCACTTCTGTGGTCCCACAGAAGCGAGATTTCGACCGCAAAAGCAGTTCTTGCCTATTCCTCGAGTTCCGCGTAAGCGGCGATGAATCCGCACAAGCGGAAGTCACACCTGCGACCAAATTTCCGTAGAAGCGGACTTCACTTAAGGTTTTGCATAGTTTCACCTTGTTTTTGCTCAATTCCACTTCACTTCAATTCAAACCACTTCGTAGCATCATCTACCTGAAAATCTAACAATAACCACTATAAACAACCTCATTGTATACTTAAAACGACATAAAAGCTAAGGAAAAGAGGCTAGAATGAGTGGTAAAATCACCACTCATCAACACCCCCAACTTAAAGCTTTTATTTGTCCTCAAGCAAATCAAAACCAAAACTCCAATGAGGATTCACCATTTCAAACACAAGTGGTATTGCCTTTACTTTCATAACACATTCTCCAATTTAATACCATACTAATGTATTTGATTGGTACTAACAATTAGGCTCAAGTATGCATATCTTTTTCGAATAACTCCCTCATAAAAAAATAATAACTTGAAAAATGTGCAACGGATTTCAAAAGTAATCAAGTGATCAACATAAGACTCAAGAAGTGACTCAAAAGCACTAGTTTGCTAAAAATGCAAACTTTATTCAATTTTACCAATCTTTCCTAATTCACGTGCCCTCACAAAAAGAGAAAGTCCCAAAATTCACAATATTTACAATACGACACAAGGGACAAAACTTTTCAAGAACACTCACTCTCACAAAGAACTTCAAGTGTTACAACATATCATACCATAGGTTTGCCCTTATTTTAATTCATTGCTTATTCAAAAACGATCGGTTGGAGGTGTCATAAGGACTTTTTGAGATTGTAATGTAGGTTTAGGGTTGGGTTGGATAGACATTTGGGTACAAGTGACTTCACCCTCCTTGAACACTACTTACACTTTTTTTTATTCTTTTTCACTTTGTTTCTTTTCAACCCCCATAGCCTCATTTTTATCTAGTTCCCAATATAGGACCACCTCACACCTCTTTTAATTTTTATTCAAGACTCCGTACTTTATACACATATTTTCTTTCTCTTCTTTTTTTCTTTTTGGAGCTTGGATAGTTTAAACAAACGCTTTTTACGCATGAGTTCCTAAAATCAACATACAACCTTGCCACTTTTTCACTTCGATTTCACCCCCAACTTGGGCTTTTAGCTTCATTCTCAATATTCAAAGAGGGATGGGGTCAAAAGAGGGAATTATTTTTCAAACGGGGAAAGGTTTGTAATGAGTTGGCCAAAGAAAAGGTTTAAAGGATCAAATTGGGTACTAGTGATATTATTTATACAAAGGTAGGTTTGAAAGGCTAAAGAAGTTTTACAAATAAAAACAAAGAATGACTAAGATCATTCCTCCAACCAAACATAGTATCATTAGCATTGAAAAACCAACCGGGCAAGTTCTAGATGATAGAAGTAAACACAAGATTTATTTGAACAAACACTAACACATATGTCACATGAACTAATCAAGATAGATCAATTTTATTTTCTAATAGAAGCTTCAAGAGAAATATCAAACTAGTGAGCAAAGAGTCACTAAAAGAGCCAAAATTTTATCACAAGATCAAATTTGCACCATGCAACTTGCTTGCTTAAATTCAAACCATATTTTCGGAGAGGTATTCTCAATTCACAACTTACACACAAGAGACTAGCGTTATTAGTACCAAATAATCCAAAAGCCTCATCCTAGCAAAACAAGACTAATTCCCTAAAGAAAGTTGTCAATCTATCCATCAGCAAGAAAAGTCACCCGGTTCACTTCAAAAGTGTTCCTTGGGAAAGAACCGTAGCATGAAGAAAACACAAGAAAATTTTATTTAAGGAAATGAAAATAAAAGAAACAAAAACTACTACAAAGGTAACTAAAATAAAAGAAGTTACTATTTCTAAGAAGAAAATAAGCTATACTAAGAAAACAAATAATGAAAGAATGACTAAAAATACAAAAACATGACTAATCAACACCAAGACCGGCAATGGCACACCATATACCAACAAGCATAGTCACAAGCCCAGCAAGGGCACAGAATATCCATACATAAGCATAAGCCCGAAAAAGGCACAGAATATAACAAAGTATGAATACAGTACTACATTTTCCACCCCCAACTAAAAGCTTTGCAGTGTTCTCACTGCACAAAGTCTAATATAAAGCATAAAAGAGTTTTAGGGTCTCCCTGAGGTCTGTGTCAGACTAGCAGACTGTGGGAGGACGGATGATCAGTGCTGAACTCCAATCGTGGCTCCACAATCATCGGCCTCATCATCATCATCATTATCATCAATTCCACCATCTCCAGCAGACTCTGAAATGAAGGAATACTCCTCACTATCATCTTCGGCTGCCACTGGAATCTTTGCATCTGGTCGTCCCCATTTAAAAATGGCTTTGATATCTCTCCACATCTTGGCCATAAATTTGTTCTTCCTTTTGTTGTTCTTCTTCTTCTCCTGAAAGTCCGCCTAAAGGTCAGCATGGGCCTTGGCCAAAGTACCATAAGCTCCCTCCAGTTTGGTCACAAATGCTGTCATTTTCTTTATATTCTATTCCCTTCATTTTTGAGCATCCAAGTAACCCTGCATTTCTTCCTTGGAGAAGTAAGAAGGGCCAGGCTGTGAGAAGGAGGGAACACTAGGAAGCTACAATACTAACTCCTTAATTGATTGAAGCTGGGAGTTAAGTATCCCGAATGTCCCCTGAGAGGACAGCTCAGCACTGGTGACTGTGGAGACGACTTTCCTCTTCTTTCTCTTGACAACAGTGCCCTCTCCTGTCACTCTCAAATGATGGAGAGGTTTGTCAGCAGGAAGCCAACGATCATTGGGAAGGACGACAACCTCTGCCCTGGTGCATAGCCTCGTAAATAGTGAGGGAAACATCAACACCGCATCCTTCTCTCTAGAGTACTCTCTCACGTACTGCCTCATCTCCCGAAGAATGTAGTTCCCCACATTAACCTGAATGCCATCCAGGAGGCATGCTACGATCAATACCCGGGTGTAGGTGACATCGGTGACATTCCCACACGGGAATACTTTGCTGCTCACTATATGCAACCATCTTTTTGCCTCGGCAGTGAAGTCCGTTGATTTCAGCCCTTTCCTTTTATTTCCCCATTTCACTCTCAACTGTGGGGGGGGGGGGATGAATTTGGATACAATCCACTCTTCATTGTCACAATGATCTTTCTCGTTTGCCGGCTCCAAGGGATAGTTGGGGATTCCAAGAGTATCATTGAACCTCACCATTTGTCCTCTGATTATGATATGTGGATTATCAAAGTTCGTACGCCAAAGATTGGCATAGAACTCATGAACCCACATCTCATTGGCCTTGCAAGCTGTTGCAATAAAGCAGGACCATCTGGATGAATAGAGCCTGGCATGGAAGTCCGGAAGTTTCTCGGCTAATTTATCCTCATGTATCCCCCTTTCGAGCAAGATATTTTTATGGACCAAATCGTCCAAATATCAGCGCTTACATGAAGCAAACATGAAGCATGTATCATCAAAGAGCTCATCACCCGCTTCTTGGATTTTCGGGTGCGATCCGCTTGCGGTTGAGTCCATTTTTGAGTTAACACACCTACAAATGATCATCATAAAATTAGTCGGACAATCAAATCATGTAAAGAAAATTAAAACACAGCATTTGAGCCAAAAAATTAGGTTGAACGGGCCCGGGAAGCAATTTTTGCAAACCCACTATTTTGGGAAAAACTGGCAGTTTCCGCTTTTGCGGAACCAGGGCCGTAGAGGCATTTTCGCTTTTGGGGTCAACAAGCCGCTTCTGCGGTCCTAAATTTTTTAATTTTATTTTTCTGTCTTCAGCGGTCTTCTAACCGCAAAAGCGGTCTCGCTTCAGTGGCTATTTGTCCGTTTATGTTGTTCTCCCTTCTTCTTCAGTTAAAGCACTGCCCATTTACAATTGTTTTTCTCTTATTTAGTTCCAACAAAATTTTTGGCACCAAAATACAAAACTAGTGCAATTTAATAGCACATGATTCAATGAGGACCTAATTTGTGCCACATAGCACAAGTTCTTCACTCACGCATTGTGTTGAACACGTCGCCAGCGAGTGAGGATGGACCTTCTTTCACAAAAATGGGGTACTCAAGACTTCCCCCAGTTTTTGTTCAAATTAAATAGCACACATCATTTACACTCAACCAAATCCTCACTTTCTAAGGTTAGTCAAAACAAAAAGAGGAAGAAGAATAGACATAAAACAAAACAAAAAAAAAAATTCTGCTGCATTTAAAGAATGGGAAGTGAGAGATAAAAATTTGAGAGGAGGATAAGGAAGATAATACCTGAAGTTTATGCAATGGAAAGAATTTAAATTAAGCCTCTTTGATTTTTGGAGAATTTTCGTTCTTTGGGGGAGTTAGGGAAATGGGGAGCAGTAGGCTTTTGATTTTTTGTAAATGACCCGTTTAAAATTCTTTTTACTCTTTTCAAACCTGGGCGAATTTCGCTTACGCGACATTTTAGCCGCTTCTACGGTTCCGCGTACGCGTCCAATTGGCCGGTTCTGCGGTGGGAGCCACTTTTGCGTTCAAATTTCTGTTTCTGCGAGACTGCAGATGCGGTCGAAATACTGCAGAAGCGTTCTTAACAGAGATTGCATATACAGTGCTGGCACCTATTGGATTTTGCCATCCGGATCATCCCAACCTGCTCAAATCAACTCCAAAAAATTCTTAAACTTGGTAGATTAGTTAAAAATAATATTCTAAGGTATTCTAAAAAAGAAAATTTCAAAATTTATGAAAATTTTTGAAAAAAAATGATGGGTTGCCTCCCACCAAGCGCCGCATTTAACATCGTGGAACAACGCAAAAAATATTACCACTTTTCTCGACACTTGGATGATATGAATTGGGAATCTAGCTTGGAATCAAGCTTTTGACCACGAGCGATGGGGATGGTAAGTTCATGATTGAGCCAATGCTTAAAACTTCATTGCACTTATTGGCTCTCAATTGAGGAATGTCGTTTTGCTTTCTTGTTTCCTCAAACTGTAAAATGAATGGCATGAGCTTTTCTTCCTCACAATCCTTCTTTGATCCGTGTAGTTCGACTTCCGTGTCACCACACAATTCCAACATTGAAAAATTCTTGGAATGTGACTTCAAGCCTTCACTTTGCAAATTTTCTATCTTGACATCCTCCTTTTCCCCCGGATTAGAGTCAACGTCAACCTGATTTTCATTCACACCGGTTGACTCCAATTCCATTTTTTTCTCGGCATCAATAACACTCATTGAGTCGGTTGGCGGATGTTTAATTCTTGATTCCTGAAAGTAAAGCTCACTTTCTTCCTCGGAATTGGACTCTTCCTGGCTTTATTCCACACACTCAAATTGTTTGACATAGTGAGCCTCAACCAAAGTTTGCATTTGATTTTCCAACATGCGGATATGTTCATCATTGTAATTCAAGCCTTGTTTCAAGTCCTCGAGTGCAAAGTTGTTCTTTTCCTCATTTTCAAGAATGGTCTCCAACATGAGCATTATTTTCTCATCTTGAGCATTTGGGAGTTCTTCTTGGTTTTGATCAAGTGCCAAGAAAAGGTTTTCACTTTCAATCTCCAAGGAAGGTTTTTGACTTTCATTCACATCCAAGGCGTTTTGAACCCTTGAGGCTTTGATCAACTCATACATTTGTGAGTGCAACCTTTCAAGTGCCAAGTCATTTTGGAGACTAGTCTCCAAAAGATGTTCCAAGGCATTTTGCTCTTTGTTCCCTTCTTCAAGTAGACACTCCAACATGAGCTTGAACTCTCCGTTTTTTCCATGCTCACTTTCTTCCATTACCATAGCCCTATAGTTCTCATCACAAAAAGAAAACTCATCATAATACGGGCTTGGGGAAGGGAAGGTCAAATATGCACAATAATCCCAATGACCATTTTGGCAACCACACTTATCACAAATACTCCAACCATGGGGATGAGATTGTGCGCACAATCCACCCCGGGGAGAACTTAAATAATTTCTCCATGAGTGTGGTCCTCTACAATAAGGACATGGGTCATCAAAGTATGAACAACTATCATCCGACCAATTATCATTACATGATCCCATTTTTCGAAACTAAGAATATAAACCAGAAACTAACAAGAAAAATAGACCCAAGGTGAGAAAAAATAATTACACAAGTATTCACAAGTTTGAACCAAAGCATGTTCGCTTACTTCTCAAACAACCTAAATTACACCAAATTGTTCTCCGGCAACGGTGCCAATTTTGGTGACCTCCAAATCTACTGCTAAAAAGCAATAGACACGGTAGCAGCAATATAATTTACCCAACTATGAGCCGGGGTCGAATCCCACAGAGAACAATGTGTAGGTGATTAGGAATGTAAGAAAATTATCGCTAGTCGCGCAATGCCAAACACTAAGAATTTAAGTTGAAAATTGTTTTTATATCTAAAATGCGGAAATGTAAACTAACTTAGAAATCAAGTAAAATCATCAATGGCTACAAATATGAAATTATCGGGAATTACACTCAAGTAATGATCCAATGTATTTCACGATTTTACAAATATGAGCGAGCTTATGTTAATTAGCCACGAATAATAATTCTTAAGTAGCTTCTTCCGAAGACTAACAAGACTTCCTAATTGAATTATCCCTAATCACAATTAGAATATTAAGCACACCCGGAAAGCTACAAGTAGTTCAATCCTATCCCTAGGTAGAATCTGTAAAATGAGGGTTAACGCCTCAAGTTCTTGTTAATTAATCTTTCCCAACCCCAAACTGTTTTTTCCCAAAATTAATTCGGAGTTAATGGGCGAGTCCTAGGGTTAACTAATCCCTTTGGAAACATTAAAGAATAAAAATAATTAAAGAAATAATAACTCACTTCATAAATATAAAAAAATCATTCAATACATAAGCACAACAATGTATAAAATCCACACTTTAATTATGAATATTCCCATAAACAAGATTTAAGTGTTGGATAAAATACTACACACTTAGATATTCGATATAAAGTAAGGAAATGAAGAAATAAACATAAATGGTTAAGAAAACCTTAACCACAAGCTCTAATATTCAAGACCCAAGTGTGTTTGTGTAAACCCTAGCTCAAGAACTTGTTCTTTCTAGTCTATACAAACTAAAAATAAGCCAAAGATTTTCCAAATATCTGCTTGGATGAGTATAAAACTGAATTTGGGAGAGAAAATATGATATGATCAATTTGCCCAGGCCTGATGCATGACTTCCGCTTCTACGGCAAATTAACCGCAGAAGCGGTTCCGCAAAAGGGAAAATCCATCGCAAAAGCGGACTTCATTAATAGTAGCAGTGATTGCTTTAGCGGAGAGTTAACCACTTATGTGGTCCCGCAGAAGCTAGATTTCAACCGCAGAAGCGGTTCTTGCCTATTCCTCCAGTTCTGCATATGCGACCATGAATTCTAACAAGCTGAAGTCGCACCTGCGACCAAACTTCCGCAGAAGCGGACTTCACTGAAGGTTTTGCCTAGTTTCACCTTGTTTTTGCTCAATTCCACTTCACTTCAATTCAAACCACTTCGTAGCATCATTTACCTGAAAATCTAACAATAACCACTATAAACAGCCTCATTGTATACTTAAAATGACATAAAATCTAAGGTAAAAAAAGGCTATAATGAGTGGTAAAATCACCATTCATCAAACGTTCATGGCAAGGGGATGACTATTGTTCATTAATTATTTTTATATGTCGGCAAAAGTTTATGCAATCCGGGTTTGATGTCCCTGGCCCATGTAGATGATGTGGGATATATCGCACACAAAAGTCTAAAAATCAGGCATAATTTCAGTTTTATAGCCCTAAAACACCAAAAATGAGGAACGGTCATAGTGAGGCCGTGACAATTATTCCTTTTGTGGTTCTTTATGGGCCAGAAAATATTCACATGATTCAGGTCAGTTGGCCTGGGCCCCACTAGATGGCACGGGTTATAGCAAGAATTCCTATTTTATGGCCCTAAAACGCAAAATAATAATGAGCGCTCATGGCGACACAATGACTATTGTTCAATAGGTTGTTTTAATGGGCCGGCAAAATTTTAAACGATCCGAATACGGATTGCAATTTTATAGCACAAGCTATATCACACGAAAATATGGCAATCAGACTTAATAGCAATTTTATGACCCTAAAATGCTAAAAGACGAGGAACGATCATGACGAGAGGATGAATATTGTTCCTTGTGTCGTTTTTGATGGGTCGGCATAATTATAAGCGATCCAGATTTGGTGCTCCACTTATGCAGATGGTGTAGGCTATCGCACACAAAAATCTGGAAATCGGGCGGAATTCCTATTTTATGGCCCGAAAATGCCAAAAACGAGGAAAGGTCATGATTATTGTTCCTTAAGTGGTTTATAATTGGTAGGCAATATTTCAGGCCATTTGGGTGTAGTGGCCCGGGCCCATTAGATGGCATGGGCTATAGCACACGAAAATCCGAAAATTAGGCGAAATTCTAGTTTAATGGCGCGAAACAGCCAAATATGAGAAACGGTCATGGTGAAGCGGTGACTATTGTTCCATAGATCATTTTTGATTGGACGGCAAAATTATAGGAGATCAGGATCCGGTGGCCTGGGCTCCACCAGATGGCGTGGGTAATTAGAGCACAAAAATCTAGGAATCAGGCAGAATTCCACTTTTATGGCCCTAAAATGCCAAAATAGAGGAACGGTCATGCGAAGGGGTGACTACTGTTCCATAGATCATTCTTTGAGTCAGAAAAATATCAGGAAATTCAGGTCCGGCGATCCACATTACACTACATTGAGTGGGCTATAACATATGAGAAGTTAGAAATCGGATGGAATTCCAGTTTTTTGGCAATAAAGCGCCAATAAACGAGGAACGGTCATGGAGATACAGTAACTATTGTTTCTTATTTTGTCTTTAGTGGGTGTGCAAAATTTGAGGCAATCTGGCTCCGGTGGCTCGTGCTGTTCCACCAGATGTCGGGACTATAACACACGAAAATTTGGAAACCGGGCGGAATTCTAATTTTATGGCCCTAAAATGCGGACAAGACGAGGCGGTAACTATTCTTATGAGATCATTTTTGATGGGCCGATAATATTTTAAGCGATCCAGGTCCAGTTGCACAGGCCAGATGGTGTTGGCAATGCACACGAAAATGTGAAAATAGGATGAAATTTCAATTTTTTGGCCATAAAACGCCAAAAAACAAGAAACGGTCAAGGTGAGGAGGTGATTATTCTTCCTTAGGTTGTTTTTATGGGCCGATAAACTTTTAGGCGATCTTGGACCGGTGGCTTGGGCCCACGAGATGGCATGGGATATTGCACATGAACATCATGGAATCAGACAGAATTCTAGTTTTATGGCCCTAAAACACCAAAAAAGAGGAACGATCATGGCGGGGCAGTGACTACTGTTACTTATGTCATTTTGATGGGCCGACAAAATTTTAGACGATCCAGATCTAATGGCTCGGGCTCCACTAGATGGCATGGGATTTAGAATATGAAAATTTGGGAACCAGGTGAAATTCCAGTTTCATGTCCCTAAAATGCTAAAAGTCGAAGAAAGGCCATGGTAAGGTGATGACTATTGTTCCTTAGATCGATTTTTATCATCTAGGAAAATTTGAAGCGATCCGGGACCAGCGGCCTACGCTCCACCAGATGGCCACGTGAAAATATAAAAATCAGGAGGAATTTAAATTTTATGGCTCTAATACACCAAAAACGAGAAACGGCCATAGCGGGTCGATGAAAATTGTTCCTTAGATCATTTTTAATGGGCCGACAATCCGGATCCGGTGGCACCTACGCTCCACCAAATGATGTGGCCTATAGCACTTGAAAATTTGAAAATCCGGCAAAATTCCAATTTTTGGCGCAAAAACCCAAAAATGAGGAATGGTCATGGTGAGGCAGTGACTATTATTCTTTGGATATTTTTTGATAGGCCGAAAAAATATCAGGCAATCTGGGTCCAGTGGCCCGTGCCCCACCGGATGGCATGGGCTATAGCATACGAAAATCTAAAAATCAGATAGAATGCTAGTTTTATGGCCCTAAAATGCCAAAAAACGAGGAACGATCATGGCGACGGAGTGCCTATTGTTCCTTAGGTCATTTTTTATAGGCTGAAAAAAATTTAGACGAACGGATCCAGAGGCCCGAGCACTACCCAATGGCATGAGCAATATCACACAAAAATATGGGAATCTGAAGGAATTCAATTTTATAGCCCTAAAATGCAAAAAAAGAGGAACATTCATGGATAATGGATGACATTGCTCTTTAGGTCATTTTTTATGGGTCGACAAAATTTTAGGTGATCCCGATTTGGTGACCCATGCCTATACAGATGTTGTGGGCTATCGCACAAGAAAATCTAGAAATTGAGCGAAATTCCTGTTTTATGGCCTTGCCAAGAACGAAGAACGGTCATGGCGAGACTGTGACTATTATTCCTTAAGTGGTTTTTGATGGGCTGTCAAAATTTAAGGCGATCCAATTCTAGTGGCATGGACCCACTAGATGGTACGTGCTATAACACACGAAAATCTGAAAATTCGGCGGAATTCTAATTTTATGGCCCTTAATAGCAAAAATTGAGGAACGATCATGGCAAGGCGGTGATTATTTTTCCTTATCTCAGATTATATAGGCCGAAAAATTTCAGGCGGTCCGAGTCTGGTGGCCCGGGCCCCTACAGATGGTGTGAGCTATAACACATGAAAATCTAGGAATCGGGTGAAATACTAGTTTTATGGCCCTAAAATGCAAAAAATAAGGAATGGTCATGGCGAGGCTGTGACTATTGTTCGCAGGTGATTTTGATGTGCCAACAAAATTTCAGGCGATTCGGGTTAGGTGGCCTTGAACCCACTAGGTGGCATGGGTTAATAGCATACGAAAATCTAAGTCAGGCGGAATTTCAATTTTGTGGCCCTAAAATGACAAAAATAAGAAATGGTCATAGGGCGAAGCGGTAATAATTGTTCCTTGGTTCATTTTGATGGACAAGTTTTAGACGATCCGGATTTGGATGTCGACCTCACCAGATGGCAGGGGCTTTATCACACGAAAATTTGAAAATCAAACAGAATTCAAATTTAATGGCACTAAAGCGCCAAAAAACGAAGAACAGTCATGGTGAGAAGATGACTATTGTTGCTACGTTCGGTTTTGACGGTCGACAAAATATTAGGCGATCCGAGATTGGTAGCACTGACCCATGCAGATGGCGTGGGCTACTGCAGATGAAAATTTGAGAACAGGCGAAATTCTAGTTTTATGGCTCTAAAACTCTAATAAATGAGAAATTGTCATAGCGAGATGATGACTATTGTTCCTTAAATCGTTTTTAATGGGCTGACAACTTTTTAGGTGATTTGAGTCTGGTGTCCCAGGCCCCACCAAATGGTGTGGGCTATAGCACACGAAAATTCAAGAATTAAGTAAAATTCCAGTTTCATGGCCTAAAATGCCAAAAAAGAGAAATTGCCATGGTGAGACGGTGATTATTGTTCTTTTTGTCATTTTTCTTGGCCGGAAAAATTTTAGAAGATCCAGTGGGCAGGGCCCATGCAGATGGTGTAAGCTATAGCACATGAAAATTTGAGAGTCGGGCAAAATTTAAATTTTATTGCCCTAAAACACCAAAAAATAAGTAATAGTCATGTTGAGGCAATGACTATTATTTTTAATTTATTTTTTATGGGCCAAAATAATTTTAGACGATTCAGGTCAGGTGGCCGAGGCCCCACCAGAAGGCGTGAGCTATAACATACAAAAATTTGGGAATCAGGCGAAATTTCAATTTTATAGCCCTAAAATCCCAAAAACAATGAACAATCATGATGAGATGGTGACTATTATTCTTTGGGCCATTTTTTTATGGGCCGATAAAATTTCAGGTGATACGGATCCGATGGCCTTGGCCCCACCAGATGGCGTAGGCTATAACATACAAAAATCTAGGAATCGGAAGAAATTTCATATTTAAGACCCTAAAACTCTAAAAAAAAGGCACGCACATGGCAAGGCGGTCTATTGTTCCTTAGATTGTTTTTGATGGGCCAACAAAATCTTAGGCGATCCAAGTCTGGTGGCCCGGGTCCCACCAGATGGCAGGTCTATATAATACAAATATCTGGGAACCGAGCGGAATTAGCAAGGGTATGACTATTGTTCGTTGGTCGTTTTTGATGGATTGGCAAATTTCTGACGATTTGGGTCCGGCGACCTGGGCCCTACTGGATGGCGTGGGCTATAATAAACGAATTGGACAAAATTCTAGTACATTGGCCCTAAAATGCCAATAACGGGGAACAATGATGGTGAGGTGGTGATGATTGTTCCTTAGGTTGCATATATGGGGAAGCAAAACTTCATGTGATCCCGGTCCGCTGGCCCGGGCCCCATTTGATGGTACCACATGAAAATCTAGAAATTGGATGGAATTCTAATTTTATGACCCTAAATAGACAAAAATGAGGAATGGCCATGGTGAGGCGATGGCTATTTTTCCGTAGTTCATTTTTTATGGGCCGATAAAATTTTAGATGATCCGGATCCGGTGACTCGGGCTCCACAGGATGGCGTGGGTTATAATAGATGAAAATCTGAGAATTGGACGAAATTCTAATTTTATGGCCCTATATGCTAAACAATAAGGAACGGTCATGGCGAGGCAGTGACTATTGTTCTTAGGTCGTTTTTTATGGGAAGACAAAATTTCAAAAAATCCGGGTCTAGTGGCCCACGCACATGCATCATGTAGGCGATTGCACACGAAAATTTGAAAATGGGGTGAAAGTAAAGTTTTATGACCCTAAAATGCAAAAAACCGAGGAACATTCATGATGAGGTTGTGACTAATTTTTATTAGGTGATTTTTGATGGGCCGAGAAAATTTCAGACCCAAGTTTCAGCAGATGGTATGAGCTATAGCACGCGATAACTTAGAAATCGAACAGAATTCTAGTTTTACGGCCATAAAGCGCCAATAAACAAGAAACGGTCATGGCGATGCGATGACTATTTTTTCTAGATCGTTATTGGTTAGCCGGTAAAATTTTATGCGATTTGGGTCTGATGGTTCGAGCACACAAAAAATTTGAAAATCGGATGGAATTCTAATTTTATAATCCTAAAATGCCAATAAATGAGAAACGATCATGGTGAAATGGTGACTATTGTTCTTAGTTCGTGTTTGATGGGATGAAATATGTTTAGGAGATCAAGGTCCATTGGCCCGAGCCCCACTAGATGGCGTCAGATATAGCACATGAAAATCTGAAACTCGGGCAAAATTTTGATTTTTTGGCCATAAAACGCCACAAAACGAGGAACGGTCATGGTGAGACGATGACTATTGTTCCATAAATCGTTTTTCATATACCAACAAAATTTTAGGCGATCCAAGTTCAGAAGCCCGTGCCCCACCTGATGGCATGAGATATACACGAAAATATGAGAATCGAGCGGAATTCCAGTTTCATGTCCCTAAAATGCCAAAAATTGGGAATGGTCATGGCGAGGAAGAAACTACTGTTCCTTAGGTTATTTTCTATGAGCCGATAAATTTTTAGGCAACCTGGTTCCCGATGGCCCGAGCCCTAGCGGATGGTGAGGGCTATAGCACATGATAATCAAGAAACCGGGTGGAATTTCAGTTTTATGGCCCAAAAATGCAAACAAAATGAACAGTCATCGCGAGGCGGTGACTATTGTTCTAAGGTCATTTTTATGAGCCACAAAATTCAAGGCGATCCGGGTCCTACTAGATGGCGTGGGCTATATCAATAGAAATTTTAAAAATTGTGCGAAATTTCATTTTTAGGCACTAAGTACCCAAAAACTGAGAAATAGTCATAGTGAGGCAGTGACTATTGTGCCATATGTCGTTTTTGATGGGCTAACAAAATTTCAGGCTATCCTGGTTTGGTGGTTGGGCCCCATGTAGATGGATAGCTCACGAAAATATGAAAATTGGGCGGAATTCTAGTTTGTGGCCCTAAAATGCCAATAAACGAGGAATGGTCATGACGAGGCAATGACTATTGTTCCTTAGGTCATTTTTTGATGGACCGAAAAAATATAGGCAATCCTCACCCAGTCGCACGGGCCCCACCAGATGGCATGGGTTGTAGCATACGCAAATCTGAAAAATTGGGTGTAATTCCAGTTTAACGGCCCTAAAACACCAAATAATATGGAATGGAAATGGCAAGACGGTCACTATTGTTCCTTAGGTCATTTTTTATGGTACGGAAAACCTTAAGACAATCCGTGTCTGGTGGCCCGAGCCCCACCAGATGGCGTGGGCTATAGTATACAAAAATTGAGAATCAGGCGAAACTCTAGTTTTATCGACCTGCAACGCCAAAATGAGGAACGATCATGGCAAGGTGACTATTTTTTCTTCCGCCGTTTTTAGTAGGCCGGCAAAATTTCATGGGATCTAGGTCCGGTGGCCTAAGCCCATATAGATGGCGTGGCTATAGCACAAGAAAATCTGGGAATCAGGCGGAATTCCAATTTTGTGGCCCTAAAACGCCAAAAAATGAGGAATGGTATTGACGAGGCGGTGACTATTATTTTTCAGTTTATTTTTAATGGCCAAAAATGTTTTAGGCTATCCAGGTTCGGTGGCTCGAGCCCCACTAGATGATGCGAGCTACAACACATGAAAATCTAGAAATTGGGCATTTATTCGAGTTTTACGGCCCTAAAATACTAAAAAAAATGAGGAACAATAATGGCGAGGCGGTGACTATTAATCCTTAGTTTGTTTTTGATGTGTCGAAAAAATTTCAGCTGATCTGGGTTCGGTGGACTAGGCCCATGCAAATGGCGTGGGCTATAACACACGAAAATCTAGGAATGGGACGAAAATTTTAATTTTATGGCCCTAAAATACCAAAACATAAGGAACTCATATAACACGATGGTGATTATTGTTCCTTAGGTCAATTTTTATGGGCTCGCAAAATTTTAGGCAATCCGAGTCTAGTGGCTCGGTCCCTCCTAGGTGGCAGTGGATATAGCACATGAAAATCTGGAAATCAGGTGAAGTTCCACTTTTATGACCCTAAAACGCTAAAAAATGAGGAACAGTCTAGCGAGACGATGACTATTGTTCTTAGGTCGTTTTTGATAGGCTGAAAAAATTTCAAGGGTCCATTGGCCCGAGTCCCACCAGATGGCGTCGGCTATAACACACGAAATTCTATAAATCGAGCAAAATTTCAATTTTTTGGCCATAAAACGCCTAAAACGAGGAACGGTCATGGTGAGACGACGACTATTGTTTCTTAAATAATTTTTGATGGGCCGACAAAAGTTTTGGTGATCCAAGTTTAGAGGCTCGGGCCGCACCAGATGGCATGGGATATAGCACACGAAAATTTTGAGAATCGGGCGGAATTTCAGTTTCATGGTCGTAAAATGCCAAAAGTTAGGAACGGTCACGGCGAGGTAGAAAATATTGTTCCTTAGGTCATTTTTTTTATGAGCCGATAAAATTTTAGGCAATCTGGTTCCCGGTGGCTCGAGCCCTAGCGGATGTAAGGGCTATAACACATGATAATCTAGAAATCGGGCGGAATTCCAGCTTTATAGGCCTAAAATGCCAAAAATAATGAACGATCATCGCGAGGCGATGACTATTGTTCCTAGGTCATTTTTTATGAGCTGTAAAATTTAAGGCGATCCATGTCGGCTGGCCCCGGTTCCACTAGATGGCGTGGGCTTAAAATCGCGCGGAATTCCATTTTTAGGGAACTAAGTAGCCAAAAATTGAGAAATAGTCATGTCGAGGTGGTGACTCTTGTCCTTAGTCGTTTTTGAAGGGCTGATAAAATTTCAGGCGATGCTGGTCCGGTGGCCCCGGCCCATGCAGATGGCGTTGACTATAGCTCACGAAAATGTAAAAATTCGGCAAAATTCTAGTTTGGTGGCCCTAAAATGCCGAAAGGCGAGGAATGGCCATGGCGAGACGGTGAATATTGTTTCTTAGGTAATTTTTTATGGACCGACAAAATTTAGGCAATATTGGCCCGATAGCACGGGCCCCACCAGGTGGCGTAGGTCATAGCGCACGCAAATTTGAAAACCGAGTGAAAATTCAATTTTACGGGCCTTAAAACACCAAATTATGGGAACTGTCATGGCGAGACAGTGACTATTGTTCCTTAGGTCATTTCTTATGGTCCAACAAAGTTTAGGATGATCTATGTCTGGTGGCCCGAGCCACACCGGATGGCGTGGGCAATAGTATACGAAAATCTAAGAATCGGGCAGAACCTAGTTTTATGGCCTCCAAATTCCAAAAAAGAGGAACGGTCATGGCAAGACGGTAACTATTTTTTCTTCGGCCATTTTTAATAGGCCGCAGAATTTTGTGGGATCTAGGTCCGGTGGTCCGGGCCCATGTAGATGGCATGGGCTATAGCATACGAAAATTTGAGAATCAGGAGGAATTCCAGTTTTATGGCCCTAAAACACCAAAACACGAGGAATGGTCTTGACGGGGCGGTGACTATTATTTCTTAGTTTGTGTTTGATGGCCGGAAAAATTTTAGACGATTCGAGTCCAGTGGCTTAGGCCCCACTAGATTATGTGGGCTATAGCACACTAGAATTTAAGAATCGAGCATTTATTCGAGTTTTATGGCCCTAACATACTAAAAATGAGAAATTGTCATGGCGAGCGATGACTATTATTCCTTAGTTTATTTTTGAAGAGTCAGAAAAATTTCAGGCGATCTGGTTTCGGAGGCCTAGGTCCATGCAGATGGTGTTGGCTATAACACACGAAAATCTAATAATTGGACGAAATTTCAGTTTTATGGCCCCAAAACACCAAAAAATAAGGATTGGTCATAACAAGGAGGTGATTATTGTTCCTTAGGTAATTTTTTATAGGCTCGTAAAATTTTAGGCGATCCAAGTCCGTTGGCTCAGTCCTCACCAGATGGCGGGAGCTATAGCACATGAAAATTTAAGAATCGAGTGAAGTTCCGGTTTTATGATCCTAAAATGCTAAAAAATGAGGAACGATCCTGCAAGGTGATGACTACTGTTCCTTAGGTCACTTTTAATGGGCTGGCAAAATTTCAGGTAATCCAGTTCCGGTAGCCAAAGCCTATGCATATGGCGCAGACTATAGCACACAGAAATCTTGAAGTCGGACGGAATTCTAGTTTTATAAAACGCCAAAAAATGAGGAACGATCATGGCAATGCGCTCATTATTGTTCCTTAGGCTGTTTTTTATAGGGCGAATATTTTTTGGAAATTCGGGCTCGGAGGCCTGGGCTCCACCAGATGGCTTGAACTATAGCACATGAAAATATATAAATCGAGCAGAATTTCAATTTTATTGCCCTAAAACGCCAAAATTCGAGGAAAGGTCATTGCGAGGCGGTGACTAATGTTCCTTTGGTCGTTTTATAATGGCCGTCAAAATTTCAGGCACTGCGGGTGTGGTGGCCCGAGCCCCACTAAATGGCCTGGACTATAGCACATGAAAATCCTTGAATCAGGCAGAATTTAATTTTTATAGCTCTAGAACGTCAATAAACGAGGAACAATCATGGAAAGGAGGTGACTATTGTTCCTTAGTTCGGAAGAATAGGTGACTGTTGTTCAGTATGTCGTTTTTATGGGGGAAACTTTTAGGGATCCAGGTCTAGTCGCTCGGGCAGCACTAGATGGCATGGGCTATAGCACACGAGAATGTAAAAATCGGGTGAAATTCATATGTTACGGCTCTAGAATCCCAAAAAACAAGGAACGGTCATGGCGAGGCAATAAAAATTGTTCCTTAGGTGTTTTTGATGGGCCAGCAAAATTTTGGTTGTTGGATCCAGTCACCCGTATCCATGCGGATGGCGTGATCTATTACACACGAAGATTTAGGAATAGGGTGAAATTCAAGTTTTACAGCCCTAAAACCCAAAAAAATAAGGAACGATCATGGAGAGGTTATACGTATTGTTCCTTAGGTCGGTTTTGATGGCCAGCAAAATTTTAGATGATTCGGTTCTGGTCGCCTGGACCCACCCAGATGGCATGGACCGTAGCACACGAAAATTTGAAAGTCGAGCGTAATTCGAGTTTTACGGCCTTAAAACGCCGAAAACAAAGGAACGGTCATGGCAAGGCGATGACTATTGTTCCTTTACTCGGTTTTAATTGGCTGGCAAAATTCAATTCGGGTCCCATTGCCCAGACCCACGAGGATGGGATGGAATATTACACACGAAAATTTTAAAATCGGGCAGAACTTCAATTTTATGGCCCTAAAACACCAAAAACAAGAAACGGTCATGGCTAGGCGATGGTTATTTTTTCTTAGATCGTTTTTGATGGGCAGGAAAAACTTGAGGCGATTCGGGTCCGTTCTCATGGGCCCATGCGGATGGCGCGGGCCATAGCACAAGAAAATCTGGGAATCAGTCGGATTTCCAGTTTTATTACCGTAAAACGCCAAAAAACGAGGAACGGTCATGGCGATGCGATGACTACTGTTGCTTAAGTCGTTTTTGATGGACCGGCAAAATGAATATCAGACAATAACAAGATCAGAAGAGATAACAGAGGATAATACTTCAAAGTACTGAAAGTAACATTATAACCTGCGCAGTTAAGATCATGTAGAAACCTTTTCTGCAAATTTCAACTATTAAGTAATTTGTTTATACAGTGAATAGTCAGCTCCAAGTCATAATGAACACTGGAACAGTCAACGGAAGGCATGGTCGTAGTCGTGGAAATGGAAATTTTTGTATATAAAGTGAGATAACCACCTCGAGGCCACGAAGCATAGCAATGCAACGGAGACCAAAGAATACCTCGTGACCATAGACAGTGTACCCTGCTTGGTTGCAGCAACAATTCCGATCATACCAATTGAGACGATCTGCAGTATAACTTCAAGGGCATTGAGACCTTTATATGCGAAATTGCAACTTGTGCAATTCACCGTATGAGTCCAGTACCTGAATGTAAGTATAAACATATTATTTTTACTGCTAGCTAATTCAATGTCTTTGTCTCAAAAAGGTTCTTGAAAGTCTATGTGAACAATCTAATAAAAGCATTCCTAAGATAGTTTTACAGGACTAAAACTCGTGTAAAACTAAAATAAAAAATCTACGTTAGAAATGTGGGAACGAACCTGTCCAACAGCTGCTCCCTTGGAGGAGTTGGTGGGAGGTCTCCATTGTACTTTGCGCGCCAATCAACTTGGCCACCTGCATATTTGTTTAACCACCGTCTAAAAGCAACAACAATGGCATCTGCCTTGGTTGGCATATAACAAGCTTTATGCCAATTATAGGGACCGATTTCCTTTAGCTTGTGCTCCTTCAAAATGAAAAAAAAAAAATTTGAACGAGAAAGGAAGATTAGTCATATATTATACAAGCCAACGTTTCACCTAAAAGCATCATGGCGTCACCTAAGTCTAACATAGAGTCAGGCAATATCTTGTGCATCCAATAGCGTGTCTATGCTCTAGATTAAGTTGTTTGAAATAAGAGGTGGTAGAGAAGTAGTGGATTACCTCCACATGAAGGAGATATAAATCTGAATCCAAAATTAGGTTTTGCCCCAGGTGAAATATCCAACGTGGAATTATTCGATCTGCCCAAGTGGCAAAGTTTCTTGGAGATGCAAAAATAATTCTGCTATGACCTGGACTAACTGGAATACAGATGAAAACTAATAATGCTTTTTTCTGCTTCTCAGTTGAAGGTGTTTCCTGCATGAAATTTAAATTTAAGCGGCTGCAAAGAGTACCAAATAAATGCTGAAAACGTTTTAGCGTATGAAGCACAAGCACCATAAAATCAAATTACCTGTACAACTCCAGAAGATACAGCAGATGTTTTACCCTGATGTCCTCCGAAAGCAAAAAGACTATAATAAACACAAGGTGCAATGAATGTGTTCCGTCCAGGTCCTTGGTTTGCAGTAATACTATTTACATCCAGTTTCGTGACAGTTATATCAAGTGGTCTTCCTCCTTCCCTATCAGCCTTCACAGTGCAAGAACTATGCTGTCAGTCGGGTGAAGTTACTTCACATGCAAAGAAATGAATATAGAATAATATATGTAAGGAATTGTATAAGTTTCTTATCTTTTGGGAGGTTGTGGAACGTTCATTATGCCATAATGTGAATATTGGACATGAGCTGGGTCCATAAGGTTTTCAATCAGAAGCTCATACCTGAAATTTATCAGATTCGTGACAAATTATAATCGGAAACAGTCTCTCTACCTCACACAAGGTAGAGGTAAGGTTTCCTACGCTCTACCCTCCTCAGACCCCACTTGTGGGAACACACTGGGTATGTTATTGTAAGGAAAGTAGGTGAGCTTTTGCGACATTATTGTCCTAACTTTTGATGTTAATTCAAATAAAGAAGAAGATGTCGTGGTCATACAATTTTCCCTGTTGTTTTCATTACTTATTCCGCGATGGTTATCCGTGGATACAATAATAATGTTGAAACTACATTTTTACAACTTTTGTTTGTTCCTATGATAACATTTGGTTTCTTCTGCTTGCCTCGATTGCTCACTTTTTAGATTTCATAGGCTCTAAAACTACATTTACCTACTGCCTATGCCCCCCCCCCCCCACCCCACAACCCCCCAAACAATAAAACACAGTTTCGGTTCCGAAAATGTGCAACAGTATCTGCAGAATTTCTTTATAAAAGATAATTTTGGCGTCTGTGTCTGCTTACCCATATGATATATCTCTGACTATAAAGGATTTCGAAAACGAACTGTCATCGAGTTCAGGGATGTAAGGAGGCCTTTTCTTCAAATATATGTCCTTGTATAGAGGATCAGAATTTGGCCAAAACCAAAGAATGTCATTTTGCACACAACTTGGATAAACAGTTGCACAAGCTCTTTTTGACGTGTGAACCTGCACAGCTAATACAAAAATTTTATTCCCAACTACCTTGAGAAACGCTAAAGCAAAACACTTGTCAAATACAAAGGCTTAGCTATAAGCAATTCCAATAAGTTCATAATACACAAACTTTCACGTGTTTGGAAAATGAAGATTTACATTCTCGAGGAAAGAGGTGAAAAAACTTAAAGAGAGCTCTCGACATCTTTCATCAGACAATAAAGGAAGAAAGCTCATACCAGTCTTACGGACTCCCAACCACCATCGTAAAGGACTAAGGCCACACAGGTGAAGGTGGTATACTATCGTCCACTTTGAGATAAATTTTCCATAAGATGTAGGATCTCAAAATGCAAAATACTTGGTTCTTTACCAATTAAGTTTCCTAAAAGACATTCGGAATATCAGAAAGAGAAAAAACAAATGGTTTGAACTATACCTTGACTGGTGATGACAATAGTAAAATCCGTGTTCTAATGTTAAAATTGGAATTGATATCAGCGCATATTGATTTAACTATTTCATTGATAATTCTCTCTTAGCTATTTTGTTTCTGAAAAATGGATTCGACAGCAATAGTCACTGCTAGGGAACAAATCAGTCTGTGTCATTCAAGTTCTTGAACCCATGGGCTGAAGAACTGCCAATCAATTACGTCTCAATCCCCAATTAATTGAGGTCAGCTATATGAGTCCTCACATTCATTCCACTCATTCAGATCCATTTCATTCCAACACTAAATAGTTTCTCTTTTGCAACAAATTGGGGATTACTCTAAAACTAGAGGCTTAGTAAATCTGACACTTATCCTTACATAGAAATACAAGGGGAATGAAGAACTATAAACAAGAAAAAGCAAGCCTACCATCTCAAAATAATCTTCATCAGAATTATCATCAGAACTAATTTCTTGCACATTCTCTCAAGTCATTAGAAATGGAGTTGGCAAGTGCAACATCAATTAGGTTGCGTATACACTACCCTCCTCAAATCCCACTTGTGTGATCGTGGGATTATTGTTGTTGTTAAGTGAAACATAAATTAGTTTTTAAGTAACAGAATACTAATTCTTTATGCAAAATCCTTTCTAGAGTCAAACTGAATATGGTTTTCCCTTCCTCTCTACAACAACAACAACAA
Organism: Nicotiana benthamiana; assembly: GCA_034376525.1. Classification (NCBI taxonomy): domain Eukaryota; kingdom Viridiplantae; phylum Streptophyta; class Magnoliopsida; order Solanales; family Solanaceae; genus Nicotiana; species Nicotiana benthamiana. Next base: position 80,321,568 of record CM067336.1, read on the forward strand.
TAACTACCCAGTATAATCCCACAAAGTGGGGTCTGCGGAGGGTAATATGTAGACGAGCCTTACCCCTACCCGAAAGGGCAGAGAGGTTGTTTCCAATCGACCTTTCCCTTCCTCTCTAATTATCAGAAAATCCCGGAATGAAAAGATCATTCAAGTAGTTGATCTCCTGAAAGTCACAAGAACCTTAATCCTTAATATTCTATAGACGATCAATATTATCTTTCCTCCTTACGAGGAGTCTTAACTGAAATAGAATAGCCAATAAAATCAATTCTTCCGCATATGTGCATAAGGCATATCAGAGTATGCAGAGTAACGTTCTTCCCTTCTTCATGTGTTACCTTTTAATAGATGCTCTCAACTTCTCCAAAGAAAAAGCTATATTCATATTGTCTAACACTTGCTAAACAGCTTTCAGACTTTCCTGATTAAATAAAGATCATCAACTGCTTCTAAGAAACCAAACATAAGTATTCTATAATCTCAAGTTCCAGCTTCCAGACTGCACACTCAAAACTGATTGCCAAACCATTTGGGGAGAACCAAAATGCACTTTCATTTTCTTGATCACACGATTCGTCCCACAATGCGAAGCTATGTGCATATGTTCTCACACATAAATACCAAATTTTGATTAACGAAATTGACTTATCTAGAATTAAAACGTATAGTCCTTGTGATATATGCAAAGGTTGTGTTGGGTCTACAAGCAACATTAGCATGAGCTACATTATCCTCCTCACTTTTAGCCAAGTTAATCAACACCAAAATTCTTTGTTTTCAAACACTTTGAAGTGACATGTGATATGATCATTACCACTTAAAGACCGTCTATAAAGGACATGATGGATAAAAATAAACTACGGAAAAGATTCAAATTTGCACATGTACTTTCCGAAATTGCTCAACTTTGCCTTCCGTTACATTTTTGATATATTCATACCCATGCCTTATCTGTATTTGTCCTTGCCACTAATGAAGCTCCAACGTGAAATGACACGTATCCAAATTCTTCGAAAAATGGGTCAAAATTTAACCCTCAACTATTGGCAATAGTTCAAAATTACCCTTAGTTGGAGCTATGAAAGGGGTTAAGGACAAACATAAGATTTTTTCCAAATGGCACGGGTAGGGTAATATTAGACCAAAAGTTTAACGGTCAATAAAGTTGCTCAATTGTCGTTAGTATAAGGCAAATTTGACCCTTCTCCCAATAAACAATTTTTGGGAGGGTGGGGGTTGTCCATCATCGCGAGCCGAAAGCCTGTCGGAAACAGCCTCCTACTCCTCCGGAATAGGGGTAAGGTCTGCGTACACACTAACCTCTCCAAACAACACTTGTAATGGGATCCCACTGTGATGTTGTTGGTGTTGGGTGTGGGGGGGGGGGGGGGGTAAAAGACTAGCAAACAGAACAAAGATAATAAAAGGATAATTCAGTAAGTTAAAGGTATTAGTACTAGTTTCTTGGATTAATTACCGGAGGGCCATCCCTAGGAGCTTGAGGAATGAACTTGCAATCACCAGAGCCACCAAAACACCAACCATGATACACACACTGCAATCTTCCCCACTGATCAATCCTTCCTTCAGAAAGTGGAGCATATCTATGTGGACACGCATCATCCATTACTTTCCATTCTTTCTCATTCTTATCCCACCACATAACCACATCAATTCCCATCACTTTTTTCCCATGTGGCCTTCTCTTATCAAGATCACAAATTGGCATTATTGGATACCACTCAGCATACCAATCAAATTTCTCTTCTTGGTTTTCATTTTCAGTTTCTTCATTAAATGGGGTTCTTGATTCAGTTGAGATACTTTGAGAAATAGCAGTGAAAAGCTTGAATTTTGCATTTTGGCTCTGAATTGAGGGAAAACATGAGATGGGCTTTTCATTATTTGGATAAATATTCAAGTTTGGATTGTCACATATTGTTTTGGGAAATGATCTAGTTGAGTAGTTCAAGTTGAGTACTTGAAATGGTGTAAAGGAAGAAGCTTTGAAAGCTTGCATGACTGACTCTTGAAACTGTTTAATTAAAAATCAGTCAGAAGAAATTAATAGAAAAGTGCTTTGTGGCTTTCAATAAAACAACACATTCATGTTGTTTGGTATACTCATACTAGATAAGTGTGTCATCTTCTCAAATTAATCTACGGCCAGAAGTTTTAACTGGAAAAGAAAAAACCAAAAAAAGAAATAGACAAAACATGCAAAAAGAATGGAACACACACTTGTCCTCGCTAGGCCACGCCGGCAAGCTACATAAGCGAAAAACAACGAGGAGAACCAGTTCTAACAAAATAAATCCTAGTACAATCAAATTACTGTTAGTCCCTATTATTTCACTTGAACCCAGAGACTAACAGTAAATATAGTTTGACCAAAAAATATGAAATTCTTTATTAAACTAATTGAATAAAAGAATAAGGGATTACTTCCTAATCTATCTATCTATAAAAGGAGAGGCACAAGCCCCCTCTTTTTGACACGTGGCATCATAAAAATAAGATATTTGGCACTTTAAGGCAAAGCTCCAAAAAAATAGGAACAAAAATATTATTTAGGGAAAATATATCATACAAAACTACTTTTGTTAATAAAAATGTCAGTTTTCTTTGTAAAGAAGCAAAACGTAAGAAGTATCCTATTATGCCTCTGTTTGAAAAAAAAAAAAGAACTCCTACAAAATCCAATATTCTACTTTTGTGAACTAATTTTTTTAAACAAGTAACCATATATATATATATATATATATATATATATATATATATATATATATATATATATATATATATTTGTAAACGTGAGTACACACATTTTTTTAGTTTATTATTATTTAAAATTTCCAGATTTAATTCCACTCTAAATTTTAAATTTTATCGCTATCTAAACCTACGCATGAATCGGTAACCATGGGGAACTGCTCCAAACTAACTATGCCAAATCTACATATATAAAAAAATTTAACAAAATATAGAGATTCTACAAATTCAAAAATCCAATAGAAGTTGAAAGTTCGGGTTGTTCGTTTGTGGGAAGTTCCAGATCATTACAATTCCGATACTACTTTCTCGATTAAATTGGTTCTACAAATATAAAAAGGTATTAAGAATTATTTTTTTCTCTTTAAAATTAAAGTGTAACTTTTGGAAAATTATAGAATAGTGTAGAATATTATAGAAGTTAGGAGAGATATTTCTAGAATAGTGTAGGTGATAAAAATATCTAAATATTTTGTAAGAAAAGTGTGGAGTATTCTAGAAGATGAATCTCCACCGTAGGATTAAATAGATCATGACCGTCCATTGAGGAGGTGGAAAGCCTATATATACCCACCCCTTCCTCCACTTTTGTATCATCCAAAAAAAAAATCCAAGTCTTCTTAAGTTAATAAAGTATTCTCCAAGTTATTCAAGTAAGTCTTCCACTTTCTTAGTTCTAGTATTTTTGGAGCTATATTTTCTTCTTCGTTCTTCTTCAATTGTGGTTGTGAGTCTTGGGCTAGTGAAGCATAATTCACTACTCTAAGAAAGCAATTTCCGGAATTTGGGAAGTTGTTTTTCTTCACATGGTATCAGAGCTACAAGGGTGTTAGCTTGGAATCTTGTCAAGTCACTCTTGGTGAAGAAGTTCGTTGGCGTTCCAAAAATGGATTCAAGTGGAAGAGTTGTCGGCCTTGGAATTGAGGTGCTTAATCAATCCAATTACAAGGTATGGAAGTCTTGCATGGAATCTTGTCTTCTTGGAGAAGATTTATGGGAGGTTGTTGGTGGAGACAACAAGGTTGCCCCTACACCCACGGATACTAATGTCGATGCCGTAAAGAAGTGGAGGACTTCAAATGCAAAGGCGGAATTCGTGTTGAAGAGATCAATCTCTCACAATCTATTTGATCACATTGTTGGGTGTAAGTCTGCATCTCAGATTTGGGATACTCTAAGTGCATTGCTTAACAAGAAGAACGTTGCTCGGCTGCAATACTTAGAGAATGAGTTGGCACGAACTACTCAAGGTGAGCTCTCAATCTCCGAATTTTTCTTAAAAATTAAAAATATTTGTTCGGAAATTTCTGCTCTTGATCCGGAGGAACCTATTTCGGAGGCTCGAATGAAAAGGAATATTATTCGAGGATTAAACAAAGAATATATTTCTTTTGTCACTTCTATTCAGGGGTGGGCTAATCAACCCTCCCTTGTTGAGTTTGAGAATCTTCTCTCTTCTCAAGAGTCTCTAGCAAAAAAAATGGCTGGAGTCTCCTTATCCTTTCAAGGTGACGCCTTATTCTCTGGAAAGAAGAATATCTATAGACCAGAGAAGAAGAATGAAAGAGAGAGAAGAAAAGATGAAGGGGGAGAGCCACCAAAAAGTGCCAACGGGAAAAGAAGCACTATTCGATGCTATCGGTGTAACTTGTGTGGACACATCAAGAAGAATTGTAAGGTGAAGCTAAAGGGAGGAAATGTTGCTGATAAAGCAGAACAAACCGAAGAGAATTGGGGTGGTTGCTTCTCAACGGAAACTACCTCGGTAAATGCTTACACTAGCATCAACTTCAAGGATGACTGGATCGTGGATTCTGGTTGCGGTCATCACCTTACCGGAGATGACTCAAAGTTCACATCTCTTCAGAAACATGAAGGTAACGAAGCTATTCTCACCGCGGATAATACCGTTTATCCGGTAGAAAAGGAGGGTACAATAATTCTCAACAATGGCGGAGATCCTATCACTATGAAGAGTGTGTATCATGTACCTGGAATGAGGAAGAATCTTTTCTCGGTGGCTAACGCTGTGGATGCTGGGCACTATGTTCTGTTCGGGCCAAATGGAGTGAAGTTCTTCCGAAATATCACTAAGATGGAAGGAGATGTCGTCCACACCGGTAAGCGAGTTAAAGATTTATTTGTTTTGTCAGCATCTACATCTTATGTTGACAAGATGAGCACGAATGATAATGCATCACTTTGGCATGCTAGACTGGGACACCTTAATATGGATAAGTTAAAAGTCATGGTAAACAAAAATTTGGTTGATGGTTTGCCTCATATTACTACTTTTGGTAGTGGAACATTATGCGAAGGGTGTCAATATGGTAAGGCGCATCGTCTTCCATTTGATAGATCCCAAACAAGATATGAGGCACCACTAGAACTCATTCACAGTGATGTGATGGGTCCTACACGTACACCTACCTTCTCTGGTTATCGCTATATGGTGGTATTTGTTGATGATTACACACGATATACTTGGGTATATTTCGTGGTGCAAAAATCTGAAGTATTTTCCAGATTTTTGGAGTTCAAGGAGAAGGTCGAAGGTGAGTTTCAGAGGAAGATAAAACGGCTGAGGACTGATAATGGGGGAGAATATACTTCCCGGGAGTTTAATCAATTCTGCTCGAGGCAGCGAATACGAAGGCAGCTCACATGTGCAGACACTTCTCAGCAAAATGGCATTGCAGAGAGGAAGATTCGACATCTTACTGAGACATGTAAGAGCTGGTTATATGCTAAACATTTGCCCAAAGTTCTTTGGGCTGAAGGTATGGCTTGTGCGGCATATGTGATTAATCGGGTACCACTCAATCCGATTAATATGAAGTCCCCTTACGAAATGCTCTACAACGAGAAGCCAAATGTGAAAGACTTTAAGGTCTTTGGATCGATCTGCTACGTCCACATTCCAGATTCACAAAGAACTAAACTAGATGCTAAGGCAAGGAAGTGCATCTTCATCGGTTATGATGAAAGGAAGAAAGGTTGGAAATGCATGGATCCCGAGACAGGCAAGTGTAAAGTATCTCGGGATGTAGTATTTGATGAAATCTCTTCCTACTACAGTCCCGGTGGTGTTCTTGGAGATGCTCCTTCACCAGCTATAGAACATGAAGAGATGCCCGTAAATTTTCCGGTGACTTCTTCAGCTCCTTGCTCTAATATTTCATCATCGCCATCATCACCAATGACGTATAATAGTGCGTCATCTTCCGAAGCAAGAGATTCTGGTGATAGGGGGAGCAAGGTTACTTCTCGCGTGGATGAACAAAGGGAAAATATCAACCTGGAGGAGACAAATGGTCAAAGAACAACTCGATATGGAAGGAAAGTCATCAAACCATTCGCTACCGAGATGGAAACATGGTAAGCATCTATCATTGCTTCAGTGCCGGTCCTATTTATGAAAATGAGCCTTCTTCCTATAATGAAGCAAAAGGTGTTAAGCAATGGGAAGAAGCTATGAATGAGGAGATGCACGCACTTGTGAAAAATGAAACTTGGGATCTTGTGCCAAAGCCCAAGGATGTGAAGCCGGTATCTTGCAAGTGGGTGTATAAACTAAAGAAGAAGGCAGATGGGAGCATTGATAGATATAAAGCAAGGCTGGTTGCACGAGGATTCTCTCAAGTTTATGGAGAAGACTATGAGGATACTTTTAGCCCAGTGGCGAAGATGACATCAGTTCGAGTTGTGATCTCCTTGGCTGCATCACTTGGGTGGAAGCTATGTCAGCTTGACGTGAAGAATGCTTTCCTGTATGGCGAGATTGATAAGGATATCTACATGGAACAACCTTTGGGCTACATTTCTCCTACTCATCCAGACTATGTATGCAAGCTGAAGAAAGCGCTTTATGGACTCAAGCAAGCTCCCAGAGCATGGTACGGAAAGATTGCTGAATACTTGCAATTTGCGGCTATCTTGCATCAGACTCAGATTCTAGCCTGTTCGTGAAGAAGTACGCTCCACATGATTGTGCTACTATATGTGGATGATATGATTATTACAGGTAATAACGAACAGGAGGTTGCAAAACTGCGAGCTGAACTCCCGATCAGATTTGAAATGAAAGATTTGGGAGAGCTTAGTCACTTTCTTGGTTTGGAAGTGAAATATGTGAAAGATGGAATATTTCTTTCACAAGAAAGCTATGCGAGGAAACTTGTGGACAGGTTTGGAATAAACACAAGTAAGCATTGCTCTACTCCTCTTGAGCCTAACATAAAAATTAAGCGTGATGAAGGAAAGCTTTTACCAGATCCACGTCCTTATCGGGCTCTTGTTGGTAGCTTGATCTACTTGACTATTACAAGGCCAGACATTTCATTTTCTGTTGGACTTGTTAGTCGCTATATACAAGAGCCACGGAAACCTCACTTTGAAGCGCGAAGCGCATATTGAAATACGTGAACTCAACATATGACATGGGACTTCTTTACAAGAAAGGAGCTGATTTTTCACTACTTGGGTTCACTGATGCTGATCTAGGAGGTGACTTAGATGATAGAAGATCAACTTCCGGTTATGTATTCTCCTGTGGTTCAGCATGTGTTTCTTGGTGCAGTAAAAAGCAAGACTCGGTCTCGCTCTCTACTACTGAAGCGGAATACAAGGCTTCTACTCTTGCTGCTCAGGAATGCACGTGGCTTCGTCGGCTTGTTGGGGATGTATTCTCACCAATTCATAAGCCTACAAAACTTCTTGGTGACAATCAAAGCGCTATAAAGTTGGCTACTAATCCGGTGTGTCACGCAAGAACAAAACATATTGAGATTGCGCATCATTTCATCCGAGAGAAGGTTCTAGATGGTACCATTGAAGCATTGGAGGTTCGGAGTAATGATAACGTTGCAGACATCTTTACAAAGTCTCTTTCCAAAGGACCATTCGAGGATCTCCGTGGCGAGCTTGGACTTGTCTCCAAAAGTTCACTTTAAGGGGGAGTGTTAAAATTAAAGTGTAACTTTTGGAAAATTATAGAATAGTGTAGAATACTATAGAAGTTAGGAGAGATATTTCTAGAATAGTGTAGGTGATAAAAATATCTAGATATTTTGTAAGAAAAGTGTGGAGTATTCTAGAAGATGAATCTCCACCGTAGGATTAAATAGATCATGACCATCCATTGAGGAGGTGGAAAGCCTATATATACCCACCCCTTCCTCCACTTTTGTATCATCCAAAAAAAAAAATCCAAGTCTTCTTAAGTTAATAAAGTCTTCTCCAAGTTATTCAAGTAAGTCTTCCACTTTCTTAGTTCTAGTATTTTTGGAGCTATATTTTCTTCTTCGTTCTTCTTCAATTGTGGTTGTGAGTCTTGGGCTAGTGAAGCATAATTCACTACTCTAAGAAAGCAATTTCCGGAATTTGGGAAGTTGTTTTTCTTCACAACTAATTCCTTTTGCTTCTCTGTTTTTTAAGTTGCAAATCTTGATAGATTGCTATGTTCTTTATACATTTTTAACCCTACTTTTTTTATTGAATTGGTTCTACAAAAAGTTAAAAAAAATATTCAAAATTATTTTTTTATCTTACTAATTCGTTTTGCTTCTATGTTAATTAAGTTGGAATTTGGATATGTTGTTCTGTTCCTCATACATTTTCTAACAATACTTTCTCGATTAAATTGGTTTTACAAGATGAACATGTATTTAAATTTAGTTTTTAGTCTTAGTAATTTATTTTGCTCATTTGCCTTTTAAGTTGCAAATCTGGATTAACTATGTTCTTTTTATATTTTTTAATAACTATATGTATATATTTAATATTATTTCTTTGAAGGGCGTTCAGATAGTAGATTTATATATATGCATTTGAATAAAGTTCTAAATTTCAGGTTTCTCTTGTTTTTGGCAGCTTTGTCTGTCCTTACTAAAAAATCTATATCTTTGTGCAGACATGTCAAAATCACGCTCCACTTATGCCGTTAGAAAGAAGTCTTCTGAAACTATACTATCTATAAAAATCAGGTCCAAATTATTTGTACATTTATACAAATATTCTTTTCAACTCAGCAATAAATTTCTACAATTCTGATTTTTGCAGATGTACTTTTACTTCAATTATAAATTTCTTACTTAGATATGCTTTGTATTGTATGTAAGATACAATTACAAAATTATTGCTGCATGTGCACACATGTAGAATTTAATCTTACTGGAGAAAGGTTTAAGGATCAGTTTTGGTGGCTCCTTTTACTTTGTTGGCTTGCCATAATAATTAGATCTTTCTCTATATAATATGCGGGTTATATATTTAATAGAATTCTTTCATGCTTTGAAGACAAAAAATTAGCATGATTACATTTCTATTATTTGTTGTGTACTAAGTCTTCTCATCCGAGGATGATTGCTTTAATATATTTCTTTATCTATCATTGTCATGAAATGTGTGAGCTATTATATCTATACTTCTTCTGTTGAATATCTGTGCTGATGATGCTATAACTATTAAATACATTATATATCTGTAATGTGTGTGATTATTCCAACTTTAACTATGAAACATGAGATCATGTGGGTGTTTATGTTGAAAATTATAAATAACTTTTTGAGGAAATTGTGTGATTGTAGGAATTGTCGTTAAAATTAACATTAGTTATTCATACTGATAAGGAGGATGGTACAACTCTTGGGGGCTCATTGCCTTCACCTTTTTCTGGTCGTTGCACTCTGCGTGTTGTACTTGCACATTACACGGATATTCTGAATCCTTTGCGGAAGGTCCGTTATCATTAGACATTATATTTTATTTATTTAACAAATAGTACTAAAGTTTATTTCTTTACAAGCCTTAATATTAATTTGTAAATTTTATACTATGCTATATTACTATATTGCAAGTTCCTTATCTTATGGTATTTTACAATGAAGTTTTATAATTTATGTGCTACTTATGATCCTGTCACGACCCAAAACCGGTCATGGTGGCGCCCGGCCGGCAGGCTAGGCAAGCCTGACCTTAATATCAATAATCCCAGATGAAAGACAATAAAGAAATGATAAACTCAGAAACGAAAGAGATTTAAGACCCAAAATAGAGCGGAATATAAACCAACAATAAACCACCTAGGAACAGGTGTCATAAGTCAGAGCCTCTAAAATGTAAAACCCAGTCTTATACAAGTCTGTTTGTAACTGAAAGTACAAAGGAAAAACAGGAAGTAAAGATAGGGGAAGGAGAGTCAATGATTGCAAACGCCGTACAGCTACCTCGACACTTTGAACTGCGGAAAGCTGACCACCGCGAGATCTACTCTGCCAGAGACTGCCCTGGATCTGCACACAAGGTGAAGGGAGTAATGTGAGTACTCCGACTTAGTGAGTAAACAGTAAATAAAGCTCCGAAAGCAAGAAAACCCAATAATTACACAAAGTAAGCTAAAACACTGTATAACAGTACCTGCAACTGAACAACTGAACAAGAATATATATATATATATATATATATATATATATATATATATATATATATATGATGCAAATGCAGGGATGCAATGCAATGCATATGATGGTCAATCCAGTACCCACTGCGGCGTGCAGCCCGTGCCACCCATATCATTTATCGTCGACGGCGTTCACTAGGGTGTGTACAGACTTCGGAGGGGCTCCTACAGCCCAAGCGCAATAACCAGCCATCTCGTGGTGAATACTCAAACCAGCCATCTCGTGGCGAATAATCAAACCAGCCATCTAGTGGCGAAAATCAATAACCAGGCCAGTCCATGTTACCTGACCACTCATATCACACAGTGTCTGTGTTACCACTGTTTCTAATCACCGCTGCGGCACACAGCCTGAGCCACCCAAAATCAGTCCAGAAAATATATCATAAGCCCCTTGGGTAGTTATAAACAATGATTCTCAGCCAAAATACATTTAAAAGATAACAATATGAGTTTTGAACATTTGAAATACCGCTGGGTTTTGAAAACAATGTTTTAAAACCATTGACTGATAGTAAATGATATGCAATCATGCTAAAACAGTAATACCAACTCCCGAAGGATATCACAGGTCCGCACTAGGCCCCAAAAACGACATAAAGCCCAAAAATAGTCATCACAGTATGCGTATCATACGCCAATATAGTATAAATTCACTCGGGATGGACCAATTCACAATCCCCCAACAATATCCGACCCTGCACTTATCATGGAGTGCGTGTTACGCCTCAACATAGCGTTACGGTGTGAAAGTCCGGCGTTTCAAACCCTCAGAACAACATTTACTTGCATTACTCACCTCTACCGGTCGTGGACTAGCTCGAGATGCCTTTCCCTCAAAAATCCACCTCCGCGGATGCAAAATCTGATCAAAACCAATAGGAATACGTCAAAATGGGCTAATGGAACGCAACCAATCAAAATAACTCGAATTACACCCAAAAATACGAAGTTGGCAAAACCCGAGCCCTGGGCCCACTTCTCAAAAAAATACAAAATTCATATCTTCAGAATTCTCGTCTCGCTAGGAGTCCGTACATATAAAATTCATCAAAATCGGAGTCCAAATGCCCCTCCAAATTCCCACATTCATTTGAAATTTCAGGCCCTAGTTTTTCAATATTTACACCCAATTTCAGAGAATTTATGGTTGAATCTTCAATAAAATGATGTAATAAGACCACGAGACTTACCTCCAATCACTTCCCGGTGAAAACCCCTTCAATATCTGTCAATAAGCTCTCAAGGTTTTGTAAATATGGAGGAAAAGGTTATGAAGCTCGCAGATGAAATAATATTAAAACCCCTCTGCCCAGCTGTGACTTCCTCTATGCGATCGCGTAACAACTCATGCGATCGCATAGTGCATCCTTCCCAGGCCTCCCCACTGGCCTATGCGAACGCGACCTCTTATCTGCAGTCGCATACCTTCGCTGCCCATACCTACACGAATGCTGCCTGCCCTCTGCAATCGCAGAGAACCATGACCTCAACTTATGCGATCGCATCGCCCTTCTCGCGATCGCATTGAACAAACTCAAGTCCACAACCCAGCCTTCTATGCAATCGCAACGCCATACCTGCGATTGCATAGAGCAACCCGTCTGCAACACCTGATGCCTAAAATCTGCTGCACTTCTCAGCTTCAAAACCATCCGTCAACCATCCGAAATCACCCCGAGGCCCTCGTGACCTCAACCAAAAGCACCAACACGACTTATTACTCCATTAAAACTTGCTCGGGCCATAAAAACGCTATCTTTAACATCAAAAGTCACCAAAATCATTGAAATTCATTTAAGATAAACTATAACTTTCCGAATTCGCATTCGATCCAAAACCCAACCAAACGACATCCGAATGACCTGAAAGTTTACGGACATATCCAAAATCGCCTAACAAAGCTAATGCACCTCTCAGAATTCCATTCCGACCCTCAGATCAAAATCTCACCTATCTACCAGAATTCGGCGAAATTCAACTTTAGCCAATTCAAGCCTAATTCGTCACCAGACCTCCAAATTGAATTTCGATTTCACTCTCAAGTCATAAATCACCATCCGAAACTAGTCGAATCGTCGGAAATCCATTCCGAGCCCTATAACTCACAAGTCAACGTCTGGTTGACTTTCCAACTTAAGCTTTCCTTAAAGAGACTATTGGTCTCATTTCTAACCAAATTCAATCCAACGTCTCAAACTCACCAAACACATATATCAACATACGGGGAAGCATAATACGGGGATGTCGGGGCTGAAATACAAGAAATGACAGGTCGAGTCATTACATCCTCCCCAAATAAAACTAACGTTCGTCCTCAAGCGGGTCAAGAATCATACCTGAAGCAGTAAACAAGTGAGGATATCTGTTACGCATTTTCTGCTCGGTCTCCTAGGTAGCCTCCTCCATGGGACGACCTCTCGACTGAACCTTCGCCGATGCTATATCCTTAGATCTCAACTTGCGAACCTGACGACCCAAAATGGCTACTGGATCCACCTCATTAGTCAAATCATCATCTAGCTGAATCGAACTGAAGTCCAATACATGGGACGGGTCCTCCACATACTACCGAAGCATAGAAACATGAAACACCAGATGAACTCCAATAGTCTGGGTGGCAAAACAAGCTGGTAGGCCACCTTCCCAATCTTACCAAGTATCTCAAAAGGACCTATGAACCGTGGACTCAACTTCCCTTTCTTCCCAAACCTCATAACGCCCTTCATAGGCGATACCTTCAGCAAAACCTTCTCGCCAACCATGAAAGATAAATCTCGAACTCTCTGATCCGCATAACTCTTCTGATGCGACTGAGCTGTATGAAGTCGCTCCTAAATCACCTTCACCTTCTCTAAGGCATCCTGAACCACATCTGTACCCAATAATCTAGCCTCACCGGGCTCAAACCAACCGACCGGAGATCTACACCGCCTCCCATATAAGGCCTCATATGGCGCCATCCGAATACTTGATTGGTAGCTGTTATTGTAAGCAAACTCTGCAAGGGGAAAGAACTCCTCCCAAGAACCCCCCAAATCAATCACACAAGCACGCAACATATCCTCTAATATCTGAATCGTGCGCTCGGACTGTCCGTCTGTGTGAGGATGAAATGCCGAACTCAACTCAACCTGAGTACCCATCTCTCGATGAAAAGCTCTCCAGAACTGAGAAGTGAACTGAGCACCTTTATCCGATACAATAGAAATCGGGACACCATGCAATCGGACAATCTCACGAATAAAAATCACTGCCAACCACTCTGAAGAATAGGTAGTACAAACTGGGAATGAAGTGTGCGGACTTGGTCAGCCGATCCACAATCACCCATATAGAATAAAACTTCCTCACTATCCGAGGGAGACCGGTCACAAAATCCATCATGATCCTTTCCCATTTCCACTCAAGAATATCCAGCTGCTGAAGCAAACCACTGGGTCTCTGATTCTCATATTTGACCTGCTGACAATTTAGACACCTCGCCACATATCTCACAATGTCCTTTTTCATTCTCCTCCACCAATAATGGTGCCTCAAGTCCTGGTACATCTTCGCGGCACCTGGATGAATAAAATACCGCGAGCTGTGGTCCTCCTCTAATATCATCTCCCGGAGCCCATCCACATTGGGCACGCAAATCCGGCCCTGCATCCGCAACACACCATCGCTACCAATAGTCACATCTCTGGCATCATCATGCTGGACCCTGTCCTTCAGGACAAGCAAATACGGGTCATCATACTGGCGCTCCCTGATGCGATCATACAAAGAAGACCGGGAAACCACACAAGCCAACATCCGATTGGGCTCTGAAATATCTAACCTCACCATACGATTAGCCAAAGCCTGAATATCAACTGCAAGGGCCTCTCCCCAATTGGAATATACGCCAAACTACCCATACTCAACGCCTTTCGGCTCAAAGATTCGGCCACCACATTGGCCTTTACCGGATGATACAATATGGTAATATCATTATCCTTGAGCAACTCAAGCCATCTCCGTTGTCTCAAATTCAGATCTTTCTGCTTGAACAAGTGTTGAAGGCTGCGATGATCCGTATACACCTTATAGGATGCTCCATAAATATAGTGCCTCCAAATTCTCAAAGCATGAACTATAGCATCCAACTCCAAATCATGAACATGGTAGTTCTTCTCATGGGGATTCAACTGCCGAGAAGCATATGCAATCACTCTACCCTCCTGCATCAGAACACAACCAACACCAATCCTCGAAGCATCGCAATATAACGTATAAGAACCTGAAGTTGTTGGCAACACTAACACTGGAGCAATAGTCAACAATGACTTGAGCTTTAGGAAGCTTGCCCCTCATTCATCAGACCACACAAATGGTGCATTCTTCTGTGTCAACTTCGTTAGAGGCGAAGCAATAGATGAAAAACCCTGAACAAACCTGCGGTAATAACCCGCCAAACCAAGGAAACTCCGAATCTCAGAAGCCGAGGATGGTCTAGGACAACTCTGTACCGCCTCGATCTTCTTTGGGTCAACCTGAATACCATCACCGGACACCACGTGTCCCAGAAAAGCCACAGAACTGAGCCAGAATTCACACTTGGAGAACTTTGCATACAAATTCTACTCTCTCAATCTCTGCAATACTACCTCAAATGTTGCGCGTGCTCCTCCTAGCTACGCGAGTAAACAAGAATATCATCAATAAACATGACCACAAGTGAATACAGATACTGACGAAATACACTGTGCATCAGTGCATAAATTTTGCTGGGGAATTAGTCAGCCCAAATGAATTAGAAACTCATAATGCCCATATCTCGTCCTGAAAGCTGTCTTCATGATGTCGGAATCTCTAATCTTCAGCTGGTGATAGCCTGAACGAAGATCAATCTTCGAGAATACCTTTGCTCCCTGAAGCTGGTCAAACAAATCCCCAATACGATGTAATGGATACTTGTTCTTCACTGTCAATTTGTTCAACTGTCTGTAATCAATGCACATTCTTATTGTGTCGTCCTTCTTCTTAACAAATAGCACTGGTGCGCCCCATGGCGACACACTCGGACGAATGAACCCCTTATCTAGGAGTTCCTGCAGCTGCTCTTTCAACTTCTTTAACTCTGCTGGTGCCATACGATAGGGAGGAAATAGAAACTGGCTGAGTGCCCGACACCAAATCAATACCTAAGTCAATATCCTTCTCCGGCGGCATGCCCAACAGGTCTGGTGGAAATACATCAGGAAACTCCCTCACCACGGGAACCGAATCCAAACTAGGAATCTCAGCTCCAACATCTCTCACAAATGCTAGATATGCCAAACATCCTTTCCCAACCATCCGTTGGGCCTATAGGAAAGAGATTACCCGGCTGGGTACATAATCAGTCGAACCACACCACATAACTCTCGGAATACCCCGCATAGCCAACGTGACTGTCTTGGCATGACAGTCTAAGATAGCATAGCAGGGTGATAGCCAATCCATGCCCAGAATAACATCAAAATCAACCATGATCAAAAGCAGCAAGTCAGCTCGGGTCTCTAGACCCTCAATAGTAACAAGACAAGACCGGTACACGTGGTCCACAATAATAGTATCACCCGGCAGGGTAGATACATGCACAGCAAACACGAGACACCCTCGGGTAGTCCCCAAATGATGGGCAAAGTAAGAAGACACATAAGAATATGTAGACCCGGGATCAAACAAAATAGTAGCATCCCTGTGGCAAAATGAGATAATACATGTGATCACTACATCTGAAGCAACGACATCTCTCCTATCTGGGAGTGCATAGAAACGATCCTGACCACCGCTTGACCGCTCATCCCTCCTGGAGCGGCCTCTAGATGACTGACCCCCACCCCTACTAGATTTGGGTGATGTTGAAACAGATGGAGAAGAAGAGGAGGGCTGATTTTGCTAAGACCTACCACCACGAAGTCTAGGACAATACCTCTTAATATGACCAAACCCTCCGCACTCAAAGCAAGCGCCCGGAGCTGGAGAATGGGACTGAAGGGAACCCCTCGCACTAGAATGACTAGCCGATCCACTCGGCGTCGAAGAACCCTGAGCTGGAGGAGCATATGATGAACCCTGTGCTGGGAGTGCACTCAGTGAAGACTGACCCGGCTGCGAAGCCTGATGACCATGGCCTGGAGGTGCCCCGCGATACTCTGGACAGGTCGGCTGATGATGCCTTAAAGAGCAGCCTCTGCCCTGCTGAAACTGCCCCCTCGACGGAGCACTGCTAAAGCTACCATATCCACGAGACCTCTTGGCCTCCCTCTCCTCTCTCTCCTGACGGTGATCTGCCTCAATATCTCTAGCAATGTCAACAACATCCTCAAAATTATGGCTCAGAACCCTCTATGGCGACATCAGAATACGGATGGGATAAATGAGTCCATCCACAAATCTCAGAATCCTGTCCCGATCAGTTGAGACAATTCATGGAGCATAACGAGCTAACTTTGAGAGCCTCATCTCATACTGCGTCACTGTCATGTCACCCTGATGAAGGCACTCAAACTGTCTCCGCAGCTCCACTCTATGGGACTGCGGTACCCACTTCTCCAGAAAGATAGTGGAGAACTCCTGCCGTGATAAAGGCGCTGCACCCACCGGCTACACCGCTCATACTTCTCCCACCAACGGAAGGTTGCACCTGAGAACTGAAATGTAGTAAAAGAAGCACCACTGGTCCGAAGCATACGTCTATACTTGTCCAGAAATCCCTGGGCATCCTCGCCCTGAGCACCACTGAAAGTAGGAGGTAATAGCTTGCTGAACCTCTCAAGACGACGTTGCTTGTAGTCAGACATAGCTGGAACCATAACCTCCTGAACCGGAGCAACCTGCGGAACTGGCGCAGCTGGCGCATTTGGGGTAACCGGTGCTGCTGGAGCAACTAGGGAAATAGGGGCTACCTCTAGGGTCTGCAGTAGAAGCTGATACCGCCTGAGCTAGGCCACTACAAACCGATAGAATCTGGGCTAGGGCCTCCTGAAGACCCGGAATCACAATAGGCACAACTGGTGCCTGAGCAGGTGCTGCCGGAGTCTCGAATACTAGGGGTTGATCCTGAACATGAGCAACAGGTGGGTCAACTGGTTCTGCCCCTGCTGCTCTCCCACGACCTCTGCCACGACCGCGTCCACGGCCTCTAGCTGGTGGCAATGGGGGTCGTCCGCCACGTCCGGTAGCGTGGGTTCTCTCCATCTGCAAGAGAATAGAATAAGAAATTTCAGTTCTCAAATAAACATAGCCGCACGATAAGAGTTCAAGAATATGAAGTGTTTCCTAAAGGTTCTGTAGCCTCCCGAGGATAAGTACGGACGTCTATGTACCCATCTGCGAGACTACTAAATCGGCGCATGACTCACGAGACCAAGTAACCTAGTCTCTGATACCAACTTGTCACGACCCAAACCCGATCGTGGTAGCACACGGCAGGCAAGCTAGGAAAGCCCAACCTTAATATCAATAATCCCAGATGAAAGACAATAAAGAAATGATAAACTCAGAAACAAAAGAGATTTAAGACCCAAAATAGAGCGGAATATACTGAAACCAACAATAAACCACCTAGGAAAAGGTGTCACAAATCAGAGCCTCTAAAATGTAAAACCCAGTCTTATACAAGTCTGTTTGTAACTGAAAGTACAAAGGAAAAACACGAAGTAAATATAGGGGAAGGAGAGCCAATGGCTGAGAACGTCGTGCAGCTACCTCGACACTTTGAACTGCGGAAAGCTGACCACCGCGAGATCTACTCTGCCAGAGACTGCCCTGGATCTGCACACAAGCTGCAGAGAGTAATGTGAGTACTCCGATCCAGTGAGTAATAAATGTAAATAAAGCTCCGAAAGCAAGAAAACCCAATAATTACACAAAATAAGCTAAAGCAGTGTATAGCAGTACATGCAACTGAAAAACTAAACACTAATATACATATATACGATGCAAATGCATGGATGCGATGCAATGCATATGATGGTACAATACAGTACCCACTGCAGCGTGCAGCCCGAGCCACCCATATCATTTATCGTTGACGGCGCTCAGTGGGGGTGTGTACAGACTTTGGAAGGGCTCCTACAGCCCAAGCGCAAAAACCAGCCATCTCGTGGCGAATACTCAAACCAGCCATCTCGTGGCGAATAATAAAACCAGCCATCTAGTGGCGAAACTCAATAACCAGGCCTGTCCATGTTACCTGATCGCTCATATCACACATTGTCCGTGTTATCACTATTTCTAATTGTTGAAACACGTTCTCAAGGCACTAAACTAAACGTGTGTTCATATGTGTAGGTTTTGATAAATGACAAACGACGCGCAATTGACATATGACGAGGTCCAAGCACAAGCGCGCAATTGACACATAACGAGGTTCAAGCACAAGACGAACAAAGATCATGATCAAGCAAAGAAATAAAGTTATACATGAGTCGTTCTTTAATTTTGATCTTGATCCGACAATTAACTCAAGACTTGACTTCTCTCGTAAAATCATTTTTATCAAATCATGCATATTTAATTTAAAGCAAAATGATTAACATTTTATTTTAGCCATAATGATTTTTAAACATGCCTCTTAAATCTAGACAAAGATAATCGATTATGTACTTTATGATAATCGATTATGTTAAGACAATGTACACCAGATTTACAAAGCTGAACAATAATCGATTATGTACCTTATGATAATCGATTATGTTAAGCCAGTGTACATTAGATTTTTCAAAGCTACAAGATAATCGATTATGTACCTTATGATAATCAATTATGTTGAGGCAGCGTCTATCAAATTTTACAAGATTGTAAAATAATCGATTATGTACTTTATGATAATCGATTATGTTAAGACAGTGTAGTCCGAAGTTTTCAAAATATAAAAGATAATCGATTATCCTTATAGCATAATCGATTATGCAAATGACCGTTGCCAAAGTATTTTTAAACTCTGAAAGATAATCGATTATACACAATCTGACAATCGATTATGCTAAGTAAAACCTGAATATGATTTTTTGAACGTTGTCAGGTAATCGATTATACACAATCTGATAATCGATTATGTTAAGTAAAATCTGAATATGATTTTTTGAACGTTGTCATGTAATCGATTATACGATTTGGATAATCCATTATTCTGCTTAAAATCTGGGAATGATTTTTGAACGATTGGAAAATAATCGAATATGCAAATCAGATAATCGATTATCTTAGCACAAAATCAGCAATTCTTGATTGGCAATTAGGTAACGGTTGTGGGGGTTTTGAACACTATAAATACAACTCAAAATCAGTCTTCTAAGTACAACAACTGATTATATTCTTGCTAAAGCTTGCATACTCTCATATTCATCATTTTCTATTCATTTAATAAGTTTTTGAGAGCCAAACTCTTGACGAAAGTTGTTGTGTTCTTGAGCGTATTTATTTTACTCATATCTACTCTTAAAGAGAATCTTGTCTTGAGTGCTAAGTGTTTGTTTACACTTGAAGGGAAGTGTTAATCCCTTGTGGTTGTAAGAAGGAACGTTTTAATTCCTTCGGTTGAAGTCTTGAAGTGTGGTATCTTCGAGCAAAGGTTGTTGAGGCTTGTGTGACTCAAGTTCTCAGTTTGTAACGGTTTGTTAAGCACCCGTAAGCTTAACGAAGTTAGTGGAATCTCGAGAGAGTCTCTCGGGGACTGGACTAGCCACAGGTTGTGGTGAACCAGGATAATTTCGGTGTGTTTGTTCCTTATTATTTACTTACCGCACTTATTTCAATCCTGCAATTTTTAATTCCGCAAGTTTATATTGTTTTTTATTATAACGCTATTCACCCCCCCCTAGCGTTAAGCGTATATTCTAACAATTTGGTATCAGAGCCCAACTCTCTGAAAGACTTAACTGTTTGAGAGAAACAATCCATGGCTTCTACTCGTGACTTTAATGCAGGAATAGGTGAAGGACAATGCTCCACCAGACCACCACTGTTCGACGGCACAAACTATACGTACTGGAAGGAGAGGATGAGAATATTCATCCAATCGAATAATTTTCATCTATGGATGGTTATAACGAAGGGAGAACAAATTCCAACCAAAAAGGTTGAAAATGAATGGGTTCCAAAATTTGAAGATGAATACAATGCGGATGATATCCGAAAAGTGCAGAACAACGCTAGAGCCATCAACTTATTATATTGTGCTGTAAATGCTGATGATTACAGAAAAATATCATGTTGCACAACGGCTAAGCAAATGTGGGATAAGCTGGAAATCACGTACGAAGGTACGGACCAGGTAAGAGAAGCTAAAATTGATTTTCTAACCCATGCATATGAACTGTTTCACATGAAGGAAAGCGAGAGGATCGATGACATGTTCGAACGATTTTCAAAAATCGTCAATGACCTACATGCTCTTAAGAAGACCTTCACAGATAAGGAACTTGTCCGAAAAAATTCTCTGAAGTCTCACTCCGAAATGGCGCTCCAAGGCCGACGCGGTTCAAGAGTCTATCGGCGTTTCAAATGTCACCATCGACGGACTAAGAGGTAATCTTAAAACCTATGAATCTACTATACTTAACCCTCCGTTAAATGATCAAAGGAAACAAAGAATCGCCCTCAAGGCAAGCACGGCTCAACCTCAAAATGATGAGGACTCAAACAACGAAGATAACGAGTTCGGACTCGTTATTAAGAGGTTTCAAAAGTTCATGCGAAAAGAGTATGAACGAAAAGGCAAACAACAAGGAGATCAAGTAAAGTGCTATGGATGCGGAGAAATCGGGCACATTAAATCAAATTGCCCAAATGTCAAAAAGGAGAAGAAATCCTTCAAGAAACAACGAGCATACATATCTTGGGGAGGTGACTCCGGAGACGAATCAAGCGACGATGAAGAAGACGAAGCCGCAAATCTATGTCTCATGGCACACGAAGACAGTCAAGAAGAGGTATGTCAAATTTCTTCAAAAAATTTCTTTTCTCTTGAGGAAATGCAAAATGCTTTTGATGAATTGTATAGTGAATTCATTAGAGCTTCCGAAACTGTTAGAGACGTAAAGAAAAATTCTTCTTTGAAAGAAAAAGATTTTGAAAAACAACTCTCTTTGAAAGAAAAAGATTTGGAAAAATTGATTTTGGAAAATGAGAAGTTGAAAGAAGAAAACAAATTTTTCGGTAAGAGAAGCGCCGACAAACCCGAGAGTTCTAGTAAAAATTGTATTTCTTGCATGCATCTAAAAGATGAAGTAGAAAGACTTAAGGGCACCCTAGATAAGTTCAATTCTTCTCATAAAAATTTGAATGATGTTCTTGTCAATTTGAAATCGACCAAACATGGCATAGGTTTCAAAAACGAGCCTAAAGAAAAAGTTGAAGCCATCCCCCAACAACCCAAGGCTCAACCTAGGATAAATAAAATAAACATTCATCCTAGAAATAACCATCCTAGAATCAACATGCATCCTAGACCAAACACTAGAAGAAACTTTGAACATTTTAGAACGCCTAGAAATGGCCTTCAACAATCGCAACCTAGACATACTCGACCTAGAAACAATTATTCTAGAAACGCTGCATATCCTAGAACAAACAGTAGGAGAAATGATTTTCAAGGATTGCGCAATAGCCATATTGTCAAAAATAGAGCAAACGATTTTCGTACCTCCAACTACTACCAACCTAGAAGAATGCATAATCCTAATGTCATTTGTCACTATTGTAGTCGAATAGGACATATTGCTCCTGCTTGTTTTACTAGACACAGACACTTAACTGCATGTCAAGCACAACAGCATTTTACATCTAACTCTCAAGGACCCAAAACAGCTTGGGTACCAAAAACTCATTAATTTGTCTTGTAGGTATGTTTGAAGGGATCAAGTGTACTTTGGTACCTTGATAGTGGATGCTCCAAACACATGACCGGAGACGCATCCAAGTTCCTTCAACTAGAATACAAGGAAGGAGGAAACATTATTTTTGGAGATAACAACAAGGGAAAAATTATCGGCATTGGCTCGGTCGGTAAGAATGAATCTTCTTACATTAAGCATATATTGCTAGTTAAAGGTCTAAAACATAATCTCTTGAGCATAAGTCAATTATGTGACAAGGGAAATCTTGTTTTGTTTGATTCGGAAGAATGCTTAGTTTTTCGTCGTAGTGATTTTAAAATTATTCTTCATGGTTTTAGAATTGATAACATCTATATGGTTGATCTTGAAAACTCTTCATCAGAGTATGTGAATTGTCTTATGAGTAAAGAAGATGATATGTGGTTATGGCATCGTAGAGTAGCTCATATCAACATGCATCTTTTAAACAAATTGGTTTCACAAAAATTAGTTATTGGTCTTCCAAATTTGAAATTTGAAAATGACACTATTTGTGATTCTTGTCAAAAAGGGAAGCAAACTAAAGCATCTTTTAAATCTAAGAATATTGTTTCAACTACAAGACCTTTGCAACTTCTTCACATGGATCTCTTTGGACCATCTCGCATTGAATGTCTTGGTAGAAATCGTTATGCTTTTATTATTGTTGATGATTATTCTAGATTTACATGGACACTAATTCTTGCTCACAAAAGTGAGGCTTTTCAAAATGTTAAATGTTTTCTTAAACGTGTTCAAAATGAAAAGAACACAACCGTCACTTCCATAAGAAGTGATCATGGGGGAGAGTTCGATCACAATATCTTCACGGACTTTTGTGACGAACTCGGTATTGAGAACACCTTCTCTGCTCCACGTACACCACAACAAAATGGAGTGGTGGAACGGAAAAATAGGTGTCTCGAAGAGATGGCTAGAACCATGCTCGATGAGGCTAAGATTCCCAAACAATTTTGGGCGGATGCCGTGAGTACCGCATGCTACGTTTTAAACAGAGTAGTCATAAGGTCAATACTTATGAAAACTCCCTATGAACTCTTTAAGGGAAGGAAACCTAATCTCTCCCATCTTAGAGTATTTGGTTGTAAATGCTTTATTCATAACAACGAAAAAGATAATTTGGGAAAATTTGATGCCAAATCGGATGAAGGAATTTTTCTTGGTTATTCATCACGTAGCAAAGCATATAGAGTATTCAATAATAGAACCGAAACTGTTGAGGAATCCCCTCATATTGTGTTTTCCGAAAATAATGCTCGCTTGGCGAGAAAGGATTCTGGTTTTGATCTTGCAGGTATTTTAAACACAATAAGTCCTCAAGACAAAGTACAAGAGGAAAATCCAAAGGAAATTCAAGATGAAATCTTGAAACAATTATCGGAGGAAGCGCCACCACTGGTGAAAGAAACGAAACTGCCTAACGCATGGAGGACAATCAAAGACCATCCTCTCGACAAGGTAATTGGCGACATTGAACAAAAGGTAAGTACTCGAAACACTCTTAAGAACACCTTAGGACACACTTCTTATGAGATCACGTTGTCAATTGGTCAACATCTTCACAAAGCTCTTAGAGAAAGAATTCTTAATTCTTGACTCAACATTGATCCAAGTCATGCATTTCATTATTCTTTTAAAAATTTACTAACTTGAGCGTCGGAGGCGCCTAATTCTATTTTGCAGGTATCACCCTAAAAGCAGGGGGAATTATAAGACAATGGTGTAGAATAATCGATTTCTCTAAAGTCGATAATCGATTATCACTTCTTTTTGTCTTATGCTTACTATGCCGGAAAATCGATTAGCAAGTATCACAAATCGATTATTTACGTTTTACGTTTATTATGCCGGAAAATTAACATAATCGATTATGCAACACTACAATCGATTATCTAACAGTTTTTGCTTTGCAGGTTTTTGGATGGTAAATATAAAAATCGATTATTAATTTTTACAATCGATTTTGTTGACATTATTTTCCAGGTGTTAATTGTGACAATAATCGATTTTTTTAAAACAGTATAATTGATTACCGTCTCGGCTATTCATTACTGCACTTCCTAAAATAATCGATTATCTCAAAAGTATAATCGATTATTTCCCGCGTCAGAAAATCACTGTGCACTCTGTGTCAGAATAATCGATTACCATAATTCAATAATCGATTATCCTCAGTCAGTATTTCAAAATTGTTACCGTTTCTGTCCGTTTTGTCTCTTAAATTTCTGCAGATTTTCATCTTCACTGCAATGCCATCCTTCTCATTATAAATAGGTGCTATAAGTCTTCAATTTCTTCACTCAAACATCAAACTTATCTCCCAAACTCTCAAAATTTCTCAAATTTCTTCAAAGGCTATTACTACTTGTTCAAAATGTCGGGCAGAAACTCCAAACGTGCTCGTGCCGGCAAAAATGTTGCCTCCTCTTCCGCCACTCGTCCACCAGTTTATTGTTATAAAGATGGCTCCTTCTTACGATTCAACATTGAAGAACAACTTATGCGCTTCGCTGAAAAGTTTGAAAATCGAGAAATCCTCCCTCCTCGATTTTCCACTAATCGATTTCTTAGTCAAAGCGCCCCTCCATCCACTGCAAATATGCTCCTACAAAGCCAACTCCTTGATTTCCTATACCTTCACACCCCTTACATTCATCCTTCCTTAATTCAGGCCTTCTATTCAAATCTCGAGAAAGACGAAGATGATGAACTCTTCTCGACCGTCAATGGAATTCACATCCCTGTATCTGAGGCAAATATTCAAGCCATCACTAAACTTCCACGCAATGGGGAAGACATTTTACGCTATACTAGGGAAGAAGGCGCTCTGTTTGATGAACAACTTCTTTTTACTCAAATCGGCATCGGTGAATTTTTTCCAACTCCGGACCATCGTCGTCCCACCATCACAAACATGCTCCCCGAATACCGTTTAATTTTTTATGTCATCACCCGCGTTCTAAAACCGCGGAAATTCAATCATACAACTATATCTCATGAGGATTCAAAACTCATGCATGCCATCATCACTGGAGCTCGCATCAATTGGTGCAAGTTCGTCAAGACTCATATGTATGATGCTATTGGGGAAGATAAGCCTCTCCCTTATGCTTTTGTCGTTATGACCCTTCTTGTTGCATCCGGTGTCGACACTTCCGTCGGCCCTCACAAAAAGGCGACGAAACATTGGGACATACAAGAATCTTCATTTCCCAATATCGGTGAGCATCCACCTCCTCATCCAACTCAGCGATGTCATCCTCCGGCCCCATCCGATGTATCCCTCAATACCATTTCCGAGCAAATTGCGTCTCTGTCCACCTCCATGAATCGCATCGATATGAATGTCACTCATCTCTCCCATGAACTTCATGGATGACCATGTCAATTATCCATATGCCCAAATTGTCCTTCGGGAAGATGTACCGGATGCCGAGCCGGAAACTAATAATGATAATGAATAATTTCTTTCTTTTTCTAGCTTGTTGTTCTATGTTTCATTGTCTCTTTTTATGTACTCGGATTTTTGGTTAATCAATAAACAAGTTATTTACTAATGTTTTTTTGCTAATGTCAAAAGGGGGAAGAGTAAGGGATATGCACTTAATATTTATTGGCATAAATTGAGGGGGAATTCATATGTTGAGGGGGAACTAATTGCATATCTATATACTTGTCTTGGATCGTCATTATGAATTATCTAATATGCATATCCCGATATTGGTTTGCCATTATCAAAAAGGGAGAAATTGTTGAAACACGTTCTCAAGGCACTAAACTAAACGTGTGTTCATATGTGTAGGTTTTGATAAATGACAAACGACGCGCAATTGACATATGACGAGGTCCAAGCACAAGCGCGCAATTGACACATAACGAGGTTCAAGCACAAGACGAACAAAGATCATGATCAAGCAAAGAAATAAAGTTATACATGAGTCGTTCTTTAATTGTGATCTTGATCCGACAATTAACTCAAGACTTGGCTTCTCTCGTAAAATCATTTTTATCAAATCATGCATATTTAATTTAAA
This sequence comes from Nicotiana benthamiana, assembly GCA_034376525.1. Classification (NCBI taxonomy): domain Eukaryota; kingdom Viridiplantae; phylum Streptophyta; class Magnoliopsida; order Solanales; family Solanaceae; genus Nicotiana; species Nicotiana benthamiana. The sequence continues at coordinate 80,347,730 of CM067336.1, forward strand.
GCAAAATGATTTTCAAACATTTTATTTTAGCCAAAATGATTTTTAAACATGCCTCTCAAATCTGGATAAAGATAATCGATTATGTACTTTATGATAATCGATTATGTTAAGACAATGTACACCAGATTTACAAAGCTGAACAATAATCGATTATGTATCTTATGATAATCGATTATGTTGAGGCAGTGTCTATCAAATTTAACAAGACTGTAAAATAATCGATTATGTACTTTATGATAATCGATTATGTTAAGACAGTGTAGTCCGAAGTTTTCAAAATATAAAAGATAATCGATTATCCTTGTAGCATAATCGATTATGCAAATGACCGTTGCCAAAGTATTTTTAAACTCTGAAAGATAATCGATTATACACAATCTGATAATCGATTATGCTAAGTAAAATCTGAATATGATTTTTTGAACGTTGTCAGGTAATCGATTATACACAATCTGATAATCGATTATGTTAAGTAAAATCTGAATATGATTTTTTGAACGCTGTCAGGTAATCGATTATACGATTTGGATAACCGATTATTCTGCTTAAAATCTGGGAATGATTTTTGAACGATTGGAAAATAATCTAATCGATTATCTTAGCACAATATCAGCAATTCTTGATTGGCAATTAGGCAACGGTTGTGGGGGTTTTTGAACACTATAAATACAACTCAAAATCAGTCTTCTAAGTACAACAACTGATTATATTCTTGCTAAAGCTTGCATATTCTCATATTCATCATTTTCTATTCATTTAATAAGTTTTTGAGAGCCAAACTCTTGACGAAAGTTGTTGTGTTCTTGAGCGTATTTACTTTACTCATATCTACTCTTAAAGAGAGTCTTGTCTTGTGCGCTAAGTGTTTGTTTACACTTGAAGGGAAGTGTTAATCCCTTTTGGTTGTAAGAAGGAACATTTTCATTCCTTCGGTTGAAGTCTTGAAGTGTGGTATCTTCGAGCAAAGGTTGTTGAGGCTTGTGTAACTCAAGTTCTCAGTTTGTAACGGTTTGTTAAGCACCCGTAAGCTTAACGAAGTTAGTGGAATCTCGAGAGAGTCTCTCGGGGACTGGACTAGCCACAGGTTGTGGTGAACCAGGATAATTTCGGTGCGTTAAGCGTATATTCTAACACTAATCAACGCTATGGCGCCCAGCCCGAGCCAACCAAAATCAGTCCAGAAAATATATCATAAGCCCCTTGGGAAGTTATAAACAATGATCCTCTGCTGAAATACATTTAAAAGATAACATATGAGTTTTGAACATTTGAAATACGGTTGGGTTTTGAATTTAATTTTTAAAGCCACAGACTGATAGTAAATGATATGCAATCATGCTAAAACGGTAATACCAACTCCTGAAGGATATCATAGGTCGACACTAGGCCCCAAACACGGCATAAAGCCCAATAATAGTCATCACAGTATGCGTATCATACGCCAATATAGTAAAAATTCACTCGGGATGGACCAAGTCACAATCCATCAACAGTATCCGACCCCGCATTTATCATGAAGTGTGTGTCACGCCTCAACATAGCATTACGATGTGAAAGTCCGGGGCTTCGAACCCTCAGAACAACATTTACTTGCATTACTCACCTATAGCCGGCCGTAGACTAGCTCGAAATGCCTTTCCCTCGAGAATCCACCTCTGCGGATGCCAAATCTGATCAAAACCAATAGGAATACGTCAAAATGGGCTAATGGAACGCAACCCAATCACAATAACTCGAATTACACCCAAAAACACGAAGTTGGCAAAATCGAGCCCTGGCCCACTTCTCGAAAAATTACGAAATTCACATCTTTAGAATCCTCGTCTTGCTACGAGTCCGTACATATAAAATTCATCAAAGTTGGAGTCCAAATGCTCCTCCAAATCTCTAAATTTTCATTTGAAATTTCAAGCCCTAGTTCTTCAATATTTACACTCAATTTCAGAGAATTTATTTTTGAATCTTCAATAAAATGATGTAATAAGACCACGAGACTTACCTCCAATCACTTTCTGGTGAAATCCCCTTCAAAATCCGTCAATGAGCTCTTCAAGGTTTTTTTTAAAATGGAGGAAAAGGTGATGAAGCTCGCGGATGAAATAATATTTAATACCCTCTGCCCAGCTCTGATTTCCTCTATGCGATCGCGTAACAACTCATGCGATCGCATAGTGCATCCTTCCCAGGCCTCCCTGTTGGCCTATGCGAACGCGACCTCTTACCTGCGATCGCATACCTTCGCTGCCCATAGCTACGCGAACGCAGCCTCCCCTCTGCGATCGCTGAGAACCATGACCTCAACCTATGCGATCGCATCGCCCTTCTCGCGATCGCATTGAACAAACTCAAGTCCACAGCCCAGCCTTCTATGCGATCGCATAGAGCAACCCGTCTGCAACACCTGAAGTATCTGCTGCACTTCTCAACTTCAAAACCATCTGTCAACCATTCGAAATCAACCCGAGGGCCCCGGGACCTCAACCAAAGCACCAACACGACCTATTACTCCATTCAAACTTGCTCGGTCCATAAAACCGCTATTTTTAACATCAAAAGTCACCAAAATCATTGAATTTCATTCTAAGATAAACTATAACTTTCCGAATTTGCATTCGATCCAAAACCCAACCAAACGACGTCCGAATAACCTGAAAATTTACGGACATATCCAAAATCGCTAATAAAGCTACTGCAACTCTCGGAATTCCATTCTGACCCTCCGATCAAAATCTCACCTATCAACCGGAATTCGCCGAAATTTAACTTTAGCCAATTCAAGATAAATTCTTCACCGAACCTCCAAATTAAATTCCGGTTTCGCTCTCAAGTCATAATCACCATGCAAAACTAGTCAAATCGTCGGAAATACATTCCGAGCCCTGTAACTCACAAGTCAATATCTGGTTGACTTTTCCAACTTAAGCTTTCCTTAAAGAGACTATTGGTCTCATTTCTAACCAAATTCAATCCAACACATCTCAAACTTACTAGATACATATATCAACATACGGGGCGGGGATGTCGGGGCTGAAATACAATAAATGACGGGTCGGATTATTACAGATCCCTTCTTTGATAAACCATATTGGAAATAGTCTTGGAAAACAATAGTCAAAAATTTCTATTGATATGTTTCCAGTTATCTTATTGATATTAATTTTTTATTTTAATTTGCTTTGAGATACTAAATTCTCATGTTTTAAATATACTAACAATAAACTTACAAACATATCTGACCTTTCACAATAGATTTCTCACAAACTATGTTGAGGTTTGCAGAAAGAGAAAAAGGTTCTCCGTTGTCGAAGGTAGAATCATAGAGTACAAAGACATTTTTGGTAAAGCTACTTATTCATGCGTTATAAATATGAGTCATGTAGTTTGTTTTTATTTCTTTAAATGAAAGATCATACATTATTACTAACACCACACTGCTATTCCTACTGTGTTTTTTATTTTTCAAGCGCTCTATTTTAATCTTCCTTTTTCTCTCTCTGTTATTTCTATTGTTATCATATTTTGGGAATCATTTAAACTTTTAGACCTTTATTTTGGAATTATTTATTGGAATAATGGAAAAAACAAGACCTTCTTATGAAGTGCTCATAATTTGAATTCTGCTAAACTAAAATTTAGGATAAGGCTGCATACAATAGATCCTTGTGGTTTCGCACTTCCTCAGACCCTGCGCATAGTGAGAGTTTAGTGCACCGAACTGCACTTTTATACTTTCAGTGGAGTCTTAACTCAACATATGAAGCTTATAACTTTTCTCATGTTTATGTTTGTGAGTATCATCAAGTTATATAAACTTATATTCATTGTTCAAGGATAGGTTCATCTAGCTTGGTTGGAGCTGCCTGCTGCACTTTCTTTTTATATTTTTATTGCATTTGAATGTGTAATATTACCTCAATTTATAATTAAATATTCATTTCATATGTAGGAACAAGATCTTTCAGAGAGGGTTTTAGTTACGGCAAGATACTTATTTAAATTTTTATTTTGCGACTTGTGATTAGATATTTTATTAGTGTCATCAAATTTAGCTTATTACATATAATTCTCGTGTACAAGAAGGAGTGTCAATTCTGGATTCAGAAGTAGTTGACAAAGATAAAAGAGAAAGATATGGATGCTATAGTTCCATCCTAAAGAGCAATGTGTCGATTAATATTTTTATTTCTTTTCCCCTAATGAGTAGTTAAGAAACTACTACAATTGGTCGCTCTATAACCTATTGAATTCGTTGTTGATGATTCTTTACTTCCATAAGTAATTACATCTTATTATTACACCCTCTCCCTTCTTTGTCTAAAGAGTGAGACTATTTATTAATCATATTCTTATGAAGTTAAATTCTATTTCTTACCATCTTAGTGTCTAATGATTGGTTATGTAGTACATGTTCATATATCCAAAGGATTTTACCAGATTTTTGGACTTCTAAATTTGTCCATGAAGTTTCTCTTTCCAAAGGGCATAGAAAAGATAGGTACACACTATTCTATTCTATGTTATTTGCACTTTCTTTTTCCCTAGTCCTTTTTTTCTAAAAATAATTCACTCTATAAACTCATAATGATGAACTTTCATGAAAATAATGCATCCTGAATCTACAAATAGCATCTCCTTGAGGATACATAGAAACCATGATACATTTATGTCATTGGAAAGATGATTTCTAGAACACAAAATATACAGATTATCGATAGATTTATGCATATATGCTTTTGAATTTTGTTTTGAATTTCATTTATTTTTCTTTTCGGAGCTTTGCACTTGCTCACAAAAAATAACATACTTATTTACAGACATGTCGAAAGTATGATCCGCTTGTACCGTTGGAAAGACGACTTATGGAGCTACAATATTTAACAAATTCAAGTTAAAATTCTTTATAGATTTATGCATATATTCTTTGAAATTTAACTCTAATTTTATGTTTTTTTGCTTTTCACAGCTTTGTGTATTCTGACTAAAAATATTATATCTCTCTACAATTACACCAAACTACGATCCGCTTTTTCCGTTAGAATGAGGACCTCTGGAAATATAATCTATCCAAAAATAAGGTCCAGATTCTTTGTAGATTAGTAGCGATATGCTTTTGAATTTAGTTACAAATTTTTGGTATTCTGCTTTTACAATTTTGTGCTTCTTGACTTAAGAACCATATCTCTACAGACATGTCTAGACCACAATCCACTTGTGCCGTTGAAAAGATGACTTTTAGAACTACAATATATACAAAAATCAAGTCCACGTTATTTGTATATCTACGCGATCCCAGCATAATTCCTTGAGCTTTTACTCAGATTTCAAAGCTCCAAATCACTTGAGTTCATTCTATAACATCTATATAACTCGGAATCACTCCTACAAGGCATAAAACACACCATTAGTGCAAAACACTAGTGATTAAAGCTCAAACTCAATCAAAGTACATTAAATTTGAGTATAATAAGCGACTAAAATACGTAATTATAGCCCATCATCACAGCAACAATTATTACCCACTGGTATAACCTTAATGGTTTTGGTGGATAATATTTATAGTGTTAATTTATCCAATATGTAAGTGCTTCCGATGCCAATTTAAATGGTTTTATCCTCTGCCTGAATCTGTATATGTTTTGATGTCAATTTTGTCTAGTTTGTGGAATTTTGGTGAGAAAAGTTATTCTTATTCTTAGTGAATATTATGCTGCGGAAGTTCTTGGTAGGATTGTTGAAGCTCATCATTGTTCTGATGCCATGAAACTAAATCAAATCATGGAGAAAACTTACTATTGAAGCTGAAGCGGAAGACGAAGACGAAGACTATAAAGCCATTCTATCAACGAGAGCTTTTTTTCTTTTCTGTTTTTTTTTTTTTGGTTGGGGGTTGGAGGGGGGGGGGGGGCATGAAATTGGGTAGAACATTTTGTTCCATCTTTGTTTTCCTATTTTAATTGTTACCCAGTTAGCAAAAGCCACGTGGATTACCGCTTCTCCGTTCAGTTTTTCTGTTAGCATACTAAAACTACTAAAGTTTGGTAAAGTTAGGCCATAATTAGTGCTTAAGGTGATAGATTAAGGACAAATTTAGACCTTACTCCCAAAAATACAAGACAATTGAATGAATCCGAATTTATGTAGCTAACGTGTATCAGATACCGAATGAGTAAAACCAAAAAACAAAAGAAAGTAATCAACACATACATAGATGCCTACTTCCACATTTTGAAAAAGTAAAATATTTTAACAAAGAGGATCGCCAACTCAAAAAAACTCAAACCAGATTTGTGCACAAAAGCTTACTGGAAGTAATAGATTTTCCAGGTCCAGCTGTGTCTATTAAATTTTGTATAGGTAAAAAGGATCAGCTAATGTTAGTGACAAAGTAAATCTCTGGAAAAAGATGGCTTTAGACAGTTAAAATATGGCTAATAGCTAAGAGTTGTATTTACAACCAAATAACAGGAAGCCAAGAATCTAAAAATGTGTATAAGAGGAGTAAATAACATGTAAAACAAGTAAAGAAAAATCAACTCATTTGATCCACAAAATCAAATAGTAGGCAAGTCAATTAGCACAAAATACCTTGAATAAACTCAAAGCAGAAAACCAAAGCTTAAAGATTACACATTATTTCAAAACTTTGGGCGCCGTGACTATAAAAATTATATCTCTCAATAGACACGTCAAAAACAAGAGGGGCTTGGGACAAGAGGGGCTTGGTCTGATGGTAACCAACCCTCACTTACAACCGAGAGGTTGTGAGTTCGAGTCTCCCCAGGAGCAAATTCTGGGGATTTATGCCGGGGGTCTATTTGGAAACAGCCTCTCTACCTCAGGGTAGGGGTAAGGCTGCGTACACACTACCCTCCCCAGACACCACTGAGTGGTATTGTACTGAGTCGTACTAAAATAGACACGTCAAAAACACGATCCTCTTTTGCCGTTGGAAAAAGAAATTTTGGAACTACAATATACACAAAATTATAGTCCAGATATTATGTAGGTTTGTCCCCTTTCTTTGGTAATATTCTTCTTTCTACATTTGTTGAATGTTTTGTGTTGTTCTGTATTCAATGCGATTCAACTATATTTCATACTTTATCAGTATCATGATGGGTTATATATCAAGAGTATTTAATTAATCCATCCATATTTTTGGCCATCTTTGGTGAAACTATTATTTTTATCGGTTGAGTTCAACATAATAATCGTAAGAGTGAATTTCGTACCTTTTCTTAATTAGCCAAAGTACCTCAATCAAGTTCACAAATAGTAAAATATTAGTATGTATATTTTTGTTTTGCATGCTACTCATAAAAGTGTTCAGATATAATCATTGAGTCATGGAGTAAGAGTTTTGGTGCCAATACAAGTGATTGGTTAATTAAAAACTATAAGGTTTGTATACCAATCATTTTATAAAAATATCAAAATTATCTTGTCACGAATTATTCTCTTTAATATTGTGATAGGAATTGTTGGCAAGTTGTAACCGGGTCAAAAGAAGATTTAGCTCTATGCCTTTAAGAGAAACTTTGTTAATAAGTTCCATTCGCATGTGGTTGCAATCAGTAATTTAATGAATAATAAAATAGCCCCATAAATTTTAATTCCTCACTGGCATGGCATCACACACCAAATGGGAAAGTCTGAACTCCGGCATGACTCATACTGTTTGACTGAACATTGAAGAGCCGTGGTAATTTCGTGAAATTCTTTACATTAATATATTTTTGGTCAACGACTTATGAGATATCTGACAAAGGCCACTGGTAACTTATAGTTTAATCCATATGTAAGATTTCTTAGTTATACATCTTTTATGCGAAAATCTCCTTCTATCACAATAAAAAATAAACTGCCCCATGACCCTCGAATGCCTACTTATCAGCCAGTTCTTTTGAATGAAGTGAATACAAATATCATTCTCATATTTAAGGTATATTCTTTGTCAAATCTGGATAAACCATTTTAAGTTTATTTCGATTCGTAAATATAGCATTCATCTCCGAGTAAATAACTATTAATTCTCAGGATCTGTCAAAGGTTGGAACAGGTTTGACCTTTTACATAGCAAATTAAAGTTCATATGAACTAAGATTAGCAATCATTATTTGAAAGTTTATTTGAAGTAGTGATTGGCTTCAGTATTATTGACAAAAGTCAAATGAAAGAAGCTCATTTTTAAAATACTTCAGCCAATTCCAAGTCAAAGATACTTATAAGTCCTAACCAAGCAAGTTTGCTATGCAAGCACCAGTATGGACCGTGGTCCTTCCTTGCTAACAGCTATTCGAGCATAAACACTCAAATCAAATACAAAAATCTGTAAGATGTTTAATACATAAGAATTAGTATTTTCAGGAATGAAATTTCAGAAATTGAGACAATCAATGCTGAAATAAAGTATTTCATATTGTTTAAAGGTATCCAAACCACATCACAAGCAGAAGTATCATTTGAGTTGTCAAGAGGAATGACAATTGGCTTATCTACCGCAAACGTATTAAAGCACTGACCTATAATTTTTTAATACTTCAAAGTAATACAACATAAAGGGAAACCAATAGAAAATGAATGCAATTACCGAGAGTTTGTGCAATAATTTAACTGGTGAATACAAACAAAAGCCATGTAATGTAAACCTGTCAATAATTTTATAAAAATAGAACGAAACTCATCATTTTGTATTTGGTTTAATTTTTTTGAATTTTATTGCTAAATTTAGTATGCAATATACATTTAATTTTTTTATTGACTCGTCATTCTCTATTTGTTATACTCTACAGCTTTAGACATGCCACCCCATGTCATGGATCGGAAGAAAGGCTCAATTACTTCTTCTTCTCCTTTTTTGTTTCTCGATCCAATGGCCCTGGAGTGGCAGCGTTATGTGAGTCATCATTACATAAAAATATCTACTCTTAACTATATCCATCCTTGCATATTTACCTTAGTGTCATTCATCTCTCTTTCTCCTTTTCAGATTGCCTTATAATATTATAGAAATTGAATTTGTTACAATGAATTGATATATATTAGATATATTATTTTATATGATTCAAATTCCCTATGATATTTAGCATGTAGGAGCTCAATGTGATTTATTTTAGTAAATCAAAGAGTAATTGTTGGCTTATATTTTTTCTTTGTGAGTATAAATTTGTGTTTGAGAAAATGCTCATTACTAATGAAAGTTTTTCTTAAGTTTTATTGTTGTCATTTACATTAAAAACCTATTTAAATTGTAAACTATTTTTCTGTTTATCAACCATATCTTGATATAAACTAGATGAGGCCAGCATATTCAGAACTTTGATCAGTTGAATACCATCTTTGACAATAATTCTTCATCATCTCGCTCAAAGTAGCCCTTAAAGAGGAGGTGAATCTTTGGTCGATATGATGAGTGGCATTGCTGCAAATATCGAGAGGATTGTATATGCATTGATTGAGAGCAGCCAACACGTGTGGTTGGTCGAGGTGTGTTAGCATGATAAAAAAAATTCCAGAATTCGATGATGATTGAGCAATGCACGTGAGTTTCTTTCTCTCGACAAGACAAAAGTAAAGATGTTTCCCAAATTCGATAAAAACAGAGTTAGTGCACATAGATTAAACTTCATCTGGTGAAAAAAGATTTGAACCAAATGTGATATCCTTTATGAATGTACTTGAGACAAACATTTCTGAATTTTCATGTGGACTAATTCTTTAAAGCCAAGTACTTGTGTAGCATTATTCAAATATATTGTAAGAACTCTTTGAAATTGGTGGTCTCAAGAAAAAAAATTTAGACAAACAATCCAATGAAATTCATCTATTTGTTTTTGGGTTAATTCTTTTTAATCAAATGAAACTCATCTTTATGTTTTTACTTTAATTCTTTTTAATGTGGTCTATAAAATTAGTAAGCAATTATATATCTTTCCAATATCTCTGTCTAATTTTTTGTTTTCTTTTAACCGATTCGCGCATCACGCGGGTAAGTATACTAGTTAAAGATAATAACCCTAGATCTAAAACTAGTTTATGTGGATAATATGGAACCACGTTGAAATGGATTTAATGCAATACATAATAAATGTTGTTGTTTTAATGGTATGAGTACAAGTAATAAATAGCAATAAATGACAGTAAACATAAATAAGGAGGTGAATTCACCCAATAATGAAAGAGGTGAACGATTCCTTTTTCTAACAATGTTGAATGACAAGAATATAAGAGAATATTATACACTTTCTCGAATCTGGTGGAAATGACAATGGATAGAATGTAAAGATCGAATCTCACTCAGAAGAGCTTACTTTTCAGAAGTGTTCTTATCAAATAGAATATTACATGCCTTTTGCCTTATTTATCCTACTATTTATGTAGGATCCCTAAAAGGTACAACTGAAGGAATATTCAATAGACTATTCCTTTGAAAGTTTCAAAGCTGTACTAGCCGTTATTTCTATCCACGCTGCTCGACCTCTACCTAGATGAGCCACTCAACGGCTCATTATTGTTGACCACTAAACAACCTCGACCAAACTGCCCATGCTAAGTTACAATTTTAACAATGATTGCCTTTGTGTTGAATTCCTTGGTTGGATTTTGACCCATACAGTTAGTCCCTCCACTTATCGAGGTCGTCATTTGGTCGACCTCAATGAGTGGACTTTATTAGTCGCAGTTTGAGAAATCCGGACGGGGAGGTCGAGTAATGAGAATCGCGGCCGAGATGGTGATGTGGCGTTTCGAGAGCCACTCTTAATGATGTTGGTTCAGAATGATGTCACAGCCTCACGGATGAATTGCATCTTTTCCTGTGTCCCTGTGCTTCGATCCTAGTGCATTTGATGGTAACTTATCTCGATCCGAGCACCGGTGTTCTCTATAAATAAGGGGGAACCCTTTGAATGAACCATTACATTTTTTAATCTTTTGAACCTACATCTTTTCTTCTTTTGTATTCCTACTTTCAGCAACCTTCACAATTATCACTTCTGCATTTTCAATTCCTTCACATATACATAACAAAAAGATGGTTAGTACATCTTCCAACCCTGATGGGACCTCTGACCCAGTTATGTTGTCAATGGTCATGCCCTCTTATGATGAAGGGGAAGCCATTGTTGCAGAGGATGAAAGCTTCCCCACTATGGAGGATATCATTCCTCGTAATTTGGGCTCCAGGTGAGACTTCTCGACGTTACATGTGGACGAGCCTGGGTGTGAAATTCGAGATGAAAGCAGCCCATCTTGCTAAGCTTAAGGCCAAGTACAACATCCGTTATCACATTGATCTGGTCCCAAATGGGAATGACGTGGTCTAGATTCATCGTCTTGAGTATTGCGCATTCTACGCGTACCCATTCCAAGTGAGCCATTCTATTCCTCTTCAATCATTGGCGGAGGATTTTTGCCGCTACTACGACATCTTTTCGGCCCAGCTTTCCCTTATATTTATAAGCCTTTTATCATGTTTATAAAGTATGCGGAGTTGGCCAACCATGGAATTTCCATCCACCATCTGTTGTATCTTTTTGCGTCGAGCTTTCATAGGGGCACGATAATACATCTCCGCCACCGTAAGACCAATGGACATGTAGTGAAAATGGACGATAAGACAAATTGTCAATTTTGGTTCAAATTTTTCTATGTCAAGTACAGATCACGGGGTGGCAAACCCCAGTAGACTCCCTGAAGCGTGGAACTTCGCATGTAAGTATTTTCTCTAATTGATTGTTTGTTGCTTTTCTCCAGTGACTTAATCAATCTTCTTCCTTTTTTTGCAGCCGAGAATGAGCCTCCTATGTTGGTTATCGATATTCGCGACTAAGTGACTCAAATTTTACCCCACACGGTGGGGATTCGTGAGTGGTCGTCGTTCAACAAGAAGTTTGGGCGTAAATCTTCTTCGACCAGTAAATCAAGTTTTGATAATCAGTTACTTAATACTGTTTTTTTCACTTAATGTAGCTTTTCCTTGTTGTTAGTCAGAGGATTCCAAGGAAAGCGAGCGTTCCCACCCCCGCTTTTTGCCAATCGGGTGCCTTGACAGGGTCTCTGCTAGCTGTGACTGTAGGAGATTCCGCACAGACTGTTGCTTCTTTTCAACCCCTGGACCTGCCTAGGCCTGGTCGCTGGGTGGCTGCCCCATCAACGTAGATTCCAACTTCTTCTATACTGCATTTAGTGGACGATTTGTCACCGAGCAAGGAGGAAGATAAAAGGCGAAGAGTAGAGGTTGGCAGCAAGGCGGTGGGGAACGAGGGGCCGATCCTGAGCTAGCCACGATCGCACTCGAGGGTGGTATAGTTTTAGACGTAGAGACTGCGTCCCCTTCAGATATGGAGTTTTCTCCCTTGTCAGAGGTCGCCGTGGAAGAGGAGGGAGATCAAAGACAGGGGAGGTCGTTCCGAGGAGTGATCCCTTGATGTTAGAGTGGACTGACGTTCCTTCCTCTACCGAGGAAAGGGAGAAAGGTGTGGCCATGTATGACAATGAGCCCGATTCCTACGTCGGCCCAGAAGGGGAAAGGATGTTTGATGAGGGGTTTACCCGAGTAGAGGTGATAACGAAGGGATCTACTTATTCTATTGTCACTCCCTTCGATTGCGACTTGTTGATGAACACAGAGAACATAGTCCCTTCTCTGGTCTCTCTTTGCTCTAGTGCTAAGAATGTGACTTTACAGTCATTTAAGGATGTCGATATGTTGTTAGGCATATTTAGAATAGCTTTGAGAATAAGTTTGTATTTGTTTTTGTTTTTCTCGTACTTTACATCCTTTTCTCCTTTTTGTTTTTACTAACTCTTTTCGGATCTTCCTCTTCTCTTAGATTCTCAGTTTGAAGATTGAGAGTGCCCACCGAGAGAAGAAGGGGAAAGTTGTTTTTAGGAAAATGGTTTTAAAGTATCATAAATATCGTGAGATGCGCCCCCGGTTCAGCACGAACGGTAATTTCCACTCCCTTAGAGATGAGTTGAGGCAAAAGGATGATGAGTTTGTGAGGGTCATCGGTAGATGTAGTGATCTCGAGGGAGCGCTTAGAGCTAAGGAGGACGATCTCGAATAGAGCAAGGGGTTCATGGCTAAGTGTGTCGAGCTTCAAGATCAAGTGGAATCCATGCGGGCCGAGCTTGAGCAGAGCTCGATCAGAGCAAACGGCTTAAGTGATGAGTTGATCGAAAAAGTGGCAGAGTTGGAGAGGGCCAAGGAGGCCATGGCAGCGGCTTTGGCGAAGGTGGCGACATTAGAGGATACCATCCGGGTCCTTAGATCTGAGCGGGCAAATGATGTAGAGACGGTCACGCTCAAAAAAAGGGAGGCAAGGTTTGACGAACGGATTGGTGCTTTGAGAAAGTGATTTCAGACCTAAATGAGCAGATTGCCATTCTTGAGGCCAAAAAGGTGCAGCTACTGGCTCAATCATCTTCATATCGTACTTCCACTTATCCTGATGTTCCACATGATTTGTATAAGAAGTGGATTCATGTCGAAGCTCAACTAGACATATTCAGGGGCTTGATGATGGCAGGGAAGGTTTCTGAGGTTGAGTTTGAATATGCTCGTGCTAAGGCGCACGTAGGGGTCGTCTATGGTTATGATCCTGCCACGCTGAAGGCTGGTGATGGTGAAGATGACTTGAACGGGCTTGAGCCAAGTGCCTGGTATGATGACAGATAGCCTGATGGCAAGGACGATGGTAGGATTCATGGTGGAGGCGATGCTGCTGAGTATATTTTTTTATAATCTTTTGTTTTTACTTTTGTGGGTGTCATTTTGGCCCTTGTAAGCTACAACTTGATTTGGAATGTTATTTTTGCTATTTATTTCCGAGTCTTCTCTTGTTTCCTTGAATATATTTCTCAATTGATTGCTTTGATTAAAGGAATTGTGTTGGTATGCGTTAGCTCAAATGTGATCGAGTGTCTTTGATTAGTTCGAGCGAAGTCAAATGTTGCCATAATTAGCTTGAATGGAGTTAGCTGTGATCAAGTTCTAGCAATACCGAATGTTCTCATCGTCGCCTCATCACAAACCTCCTTGAGAAAACCAAATTGGGACAAAACTCAAGTGAGGGAAAAAGAGTATGACTCGAAGAACATATTTCCTTAGAAGTTGAAATACTTGAGGTGGGCGATGTTCAAGTTGTATGGTAATAGTTTCCCCTCTATTGTTTCTAGTTGGAACGACCCTTTGCGTACTACTGCCGTGATTTTGTATGGTCCGTCCAAATTAGTCCCTAGCTTTCCTTCTCGTGGGTCCTTGCTTTCCTGTCTTTTGACTTTGAGTACGTAGTCTCCAACTTTGAGTGGTCTGATCTTGTCTTTTTTGTTGTAGTATCACTCTGCCTATTGTTTCTGAGTGCCCATTCTTATGTAAGCCATATTTCTTCGTTCTTCATCCTCTTTGAGTTCTGCCTCCTGCATTCATCTTTTCTCGGCCCCCTCTCATGTGAGTACCTAAGACTTGGTTCTCCGACCTCGATCGGTATTACAGTATTAGTCCCATAAACCAGTGAGTACGGTGTTTCTCTTGTGCTTATTTTCACCGTTATGTAGTATGCTCATAGCACTTCCGGCATTAACTATGGCCACAGTCCCTTGGCGTTCTCGAGCGTCTTCTTCGTGATATTCAATATTGACTTGTTGGAGGACTCAGCTTGCCCATTTCCCATGGGATGATATGGTGTGGAGAGTATTCTTTTGATATGCCATTTCTCGAAGAACTCGACAATCGTTTTCCAGTGAATTGAGGCTCGTTGTCACAACTGATCTCTTTGGGAAGGCCAAAACGACACACGATATTCCTTCATATGAATGCGATCACTTCTTGCTCATGTATTTGGGTGAATACACCTGCTTCTACCCACTTGGAAAAATAGTCAGTTAAAACCAAAAGAAATCATACATTACTTCGAATCCTTGGGAAAGGTCCGACGATGTCCATCCCATTTGATGAAAGGCCAGGGTGAGGTGACTGAGTAGAGGTGTTCGCCCTCTTGGTGGGTCATAGGAGCATATTTTTGTCATTGCTCACATTATTTCACGAAGTCGACAGCTTTTTTTTCGTTTTGGGCCAGTAGTAGCTTGCTCGTATGAGGCATCTGACAAGATCTAGATTGATGGTATGAGCTCCACAATGAACTTCCTCGAGGATGTGCCGCGTCTGGTTTGGGCCTAAGCATTTTGCTAGGGGGCACCATATAGTTTTTGTACAAGTCGTTGTTTATGACGTTGTACCTGGCTACCTGCATTCGAAGATTTTTAGCTTCTTTTATTGTCTGTAAGCACTACATCCTGCAAATATGTGACAATACGATTGCACCAGTCCCAAGTTAGGTTTATAGTGTTGAGGAGAGTAAGCACGCTCCATTTTCCGGTTATATTTTTATTGGCCACTGCTAATTTGACAAGGCCGCCTGTATTGATATTCTGTGCTGGAAGGAATTGGTCGAGCTGGCATTCATCGAATTCAGGTAACATCTTGCATATCTCGACCTGGAATTTTTGCAATCTTTGTTCCTTGATTTGGAAAGTCCCTGTGACTTGATTGAGAACGAGCTACGAGTTGCATCGTAGGACGATGAGCTTCTCTTTGTACTTCAGTGCTAACTTTAGCCTAATAACGACCTCGTACTCAGCTTTGTTATTAGTCATATCTAGGTATCTTACGGACTAGAGAATTACTTCACCTGTTGGGACCTCGATCACGAGTCTCAGTCCCGATCCTGAAGCGTTAGAGGTACAAAACCCATAGGTCATGCATTTGGGGGAAGTACCGGCTGTGAGCACGTGATTTTTGCCCTATATATGAATTACTCCCAGAAAATTCAAAATAAAACAATTTTTAGTTTGCTTGGAATTGTTGTGAATTTTGTGTTATTTTTCTTGTATTATTTGCATTTATCTGTGCATGTTTATTCGTTAAATTAATAAAAAATACAAAAAATATGTCGCATTTACATTTAGGATTTAATTCTACAATTAGGAGTAATCAAGTTTGTTTTACAAAATGAAAATCACAAAAATAGGCATCTTTTGCATTTTTAGACTTTAATGTCCAAATTGCATGATTGTGTTTAAATTGTTATTTAATTTTAAATGATAAGTGTTATTAGGAGTTAATTAGTATTTTAAGATAATTTTGATTTTTATAATTTAATCTTAGCATTTTAGTTTTATTGATTAGGAAGTTGAATAAATAGAAGAGAACAAAATATAGAAGAAAAATCGGATTGGGCCATCTTCCAAATTAAACAAACTAGCCCCAAATATCTCACCAACCCCAACCCAAAACTCACGGGGTCAACCCAACCTGGTCTGCCCCATAACCCAAACAACCGCTCTCTTCACTTCATTTTTCATTTTCCAAACCTTAACCTAAAACACCCACCTCCCACATCCTTTCTCCATCTTCCTTAACCCACCCCTATCTCCTTCAATCTTGCAAACCACCCAAGCTCCACATCCATGGCTGCCCTTCCCTGCCAGTCGACCGCCTTCCCCCACGACCACCCTCGTCTCTAGACTCACGTCCAAACGACCTGCCACAGCCATGAACAACCAACCAAATGACCTGCAGCCCCATCCAAACATCATCAACGTCCAGCAACCACCAACAGCCCAAACGATCCCCATCGTTCCCCCTTCGACCACCCAAAATGTCCAGTTCATCAACCAAACGACCCCACGCCAGTTCTACCTTGAGCTAGCCCACCAGCGAGCTCCGTCACCTCACCGAACCAGGAACGAGCAACCTCAACTTCACGTTGACCCGCTTCTGCCTAGCCCGTCGTCCCCCAGCCTCCTCGTCGACCGTACACGCACACAGAGTCATAAGCAGAAAGTCGGGCAGTTGGGTTTAACTAGTTTCCTCATCGTATTTTTAGTTATGGAACCATTAAGTTCGATGAAGTTATTACTATTTGAGTTTTGTATGCCAGGGTTTGAGTTCGTTGAGGTTACGATCAACAACTCATTTGATTTGGGTCATTTGGTCCTGATATCTTGCTGTTTCATTTTGCTTTAATCGGCAAGCTCCTTCAGGTCCGTCCTTAATCTTCTTTGTTATGCTGGTATGATTCTGTTTTAATAGTTGTGTAAAAAATATTTAGAGTTTATATCTTGTATTTCATTTTTGTGTTGATTATCCTACCATGTTTTTTTTTCATTTTGTTGTCTCTTGATTAAATCTTTCAATCCTTCCTCTTTGTTGTATTGCTGTTGGGTGTTAATTTGAATTTCAATTGATGATTGATTTTTAGTGACTTGAATCTACTTATTGTTCTGTTAAGTTGTTTCTGAGGTGAATCTGACTTTATTGAAGTGATTCTTAAATATTGTTGATTATGAGTTTGTTCATGAGATTAATGATTGAATTTGATTAGGAATTTTGTTATAGCTGTAATGATTTGGTGTTTAAATTAAGAATCAAATTTTTCATTTGATATTTTTTGGTATAGATTGAAGGGATGGGGTATAATAGTATTTTCAATAATTTTGGGGGTATTTTTAGAATTTAAAATTTGGACAATTATTTATTTTAAGTGCTTTGTCCCCTAGATTAAAGTATTATTAAAATAATATAGTGGGGGACAAGACTTAATTATGTAAAGTAAAAGGGGATTAATAATGAGGTCTTCATTGACCAATGAAAAAAGGAGGGGACTGTGGGGTCCGTATTGACTACTTTTTACTTAGTTAAAACGATAAATAGTATAGGTAATAATAAAAAGATAAAAAATCACATAGTTATAAGAATATGAGCTAGAAAGTAAAAAAGGTAAAATGGTTAGTAATAATAGTTTAAAAGTAAAAGTTAATAGTTAAAAGGATAGAGGAAAGAGTCTTGCTTTGAATATATAATATGACTCATTTAACACTTAAAGCAAAACTGAATTTAGACATCAGAAATTTCAGAACATAAGAGGACGAAAAAACAGAGAATAAGAAAGAGAATTTGAGAGTTAAAAAATAAGAAGAGCTGAAAACCCCACTGTTTATTTGAAGCCTCTCTTTTTGCTTCTTGATTTTATTTCTCTTGATTCAGATATACTAAGACTGATCTTAAGTAACTCTAGTGTATCTTTGAGTTCATTTGGCTGGTGTTGATATTGTTGTGGTTTAAAGTCTGTTTCTGTTGGTGCTTTCTGGCTTGATCTTACTGGGTTTCTGGTATGTTGTTGTTGGTTTGCTGGGTATTGTTAAAATCTGTTGCTGGGTTTAGCTACTGATGTTGCTGTTTCGTTGTGTTGATTACTGCCTTGCTGATTTCTCACCTTCCTCTTCTCTTGTTTCCAATACCAGGTACACGACTGTAACACTAGCTATTGTAAGTTGAAAAATGTAGAAGCATGAATACATATAAAAAATGGAAGTTTGAAGCTTTAATTTAACTTTTTCTTCTTTACATGATTTTATTTTAGAACATTTCTTATACTACTGTTATGTAGATTTCTGCCAGCTTTGTATAGCTGGAATCAGTTTGATTTGGATTAATTGAAGTTATAATTATAATGAACTATTAGGATGTAGTTACCAGCTGTAGTAATATTTGCTTGTAGAATAAGGCACGAAATAATTCTCCATTTTTACGAACTTGAGTGCAATTTTGGTTTGCATTAATCTAATAACTAATAAAAGGCTTGAAATTATAAACATGAAACTAATTAGGGCTTTTTCTCTTTTATTTTAGAGACGAATTTATTAGGAAAAATGTAGTTACTTTAGGATTATCCTTTTAAAATAAATGAGATGAGCCTCGCCTAATAAAACATATAAGTTGTTGGGCCTTCAATAAATGTATATATTTAAATACTTAGGCTCAGAGATGGGTGGTTTAGCTAATTGCACGGCCTTCTCGAAAATAATAATGCGGTAGACTTTATAGGCGCATGCTTTGATAGTATTACCTCCCTAAACTCGGGTGCACATTTATGTAACCCAAATCCAAATCTCAACGGAGACGAAATGTGTTGATGACCACTGGTACACTGGTTGTGACGTGGTTCAAGATACGTTTTCACAACGTTGCAACTCCTTTGTTAAAAATGATAACATTAATAATAAAAGCGGTAAAAGAGTCATAATTTTCACTAAGTACATAATTGAAAAAAAATCAGATAATTAAGCCGAATATGACAGTTGAGCGACCGTGCTAGAACCACGGAACTCGAGAATGCCTAACACCTTGTCCCGGGTTAACAGAATTTCTTATTCAGATTTCTGGTTCGCGGACTGTTAATAAGAGTCAATATTTTCCTCGATTCGGGATTAAATTGTTTACTTGGGACACCATAAATCTCCCAAGTGGAGACTCTGATTCTGTAATAATAACCTTGTTTCGATTTTTTATTAATTTGAAAAACTCATATACACCCCGCTCGTGGGGCGTAAAAAGGAGGTGTGACACCGGTTGCTTCCTTTTTGACTTCAGGCATTATTTTTGCAATGAAGTCGGCGATAAAGTTGGTGAGTAATTGTGACTTTGTCGTTGTTCACAACTGATAGGTTATATTGTGCTCGCTCAATTCTATGACCTATTTGGATAATCTGCACGACAACTCGGGTTTATGCAGAATACTCCTCATGAGAAAGATCGTGACTACCGAGATGAAATAGGGTCTCTTCTTTCGTGAGCTACGACCAAAGCCAGGACCAGCTTCTCAAGGTATGGATACCTCGTCTCGGCGTCAACTAGAGTTTTGCTACTATAGTAAATGGAAGATTCTGTATGTCACGACCCGGATTTTCCCACCATCGGGAGTCGTGATGGTGCCTACTGTCGAAGCTAGGCAAGCCAACCCCTTCTTAATCATTTTCACAATAACCTTAATCTAAAGCAAATTAAATACTGAAATAATTAATTAAAGCACGCGGAAGACTTTTAGCAATAATAGCAATGACAAAATACGGAAATTAACAACATGCCTCTACCCAGTATCTGGTGTAACTACTCACGGATGACTAAAAGAGTACTAAAAACAATAGTCTGAAAGAAATACATAACATGTCTGTTTGATACAATTAAACAAACTTGAAAAGATAGGGGAGACTCAGGGACCGCGAACGCCAGCGAACTACCACAGAGTCTCTGGACTGAAGGATCGCCCCTAACTACTGTAGTCGTCCGTAGACTGTGTCCTGACCTGTGCACAAAAAGGCACAGAAGTGTAATATCAACACAACCGACCTCATGTGCTGGTAAGTGCCTGGCCTAACATCGGCGAGGTAGTGATGAGGCTAAACCGTACCTACCACAATCAACCTGTACAGATAAATGTGCAATAATAGAAAGAGAACAAGAATTTAAACAGATAAAGGGGAGGGGACATGCTTGGGGGAGTAACAGTTCAATTATAACTTCAACAAACAAGAGATGAAAATGAATAAATAATAACTTATTAAAGAAAAACCAGTGAAATCAACAACTGCACGGCATCACCCTTCGTGCTTTGACTCTCACTCCTCACCAAGAATGTCAAATATAATGCACGGCATCACCCTTTGTGCTTTTACTCTCACTCCTCACCAAGAATGTCAAATATAATGCACGGCATCACCCATCGTGCTTTTACTCTCATTTCTCACCAAGAATGTCAAATATAATGCATGGCATTACCCTTCGTGCTTTTACTCTCATATCTCACCAGAAATGTCAAATATAATGCACGATATCACCCTTCGTGCTTTTACTCTCATATCTCAACAGGAATGTCAAATATAATGCATGGCATCACCCTTCATTTTTTTACTCTCAATATAAGCACGGCATCACCCTTCGTACTTTTACTCTCAATTCCTCACCCAATCAATGGTCACAACCAAACGGGAAAGGAAATATATAACAAGACAAAATATCCCGGCAAAGGAGAATAATTCAACAATAATTCCCGGCAAGGGAGAATAACTCAACAATAAATCCCGACAAAGGAATAAAACTCAACAATAAGTTCCGGCAAGGGAAATGTACCAAAATTTCCTTTTTAGTTCATTTGATTCGCAACTATCACTTCATAGTTCATTTAGCAGGTAGCTATCACATTTGTTCACTTCTTTCGAAATTTTAATAGCAATTATGACTCACGGTCATGCTAGACTCAGGCACATAGGTAACCGTCACCATACCTATATACCGACTCCACATAGCACATAGCAAATATTAACCTAATCATATTCCCTCAAGCCAAAGTTAGATAAGGCACTTACCTCGAATCCGAAAATATCAACTCAAAACTCAACAATCGCATTTCCTCTAGAATTCGACCCCGAACCAACGATATCTAACATAAATCGATTCAATATTATCAATAAAAGCACAAGGATACAATTTCCTAGCATAGAAATTCATTTCAAATTTTTCTTCCAAAAATACCAAAATCTGACACCGGGCCCACATGGTCCAAACTCGAGGCTCGGACCAAATTCCAATTACCCATAACCGCACGAGTCCAAATATATGATTTGTTTTAAGATAACCTCACATTGAGGTTGAATCGCCCAAAATTCTCAAAAACCTAACTCTACCAAAAAGTCCTAATTTTTACCATGATTCTAAGAGTTAGGGCTAGAAAATTGATGTTTAGAATAAACCCCCAAAACTCAAGATTTTCATTTCAAAGTTCAAAACTTTCAAATTTTCCATTTTTAGTTTGAAACACGTCAAAAGACGTCTGTTTTCAACCAAACTTTATAGATAGCGCTTAACGCCCATTTAAGACTTGTACTGGGCGTCCAAACCAAAAGATGAGTCCGATACTATTAATTTTGATCAATTTTCATTTTCATTTTTCCTTAGGCATTTTCAGAAAATATTTTCACAGAAAATCTCTGTACTCCGGCTTGGGACCTCGGATTTCGATTCCGGGAAAACGCCCGGATCCCAACTTTCCGTACGACCCTTCGGGACCGTCACATCACGGATCCGGGCCGTTTATCCAAAACATTGACCAAAGTCAACTATATCAATATTATTATCAAAATTCACTGTTTTTAACACAGAATTCAAATATTTCCACATAAAAAGTTTTCGACTTCGCACCCAGACTGCCCACGGAAATCGAGGCAACCAATTAAGAGGTTTTCAAGGCCTCGGAAGCGTAGGTAAAGGGAATATTACTCACATCCTCCAACTCTAAAACAACTGTTTGTCCTCGAACGTACAAAAGAAAGGAGTACCTGAGTCGGGGAATAGATGGGTATAACGACTCCGTATATCGAACTTGGACTCCCAGGTCGATTCCTCAAGAGGCTGACCTCTCCAGTGAACACGCACTGAAGGAAAACTTCGTGGCCTCAGCTGTCGAACCTGCCGATGTAAAATAGCCACCGGCTCCTCCTCATATGATAGATCCTTGTCCAATTAGACAGTACTGAAATCTAACACGTGTGTGGGATCACCGTGATACATTCGAAGCATGGATACATGAAAAATCGGGTGCACAGCTGACAAACTAGGCAGCAATGTAAGTCTATAAGCCACATTCCCACACGGTCAAGAATCTTAAATGTGCCAATATACCTAGGGCTAAGCTTTCCCTTCTTCCCGAACCTCATCACTCCCTTCATAGGCGATACACGGAGCAATACCCGCTCACCAACCATGAAAGAAACATCCCCGGCCTTATGATCTGCAAAACTCTTCTGCCTAGACTGAGCTGACTGAAGTCTGTCCTGAATGATCTTGACCTTATCCAAAGCCTCATGTACTAAATCTGTACACAATAACCGAGCCTCTCCCGGCTCAAACTATTCGACTAGGAACCGACACCGTCTACCATATAACACCTCACATGGAGCCATCTGAATACTAGACTGGTAATTTTTGTTGTAGCAAACTCTGCTAAAGGAAAGAACTGGTCCCATGAGCCTCCAAAATCAATAACGCAGGCTCGGAGCATATCCTCAAGAATCTGAATAGTCCTCTCGGACTGACCGTCCATTTGGAGGTGAAATATGTACTCAACTGGACCTGGGTGCCCAACTCATGCTCCGAGCTCTCCAGAAATGCGAGGTAAACTGCGGAACCCGATCCAAAATAATAGATATGTTCACCCCATGAAGACGAACAATCTCCCTGATATAAATCTCTTCATACCTCTCGGATGAATAGGTGGTGGCAACTGGGATGAAATGCGTTGACTTAGTCAGCCTATCAAAAATAATCTATATAGCATTAAACTTCTTCTGAGTCATCGGAAGGCCAGTAACAAATCCATGGTGATTCTCTCCCACTTCCACTCGGGAAGCTCAATCCTCTAAAATAACGCACCGGGCCTCTGATGCTTGTACTTAACGTGCTGACAATTCAGACAACGAGCCACATATGCAACAATGTCTTTCTTCATTCTACGCCACCAATAATGCTGTCTCAAATCCTGGTACATCTTCGCGGCACACAGGTGAATAGAAAATCGAGAACTGTAGGCCTTTGCTAAGATCGACTCTCGAATACCATCAACGTTGGGAACACAGACTCGCCCCTGCAACCTCAATACACCATTATCTCCCAAAGTCATCTCCTTGGAACCTCCCCACTGCACCGTGTCTCTCATGAAACACAAATGGAGATCATCAAACTGCCGCTCCCGGATACGCTCCATCAATGACGAGCGACCGTGCAAGCTAACACCCTGCTGGGCTAAGAAATATCCAATCTCACAAATGTATTGGCCAAGGCCTGAACATCCAAGGCAAGCGGTCTCTGGCTGACAGGAATATATGCAAGACTACCCATGTTGGCGGACTTTCTACTCAACGCATCGGCCACCACATTGGCCTTCCCGGGGTGGTATAAAATAGAAATATCATAGTCCTTTAACAACTCCAAACACCTCCGATGTCTCAAATTCAACTCTTTCTGCTTGAACAAGTACTGCAAGCTCTTGTGATCTGTGTACACCTCACACGTCACACCATACAAATAATGCCTCCAGATCTTCAAGGTATGAACAATGGCTACCAACTCTAGGTGATAAACTGGATAATTCTTCTCGTGGATCTTCAACTGCCTCGAAGAATATGCTATGACCTTGCCGTTCTGCATCAACACTGCGCCAAGTCCGATGAGGGAAGCATCACAATATACACTATAAGGCCCAGATCCCGTGGGCATAACCAATACTGGTGCCATAGCCAGAGCTTTCTTGAGCTTCTGGAAGCTCGCCTCGCACTCATCTAACCACCTGAACTGGGCACCCTTCTAGGTCAATCTAGTCATCGGGGCTGCGAACGAAACGTTTGTAGTAACCAGCTAACCCCAAGAAGCTCCGAATCTCTGTAGCTGAAGCTGGTCGAGGCCAGTTCTTGACTGCCTCTATCTTCTTCGGGTCTACCTGAATCCCCTTTGCTGATATGACATGACCCAGGAATGCGACTGAACTCAACCAAAATTCGCACTTTGAAAACTTGGCGTACAACTAGCTATCCTTCAGAGTCTGAAGAACCACTCTGAGGTGCTGCTCATGCTCCTCCTGGCTGCGGGAGTAGGCCAAGATATCATCAATGAATACAATCAAAAATAAATACAAATAAGGCCTGAACACTCGGTTCATCAACTCCATTCATGCCACCGGGGCATTGGTCAACCCAAAAAACATGACCAATAACTCGTAATGCCCATACCGAGTATGAAATGTTGTCTTAGGGACATCAGACGCCCTAATCCTCAGCTGATGATAACCAGACCTCAAATCTATCTTCGAAAACACTCTGGCACCCTAGAGCTGGTCAAACAAATCATCAATCCTCGGCAGTGGATACTTGTTCTTTATCGTCACCTTGTTCAATTACTGGTAATCAATGCATATCCTCATCGACCCGTCATTTTTCTTCACAAACAACACTGGTACACCCCAGGGTGATACACTAGGTTAAATGAAACTCTTATCAAGCAAGTCCTGAAGCTGCTCCTTTAACTCTTTCAACTCTGGCGGGGCCATGCGATACGGTGGAATAGAAATAGGCTGAGTACCCGGAGCCATATCAATACAAAAATCAATATCCCTATCAGGCGCCATACCCAGCATGTCTGAAGGAAAACCCTCGGGGAACTCCCGAACAATAGGGACAGAATCGATAGATGGAATCACAAACATACGCTAAATATGCTAGACACCCTTTTTCAACCATACGCCGACCCTTGACATACGAAATAACACTACAGGTGGCATGACTTGGAGTACCTCTCAACTCAAGTCGGGGCAAATCTGGCAAGGCCAAAGTCATTGTCTTGGCGTAACAATCCAAGATAGCATGATATAGGGACAACCAGTCCATCCCCAATATAATATCAAAGTCCACCATGGCTAGAAGCAATAAGTAGACACGGGTCTCGAGACCCTAAAATACTACCATAAAAGAATGATATACTCGGTCCACTGTAGAATAACCAACCGGTGTGGACACATATCATGATCAAATAGGGGGCAAAATAGGATGACACATAAAAATAAGTAGATCCCGGATCAAATAATACTGAAGCACCCCTATCACAAACAAGTATAGTACCAATAATCACAGCATCAGATGACTCGGCCTCCGGCCTGGCTGGCAATGCATAACAACGGGGCTGGCCCCCGCCTCCCTGAACTATATCTCTGGGAAGATCTGTTGCGGGCTGACCCCTACCTCTAGCTGTCTGGGCTCCACCTCTACGGTCTCTCCCTCCACCTATATGATCCCTACCCCCACCTCTATCTAGCTGGGCGGCCTGTGGATCAGCTGCCGCTTGGGTCGTACGGCGAGGACCCTGCTTCTGAGAACTACTCGAGGCTCGAGGGCAATATCTGACAACATGACCTATGTCACCACAACTCTAACATGCCCTCGGCGGCTCAGGCTGCTAGCCTTGACGACCAGTATGTCCTTCCCTGAAGCTTTGAAGCGGCGGTGCAATGATGGGGGCTGGTAGTGCGCGGAAAGATTGCTGATCCGAATAATGCTACTGATGACCACCACCGCCTGGTGTACCATGAGAAACATGAAGTGCCTATTGGAAAGGTCTCTGGGGATGGCCTCTGTCATAGAAATCCCTACGTCCAGATGAGGTACCACTAAATTTGCCAGAATGTCGAGGCCTCTTGTCTGAACCCTGACTACCTCCTCGAGCCAATTCCATCTTTACTCGGCGGTCCCCATTGTCCGCCTCCTGAAAAGTAATATCACTGCCAACTCCCATAGACATCTGAAGGCGAATTGGCTGAATCAATCCATCAATTAACCTCCGGATCCTCTCCCGGTCTGTAGGGAGTATCACTACTGCATGGCGTGCCAAGTCAACAAATCTAGTCTCATACTGTGTAACTATCATGTAGCCCTGCTGAAGGAGCTCAAACTGTCTGCGAAGTGCCTCCCACTGAGTGACGGGGAGAAACTTCTCCAAAAATAGCTCTGCGAACTGATCCCATGTCAAGGCTGGTGACTCTGCCGGTCTAGATATGCAATAATCCCTCCACCAAGTCTTAGCGGACCCCACAAGTCAGAAAGTGCAAAAATCGACCCCAATGGTCTCTACTATCCCCATGGTCTTGAGGATCTCATGGCAACTGTATAGAAAATCTAGGGATCCTCCGATGAAGCACCGCTGAAAGTGGTGATGAAAAGCATCAAGAACTGATCAAGTCTCCACAAAGCATCTGAAGACATGGCCGTACCATCTCTGGCCTGAACTGTAATGCCTGTCTGAGCTGCCACCGCGGGCTGAACCAACAGAACCTGAGTCAGGGGAGCTACCTGCTCCGAAGTACGTATAGCAGGAGTCTGAACACCTCATCCAGCCTAAGAAGTGGCTGGTGCTACTGGCAGCAATCCCGCTCTAGCGACACTGTCCATAAAGTCTGCTATGCGGACAAGAGCATCGTGGAGATCCGAAGAAAACATCACTCCTCCTGGGACCTGAGCTGGGCCCACAGCTGGTGGAGCTGGAACCTCCTCATCAAGGTCAATATGAGGCTCCACCTCTGGAACTGCCGCCCGGGCTGAGCTTTGCCCCTGCCACGGCCTCTGGCATGGCTTTGGCCCCTGCTCCTCGCAGGAGCTGCTGCTGGGGGCTCAGATTACTGTGTGGAAGAAGAAGACGCACGTGTTCTCGCCATTTTCGAAAGAATAGAGTAGAACGATAATCAGTATTTGAGAAACAGAATCGCACGATAAGAATGAACAAAGTGAAAATTTTTTCCTAACCCTATATCCTCTGGGGATAAATACAAACGTCTCCGTACCAATCCCTCAGACTCTATCAAGCATGTCTATGAGTTGTGAGACCCAAGTAACCTAGTGCTCTGATATCAACTAGTCACGACCCGGATTTGCCCATCATCGGGAGACGTGATGGCTCCTACTATCGAAGCTAGGCAAGCCAACCCCTTTTTAATCATTTTCACAGTAACATGAATCTAAAGCAAATTAAATACTGAAATAATTAATTAAAACACGCAGAAGACTTTTAGTAATAATAACAATGACAAAATGCGTAAATTAACAACATGCCTCTACCCAGTATCTGGTGTCACTACTCACGGACGACTAAAAGAGTAATAAAAATAACAGTCTGAAAGAAATACATAACATGTATGTTTGATACAATTAAACAAACTGGAAAAGATAGGGGAGACTCGGGGCCCGCGAACGCCAGCGAACTACCATAGAGTCTCTGGACTGAAGGATCGCCCCTAACTACTGTAGTCGTCCGTAGACTGTGTCTTGACCTGTGCACAAAAAGGCACAGAAGTGTAGTATTAACACAACCGACCTCATGTGCTGGTAAGTGCCTGGCCTAACCTCGGCGAGGTAGTGATGAGGCTAAACCGGACCTACCACAAATAACCTGTACAGATAAATATGCAATAACAGAAAAAGAACAAGAATTTAAACAGATAAAGGGGAGGGGACATGCTGGGGGAATCAGAGTTCAATTATAACTTCAACAAACAAGAGATGGAACAGAATAACTAATAATTTAATAAAGAAAAACCAGTGAAATCAACAACTACATGGCACCACCCTTCGTGATTTTACTCTCACTCCTTACTAAGAATGTCAAATATAATGCACGGCATCACCCTTCGTGCTTTTACTCTCATTTCTCACCAAGAATGATCAAATATAATGCACGACGTCATCCTTCGTCCTTTTACTCTTATATCTCACCAGGAATGTCAAATATAATGCACGGCATCACCCTTCGTGCTTTTACTGTCATATATCACCAAAAATGTCAAATATAATGCACGACATCACCCTTCGTGATTTTACTCTCAATATACAGTGCACGTAGAGGTGGCTAATGGGTCTACCGGTCCGGGCCGGGTCGGATTTTTTCCGACCCGTCCGGGTTCCGGTCCGGGTCGGGCCGGGTCGAACAGTAACGGGTTGCTAAGGGGCCGGGTTGGTTCGGGTTACAATTGAACCATACGGGTTATGGGTTGAAAGGGGCCGGGCTGGGCCGGGTTTAGTATATTTTAAACTTTTTTTTAAATTAAGTATAACTATTAAGTTATAATTATGTTAATACTTTGTAATCATTGAATGAAATCATAAATACAAGTAAGATGGGAAAAATTTGCACTTATTGCAAGTGCTACTTTATTTCTCAATTTCAAATTAATAAGTAGAAAATAAATGTTTACATTTTTTCTAACAAGTAAACTAGTGAAGTTGTAATTTCAAATGTTTTGCATCGCCTTAGCAAGTTCATCATAATCAATATGAACTGATTGACCTTCTTCTGGGGAGTTAAATTCCGATGGGTTTCCATGGGTTAATATATCTCCAATTTCTTCGTCTTCTGGGCTATCAACATCTTCTTTTCCTTGATTTCTTCGTTCCGATCTAATCCAATCTCTTAAACATACTAAAACTTCCAAAGCATTGCTTCCCAATGAGTGGCGGGTGTCTCCAAGTTATTGTCTTGCTTGGCTAAATGCACTCTCCGATGCAACGGTAGAAATTGGCACATTCAGCACGTCACGAGCCATAGTGAAAAGAACAGGAAATTGCTTTGCATTTTCATGCCACCATCCCAACGGTGAAAAGTCCTTTGTGCGAGGCTCCTTTTGCTTCTGCAAGTAGAATTGAAGCTCATCAATATTCCTGCTACTGGTTTGAGTGTTAGAAAATGTAGAAAAAATATTAAAACTATCAAGGCCTTCATCATC
The DNA here is from genome assembly GCA_034376525.1 of Nicotiana benthamiana. Lineage (NCBI taxonomy): Eukaryota > Viridiplantae > Streptophyta > Magnoliopsida > Solanales > Solanaceae > Nicotiana > Nicotiana benthamiana. The sequence continues at coordinate 80,376,883 of CM067336.1, forward strand.
CACATTAGAAGAACTGCTACATTGCATAGCGGGATTAACATTGTCAGAAGCACGAGCAGTATTATCACATTCATTTGCGTAATAATTATATAGTTGTTGCAAATATTCATTTAGTTTGTTCATAGAATCATATAAATTTGGGGTTTCAGATTCTCCAATCTCCATATAAGTATATAAAGCATTCATTAATTGGTGACAATCAGACATTTTAATAGAAGGATTTAAAACTGCACCAATTAAGTAAACTGGAGGAATTGGAAAGAAATATTTTTTGAATTTCGCTTGCATACTTACAATAACATCCATATATTTTTCTTTCTTCTTAAATTCATATAGTAGCAAAGAAATTTCAGCTATATGTACTAAAGCCGTAGTAACAGTTGGGTAATATGCGCCAGAAAACACAACAGTAGCAGTATAAAATTTATGTAAAAATTTAACAACATCATTAATGACATCCCAAGTATCACTTGTTAACATACGCCTAGGATCAGTACAATGTGCATTAGCAACTTCAGTAATAGGAAATCTATATTTGTAGCAACATATTAAAAATATATATGTATAATTCCATCTAGTAATAACTTCGTCTGGCATGAATCTAGGTGTAAGGTTATACTGCATACACTTTGTTTTAGATTCTTTTATTCTAGATTATCTATTATTTCCCTGAATAACACCAACTGCTCTTCTAACATGAGTAATCTCAACTGAAAATAAATCAAGGCCACTTTTAACAATTAAATTATAAACATGACATGCACACCTAACATGAAAAATATCGTCAAGAGGTGGTTGCAAATGCAATTTTAAAATTGAAACTGCAGCATTATTGTTTGAAGCATTATCAAAAGACATACACAAAACTTTTTGATTTAGATTATAAAATTCAACAACATCAACAATCGTACTACTTATAAACGTAGCAGTATGACTCTGATCTTCATCATATTTAAAAGCGATAATACGTTTTTGCATACAAGTATTATCATCTATCCAATGGCATGTAATTGTCAAATAATCATTTCCATTAACAGCATGACCAATATCAGAAGTTAGACATACTCTAGAAGGAAGGTGACTAAACAAATAACGTATGTATGTTTGATATTGTCCATGAAGTCTAAAGATATCTGCTCTACAAGTACTTCTAGGGACACCTTTAAATAAAGGATTGTAAATCCTTTGAATATACGTAATAAGATACGATGAAGAAGCAAAAGAAAAAGGTAAACAACCCAAAGTAATCATTTTTGCTAGTTCCTCCCGATCCCTTATTTTATTATATTTTAATAGACCTCCAGTAGTAGGGTTAAGAGTTGTTTGACTTCCATCCCCATTAACTCCCCATTCTATAGGATGGATACCCGACATATGTCTAGTAAGTGTCCCAGTCCCCCCTAAATTACCTCCTGTCAAATGTTTAAAAGTTTCATTACATAGTTTGCACTTAACTCTATCAGTACCTTCTATTATTTCAAAAAATTTCCAAACCGGACTTCTTTTTTTATGAGTAGAAGTTGGAGCAACTGGTGGTCTTCTACCCCTTGTAGCACTAGCAACTCCAACTCCAATACTACCAGCATTTCCACTACTAGGTGTAGGTGGTATCTCATCTTCTATTCCAATTTCATTATCTTCTATTCCATAATCTTCTTGTAATGTTCATAATCAATCTCTACATCTTGCAAATTAGGCGATGATTCAGAAACATGTGTTATTGGGTCATTACTATTACTACCAGAAGCTACAGGACTACCTCTTTTTTTACTTCCACCCCTACCAGTAACTTTTCTACACGCTCTTTTAGCAGCATTAAACATATTGTAAAAATTTAAATATAATCAAATATGCAATTAAAATATTAAATAAGAGAAAGAGTTAGAGGGAGTGCACCGAATTTGACAATAAATTGACCACTTGATTACGCAAATCCGGTGTTACCACGAATAAACTTCAAGCAAGTATTTCAATTTTGAACTTCAAGCTTCAAATTCCGAATGACAAATTGGATAAATTAAATTCGGGAAAAGAGTAACAAATGAAATATGTAATCTTGCAAATTGAAGGGAAGAGATAGACTGATAATTTGAGAATTGAGATTGAGATAAGATTTTTGAGTGAAGAAATGAAGAAGAGATGAGGGGTATTTATAGATTTAAAGAAGGGTTAATATTGTAATTTAATAAATACCAAAAAAAAATGAAAAATGGCCATTTTTGCAAGAAATCCGTTGGCCAACGGATCTGTAGCCGTTGCCAACGGAATGTGGGCCCCATCAATTCAAAATTAAAAAAGAAAAGTTACCGTTGAACCGGGCCGGTCCGGTCTGGGCTGTACCGGTTCACGGTACTGTTCACGTACCGAGCCAGTCCGGTCCGGTTCCGAATAAAAAAAATTATTAACGGACCAACCCCCTACCCCCTATCAACCCAGCCCAACACGGCCACCCCCTACCGGTCCGGTCCGGTCCCGGGTTGTACCGGTTCGGTCTAGGCCGGTCCCGGGTCAACCCGGCCCGGTTGACGGGTCTAAGTGCATGACATCACCCTTCGTACTTTTAATCTCTCTTTCTCACCTAATGAATGATCACAACCAAAAAGGAAAGGAAATATATAACAAGACAAAATATCCCGGCAAGGGAGAATAATTCAACAATAATTCCCGGCAAGGGAGACTAACTCAAAAATAAATCCCGGTAAGGGAATACAGCTCAACAATAAGTCCCGGTAAGAGAAATGTACTAAAATTTCCTTTTTATTTCATTTGCTTCTCAACTATCACTTCATAGTTCATTTAGCAAGTAGCTATCGCATTTGTTCACTTCTTTCGAAATTTTAATAGCAATTATGACTCACAGTCATGCTAGACTCGGGAACATAGGTAACCGTCACCATACCTATACACCGACTCCACATAGCACATAGCAAATATCAACCTAATCTTATTCCCTCAAGCCAAAGTTAGATCAAGCACTTACCTCGAATTCGAAAATAGCAACTCAAAGCTCAACAATCGCCTTTCCTCTAGAATTTGACACCGAACCAACGATATCGAACATAAATCAGTTCAATATTATCAATAAGAGCACAAGGACACAATTTCCTAGCTTAGAAATTCATTTCTAATTTTTCTTCCAAAAATACCAAAATTCGACACTGGGCCCACATGGTCCAAACTCAAGGCTCGTACCAAATTCTAATTACCCATAATCCCATGAGTCCAAATATATGATTTGTTTTAAGATTCGACCTCAAATTGAGGTTGAATCGCCCAAAATTCTCAAAAACCTAACTCTACCCAAAAGTCCTAATTTCTACCATGATTCTATGATTTAGGGCTAGAAAATTGATGTTTAGATGAAGAAATAATGGAAGTACAAAGTTGGAATCACTTACCCAAATGGTTATGGTGAAGTAAAGGCTTGAAGTTCGCTTAATGGAGAGTGTATGAGGAGGGCTCGTGTGAGAATTTGAATGAATCCGTTAATGAAACAGTGCTGGAATCAAAATATAACACTGAAGCATTTTGTTCTTCGCAATCGCGACGCTTGGGTCGCGTTCGCGATGAAGTAAGTATGATAAGGAATCGGGTTCGCGATGGGGACTATGCAAACACGAAGAAGGAAAACATGGGGGTCATGGGGTAGCTCTACGCGAACGCGAGGACGGACTCGCGAACGAGGTGAAGGATAAGGCTCAGCTACGCGACGCGTGACATTGGACGCGATCATGAAGGTAAGAGGAGTTGGGCTATGCGAACACAAGCCGAGTGCCGCGTTCGCCAAGAGGAAAAAGGATCTGCAACAGCTTTGAAAAATATGGTATTTTCTAAGTTCCAAAACACCCCGAAATACCCCCGAAAACACTCCGAGCCCTCGGGGCTCCCAACCTACCACACACACTAACTGAGTATCATCCTAATAACTTGGTCGAGCGATCAAATCACCAAAATAACATCAAAATCAATGAATCAACCCCAAAACTCATGATTTTCATTTCAAAGTTCAAAACTTTCAAATTTTCTATTCTTAGTCTGAAACACGTCAAACGACATCCGTTTTCAACCAAACTTTACAGATAGCACTTATCGCCCATTTAAGACTTGTACCGAACGTGGGAACCAAAATATGAGCCCGATACTATTACTTTTGATCAATTTTTATTTTTATTTTTCCTTAAGCATTTTCAGAAAACAATTTCATAGAAACGCTCCGTATCGGGTCTGGGACCTCGGATTTCGATTCCGGGAAAACGTCCGGGTCCTAAATTTCCTTAGGGACCCTTCGGGACCGTCACATTATGGGTCCGGGTTCGTTTACCCAAAACGTTGACCAAAGTCAACTATTGCAATATTATTATCAAAATTCATATTTTTAACACATAATTCAAATATTTCCACACAAAAATTTTCCGGATTCGCGCCGGACTGCGCACGAAAATTGAGTCAACCAATTAAGAGGTTTTCAAAGCCTTAGAAACGTAGGAAAAAGGAGAATTATGGTGATGACCCTTTGGGTTGTCGCAGTGTACCTTTGTTTTCTCGCACCAATACCGCACTCAAGGCCACATCGGACACGACCAGGTACATGAGTAGATGCTTCCCAGGTTCTGCCTTATCAAGTAGTGGGGGTGAAGATTGGTACACCTTTAACTCTTTCAAGGCTTCGACATACTCGGAGTTCCATTGTAGTCCATTGTCTTTCTTGAGCATGCCAAAAAATTTATGGTATCTGTTAGAAGACCATGAGATGAATCTCGATAGGGTGGCTATACGTCCAGTCAGCTTCTGTACTTTTTTCTTACTGGTTAGGTTCTATGCTATTCCTTCTATATCTTTGGTTTGGTCGGGGTGGACTTTGATGTCTCATTGTGAAATAAAAAACTAAGGAGCTTTCCTGAGGTTATGTCGAAGGCGAATTCATTGAGGTTCAATTTCGTACAGTATCGCCTGAGTATGTCAAAGGCCTCTTTCAAATGGCCGATGTGATCCTCTTTCTTTTTTGACTTGACCAATATGTTATCGATGTAGAATTCTATGGTTTTTTCCGATCTGGTGTTTGAACATTTTTGTCACCAATCTCTGATATGTTGCCCCCCCCCCCCCCAATTTTTAAGTTTGAAGGTATCACTCTATAGCAATACATCCCCTGTTGAGCGATAAAAGTGGTATTTTCTTGGTCTTCCTCCTCCATGAGGATCTGGTTGTAGTCCGAGTAGGTTTCTAAGAAGCTTAGTAGCTCGTGAATGGCTGCTGCGTCAGCAGGTTGGTCAATATAGGGTAGTGGAAATGAGTTTTTCGGGCACGCTTTATTCAGATCTGTGATATTTACGCACATCTGCCACTTCCCATTCTTCTTTTTTACCATGACCACGTTGGCAACCTATTGAGGGTACTTCGATTCTCTAATAGAGTCATTTTCTATAAGTTTTTTGACCTCATCGCATACCGCCTCATTTTTGCAGGGTTGAATTTCCACCGAACTTGCCGCAATTAGGGGTAAAATAAGTCGACGTTTAACTTGTGTGTTACTATCTCTTTCGGGGTGCCCGACATACCTGCATGGGAAAAGGCAAACAAGTCCGCATTGTTAGCTAAAAATTTATGGAATTTACCTGGTTCCTGAAATTTATGGCCGAATGTAGGCTTTTTTGCTGTGGTCGTCTTCGTCGAGTTGTACGGGGTCGATATCCTCCACAATCGATCATGTGGCCTCTATGACTTCGGGGTCCCTAATGATATCTTTCCCTTCCCCGTCACCTGACCTCAATCCTGTTAATTGTTATACGACCTCTACTTTTCCTTTTAATTTTTGGATATACGTGCAATCTTGGGTGATGCAGTAGCATTCTAGGATGGTGTGTTGCTCTCTTCGGATGCTGAATACCCCTAAAGGGGTGGAAAATTTGATGACTTGATATAAGCTGGAGGGGATGGCTTTCATGGCGTGCATCCATGGGCGACCTATGATAGTGTTGCAACTTGCATCTTGGTCCATGATGTGGAACGTGGTCTCTAAGGTGACGCCGCCGGCCAGGACGGGCAATGTGATTTCTCTAGATGTCCGCTCGACTGCATTGTTAAAATTTGTTAGTGTGATGCAGCGTGGCACTATCCTATTCTCGAGCTTCATTTGTGCGAGAACTCGAGGGTAGACATGCACACACCGCTACATAATCAACCATAATACGTTTTATGTCGGTATCTAAGATGCGTAAAGTAATAACAAGGGCGTCATAATATAGAAAGGACTAACCGTGGGTCTCTAAGATATAGAAGATGATACTTTCTTCGAGTTCGTCATATCATTCTTAAGTGATTGACCATTATAGCTTCTATGTGGTCGTGAATTTTATGTTGTTGATTGACGCATTGTCACCTCCTCCGATGATCATTTGGATGGTTCGAGTTGGGGAGGGTGGTTTTGGTAGACCCTGATGATGTTCTCATGCTCGAGTGAAGTTTGTCCTTCCTCGATCGCTCAAGAGTTCCTTCAGATGTCTTTGGTAAAGCATGTTCACGACCTCTTTCCTGAGAGCAATACAATCCTTGATTTTCTGGCCCCATTCCTGATGGAACTCGCATAGGGCATTTGACTTTCTAAAGTTTGGGTTAGACTTTATCTTCTGCAGCCACTTTTAGTTTTGAGCCAAGCTTCTCCAGGGTGTAGACTATTTCTAAAGGAAACACTGAAATTGTGAGCAGATAGAAGTGGAGGCGTACCTCTTTTGCTTCGGTGAGTCCATGTTGGCGCCCTAAATGGCTCTCACTGTGATGGGGAGGTGGTATAACAATGACACCGATATATGGTTGATGTCTTTCACAGTTGAGTTGCGGGCCCACATGGTCCTTTCTGTTGTCATTTCTTCGGTTTTTCCTAGATTCCATATGGATTAAGGTTAGTCATTGAGTTGGCCCATTGAGGTCGTCCACGTCAGCTCGCACTTCATCTCAGTAAGCGTTGTGTATCTCATTCCAAGTGGTTGTGATTTTTCATGAGCCGGCTTAATACATTTTCGGTTTCCCTCGAGCTGTTCCTGTTCAACCCATTCTGGAAAGCCGCTACTGCTATTCCTTTTGATACATTTGGTAAGGTCATTTCCACACGGTTGAATTGGGCGAGGAAATTCTTGAGTCCTTCACCAGGCGATTGTTTGATGGCAAATATGTCATTCACACTCATCTACTTTCTTAACCAGGCATGTGCAGTCACAAACTTGTCGGCCATTTCCTCAAACATTTCAATTGAACGTGCATGCAACTGTGAATACCAAGTTAGTGCTCATCGCCAAACTTCTTTAGTAATATAGACGATACTTGTTCTTTGGCGAGGTCGTTGCCTTTTACTGTGGTGACATAGTGGGTCACATGATCCTCATGGTCCGGCGTGCCATCATATAGATTTTAAGTATGGTGGCATTTTGGAAGTTTTAGGTATGGCGCGTGGTGCAGCTTCTTCACTGTACGGTTCCTCCACGATCCGTATGACGTCCCTTTTTTGAAGAGTTTTAGGGCGCTTGGTATCTTGTCTACCTTTTTTGATGCTCTTTCATTTTGTCATGGAGCATTTTATTCTCGTTCTCCATCTTCCTCAAAATGGCTTTGAGGGTGATGTTACCTGCTTTGCTAACGTTGTGAGTAATACCTGTCACGAGAGGGGGGGGGGGGACGTGCTGCTCATCCGTTACTAGTGTGACACCGACTCTTGCGGTTTCTCTGTTCTTCTTTTGGGCGGGTTTGTCGAGAATGCTGGTTAATGTGTTTGTCAACCACGCTTCGATCAGCTTTTTACCGTGTGAGGTTATGATGCGTCCATGGGGAGGGGGCAAGATGTTTCACCGGGGAGATGTATTTGGTGTTATGTCTTCACCCTCTGTTTCGTCGACTTCGTTGATGGTGTTAAGGAGATTAGTGGTGAGGTAAGCTATCACCTTCCTCTTTTCCTCTCCATTGCCTACCATGTTAGATTTGTGTGCACAAAGAAATATTGTATTTTTTGTTTCTTTTAAGATCTAGATGAAGCTAAAATTTTAACTAAGAAATTCCCACAAACGGCGCCAAATTGTTTTACCAAAAAGTATGAAGCTCTTTGTTAAAGTAATTGAATAAAGGGATAAGGGATTAATCCTAGTTAAAGATAATAACTCTAGGTCTAAAACTAGTTTACATGGATAATGTGTGACCACATTGAAATGGATTTAATGCAATACATAATAAATGTTGTTATTAATGGGGTGAGAATAAGTAATAAATAACAACAAATGGTACTAAACGTAAATAAAGAGGATGATTCACCCAATAATGAAAGATGTGAGTGATTCCTTCTTCTCACAATGTAGAATGACAAGTATATGAGAAAATATATACACTTTCTCGAATATGGCGGAAATGACAATGGATAGAATATAAAAATCAAATCTCTCTTAGAAATTTATTCTTTGTATTTATCTCGCCCACTATTTATATGGGATATTGCCAAAGAACCCTAAAAGATACAACAAAAGGAATATTCAATAGACTACTCCCTTTGAAAGTTCCAAAGTTGTACTAGTCGTTATTTCGCCCATGCTGCTCGACCTCGGCCCTGGTGAGCCACTCAATGACCCATTCTTGCTGACCAATTATCGACTTCGGCGAGATTGCCCATGATAAGTTACAATTATCACGATAATCACCTCTTCATACTGAATTTCCTTTGTCGAATTTTGATCCATACAAATATAAGGTTTAACAAATAAAATTTACCCTCCGTTCTTTGTTTCGGTTGATAAAAACTCCCAAAAAAGATTTGCCGGCTACTCATTTTTTTTCCTAATATGAGGTGGGCTTCTATAAACATATAAAGATTAGTTTTAACAACTTTTTATTTACTTTATTAAATTTAACAACTTATTGAACTTTACAAGTTTTTAATAATTTTATTTAACAAACATCAATTTGATCAATATTAAATTCTTCTTATTTGTTATATTTTACAAATTAACAAACTCTAAATTTTTATTTTGACAAGCTAATTATTTCACACAATAACAAATAGAAGAGGACTATTCGTGTAAATTAGTGAAAATAGCATGGGCTATCTAAGCTGGTAATCGAAAAGTAGCCAGCATTTTTAAAGTTATAGAAAATAGTCATTATTTTATGTGGAGATAAAATATGGACAAAATTATTCTAGTTGAGACACGAAAAGTTTCAATATAATATGCTGGGGGGAAAATAAAAATAACCAGATTTACAACTGGTAATTGAAAAATAGCCACTGTTTCAAAAGAATTGAATTTTAATCACTTTTTCAAGTAAATATAAAATTTAAATAAAAACACCCTAAAAAATTCAAAAACATTCCAGCATGATATGCTGAAGTTCGAATTTTTTACATATGAGCTTCCGATATAATGTACTGGAATTTCATAATATGTTGGAGTTCCAATATAATATGCAAAAAATTTATATGCAGGAGCTCTATGCTGGAACTTTTCGTGTGCTGGAGTTTCAACACAATATGCTGGAAGTTTATACGCAGGAGCTCCATAATCCAATTCAGCAAAATAGCAGCTATTTTTTAATAACTTTACAAACGCCGATTATTTTTCAGCTACCAATTCGAAAATTGGCTAGCACATGCTATTTTCACTAATATATTGGATTATGAAGTTCCTATACATAAATTTCAACATATTATGTTGGAACTCCAACACATTACGTTGGAATCTCATATGTAGAAATTTCAAACTCCAATATATTGTGTTAAAATTTGTTCGAATTATTAAACATATTTTTATTCAAATTTATCTTTACATGAGAATAGCTAAATTTCGATTTCTTTTGAAACTGTCTATCTTTCTATACCAATTGTAAATGGGAATTTTATTGGGAAACTTACACAAATGTCCCAAATAAATCTCAACTTACCAGCCTCTAGCCATTAGTCATAGACTTACTAAAACTAGTCAACAAAAATTAAAAAAATCAAATAATAGGGTTCTTTTTCTCAAAGAGTCACATGCAAAAATCACCTTCCATATTTTAAGCATGATTAGCAACACTAAATACAAGATGAAAAGAAAATTTTACGGACGAGGTAGCAAATAAGATGAGGAAATACAAAAATATATACAATATTCTAAATGGAAAAGGGTCGAATATGCCCCTGAACTATACATTTTGGATCAATAATGCCCTTCATCCACTTATTGGGCCAAATATGTCCTTCCATTAATATTTTTGTCTCACAAATGCCATTTGAGTTAACGGAGGGACACGTGTCATCGCCCTGTTGGTCCATTCTAAATATTTCGTAATTAATTAAAAAGACCCATTATTCATACCCAAAAAATAATTTTCGAAAGCAATACTTCTAAAACATTTTTTTTACTAAAAACCAAAGAAGAAGAAAAAAAGGATTTTCCCCCCAGTTTTTACAATAAAAGAGATTTTTTTACTAAAACAATATTTTTATAAAAACAAAAATAAAATCTAAAAAGCATTATTCTTGAAAAAACTGAAAAAAAGTAGCTGCTTTTTGCTAAAATTTCCAGATTTTTTCAGTTTTACAAAAGACCCATTTTTTATTCTAGATTTTTTTTCTAGTTCTTTTGCTAAACTGGAAAACAATTGAAAAGAGCTAGAAAATATGATGTGATGGTGTAAAAATTTCATGACACGTATCCAACTTAAACTCTATATTATAATACAATAATACACATATATCATCGTTGTCAAAATGGAAAAATACTAGATTTAGCAAAAACTGGAAAATTTGCTTTGATGTGACTAGTTTTTTTGCTAAACTGGAAAAAACTTGAAAAAAAAGTTCGTATAAAAAATGGATATTTTGTAAAAACTGGAAAAAGATAGAAATTTTAACAAAAACATCTACCTCTTTTAGTTTTTACAAAAATATTGCTTTTTAGATTTTATTTTTGTTTTTACAAAAATATTGTTTTAGTAAAAAAAATTAATTTTTTGTAAAAACTGGAAAAACTAATACATTTTTTTCTTCAGTCTTTTGTTAAAAAAAGTTTTAGAAGAGTTGATTTTGAAAATTATTTTTTGGGTATGAATAATGCGTCTTTTAATTAATTACGAAATATTTAGAATGGACTAACATGACAATGACACGTGTCACTCCGTTAACTCAAATGGCATTTGTGAGACAAAACATTAATGGAAGGACATATTTGGTCCAATAGGTAGATGGAGGGCATTATTGATCCAAAACGTATAGTTTAGGGGTATATCTGACCCTTCTCCGTATTCTAAAAATCTAAACAAAAAATGAACTTTTTCAATAGGTATATTTGAAATTCATTGGAAATATATATGTAAGTCAATATACAAAATTTGAGGAAGATTGGTGGTGATTTGAACTGATTTTGTATTAAAATTCGTAATTAAATCGAGTTCAAAAACGTCTTCTGCGACACATGTATCAAACATGTATCACGCATGTATCACACACACAAGTATACATAGATATACATGTGATACATAATAGATAAAAATATGATATATATATATATGATACACAAATAATACACAGTATGATACACATATAATTTTTTCATGTTCAATGTTTTACTTCGAATTTTCAAATCAAACCACCTCAAAACTTCACCAAATTATTTCAAAATTGAGATTCAAGCTCCTTAAGTTGTGCACAATCTATTCTAATAGCACCCACACAAAATAAAGCAAAAATTTAATATTTTTTGCTACAAATAATTAATTGGCTAATTTGACTAATATTAATAATATTTATTAATTTGTTAATTTTTGTAATGACCTAATTATAAATGAATATGGCCGGTAACTTTCCGATTTATTTCAGTACAAATCACCCAATCTCTAATACCTCCAGGACCCGGCCCATCCCTCGGTGGTAAAGAAGTAAATAAAAGAAACTTCGCTCCCCAAAAGTTCATTTTAAAAGAACACAGCTTATTCTTCTGCTAACATAAACAGAATTCTTCTCCTCACTCAGTTGCATAAACCCCAACTATAACCTGCCTACAAAGGCAAAACAAGAAGATTAGAAAATTCAAACCCCAAATGAATCTTAATGGGTTTGCAGCTATGGACATGGATGCTGAAAATCTTGGTCCTTGTTTAACCAGCTTTGTAGATGAGGGTACTGTTGAGAGCCACAGGTACTTCCTTGCGCGCAGAACTGTGCTCGAAATGCTTAAAGATCGTGGTTTTGCTATACCCAATTCAGAAATTGAATCTACACTTGAAGAATTTAGAGAGAAATTTGGTCAAAAACCTGATACTGAGCGCCTCAGAATCTCTTCCATGCATAGGAATGACCTTTCCAATAAGGTCTGTTAACTTAATCCCTCCTCTTTCCCTTTTTAGATTAATATTTTTTAGCTTCTTGTAGTGAAAAAATTGTCCAATGTTTTAATCTTTTGCCTCACTGAATCACATTTTTTTAGCTTCTTGTAGTGAAATAGTTTCAGTCTTCTAGCCTCATTAAAGAAAGATTATCTCGTTTTGGAGAACTCTTTATTTCTTTTCTGTTGGTAGTGAGTGAAATTAGGGGAATTATTAAGCTTGTTATGTTAGGTTTATAACTTTAAAGCAAGTCCTTGTTGAAATTATATAAATTGATAAAAAACAATTAAAATAGACTAGTTTTAAAAATAAAAGTCAAAAATGGTATTCAAGAACATTGGTTGTCTTACATGACAAAATTGATTTGTATAAGTTTGAATTTTCTTACCTGCCATGTTTGATTATTTTTGTATGGCAATGCTAAATTTTTGGTGTAAGGTTTTAGTATAAATAGGTTGTAGAACTCATTTGTAAAATCATCCCAAAACTTGTATTAGAAATTACAAGTGTAGTATTGTAAGCTTTGAGTTTGAGTTAGCAAATATATTTTTCTTTCTCGGTATTTCATTTTTTCGGTTTCAAATCCCAAAGTTTATTTCCGAGGAATCGTTATTTTTTTTGGTTTCTACATTTGGTATCAGAGCAAGGTTGAGTGTTATGAGGTAGAAAAATATTGAATTATGTCGTCTAGTAACACGATTCAATTTCAACTTCCAAAACTCACGGGGAAAAATTACAACAATTGGTCAATCCAATTGAAGGTATTTTTCCGATCTCAAAATTTATGGGATTTGGTGGAGAGAGGCTACACAGAGGTAGCTAATGCAGTTGCGTTCGAGGCTATGAAAAATGAGGAGAAAGAGGTATTAGTTGAAACTCGTAAGCGGGATCAGAAGTCATTATATGCCATCATTCAAGTTGTTGACGAGCTAGTATTTGAAAGAATATCAGCGGCTGAGACAGCTCACCAAGCGTGGGTTACCTTGCAGAAAGCCTACAAAGGTGAGGAACGAGTGAAGCGGGTCCGATTGCAGACGCTCCGAGGCGATTTCAAATCATTGAGAATGACAGACTCGGAAAGTGTTGCTGGTTATTTCGACCGAGTGCAGTCCATGGTGAATCAGTTGCTGTCCAACGGGGAAGTGTTGGATGAGCAGAGAGTAGTAGAAAAAATACTACGATCTCTAACCGCAAGATTTGACTATGTTGTAGCAGCCATCGAGGAAGGCCAAGATACATCAACCATGTCAGTTGACAGGTTGTTGGGTTCATTAAGTTCTCACGAGCAGAGAATGAACCAGAAGGATGGAACCTCTCAACCAGAGCAGGCATTGCAGAGTAATTTCATACCAGGAAGTCGCGGTGGCAATGGCGGTCACAGGCGCAATGGCGAACGAGGCGGCAACAGAAGAAAGACAAATAATTCTTCTGGAAGGATCTTCGATAAATCAAAGGTCAGATGTTACAACTGTCAAAAATTTGAACATTTTAAAAATGAATGTCCAAATTATCAAAACGGACGGTCGCATCAGGCAAACGTGGCAGAAGCTGGTGAAGATATGGTTCTAGCATGTGACGCTGGTGAACAAGTGGCTAGAGGTCCAGATGTTTGGTACCTTGATAGCGGGTGCTCGAATCACATGTGCGGGCGGAAAGATCTATTTTCAAAGTTGCACGAGTATGAGGGCGGAGAAGTGAACTTTGGGAATAAGACGAAGATTAGTGTGAAAGGCAAAGGTGACATCAAAATTAAAGCCAAGGATGGCAACGATGTTACTATTGCAGATGTTTTTTTTATACCTGGTCTTTTCTGGAATCTATTGAGCGTTGGCCAACTTTCAGAAAAGGGACACCAGATTCTCTTTCAAGACGGAGTTTGCACCATCCGGAGCAAAAACAACAAGATGATTACTCAGGTAAACATGGCGAAAATCGGATGTACTCTCACTCTCCATAAAGGAGTGATGAACTTTCAAGCAGTGGCGACGGATAGCAACTGGCTATGGCATCTCCGATATGGCCATTTAAATTTCAGAGGGTTGAAATTATTGTCCCAAAAGAAAATGGTGACAGGATTACCGATGATCGATGCTCCTGATCAGCAGTGTGAAGGATGTCTTCTCGGGAAGCAGCATAGAGATTCTTTTCCAACTGGAAAATTGAAGACATCAAAGAAATCTTTGGAGTTAGTGCATACAGATTTGTGTGGCCCAGTCGAGGTGGAATCTCTAGGAGGTAAGAGATACATGCTTGCTTTTTTAGATGATTGTACCAGAAAAAATTGGGTTTATTTTCTCCGAGAAAAATCAGAAGCTTTTTCAAAATTCAAAGAATTTAAAATTTTTGTTGAAAAACAAAGTGGCTTTAATTTGAAAACTCTGAGATCCGATAGAGGTGGTGAATTCACTTCTAACGAATTTCAAGAGTTTTGCAAAAAAGAAGGAATTCTTCATAAGTTGACAGCCAGTTATACACCTTAACAAAATGGTGTGGCTGAAAGGAAGAACAGGACAATCTTTGAAATGGCAAGAAGCATGCTGAAGGGGAAAGGTTTGCCGAAGGAATTTTGGGCAGAAGCTGTTGCCTGTGCTATGTACGTGTTGAACAGGTGCCCGACAAAGATCGTGAACGGGAGAAGTCCAGAAGAAGCTTGGAGTGGCAGTAAGCCGAATGTTTCTTCATTAAGGGTATTTGGGTGTATAGCTTATCCCCGTGTACCAGATGAGCGGAAAAAGAAGCTGGATGATAAAAGCCAGAAGTGTATCTTTATTGGGTACAGTGAAGTCACGAAGGGTTATAAGTTATATAATCCAGTCACGAAACAATTGATCGTCAGCAGAGATGTTCGGTTCGCTGAAGATGAAGCGTGGAGCTGGAGAAAGAAAGATGATGCTGGGAGAGGTATACTGATCGAGTCAGAAGAGCCAGACGAGGAAGATATCTCAACACCTGAACCACCAGCTAGTGATCCTCCATCTCCTCAGCCAGCAGAACCGGTAGAACAATTACGGCGTTCGGGTCGAACGAGTGTGCCACCAGCTCGCCTCAGTGATTATGTTGTCACTAAAGACAATGAAGGCGATGATGGCATCACCGCTGGTGAATTTTTCTCTTTTTGCAGATTGTGATCCAGTGCATTATGAAGAAGCAGCAGGTGACGAGAAGTGGATCAAGGCGATGAATGAGGAAATTCATTCTATCGAGAAGAATGACACGTGGGAGTTAACTTCTTTGCCAGAAGGAAAGAAGCCAATCGGTGTCAAGTGGGTGTACAAGACAGAGTACCGACCCAACGGAGAGGTGGACAAGTTCAAGGCAAGATTGGTGGTCAAAGGCTACAAGCAGAAGCCGGGAATTGACTACTACGAGGTTTTCGCACTGGTTGCCAGAATGGATACTACACGGATGATAGTTGCCATTGCAGCCCAACACAGGTGGAAGATACATCAGATTGACGTAAAGTCGGCATTCTTGAATGGTTTTTTGGAGGAAGAAGTCTATGTCGAGCAACCACCTAGATATGCCAAGGAAGGACAGGAGAACCAGGTGTACAGGTTGAAGAAGGCGTTATACGGTTTGAAACAGGCTCCACGAGCTTGGTATAGGCGTATTGATACTTACATGTTGGAGGCAGATTTTCAGAAGTGTCCTTATGAGCATACATTGTATATTAAGTCAAAGACTAATGGCGACATTATGTTTGTCTGTCTTTATGTTGATGACTTAATATTTACAGGAAACTGTGAGTTTATGTTTGCTGAATTCAGGGAGGCTATGACAAGTCAGTTTGAAATGACAGACATGGGGCTGATGTCTTACTTCTTGGGCATATAGAAATGCAACAGACTGAAGATTGTATTTTTATTTCTCAAAATAAATATGCCAGAGATATCTTGAAGAAATTCAAGATGGAATCAGCAAATCCGATGAAAACTCCTGTTGCAGAACGTCTTGAGTTAAAGAAAGAAGGAACGGGTGATGCGGTAAATCCTACTTATTTTAAAAGCATTGTTGGTAGTCAACGTTATTTAGCATCAACAAGGCCAGATATTGTTTATGGAGTAGGGATTATCATTCGGTTCATGAAGACACCGAGCCAGTCCTATTTGCAGGCAGCAAAGCGGATTCTGAAGTACATTAAAGGTACCCAGGATCATGGAGTTTTCTATAAATATTCTGACAAGTGCAGACTTGTAGGATACACAGATAGTGATGGGGGGGGGGGGGGGTTGATACTGAAACTCAGAAAAGCACTTCCGGTTATGTATTCTTTCTCGAGGGAGGGGTGTTTTTGTAGTCTTCAAAAAAGCAACAAGTAGTTGCTTTATCTACAGCTGAAGCAGAGTATATGGCAGCAACCTCTGCAGCATGTCAAGCAGTTTGGCTTCGAAGAATGCTCGGTGAGCTGAACCACGAGCAAGATGGTCCAACAAAGATTATGTGTGATAATACGTCAGCGATTGCATTAGCCAAGAATCCAGTATTTCATGGCAGAAGCAAGCATATCGGGATTAAGTATCACTACATAAGAGATCTTGTCAAGAATGGAGAAATCGAACTTAAGTTCTGTGAATTAGAAGATCAGATAGCGGATATTCTGACTAACCCGCTGAAGGCAGAAACATTCGAGAGATTGAAATCGATGCTTGGTATACGTAAATTATTTTGATCAATTTAAGGGAGGCTGTTGAAATTATATAAATTGATCAAAAATAATTAAAATAGACTAGTGTTAAAAATAAAAGTAAAAAATGGTATTCAAGAACATTGGTTGTCTTGCATGACAAAATTGATTTGTATAAGTTTGAATTTTCTTACATGTGATGTTTGATTATTTTTGTATGCCAATGTTGAATTTTTGGTGTAAGGTTTTAGTATAAATAGGTTGTAGAACTCATTTGTAAAATCATCCCAAAACTTGTATTAGAAATTACAAGTGTAGTATTGTAAGCTTTGAGTTTGAGTTAGCAAATATATTTTTCTTTCTCGGTATTTCATTTTTTTCGGTTTCAAATCCCAAAGTTTATTTCCGAGGAATCATTATTTTTTTTTGGTTTCTACGGTTCTTACCATCTGTCTGAGCCTTGGCGGTCAGAGTTACCCACAACTTGTGCTAGTGGAATGTAGCAGGTACCTGGTGTAATAGTTGAGGTTCACAAAAGCTAGCCCGGAAAATCGCCTTACTAAATCACCTATTTTAGCTTCTTGTAGTTGTAATCTTTAGTTTAAAGTTTCAGCCTTTTGCCTCTTTAAAGAAAGTCCTGTCTCATTTTAGGGAATTTTGAGTTCTTTTCTTTTCGTAGTGAGAGAAATTTTGGGGAATGATTGAGCTTGTTATGTTTTTTGTAATGACCGAGAGATCCCTTTTCCAAATTAATAGCAGAGTTAGTTCGCTTGGCGCAAGGCTGTTATGTTTGGTTTATAACCTGGAAGCGAGTTCTTTCCATCTGCTTCTTAGGCAGAGTAATCCGGTAGTTGTACTGGTGGGAGGCAGCAAGTGCCAGGTGTAACAGTAGAGGTTCAATAAAGCTCGCTCGGGATACCACCATATCAAAAAAAGATAATAACATTATTAATAATAACTTGAAAGCAAGCTGCATTTGTGGTTGGGTAGTTTCGTTGGGGAAATATTCTTCTGTTGGTTGTGTAGATCATAATAGATAATAGTGGGAGAAAGTGCTTTAAGGTTGTACTTCGCCTTCCATTTTAGATGGATATTATTACTATGTGGGGGAGTCAACAAGTTCCTTTTTTTTCCCCAAGACTTTCTAAACATTCTATGATGAGAAATTTTGATTCATAGTACTTTTATGTAGTCTCTGAATATGGCAAGTGTTTTCAAAAGTTGAGGAATCAATGTCCAAATCCACACTGAATATTAGATGCTTTCATCCACATTCTCTTTTCAGTTAGAGGGAGTTTCCTTTAAGGAGGAAGTGCAACTGAGATTGGAGGTGGAACCTAAACAATTTCAAGAGATTTTTGTTTTCAAAATCTGTGTCATACTTCATATATCGAGCTGTTTCACGAAATGACTGGTGTACTGCGTGTATATCTGGAGATTACATCTATTCTAAAAATGGTCAATTATTGGATAGCGAAGGGTGAAGTGTGAAGATTATTCGACTAGCAACTTCTGCATGCTTCATAATGCATTGAGTCGCCCTAGTATTTTGCCTTTGGATGCCTTAGATCTAACACCTACAAGCTAATTCTTTGTGTCGCTTTATTGTATCAGTTTATGTATCAGAAGCGATACTTCCGTGATAATTAGAAGCAGCCTAAAACAAATCTTGAGTGGCAGTTTCTTACGAGCATTTTTATTCGGAACCTCTGGACCAAATCAAGGGTCAAGAGGCAGAGTATTTGAATTTTCGATACCTGAGCTGAGGTACTGTGTTTATGCAAAAACCTGATTACATTATAAGCTGGCTTAGCCAATTCTTTCACTGGGGTATGAATTTTTATGTAGTGAAAACTGATATACAGAATTATGCTTTACTTTTGCCTTTCAAGTATGGAAATGAAAGTCTGTGCAAAATCAAGTTGCTCATTTTCGGTTCATATATCTGCAAATACCTTGTTGGTTACTGCTAAAGATACATCAACTCCTTTAAGATTAATGGATTTATGTGAAGAGAATGTGTTCTATTCATCCATAAGTCTTCTTATGGAAATTTTGAGGCTCGGCGGAGTTCGATAAAACATATGGAAACTCAAATAATCATTTAGGAAGCCAAGATATTGTTTTTGGTAGCAAATGGTAGTATCCTTGACTGGGTAGATGCCTCAGCATTTTGGAAGATGGTTTCTGATGAAGGGACTATCAACTTTACATGCATGTGCTTCATAGATTTATTAACTTCTTACATATTTGAACTGGCCGCAGGTTTTGGTAATCTTCTGTGGGCCAAATGCAGTGAAAGTAAATGTTATTCGCAGCATTTTAACTCAAATCATGAACAAGGAATCTTTGAGTAGGCTGATATTAATCATTCAGAAACCAATGACCGCTCCAGCTATGAAAGCTGTCGAACTCCTCCCATTTAAAGTTGAAATTTTCCAGGTAAAGTATGGTTTTGGAGAGTCGTAGCAACTTAGGTTGTGTTCTGCATTTGCTTTAGATATGCTTGACATGTAAGGTTATATCTCACAATGAATAAAGGTTTTATCATTGGTAATTCAACAACAACCCCCCCCCCCCCCCCCCCAAACCCCCAACCCAAAATTTATTTTGTCTGAGATAAGTCCCAAGCTCCATTTTTTTTCCATTTGATGAAGATTCCATGTTATTTGGTCAAAGTTTATTTTCCTTCTCTAGCTCTTATTTGGTCAAAGGACTAAAAATGCTTTAGTTCAGGACAAATAGTGAATTGTATGCAAGCAATAAACATATGTCTCAGCTATATGCTAAGCTGTTTGGCTCCTATTTTCAACACTCTTGCAGATCACAGACTTGCTCGTCAATATCACAAAACATGTTTTAAAGCCAAAGCATGAGCTGTTGAACAATGAAGAGAAAGAGAAGCTGTTAAAGAAGTACAACTTGGAAGAGAAACAGGTTCGCCCTTGACTGCCTTTGAATTTGCAGAGACATACCTGTATATTGGTACAGCTCTGCATCTCCTTAGTGTATCTGTTTAACCTAAGCTTTCTACTAAAGCTTGATTCCTAGATTCCTCTGTTGAATTTAGCCAGATAAAAGATCCTATCATTTTTTCCTGTAGCTTTACTCGAACAAGGACTTACTGGTAAATTCCCTAAAGACAAAGATCATGTTCTCATACATTTTATAACCCATAATCTGGTAGGATCAATATCACCTTGACGTCGTCGGAGTAATTATTGGCATCTAGGCTTCACAGTCAATAAAAGTCAGTTATTTTTGCTCCCAAGGGGATGGTTGAGATAAATAGAAGTAACAACAACCTGGAGATTCCAGGATTAACTACAATTCTGAGTGTGAGACCATCTTCTTCAGTATTGGTGGCGGGTTTATACGGCACTAGCACTAGTCGACTGTAACAAGCCAACAGGTCGATTATTCGAAGTGCGTGCAAGCTTGTCCGAGCACCACCACCATGAAAGAAACTCCACTCAAGTTTAACTTAGTGGAAAATCAAAGAGGTGATTAGCATGTTCACACATGTCTGTTCATGTTGCTTTATGTAAAAACTGGGGTACTGCAGCTGGTGGTTTTGGTTATCTTCGAGGGTATAGCTACTATAGATAAAGTTGGTCAAGTTCAATATCTCTGAACAGTGTCAAAACAATTCTATCAGTTTTATTGAAATCTGTTTATCTCGCCCTTGTTCTCTCTATTTATCCCTTGTCTGCCAGCTTAAGTACTTCCAGAGCCACAGTGAGGTAGAAGGAACTTTATTGCCCGTAGAAAGTACCTAGCTTCCATTGTGCATCCTATGGACATTATGGTTGGAAAGGAACAAAGCTTGTTTTGAAGGGCATAACAACAACAACGACGCAGTGCATTCCCACAAGTGGGGTCGGAGGAGTGTGAAGAGGTTTTTTGCAATGGACCCTAGTTTTGAAGTGCATAGAAATCACATCATTAGGATTAAGAATAAATGTATTCATAATCTATAATCTGTATTATTGGTGTAAATGCAGCCCATTAAGAAATCTGGATCAGTATATGAAATTCTCGGACATGCTAGGAGGGATAGAGATAGAAGGTGGATGATGTTGTTTGGTACGTTTTGTATCTTGTATCTTTTTGTACCATCTTGGTACCCTTTTATAATAAACTCTTACCTTATTTAAAAAAAAAAAAAGAAAAAGAAATCTAGAATTTGGGCTGTCCAATCTGTTTTGTGAAAAGCACTTGCACTGAAAATCTATCTTGCACATACTCAGGCTGTTATTCGATCAATCAATCAAAGAGTCCTCAGTCCTCACCCAAAAACTATACTGTCGCCTCTGTGAATCCTCTATGCGCGCACACACATACACACACCACCACCAAAATAACAACTACAACAATAGCGTGTCTCACACACACAGATATGTTCCATTCCTTTTCTTTTAGAATTAAGAAAGGGGGAAAGCTTGGAGGTATGGCCAATCCTTTTTAACTGAATGTTTTTTATAAGATCCAAAGCAGAGGACTATTTTCCTTTAAGGCTCCAGCATTGAAATTATTAAGACATGTTAATTATTAATCCTGTGATGAAGTTGTGGCTATACTAACTCATATGTTACTGCTTAAAGAGTTTAATCTAGTTTCATTTAAGAATGTTGCGTTTCTTTCAGCTGTTAGTTTAGGCAGGATCCCAGGTACTATGGCACTTTGAGCCAAGACCTAGAATTCTTTTTGCATCTCCTTTTGCATACAGTGTTGTCTTAAAGGAGGTTAATACCAGATGCCTTCTAATACTTACTTTCTTGAAAAGTGCCTTCTAATGCTTATCTTTTTATGAAAAGATTCTTAGTTTAATGTAGCAGAGCAGTGTTAGTGACTTCTCTGCATTTTTCTTTTAAAAAAAAAACTGTATGTTCGTCATTATCCCTTTACTGTGAGAGGCAGTACTTGCCTTGTCTCTCAATTGAAACTGCGGTACCTATCATCAGATGTTAATTTCTAGGACCTTAGGTGTATGGACAGGTTTTTGCCTTCATCATATGCAGAACAATGGTATTGTTGGTGTGCATTCTCTTTAATGATCTCAATAAGATATTCGTAGTACATATGGCTATATATGCACTTCAATCTACCACTCTTACCTTCAAACATTATCAATAGAGTTTATCTAAGTGTTTCTGAGTAATGTACTCATGTTGATGTTTTCCAGTTGCCGAGGATGTCTCAGAAGGATGCAATTGCTCGATACTATGGACTTGAGAAGGGGCAGGTGGTGAAGGTCACGTACAGCAGTGAAATCATCGAGACGCATGTTACATATCGCTGTGTCTGGTAATGCGACTATGTTGTAAATCCTATCTAGCAGCCTTACTGTGTTCGTTAAATTAGCCTGCAGCAGCGTAACTTACCACAACATGTTCTGTTAAAACGATGCTGGTTTAACTTTTCCTAACTCCCTCTTCCACCCCCCTGGGTTCCCTTCTCCACTTTAGCTCAAATGAAGAGCTTGTAGGTAGTATATTGGTACACTTTGTCGTCGTTTCTCTGCGTTTTATATGCCCAGATTGTCTGTACTTATTGTGCTAATAGGGGTGGTGGCTACTCTAATTTGCAAAATTTGACCATGTTGCAATGTAATAGGAGCTTTAAAATAGCTGTTCTAAACTTTTGCATTTGTGAATCTTTACTAACTTATCCATTAGGGAAGAGTTTAATTTCGAAACACTCCCAGTGTGAAACAGTTGCTACACAAATCACGTAATTACAGGTAACTTGAACTATGTAGTAAAAATTATTCCAAGTTAGAGGAGAGATATCTGTCTTAATACGTCGACTTTCAGTGGTTTTGTCGCCGCAAATAACTTTTATCCTTTAGTCGCAACTTTCTTAGCTATAATAGACATTTGTAGCAACTATATTCGCCACTAAAAGTTGAATATGTAGCTAGTAAAGTCATTATTAATTGGTGACTTCCCTGAAATTTAATTTTTTTTCTTGAACTTTTATTGTCGCGTAATTGTTTACGTTTTGTAGCAACTTCAGTTGCCACTATATATTGACTATGTCACAACTAAAAGCCAAATAGCTGGTCAGTAAGGTCATTATTAGTTGGCGGCTTACATAAAATATATTTTGACGTGATGGTCATAATACATAAATTTATAATAAATTTCATCTGAGGCAATCAATAGTCTTGTAATTCATATGTTATGACACACTCAAACAAGTTTATTCCCACCTGCTTATGTGCACGAAACACCATTTAGTCATTTATGCACTTGAAAAAATTCAAAACTTGTGGTCTAATGCACGTGATCCAATGACGTTCTAATTATACTTAATTTACACAATAGATAGCTTAACAATGTCACTAACCTCCTAATTTGATCAATGGTTCATTCACAGTCTAAAGCAAATAAGATACTCCCTTTGTTCCAGTTTATGCGATACTATTGACCTTTAACGGCAACATATAGACATTTAGTGGAGACTTCGGACCTTCCGGGACCCCCGCATAGCGGGAGCTTAGTGCACTTGGCTGCTCTTTTGTATGACTAGCGTCAACTAAATATTTTTTTTTTGAACAGAGGGTTAATACTCACTTGAAGCAAATGTCTAGAAAGTTCTTCAATTCTATGACCCATACCCAATGCTTCAAATCAACTATCAATGCACCAAAGTTCCTCACGAGATGACATGCATGCTCAAAAAATGGAAGTATGAGTTAGTTTAGTTCTCACACCAATGTTTCATTCGCAGATTATGAAAGAGAAATATAAGCTACACATCAAGGAGAGAAAATATTTAATGGATGCGCACGAATAATATTTCTAAGGAACTCAAAGACAAACATTCATTGAATTTGATTTTTCGTATAATAGAAGTCTAAAGCAAACAAGATATATGAATTGAACTAAAACGAGTTAAGGAAATTTGGACAAAAAAAAAAAGTATTTGTGGCAACTAAAGTCGCCTTAAATTAAGGCTACTGTGGCCAAGAAAGATGT
This sequence comes from Nicotiana benthamiana, assembly GCA_034376525.1. Lineage (NCBI taxonomy): Eukaryota > Viridiplantae > Streptophyta > Magnoliopsida > Solanales > Solanaceae > Nicotiana > Nicotiana benthamiana. Next base: position 80,400,826 of record CM067336.1, read on the forward strand.
GAGCGTAAAAGCTTTCTGTGGTGACTTTAGTCGCCACGAAAAGTAGGAAGTCGCCAATAAGACGCCACTGGAAATTGACCTTAGTGGCGACGCACTGACATTTAGTGGCGATATCTGTCGCCCAAAATCTTTTAACTTTGGTGAAACACTTTTGTCCACGATAGCCTTCACTTTTATGGTGACTTTACTCGCCAAAGTATTAACATTTTATGGCAACTATACTCGCTAATAGAAGTCGAATAGGTCACTAATAAAATGATTATTATTGGCGACCTGCCTAAAATCAATTTGTTTTTTTTAAATTTTTTTTGGTGGCGTAGTTGTTATGTTTTGTAGCAACCTTTAATCGCCGCTAAAAGTCAAATAGGTCTTTAATAAAGTCATTATTCATTGGCCGCAGCATAAGATATATTTTGACGTGATGATCAAAATGCATAAAATCTATTTGAGGGAGATCAATAATTATATTGTTCATAACTATGTTCTGACATACTCATACAAGCTCTTTTTCATATGCAAAATATCATTTATGCAATTGAAAACATCAAATTCGAATGTACGTGTCCAACGACGTCCCTATTAATACACAATACATAGCCCGACTACTCCATTAAACCAACATCTGATCTCAAAATGGATGCGCATGAATAATATTCTTCAGGAACTCTTGTGTATGGGCTAAATTCGGCTCATAACGTCCCATACCAGATGAGCACGTTCCCTATGATAAGGGCGATCCAAGCAAATGTACGGCCCAAATCGGTGAAAAAGAAGTGACGTTGTTTAGCACCTAACCCTTTAACTGAGTGGAAGCCACCAATTTTGTACTTCTTTTAATTATTTCGAGGAAGGTTTCCTATTATATAAAGGAAACCTTCCCATTGTAAGAGTCATCATGATTATTCTCGAATAATACAATCTCTCTATCTATTTCTCTCTCGTGCTCCTAACTATTGCTAAAATAAGTCTATTTTACTACTCATTGACAGATCTACAAGAACTCTCGAAGCGATAATCATCTCTTGGGCTTATTATATTTGATTACGATTTACCCCTATATATTTTTGATTGTTTTTATGCTTACAAAATACGAATATAATTTTTGAGCTAAACAATTTGGCGCCGTCTTTGGGGATTTCGAGAATAAAAGTCATAGTTTGCACCTAGAGAACCATCGAAACCCTTCTTTACAACACAAAAACGAAAAAATGGTTGACAACAACGCAAGAATGAAAACAATAGCAGATGTTGCAACCAATCTCATCGGTCCTCTCAACGAAGCCGGTGAAGATGTGATTTTGGTTACAACCCCTAGTACCACCTTAAGTGGAGAAATCCCACCTCCATCACCCGAAGATCTAACGATCTTACGGGAAAAAGGCGCTTCCACATCCGCATCTGAAGAAGCACCCACATAGGTCAGAAAACTACTGGAAGAGTGGTTGACAAGAACTCTAAGAGGCTTGGTTGAGAAGTCACCTCCAAACAATATCAGATGTAGGCCGACCGCAGATCTAGCTGCAGTCGGAGGCAAACCCGAGGTCACCCGCACAAACAATGTGCTCCTTGATACTCGAGCCAATGGCGGCACGATCACAGCCATCCTCAAGAAGATGGAGGAAATGGAAAACGAAAACCGGTCACTCCGAGGCCAGATGAAGGAACATCAGGAGAGGGTGGATTAGATCCTTGTTGCCCCCAAACTGATGCTAAAGCGTGACGTAGGGAGGTTTGTCGAATAACCCTACACGAAAGAGGCTGCACCATACCCTATTCCGAAAACTTTCAAAATGCCACCTTACTTGAGAGTGTACGACGGCACTACAGACCCTGAGGACCACTTGATCTATTACGTCACTGATGTAAAAGGTAACGACCTACCAAAAGAACAGGTACCATCTGTGTTGCTGAAGAAATTCGGGGAACACTGACAGGAGGGGAACTGACATGGTATTCCCAGCTGCCGGCAATAATCATTTCCACGTTTGAGGAGATTGCGGATAAGTTTGTCACCGCCCATGCAGGAGCAAAGAAAGCATAAGAGAGGGTCAACGACATATTCTCCGTTTGGCAAACTGCAGGAGAATGACTCAGGGACTTCCTAGCTAGGTTTAACAGGGTAAGGATGAGCCTACCCAACGTATCGGAAGGCATGCCGGTCGCTGCTTTCCAAAATAGTTAAGTAGGGACGGCTCAAGGGCAACCAAAAAACTACTCAGCTGCCTGTTGAAGTACCCGCCCACTACATGGGAAGAGATCCACAATGCTTATTGCGCTGAGGTAAGTGCAGATGAGGACGACCTCAATGGGCCGACCCAACGTCTAACAACAATACATCTAGAGATTAGAAGGGATCGACGCAATGAAGGGCGACGGGAACAAGTCCCACGTCCCAATAGGGAGAGACACCAACCCTACATCAGATCCACTCACCCACTGCCACCCAGGCACGCGGACGCACTACAGCGACATGTCACTCCACTACGAAACAACAGAGGTATGCCCCATTTATTATCTGCCCATAATTTTTGTGTGTCCCCTTCAGAGATAGTGTACGCACTTGAGAAGCTGGGCAACAAGGCGTAATGGCTGGCATAGATGAATCCGACCCCATCACCAGAAAATCAAACGCCTTGTGCGAGTTCCGCCAGGAATGGGGGCACAAAACTGAAGACTGTATATGTCTACGGAAAAAAGTGGTCAGGATGTTAAACCAAGGGTTCCTAAGAGAGTTGCTCAGTGAAAAAGGAAAAATCAACTTTTCAGGTGGACGAGAGCAACACCACAGGCGACCAAAGCCGCCCTCACCAGCACGAACAATCAATATGATCTTAGAAACAATGATGACTTGGCAATCAACCATGTCAAGTTCAATACTACGCACAAGCTGAAGCAAACTATCACCAACGGACAATATGAAGACTTCAAAGATAGTATCATCTTCGATAAGTTCGATGCCAACAGTTTGTCTTTCCCTCATTACAATGCTTTAGCTATCACTTTACGTATCGCAGATACGGATGTTAAAAGAATTATGGTCGATGATGGTGGCGACAGCTGTATTATCCACCCGAGGATCCTCGTACTAATGGGACTCGAGGATAAGATAATACCGCGCTGCATAACACTAACCCGTTTCAATAATGTAGTAGAACGAACCTCTGGAGAAATATCACTGCCCATCCTAGCGGGGCGGGGGGGGGGGGGGAGGGCACGCTGGAAACAAATTTCCACGTAATGAACCAGGAAATGGCATACAACGTCATCATCGGATGACCATGGATACACACCATGAGAGCGGTCCCTTCGAGCTTTTACCAAATGGTCAAATTTCCACCCCGTGGGGAATATTCAGCATTCAAGGCAAGCCTTACACGCTCAAGAGTGCTCTAATATAGCTCAAGACTACGCCCACACCAAACAGCTTAAAGGGGCGAGCGTAGACGCATAACAATCAGCCATGTTGGGGACTAAGGTCCACCCGACAGAGAATGCCATTAAAGACCCTAATGTCATAGAAGCCCATAAGATTACAGTCGAGGATCTCGACCCGGTCTAACTAGACAATAAAGACCCTACAAAAAAGGCTTACATCGGGCACGACCTCTCAAATCCAAGTAAGTATCATGAATTTTATCTAACCATACATACCTATTTGCTTTTTCCCATTCAGATATGCCGGGAATCCCGCGAGAAATGACCACTCACAAGCTGAATGTCGACCCGTTACACCCACCCATGCGGCAAATGAAAAGGATATTCAACGCTGCAATCAATGAAACGATCAGCGAGGAAGTGGCAAACTTCTAACAATGTCTCCATCAGGGAATCAAAGTACCCCCAATGGTCGCCAATGTCTTCATGGTTAAAAATAAGAATGGAAATGGAGAATGTGTGTAGACTTCAGCTTCTTGAACAAGGAATGCCCAAACAATTCCTTCCTACTGCCCCACATTGACCAGCTAATAGATGCAACTGCGGGGCATGAGCTGCTAACTTTCCTAGATGCATACTCCGGTTACAATCAAATCATGATGGCCGAAGAGGATTCATCACCCACCGGGGGACATACTGCTCCAAAGTAATGCTCTTCAGGCTCAAGAATGCCGGAGCTATGTACCAAAGGTTGGTCACCAGAATGTCCAAAGAGAAACTCGGTAAGGCCATGTAAGTGTACATCGACGATATGCTGGTAAAATCAGCAAAGAAAGAGGAACATGTCAACCACCTAAAAGAGGCCTTCGAGATACTGAGTAGGTACGTGATGAAGTTGAACCCCGAGAAATGCGCCTTCGGAGTAGCTTCAGGAAAATTCTTAGGATTCCTCGTATCTTAACAAGGCATCGAGGTCACCCAGACCATATCAATGCGATAGATGCAATAACTGGGGTGTTGAGTAGCAAGAAACAGGTACAAAAGCTGAGGGGGCATATAGCCGCCCTGTCCAGGTTCATCTCACGGTCATCCCATAGGTGCCATAAATTTTTAAATGTACTAAAAAAAAATATCAGGGACTACAATGGAATGAGGAATGCGTTGAAGCTTTGAGAAAGCTGAAAGCATACTTGTCTTCGCCACCCTTGCTGGTCAAGGCAAGTCCTGGCGAACCCCTGCTAGTATATCTGGTCGTATCTGAGCTTGCTGCCAACGCCGTCCTAGTCTACGAGAACAAAGGTACACAATAACCTATCTATAACATTTGCAAACCTTAGGGGACGTCGAGACTCGGTACCCACACCTCGAGAGATTAGTATTGGCAATATTCTTAGCTTTACAAAAGCTAAGGCCCTATTTCCAATACCACCCCATAAGAGTAATAACGATCTTCCCATTAAGAAGCATCTTACACAAGCCCGAATTATTGGGCCGGCTCTCTAGATGGGCCATTGAGCTCAGTGAGCATGACATCTCATATCTGCCAAGAACCGCCATTAAGTCGCAAGTCCTGGCCAATTTTATAGCCGACTTTAGCGCAGAAATCCTGCCAAAAGCAGAACTTGAGGCACAACATGCCTCCGCCAATAATGACCTATGTGTCCTCTACACTGATGGTGCCGCCAATGCATCAGGATCGAGACTGGTACTCGTCCTCGAGGTCCCCACTGGCGAAACAATTCGCCAGTCCATACGATGTCCTGAAATGACTAACAATGAGGCCGAGTATAAGGCTGTTATGCAGGCATGAAATTGGCCATCAAATACGGGGCGCACCGACTCATTCTCCAATGTGATTCCAAACTCGTGGTAAACCAAGTCACTGGGACTTACCAGATCAAAGAACAAAGACTGCAAAAATACCAGTCAGAAATCTGTAGGTTAATAGCTGAGTTCGACGAATGCCGCTTGGAACAGATCCCAAGGGCACAAAATATCAAAGCAGACAGATTAGAAAAACTTTCTACGGCCACTAAGAACTTCAGCAAAGAAAGCGTAGTCACCCTCCTCCACCCCGCCATTGATCACACCGAGGTATTCTCTTTAAATTTAACTTGGGACTGGCGCACCCAGTTTGTGTCTTATCTACAGGATGGAACGCTACCATCCGATAAGAAAGAGGCAAATAAACTCCGCACGCAAGCTGCTCAGTACTTCTTAATAAACAACAACCTCTACAAAAGGACGTTTGGCGAACCCTTGGCCAAGTGTCTAGGGCCGCACCAAACAAGGCTGGTACTCGAAGAAGTACACGAGGGTCACTGCGGTGCCCAAACAAGAAATCGCGCCCTCGTACGATGCATCATACGGGCCGGCTACTACTGACCCACCATGAAGAAGGAGGCGACAGAATACGTTCGCCGATGCGAACAATGCCAAAAATATGCCCCCATGATACACCAACCAGAAGAGTCCCTCCATTCAGTCACCTCCCTATGACCTTTCATCAAATGGGGAATGGACATAGTCGGCTCCCTACCCGCAGGACGAGAAAAGGTACGATTCTTATTAGTATTAAGTGACTATTTTTCTAAGTGGGTAGAAGCAAGCGCGTACACAAAAATACGTGAATAGGAGGTAATCGCCTTCATATGGAGAAATATTATATGGCTTCGTCATCCCTACAGAAATCAGTTGTGACAGCGGACAACAGTTCATCGGTCAAAAAATGATCGAATTCTTCGAGAAATAGCCCATCAAAAGGATACTTTCCACGCCATATCACCTTGCCGGCAACGGCCAAGTAGAATCCCCCAACAAAACACATACTGAAGAAGAAACTCAAGGATGCCAAAGGGCTATGGCCCGAGCTACTACCCGAAGTGTTGTGGGCACACGGACCGTACCCAAATCTAGCACAGGGGAAATACCATACTCAGTGTTCTATGGAACCAATGTGGTCATACCTGTTGAGGTCGGCGAACCAAGTCTTAGATATTCACACACCAGTGGAACAAATAACGATGCCAACAAACTCCAAGACTTTGACGAAGTTGAGGAAAGGAGAGAAATGGCCCATATCAGAATGGTGGCTCAAAAGCAACAAGTCGAAAGATACTACAACAAGAGGGCCAAAATAATACCACTCAAGGTGGGAGATTATGTCCTCAAGGCAAAGACATTGGCATCCAAAGACCCAAGTGAAGGAAATCTGGGCCCCAATCGGGAAGGACCTTACAAAATCACAGCAGTAGCCAGGAAAGGCGCATTCTAGTTGGAAACAATGGAAGGGAAAACACTCCAAAACAACTGGAACGTTACTCATCTCAAGTATTTCCACTTCTAAAAGGCATCTCCCGAGTCGTACACCTTTTCTCTTACCCGAGTTTTGTCCCAATTAGGTTTTCTCAGGGAGGTTTTTAACGAGGCGGCGGAGGGGACACCTGGAGATATTTGTGGAACACGTTTATCATATCAACCTCACCTTACGACCTCCAGGACAATATGATAAAGGGACTGGACTAGTTCGATCTCCAATGTAGGAAAGGCTACGGCCATCTCCAATGTATGAAAGGCTACGTTCTTCTCCAATGTATGAAAGGCTACGACCATCTCCAATGTATGAAAGAATACGGCCATCACCAATGTATGAAAGGCTACGGCCATCTCCAATGTATGAAAGGCTACGGCCATCTCCAATGTATGAAAGGATACGGCCATCTCCAATGTATGAAAAGCTACGACCATCTCCAATGTAGGCAAGGCTACGGCCATCTCCAATGTTTTAAAGGCTACGACCATCTCCAATGTAGGAAAGGCTACGGCCATCTCCAATGTTTTAAAGGCTACGACCATCTCCAATGTATGAAAGTCTACAGCCATCTCCAATGCGTGAAAGGCTACAACCATCAGTTCTATCATGACTAAGGCCATCAATTATATTATGGCTAAGGCCATCGCCACCAACGGTCGACCTAGATTCGACTACGGTGAGTAAATGACTCGACGATAGTCAATTTTGCCTACTTGGCTAAGGCCATAAGTTCTGTCATGGCTAAGGCCATCAATTATATTATGGCTAAGGCCATCGCCACCAACGATCGACCTAGATTCGACTACGGTGAGTAAACGACTCGATGACAGTCGAAGTCGTCTACTTGGCTAAGGCCATCAGTTGTGTCATGTCTAAGGCCATTAATTATATTATGGCTAAGGCCATCACCAATGGTCGAGCTAGATTCGAATATGGTGAGTAAACGACACGACGACGGTCGAAGTCACCTACTTGGCTAAGGCCATCAGTTCTGTCATGTCTATATGCTATGGCTAAGGCCATCGCCACCAACAGTCGACCTAGATTCTACTACGCTGAGTAAAAGACTCGATGACAGTCGAAATCGCGTACTTGGCTAAGGCCACAGGTTCTATCATGGCTAAGGCCATCAATTATATTATGGCTAAGGCCATCGCCACCAACGGTCAAGCTATATTCAACTGCGGAGGGTAAACAACTCGACGATAGTCGAAGTCACCATTATGGCTAAGGCTATCAATTCCATCACGATAAAAATCGTCGATCTAAGTTCGACTAAGGCCGCCAACGCCGACGGTCAACAAAGAGCAAAACAAAAGTTCTAAAGAACAAAAATAACAGTGACAAAAAGGGAGAAGAGAAATCATATTTCATTTATCTCCAAAATATATACAACTGGCCTTATAAAAGGCCCCATCTACACAAAAAATATTCATACATACATGCCCTAAGGGCCTTCACCACCACTCCCGTTGCGATCCGCCTAGTCGTCGTTTGGTCCATTGCCGTCTACAGATTGATAAGACCTGGAAATCCACGAGCTAGAGTCTAGACAGTTGACATCCTCATAATTACAGCCCTCCATACCAGGCGAGTCGGAGCTATAACCGGCCACTTCACAGGCAATACAAGTCAAGTGCGACTGGCTTTCTACTTCTGCGCTCGACCTGCCGCCAAAAGCTCCTAAAAACAACCAATCTGGCATCATAATACACCCACATCTCGTGTGCCTCATGGTGCACGGCATCCTGTGGGGCCGTTCGCCTAAGGGCCTCAACTTCGACCGTCCTGGAATCAAGCTCAAATGTTAGGGCAGTAACCTGAGAGCGTAGTTTTGTATCCTCAGCTGCCACCCCATGGCTGATCTCCAAGTCCTCCTCTTTTGACTGAAGGAGAGTTTCCAGTTCGTTATTTCGAGCCAAGGAAGCCATCAACTGCTCATCCATCTCTTTCACCTCAGCCGCTCTCTTATCCAAAAGAGCCTATAATTCCTCAAGGCCCTCACGGAACATTCGGAGCTGGGGGTCTTACTTACGCATGTCTGCCAACGCCTGATGCTTGGCACGAACCTCTTTGTACTTCTTCGCCATTTTGGTGATGGTGGATACCTTCTTTTGCTCACGCCACCTCCTCTCTTCCTCCAAGATGAGGGTCCGAAAAAGAAGAAAAGAAACACTTCAGTAGGTACCATAGTTGTTTTATATGACAAAAAAAAGGGGCTGAAAGCTACCTTTAAAGCTGAGCTGGCTACCTGCCTCGACAAGTCCTTGTTGCTAACACTTTTCAGCGACTCATGCTCTGTAGCCGCACACAACAGTGTCCTGCTCGCTATCTTCTAATAAATTATATCCACAAGGGATCACAATACAACGAGTAGACCTGCCCTCCCTCATCTCCACACGGGCCGAGCTACCCGATGCTTCCCCAAGAGTGGCTAATAACGGAAGACGACTCGCCTCCTGGGGCACGAATCGAACGGGCAGCGGAAGCTATTCTGTGAGGAGCCATTCGCCCAGAATGAATGGCCTCGGCCATAAAGGTTGACCTCGGCACTTGGCGGGGCTCACTAGGCCTTCTCAGTTCCTTAACGTCAATTCCTTTGTCAGTAATCAGTCGCTGCCTCTTTTCTCAGGCGGCTCCTCTCGTTCGGAAGCCGCCATCACTAGAGCAACTTCAGGTACCAGCACAGGAACGGTTCCAGGTGCGTTGTTGCTACGGCCTCTGGTATCTCCACAGAAGCAGCCTCAGGCGCCGCCTCTAACGCAACTACCGATGTAGCCCCTTGCTGGGGAGTCAAAAAGAGGCTACCTCTAGGTGAGCCGCCCACAAGTATTTCTCCCCCATCGGAGTCAGACTCTTCCCTAGATGGGCCAGCGTCGGTTTTCTTCTTCTTCGTCTTTCTAGAAGCACCCCGACCTACCAAACAAAAAACACATCAGGTAAGAAGGTCTCTAAGCCAAAGCAAAATGAAAGAAAATAGGGAAGGTAGTTACCACTTGGACCGTACAGCCTATGGATTCAGCCGAAGTACGACATCTCTCTGTATACAATATCAATCTCGCCACCCATGACCTAATATCGTTGACGGGCGGGGTGAGTGAACCACCACTACAAAAGGGAAGAAAGTAAATCTAGAGTGATTGGTCAGTCAAAATAGGGCGTCGCAAAATTACATGTAGAGATACTTACATCCTGCATTCCACGTCTCTGTAAATCCTTCAGGATTAGACACTAGATGGATTGTACTAACGTAAAAGAATCTACACTAGAACACAAGGTTGGCTTTGTCGTTAGCCCTAACGATAAAGCTCTTTTTACCATGGCTCCTCAGTTGGAGCATGGTACCTCTCATGTAACTATGGCTGAACATATGTAGCAGGTGGTGAACGGAAAAGATGGTCCTGGCCTCACCCGCAAGTGTGGTAAGGATCCGACACACCTTCAGGGCGTAAGGTGTGAGCTGAGCCGGGCATACATGATAGAAGCGGCAGAGCTCTTCCACCAAAGGGTTATGCAGGAAGCTATACCCGATCCTAATAGCATACTCATAGAATGTACAAAAACTGGGCCTATGCACATTGGCATAGTCCGTCCCAGCCGGAGCTATATTGACATGATCAGGAATGTTGTATCTAGTTCTGATAATGTCCAGGTGAGACTGGAGTAAATCGCTCAGCTCCCAGGGACAAGAAGGGCATATCATATTAAAGTCTTTACTTACATTCAAATGCTTCGGTAAAACATTGTTTACCGTCAAAGGAACGAGGGTTTTTTCCCGCTTCCTCCCCTTCACCATCGAAGGAGGGCGGAACCCTAGAAAGAGCACTGTCCTTAGCCTTTTTTCTTCCTTGACGGTGTTTTGCCATGATACATAGTAAAAGAATAAAGTGTTAGTAATAAGTGAGACAATTCTCAGAAATGGTATCTCTCTGAAAACGATGTAGCTATTGCAATAAAGAAGGATGAAGAAAGAAACAAAAGGCAGCCCTCCAAAGGTTTGAAAGATGAAAATCTTTGAACCATTCTTCTATTAATAGGAGTAAGGCACATGGAAATAGAAGGGGCTCAATTCGGAAACCGGTGTGGGAAACCGAAATGTCACGTCATGTTTTGATCAGCCTCGGGAACAAGTGTAATGATGACGAATGTGGGGTTGAACGTCAACGGCCAAACAAATGCTATCCACGCTCGTGCTCTATGAAGGAGGCGCCTATGGGCGTGGTCAAATTTCTGTAAAAAGTAAATCGTGCATGTCCGTCCATTGAAGACAATCATCGAGTACGTCTCCAACGAACGAAGAGACTAACTGTATGGGGCTAAATGTGGCTCATAACGTCCCCACACCAGGTGATCACATCCCCTATGATAAGGGCGACCCAAGCAAAGGTACGTCCCAAATCGGTGAAGAAGAAGTGACGCCATTTAGCACCCGATCCTTTGACTGAGTGGAAGCCACCAACTTTTGTACTTTTTTTATTATTTCAAGGAAGGTTTCCTATTATATAAAGGAAACCTTCCCATTGTAAGAGGCATCATGATTATTCTCGATTAAATACAATCTCTCTCTCTCTATCTCTTTTTTTCTCTCGAGCTCCTAACCATTGCTTTCTTCTTAAGCTAAGTCTATTTCACTACTCATTGACAGATCTACAAACACTCTCAAAGCGATAATCATCTCTTGGACTTATTATATTTGATTACGATTTATCCCTATATATTTTTGATTGTTTTTAGGCTTACAAAATACGAATATAATTTTTGAGCTAAACACTCTGTTTACCTTAAAATTCGAGTAACTATTAAATTTATATTGTGATTTTAAGGATATGTAACTTAATCAAATACCAATTGATAAATAAGAAATTAAATAGATAAATAAGGGAATAAATTAGATCAAACGAGTATGCTATCCAGATTTCGACCTCGACTTGTGATAGCCTCGATGTGTGATAATAAGAATAGAAATGATAAAGCAACTCTAATGAACACTAAGCGAAATAGAAAGAAAGTAATGAGTGCGTATATTCTTATCAGTGAACCATCATCCTTACAAATGAGTGAGATCCCCTTTTATATAACAGGGAGTCCTAAATAAGGTACACTTTTAATTATAGTAGGAAATTATATTTGACAATTGATTAACCCCAAGGACCAATCCATTCCGAAATTCACGCCTTGATCTTTGGTTCGTTGCGGGTATCTCGCTCTTTCCGTTATATAACTATATCGGCATCATCTCGAAGTATGCCCTCTTCTGACCTCGGTAAGTGATATCGACCTCGATCTTGGAATAAAACTTCGACCCAGAACTCGATGTCCTGGCTTTTTGAAGTGGCATCACTTTTTCCATCAAAGAACGAAATCGGATAGGCCCGATTTCCAGCGTATACAAACTCAAAGACAAACATTCATTGAATTTGATTTTTCATATAAATAAAAGTCCGAAATAAACAAGATATGACTTGAACTAAAACGAGATGAGGAAATTTAGAAAATGAAAAGGACTTCCATCCTTGAGGTAATTTTAATTTATTCTACTCAAAGAAATGAGAGATAAACAAATAAACCAAGAAGGGTTGTTACGGTCTGTGATGACCCAAAGGGTCATCTACTGTTTTAGAGCTCGAATCCATGTTTTGAAGCCATAAAAACCTTATTTGATCTCTCCTCAATTTTTGTGCACATTCCGAGCGTGATTTCGAAAAGCCTTTATTTGGAAAATTTATGCAATAATAATATTTGGCCTAAAAAGTTAATTTTTATTGACTTCGATCGACGTTTTGGGTAAACGGACCCGGACTCATGTTCTCACAGTCCCGTTGGGTCAGTAGTAAAATATGGGATCTAGAATCATGTCCGGAATCGAATTATGAGGTCCCTAACTCGAGAAATGAATTTTTGATGAAAATTATAAGACTGAAATTATAATGGTTTTGAGAAAATGCTTAATCTTTGATCTCATTGGTATCGGGCATGTATTTTAATTTTGGAGCCCAGTACAAATTTAATATAATATATAAGTCATGTTTGTGAAATTTGGTGAAAAATGGAACAGATTTGATATGATCAGACCCTTGGTAGGGAAAATAGAAATTTTGAAACTATCTTGAAAATTTCATGCAATTTGATGCTAAATTCGTAGTTATAGGTGTTATTTTGGTGTTTTGATCATACGAGCAAGTTCGTATGATGTTTCAAGACTTGTATGCATGTTTGATTTGGAGCCACGAGGGCTCGGGTGCATTTCAGATAGGCTACATAGTGTTTTGGAACTTAGGAAATTTTTTTTTGCTGGTATTGCTGAACTTGTTGCAGGCCTCTGAACTCTCATTTGCGAGGCTAGGCATTGCAATTGCGAACCCTGCAGGTTTCGCATTTGCGAGGCTTTCATCGCGATTGCAATTAAAATCTGGGCCATGTAATCTTCGCATTTCCGAAGTAAGATTTCTTCGAATTGAATTCCGATGTCCCTAGCCCGAGAAATGAATTTTTTATGAAAATCGTAAGACTGAAATTATGATGGTTTTGAGAAAATGGTTAATGTTTGATCTCGTTAGTATCAGGTCCGTATGTTAGTTCCGGAGTTCGGTACATGTTCAATATAATATTTATGTCATGTTTGAAATTCGGTGAAAAACAAAACTGATTTGACGTGATTCTGACCTTTGGTTGAGAAAATAGAAGTTTTGAAACTATCTTGAAAATTTCATGCAATTTGATGCTAAATTCGTAGTTCTAGGTATTATTTTTGTGATTTGATCACACGAGCAAGTTCGTATGATGTTTTAAGACTTGTGTGGATGTTTGGTTGGAGCCCCGAGGGCTCGGGTGAGTTTTGGATAGTCTACGGAATGTTTTGCAACTAAGAAAAAAATTTGTTGGTATTGTTGAACTTGTTGCAGACCTTTGATCTTGCATTTGCGAGGTTAAGCATCGCAATTGCAAACCCTGCAGGTTCTGCATTTGCGAGGCTTTCATCGCAATTGCGATTAAAAGTTGGGCCATGCTGTCTTAGCATTTGCGAAGTAAGGTTGGAAGGGCCAGTGATCGCAAATGAGATCATTTTGTCGCATTTGCGGAGGTTCCTATTTACAATTTGAATAATACATTCGCAATTGCAAAGGCAGCCGAGATGTGGAGGACTTCGCATTGGTGATTGTTCTTTGCATTTCCGAGCTTCGCAATTGCGTATCTCAGGTCGCAAATGCGAAATCTGTAGGTGTGTAAAAGGGACTTAGACGAGATTTTTGATTCATTTCCCAAATTTTTAAACTTAAACTTCAAGAGGCAATTTTTCAAAGGCTAGGTTTTCCCCAAATCATAGGTAAATGATCCTTAACTCACTTCTTTTAATCTTTCACTTCTTTTAACAAGATTTCATCCTAGAATCTAGGGTTTTTCATGGTAGAATTGAGGATTTTTGGGTAGAACTTAGGAAATTCAAAATTTGGGGATTTAGACCTCAAATTGAGGCTGGAGTCCTAAACCAATTATATATCTTGGCTCGTGAGTGAATGAGTTTTGGTCCAAACCTTGAGTTTTGACCAAGCATGCTCGGGGTCGATTTTTGAATTTTTAGGAAAATAATTGGAAAACTTATAATTACGCATTGGAATTGATTTCTTTAGCGATAATTGATGTTATCAAGTTAACTATGACCAGATACGAATAGATTGGAGGTGAAATCTAGAGGAAAAACGGTAATTGAGCATTGAGTTGGCTGTTAGATTGAGGTAAGTGTTTGGTCTAACAAGGGATTAGAGATTCCCCAACTTAATTTCTATGTGTGTGGCATATAGGCGTGGTGACGAGTACCTATGCGCCGCCAAATAATTTGTTTAGCCTATTCACTTCACCGTTCCTAATATATTATTTTCCAGTCTTAACTTTTACATGCTTATTCGATCCTTCATGTTTAATTGCTTCTTGTTAGATGTTGTTTTCTTTATTGAATGTACTAATTATTCCATAGTTCATTGTGTCACATTATTGGTTTAAGTTGGTTTACCGGCGTATCATGGTACATTTTGATTGGTCTCATTATGTAGTATTAATTGATGAAGTCTCATATTGTATAGCCTTCCGTTTGTTTTGGGTTTGAGGCATAAATGTTGTGGAGGGTTTTGAACCAAATTGTAAAATACTTGTTCTTATTGTGTGATTGGTACTGATATGATGATATTGGGTTGCATGCTGTAACAGGAGGAACAAGGGTGAAATGTGATTGTCCGGTAGGATCGGGTTGCGTGCTGCAACAGGAGTAATAAGGGTGGACAAATGAGATCGGGTAGCATAGCGCAACATGAGAAATAAAGGTCATATATTGAGGAGTAATAAGGGTGGTCTGGTGGGATAGAGTTGCACGTTGCAACATGAGTAATAAGGGTGATTGTTCATATTGTTACTGATGATATGGTAGGATCGGGATGCACGCCGCATCATTTTGTTCTTTATGTATTCTTCTTCTGCTGTGATTTTATTCTGTAGTATTGTATAACTCTTAAGGATTGGTTATATCTGAGTACTAGCAAGATAAGTAAGTTCCGTATTTATTTTACTGCAAGTACTGTTCCACTTCATTCCATACTTCCCTTTGCTTTATTATCAACAGTATGCAGGTTAGATTGTAAATTCCCAACCTTAGCCTCGTCACTACCTCGTTGAGATTAGGTTCGGAACTTATCAGTACATGGGTTCCGTTGACTGATACTGCACTCTACATTTTCTGTGCATGTTTTGGAGCTGGTTGTGGCTGATCGAGAGGTCGGTTGCATGCATTCGTCTAGGAGACCCAAGGTAGTCCTATAGGCGTCTGCATGCCCTGGAGTCCCCTCCTATATTTCTACTTTCCTATTTTATTTTCTTTCAAGACATATGTACTTTTCGTTCATACTAATACTTGTAGATATTCTTACTATGTTCGTAGATTGTGACGCTAGTTTTTGGGTGATAACAGTTCCGGTGTAGTTAACAGTATGTGGATAACTGGCTTATTATGTACTTCTGCATTTATTTCAGTGTGATTTATTTTTGTTAAATTTTAATTATAAAATGTGAAGGAAAAAGGTGAATAGAACTCTAGTGTTGGCTTGCCTAGAAAGTGCGATGTCAGGCATTATCACGATTTCGACGATGGAAAATTCGAATCATGACACGGTCTTCCAAAAATTGAATATAAGAATAAATTGACCAAGTTTAGAAGACTTGACATAGTTTCGGAATTTTTGACGTCATTAGATGGGGTGCTTGATTACATAGTCATCTTTGTTATTAGAGCCGTTAAATTACACGAGTCAAACTTTCTATTTCTGTATCTTGAATTGTACATTATTTATATAAGCATAAACATGCACTGTTTGGGAAGGCAAATGGAATCTTTGGTAGTTATTAATAATTCAGTCCAATGCTAAACAATTTCTTTAGGAGAATAACTAAAAAGTGAGTGCATGAGAACAGAACTAGCCAAGTAATAATGCCCACCCACATATTTGTATACCATCATGTGAAGTTTATCGCTGTATTGAGAAGAATTAAGTTTAAATATAGAATTTATTATAAGTTTGGTACGTTATAACACGTGGACCAGTTAAAAGAAGAATAAGTGATGAAGAATAATTAAAGAGACACAAGCTTCAACAAGCATGAGTAGATATTCAGATAAAAAACAAGGAGGATAGGTGCACGAACCTCTTTATGATGGAAGAGAATGAATTTGGTAGTAAATAAAGAATATATACGTACTATTGTGCATTAAATACGGAAACGTTAAGGAATTTGTATTGAATCAAACATGATTTCTGATTGAAACATTACGTTAAATGTCATTAATTGATAATAATGACTCAATTATAGAAGGAACGAAATGTATTACATAAAAATAGTTAAAAAATGGGAAGATGGATCATTTTTAAGGACAAGAAATACCACTGAAATATACCGATTTACTTTCTTTTCTTATATTTATCTTATATTATCAAAGCCGATTTCTTTTATCCATTTTTAAATTAATTATCAGTAACTCGAGTTCTTCTAAAATAAAGCAGTGACCGAAATTATTATTTTTGGTTAAACAAATTGGTTCCGTAACTGTGAATCTGATAATTGTTTATTCTCTTAATAAGTTTTTTCATCACAAACATTCACTATGTCGAACAACAACGACAACAATCAACAAGATACTCCACATCAAGAGAATGATGCGGGTGACGGGACCCCACTTCTGTCATCGCATGATTCCCAATGTCAATCACTAAAAGGGACTCCAAATGGCTCTGAAACAAATAATGGGATCACAAATCAAAACGAATTCAAGGAAAATCAAAATTTTGAAGTTGCACTCGATGATGCCTTAAAGAATCTCATTGCTCAACAAGTCAGCAATGCTCTCCGAGCTTTTACTATCCAATTACCAGTTGCACCACCAACACCCACTGCGAATTAGAATACTTTGGAAAACCCACGTTCTGGGCTCGTTAACTCAGGCACTGGTGGAACTCCAAGCTAGTCTCGTGATGGTGAACAAGCGAATATAATTAATTCTGATTTACAAAATTTAGTTCTAACCTTGCAGAAGCAACTCAAGAAGCAGAGTGATCTCATAGAGCAAATACCTGGAGTGCCATCTGTAATCAAAGGAATAAACATGGATAATCACTCACAACAACCATGAAAGCCTAGTGCAACTCTGGTTCCAATAGTGAAGAAGTTCAAAATGGCCGATATTCAAAAATATGATGGCACAACCGATCCATGAGACGACGTGACTACATTCACGATTGGTATGAAAGGCAACAATTTAACCAAACAAGAAATTGAATCACTGTTGGTTAAAAAATTTGGTGAAATACTCACCAAAGGTGCATTAACATGGTATTCCCTATTACCCGAAAATTCTATAAATTCATTTGTTAAGCTTGCAGATTCTTTTATCAAAGCACATTTAGGGGCTAAAAAAGTTAAAAAAGAGAATGGAGGATATTTTCAAAATCAAGCAAGGAGATTTAGAGTTTCTTAGGGAGTTCGTGGATTGGTTCCAGTGTGAAAGAATGACGTGACTATGCGTACTTGACAATTTGGCAGCTACGGATTTTGCCAGTAATTTGAATGAGAAAAGTTCATAAGCCACGAGACGACTCAAGGAAAGTCTTCGTGAATTTCCAGCAAAAACTTGGAATGACGCTTACAACAGATATAACACGAACCTATGGATATAAGAAGACACTATCTCCCGATCTCAGAAAGAGGAGAAGGTGAGTTAGAGACGTTCAAAAAATAAAATAAGGTATGGTAAAAATAGGTATGAACCATATATGGGCCAAGCACGAAAAGACTCACGATCAAAGAAGGATAATTCAAGGTAGGATCATCAATTGAGAAATAGAGGGTTAGGTTCATCATACAGATTTGGTATAGATCGAAACTCACAAGAAAATTGAGATTATGATAGGAATTTGAAGGCAAGATTTGGTGGATACAATTTTAATGTCAGCACTTCAAAATTAGTAGCGTGTGTTAAGAGGCATGGGAAATAAGGTGTGTTGGCCAAAAGAAATAAGATCAAATCCAAACAGGCACAATCCTGATCACTGGTGCGAATTTCAAAACGATCATGGTCATAAAATGGCAGATTGTAGATTGCTACAAGGTGAGGTTGTTCATCTATTAAAGCAAGAGTATCTTAGTGAATTATTCAGTGAGGAAGGTAAGCAAGCATACATGAAAAATAGACAGGAGTCTCCTAAATCTCCTTCTCCCAAAAGAATCGTTAATGTTATCAGCGGGGGAGAAGAAATTAATGGTGTTACATACACAACAACCAACAAAGTTTCCAAAGTCACAATTACCCACGGGAAGCGGGTGCAACATGTTTTGGAGGAAGAAAGTATTACGTTTGATGATGCAGATGCGAATGGCGTGTTAACTCCACATAATGATGACAAGTAAAGCTCTACTTGTGCATGATACTAATGTGAAATGTGTTTTGATTGATCCAGGTAGTTCCGTGAACATTATTCTGCTAAGAGTAATACATGAGATGCCAACTGAAGATAAACTAGTACAAAAGGTGCATACTTTGTCTGGATTCAACAATTCAAGCGTTGTGACAAAAGGAGAGGTAATACTCACCACATTCATAGATTGGGTTGTCAAAGAAACAAAGTTTCAGGTGGTAGAGACAGAGATGGCTTACAATATGATTCTCGGAAGACCATGGATCCACGAGATGGATGTCGTTTCATCTACCTTACATCAAGTGATTAAATTTCCATTACCATGGGGAATACGTCAAATTTGTGGGGATCAACAGACATCCAGGAGTATCAACTCTGTAGCAGATTCAAGTACGAGAAACGAAGAAAAATAGCAATTACAGAATCCAGTTAAGGATACCACAACACAAGCCTCAACTGAACAAGGGAGAATAGATATGGACTCAAGGCCCGATTCCATTCAAGAATTAGAGGAACATAAAAATATCAAAACTACGATTGAAGAACTCGAGGTTGTAGAGTTATTTATACAATGGCCTAAAAGGAAAGTTTACGTTGGGGCTAACCTAAGCCATGACATGAAAGATAAGTTGATTGAATTTTTGAAAACGAATGTGGATTATTTTGCTTGGTCCCATTCTGATATGACAGGAATACCACTAGAGGTAATGACTCACAAGTTAAATGACGACCCATCATATCCACCTGTCAAATAAAAGAAGAGAAAGGAAGGAACTTTAAAAAATCAGGTGATTCAAGATGAGATCCAAAAATTATTAAAAATTGGGTCTATCCACGAGGTAAAATATCCTAATTGGTTAGCCAATACTGTTGTAGTACCAAAAAAATGGTAAACGGAGAGCTCTTGTAGATTACAAAGATCTTAACAAAGCTTGTCCTAAAGATTCTTTTCAATTGCCATATATAGATCAACTAATTGATGCTACTGCGAAAAATGAGTTGTTAAGCTTTTTAGATGCGTATTCAGGATACAACCAGATCAAAATAGATCCCCTAGATGAAGAAAAAACATCATTTATAATAGACATGGGGACTTATTGTTATAAAGTAATGCCTTTTGGTCTCAAAAATGCTGGTGCAACGTATCAAAGATTGGTAACCAAAATATTCTAAGAACATTTAGGAAAAACTATGGAGGTTTACATAGATGATATGCTTGTTAAAACTCAACATTCAAGGGATCATATATAGCACTTGTCTGATATGTTTTAGATCTTGCGAAAGTTCAATATGAAACTAAATCTTGAGAAATGTGAATTTGGTGTTTTATCAGGTAAGTTTTTGGGTTTTCTTGTTTCTAACCATGGTATTGAAGTAGATCCCTCGTAGATTAAAGCCATTGAAGAAATCCCTGACATACTTACAAGTAAAAAAGAATTCAGAGGTTGACAGGAAGAATTGCAGCCTTGGGGAGATTTATATTCAAATCATCAGAAAAGTATTTTGAATTCTTTTCAACTCTTAAAAAGCAAGATCAATTCGAATGGGCTGAGGAGTGTCGACAAGCACTCAAAATTTTAAATACATACCTGTCAAATCCATCGTTGCTCGCAAAACCAAAGGTTGGAGAAAGATTGCTCATCTATCTTGCTGTCTCAGAAGTAGCGGTGAGTGTTGTTTTAGTTCGTGAAGGCCAAGGTAAACAATCTACAATTTATTATGTCAGCAAATCATTATTAGATGCAAAGACGCGGTATCCTCAATTACAAAAGCTTGCACTTGCACTAGTTATGGCATCTAGAAAACTAGGGCCTTATTTTCAATGTCACCCTAGTGTTGTAGTAACTGCTTATCCCTTACGCAATATATTACACAAGCATGAATAGTCAGGTAGATTAGCCAAATGGGATATTAAATTAAGTGAATATAAAATCACATACCAGCCCAGAACTGCGATAAAATCTTAGGTGCTAGTAGATTTTATGCTGATTTTAGCCAAGGGATGCAATTAGAAGCAGAAAAATAATTACAAGTGTTGAATGGATCTAATCCAAGAATTTAGACTTTATTTACTGATGGCTCATCTAATGTGAAGGAAGCATGTTTAGGATTTGTTTTGGTACCACTTACGGGTGAAACCATTCGACAAGCCATAAAATGCCATTCTATTACTAACAATGAGGCAGAGTATGAAGCTCTGATTGCACATTTGGAACTAGCACGAGAACTTGGTATCAATCAAATTGTAATCAAAAGTGATTCGTAGCTCGTAGTTAACCAAAAGTTTTGGACTTATACAGCCATCGAAGCATGGATGCAACAGTACTTATAGAAGGTAGGGGATTTGATCAGGAAATTCCAAACATGGAAAGTTATGCAAATACCAAGAGATGAGAATGTCAAGGCGGACACCTTAGCCAATCTCGCATCTGCGACAGATGTAACGACCAATAAAAATGCTTTCATAATTCATTTGTTTCATTCATTAGTCAATCCAGATAAAAATGAGGTAAATTTCAATAACTTTACTTGGGACTAGAGGAACGAGATTGTTGTTTTTTGCAGTATGGTACCGTCCCTGAAGACAAGAAGAAAGCCTACCCACTTCGAAAAAAGTCTACTCGATATTGCTTAAAGCAAGGCAATCTTTATAAAAAAATATTCGTGGTCCCTTAGCAAGAGACCTCAGACCTTCTCAAACTGAGTATGTAATAAGAGATATACACGACCGGCATTGTAGAAATCACGCAGGAGGGCAATCACTGGTAGGAACCATGATTAGAGCAGGCTATAATTGGCCTAAAATGAAAGAACAAGAGGAAGATTTCGTGGTTAAATGTGATAAATGCTAAAGATACGGTAATAACATGCATATACCTGTGGAGTTACAACATACGGTCATTGCACCGTGGCCTTTTATGAAATAAGGGATGATATCGTGGGTCCACTACCACAAGCAAAAGGACAGGTAAAATTCTTGCTTGTTCTCACTGGCTACTTTAATAAATGGGTAGAAGCAGGAGCATTTAAACAAGTACGAGAAAAAGAAGTCAAAGATTTCATATGGCAGAATATCATATGTCGATTCGGTGTACCAAAGGAAATCGTGTATGATAATGTCCCACAATTTATAGGCGCAAAAATTATAGATTTTTTTCAAAGTTGGCAAATGAAAAGGATTACATCCACACCTTATAATCCGGTTGGCAACGGACAAGCTGAATCGACAAACAAAGTCATTATCAACAATTAAAAGAAGCGTTTGGAGGAATCCAAAGGTAATTGGCCAGAATTGTTACCTGGTATTTATGGGAATACCGCACGACAACAAAAACAAGTATGGGAGAAATACCATTCTCATTGGTGTATTGAGCTGAAGCCTTAATTCCAGTTGAGATAGGAGAGCCAAGCATGAGGTATACATAAGTGTCCGAACAATACATTGATGAAGAAATACGCATAAACCTTGATCTACTTGAAGGGAAAAGGGAAGTTGCATTAGTAAGAATGGCAGCACAAAAGTAGGTCATGGAACGATACTACAATCGAAAAGCACGCCTAAGATCTTCAAGATTGGGGAGTTTTTGCTCAAGAAAGTTTTTCAATCCATGAAGGTGGCCAATGCAGGAAACTTAAGTCCATCCTGGGTAGGACCCTACAGGATTCATGGTATCACAGGAAAAGGAGCATACGAGCTGGAAACAATGGATGGAAAGATATTACCTTCACATTGGAATGCCGTTCACCTAAAGAGATACTATTTCTAAGGAATACCCATGGTTAGGTATCCATATTTTAAAATTTTATTTTTGAATTGTTAAAGTTTTACTAATGATCATAGATGATAGGCAAAAAACTAGCCTATACTAGATGATGAATCACAACCTGCAAGGCACGTGGAATAAACAAAACATTCCAGGTCTAAGGTTACAACTATTCTGATAGAAATTCAGACGGGTTAAGTAGTCTTCATCTATAATTGCACCTCCGAGTCCCGTGTGTTTTTCCTTTTCAAGGAAATGACCGAATGAGAGGAACAATCAAGTGCTCGAGACTTCATACTTCAAAGGTCAAACACTTGGGGGACTATATAATATACATAGACGTGTATAAAGAAGGCAAAGAATATTGATCAAAGTTCAAGCTTGAGAAGTTTGCTCATTGAATGAGTTAAGTGCATAGAAAAGTCACAAGCTAAGGCCAAAGAAAAACCTCATCATAATTAAGGTAAAGGAAATGTACTGAAAGGGGTTATAATTAAAAACCTTGTGTTTATTTTCTTTTTTTAAAATGTGTTATAAGAAAAACAGTTACAAGAAAATTATAGAAGTTATTTAAATACATGTAAAGTGTTATTTAAATACATGTAAAGTGTTATTTAAAACTTGATAAAGTTCAAATAAAAACTTGTTGAAGTTATTCCAAAAAACATGTGTATTCCTATTTTTTTTATCGTACATTAACACCATTATGAAGTTGAGGCGTCTTCTTCATTAAGTGTCGAATATAAAAGAGCTCTCTTATATGAAGCTCATGATTGAATCAAAACATTCATGGAACTAAAATAGCATTTTACAAATAAAATTTTAAATTATCAAAAATTTAGACTAAGTTTGAGCTTAGTCATAAACTGAGTTGCATATACAAAATGCCCCGAAAAAGGTCTGGGGACTTAGTGTTTTCAAACCCTCAAAAAGGACCAAGGGTTGCAACCACATTCCACCAAAGAAAAAAAAAGGAAAAAAGTCACACATCGTTTAAACTTGTCAATGAGGAGTTGAAGAAGGAGCCAAAGTAGGGTCATCAGCAGCAACATGCTCAACTTGACTTAAGGAGTGAGGATACCCGTATCATCTTCAGCATTTTCAGAAGCTTCAGCCACGGGAAAAGAAAAATCTTGGTTTTGCTGAGTCCTATCAATAGTCTCTTTGATCTTGGTTAACTTAGATTCCAAGTTAAAATTCTCTTGGCTAACTTCAACAAAGGTATCATGAGGAGAATTTAGAAACGCCCAACTCACTTCAATGGAAGTTTTATCTTCAAGAATCCCATAGTCTCTTTCCCAGTTAGCAATTTCATTTTAGCTTCTCATTCTCACCCAAGGCAGATTCAAAAGAAGATTGAAGAGAAGCACGCGAACTTTATAAGGAGTGAACCTTATCAGAAGATACCCAGACGTCTTCTTGAGTTTGAATCTGCACAAGTTCACTAGCATATGCTTCCTTCTTATCTAACAAAGCCTTCAACTCTCTGATCTCTTCACTTGCCTTGGAGAGTTGCTCGAAAAAGAGGTTTCGAGACAATTATTTTCTTTACCTGCTTTATTTGATGAAGCCTTTTCAACTGCCAACACTTAAGATAAAACCCTTACCTGCTTCTCTAAGGTACATTTACTATCTTCTAATATTTCCATGTCAATTTGAAGCTTTCAAACTTTTCCTTCCAATTATCAGCCTCCACTTCATAGTCACGTGCTAGTTGCTCTAATAGGGAAACCCTCTTCATCATTTTCGTGCCAATTAGACTGACCTAAAAAATGGGATATATGAGAACCCTGAAAATAGAAAAAGCTAAAGTAAATTGAAAAGGGATACCTTTAAAGAAGCATGCACTATGTCATTCATCAAAGTCAAGGAACTGTGGCCATCAAGTTTAGCTCTTTGAACTGGACCAATCAAAAGTTTTAACCAGACGTCTGCTCGAACTGATTTCCTCAAAAGGTTACTCTCGGCAGGAACTTCAATGGTAACTTGCCTCATAGCTTCACCTCTACTTAAGGAACCGATTTCGGTGTGATGGATAGGTTAAGTGGGAATTGTAGAAAGAGGAACTGCAGAAGGAGTAAAAATAGTTTTGGGAGTAGAAACATACTGGGAGTACAACCTGGGGAGGAGGAGGAACAGTAACAGCCAAGATTGGAGAAGAATGTATCAAAGGAACGGGTGAAGAAAAAGAAGCAAGGGGTGCTTCATCGGAAACTGGCTCAAAACTTCCACTACCAAACCCGCGAGCAAAAAGATGTTCAGGAGAAGCATGAGCAGCAGTGGGAGTATCACTATCAGAAATCACCAACGAGGCTTGAATAAGCTCGGTGTAGGAAATAGAATAAGGGGTAGATGCTTCATCATCTGTGTCATGACCCGGATTTCTCACCCTCAGGAGTCGTGATGGCGCCTACCAATGAGAGCTAGGCAAGTCGATCCTTAACTACCTTTTTCATTAACTAATTACTTCTTTTAATAAATATCAGCAATATCATGAAAACAATGGAATTTAATAAATAAGCGAAAGTCTTAAATTACAGAAACTGAATAAAAATGCGGAAATCAAACATAAGCCTCTACCCAAGAACTAGTGTAACATAACTCACGAACTACTAAGAGTGCTAAATACAATAGTTTAAAAGAAGATATAAACTGTTTGTCTAGAGTACAATGAGATAACATGCTTAAACAAAATATACAGGAGACGCCGGGCTTGCGAACGCCTACAAGGCTACCTTGGTGTCTCGTTGGACTGAAGGACTGCTCCCGCGCTACTCCTGCTATCCAACACATGGATCTGTGCAAAAGAGCACAGAGTGTAGTATCAGCACAACTGACCCCATGTGCTGATAAGTGCCTGACTTAACCTCGGCGAAGTAGTGATGAGGCTAGGACCAGACTACCAAATAAACTTGTGAACGGAAAAGAAATACAAAAAGTAACCAATCAATAAGGGGAGGGGAAACATGATGTGGGGAGATAACAATTTCAATTAGGAAACCTCAATAAAAGAAAGAAGCAACGAAGCCAGAATATCAATAATAATCATAAACCACAAATTTCACGGCATCAACCTTCATGTTTTTACTCTCGTCCTTACCAAATCAATCGTATCAATAATAATGTGCACAACATCACCCTTCGTGCTTTTACTCTCTTTCCTCATAATATAGCCAATGAATATCAGTATGGAATGGTACATCGTATGGAACGACATCACCCTTCGTGCTTTTACACTCTTTCCTCACAATGGCGAACCATGATGGCATCACCCTTTGTTCTTTATCACTGTTCCTCACCCAAACAACGATCACAATTAAGGGGCAAAGAAGTAAACAAATAATGGTGAAAATCCTAGAAAGGGAACAAAAATTAAACAATTAGACCTCGGCAAGGGAATATTAAATTAACAATTAAATCCCGACAAGGGAAAAACATCAATAATCTCAGCATCACGGCAAGGGAGATATTTAATAAAGAAACAGTCCGGGTAAATTTTTGTAACTCTTTCCCTTTCTTTCACTTCCATTTCATAACTCGCTTTACCACTTGAGAGAATGCTCCAAAGGGTTCAATTATTCCATAGACTTTCACACTCGTATTACAACTCGGCCAATGCTCCTCGAAGTTCAAAGATCACAATTTCTTTCACATGCTCTTTACAACATATAGAAGTCATCAATTAAGCATGGAAGTTACAACAATATCAGAATATTCGCAATATAAAGACTCACAGTGATGCTAGACACCAATTTACAGATACTCATCACCATGCTTATACATCTCACTCGACAATTAGAAAGTAGAAAATAAGACTCAACACCTATTCCCTCAAGCTAAGTTTAGACCAAACACTTACCTCAAACTTCCACAGCAAAATCAATCCACAACAACCGCTTTCCCTCTCAAATTTGGCAAATCAATCAAATCTATACAATAATGACTTCATAACATCAATACATGCTAAACAAATCGAATCCAATGCCTAATTATAGCTTTTCCATCATTCTTCCCAAAATTCCAAAAATCGACCCCTGGCCCGCTTGGTCAAAATCCGAGGTTGGGACCAAATTCATATCGCCCATTCGCCCACAAGCCCGAATATATAATTTATTTTCGAATTCGACCCCAAAATGAGTTTTAACTTAAGAAAAATAAAAAAGCCCTCACTCTACCCAATTCCCCAATTTCTACCCCTATATTACATGTTTTGGGCTTAGGAATTCGTTAGATGTTGAAGAAAATGAAAGGACACAACCAAGGATTACTAACCCAAGAGGTTTTTGGTGAAGGATTGCTACTATATACACCTAAGGACCTTGGAGAAGAAGGAGTTCGTGAATGCTTATGAAAATTGTGCAACTACACTGTTTTAGAAATTAAAAATATAACTGGGCGAAATTGCCCTTCGCGTTCGCGACAAGCTGGTCGCGTTCGCGAAGGGTAGCACTGACATGCCATCGCGATCGCGGAAATAGTATCTTGAATGTGGAGAATAAAAATGTTGGTGTTCAGAAGTTGTTCTATGTGAACGTGTGGGACTTCACACGAACGCGATGAAGGAGTCCGGGACACTATGCGAACATGAGGTTACGAACACGAACGCGAAGGGGAAAGAAGGCTAATCCCCCAAGATGTGTCAAGAATGCGAAGAAGAAATGGACCTGCAACTGCTGAAGCCAAACTCCTAAGTTTGAAATCACTCTGAAAAACATCCGAAACACTCTCGAGCCCTCGGGTCTCCTAGCCAAACACTTGCACTAACTCAACAACATCCTACGAACTTAACCATGAGATCAAATCACCAAAATAATATCAAAAATAATAATCAAACCCCAAAATCACTATTTTTCCTCGAACTTCACTTACTTTCAAATTTAGAGTTTTAAGTTTGAAACACGTAAACAACGTCCGATTTCAACCAAACTTTATAGAAACATCTTAAACCACATATAAGAACTGTATCGCGCACCAAAACCAAAATAAGGGCCCGATACCAACACGTTCTAATCAATATTCATTTCAATTTTTCTTAATAATTTCAGAAAAATAATTTTGCTCAAAAATTTATTTCTCGGGTTTGAGACGGGAATTCGATTCCGGGCATACGTCCAAGTCCCATTTTTCCTACTGACTCTCCAGGACCGTCAAATCACGGGTTCGGATTTATTTACCCAAAATGTTGACCGGAGTCAAATTTATTCATTTTAACACCAAATTTTGGCATTTTCCACAAAATTTCATATTTAAGCTTTCCGGTTATGCACCCGAACTGCGCACGCAAATCAAAAAGACTATAAATTAGGTTTTCAAGGCCTTGTAAGCACAGAATGAATAAGAAAATAGGTGATGATTCTTTGGGCATTCTCCACCTTTAAGACAACCATTCATCCTCGAACGGACAAAAGAAGGAAGTACCTCAGCATATCAGAGAATAGATGAGGATAATGGCTCCGCATATCATACTCGGACTCCCAAGTCAATGCCATAGGAGGTTGACCTCTCCACTGAACACAAACAGAAGGGAAACTCTTGGATCTCAACTGACGAACCTGCCAGTCTAGAATATCTACCGGCTCTTCCTCATAAGATAAGTCTTTGTCCAACTGGACAGTGCTGAAATCTACCATGTGGGTTGGATCATCGTGGTACCTCCGAAGCATGGATACATGAAAAAATGGATGCACGGCTGATAAGCTAGGCAGAAATACAAGTCTATAAGCCACTTCTCCCTTTCGATCAAGAATCTCAAACTGGCCAACGAACCTAGGGCTAAGTTTGCCCTTCTTCCCAAATCTCATCACGCCCTTCATAGGTGACACTTAGAGCAATACCCGCTCATCAAACATAAACGCTACATCCCAAACCTTATGATCTGCAAATCGTTTTTGCCTGGACTGAGCTGTACGAAGCCTATACTGAATGATCCTGACCTTGTCCAAGGCCTCCTGAACCAAATTCGTACCCAACAACCGAATCTCTCCCGGGTCAAACCATCCAAACGGAGATCGACACCGCCTACCATATAAAGCCTCATAAGGAGCCATCTAGATACTCGACTAGTAGCTGTTTTCGTAGGAAAACTCTGCTAAAGGCAAAAATTGATCCCACGAACCTTCGAAGTCAATAACACAAGCTCAAAGCGTATCCTCCAATATCTGAATAGTCTTCTCTCACTGCCTGTCCGTCTGAAGATGAAATGTTGCACTCAACTCCATTTGGGTGCCCACTCTCGCTGAACTACTCTCCAAAATCGCGAGGTAAAATATGTACCTCGATTCGAAATGATGGATACCGACACACCATGAAGGAGAATAATTGTTGAAACACATTCTCAAATCGCTAAAACTAAACGTGTGTTCATCTTTGTAGGTTTTGATAAATGACAAACCGACGCGCATGGAACATTGACATATGCCGAAGTCCAAGCACAAGAGAAACAAAGAACAAGATCAAGTAAAGCAACGAAGATATGCACAAGGCGTTTTATATTGTGATCTTGATCCAACAATAGATTCAAGTCTTGGCTTCTCTCATAAAATCATTTTCATCAAACCATGCATCTTTGTTTTAAAACAAAATGATTTTCAAACATTTTCATTTTAGCCAAAATGAATTTTAAACATGTCTTTCAAATCTGGACAAAAATAATCGATTATGTTTTTTTGATAATCGGTTATGTTAAGACAGTGTAAACCGGAATTTACAAAACAGCAAAATAATCGATTATGTCTTTTTGATAATCGATTATGTTAAGACAGTGTAAACCAGAATTTACAAAATAGCAAAATAATCGATTATGTAATATGATAATCGATTATCCTCTTTATTCGAATTATATTAAAAATTCCGCAGAGGTCAATAATCGATTATCCTATATAGCATAATCGATTATTCACTGACCGTTGCCAAAGTATTTTTAAACGCTGAAAGATAATCGATTATGCACAAGGCAATAATCGATTATGCTAGCATAAAATCAGCGTCTGATTTTTGAACGTTATCAGGTAATCGATTATGCAATTTGAATAATCGATTATTCTAGCATAAAATCTGCATATGATTTTTGAACGATTTGCAGATAATCAATTATGCAAATCAGATAATCGATTATTCTAGCACAAAATTAGCAATTAGTGATTGGCAATTAAGCAACGGTCTTTCGGTCTTTGAGGACTATAAATACACCTCAAAACCACTCTTTTAAGCACAAAAACTGATTACAATTCTTGCTTAAGCTTACATACT
The DNA here is from genome assembly GCA_034376525.1 of Nicotiana benthamiana. Lineage (NCBI taxonomy): Eukaryota > Viridiplantae > Streptophyta > Magnoliopsida > Solanales > Solanaceae > Nicotiana > Nicotiana benthamiana. Next base: position 80,430,477 of record CM067336.1, read on the forward strand.
CTCATATCAATCATTTCATATTTATTTCATAGTTTTTGAGAGCCAAATTCTTGAAGAAGTTGTTGTGTTCTTGAGCGTATTAATTTTACTCACATCTACTCTATAAGATAGTCTTGTCTTGAGTGCTAAGTGTTTGCATACACTTGAAGGGAAGTTCTAATCCCTTGTTGTAAGAAGGAAAGTTTAGTTCCTTCACTTGAAGTCTTGAGGTGAGGTATCCTCGAGCAAGTTGAAGTCTTGTAGAGTGTATATCTACGAGCAAGTGTAACGGTTTGTTAGGCACCCGTAAGCTTAACGGAGTTAGTGTAAAACTCGAGAGAGTCTCTCGGGGACTGGACTAACCACACGTTGTGGTGAACCAGTATAAATTCGGTGTGTTCTCTCCTTACTACTTTAATTACAGCACTTACTTTATTCCTGCAATTTTAGTTCCGCAAATTTATCTTGATTTTTATTAAAACGCTATTCACCCCCCCCTCTAGCGTTAAGCGTATATTCTAACAATTGGTATCAGAGCCTAACTCTCTGAAAGACTTAACAGTTTGAGAGAAACAATCCATGGCTTCTACTCGTAACGTTTATGCAGGACTAGGTGAAGGACAATGCTTCACAAGGCCACCACGCTTCGATGGCACCAATTACACTTATTGGAAGGAGAGGATGAGAATATTCATCCAATCAAATAATTTTATACTGTGGAAAATTATAAAGAATTGAGAGCAAATACCAACCAAAAAGGTTGAAAATGAAATGGTTCCTAAATCCGAAGATGAATACGATGCGGACGATATCAGAAAAGTGGAGAACAACGCTAAAGCCATCAACATGATGTACTGTGCTGTAAACCCCGATGATTATAGGAAAATATCATGTTGCACAACGGCCAAGCAAATGTGGGATAAATTGGAAATCACCTACGAAGGTACGGACCAGGTAAGAGAAGCTAAAATAGATTTTCTAACCCATGAATATGTACTTTTTCATATGAAGGAAAACGAGAAGATAGATGATATGTTCGAACGATTTTCAAAAATCGTTAATGATCTTCATGCTCTTAAGAAGACTTTCACGGATAGGGAACCTGTCCGTAAAATTCTTCGAAGTCTCACTTCGGAATGGCGCTCCAAAGCCGACGCTATTGAAGAATCAATCGGCATTACAAATGTCACAATCGACGGGCTTAGAGGTAATCTCAAAACCTATGAATCTACTATTCTTAACCCTCCTTTCGATGATCAAAGGAAACGAAGAATCGCCCTTAAAGCAAGCACGGCTCAACCTCAAAATGATGAGGATTCAAGCGACGAAGATAACGGGTTCGGACTCGTTATTAAGAAATTTTACAAGTTCATGCGAAAGGAGTATGAACGAAAAGGTAAGCAACAAGGAGACCAATTAAAGTGCTATGGATGCGGAGAAATCGGGCATATCAAACCAAATTGTCCAAATACCAAAAAGGAGAAGAAACCCGTCAAGAAACAAAGAGCATACATCTTATGGGAGGCGACTCCGGAGACGAATCAAGTGGTGGAGAAGGAAACGAGACCGCAAACTTGTGTCTTATGGCACACGAAGAAACTCAAAATGAGGTATGTACTACTTCTAAGAACTATGTCACTTTAGAAGAAATGCAAGATGCATTTGATGAATTGTATAAAGAGTTTATTAGCGCTTCTAAATCTATAAAAGATTTAAGAAAACAAATTTCTTCAAAAGAAAAGGATTTTAAAAAACTAACTCTTGAAAATGAGAAATTAAAAGAGGAAAACAAGTCTTACGGCAAAAGAAGCGCCGATAAACCCGAAAGCTCAAACAATGGTTGTACATCTTGCAAATCTCTAAAAGATGAAGTAGAAAAACTTAAGAGCACCTTGAATAAATTCAACTCCTCTCACAAAAATCTCAATGAGGTTCTTATAAACTTGAAATCTACTAAACATGGAATAGGTTTCAAAAATGTGTCTAACGAAAAAGATGAGACCATTCCTAAACAACCTAGAAATAACAATCCTAGGACCACTATACATCCTAGAACGAGCACTAGAAGAAATGTAGAACAATTTAGAACACCTAGAAAAGATTTTCAAAAATTGCAACCTAGAAATATTCAACCTAGAAATAATAATCCTAGAATCGTTATGCATCCTAGAATAAACACTAGGAGAAATGTTGAGCAATTTAGAACACCTAGAAAAGATTTTCGAAAATTACATCAAAACTATATTCCAAAAAATAGGGTGAATGAATTTAGATCCCCAAATTATTATCATCCTACAAGAATGCACAATCTGAATGTCATTTGTCATTATTGCCATAAAATTGGACATATTGCTCCCGCATGCTTCACTAGACATAGACATTTCATTGCAGGTCAATCATACCACTATTTTGCACCTAACACACAAGGACCCAAAACAGCTTGGGTACCAAAAACTCATTAATTTGTCTTGTAGGTATGCTTGAGGGCATCAAGTGAACTTTGGTACCTTGATAGCGGATGCTCCAAGCACATGACCGGAGATGAATCAAAATTCGTACAACTAAAACCAACCAAAGGAGGAAGCGTAGTCTTTGGAGATAACAACAAAGGAAAAATTATCGGCATTGGCTCGGTCGGTAAGGACGAATCCTCCTCCATTAAGCATATTTTGCTAGTTAAAGGTTTCAAACATAATCTCTTGAGCATAAGTCAATTATGTGACAAGGGAAATCTTGTATTATTTGATTCCGAAGAATGCTTAGTTATCCGTCGTAGTGATTTTATAGTTATTCTTCGTGGTATTAGAATTGATAATATCTATATGGTTGATCTTGAAAATTCTTCATCAAGTTTTATGAATTGCCTTATGAGTAAAGAAGACGACATGTGGCTATGGCATCGTAGAGTAGCTCATGTAAATATGAATTTTTAAAACAAACTAGTCTCACAAGATTTAGTAATTGGTCTTCCAAATATAAAATTTGAAAAAGACTCTATTTGTGATTCATGTCAAAAAGGGAAACAAACAAAAGCCTCTTTTAAATCCAAAAATGTTGTTTCAACCACTAGACCTTTACAACTTCTACAAAGTCACGGTGGTAATCTTTATGTTTTTGTTATTGTTGAGGACTACTCTAGATTTACATGGACGTTATTTCTTGCTCATAAAAGTGATGCCTTTCAAGCCTTTAAAAGTTTTCTTAAACGTGTTCAAAATGAAAAGAACACAACCGTCACTTCCATAAGAAGTGATCATGGGGGAGAATTCGATCATAATGTCTTTGCGGATTTTTGTGACGAACTCGGTATTGCACATACCTTTTCGGCTCCAGTACACCACAACAAAATGGAGTGGTGGAACGCAAAAATCGATGTCTCGAAGAGATGGCGAGAACCATGCTCGATGAGGCTAAGATTCCCAAACAACTTTGGGCGGATGCCGTGAGTACCGCATGCTATGTTTTAAACAGAGCTGTCATAAGACCGATACTCATAAAAACTCCCTATGAACTCTACTAGGGAAGGAAACCTAACTTTTCCCATCTTAGAGTCTTCGGTTTTAAATGTTTCATTCATAACAACGGAAAAGATAGCTTGGGAAAATTTGACGCGAAATCTGATGAAGGAATTTTTCTTGGTTATTCATCGCGTAGTAAAGCATATAGAGTTTTCAATAATCGAACCAAAACTGTTGAAGAATCTCCTCATATAGTATTTTGTGAAAATGATGCTCGCTTGGCGAAAAAGGATTTCTGTGATGGTCTTGCAGATGCTTTAAACAAAATCAATCTTCAAGACGAGGTGCAAAAGGAGAATCCAAAGGAAGTTCAAGATGAAGTCGTGGAACAACTACTGGAAGAAGCACCACCACAAGAAGAAGAATCGATGATGCCCAAAGCATGGAGGACGTCTAAAGACCATCCTCTCGACAAGGTAATCGGCAATATCGAACAAGGGGTAAGTACTCGAAACCTTCTTAAAGACACTGTAAAACATATGGCTTTTGTTTCACAAATAGAACCTACAAGCATTTCCGAAGCAATTGGGGATGAGCATTGGACCTTGGCAATGCAAGAGGAGCTTAACCAATTCAAATGTAATGATGTTTGGGAATTGGTGCCAAGACCCGATAATCACACCATAATTGGTACGAAATGGGTTTTTCGAAATAAATTAGATGAAAACGGTATAATCACTAGAAACAAAGCTAGGCTTGTAACTAAAGGTTATAATCAAGAAGAAGGAATTGATTATGAAGAAACTTATGCACCCGTAGCACGGCTAGAAGCAATTCGTCTATTACTTGCTTTTGCCTCTTCTATGAATTTTAATTTATATCAAATGGATGTAAAGAGTGCCTCCCTAAATGGGTTTATTCAAGAGGAAGTATATGTTGAAAAACCCCCGGGTTTTGAAGACTTTAAATCTCCCGATCATGTCTTCAAACTTAAGAAAGCCCTCTATGGTCTTAAACAAGCTCCCCGAGCTTGGTATGAACGCTTAAGCAAATTTCTTTTGGACAATGAGTTCATTAGGGGGAAAGTTGACACTACACTCTTTATTAAGAACAAAAATAATGACATCTTATTAGTTCAAATATATGTAGATGATATTATTTTTGGTGCTACGAACAATTCTTTGTGCAAGGAATTCTCTGAATTAATGACAAGTGAATTTGAAATGTCAATGATGGGTGAGCCAAACTTCTTCTTGGGGTTGCAAGTGAAACAAATGAAAGAGGGAACTTTCATTTGCCAATCTAAATATTGCAAGGAGTTGCTAAATCGTTTTGAAATGAGCAACGCCAAAGCAATGGCCACTCCAATGAGTACATCCGACCATCTTGACAAAGATGAGAAAGGTAAGGAAGTAGACACAAAGAAGTATCGAGGTATGATCGGATCCCTTCTTTATCTTACTGCAAGTAGACCGGACATCATGTTTGGCGTGTGTTTATGCGCTCGATATCAATCATGTCCGAAGGAGTCACACCTAACTGCGGTAAAACGGATAATGAAGTATCTTGTTGGAACTATAAATGTGGGACTATGGTATCCCAAAGGTTCTTCATGCCAACATGTTGGCTATTCCGATTCTGATTTTGCGGGTTGCAAATTGGACCGCAAGAGCACTAGTGGCACTTGCCATTTGCTCGGTAGCTCTCTAGTTTCTTGGTTTAGCAAGAAACAAGTAAGTGTTGCGTTATCCACAACCGAGGCTGAATATGTAGCCGCGGGGAGTTGTTGTGCTCAAATCCTTTGGATGAAACAACAACTCTCGGATTATGGTCTTAGTATCAATCATATCCCTCTTCGATGTGATAATACTAGCGCCATAAGCTTGACGAAGAACCATGTTCTTCACTCAAGAACGAAACACATAGAAATTAGGCACCACTTCATAAGAGATCACGTTCTCAAAGGTGATGTCGAAATTGAGTTTGTTGAAACCAAATATCAATTGGCCGACATCTTCACAAAGCCTTTAGAGAAAGAGTCCTTTTTCCGAATTTGTAGTGAACTCGGAATACTTGACTCCACGTTGATCTAATACATGCATTGCATTTTTTCTTTTAACGATTACTAACTTGAGCGTCGGAGGCGCCTAACTCTTTTTTGCAGGTATCACCCTAAAGACAGGGGGAATTCTCGGGCACTAGTGATAAATAATCGATTTTTCTTAGTCAATAATCGATTATTACTTCTTTATGTTTTCCGATTATTCTGCTGGAAAAATAAAATAATCGATTATACAAATACTACAATCGACTATCTAACAATCTCGGCTTTGCAGGAATTTGGCGATCATATATAAAAATCGATTATCAATGTTACTAATCGATTATGTTGAGGTTCAGTTTTACAGGTATTAAGCCACTGTGTAAATAATCGATTATTGAAAACTGCGTAATCGATTTCCTCTTACCGTCTCGATTTTTCGTTACTGCACTTCCTGAAATAATCGATTATCTCCAAAACAAAATCGATTATTACCCGAGTCCGTAAAACACTGTACACTGTGTAACAATAATCGATTATCAAATTCCAGTAATCGATTATCAACAGTCAGTTCTTAAAAAATGTTACCGTTTTTGACCGTTTGGCACTACAAATCTGTAGCTTTTGTTCAATAAACGCCCTCAATTCCTCAAATCTATAAATAGGTGCTTCCACCCTTCAAATTCTTCACTCCAACATCACTTCTAGCTCCTAATATTCTTCCAAAGTCTTCAAAAATTTCTGCAAAGGCTCTCAAATTTCTTTTTAAAATGACGGGCAAGAATTCTAAACGACCTCGTTCCAGCAAACATATTGCCTCCTCCTCCAACTCAAAGACGTCGTCCTCAGGCCCCGACCGTTGCTTCCCTCCAAACCATTTCTGAGCAACTTGCCTCTTTGTCCATGTCCATGACTCGTATTGATAGGAATGTCACCCGATTATCCCACGAGCTTCATGGATATTTTGACCACGTCCGCTATCCCTATGCCCAAGTTGCCCTTCCGGACGAAGTGCCGGATGCCGAGGCGGATGTTAATGTTGAAAATGAATAATATCTTGTCTTTTTTTTTCTTGCTTCCATTATGTCTCGTTTGAATAATATTTTGTCTATTTTTCTTGCTTTATTATGTATTTTCAATATTGTTTCCTCAATAAAAGGTTATTTATTTTTGCTAATGTCAAAAGGGGGAAGAATAAGGGCTATGCACACTAATACATATTGGCATAAATTGAGGGGGAACTCATTCACATGTCTATATACTTGTCTTGGATTGTCATTATCAATTATTTAATATGCATATCCCGATATTGGTTTGCCATTATCAAAAAAGGGAAAATTGTTGAAACACGTTCTCAAATCGCTAAAACTAAACGTGTGTTCATCTTTGTAGGTTTTGATAAATGACAAACCGACGCGCATGGAACATTGACATATGCTGAAGTCCAAGCACAAGAGAAACAAAGAACAAGATCAAGTAAAGCAACGAAGATATACATAAGGCGTTTTATATTGTGATCATGATCCAACAATAGATTCAAGTCTTGGCTTCTCTTGTAAAATCATTTTCATCAAACCATGCATCTTTGTTTTAAGACAAAATGATTTTCAAACATTTTCATTTTAGCCAAAACGAATTTTAAACATGTCTTTCAAATCTGGACAAAAATAATCGATTATGTTTTTTTGATAATCGATTATGTTAAGACAGTGTAAACTGGAATTTACAAAACAGCAAAATAATCGATTATGTCTTTTTGATAATTGATTATGTTAAGACAGTGTAAACCAGAATTTACAAAACAGCAAAATAATCGATTATCCTCTTTTTTCGAATTATATTAAAAATTCCGCAGAGGTCAATAATCGATTATCCTATATAGCATAATTGATTATTCACTGACCGTTGCCAAAGTATTTTTAAACGCTGAAAGATAATCGATTATGCACAAGGCAATAATTGATTATGCTAGCACAAAATCAGCGTCTGATTTTTGAACGTTATCAGGTAATCGATTATGCAATTTGAATAATCGATTATTCTAGCTTAAAATCTGCATATGATTTTTGAACGATTTGCAGATAATCGATTATGCAAATCAGATAATCGATTATTCTAGCACAAAATCAGCAATTAGTGATTGGCAATTAAGCAACGGTCTTTGGGTCTTTGAGGACTATAAATACACCTCAAAACCACTCTTTTAAGCACAACAACTGATTACAATTCTTGCTTAAGCTTACATACTCTCATATCAATCATTTCATATTTATTTCATAGTTTTTGAGAGCCAAATTCTTGAAGAAGTTGTTGTGTTCTTGAGCGTATTAATTTTACTCACATCTACTCTATAAGAGAGTCTTGTCTTGAGTGCTAAGTGTTTGCATACACTTAAAGGGAAGTTCTAATCCCTTGTTGTAAGAAGGAAAGTTTAGTTCCTTGACTTGAAGTCTTGAGGTGAGGTATCCTCGAGCAAGTTGAAGTCTTGTAGATTGTATATCTACGAGTAAGTGTAACGGTTTGTTAGGCACCCGTAGGCTTAACGGAGTTAGTGTAAAACTCGAGAGAGTCTCTCAGGGACTGGACTAACCACACGCTGTGGTGAACCAGTATAAATTCGGTGTGTTCTCTCCTTACTACTTTAATTACTGCACTTACTTTATTCCTGCAATATTAATTCCTCAAATTTATCTTGATTTTTAATAAAACGCTATTCACCCCCCCCCCTCTAGCGTTAAGCGTATATTCTAACAATTGGTATCAGAGCCTAACTCTCTGGAAGACTTAACAGTTTGAGAGAAAGAATCCATGGCTTCTACTCGTAACGTTTATGCAGGACTAGGTGAAGGACAATGCTTCACAAGGCCACCACTCTTCGATGGCACCAATTACACTTATTGGAAGGAGAGGATGAGAATATTCATCCAATCAAATAATTTTATACTGTGGAAAATTATAAAGAATGGAGAGCAAATACCAACCAAAAAGGTTGAAAATGAAATGGTTCCTAAATCCGAAGATGAATACGATGTTGACGATATCATAAAAGTGGAGAACAACGCTAAAGCCATCAACATGATGTACTGTGCTGTAAACTCCGATGATTATAGGAAAATATCATGTTGCACAACGGCCAAGCAAATGTGGGATAAATTGGAAATCACCTACGAAGGTACGGACCAGGTAAGAGAAGCTAAAATAGATTTTCTAACCCATGAATATGAACTTTTTCATATGAAGAAAAACGAGAAGATAGATGATATGTTCGAACGATTTTCCAAAATCGTTAATGATCTTCATGCTCTTAAGAAGACTTTCACGGATAGGGAACCTGTCCGTAAAATTCTTCGAAGTCTCACTCCGGAATGGCGCTCCAAAGCTGACGCTATTCAAGAATCAATCGGCATTACAAATATCACAATCGACGGGCTTAAAGGTAATCTCAAAACCTATGAATCTACTATTCTTAACCCTCCATTGGATGATCAAAGGAAACGAAGAATCTCCCTTAAAGCAAGCACGGCTCAACCTCAAAATGATGAGGATTCAAGCGACGAAGATAACGAGTTCGGACTCGTTATTAAGAAATTTTACAAGTTCATGCGAGAGGAGTATGAACGAAAAGGTAAGCGACAAGGAGACCAATTAAAGTGCTATGGATGCGGAGAAATCGGGCATATCAAACCAAATTGTCCAAATACCAAAAAGGAGAAGAAACCCGTCAAGAAACAAAGAGCATACATCTCTTGGGGAGGCGACTTCGGAGACGTATCAAGTGATGGAGAAGGAAACGAGACCGCAAACTTGTGTCTTATGGAACACGAAGAAACTCAAAATGAGGTATGTACTACTTCTAAGAACTATTTCACTTTAGAAGAAATGCAAGATGCATTTGATGAATTGTATAAAGAGTTTATTAGCGCTTCTAAATCTATAAAAGATTTAAGAAAACAAATTTCTTCAAAAGAAAAGGATTTTAAAAAACTAACTCTTGAAAATGAGAAATTAAAAGAGGAAAACAAGTCTTACGGCAAAAGAAGCGCAGATAAACCCGAAAGCTCAAACAATGGTTGTACATCTTGCAAATCTCTAAAAGATGAAGTAGAAAAACTTAAGAGCACCTTGAATAAATTCAACTCCTCTCACAAAAATCTCAATGAGGTTCTTATAAACTTGAAATCTACTAAACATGGAATAGGTTTCAAAAATGTGTCTAACGAAAAAGATGAGACCATTCCTAAACAACCTAGAAATAACAATCCTAGGACCACTATACATCCTAGAACGAGCACTAGAAGAAATGTAGAACAATTTAGAACACCTAGAAAAGATTTTCAAAAATTGCAACCTAGAAATATTCAACCTAGAAATAATAATCCTAGAATCGTTATGCATCCTAGAATAAACACTAAGAGAAATGTTTAGCAATTTAGAACACCTAGAAAAGATTTTCGAAAATTACATCAAAACTATATTCCAAAAAATAGGGTGAATGAATTTAGATCCCCAAATTATTATCATCCTATAAGAATGCACAATCCGAATGTCATTTGTCATTATTGCCATAAAATTGGACATATTGCTCCCGCATGCTTCACTAGACATAGACATTTCACTGCAGGTCAATCGTACCACTATTTTGCACCTAACACACAAGGACCCAAAACAGCTTGGGTACCAAAAACTCATTAATTTGTCTTGTAGGTATGCTTGAGGGCATCAAGTGAACTTTGGTACCTTGATAGCGGATGCTCCAAGAACATGACCGGAGATGAATCAAAATTCATACAACTAAAACCAACCAAAGGAGGAAGCGTAGTCTTTGGAGATAACAACAAAGGAAAAATTATCGGCATTGGCTCGGTCGGTAAGGACGAATCCTCCTCCATTAAGCATATTTTGCTAGTTAAAGGTCTCAAACATAATCTCTTGAGCATAAGTCAATTATGTGATAAGGGAAATCTTGTATTGTTTGATTCCGAAGAATGCTTAGTTATCCGTCGTAGTGATTTTAAAGTTATTCTTCGTGGTATTAGAATTGATAATATCTATATGGTTGATCTTGAACATTCTTCATCAAGTTTTGTGAATTGCCTTATGAGTAAAGAAGACGACATGTGGTTATGGCATCGTAGAGTAGCTCATGTAAATATGAATTTTTTAAACAAACTAGTCTCACAAGATTTAGTAATTGGTCTTCCAAATATAAAATTTGAAAAAGACTCTATTTGTGATTCATGTCAAAAAGGGAAACAAACAAAAGCCTCTTTTAAATCCAAAAATGTTGCCTCAACCACTAGACCTTTACAACTTCTACACATGGATCTTTTCGGACCATCTAGAATTAAAAGTCACAGTGGTAATCTTTATGCTTTTGTTAGTTTTGAGGACTACTCTAGATTTACATGGACGTTATTTCTTGCTCATAAAAGTGATGCCTTTCAAGCCTTTAAAAGTTTTCTTAAACGTGTTCAAAATGAAAAGAACACAACCGTCACTTCCATAAGAAGTGATCATGGGGGAGAGTTCGATCATAATGTCTTTGCGGATTTTTGTGACGAACTCGGTATTGCACATACCTTTTCGGCTCCACGTACACCACAACAAAATGGAGTGGTGGAACGCAAAAATCGATGTCTCGAAGAGATGGCGAGAACCATGCTCGATGAGGCTAAGATTCCCAAACAATTTTGGGCGGATGCCGTGAGTACCGCATGCTGTAACACGTTCTCAAATCGCTAATACTAAACGTGTGTTCATCTTTGTAGGTTTTGATAAATGACAAACCGATGCGCATGGAACATTGACATATGCCGAAGTTCAAGCACAAGAGAAACAAAGAACAAGATCAAATAAAGCAACGAAGATATACGTAAGGCGTTTTATATTGTGATCTTGATCCAAAAATAGATTCAAGTCTTGGCTTCTCTCGTAAAATCATTTTCATCAAACCATGCATCTTTGTTTTAAAACAAAATGATTTTCAAACATTTTCATTTTAGCCAAAATGAATTTTAAACATGTCTTTCAAATCTGGACAAAAATAATCGATTATGTTTTTTTGATAATCGATTATGTTAAGACAGTGTAAACCGGAATTTACAAAATAGCAAAATAATCGATTATGTCTTTTTGATAATCGATTATGTTAAGACAGTGTAAACCAGAATTTACAAAACAGCAAAATAATCGATTATGTAATATGATAATCGATTATCCTCTTTATTCGAATTATATTAAAAATTCCGCAGAGGTCAATAATCGATTATCCTATATAGCATAATCGATTATTCACTGACCGTTGCCAAAGTATTTTTAAACGCTGAAAGATAATCGATTATGCACAAGGCAATAATCGATTATGCTAGCATAAAATCAGCGTCTGATTTTTGAACGTTATCAGGGAATCGATTATGCAATTTGAATAATCGATTATTCTAGCTTAAAATCTGCATGTGATTTTTGAACGATTTGCACATAATCGATTATGCAAATCAGATAATCGATTATTCTAGCAAAAAATCAGCAATTAGTGATTGGCAATTAAGCAACGGTCTTTGGGTCTTTGAGGACTATAAATACACCTCAAAACTACTCTTTTAAGCACAAAAATTGATTACAATTCTTGCTTAAGCTTACATACTCTCATATCAATCATTTCATACTTATTTCATAGTTTTTGAGAGCCAAATTCTTGAAAAAGTTGTTGTGTTCTTGAGCGTATTAATTTTACTCACATCTACTCTATAAGAGAGTCTTGTCTTGAGTGCTATGTGTTTGCATACACTTGAAGGGAAGTTTTAATCCCTTGTTGTAAGAAGGAAAGTTTAGGTCCTTGACTTGAAGTCTTGAGGTGAGGTATCCTCGAGCAAGTTGAAGTCTTGTAGAGTGTATATCTACGAGCAAGTGTAACGGTTTGTTAGGCACCTGTAAGCTTAACAGAGTTAGTGTAAAACTCGAGAGAGTCTCTCGGGGACTGGACTAACCACACGTTGTGGTGAACTAGTATAAATTCGGTGTGTTCTCTCCTTACTACTTTAATTACTGCACTTACTTTATTCCTGCAATTTTAATTCCGCAAATTTATCTTGATTTTTATTAAAAAGCTATTCACCCCCCCCTAGCGTTAGCGTATATTCTAACAATAATCTCCCCAATATAGATCTCAGCTTACCTCTCGAATGAATAGGAAACTACCGCAAGAATGAAATGCACTGACTTGGTCAGCCTATCAAAAATGACCCAAACTACATCGAACTTCTTCCTAGTCAGCGGAAGCCTAATAATGAAGTCCATAGTGATCCGCTTTCACTTCCACTCGTGAAGCTCAATCTTCTAAAATAAACCACCAGGACTCCGATTCTCATACTTAACCTGCTGAGAATACAAACACCGCACCACATATTCCACAATATCCTTCTTTATTCTATGCCACCCATAATGTTGCCGCAAATTCTAATACATCTTCGCGGCGCCCAAATGAATAGAGTACCAGGAACTATGGGTTTCCTATAAGATCAACTCTCAAAGTCCATCCACATTGGGCACACAAACTTGGCCCTGCAATCTCAAGACTCCATCAACATTCAATGTAACTTGCTTGGCACCTCCTCTCTGCACTATGTCTCTAAGAAAACACAAATGAGGATCATCAAACTGTCGATCACGGATACATTCCAATAATGAAGAACAAGCAACCATATAAGTTAACACTCGACTAGGCTAAAAAATATCCAATCTCACAAATCGATTGGGCAAGGCCTGAACATCCAAAGCAAGCAACCTCTAACTGACCAAAATAAAAGCGAGACTTCCCATACTGGTTGACTTCCTACTCAAAGCATCGGCCACCACATTGGCCTTCCCCGGGTGATATAAAATGGTGATATCATAATCCTTCAACAGCTCCAACCATCTCCTCTGCCTCAAATTCAACTCATTTTGCTTGAACAAGTACTAATGACTCTTGTGATCCGTGAACACCTCACATGCCACGCCATACAAATAGTACCTCCAAATCTTCAATGCGTGAACAATGGTTTCGAACTCTAAATCATGCAATAGATAGTTCTTCTCATGAATCTTCAATTACCTCGAAGCATAGATAATGACTTTGCCATCCTGCATCAATACTGCACCAAGCCCAATACGGGAAGCATCACAATAGACTGTATAAGGCCCTGAACCTGAGGGCAAAACCAATATCCGTGCTGTAGTCAGAGTTGTCTTGAGCCTCTGAAATCTCGCCTCACACTTATCTGACCATCTGAACTGGGCATCCTTCTGGGTCAACCTGGTCATCGGGGCTGCGATAGATGAGAACCCCTCAACATACCGACGATAGTAGCCTGCCAATCCCAAGAAACTCTGAATCCCCGTAGCTAATGCTTGTCTAGGCCAATTCTTGACTGCATAAATATTCTTCGGGTTAACTTGAATACCCTCTGTTGATACAACATGACCCAAGAATGCACCCGAACTCAACCAAAACTCGCACTTTACAAATTTATCATATAACTAACTATCATTCAGAGTCTGAAGAACCACTCTGAGATGTTGCTCGTGCTCCTCCTGGCTGCGGGAGTATATTAGAATATCATCAACGAAGACTACCACGAACGAATCCAAATAAGGGCTGAACACTCGGTTCATCAAACCAATATAAGCTGCGGGGGAATTTGTCAACCCAAATGACATAACCAAGAACTTGTAATGCCCGTACCAAGTGTAGAAAGCTGTCTTAGGGACATCAGATGCCCTAATTCTCAACTGATGGTAGCCAGATCTGAAGTCTATATTTGAAAATACCTTGGCACCCTGAAGCTGATCAAATAAATCGTCAATCCTCGGCAGTGGATACTTATTCTTGATTGTAACCTTGTTCAACTACCAGTAATCAATGCAAATTCTCATTGAACCATCTTTTTTCTTTACAAACAACAGTGACGCACCCTAAGGCAAAACGCTGGGTCTAATAAAACCCTTCTCAAGCAAGTCTTGCAACTAATCCTTCAACTTCAGCGAGGCCATGCGATATGGCGGAATAGAAATATGCTGGGTGTCGGAGCTAGATCAATACAAAAATCAATATCCCTGTTGAGTGGCATCCATAGTAGGTCTGAAGGAAAAATCTCAAGAAACTTGCGAACCACGGGCACATAATCAATGGAGGGAACCTCAGCAATCGCGCACATAAGCCAAATAGGACAAATACCCCTTCTCAACCATACGCCGAGCCTTCACTATGAAAAACATACTATGGGTAGAGTGAATAGGAGTCTCTCTCCACTCCAAACGGGGAAAATCCGGTAAAGCCAAGGTCACAGTCTTCGCATGGCAATCCTAGATAGCATGATAAGGGGATAACCAGTCTATCGCTTATATAACATCGAAGTTGACCCTATGTAAAAGAAACAAATAAACACGGGATTTAAGACCCCTAATCTCCACAGCACAAGAACGATGGACTCGATCAACCATAATAGAATCACCCACCGGTGTAGATACATAAACATGAATACTCAGTGAAAAACTAGGCATGACCAGGTACGATGCAAAATAAGAGGACACATACGAGTACGTAGACCCTGGATCAAATAGCATAGATGTATCTCTATCATAAACCAGAATGGTACCTGTAATGACTGCATCCAAAGACTCAGCCTCTGGCCTGGCTGGAAGAGCATAACATAGGGTCTGGGCCCCACCACCCTAAGCTGCCTCTCTATGATGGCCTGCTGCTGGATGGCCTCCACCTATGGCGGCCTGATCTCCACCTCTAGGACCTCTACCTCAACCTCTAGCACCTCTACCCTCACCTTTAGCTGGCTGGGCGGGCTGTGGAACACCTGGTGGCGGTATCATGGCACGAGACTCTGATATTGAGAACTACCCGGTGCTCGATGGCAAAATCTAACAATGTGACCCGGATCACAACAAATGTAACAAGATCTCGGTTGCTAGGAAAACTGAGACTGACCCTATTGACCCGAATGACCACCTCAAAAATTCTGAAGTGGCAGTGAACTGATGGGAGCTGGTGGTGCACTAAAAGGCTGCTGATCAGGATAGTACGTTTGAGAACCATGAACACCTAAAGTACCATGGTAAACCTGGAGAGCTGGCTGAAAAGGCCTAGGAGGGTGGCCTTTCCATATGAATCTCTACCTCCAAACGAGGTACCACTAAATTTGCCTGAATGACGGGACCTGTTTTCCGACCTATGACCTCCTCCCTATGACAGAACCATCTCAACTCGACATGCAACATTGGCCGCCTCCTGAAAAGTGATCTCACTCACGGCCTCCTTGGCCATCTGAAGACTAATCAACAGAATAAGACCATCAATAAACCTCCTCACCCTCTCTATCTTGTTGGAGAGTATGATAAGAGCATGGCGAGCTAGATCAATGAACCTGGTCTCATACCGAGTGACCGTCATAGAACCCTGCTGAAGGCGCTCAAACTCCCTTCGAAAGGCCTCTCGCTGAGTCATATGGAGAAACTTCTCAAGAAACAATACTGTGAACTGCTCTTATGTCAAAAATGTCGAACCAAATGGTCTAGCTAAGCAATAATCCCTCCACCAAGTCTTGGCAGATCCAGACAGTCGAAAGGTAGCAAAATCAACTCCATTGGTCTCAACGATCCCCATGTTCCGAAGGACCTCATGGCAAATATCCAGATAATCTCGGGGATCCTTCGTGGCTGTACCACTAAATGTAGAAGTGAAGAGCTTGGTAAACCTATCCAGCCTCCACAGAGCATCGGCGGACATTGCCGCTCCATCGCCAGTTTGAGTCCATAGATGTAGAAAGTCATCATATGAGTGCTACCACTGTGGAATAAAGAGCCATTTAAAGAAGAACTGCAGAAAATTGCAGAAGGAGAAGGAGCAGTTGAAGTAGAAGGATGGAGATGCATTAGTCACTACCCACGAAGAGGTAGCCATTTGTTCCATCCAAGAAGAGACATGCCTTCACGTCTCAAATCAAGAAGACAACGAATGGGTGGTAGATACTGCAGCATCATACTACACCACATCCCGAAAATATTTCTTCACAACATAAAAAGTAGGAGACTTTGGAGTAGTGAAGACGGGGAACACTTCTTCATGTGAGATAGTTAGAATTGGTAATATCAAAATACAAAATATCGGGAGTACAATGATATTGAACGATGTCCGTCATGTACCAGATCTTCTTCTAAACCTAATATCGGGTATAACTCTTGACAAACAGGGCTATGAAAGTTATTTCGGAAAAGGCACATGGAAATTGCTGAAAGGGGTTATGATTCTTGCTCGAGGACATATTTGTGGGAACTCATATAAAACTCATGTGAAGGTATGTTCAGACAGCCTCAATGTTATGGAAAAAGAGGCATCTCAAAACCTGTGGCACCAGAGACTCAATCACATGAGTGAAAATGTGATATCAGTTCTAATGAAAAAGAAACTTATCAGAATGGGCAAGAATGTTGCTTTAGACCCTTGTAATCATTGCGTATTCGGAAAGCAACATAGATTCTCTTTTACATTTTCTTCAACCAAAAAATCAAAGTTACTCAGTCTGGTACACTCTGATATTTGTGGTCCCATGGAGGAGAAATCACTTGACGACAATATGTATTTTCTGACTTTCATTGATGATTCTTCTCGAAAGGTGTGAGTGTACTTCTTAAAGAAAAAGGACCAGGCTTTTGATTATTTCAAGATATTTCATGCCATGGTAGAGCGTCAAACGGGAAAAAAAATTTAAATTCCTTCGCTCAGATAATGGAGGCAAGTATACTTCCAAGGAGTTCGATTCATATTGCAAGAGACAAGGGATTCGACATGAGAAGACGGTCCCACACACCCCACAACACAATGGAGTAGCCGAGAGAATGAACTGGATAATTATGGAAAGAGTCAGAAGTATGATCAGTATGGCAAAACTGCCCAAGACATTCTGGGGAGAAGCTATTCGCGCCGCCTGCTACCTAATTAACCGGTCACCATCAGCCCCGTTGAATTTTGAGGTTCCAGAGAAAATATGGTCTGGTAAGAATCCCTTATATTCTCACTTAAGGGTATTCGGTTGTTTAGCACATGCACATGTATCTAAGGAGCTCAGGAAGAAGCGTGATGGTAGAACTATACCATGTATCTTCATAGGTTATGGAGATGAAGAATTTGGGTACAGATTATGGGATCCAATACATAAGACGGTGATCAAAAGCAGGGATGTTGTATTTCACGAAAACCGGACAATTGAAGACATCAGAAGGCCCACAATGTCTTATGAAAGAAGTTCTAGTGCCCAAAATGTTGGTCTAGATCCACTGCCATTACAGTTTGACACAAATAGCATGGGGGAGCATGAAGCAAATAGGAGGATGTTTGGCAAGGGGAGGCACAAACCCCTCAGGAAACTACAGAACCATCACGGGGGAACGATGATGGTACACCTCATGAAGCTAATAATCAACAATCTTGTCGATCTGAACGAGGTCAGATTCCATCAACTCGATACCCAGAATCGAGTATATTTTGTTTTCTGAATATGGAGAACCAAAGAGTTTCCATGAACTATATCTGATAAGGATAAAAAAATTGGTTGCAAGAAGTGACCTAAGAGATGAACTCTTTACATGAAAACAATACTTATGAGATTGTGAAACTTCAACAAGGAAAGAAGGTACTGAAGAGTAAATGTGTATTCAAGCTCAAGAAAGATGGCAGTGGAAAGGTGGTGAAGCTCAAAGCCCGATTAGTAGTCAAAGGATTCCTACAAAGAAAGGGAATTGACTTTAATGAAATATTTTCACCAGTTGTAAAATTGATTTCAATCCGTATCATCCTTGGATTGTTAGCTAGTTTGTATTTGGAGCCATAACAAATGGATGTCAAGACAACATTTCTTCATAGTGATCTAAATGATGAAATCTCTATGGAGCTGCAGGAAGGTTTTGAGGTTTCAGGAAAAGAAAAACCTCGTTTATAAGCTTACGAAAAGTTTATATGGCCTAAAGAAAGCACCGAGGCAGTGGTACAAAAAGTTTGACTCATTTATGGAAAGTCACGGATATAAAAAGACTGCTGCAGATCAGTGTGCTTACATTCAGAGATTTTCGAATGGCAATTTTGTTGTATTCCACTTTATGTAGACGACATGTTAATCGTCAGACAAGATGCAACAAAAATTAGACAGTTGAAGAAAGAACTCTCTAAGTCCTTTGAATGAAAGACTTAGGTCCAGCTCAGTATATTTTGGGATTGCAGATAACTCGAGATAGGAGAAACAAGAAGTTATGGCTATATCAAGAAAATTATATTGAACAGGTCATCAAACGGTTCAATATGAGTAATGCCAAACCGGTAGGTGCCTCTTTGGCAAATTACTTCAAGTTGAGCAAGAGTTTGTGCCCCTCATCCACGAAAGAGATTGAAGAGATGTTTACAATTTCATATTCTGCAGCAGTTGGAAGTCTGATGTATGGCATGGTTTGCACGAGGCCAGATATCGCACATGCGGTAGGTGTGGCGAGTCGTTTTCTTTCTAACCCTGGAAAGAAACATTGGGAGGCAATTAAGTGGATTCTCAGGTATATTAAAGTTACCTCAAAATCAAGTCTGTGCTTTTGGGGGAGCTGATCTTGTCTTGGAAGGCTATATAGATTCAGATATGGTCGGAGATCCTGGCGGAAGAAAATCAACCTCAGGATATGTTTATACTTTTGCATGACGAGCTGTGTCATGACAGTCAAGATTGCAGAAGTGTGTTGCACTACCCACAACTGAAGCAGAGTATATTGCTATCGCAGAAGCTGGAAAAGAAATATTGTGGTTAAAGCGATTTCTCCAAGAACTACGGATAAATCAAATGGAGTATAAGATACATTGTGATAGTCAAAGTGCAATTGGTTTAAGCAAAAGCTCAATGTATCATTCTCGGACAAAGCACATCGACATTCGCTATCATTGGATACGCGAGGTGATGTATCAACAATTGTTGAAACTAGTGAAGATCCATACGAAGGAGAATCCAACAGACATGTTAACAAAGGTGGGCACTCAAGAAAAGTTAGAGCTGTGCAGAGACATAGTTGGAATAACTTTCAAATAGTAGTTGTGTTGGAATGCAGCTGAAGGGGGAGAATTGATAAGTTCAGCTGCTGCCAACAACCAATTCTAGAAGCCCACCATTGTTGAAGCCACCAACCCATTCTAGAAGCCACCATTGTTGAATGAAGAATTCAACCACCAACCACCTTCTTTAAGGCTGTAAATTGAGCCTTATGTTTTATACAGAAATATCAATCCAGAGAAGTTGAAATACAATTCAGGAAGAGATTATGAGAACAAAAGAGAGTTTGGTGAGGTTTATTTTTTAGAGAGAAATTGTTAGTGTAAATTCCCTATAATTCTATTCTTGTAAAATATAGTTATTTTTCCTTCCAAATAATTTTCATTGTGATCAGAGAATCACAAGGAAGCTCAAAATCAAGATTTTCGTTTTTGGTCTTAGGTATAAGCTCCAAAAGAGCACTGCTATTAGACTTAACACAAACACTCCTTCACAAAACTTCCTAGAAACATACTTCTGAGACTTCAAAGAACTTAAGGTACTACCTTTAACAGCAAATCCATGAAGTGGGTGCAAGAATTCAAAATTATTTTGTGTTTTCAACTCAAATGAATCAAATTTGTTATAAGTGTCAGCTAGAAATTAAAGACTTAAAGAGAGTTGAAACAATTATAGAAAAGAGCAAAGAATTCAGTGCTCACCATGAAAACAGCAAGTGAATAAGAGAGCAAAGTTTCCATTCTCTTTGTTTGTTGTATGTACTTATGGGGGACAGTGGACTCTCTCATTTGAGCAACTCAGTCTGTGGTCAAAACTGATAACACCATCATGTGAAATTCTGACCCGTATCTACTACTCCCTCTATTCCAGTTTACGTGACCTTACTTTCTTTTTGGTCTATTTATAAAAAAATGACTCCTTTTTTAATTTAAATTTTTTAGCTTTAATTGTTAAGGAGAAGTTTTTATAACTGCACAAATACTCTGAATTTCTTTTTGATCTGTTTAGGACCACAAATTCAAAAAGTCTTCTTTTTTTTACTTCGTACCTAATCAAACAAGATCACATAAATTAAAACAGATGAAGTAATGTTTTACCCAACAATTATACTAAAGAGGTGGAAACAAAATTATAGTGCCATTTTCTGCTTTTCTTTTCATCACTTGCCACTCAATTAATTTGATCTAAGAGAAAATTTGAGTAAATTAGTGGATTACTATTTTTATATTTTACATTACAATTGTTCTCTAACAATAGTAGATAACTTTAATAGAGTGTCTTTCCCTTTTATACAACGTTAATCTGAATTAATCGAGTAAATGTCTATCGTACGGGTTATTATAAGAACCATACTGGTAAACTGAATAATGAAGTGCAAATTAATATTTTTTAAACGATTTAGAGTTTATAGACCTAAAATAATATTGCAAGCCTGAGGATGCAACTCTAAAAATAGACCAATTTGCTCCAGTAAACAGAGTAAAAGAAAGTTGTACCCCGATGGGTCGTTTGGTTGGGAAATAAGTTATTCCAGAAAAACTTACTGTGAGATTAGTTATTACAAGATTATTATCTTGCCGTTTCATAGGGATAAAAATAATACTACAATCCCAGGATAACTAATCTGAAGATTAGTTATACCGTAATTTTTTTTCAACCAAATATAAAATAAACTCATCTCGAATTAAATCCAGAAATTAATTATTTCTTATTCCCGGTGCCAAGAGAGCCTTTAGTCTATAATGATTAGGTTCAAATTTGTCCATATCTATTTACTTACCTTTTATCATTTTTTTAATTAGTTGTTGCCCTTAGCAAATCGGCTTATATTTAGTTTTATTATTACCTAATAGAACTCCTCCGAGATAAGCGGACCTCAACATTTTATTATAAATTTAAAAGTATTTTCAAAATTGGGATTCCGTTAGCATAAGGTCCAAAACATGATCTTTTTTTAGCAACTGAGATAATATGAGACCGAAGATGTAAACCTTTGCCCTTTATACTGTGTGTTGCTTTGCTTTGGAGCTGCGACAGTGAAGATGAATGCGGGAACCTCCAATTCCAGTTCCAGTAAGGATGATTTCTCAGTTTTAGTGTTAGCATCGGATCTTGGTATTGATGCCCGACCCTTTTTGACCCAACCGGAAGAGAGCTGGCATGATTGCCCTTCTCACCTTCCTTCTTCTGAGGAACAAGATTTTGACTTCCTTCAATTCTTCCGCCTTGAACCCGGTTCTGATAAAGCGGGTAATCGGATCTTCCGTATTGTTGGAAAATACTTTCCGGGTACTTTCCTACAAACCCCTTTTCAGTTACCTAAGTTTACTTGAATATTACAATACTGACCAATTTTGACAAATAGTACTATTGTGTCTATATTTTTTGCTTGTTGTCGTTAGGTAAAACGATCAATTTTGAGAGAGGATATTGTTATGTAATTAACAACAACAACCCAGTGAAATCTCACTAATGGGGTACGAGGAGTATAGTGTGTACGCAGACCGTACCCTACCCTGAAATGGTAGAGAGGTTATCTCCGAAAGACCTTCGGCTCAAGAGAACAAAAAGAAAATAAAAAGACAAAAGGAGACAATATCATTATCACCACAAAAATCATAAGAAATATAGGAATAACATGAAATAGCAATACCTAGTAAATAGGTCCGCACTAAAATGCGAAATAGTAAGACACGGCATTGCCACTAGCTATCTAGACAAAAACCCTACCAGACTAGTCTAACAACGGTGAATTAAGGCAAGATTTAGCAACATCCTAACCTACAACCCTATACTCGAACTCCATATCTTTCTATCAAGTACCATGTCCTCGGAAATCTGAAGTCTCGTCATGTCTTGCTTGATCACAAAAGAACATTGGAACTAGCGAATCCAGCTGCCATTTCGCTAGATACCAGAAAGATGGGGAGGAAAGTTCTATCCATTTGTTGGGGCTCCTCTCTCTGATGCAACAGAATATCGTAGTATTGTTGGCGCCGGCGCTAAAGCGAGGAAGGGGTGCGTCATCTTTTAGTTAGCAACGGAAACTCTACCCAATACTTCTTAGGTAGCCCTCTACCTCTTCTCATGCCCTCACAGCCAACCGCTCACACCTCTTTGCCGTAGTATTTAGGCTTCTCCTCTGTACATGCCCAAGCCATCTGAGCGTCGCTTCCCGCATCTTGTCGTCAATGGGGGCCACGCGCATCTTCTCCTGAATATTATCATTCCTAATCTTGTCCATCCTATTGTGCTCGCATATCCACCTCAACATCCTCATTTCTGCTGCTTTCATCTTCTGGATATGTGAGTTCTTAACAGGCCAACACTCAGTCCCGTACATCATGGCCGGTCTAACCACCGCTTTATAGAGCTTACCTTTGAGTATCGATGGCACTCTCTTGTCACACAGGACTCTAGATGCTAACCTCAACTTCATCAATCCTATCCCAATACACTGTGTGACATCCTCGTCAATCCGCCCTCCCCCTGGAAAACAAACCCAAGGTACTTGAAGCTGCCTCTACTTGGGATGACATGTGAGTCGAGCCTCACATCTACGCCCACTTCCCCCGGCTTAGCGCTGAACTTACATTCTAGATATTCCGTCTTCGTCTTGCTCAGCTTGAAACCCTTAGACTCAAGAGTCTGTCTCCATACCTCCAGCCTCTCGTTAACACCGATTCGCGACTCATCAATCAGAACTATTTTATCGGCTAATAGCATGCACCATGGAACCTCCCCTTGAATATGGTGTGTTAGCGCGTCCATCACCAGAGCGAATAAGAACGGACTGAGCGCAGAGCCTAGGTGTAACCCCATAAGGCCATAACAACCGAAATTTGCTCAGAGTCGTCTCTTACTATCCTTACCCGAGTCTTAGCCCCATGATACATGTCTTTAATCGCCATAATGTAGAGAACCGACACATCTTTTACCTCCAAGCTTCTCCAGAGAACTTCTCTAGGAACCTTGTCATATGCTTTCTCTAGGTCAGTAAACACCATGTACAAGTCCTTCTTCCTCTCTCTGAACTGTTCCACCAACTGCCTAACAAGGTGTATAGCTTCTGTAATAGAACAAACCGGCATGAATCTGAACTGGTTGTCGGATACAGACACCGACATCCTCACCCCCGCTTCAACCATCCTCTCCCACACTTTCATGGTGTGACTAAGTAATTTGATACCTCTATAATTGTTACAACTCTGGATATCATCTTTGTTTTTATACAATGGACCATCGTACTCCACCTCCACTCATCCGGCATCCTCTTTGCCTTTAAAATAACATTGAACAACTCAATCAACCACTCCAAACCTGCTCTCCCTACACACTTCCAAAATTCCACCGGAATCTCGTCAGGCCCGGTCACGCTGCCCTACTCATCTTACTCGTAGCTCCCACAACCTCCTCAAACTTATGCGTCTGCAGTACCCAAAGTCATGGTGACTCTAGGAATACTCCAATTCACCTACCACAATATCTCAATCCGCTTCTTCATTCAGAAGTTTATTAAAGTAAGTCTGCAATCTCCTCTTAATTTGAGAATTTTCCATCAGTAATCTACCATCGTCGTCCTTGATGCATCTCACTTCGTTCAAAATTGAAATTAGTGTTATATAATTGAAATGTGGAAATTAGTGTTTTCTGTTTGTTCCTTGTTATGACAATTCACTGATTCAAAGTGGAAGTTAGTGTTTTCAGTGTGTGTGTGTTAGCTTCCGTAAAGCTACAATGGTGTACCTGTATTGATGTGGCAATGTTCTTTATTTGTGTAAAAGCTTAAAAATCAAGTCTTTTTTCTGTTTCACTATTGCTGTGGAGCTTACTTTGAGACCTGTACCTTCAGCTATATAAACTAATTAATAAACCTTCTCCGCAACATCGAGTAAATGGATTAGTGTGATGCTTCTGCCAGCACTTGAGATCTGAAAAGAAAGCTACTTTGGTGTTTGATTTATTTTGCATTTATTCCGGTGGTTGTTTGATTTATTTTTGTGGGGAAGAATACACCATGTAAGCCTGTGATGTCATCCGAAGAGTGTATTCCCTTCAACAGTCTAACGAACTTTTAATCAAACTTTTAATTGAATATCAAGTCAATCAAGTATTCAAGTGGTAAAACCACTTCTGAGGTTCTCCTTCCATTGTTAGAACAAATCGAGATTCATAAGATGGTTCATCATTAAAATTCAAGGGTTTGACCTGGTTATCAATTACATAGGGGACATTTTACGTGGAGGTACTATTCTATGAATTGACTAGAAGGCTTCTTGCTTGATTCTTCACCAGGTTTTATTGCTTTAACTCTTCAAAATACCTGTAAATAAATTTTTATTAGATTTGTCTGTGTGAGCTAGTCCATTATGGTGTCATTTGTGGTGCTACAATTGGTTCAAGGCAATTGTGCCGCCTCCGTTATTCTCTAATGGTGGGAAAAACAGTGGAAGCTTTGGCTTTTTCCTCTCCTCATTGTTCCGATGGCCTTCTTTCTCCAAATGCATCATACCCATTCCAGCTGTTTGTTTCTTCCACATGGAAGGAACACTGAATGTAACCACTAGGTTATTCCATAAACAACAGTCAACAGGCCATACAAAGTTGGACAAATACATGTGCATGGATGGGTTACCTTTCCAAAGGCGTGATTTTAACCTCTAGGCCAGTTCTTTATTTGTTCTTTATTTGGAAACAGCCTCTCTGCCCTTCGGGTAGGGGTAAGGCTCGTCTATCTATTACCCTCCCCAGACCCCACTTTGTGGGACTATACTGGGTAGTTGTTGTTTTGTGGTGTCATCTGCATTTTGTATCTCCAGAGATTTCAAAAGTACTTGGACAAAATACTCTATTTAGTTTAATGCAGGAAATGATTCATTTAAAACAATTGTGGCTGCTGTTTTCTCGTCTCAAGTGATATTCCATCTCATGTTTATTGGTTTCTGTTTCTGTTGCTGTTTGTCACTCAAGAGTTTTTATAACGACTATTTTCGACATTAATATGCAGCTCTAGTTATAGATGGGGAGCGGCTGAAAAGGTATGTCTTTAACAAAATTTGCACGGAGTTGCCTGAGGGGCCATTCTGCATTGTCTACATGCATAGTACTGTCCAGAAGGAGGATAACAACCCCGGATTAACCATCTTGAGGTGGATCTACGAAGAGCTTCCTTCTGACCATAAGGACAGGCTTCAGGTTGTATACTTTGTGCATCCTGGGATACGGTCAAGGCTTGTTCTTGCAACACTAGGCAGATTTTTCCTGAGTGGAGGGTAAGTAGCTTCTTGATTAGTTAAAGACTGATCATTGTATCATTGTAGATCTTACATTTTCCCCCTGCATGTTTAGTGCTGAGGTATCATCATCTTCATATTTTGGTTGGAGTAATTTATTTATCCCTATCAAAATTTGTTGGTTCACAGAAGGCTCTTATGATTTAAAGCCTTGAGCTTTTCATCTTGTAAAGGGTGTCGTGTACTCCAGTTACAATGGGTCCAATCATGTCGAGAGCTTTTTGCATGAACGACCCCGATAGTTACATTTTTTTGGTTTGAAGAGGTGATGTCTTTCCATAAAATTTGTACGTTGGACCATAATGCTAGCATCAATTTCAGGGCAAGTGATGCTCATCTTGTTGCATACCCTCGTAACATTTGAATATTTTCCACTTTTGTGTATTATGTAACCTTTGCTTCAGGATTCACTCGTTCTCTCTTTTAACTCCTAATAACCATAGCCTTAGCAGTGTGTTCTTTCCTTCATTTGAGAGAGATGCAACAGGTCTTTCACCTGTTTTCTTTTGGTGTAGCTTGTATTGGAAAATAAAGTATGTCAGTCGCCTGCAATATCTTTGGGATGACATAAAGAAAGGAGAGCTCCAGATTCCTGAATTTGTTCAAAAGCATGATGACATTCTAGAGCACAGGCCACTGACTGATTATGGAATTGAACCAGATCCCCTCCACTTATCGCAGATGCCACCTACAGCCTACTCGTTTGGGAGACATGACTCGGGATGGTCATCTAGAGAGTACATGTCTTAGAAAAGCTGCTAGATTCTGTACAGCATTGTACTTATGTTCCAATTCTAAGAGTCTTTACTTATGTACTAAACTTTCTTCTGCTTGTCTCTGCTCACTTTTGTGTTACCATAAACCAGTACTGCATAAGTGATCTTTGTCAGAGAAAGAAAGGGAAGGAAACCCCTACTCTCTTCGTAAATTCTCCCTTTGTGTTTTTTAGTGCAGCTAGCCCGCCACATTTTCTGTTGTTATTATTGTTTACTACTTGCTGCTTTATTTTCACTGTTCTTTGAGCTGAGAGTCTATCGGAAACAGCGTCTCTATCTTTATAAGGTAGGTGTAAGGTCTGCGTACATACTACCCTTCCCAGACCCCATTTATGAGAATTCACTGGATTTTTGTTGTTGTTGTTAGCGCGTGACATATTGCAGTAGAAAATGGTGCAACCTCAGTAGCTCTTGGTACATCAAACATGTATTCTCTAGTATTGCTAACACACGACGATTCTTACAATACTCAAGATAGTGCAAAACAAATTGAAAGACAAATAGCACACCTTACTAACCAATATACAGAGAGTTTCAGACCCTAAGAATATGAGGTTACATGATAATTTAGAGGAATACAGAAGTATATATTACATCACTAGTTCAATAGATCAACATAAAAAAGGACTCATAGACTTCTTTATATGTGACCACATCCTAAATATTTAATCAAAGCAAACTTCACATATCCAGCAGCAGCATAGTGCAAAGAGGCTGCAAAAAACAAAAACAAGAAAAGTTAATAGATTTTCGTTCTAAGTTTTCTTAATAATATTACTCGAGGTTGTCAAAGGAATAGTTGCAAAACAAAACATGTGAAAATTTAGAAAACTTAATTACCATCCTTCAAGGAAGCCCCTTTCTCCTTTTGGTTTACTTCTTGGGAAACACTTCATCTTCTTGTTCTTCTTTCCAGTTGGTGTAGATTCAGTAGGATAACCTTTAAACAAAAACACACAAAAAAGAAATAATTTAGAACATAAGTGAGTTCAACTTCACGTTTCTTGTGTGTGTATGTGGGCAAAAAAAAAAAAAAAATTGATAGGGGAGCACGGCGGATTGCTACAGCCTGAGAAGAGTGATCAGTTGAACGCTCTTTGTCAAAAAATTATATTGTGTTTATTATTTTCTATAAGTATATATTAAATCTTGAACATCCTTAGTGAAATTATTCACTTTGGTATGAGTCATGTATTCGAGCCGCAAAAGCAGCCATTAATACTTGTATTAGGATAAGTTGTCTATATCCCACCACTTGAAGTGCGGCCTTTCCCGGATCCCGCGTATGCAAGATACTTTATACACCACGCTTTTCTTTTCTTTCCTTTTTTTTGGGGGAGGAGGGGGGGGGGGGGGGGGGGGGTTATGGGACAAGATTGTGTTTAGGGTTTAAATACATACCTGGAGGAGGTTGGTTCACTTGGTTTTCTTGCTTTTGCATCTTGAAAAATGAACACAAGAAAAGGAAAAGTATTTCAGTATTATTTGTCAAGCAATCAAACAGGCTATATGCAAATATGAAAGAAAAGTGTTAAGTTTTGAGAAGTTGTTTGCAAATGGCCACCTTTTATATATAGTTTTCACTTGGATAGACGAGGGCTAAAGGAATTTAGAAGCAGCATCCTTTTTTTCTTTTTTTAGTTTTAAATATTGGGACCCAAAAATATTAAATTGCGTTCTTTTATGATAGTTATTTATAGTAGTTACTATTTGATATTATTACATGTCATTTTATTTATGGTACTTATGGTTCTTATGTTTAGATGATTATTTATGCGATTTCTGCTGGAGTTATTAATGCTCTTTTATTTTTGTATGTTTTCCTTTCCTTCCCTTGGCTCGATTGGAAACAGCCTCTCTGCCCTTCCGGTTAGAGGTATTGCCTGTCTACATATTACCCTCCTCAGACCCTACTTTGTGAGAATATACTGAGTAGTAGTTGTTGTTGTAAATATTGGGACCCACACTGCCACATTTCATTTATTTGTCAAAGAAATGTTATCATATGGGTCGGTTGAAAGATTGAATTGTTGGTTCTATTTGTACATCATGCCCCTTTACAATAACAATAACTATCCAGTATAGTTGCACAAAGTGGGATCTGGGGAGAGTAATATATAGACAAGCCTTATCCATGCCCGAAAGGGCCGAGAGGCTATTTCCAATCGACTCTCGGCTCAGGAGAGAAAAGGAATAACAAAAACAAAAGGGCATTAATAACTGCAGCCGAAATAACATAAATACTTGTCTAAACATAAGAACCATAAATAAAATGGCATAAAATAATATCAAACAATAGCTACGATAAATAACTACCGTAAGGGGACACAGTCCAATATATGTGTCATCTATGGAGAGCCCACCCAACCCGGGAAAGGAGTACGAAAATTCTAGAAACCCCTATCCTACAACCCTAGTACTAGACCTCCAGACTTTCCTATCAAGGGCCATGTCCTCGGAAATTCGCGTACTATCCATGTCCTGCCTAATCACCTCACCCCATGCCTCTTGGGCCTCCCTCTGTCTCGCCTCACACCGACCACCGCCACCCGCTCACAACTCCTCACGGGGGCATCAGAGTTTCTCCTCTGCACATGCCCCTTTATAATTTGTAACTTAAGCAAACAGTTTTTTTTTAGATTTCTTATGTGTAAAATTAAACTTTCCATGTGTAAAAAAAGAGTTAGGGTCATAAAACTAAAAACAAATTTATCTAATTTTTTGTCACCTTCTCCTATATTGATATAGTAACTTTTTTTTTTTTAATTTCTTATAAAAGTGGCATGGTTAATTCTATGTGCATTTTGTTATTATCTATTGAGTTTTCACCCGCATAAATATTGGATAATTTTGTTAACCAGAGCTTAAACAAGTAGAAATAAATTATCCACCGCCTTTGTTTCAACTCGAATTTAATAAAATAAAATAAATTAATGAAAATGAAAGAGGTATTGAAAGTGAAGGGGATCACGGAAATGGTTATCAACTTTAAGCATATCTTGATTGCTATATTTGTGTCTTTAGAGAATATTACGCCGAAAGAGCCCTCATACTGAATAATAAAAAAGGGAAAAGAATAATTTGTAGTGTATTTATTTATTTAAGATACACGATACTGTTATGAAATAATAAAAGAAGAAGAGTATTGTAGAGCAAAGTAGAGAGATAAAGAATTCTTATTGACATTTTTGGGATGATTTACAATGGGACAAGACCCCTCTATTTATAAGAGGAAAAATGACTTAGCCTCAAAGTAAAACTCTCTACAAGATAGACATTACTCTAAATAAAATTCTATTCTTAACACTCCCCCTTGAATGTCTACTCAATAAGTAATGTGCGTCATTAAAAATCTTAACTAAAATAAAACCCATGGAAAAAAAATTCTAGAAAAAGAAAAAGAGTACACATGTTTAGAAATGCGCCTATTGGTTGCCTCGTTAAAAAACTTGCAAAAAAAACCCAGTGAGACAAAACCTTGTAAGGGAAAAAGAGTGCAACGCGCATTAACTCCCCCTGAAAAGAGCATCAATTCACATCCTTGAGTCTTCGCATCCCAATCTTGTGCACTAGCTTATTGAAGGTTGACGTCGGTAGAGATTTTGTGAACAAATCAGCATATTATCACTTGAACGAATCTGTTGCATATTGATATCACCATTCTTTTGAAGATCATGTGTGAAAAATAACTTTGGTGAAATGTGCTTTGTTCTATCTCCTTTTATGAATCCCCCCTTCAATTGAGTTATGCATGCTGCATTGTCTTCATACAAAATCGTGGGTAGTTTGTCACATTTCAAACCACATTTATCTCGAATAAGATGAATTATAGGCCTCAACCACACACACTCTCGACTTGCGTCATGATTAGCAATTATCTCAGCATGATTAGATGAAGTAGCCACAATTGATTGCTTAGTTGATCGCCAATATATGGAAGTGCCTCCACAGGTAAACACATAACCTGTTTGAGATCGAGTCTTGTGTGGGTCAGATAAATACCCAGCATCAGCATAACCAACAAGATCACGACTGCAATTATTGCCATAAAATAAGCCCATATCGGTAGTCCCTTTTAGATACCGTAATATATGTTTGATTCCATTTCAATGTCTCCTCGTAGGAGGAGAGCTATATCTTGCTAAGACATTAACCGAAAAAGTTATGTCAGGCCTTGTAGTATTTGCAAGATACATTAGTGGGTCAATTGCACTAAGATATGGTACTTCAGGGCCAAGTAGCTCTTCATTCTTTTCTTGAGGTCGGAATGAGTCCTTATTCACATCAAGTGATCGAACAACCATCGAAGTACTTAAAGGATGTGTCCATGTAAAACCGTTTCAATACCTTTTCAGGCAGATTGATGAACAAAAATTCCGTTTTCCAAATGTTCAATTTGCAAACCAAGACACAATTTTGTCTTTCCGAGATCTTTCATCTCGAATTCCTTATTTAAATAATCAATTACATTTTGGAGTTCTATAGGAGTTCCAATAAAGTTTATGTCATCAACATATACAGCAAGTACAAGAAATTTCGATGTCGTCTTCTTTATAAAAACACATGGGCAAATGGCATCATTTATATAGACTTCCTTTAATAAATACTCACTACGATGATTATATCACATTCGCCCTGATTGCTTTAGACCATACAAAGATCTTTGCAATTTGATTGAAAATATTTCCCAGGACTTTGAATTATGTGTGTTTGGCATTTTGAATCCATCGGGAATTTTCATGTATATCTCATTATCAAGTGAGCCATAAAGGTAGGCGATAACCACATCCATTAAATGCATGTCAAGCTTTTCAAGGATAGCAAAACTAATGAGATAACAGAAAGTTATAGCATCCATAACGGGTGAATATGTCTCTTCATAATCGACACCAGGCCTTTGTGAAAATCCTTGTGCAACAAGGCGTGCCTTATATCTTTGTAACTCGTTTTTCTCATTTCTCTTGCGTACAAAGACCCATTTATAGCCAACAGGCTTAACACCATTAGGTTTTTCGACTATAGGCCCAAAAACTTCACGTTTTGCAAGTGAATTCAATTTTGATTGGATTGCTTCTTACCATTTTGGCCAATCAAGTCTTTGTCGACATTCTCCAACAGATTGAGGTTCAAGATTCTCACTTTCTTGCATAATGATAGATGCAACATCATATGCAAAGACATAATCCACCACTATATCCAATCGATTAAAATTTGTCTCAATATCAATTGGATTTATTGACAGTTCCTTATTTTCTTGAGTCTCGGGCTCAATGGATTCTTTATGAATCTCAGAATTTATTAAATAGTGGATTTCTTCATGAGATTCTTTTGTGGTGTCATTTTGATCATTTATTTTCCTTTTTCTAGGATTTCGATCTTTGGAACCTAATGGTCTGACACGTTTTAGGCGTGCTTTCGACTTATTAGCTATGACACTAAAAGATTGTCCAATAGAGGCATCAATACAGATTGGAACATTCTCTGTGGGGATATATGATTTTGTTATCCTTTTCAAATCCGTAAATACGTCTGGTATTTGATTTGCTATTCTTTGAAAATGGATAATCGTTTGCACCTCTTTTTCACAAATATAGGCACGTGGATCAAGACGGGATAGTGATGGACTTTTCCACAAAATTTTCCATTTGGTTTCACCAACTTCTCCCCATAATTTTGGAAAAAGTGTCTCATCAAATCGACAGTCTGCAAATCGTGCAGTGAACAAATCCCTTGTCAATGTTTCGAGGTAGCGAATAATGGAGGGCGATTCAAACCCAACATATATTCCTAACCTTCTTTGCGACCCATTTTGGTGCGATATGGCGGTGCTACAGGCACATATACTGCGCATCCAAAATTTTTTAAATGGGATATATTAGGTTCATGACCCAAAACTAATTGCAACGGGGAATATTTATGATAATTTGTCGGTCTGAGACGAACTAGCATTGCTGCATGCAAAATGACGTGATCCCAAATAGAAGTGGGCAGCCTCGTCTTCATGAGTAACGGTCTTGCTATCAATTGCAGATGTTTAATTAAAGACTCTGCAAGACCATTTAGAGTGTGAACATGAGCTACAGGATGTTTCACTTTTATCCCAATTGATAATCAATAATCATTAAATGCTTGGGATGAAAACTCAGCAGCATTATCAAGTCTAATAGACTTAATTGGATTATCGGAAAATTGTGTCCGTAATCGAATTATTTGTGCCATTAATTTCGCAAACTCAAGGTTGCGAGATGACAATAGGCACACATGAGACCATCTAGAAGATGCATCTATCAAGACCATAAAATATCTAAATGACCCACTAGGTGGGTGAATAGGTCCACAAATGTCCCCTTTTTGAAATGCAGGGGACACAATTCCAACTTTTGTTGGTGATGGTCTAATAATTAACTTGCCTTGATAACAGAAGTGCAAGAAAATTCATCATTTAAAAGAATCTTTATATTCTTTAATGGATGCCCATTTGAGTTTTCTATAATCCGTCTCATCATAATTGATCCAGGATGTCCTAATCGATCATGTCAAAGTACAAAAGTATTGGAATCAGTAACCTTTTGGTTTACAATAGAATGTGCCTCAATTACGCTAATTCTTGTCCAATACAGACCACAAGATAAAGATGGGAACTTCTCAATAACCCTCTTTTGGCGAGAGACATTCTTGCTAATGATGAGATATTCAAGATTATTCTCATCTATTGTCTCAATATGATATCCATTTCGACGGATATCTTTAAAACTCAACAAGTTCCTCTTGGACTTGGAGGAGAACATTGCATTCTCTATGATAAGTATTGTTCCTTTAGGCAAAGTTATAGTAGCTCTTCCAGAGCCTTCAATTAATTTACTACTACCAGAAATTATAGTAACATCTTCCTTATACATACTTAAATGAGAGAAATATTTCTTCTCTTTGAATATTGTATGTGTCGTACATGAATCAATTAAACAAATATTTTTACAATTGAATTTTGATACAAGTTTGTTTTGTGAGATATCTATACTTGCTTTCCATGATTTGACATACAAAAAGAAATATATGAATAAATATTAGTATTTTGAAAGATAAAGGGGACCGGTTCTTCATATAACTCTACGAATTATGCATAATATTTTGCAGGAAGCTTAACATGTTGCTTATTTATAAGAAACATAAGATTTAGCGCAAAGCATAGAACTAAACGAGACTTGAAAAATACTTTTAATGTAAATTGTAATGTTGGAATATCTACGGGGAATGTCACTAGTACTTGCGTAGTGAAAACAAAATACAGCTTATAAGGCATCTATTCTCAAACGGTACAGCAAAGTATGCTTATACAAATATTACCAACTAAATATTAACAAAAGTTCATAAAAACAATCTCGCCGAAAACGTTGTAGATACAAGTTGATATGTAGCCACCATGTTTAATGATTGTATACAGTTAGGCAGAAACTTTAAACCAAATTTTTTTTTAAATTCAAGATTTGGAGGAACGAGTCATCATCCAAACATTAATTGCATAGCAGTAAAAACAAAAAGGAACAAGATTTAAATATTAGGATTATATCTAGTTTGAACGAACAAACGCTATTTCATAAAACAAACGATACTAATTAATATTAATAACTATTATTCATGTAAAAGAACTATAATTACATGATATTTACTCACTAGCTACTAAGAATAAGCAAAAAATAAAAATTAAACTACTCAATATTCTTTAACCACAGATCCATCACCGATCAAGTGGTCTATTTTCCCATCAGGGTGCTCAAAGAAGTCTGTCACATCCACAAAATTGGCTTCAGTGCCTTTATTCTTTAGAGATGCTTCATAAAGGTCAACCAAAAGTCTTGGTACACGGCAAATATTTGCCCAGTGCCCTTTTCCACCGCAACAATAGCATTCAGTTTCTGAACTATTTGCTTTTGGCTTCCCATCTTTCCCTTTCCGCTTTTGGTGGTTATTTCTCTTTGGGGGTGATTGACACCAGGAAAGTTTCTTCCTTGTCCATGGCCACGGCCACAACCATGACCACGACCATGACCATGATTAGAGTCATGGCCTTTGTCACGCTTAGCATAATGGGAATACACCTCATCCACTTCAGGCAATGGTTTAGACCCAGTGGGTCGATTTTCGTGATTTCTCATTAGCAGGTCATTGTTTCGCTCAGTCACAAGGAGAAGAGAAATCAGCTCAGAGTACTTTTTGAAACCTTTCTCTCTGTACTGCTGTTGCAGAATCATATTGGAGGCATGAAACGTTGTAAACGTTTTTTCAAGCATATCGTAACCAGTGATAGTATCTCCACAGAGTTTCAATTTAGAAGTAATTTTGAACATTGCAGAATTATATTCAGAAACATACTTAATGTCTTGGAGCCTCAGATGAGCCCAATCATATCGTGCTTGTGGCAGAGTGACCAACTTTAAGTTGTCATATCTTTATTTTAAGCCATTCCACAAAATAAGTGGATCTTTGACTGTGAGATATTCAATTTTCAACCCTTCATCAAGGTGATGACGCAAGTAAATCAAGGCCTTAGCATATTTTTGGGTGGATGCTTTATTTCTGTCTTTAATGGCGTATCCAAGACCCATTGAATCAAAATGGATTTCAGCATCCAACACCCATGTCATATAGTTCTTGACCGAAATTTCAAGGGTACTTTCTTTTCATAATGTCAGTCATAATTAAAAAGAGGAGAAAAATTACATTAATCTTCTCAAAGAGCTTCTTGAGATGGTAGAGTCTCGTGCTGATAACGTGTTATGAAATAATAAAAGAAGAAGAGTATTGTAGAGCAAAATAGAGAGATAAAGAATTCTTATTGATATTTTTGGGATGATTTACAATGGGGTAAGACCCCTCTATTTATAGGAGGAAAAATAACTTAGCCTCAAAGTAAAACTCTCTACAAAATAGACATTCACTCTAAATAAAATTTTATTCTTAACAGATACTAAGTTAAAAGAATATATTCGCAACTTATTTATATTAAAACGTCAAAGAGATTCCAAAGCCAACACGGTATTTGATTCCTTTTTGCAAATCTTTTTTACCACCCCGCAACATATATTTTCAAGATTAAATAGTAAAGATTCTCCACTCCCCCGTGATAGATAAGTAATCTCACTTCAAAAAGTTTTTTATCTTTAACCTTTAAGATTGTATGCAATTATTTTAAGAGGCATGATTTTAACTAAAAGCAGTCAAAATACTAAGAAGTCAAGATATTTAACATGTAGTATATATATTCACAAAATATAATTTTTTTACCTATCTAAACATGCAAATGATAACTTGATGGCATAGTTAAGTTAAGCAATAGTCTAACTTCAAGAGTTCTGCACAAAAATTGCTCTAGTCCACCCTCAATTATAATTAATCTATTAAGAGAGAAATCTAGTGGTTAAAATATTACAACTCGAACCACATTATTGTTACTGAATCTATATTGCTATAAAATTAATAAAACAATAAATTTTAAAAAAACAAAAACATAAAATTAGTAGAAATAAATTCTGAAAATAGTATGGTAACTTCAAAAGAAATTCTGAAAAATAGTATAGGAACAAATCGAGCTCACTGAATACACAGCGTGTTCTTAAGAAAATTATTCCTCTTAAGTACCCGAGTTTCTGGAATATATCCTCACATGATAGAACGATTTAACTCACCAGACAATTTCAAAAGCAATCGAAATTTAGACACTTTTCATGTAAAGATAATTCTGAACGAAAATACTTTTCAAAATCCGAAAAATACTCCAGCATAATATATTGGAGTTCAAGCATAATATACCGGTCTAGCATAATATGTTGGAAGTTCATACACATGAGCTCCGATCTCCAGTATATTATGCTGGAACTTTTCGCGTGTTGGAGTTCTAGCATAATATGATGGGAATTCATACAGAGGTGCACCGTATCTAATATATTGTGCTGGAACTTTCCGTGTTACAGTAAAATAGTTCCTATTTTTTAATAACTTTACAAACACTAACTATTTTGAATGATTAATCCAAAGACTGACTAACCCGTGCTATTTTTACACCATACGAAAAGCATAAACCAAAGTGACCCTACGTATTAGTGAAATAGAGAACTTAGTTGAACTGTGCTCAAATACATTCCAAAATCTAGGGATGTATACAATATTAACATCTTCAAAGGAGCTCATCGTCTCCTCTATATTTCCTGTTTGGATAAAAAATTATTCGAATACTTAAATAGCTTTAAAACAATCAAAAAATAATTTGGGTTAATCGGAATCAAGGATAATGTGATCTGGAGAATGTTGAATGATTGAGATTAGTGACTATAATGTAAAAATCGAGATATAAGAGCAGTGAGATGTATAATAGGCTTTTTGCACAAGAGAAAGAGAGAGAGGGAGAGAGTTGTATATTTTGAGTAATGAAATACACATGAGCCTTTACAAAGGGGGGAGGTCCCCTTTATATACTAAGGGACATTCCTCGAAATATACAAAGAAAGTACAAGAGTTGGTGGCCTCGATATACGAGTGTCAGAGCTTGATGTGACGTTGCAGCGAGTCATGTCACTCGGTCCATTTATTGACTGGGGACGGCCTTACTTAAGTCGACCACGATAAGGCGGCTTTCTTTAGTGAGGTCGTATGCGGATAATATATAGGCGTAGGGAACCAAATTTGCCCAATACAGATAGTCCCTCCATTTATTGGGGACGCAGTCGAAAGGCGTTTCCAATGGACGGACATACATACTCGACGCCTACGGAAATTTGGTCGTTCCTGTTGATACCCCTGTGAGAAAAGCACTCGTGTGTGAAGAGGTCAAGCCGTTGACATGTTACCCCCTTTTTGACATTTCTTTTTAAGGTGACGTCATCGATCACATGCGTGATCATTACTTCTGCTCGCAAGGGGGTTCAAGTTATGACGTGACGTTTGGGTTTCCCGCGCTGATTTTTTGAATCATGCCCTTTCGATTTCCGTGTACCTTTTCTTATAAATAGAGGGAGAGTTTGACTAGGTTCATCTTTCGAACCTTTTCGGAGAGTATTTTCCCAATCTTTTCCCTATCTTTTTCTGGTGCTTGCTGTTCTTTCTTCTCTAAAATTCTCAATCTCAAGAATCGAACTTGTGACCTGCAATAACTTTTTCTTATAACATTCACTATGGATAAACAATTACATGATGATACTAGGACAAGGGACGTTGCTTCCACTAGGGCTTCGTCCACCTCGGACGGTGAGGAGGCCGATGAAGTTTTTGTTCCTCTATCAACGACCAACTTGCTCCCACGCGATATGAGCAAAAGAAGCGACTTTCTGAATAAGTATAAACTCCCTCCCTAGGAGCATAGTGAGATGATGTTGTCCCACTTGGCCTCTCTCAGGAAGTCGTACGATATTTCTGATCATATTGACATGGTCCCTGCGGGGCTAAACCATGTTAACGTGCCTAAGACCGGGTACTGTGCCTTCTACGAGTACGCCTTCCGAATTGGATACACCCTTCCAATTTACCCATTAGCGAAAGAGCTGTGTCGCTGGTTTGGAGCATGCACGGCCCAACTTACCCCGTACGCCTTGAAGGTGTGCATGGTATTATCCATTTACGCGGTGAAGGCCGGAAAAGATGTGACCGTTCATCACCTTCTGCAAATCTTCAATGCGATATTCATAAGAGGCTCGCCGCTCCAGTTGAGGAGTAGGGGCAAGAAGAGCTTTGTGTCGGGGGTGGACTGTATTGCCGTGCGTGACATTTACTATTTTGACCTCACTTTGCTGGTTCTCACCGTCGAAAGTTTCCTTTTGCTTTCATGCAGTGGCAGCTTGCCCTCCTCGAAGGGTTGATGACATTTGGTCGTGGGTGCAAGCGCTGGTACCGTTTGTAGAAGAAATCCGTTCATGGTCTGAATTCCTTAGGCTCTACGGCCCGGCAGGTAACGGTCCTTACCTTATTTTCGTTATGGTTTGGGTGCTCCCATAATTTTCTTGCCCGTCTCACACGTGTTTTGGCAGGTCGGGACGCCTCTAAGAAGGCGCAGAAGAAGAAGAAGCAGCAGAAGAAGAAGAAGACTGTGGCTAATCCTTCTAGGACGGTATCTGATCATGAGGAGGATCTGGTCTTCGTTGGCACGTCTAGGGGCAGTTCTTCGCCCCCCAAGATAGAAGGGTACATTAGAAGTGGCCCTAGAGATAGATTCTAAGGTCGTGATAGGGGTCGTACCTGAGACAACGCCTATAGAGGTGCCAGTGGCTATTCTTGATAATTCTCCCGTAGGGATGCCTTCTGCCGAGCTCCCTCTGAGCCCGCTCTACATCCCATGGAGGGGGACCGTGAAGAGGAGGAGACATTGGAGATGAGGCAGCATCAGATTCTTACTGGCAAGGACGTGGCTACCCAGACGGGAAAGTCTAGGCCATCCCGCCCTGAATCAAGGCCGGCTTTTATGGCAGAGGCTATTCGCTCAGGGAGGGATGATCTTAGGAGGGAGGCCGCGGCGAGGAGAAGTGAAGACATGGATGTGGCGGGCTCGGGGGAATCCACGTAGGTCTTAAACAGAGGAGGTGGGTCCCTGGACCGGATGGAGATGGTGGCCGGCCAATCTTCTCGTCGCATAGTGATCCCAAGTCACTATAATTTGTTGGAGAACTTGAGGAGTCGACCTCCAATATGAAGTTCTTGTGCGCCGGTGCCGAGCGTGCGACCCTGGAAGAATTTAGTGATAAAGTCTTGGCCCAAAGGGTGGAAGGTGCGACCTTACAGGTATGCCTTTGCCTTGCTTGTTGATGTTTCTTTTTGTATTAGTAGAGTTATGATTTACCGTACTTACTTGGTTTCTTTTCCAGACTCTTGTCTTAGAGGTGGAGCGGGATCAACGCCAGAAGGAGAAGATGGCAAGATACAACAGGCTGGCACAGAAGTACAATAGGACGCGCGAGGCGCACCGGGCCTTGGCCGATATGTATAAGCAAGACCCAAACTTAGGGTGGTTCATAAGGGCCTAGTGGAGTCCGAGGAGAAATTGAGGAAAAGAGTGGACGAGCATGAAAATGTCGATGAACAGCTCATAGCCGCTGTTTCTCGGGCCGCGGAGATGGAGATCCTTATCTAGGCCAAGGTCGAGGAGCTGCATCTTGGTCGTGTTGTGGCGGAAGAGGCGGCAGAATCGCGCACTCAAGTTGCGGCTTTATCGGAGGAACTCAATGCCGTGAAGGCCGAGGCCGGGGAGCTCAAGCTAGATCTTGCAAAATCTAATACGTCTCGTGAAGCGCACGAGATTTGGGTCTATGCGGATGCCAGGCTGGTCGTGCTTGAGGAATTCCTGGCGGCTGGTCGAGCGTTTGAAGCGGAGGTTGAGAACCAGCGCCAATTGGTTAGAGTTGCTCGTGAGGTGACTGGCTATGGTCCTAAATCACCGGCGTAGGAGGGGGGAAACTTTGCAGACGTTTCAATTGCTTGGAATCCAGCTCTTGGATTTCTAGGGCGTACCCTCCCCGAAATGAGGACGGGCCACCTGAGGGCCAGGCTGGGCCGGATAAGTAGTGGTCTCTTAGAGTCTTTGTAAATATGCCTGTACATACTGATTTTTGTATCACAAGTGTTTGTCCCCTTTGGTAAAAACATATAATTTTTGTTGTAAGTAATTTTTTCTACCTTTTGGCATGTCGTCGTACTTTTCTTTACCGTAGCTGCTTAGAATTTGTCGGCCACAGCCGTTTAAAACTTTGATTTTAGCCATATAAAATGGCGGTCGTAGCCTTGAGAATACGATGACCATAGCCATGTAAAGATAAAGGCCGAAGCCCAATGAAAATGATGGCCATAGCCATTTGGAATAAAGATCGTAGCCTAATGGCCTTAGCCATATAAAGCGATGGCCATAGCCATGTAAAATAAAGGTCGTAGCCTAATAGCCTTAGCCCTATAAAACAATGGCCATAGCCATGTAAAGTAAAGGTCGTAGCCTGATGAAAATGATGACCATAGCCATGTGGAATAAAGTCGTAGTCTGATGAAAACGATGGCCATAGCCATGTGGAATAAAGGCAGTAGCTTGATGAAAACGATGGTTATAGCTATGTGAAATAAAGGTGGTAGCCTAATGGCCTTAGCCATATAAAATGATGACCATAGCCATGTAAAATAAAGGTCCTAGCCAAATGGCCTTAGCCAAATAAAACAATGGCCATATCTATGTAAAATAAAGGCTGTAGCTTAATGGCCTTAGCCATATAAAACGATGGCCATAGCTATGTAAAGTTAAAGGCTGTAGCCTGATGAAAACGATGGCCATAGCCATGTGAAATAAAGGTCGTAGACTACTCATTAGAGATGTCCATAGCCCTTTCATTCATTTGGAGATGGCCGTAGCCTTTTTATATATTTGGAGATGGCCGTAGCCTTTTCATTCATTTGGAGATGGCCGTAGACTTTTCATTCATTTGGAGATGGCCGTATCCTTTTTATACATCTGGAGATGGTCGTAGCCTTTTCATTCATTTGGAGATGGCCGTAGCCTTTTTATACATCTGGAGATGGCCGTATCCTTTTTATACATCTGGAGATGGCCGTAGCCTTTCTATACACTTGGAGGTGGCCGTAGCCTTTCTATATACTTGGAGGTGGTCGTAGCCTTTCTATATACTTGGAGGTGGCCGTAGCCTTTCTATATATCTGGAGATGACACTAATCCAGTCCATGTATCATGTCTGGATTGAAGAGTATATGGAGAGGTGGACATGATGCAATTGCACTACAAACATCTCCAGGTGACCCCTTTGTCGCCTCGTTAAAAACCTTCCCAATAACATCCAATTGGGAAGAAACTCGGGTAAGGGAAAAAAAGTACGACTCAGGTGTCACCTTTTTAGAAGTGGAAACGTTTGAGGTGAGCGACGTTCCAGTTGTTTTGGAGTGTCTTTCCTTCCATTGTCTCTAGCTGGAATGCTCCTTTCCCGGCCGCCGCCATGATTTTGTAGGGTCCATCCCAGTTTGTGCTCAATTTTCCTTCACTTGGGTATTTTGAGGCTAGAGTCTTGGCTTTGAGGACCTAATCCCCTACTTTGAGCGGCCTTATTTTTGCCCTTTTGTTGTAGTATCTTTCGACTTGTTGTTTTTGGGCTACTATTCTGACGTGGGCCATTTCTCTTCTTTCTTCAGCTTCATCAAGATCTTGGAGCCTGCTGATGTCGTTTTCTGTTCTACTGATGTGTGAGTACCTTAAGCTGGGTTCGCCCACTTCGACGGGTATCTGCATGCCTCGGCGGTGGCGGGTGCGAGGACCTGATGTATGGTTGGTGTCTTTCCCTATTGATGCGTGTAATTTTTTCTCGCCTTCCCATGTTATGCCGGTCCCTTCGGATTTTAGGGTGCACCGTTGTCAACCTTCGGGTTGGGCCATTAAGGTCGTCATCTTCCCCACGTACCTAGTCACAATAGGCGTTGTGTATTTCTTCCCAGGTGGTGAGGGGATATTTCTAGAGACGGCTGAGTAGCTTCTTGGTCGCCTTCAAACCATCTATGCTGATCCCATTCTGAAAGGCGGCAACCTCCATGCCTTCGGATACGTTTGGTAGGCTCATCTTGACCCTGTTGTATCTGGATAGGAACTCTCTAAATCCTTCTACTGGGGTCTGACGCACAGCAAAAATGTCATTGACCTGTGCTTATCCGCCATCTCCTCAAAGGTTGAGATGCTTTTGGCCGGTAGCTGTGAGTACCACGTTAGGGCCCCTTTTGTCATCGCCTCACCGAACTTCTTCAGAAGTACGGATGGTACCTGTTATTTCAATAAGTCGTTGCCTTTGACGACTGTGACATAGTGGATCAGGTGGTCCTCTGGATCGGTGGTCCCGTCATATACTATCAAGTAGGGGCATTTTGAAGGTTTTTGAGATGGGGTATGGCGCGGATCCTTCTGTGTAGGATTGTTCAACAAACCTCCCCATGTCTCGCTTTGGCAGCAACTTAAGCGCGCCTGGGATCTTATCCAGCCTTTCTTGGTGTTCCTTCATCTGGTCGCGGAGCGACCTGTTCTCGTTTTCTATTTCTTCCATCTTTTTGAGAATGGCTTTGAGTGATCCATTGTTAGCTCGGACATCAACGAGTACGTTGTTTGTTCTTGTGACCTCGAGCTCATCCTCGGTTGCGATATGATCTGCTGCTGGGGTGCATCTATCATTTTGAGGTGGCTTCTTAGCTAGACTGCTCAGAGTGCTTGTCAGCCACTCTTCTAGTAATTTCTTTATCTCCGGGGGTGCTTCCTTAGTGGTAGATGTTGAAGCTTCTCTTTCTCGTGGTACTACAGGTCTTTCGATGAGGAGGGTAAGGCTTCCACGCCTATAAAAGTACTGGGGGGTTGTGTAGGGCATCTTCTTCTGCAGCCGCGTATAGAGTGCCCGTGAGGTCCGTTCTAACCTCCAAGATAGCCTTCATTCTTGCATTGTTCTCAACCATTTTAGGTTGTAGAGAGTGGTTTTTCGAAGGATCTCTAGAAACAAACTACAACTTTGATTCTCAAAATCCCCACAGACGGCGCCAATTGTTTGGATAAAAACTTATTTGAATACTTAAATAGCTTAAAACCATCAAAAAATGATTTGGGTTAATCGAAATCAAGGTTAATGTGATCTAGAGAATGTTGAATGATTGAGATTAGTGAGTATAATGTAAAAATCGAGATATAAGAGTAGTAAGATGTATAATAGGCTTTTTGCACAAGAGAGAGAGAGAGAGAGAGAGAGTTGTATATTTTCATTAATGAAATACACATGAGACTTTACAAAGGTGGGAGGTCCCCTTTATATACTAAGGGACCTTCCTCGAAATATACAAAGAAAGTACAATATTTTGTGGCCTCGATGTACGAGTGTCAAAGCTTGATATGACGTTGCATTGAGTCATGTCACTCGGTTCGTTTATTGACTAGGGCCGGCCTTACTTAAGTCAACCACGATAAGGCCGCTTTCCATAGTGAGGCCGTATGCAGATAATATATAGGCGTAGGGAACAAAAATATACAAAGAAAGTACAAGAGTTGGTGGCCTCGATATACGAGTGTCAGAGCTTGATGTGATATTGCAGCGAGTCATGTCACTCGGTCTATTTATTGACTGGGGCCGGCCTTACTTAAGTCGACCACGATAAGGACGCTTTCTTTAGTAAGGCCGTATGCGAATAATATATAGGCGTAAGGAACCAAATTTTCCCAATACATCTCCCATGGAACTACCACTTTTTTCGTATCCAATCCACCATTTTGTTTTGGCATGTGATAAGATATGCACATTCCATCGACCACCCATTCTCTATAGCTTTTCCCACCGCTTCACGAATTGCTACTGCTTCAAAGGCGATGACCTTCCCAACAAGTTGAATATGGGGTGCTAAAGGCTTGAAGCATATGTCCGGAGTTATTCGTAGTTGTCAGTCCAATACTTGCCAATTCCATTTTTAATTGTAACCCAGCATCTGCAAAAAAATAATAATAATAATAAATCTTGTTCCATAATACTTCCTCCATTTTCATTTTATGTGAATCTATTTTACTTTTGGTCAGTTACAATTCTACCATTAATGAAAAGCTTTTATAACCACACAAATAGTCTTGACCATTTTTTGACTTGTTAGGACCCCAAATTTTAAAAATATTATTTTTTTAAAACTCTGTACCTAGTCAAAAAACGCTCACACAAATTAAAATAGTGGGAGTAATATTTTTATCATTAGTAAAATCAGACACGTAAGTAGGAAGAGACGTGGTAAGCAAAGTGTTCTCGTTTTCATGAAAATAAAAAAGTGCATTGGGCGATGGAGGTGGTGTTATTAGAGGGCTGACTAGAGGGGACATAGGTGCTTGGACACTTGTTGGTGAGAGGTTCAACTTCGGAGGGGTAAAAGTGCTCATATGTTGAAACCAAGGGGCATATAGGGTGCTCGTGTGATGTTGTGGGTAGAAGGGGAGTGTCCCTAGTACCTGGTGGAAGCTGTGAAGAGGAGGAGTGAGTGTGTGTTTAGGGCGATTGATCTAAGGTCATTTCCCTCATTGGATGCAATTAGGATGGTGTGAGGCTAGACCAGTGGGTCTGAATAACTACTTGAATGCGCAGTCTCACCCCCTCT
Source organism: Nicotiana benthamiana (assembly GCA_034376525.1). Lineage (NCBI taxonomy): Eukaryota > Viridiplantae > Streptophyta > Magnoliopsida > Solanales > Solanaceae > Nicotiana > Nicotiana benthamiana. The sequence goes on from CM067336.1 coordinate 80,475,213, forward strand.
GTGACGATCTCCGCTAGGTGAGTAGGGTTCTGGACAAGTAGAATAATTTCTTGGTTGTTCAATTTCATGGTGAAGATGAGGGAGTAACCCTGGAGACCCATCTCTAACCCGGATTGTAGTGGGTATTCCAGTGGTGGTGTTTGGAAGGTGTAGATTAGTGGATTGGTGGGATTGGGGTGGGGAGGGCCACTCATGGTGAGCCGAGGGAAATTTAATTGTTGGTTGTGGAGTTGATGATTTTTGTGAAGTGTTGTGTACCAAAGGCAGATCATGGCTGTCTAAGCTAGTAGTTATTTATATATGGGCGTCTGTATGGGATATGTTTTGTACATCTATGGTTGAAGTAGTATAGGAAGCACTTGTATTGGGTAATGGGATAGAGGGTAGATTAGTAGTAGGATTTAGGTTGGATAGTTGGAAATCACATGGGGTGGTATGATGTCTGGACTGTTGAGGCATATAAGGAGGTGATGTAGTGGAAGAAGGTATAGCTGGGTTGGCTCGTTGGAGGTGGCGTGCAGAGACACTGATTTGAGGTGGTCAGAGAGAGATGACCACCAGATCTCATCACATGCAGCATCAACTTCAGGGTAAGTCAAGACTCACAGGAGGGCAAATACTCCATGATGATTGTGCCAACCCTAAAAAGGAAACTACAACACCACAGACATATCAAATGTCGTAGGGAGTAAGGAATGATGTAGCCGACCTAGATGTTCCAACCAACCCCAACCCCATAATGAATTTAACTGTTTGAAATAATAGAGGATCAAACAACATGGAATTTAGATGCAAGGTTAGGTCCCTCTTGGATAACTATAAGCCTTCCCTAGTTGCCCTCCTAGAGACACTCATGGACGATCATACAGTGCTAAAAAATGACTTTAGTTTCTCTCACATGGCACAAGTGGAAGCTCAAGGTATGTCAGGAGGCATGGCTCTTCTGTGGCATAATAATTTGGTACATGTGGATGAACTTACAATAACTTCCCAAGAAGTTCATTGCATGGTCCAGGTAATACATAACCCTACTCAATGGTTATTTTCTTCAATATATGCTGCTAATACTATACAAGCACATAGTATATTATGGGATATTAAAATGTGTTTATGATAACTATAGAGGTCCTTGGTTAATGGGTGGGGGGAGGGGGGATTTCAATGAGGTAACCAGATAAAATGAGAAATATGGTGGTAATCCTATTAATACTTCGAGGGTGGATGCCTTCACTAATTTTTAAATTATTGTAACCTATTAGATCTTAGTTTTAAAGGTAGTATGTACACTTGGACAAACAAACGGAGAAGTGGTGACACTGTACTTGAAAGATTAGATAGAATATTATCTAATAATGACTGGCTCCACATTTACCCGTATACAGTAGTCAACATTTACCACGCACATATTCAGATCATTGCCCTATTTTGGTAACTTTACAAAAATATAGAATTCCTCCTACTAAGGCATTCCGTTTTGAAAAAATATGGACAACCGACCCCTCTCTAGTTAATATAATTCATACCTCTTGGCTGCATAATTCTCCTTTAGAGGAAGCCATAAAAGCATTTCAGGAAAATGTAACATATTGGAATAGGAATTCTTTTGGTAATATTTTCTTGAAAAAACATAAACATATAAATCGTATAAATGGTTTACAAAAATCTGTCTATTACCCCACGAGTCAATTTTATAAAGCCTAGAAATCAAGCTAATTACTGAATTTAGTCACTTACTCAAACAAGAAGAAGATTTTTGGAAGCTAACATCTAGAATTCAGTGGTTAAATGATGGTGACGCTAATACACAATTCTATCATAGGACTACCTTAAATAGAAGTAGGCCTAATCGCATAAATGCTCTACAAGATAGTGTAGGTAATTGGATGTTTAATCCCACTGAAATCAAAACTACCATCATAGATTACTATACTGGACTATTCACCACCCAACACTCTTTTACTAAGCATACTCCAAATTATTCTTCCATATATCCCTCTGTAACTCAGAGTGACCTGTGTCCACTAGCCAAACCTTTACAAAACTTAGAAATCAAGCACGTAGTATTCTCTTTTCAACCCTTTAAAGCTTCAGGTTTGATGGACTCCGCCCCTATTTTTTCCAAAATTATTGGCCACATGTAAACGGGTCCTTAATTGATTGTTGTCAAAAATCTTTCAAGGAATGCAAAGTATCACACCTTATTAATAAAACATATCTATGCTTCATCCCCAAGCTAAAAACCCAATAACTATAGCTCAATATAGACCTATTAGATTATGTAACACCGCGTACAAAATAATTACTAAATTAACTGTTAATAGGCTAAAACCTTTTTTACATATATAAATCGGACCAACTCAGTCAAGTTTCCAATAAGGGAAAAGGGCATCAGACAACACCATTATTTTCCAAGAATTACTCAATCACTTAAAAAGAAAAAAAAAAGAAGATGCGACATATGCTCATTAAACTATATTTAGAAAAAGCATTCGACAAACTTGAATAGTCCTTCATCCATACAATGTTACAATACTTCGACCTATCCCTTAACCTCATATCGCTAATCATGTCTTGTGTCACTACTTCCTCTATATATATACTAATCAATGGATCCCCTACTCCTTCTTTAAGCCAACTAGGGAAATCCGTCAAGGAGATCCCTTGTCACCATATTTGTTTATCATATGCTTAGAAAGACTATCTAGGATCATACTCCAATATGTGGATTATTCAACTTGGCAACCAATAAAATTTGTTAAAATGGTCCACCACTATCTCACCTCTTCTTTGAGGATGATGTCATTCTCATCTCTACTACCCAAACCAAGAGCTACACAACAGTCATAGACACCCGTAAAACACTCAATTTCTAAAAATAAAAAATGTTCTTTTCAACCAACTATGGCATTCAACAAAAACATTCTATACTTGCAAGACTCTACATGCGTAAAGGCAACCACTTTGAAAAATACTTACGCTTTCCCATGTTCCAAGCAAAGCCACAAAAATTAAATTTTCAATGCATCTTGGACAATTTCAAAGCTTGACTAGCAGGATGGAAAATTCAATTCCTATCTCTTCCAGGGAGATTGACTCTAATTAAATCTACCCTGTCCAGTTTACCCACCCATGTAATGCAATTCATTTCCATTCCCCAATCCATGCTAAAAAAGATGGAGCAGTATATACGTAACTTCCTATGGGGAACTACTCAACAAAATCGAAAATTACACTTAATTAGTTGAAAATCTATAATGCTGCCTAGAGATAAAGGAGGCTTGGCCATTCAAAACTTTAAATTAAAAAACGAATCTCTGCTAGCTAGTTTGGCATGGCATCTATTTCAATACCCTCGCTCTTTATGGGCATCCACTCTTATAAATAAATACAAATATAGCCGAAATAAATCCTCATCTTCACACACCTGAAAAAATATTTTCAGGCCTTCAATGGCAATTAGGATCAAACTCCACCCTAAATGTTTAGTTGGATACATGGATTGCCTCGAAGGCTACACTTCGTTCACTCCTAACTGGGCCTCTACCCCACAATCACATTAACAGGTGTGTCACTTCCTATAAGGATCAACATACTTGGAATTTATATCAAGTTCCTTTTTATATCAATGATGATTTAACAACTACAGTCCATCGGGTTCACATGACCATTTACAAAAACAACACTGATAAAATCTCATGGGACCTAAGTCCAAATGGTAATTTCACCGTCAAATCAATATACTCTTATTTTCTTAAAGCCTCGTTAGATACTCATGATACAACACCACCTTTACATTTGATATGGCATTGAAAGTCCAACCAAACTCAAAACTTTCATCTGGCTCACCATGCACAATAGATTACCAAGAAAATCATACCTGAATCATCTAGGAATCAGACTAGATGACATATGTCAAGTGTGCCATACAGAAAGGGAGAGTGTTGCCCATGTCTTCCTACATTGCAAACATATAACCCACATTTGGTTTGAAGTTGGACTAACATTGTTCATCAACCAAATAAATACATCTGACCACCCCTCCCAGTGGATTCCAAAACTCAGGCACACTAAGCACGATATCATGCCTTATCACATCAACCAGAAAACTTTTTTATCATATACTTTATGGTGTATTTAGATATATCATAATCATAATAACTTTAACCACGAAAAAAATGAGTAGCTCTTAAGAAAATAACTAGTCATGCCCTAGAATTTATTTATCTCACTGCTCGATAACACCGCCCTAAGGTGATAAATAATGCTAAATGTCTTCCGCCAAAACCTAACTACTACAAATTAAATACGGATGGGGCATTCAACACATCAAACCATTAGATAGGTGTAGGAAGATTCATATGTGTCTCTCATAGAAATTAGATTGTACCGTTTGCAGAGAATTACAACCATGCAAACATCCTACACATGGAATTGCAAGCACTTTTTCAGGGACTTCAAATTGCCAAAGCATATTGTTTGACTCCATTGGACATTAATGTTGATTCCATGGAGGTAATCAATCTTTTTCAGCAGGACCATCCTCTTTATAATAATCTCATTTGTGATTGCAGGCGCCTCCTACACCAGCTAATTAATCCTACTATCACACATATCTACAAAGAGGGGAACATGGTGGTAGATGGGCTAGCAAAAGCTGAATGCAACATGGACTCAATGACCACTCCCATAAATTTTGACACGCCACCACATTTTGTGAACCACTTTTTGCAAAGAGATCAGAAAGGGATTCACACCAGTAACCACCAAGGGAGCTCAATGACCACACCAGACCTGCAATGGGATAGTCAAAAATAAAGTCCTAGTCTATAGAGGTTACCGGTTATAGATGATAGGCTGTATGATAGTTTTAGCAATAAGGGAAATACCCCATGTATTAATATGACACTATTAGACTCTAACTTAGATGCATCAACAACACCCCCTCTGTAGTTCCTATTTTGTTTAATGCAATTTTCTTTCCAACCAAAAAACAGAAAATAAAAGAATTTATTTTCCACAATATCACTAGGTTCACAAAGTAAAAATTGCACGGTCGCCCTATTTGGTCACCCCATTTAACCTATCCACATCTATTTAAAAAGTTTTAACTTGTACACACTTTTAAACAACTTCATCCCTCATTCTCCTCCTTGTATTCTTTTCTCCTCATCCTCCTCATCCTCCTCCTGCTCCTCCTCTTGCTCCTTCTCTTTCTCCTTCTCCTTATCTTTCTTCTTCTTCTTCTTCTACCTCTTCTTCTTCCTCCCTTTCCTCCTCCTCCTCCTCATCCTCCTCCTCCTTCTTCTCCTTCTTCTCCTCCTTCTTCTCCTTCTTCTTCTCCTTCTCCTTCTTCTCCTTTTTAAACAACTTCATCCCTCATTCTCCTCCTTGTTTTCTTTTCTCCTCATCCTCCTTATCCTCCTCCTGCTCCTTCTCATTCTCCTTCTCATTCTCCTCCTCCTGCTCCTTCTCCTTCTCCTTCTCCTTCTCCTTCTCCTTCTCCTTCTCCTTCTCCTTCTCCTTCTCCTTCTCCTTCTTCTTCTCCTTCTTCTTCTTCTTCTTCTTCTTCTTCTTCTTCTTCTTCTTCCTCTTCTTCTTCCTCCCTTTCCTCCTCCTCCTCCTCCTCCTCCTCCTCCTCCTCCTCCTCCTCCTCCTCCTCCTTCTTTTCCTTCTTCTCCTCCTTCTTCTCCTTCTCCTTCTCCTTCTTTTTCTTCTCCTTCTTCTTCTTCTTCCTCCTCTTCTTCTTCTTCTTCTTCTTCTTCTTCTTCTTCTTCTTCTTCTTCTTCTTCTTTCTATTCTTCCTCCTCTTCCTCCTCCTCCTCTTCCTCTTCTTCTTCCTCTTTCTCTTCCTCCTCTTCTTCTTCCTCTTCCTCATCTTTTTCCTCTTATTCATCCTCCTCTTCTTCTTCCTCTTCCTCCTCTTCTTCCTCTTCTTCATCATCTTCTTCTTCTTCCTCTTCTTCTTCTTCTTTTTCTTCTTCTTCCTCTTCCTCTTCTTCTTCTTCCTCTTCCTCTTTCTCTTATTCCTCTTCTTCTTCTTCTTCTTCTTCTTCTTCTTCTTCTTAATCCTCTTCCCCTTCCTCTTCTTCCTCCTCTTCTTCTTCTTCCTCCTCTTCTTCTTCTTCTTCTTCCTCCTGTTCCTCCTCCTCTTCCTCCTCCTCTTCTTCCTCCTCTTCCTCTTCTTCCTCTTCTTCTTCCTCTTCTTCCTCTTCTTCTTCCTCCTCCTCTTTTTCCTCTTCCTCTTCCTCTTTTTCTTCTTCTTCCTCCTCCTCCTCTTCTTCTTCTTCTTCTTCTTCTTCTTCTTCTTCTTCCTCTTCCTGTTCATCCTCTTCCTGTTCATCCTCCTCCTCCTCCTCCTCCTTCTTCTTCTTCTTCTTCTTATTAATCATTTGAAGATCGATTATTTACTCACTTGTAGCTGTCCGTGCTGCTCAAGAATTTAATGATTTCCCATTATGAACTGAACCAAAGCCTTGAACACGCAATTCTCAATTCTCCATCTCTTAGCAAACAGACCATTCTACACTAGGATAACAGGGCCATCTTCAAACCATGGTAAAACACATCAAGAACTCTTTCTCCCAATTCCACTGCACAAGCTAAACTGCCAGGACTGAGTCGTTCTATCCAGACCAAGTTAAGCCAGCTGCCAACGCTTAAAATCTTTGCTCCACAATCCCTGTAAGAATTATTACCTCAAACACATACAAGAATTAATCACATTTTTATCATACCGACTTGGTTTATTATCAAGCTATTCCATTTATCTCATTTCCTTCATCATTCATCATTAATTTGATATTCTCCCTTGCTATAGAACCACAACACCTCAACTCAAGTTACCACACGAGACTCGCACATAAGACCATACTGTCTAAGACCCATAGGCCACTGAATAACCTCTCAAACGTTTCCCAGAAGTACCACGTTCCAGAATGCTTTACTTTGAAGAACTTCCTGCGAATCTGAATTCATTACCATTACCTTCCAAATACGGATACATAGAATCCCTTGATTAACATAAAGTACCACAAGTCTTGATCCTTTCTAATGCAGACACAGTCTCTAGCCACATACACAAACTTTAGACACCTGATTGTTACATGCAAAATCTTGGGCACAGTAAAACCATTCTCGAGAGTCATTCACTCTCATTCAGCTGTAATTCGCCTGCCCTAAAATAACGTAGCCACTCGTGCCTTTTTAGTACTTAGACACAGCAGAACATGATTTCATATAGATAGAACAACCATCGTTCTTCTCTATACACTGAGCATTCTTTATTATAAACAGCTCAAAACATCTCAGTATTACTCACACCTACAAGCACCATATAACCTTTGTAGAAATTTCCCTTCGCACGTGCCATCCTCCACCAAATTTCTATAACCAGAACTGATCCGCCATCATACCTCAAAATGGAACCAATATAGCACATAACCATACAATCAGCTGACCAACAGCAACCTCCCCAACTTGGATCGAAGCCACACTTAAGGCATTATTAACAACTCATAAAACTTTTACTTTAATAATGCCACAATGAGATCAAACTCAAATCATTTACAAGTTCTGTGAATACACAAATCATCTAGCACAAACATTTCTACAAACCTCATATTCATTTCCACATCAGCTGAGCCCACTTTCTTAAGTGTCCCAATTCTTCAAAATACAACACATGCCCTTCAATTACCCATGAGATATTTTACATACACATAAGGATCATACTGCTCGAAATCCTCCGCAGGAGATAACCCACCTGCTTCGCCTCATTTCAATATTTCCACATACCTTCCACTATCATATACGTAATACACAACCATTTAGTTTTTCTGAGCCTATACTCATACTGCCACCTGGAATGTACTTTACTTTCCAACTAATAGACGTGAAATGTTCTTCACGCGCTCATAACTCAGACTACACATAAAAGCACAATAGGAGTCGAACACTCGACAACTCGTCTATTATTCAGCAGACTCTTTCGTCACTACCAAGATCACATAGATACACCCCACGGTACTAATATACTCATCACATGGATATCCAGCCACTATTTCGGCTAATAAGAACAACACTGAACATATAAGTTCGAAACATTTGCTCACCCAATCAGCACCTCGGAGCTCAAACCATAGGCAAATATCCGGCCTCGAGTCCTCCAGACTGGCCCAGTATGAACTCATGGAGATTACCTCTCGCCCCTCAATCGGGGAATCACAAGCCATCTAGGCACATATACTACTGAGCGCTCGCGTGCGCGTACAGACGTGCGGAAGGAATTTTAAAAATTATATCTCAAGTTGCATCAAGTACGCACGATAAGAATTCCAAGAATGGGAAGTGTTCCTAAAGGTTCTGCAGCCTCTCGAGGATAAATACAGACGTCTCTGTACTGATCAACGAGACTCTACTAACCCTACTCATGACTTGTGAGACCTAGTAACCTAGGCTCTGATACCAACTTGTCACGAGCAAATTATGTACCCTGTCGTGATGGCGCCTCTCTTGAAGATAAGGTCAGCCAACAATTCAAAATCCTCTTTGAAACATCTATTAAACATAAATGAATGAAAATACTAATTAATGGCATTTAACTATGAAATTTAATTCCAACACAACCCGACCGGGGTATCATAAGTCACGAGCATCTTATGAGTAGGGACACTACTATTGGACCAACAATTTACATTTATACAAGATAAAACCGGAATACAAAGATGGAGTGCGGTGCCGCAAACGCTGGCAATCACCATGCTCAACTACCACAATAAGGCCTTCAGTCCTGCTGATAAGCCGCTACCGGGTGGACAATACCTGCAACTGCACGCAAGGTGCATGGATTAAAGTGAGTACTTCCAACTCATTAGTAACAAGAGAGAGTAATATCTGAGCGATAAGAAAACATGTATGAGCATACCAAACTGCTATATAAGACAGAACAACCCTTCTTGAGAAAACCGAAATACTGTGAGAATCCCTTTAGAAAACCCCAAGTTCAGTTCAAAAAATCTCTTTTGAAAATATGCTTTTTCAACAATTGCAAAGGTAATTTCAACAAGTAGGAAATAGTCAAAAACCTGCCCCTCGGGCTCAATATCAACTCACAGGATCCAACATCAGCCTCTCGGGCTCAGCACTCATTAACATATAACACCAGGGTATCTGGTTAAGAAGGCAAGTAACAGTATATATGCCAATGATATATGAGTGCTAAATATCGTGCCACGTAGTACAAACAGGAGTAAATGCATGAAAGCAATGCAAGCACATGAATACGTTGCGGCGTGCAGCTCGAGCCAACCATGCATATGATTTAACGTTGACGGCGCTCATTGGGGGTGTGTATAGACTCTGGAGGGGCTCCTTCAGCATAAGTCAATATCATACAGTGCCAATAGTTACCACTATTTCCATTACAATACACGGTGTCAATAGTTACCACCATTTCCATTTCAACACACGGTGCCAATAGTTACCATCGTTTCCATTTTAATACACGATGCCATAGTTACCACTGTTTCAAAGAATTAATATATAGTCCAGAAAATAGTGAGATAATGATCGTCAGCCCGAAATATCATTTAAGAATCATTTGTGCTTTCATAACATAGAATTTTGGCTCAGTTTGCAAAAATAGTGTTAAAAATCCTGGACTAAATTCAAATAGTATGCAAATCATGCTAACTCTGATATATCCATCCCTAAAGGAATCTACAAGTCGGCACAAGGTCCCAAACATGGCAATGAGCCCAAGTCATAATGATCACAACAAAACATTTACAATTTAGCGGTAAAAACCAACAACCGGGACGGACCAACTCACGATCCCAACGGTGCTAATACCGTACGCTCAGGTCCAGCGTGCAAGTCACAACAATACATCACTAAGATGTGCAAATCCGGGGTTTCAAACCCTTAGGATATCATTCCCAAATATTACTCACCTCGAACTGGCAAAATCTCGAGTTCGCGACACCTTTACCCCTCAAATCGGCCTCCACGCGCGTTGAATCTAGCCAAAAACAGAGCAAATACATCAGAATATGTAAATGGGGCAATACCTAATAGAAAACAATTGAATTATAGTAAGAACCTCGAAACTAGCAAAACCCGAGCCCCGGGCCCGCTTATCAAAAAATTTCAAAACTTACATTTCCAGAATCCTCATCTCGCCACGAGTTCATACATACCAAGAACTCCCAAATCCAAGCTCAAATGAACTATCGAATTCCAATTTGAAATATCGAAACTCAAGCCCTAACTTTAGCCCCTTTTTAATGAATTCAACCAAGTATCCATGTTAATTCTTCCATAATCTTGAATAATTAGGCCAAGGAACATACCTACCTTTGATTCCCTTCGAAACCCTCTTCATTTGCTCCCAAAAGCTCTCAAAATCCTTAGCAATGGTGGAAAGATGACTTAAACTCGCGGATGAAAAATGATAACTTAACCTTTCTTCCGAGCTCGATTTCCCCTTACGCGGTCCACTGACCACTCCTGCGGACACCGCTTACGTGTCCCTACGACCACTTATGCTGTCTCACTTAAACCACACGGACTGCTTCTGCGGTAACCACTAATGCGGTTCCCAAGCCGCTCCAGCAGTCTAAGCCTTTTTCCCTTGGTCGCTTCCACGACCCATCTTCCGCTTCAGCAGGCACCGGTTAAGCGGTCCCTCATCCGCAACACGGAAATACGAGAAGACAGAATCCCAAACCTGAAGCAAACTCCAAAAATTCTTATTTATCCATCCGGAATCACCCCGAGGCCCCCGGACCTCAACCAGAAGCACCGACATGACCTATTACCTTATTCAAACTTGCTCGAGCCATAAGAACACTATCATTTACATCAAAAATCACCAAATTCCTCAAATCCAAGCCTAAATTTCTTAAGAACTTCTAAAATGCGCATACAATCAAAACCACAACCAAACGACGACCGAATGACCTGAAACTTTAAAGACATATCCAAAATCACCTAACGAAGCTACTGCAACTCTCGGAATTCTATTCCGACCCTCGTATCAAAGTCTCACCTATCAACCGAAATCCGCCAAAATTCAAACTTCGCCAAAATAGACTAACTTTCACACTGGACCTCAGAATTCACTTCCGATCGCTCTCCTAAGTCAAAAATCATCTCCCAAAGCTAACCGAATCATCGGAAATCACATCCGAGCCTTCTAACCCACAAGTCAACTTCAGGTTGACTTTTCCAAACAAGCTTCCTTCTAAGAGGTAAAGTGCCTTATTTTCTACCAAAACCGATTCAATTACACCCTATCGACTCTAATAATGATATTAAAACATGAAGCATCACAATAACGGGAAACAGAGCAGTAACACATAAGACGACGGGTCGGGTCGTCACAGGTAAAGTGTTGGATCCCCCTAAGTGAATGGATTCTACCTGAGTTAAGCTATCTAAATGTTACGCCCCGAACTTGGACCTGGACATAACATAGCACTCTACCTAACTGCATGTGACCAAGCGAACCAACTGGTTGGCTGAATCAACATGTAATATCCTAACATACTGAATGCGGAAGATAAACTAACACATGTCGATATACTAAAGGTCTAGATGATATAAATTAATGTGCGCAAATACTAATACAATTCTGAAACATATTTGTAGCCTAGATATCTTAACATAAAAAGCCTGAGACTCTGTCTAACTGTTACTCTAGTCTATGAAGCCTCTATTTGGGTACTGAAAACACTAACTGTCGGTGAATACTGAAGACTGTAGTAATGATAATGCCCCGAAAGAACTGGGGATCACAAAATAGCTAGTACAAGAATCCTAGCACTCGAAATCATAACCTGTAAATAATTACCTACATCGTGAGATGCACGCCCCGGGAAAAGGGACATCAATACATTTGAATTACACTGGTATATAAAGCAATTGAAATAAATAATTAAAAATACTGAAACTGAAACTAAGATGATAACTGAGAATTGATAATTGATAACTAAAATGATAACTATTAAAACTGAAACTGAAATGATAACTGAACTGATAACTTGGTACTAAACTGCAACTGAAATGATGACCGATAACTGATAACTGATAACTAAAATGATAATTGGTAACTGAACTGATAACTGAAATGATAAAAGAAGTAAGGATAGGAACACTCCCTCTTCTGAATGATGAACAATATGTTTATCTGAATATTAAACTGCGGCCTCAGGCCCAATATATATATATATATATATATATATATATATATATGTGTGTGTGTATATATATATATATGTGTGTATATATATATATATATGTGTATATATATATATATATGTGTATATATATATATCTATATGTATATATATATATATGTATATATATATGTGTGTGTGTATATATATATATGTATATATATATATATATATATATATATATATATATATATATATATATATATATATATATATATATATATATATATATATATATATATATATATATATATATATATGTATGTGTATATATGTATGTGTATATATATATATATGTATGTATATATATCTATGTATATATATGTGCAAACAAACTGCGTATTGGGACCAAGTATACGTATACTAAAGGTGTTTACCAGGTGGGTTAGGCTGAGCCGGGCCAGCCCTATATTTTTTGGACACGTACGGGTTAAGGTCCAGTCTAGCTACGGGTTGGGTCTTAACGGGGTTATCGAGTTCGGGTTTATCCGGGTAAAAATTGAACCGTACGGATTACGGGTTAAGGGGGTTGGGCCGGGTTTAATATAATTTTAAATTAATAAATAAATAGTAAACTAAATTTTCATGGATAATAAATTAATAATACTTTAAATTAATCTAAGAAACTAAAACATTATGCATAAATACGTCTAATAATTTTAAATAACGGAAATTATCTTAAAATCTTAAGATAACACATATATAGCATATTTTATAAATAATATGTTACCATCATATTCTATAATTCGAGTATTTATGGTTTTATACGCTAAATATCTACACTATATGTTAAATTCCTACAATTTTAAATTATGTTAATTAGTATAAATAATTGGTATATTCGTAGTATATTTATTTTATATTTATATTATGTTAATAGTATTCGTGGTATATTCACGATATATTCCTATGATATTCACGGTCCGGGCTGGGTTGGTTAATCGTTTAACGACACTATTCATCTAACGGGTTTTATGAGGCTGGGTAACCCCTTTCAAAATTTTAAACCATCCAAACCCACCCAACCTCCTTACCCAGCCCCCTTAACGGTCCGGGACGATTTCAGGTTCTACCGGTCTGGGCCGATCCGGAACCGGGCTGACCCAGCCCATTTGAGACCTCTAATGTATACATAACTGTGACCTCAGATCCAAAATGCATAAATCATGAACTGCGGCCTCAGGACCAATGATGCATAAAGCATAATCTGCGGCCTCAGGCCCAAAGAAGCATAAAGCATTAACTGCGGCCTTAGGCCCAAATATGCATAAAGCATTAACTGCGGCCTTACACCAAAAGACATGTGTTCGACATTTAGAGATTTAAAATCAGGAACTAAGAATCATACTGCAATACATGATAGTGAAATACTTAATCACACTGAGTTATATGATACTGAAATACTAAATAAGACTAGCTGAGGCATGTATTCTAGAATTGGTTATGAATACTGAAACTTCAATTGTTTATGACATACTGAGTAATCTATACTAAGACTCGATGACACCAAAGCCAAGTCTATCTTGAATACGCACTGAGCTCACAACATTGCAGAATGAAAGTCATGAGCGAATTATGAAGCTAGATAATAGAAGTTCTGCAACTATTCAAGGAACTAGGCTTAATTATATTTCTCACGCAATTGATAACGTGGTAAAAGAAACGTAGTGTAGGGAGAATCATTAACATTTCCAAACATAGAGTGTTATCCTCGCATACCTTAACTTCCTGCTCTTGAGCGTAATACAACATTCGCCAACCCTTTCAACTTTAATCTATAGCAATACAAGTCAAAGAGCTTCCATATTAGCAATAACGCTCATGTTTTCGTCACTTAAGCTTTTTCTAAAAAACTTGGTGACATAAAGTTTCATCGTTCTTATTAATGGTGTTTCTACGCCCAACAAGCCATTCTCTTGATCCTAGATAAATTCTAAAATCTCCAATTTCTTATAATCAACATCATTCTTTATTACCCATAAGGTAAACAACACCCTTAACGAATAATCAACAATCAACAACCCAAACCTATCACCGTTCTTGATTTTGTATCAAACTCATCAACTCATATCTCATGAACTAGGGTTTATAATCACCAAACCGATGCTAGAATCAATTAGAGGGTGAAGCCATTACCTTTTTGAAGTTCTAACCCTTTGAATTCAAGTTCTAGGCTTACTTCTCTCAACAATGATGTCCCAATAAAATATCTAATGAGATTAAGGGTTTACCCATGATAATAATATGTTGGGAAATTAAAATTAGCTTAAAATTACCATTAGAACATAGCTTAGGTGGTGGGGGACCCTTAAGGAGTTAAGTTTTTTAGAGTTCCCCATTCTAGAGAAAGTTTTTATGTTTTGGAACTGTGGGGGATGAAATATGGCTTTAAAATGACCCCCACAAGCGTGCATGAACACCTGGAGATCTGCTCGTGCTACTGACCGCATAAAACGGTGGTAACACTGCCTCAAAATTAGCGCGGTCGTGCTATGGGCACGCTACTGAGCGCGTATATCGTATACTATTCTATAAAACGCGCATAAATGTTTTGCACAGAGATCTATTTGAGATCCAAAATATATCTTTGGAAAGATATTTCAAAGGCCTACAACTTTTATGCTTTGAGTTTTCCCTAATTCAGTACATATTTTCACTAAAGCCTACTGGAAGACAGACCTTCTGCAAACTTAGTCAATTTTGTCGAATCGTATGCACCTCACTTCCCATCTTGATTTTGAAACAACTATTATTCACCTATTATCATCATGATAGGACTTCATATGTCCAAAATATAAACTTACTACTTTTTTATCTCATTCATACCTAATCCGAATGTGTTGGGTGTTACAATATCTCCCCCTTGGGATCATTCGTCCTCGAATGATTGTCTTGACTGTAATTTCTGCTAACTCCGGTCCTTAAACAATTCTGGTGGAAACAGAACTTTCATTAACACTTGTATACTAAATTGAATGAATACGTGATTACTGAACCATTGTGATACTGAAATGAATAGCTACTACATTGACTGAATATTGGTCTGCTATGAATACGTGAATAGTGAAATAAAATGGATATATGAATATTAAACTGGCACCAATATTTGAGTAGTCTGAGTATTAAGCTGGCATGAATGTCCAAGTATTGGACTAACATGAGTAGTTGAGTATTGAGCTGAGGTGACACTCTCCATGAGGCCCACAAATCTGACAAGAGCATCCTGAAGAACTGGGGTGGCAATGAATCCCTCTGGGACCTGACCTGGGCCCACTAGATATGTTGGGACTGAAACTTTCTCCTCAAAATCGATTTGAGGCTCCGCCACTAGTGCTGTTGGTCGGGGTTGAGCTTTTCCCCTAACTCGGCCTCTGGCATGGCCTCGGCCTTTCCCTCTGCCCCTAGTGGGAGATGTTGCTGGGGGCTCGAGCTACTGAGTGGTAGATGAGGAAGTGCCTGTGCTCACCATCTACGAAATAACAGAGTAGAAATTTAATCAGTGTTTGAGAAACAAAGCCGCATAATAAGAAAGAACAAATGTAAAGTTTTTCTAACTCTGTATCCTCTAGGGATAAATACAGACGTCTTTGTACCGATCCCTAATACTTTACTAAGCTTGTTCATGAGTTGTGAGACCTATTATACCTAGAGATCTGATACCAACTTGTCACGACCTGGATTTCCCACCCTAGGGGGTCCTGATGACGCTTACTTATGAGGAGCTAGGCAAGCCAAACTTAATTACGTTCCATTAAACACATATTACTTTTTAATAATTATAAGCATTAAAATAACATCAACGGAATAAAATCATAAGCGGAAGTCTTAAATTATCGAAAACATAATAGAAATACGAATAAAGTCAACATAAGCCTCTACCCAAGACCGGTGTCACAAAACTCACGAACTACTAAAATTTACTAAGTATAATGTCTGAAAGGAAATGTAACTTTTTTTCCTGTACAAAAGACAATAGGTAAGAAGAAAGATAAAGGAGACACCTTGCATGCGGACGCCTGCAAGGTTACCCTGGTGCCTCCTTGGACAGAAGGTCTTCTCCCACGCTACTGCTACTGCTGTCCAAAGCCTAGACCTGTGCAAAATAATACAGAGTGCAGTATCAACACAACCAACCCCATGTGCTGGTAAATTCCCAGCCTAACCTTGGAAGTAGTGACGAGGCTATGACCAGACTACCAAGTAAACCTCTACAGTTATTTAATATACAACGGAAAATAAAACAGGGATAAACAAGTAAAGATGGGAGGCAAAAATGTGATGCGCGGTATACAAGTATTAACAGTAAATCCAAAGTAACTGCCTATGGGTAGTTTAGAATTTACAGCGAACAAACGAACCAATATCCAACATCACACTTGTATCAATAATTGTTGTGGCGCATAACCCGATCCTGACATATGACAAAACTATTTCATTGTGCAACCCGATCCATATTATTTAGCATTGTTGCAGCATGCAACCCGATCCATTTTATTTAGCATTGTTACGGCGTGCAACCCGATCCATATCATTTAGCATTTTTGCGGTGTGCAACCCGATCTACATATATCATTCAATGCACGGCATCACCCTTTGTGCTTTATCACTCTTTCTCACCCAAACAACAATCACAAATAAGGGGCAAGAAAGTAAACAAATAATGATAGAAATTCCGGCAAGGGAATGCAATTAAACATCTAAATCCTGGAAAGGGAACTAATAACTGAATATCCCGACAAAGGAATAAACCAATAATTCTTTCTTTTCTTTCACTTTCATCACATATTTCTCATTATCACTTGAGCCACTGCTCCAAAGATTTATGTATCTCATATACCTTCATAATTTGTATTTCAACTCAATCCAACTCTCACGAAATTCAAATTTCACAATTTCTTTTCACATACTCTTTACAACATATTGAAATCATCAATTAAGTATGGAATCTATAACAAAACCAGGATATTCACATTATCAGGACACCAATGTATAGATACTCGTCACCATGCCTATGAATCGTACTCGAGAATTAGCAAGTAGCAAATAAGATTAAACTCATATTCCATTAAGCTAAGGTTCGACCAAACACTTACCTCGATGCTTTGAACATAACTTATGTCTCAATAATTGCTTAATCCCTTCCACTACCAATCCGCTCGAATCTAGTTACAAGTTACTTAATTACATCAATAAACGCTAAATGAATCAGTTTGAATGCATAAAATGAATTTTTCAAAGTTTTGCCCAAAAAGTCAAAAATCGCCCCAGGCCCGTGGTCGAAACCCGAGGTTCGAACCAAAACTCGAATACCCATTCCCCCACGAACTCAAATATATATTTGTTTTGAAATCGGACCTCAAATTGAGGTCCAAATCCCCAATTTTTAAAAAACCTAGGTTGTACCGAGAACACCCATTTCCCCATGAAATTTTTTATTGTAAGTTGAAACCATGATAAGAGATGGTAATAATTGAAGAAAGTTGGTTAAAAATGACTTACAACTGATTTGGAGAAGAAATGATTCTTGAGAAATTGCCTAAGTGTGTTTGGGTTTGAGAAAATATGAAAAATAGCTGCTGCCCGAGTTGATTATGTGATTTTTTTTCGAAGAAACAGCGTGGACCACCAGTGCACCAAAATCTATTATGTCAGCAGAATTTTTTCAACTTTTCACAAGTCTAACTTCATTCTGAAACACTCTCGAGCCCTCGGGGCTCCTAACCAAACACATGTACTAACTCAACAACATCATACGGACTTGCCCGAGCGATCAAATCGCCTAAATAACCTCAAAACGATTTATTTAACCCCAAAATCAAGAATTTTTCTCAAACTTCATAAAACATCAATTTTAGTAATTTAGGTACGAATCACATCAAACGGCATCCGTTTTTCACCAAATTTTATAGAAATGTCATAAATCATATATACAACCTGTACCGGGTGCCGAAACCAAAATACGGGCCCGATACCACCATGTTCTAATCAAATTTCATTTCAAATTTCCTTAAACATTTTTATGAAATAATTTTACAAAAAAAATCCATTTCTCGGGCTTGGAAACTCGGAATTCGATTCCGGGCATACGCCCAAGTCCCATATTTTTCTATGGACCCTCCGAGACCAACGAATCACGGGTCCAGGTCCGTTTACCCAAAATGTTGAACGAAGTCAAATTTACTCATTTTAAAATAAACTTCAGCATTTTTCATAAAATTTCATATTTAAGCATTTCGGGTACCCGCCTGGATTGCGCACGCAAATCAGGGTGACAGTAAAAGAGGTTTTAAGGCCTCGAAAGTACAAAATTTAATTAGAAATAGGTGACCCTTTGGGTCATCACTACATACATATATATATATATACACGCACAAACTATTGCCTCGGGCCGAAGCATTACGTATACGTAACTGCGATCTCAAGTCCAAAATGCATAAACATAAACTGCAACCTCAATCCCAATGATGCATAATGCATAAACTGTGGCCTCAAGCCCAAAGATGCATGAAGCATTAACTGCAGCCTCAGGCCCAAAGATGCATAAAGCATTAACTGTTGTCTCAGGCCAAAAACAAGTGTTTGACATTCAAGGATTTAAAATCAAGGACTGAGAATCATACTGCAATACACGATAGTGAAATACTGATTCACATTGTGTTACATGATAGTGAAATAATGAATAGGACTAGGATGAGGCATGTATTCTTGAACTAAATATGAATACTAAAGCTGCAACAATTTATAGCGTACTGAGTAATCAATACTAAGACTCGGGGGCATCAAGCCCAAGTGTATATTGAATACGCACTGAGCTCACAAAATTAACAATGAATGTCATGAGAGAGTTATGAATCTAGATAATAGAGATTCTGCAACTATTCAAGGAACTAGGCTTAACTATATTTCTGAGATGATTGATAACGTGGTAAGAGAAACGTAGTGTAGGGAGAATAATTAACAATCCCAAACATAGGGAGTTAGCCGCACATACCTTAACTTCCTGCTTTTGAGCGTAATACAATATTCGCCAACCCTTTCAATTTTAATCTATTGCAATACAAGTCAAAGAGATTCCATATTAGCAATAATATTCATGTTTTGGTCATTTAAGTATTTTCTCAAACACTTGGTGACATAAAGATTCATTGTACACTTCGTTACATAAAGCTTAATAGTACATTATAATCAACATTATTCTTTATTACCCATAAGGTAAACAACACCCTTATCCAATAATCAACAATCAATATCCCAAACCTATAACCGTTCATGCTTTTCTATCAAACCCATCAACTCATATCTCATGAACTAAGGTTTATAATCATTTATCCAATGCTAGAATCAATTAGAGGGTGAAGACATTACCTTTTTGAAGTTCCAACCCTTTGAATTCGATTTCTAGAGTTCCTTATCTCAACAATGATGTCCCAATCAAATATCTAATTAGATGGAGGGTTTACCCATGTTAATAAGATATTGGGAAATTAAGATTAACTTATATTTACCATTAGAACCTACCTTAGGTGGTGGGGGGACCCTAAAGGAATTAGGTGTTTGAGAGTTACCCTTTCTAGAGCAAGTTTGTATATTTTCGGGCTGTGGGGTACGAAGTATCATTTTAAAATGACCCCCCACGAGCATGCCCAAGAACATGGATACCTGTCCGTGCTACTGACTATGCAAAATAGCAGTAACACTACCTCACAATTAGCACGGCCGCGCTATGGGCGTGCTATCTAGCCCGCATATCATATACTATTCTCTAAAACGCACAAATCATTTTGCACTGAGATCCCTTTGAGATCCAAAATATATCGTTGAAAATTTATTTCAATGGCCTACAACTTTTATGCTTTGAGGTTTCCCTAATTCCTACACAGTTTGACTAAACCCTGCCGGAAGATGGACCTTCTGCAAACTTAGTCGATTTTGTCCAACTTTATGCACCTCACTTTTCATCTTGATTTTGAAACAACTATTTTCACCCATAATCATCCTGATAGGACTTCATATGTCTAAAATATAACCTTACTACTCCTTTAACTCATTGATACCTAATTTGAATGTACGGGGTGTTACAGCAAAACTGTCCGATCAAAGAGTACTTTTACCCGAAACTATGAGTTGTATCTCTCTAGGCGAAAAGGTGCTACCTGAGTTAAGCTACAAATATGGGAGGTGTGAATTGTAGTGATGCATGCCAAAAATAAATGAAAATTGAGATCTTAAGGAGCTTAAATTTTTTGTCATTCACTCTTTAAGAATCGCCATTATATACTAATTTTTTCCTACTTTAAGCAAAGAAATATCTGTGAGTTTTCTAAGTGGTTGTCGGTTTGTGGCCTTGATGCCCTATTGTAGTTTGAATTCACGTCCACTCCATCGTTGAAGAACTAATTCTTTCAGTGCGGCATTGAGGTTCTTGGATAATCTATGCTGCATTCTGGAGACCTCATTTTCCTATGTTGCTCCTCTGCTTTATACTTGGGTGTCCATGGTACCGCTAACACTTATCCCTAAGGCAATAAATTTTTCCCTTTAAAATCAAACTCAGTTGTCTTGCACCCAGTACTAATTTGTGTCCGTAGTGTATATCAACTTTTCTTATGAAACAGGTCTTGCATAGGCGACCCTTTTAGTTTCCCTGATACACTTTGTTTGCCTTATAAAACGAGATTATAGATGGATTCGTTCCTTCCTTAATGCCATATATGCCCTAAATTGTGCTTGATATTATGAGAAAACTGTAGCCAGATTTGCAGCAATTTGTTTGCTTCACTTTTGATATAAGATTATAACGAACGAGACTTAAAGAAAAATTATGGGTAAAAACAAAAGAATAATTAAAAGTGAAAAAGAATTGTGCTTAAACAAGAGTTGCCCCTTTTGGGAAAAGGAATAGGGAGACTTATTTGGAGGTATGTGCTGACTTCAATGAATCATGACATACATTCTGAATGGGACGCCTGATCCATCTGAGATATCTAATTCTCAAAATCCATCGCAAATTTTCATCTTGAAATTGTCTTGGTTGTGCTCATGTCGTAGTATCGAAGAACCTCTTTCAGCTAGTAGCACCCTTTGCGGGTTTTCTCTAACTAACTTCTCTCATTTCTCTATTCATCGTCGTCTTACGGTGCCTATCTGGGTTTTCATCAATAAGACTCTCTCCTTTCTCTATCTCACCGTAGCCTTACAGTGCCTATACGGGTTTTCACTGATAAGACTCTCACATTTCCTTTTTTTATTAAGATACGATAAGCGAAAGGTTGCCTAATGCTCCTGGCATGAGGACTTCAAATATTCTCAAAGAGCGATAAGAAGTTCTGAACAGCGCAAAATCGAAAAGAACATTGAACTGAATTACAACTTTTGGAACCATTTCTACAGAAAATCATAAAATAAATTAAACTTCTACCCCAGTTTTGGAGTATTGGGAATATGCATTTTTGTTGTGATGGAACCAAACTCAAGGTAAGGCTGCCTACGTATATTTTCGGATTCACGTAAGACTTAGTTCAATGACTCAGAAGATTTGTTATTTGACTTTTTTTTGCTTTTACAAGTACACAAGTTGCAAAAACAAAGAATACATTTACGTCTCAAAAGAGTTAATAAAAGGGTGACACCTATTTGGAATAGCGAGTGATCGACTTCATCATCTCGATCTGAGTAAATCAATGCGTGAAAATTCTACAGTGGGTATATATCAAACATAATATCTTTTGACTGCGTCTACATTAATAGTCATATCTGGTACCTGTCCTTCTTCAACTACCAAGTGCAAAGCCCTTTATGGTAACACTTTCTTGATAATGTAGGGTCCTTGCTAGTTCAAAACAGTTTGGCCTACCTCAAAGTGCCTTGGGTGCACTTTCTTGTTATAAGCGCCTTCCATTCTTATTGAAGAAGAAACCACCGGCGAGCCGCCTTATAGTGCTTTTTTGATCTCCTTTGTCATGCTATGGGTATTCTCTTGTTTCTAGGAATCGTTTTATGTCATGATACCATGGTTCACCATCTAGTTCTATCTCAATTGTATTGCAATAATAGTGTTGATTCCCAACTTGTATTTCTAGTGGATCAATATGAGTGTTGCCTGGACAATGCAGCATCAAGGCTAAAGTAGCCAAGGCATCTGCTAGCTCGTTATGAAACCTAGGAATGTACTTGAACTCGATGGGTTTGAATCTTTTGCTCAATTCTTGCACACATTGTTTGTATAGAATAAGCTTGATGTTTTGAGTCTCCTATTTTCCTTGGGCATGCTGGATAAGCAAGTAGGAATCACCCTTAACCAATAGTTCATGCACATCTAGATCGAGGGCAATTTTCATACCCATGATACAAGTTTCATATTTCTCCGTATTATTGGTATAGAATAACCGAATGTGGGCTATTCCAGGGTAATGTTGTCCGACAGGTGAGATGAGGATTATAATGATCCCAACTCCTTTGATATTGATAGCCCCATCAAAATAAATTTTCCATACATGGTTGTCATCCAAACATACTTCTTCTATCGAGTTGACCTCTTTGTCTGGGAAGTATGTGTTAAGTGTCTTATGCTCATCATCAACTGGATTCTCTGCCAAATGATCTTCCAAAGCCTATGCTTTCATCATGGTGTGAGTTCCATAAACGATGTTGAACTCGGTGAGCAGAATTTTCCATTTTGCGAGCCTGCCAGTGGGCATTGGCTTTTGGAAGATATACTTCAAATGATCCATTCTTGATATGAGGTCTCAACTTCTGAGTAACCCAAGTCAAGGCACAACACGTCCTTTCTAAAAGGGTGTACTTAACATTACAAGTGGCTAACTTCTTGATCAAATAATAGATTGCATGTTCCCTTTTGCCTATTGCATTATGTTGCCCTAGAACATATCCAAAAGAATTATCCATCATCGATAGATATAAAAATAGAGGCCTACCAAGTTCGGGTGGGACCAGTACATGGGGTTTTAACAGACAATATTTGATCTTTTCAAAAGCTTTTTGGTAATCGTCCGTCCATTTGATAGCAACATCCTTTTTCAGCAACTTAAAGATAGGCTCATATGTGGTTGTGAGCGGAGCAATGAACCCACTGTTGTAGTTCAACCTCCCGAGCAAACTCATGACTTCCTTTTTGTTCTTCGGGGGTGGCAGATTCCGAATGGACTTTATCTTATATGGATCCAATTCGATGCCTCTCCGACTGACTATAAAACCGAGGAGTTTCCCAGATGCAACCCCAAATACACATTTGGCTAAATTAAGCTTAAGGTCATATCTTTGAAGCCGTTCGAAGAATTTTTTCAAATCGCGTACGTGATCAGCTTGTGTTTTTAATTTTGTGATGACATCATCGACATATGCTTCAATCTCTTTGTGAATCATGTCGTGAAGAATGGCAGTCATGGCCATCATATAAGTTGTCCATGCATTCTTCAAACAGAATGGCATGATCCTATAACTGTTAAAGTGGTCAGAGTGATTTTTTCTGCATCATCCTTATCCATCAGAATCTGGTAGTACCCAACATAGCAATCCACGAGCGACTGTATTTCATGCTTTGCACAATTATCTATAAGAATGTGGATGTTTTGTAAAGGAAAATTATCCTTTGGACTTGCTTTACTCCGGTCCCTGTAGTCAACACAGACTCTGGTTTTTCCATCCTCCTTGGCACGCCCGTTTTTTTCCTCGCGGAAGCCCTGGTTTTGACATTCATTGGGAAGAACTCGTTTCTTTTTGGGAATTGGGCATTTGAAGAGTCACCGCCTAACAGATTATGGTGCATTAGGGCACCTAGAGTAGTTAACTCATGTAGCTAGTTTTTATTTAAAAATATTAGGGTATGGGCTCGAAATAACCTCGAGGGAAAGGTGTTAGGCACCCCTCGCGGTCCATAACAGTGGGTCCCAGCCGAACTTAATCTATGTGAATTAGTCTTTATGAAAGTGCACAGTTTCAACAAATATTTGCGAGTAGAAAATATGTTTTCACATTCGAAACACATGTATGATTCAATTAATGGGAGCAATAGAGAGCTTTGAACCATTTTCACATGTGTAAAGAAAAAAAAAAGTAAATTCATTTAAACAACGGGAGTTGGAAAATAGAGGTCCTAGGTTGGTTAGCCCATAGAAACATACCCATATAATATCCGATAATCACTCCTCAATGATGCACTACACGTGACATTAGCGCGTAGTCATCATATCCTTACTACCCAATTCCCTCCCCTTGGTCATAGCCTAAAGTGTTCGATCAATCTTAAAGGATATACTACGCGCGTACTACCCGTCCCTTCCTTGTGGCCCTGGAGGTATTTAGGACCTCTAATTTAGGTAGTTCTAGACCATACTAAAGTACTTAAAGGAGAAAAATCTAGGCGTCAACCAAAACACTTAGTACTGCACTTAGAGATAACAATTAAATGCTCACATTTTACCTCCACAAACAGAACATGTAAGTGCACGTGTCAAAAAATAGTTTTCAGATAAAAAGAGCCCCTTGAACAAGATATGTAGGTGACCAGAGAATATGCAGTATTGAATTAGGACCAAAGGGTAAAAGGACTTAATCCATTTGCCTACTAATTTTCTTTTTAAAGTTGTTGAATATGAGCAGTCTTAAATATCATGGCGTAGTTTTGCAGAATTTTTGGTCACCCTACAGGAATTCCTAGACGCATAATTGTGATTTCCTATGAGCATTGTATCTAATCATTAATCAGGAATACAATGATATAGTGACCAATTTTTACCGGACAATTTGGATCCTATAGGCATGCTCTCTAGTAATATTAAATAATGCAACGTTGAAAACGTAGTAAACAAACGAATGGATTAATTAAGTAAACTGATTCAGAATCTACAAATATGAGTTAAAGTTAAACTAATTTTAGGTCTAATTAAACTAGTTTTAGATCCTATAGTCATGAGTTTTATTTCAACATAAGGCAAAGCAAGAAGAATTTAATTAACAAAGAGAAATCTCTATATGGATGATTTTATTAAAACTGACTTTTAATCCTATAGGCACAATATCTAAGGAGATGAATTTGAATACATCATGTAATGGAATTTGAACTTCAATTACTTTACATCCTATATGCATGATATCTAATAATATAAAATGGAGCAGGTAGAATTCATTTCTAACACAACACATCTAAATCAAAATAAAACCTATAGGCTTGTTATCTACCCAACTTTACCCACAATATACAACTACCCTCCCTTTTCACTAGTCACCACAATATTTATTTACAATTAATTATTACAGACCAAGAATTAAATAAATTACACAAAAATAAATATACGTTAATCTATATGGAGCCTGAAGTTGGTCCAAAGTAGTTTCCCAAGCCTTTAGTAGTCTCAAGTGCCAATGTCATGTCTAGTTGTGTCAGAGTTTTAGGACCTCAATGATCCCGGGAAGTGCTTGCACCCAGACCTTTCTAAAATAGTAACTAATTTATGTGCAGTATGGAAGTGCCAGCCCTGATATGCAAGAGTTCAAGAGATCTCAAGGGTCTCAAAGCAGTACACATACCAAAAGGGAAGGAGTTAGTAATCAAAGAGTAATGTGAGAGTACATAATGATTGAAAGAGTTTGGTAAACAATATAAAGAAAGGTCTTAGGAATGAAGAGAGTTTTTTGAAAATCTACACTGGTTTGAGTAAAACAATAGTTGTAAAATCAAGAAAAGAACATCATGAAAATAGAATACTTGTGCCAGAACAGACTTCACACAAGGAGAAGGGGTAGGGGACACCTAGAATACACCTTAGTGATAGAAAAAAAATACACAGATTCCTCAAAATGTTATGAAATTGACAAGTCAGTTACAAAGATATGTTGAGAACACCTAGGCCTTAGACATGACCAATACACACAACTAGAGTACCTTTGAAAGGGCTATGGGTCTTAACATGATCTAATTAGTCTTGAACAAACTAGGCAAGCATTTAATGAAACATTCCATGTTCTAAAAATAATAATCACATGTAAAACAGGAAGAATTTAGACATGCTGAGTGAGACAGTAAACACTTGTTGCGAAGCAGGATTTGACATGCTAAACAATATACGAGCTATAGCTTTTAACAGAACAAACTTAAACATTCTGAGTCATATAGTAATTAAGTAGTGTAAGCTAAGCATGCTCTTTACACATTGAGCATATGACTGTAGAATAGCAAATAGTACTGGAAATCACAACTAATGAACTACATCAACAAAGAAAACACATAGTTTAGGAATGGGAATTGAATGAGGACATACCAGTTAAGGAGAGAATACATAGTGTAGAGCAGAGATGGTGCAAATAGCTAGTCTTGGCTTACAACCGGCTGGATTAGTGAGAATTGCAAGTAATAGAAAAGAGTAGAGAGCCTGTGAGAGAGTGAGAGCATAGATGAACTAGTGTTCGTGTTTGAGAAGTTAAAATAAAAGATTTTATATGGTAGCTCGAGAGTAGAGTAAATAAGTTAAAGTAATTATTTATCAACAATTAGTGAATTTCAGGATAAATCACTCAAAGATTCATCATAGTTTTTTCCTTTAATTAAGGAAAATCAACCAACGGTACTAATAAGAACTAATTAAGGCAAGAGATTCAATTAAACAAAGTAAAGAAGTAAGAATCAGAGATCTTGTTAAGGAAAAGAGTTCAAATCAAACCAAAAATAAAAAGCTTCAGAATAGTGAGTCAAGGGTTTAATTAAGGAAAGAATCATGCAAAGAGTTAGCAAATATCGCAAACAATTTCAGATGAGGCAAGAAAGGAATAGTCAGGGAACAAAATGATATATCAAGAATTCAAATCAACACTAATTTAAGGGTGAAAATATGGGTTTACCATGAATAGGTAGAAATGAATATAGATATATAGAATCAGTAAGGAGTCGAACCAAGAACCTTAGCAAAGGCATATTAAGATAAAAATCACAAGACCTCTATTTAGGCATAAGAAAAATCATAGAAATCAAAGCATAAGACAAATTCGGTGCATAAGCAAATCAGAACCCAAATAAAAATGTAGAAACAGTTAGGGTTTTAGCATAAATGAGTTAGGGTTAGAGCAAACCTTACGAAATTGGTTAAAACACATAAGAAATAGAAGATTAAAGACTAAAAATTATCAAATTTTTGGAAAAAGAAATTTTTGGGAACCCTAGTTAGAAAAAAATGAAAAATCATTCGAAAATTAGAAGGTTCTCGTAAAAAATCATATGAAATAGGCTCGATATATCTCAGATCTGCACAGATCTGAGAAATTCAAAAGACAAATATTAGGGTTTCGAGAAGAACAATACATAGATGAAGAAGAAAGCTTGGAAATCCTTGGATGTAAGGTGATATAGGAAGATCTTACTCAAAATTAAACTGGAATAGCCTGAAACAGGCGAGCAAAGAACAAAGGTATAAGAAGACTAACCCTGGTCCCTTGAGGACCCTAGAGATGATTATACCATTGAAGGAGAGGCCATTAGAGGCCTGTGGGTGGTGAGAAACCACCATGAATGGCCTAGAAAAGTGTCGACGAGGGTGGATTACGGTTTAGACTTAACAAAATTTGAGAGAAGAGGCGGTTAGGTGACATCGGGGGACGGTGTTAGATTGATTATGGTTTGGGGGTATGGGTTAGTTTATTTTAGGAAGGGGTAATCTTATCCGTTGATCACAATGATCAACGACCATGATTTGCTCGGGTATTGGGTTGGGGCAGGTGGATGTTTGGCCTTTCTGGTTTATGAGAGGTTAACATTGGGCTAGTCAATAGCCTAGGTCTCAAATGAAAAATGGCTATTTGTTAAATACGTAATTAATTACTAAAATATTTTAAAAAAATTTAATAAATTATAAAAAATAATTTTCATCCATGAAAATGTTTTATATTAATAACTTAATAATTTAAAAAATAAAATGCTATTTTCCAATAAAAACTAATATTATAATGCGTGCATAGGCTATAATTGCAAAGTAATTGCAATTGCATCATAAAATATAGATGTGGCTATTTGTACAATAATTGAAACTTAATACGAATGCAAATTATAAAATAAAGCCACAAAAAATTATTAAAACTATTTTGTGATCCAATCCGTGATTGTTTTATAAATAAAATGCTATGATAAATTAATGAAAATATTTTAAAAATACAAAAACTGTATGAAAAATACTACTTGATGACCAGACATGGATTTGAAAGTAGTATGGGTAAAATTGGGTATCAACAGCTTCCCCTTTATCCGGGAAGGATGAAATAAGTTTTCGGGTAAAGAAATGATAACCAATTGTGACTGGATGGGATGTTTTGAAAGACAGAGGCCAGACTCTGATCTTTGTGCTGCCTACATATCCCTGATTTTATAGGAATTAAACCACGTGTAGTTCTGGATTCATTGGCGTAATATACCGATGAAGTCATTACAAGAACGGACACGAGATTTTGGAGTCGATGCAAGAGTGGCTATGGTGAATGGTCATGGTTTGAGATAGTTGAAGGAATTGGAGCGAGATCGCTCCTTCTAGGATCGCGGTTTCTTGTTGGTCACCTGCAGATAAAGAGATACTATAAATATGTATTTGTGCGAAAAATTAAACATGATGCAGATTCTATTTGGACCATAAACATTGTCTTCGGATGGTTAGGGATGATTTCCTCAAACCATAATTTCTTGGGGCATGAATTTTTTAGTGAGGGAATCGCAGGCCATGAAATAGTATTCTCGGGCCATAAAGATAGTGCCTCTGAACTATGATTCCTTTGAATAGTGATATGAAAATTTGAGAGATCCTCAGGCCATGGCATGATGTCTTCCGGCTATGAGGATGATGCCTTTTAGACTATGACGCCTTGGGATAGGTCGGCGATATTGCACCCCTTGAGATGTGTTAATATAATGTTAAAAAGACAAGGCTTAGTTTTGTGAAATGAAGGGCACAGTATAGCCTAATGGAAAAACAAATAGATAGTACCAGAATAGATCGATATTCATGCAAGGAGGGACAATGCTTAGTCCCATGCAAATATGAAGGCATGGATTAGCTTCATGCAAATATGGAGGCAGGTATTAGCCTAATGCAGACGTGGAGGCAGGGATTAGCCTCATGTAGATATGGAGGAAAGGATTAGCCTCATGCAAATATGGAGGCAGGGATTAGCCTCACAGTAAAATAGAGGCAAGAGTTAGCCTCATGCAGGTATGGAAGAAAGGATTAGCCTCAAGAAAATATGGAGAAACGGATTAGTCTCATGCAAATATGGAGTCAAGGATTAGCCTCATGCGGGCGTGGAGGCAGGGATTAGCGTCATGCAAATATGGAGGCAAGGATTAGTCTCATGCAGGCATGGAGGCCGGGATTAGCCTCGTGCAGGCATGGAGGCAGGGATTAGCCTCATCCAAAATATGATGGCAAAGATTAGCATTATAGAGGTTTGGAGGCAAGGATTAGCCTCATGCAAATAGGGAGGCAAGGATTAACCTCATGCAGGTTTGGAGGCAATGATTAGCCTTATGCTGATATGGAGTCAGGGATTAGCCTCGTGCAAAAATGGAGGCAAGGATTATCCTCATGCAAAAATGGAGGCAAGGATTAGCCTCATGCAAGTATGCGGGACACGGTTTATTCCCATGCAAAGAGTGAGTAACAAATAAGAATACAATATTTTATGGCTGGAGATATAATCGGTGTTTGATGGCCGGATTGATGGTGAATTTTCTTTGTTTATTCATGTTTTCGAATGCTATCGCTACGTCGAATGTTCCTACGTTCAAAGAAAATTTTTATGTTCTATGAGGGGAGGTTGGTTCATGCTTCTATGTGCTGGCCTTACTTTGTTCCATTCTGGAGGCCTTATTTGAGTTTCCCTAGGTAACACCTGACTGTTACGGAAATAGAGTTTTCGAAACTATGCAATTATTGATAAAAATAGAGTTGTTCTAGAAATGTTTTGAAATATCAAGTACTCCCTCCGTTTCATATTGTTTGAGGTAGTTTGAATCGGCACGGAGTTTAAAAAACTGAAGACTTTTAAAATTTGTGGTCGTAAAAGATTAATGGATAAAAGGTTTGTAGGGCCATACCATTTGTGTGGCTATAAAAACTTCTCACTAAGGTCAAAAAGGGTAAAATAAAGAGTTTAAAGTTGAATTATTTCCAAATTTAGAAATATAGCATTTATTTTGGAACAGACTAAAAAGGAAAGTACCTCAAACAATATGAAACGGAGGCAGTAATTTTTTAGATGAACTAGTGACTGTAACACATTTCAGAGACACTGCAGCTTCTTTTTGTTAGAATTTTAAGGGTCCTCCTCAAAATTCTGCCCCAGTTTGGTAGATGATATTTCGGCCATTTGTGAACTTAGTTGAAACTTCCTTGTAATTTTGAGATTTCTTCTCAAAATTCTACCACAGTTTCTTGACCATCTGATATATATTGGCGTTTGATGGACTTGCTATGTAATTTTGAGGATCCCCCTCAAAATTCTACCCCAGCTTCAGATTTTGGGGGAAAATGAAAATTTTATTATGATATGACCGAACTCATATGGCTGCCTACGTATCCCCTTTTAAATGAGAATCAGGATAAACATAGTTCAATTACATCAGATGGAGAAATGTAAATAATCTAAGCATAGTATCTTTTGACTGTATCTGAATTGATTGGTTTTGGCCAAATTTCTCCATCCATTTCAATAAGTATGAGTGATCCTCCTGTCAACACCCTGTGAACCATATACGGACCTTGCCAGCTGGGATGGAATTTCCCTTTTGTTTTATCTTGATGTGGGAAGATCTTCTTCAACGCCCACTATCGTGGTTCATATTATCTTGGTTTGTCCCTTTTGTTGAAAGCTTTGGACATCCTCTTTTTGTAAAGTTGACCGTGACATATTGCTTTCATCCTTTTTTTGTCTATATTGGAAAATTGTTCATAGTGGCTCCTTATCCATTCTGCATCGCTAAGTTCAGCTTCCTATATGATTCTTAAGGAAGGAATCTCTACCTCCACTGGGATGATAGCCTCAGTACCATAAAACAACATATAGGGAGTTGCTCCGATTGATGTAAGAACTGTAGTGAGGTACACCAACAGAGCAAAAAGAAGCTCATTGTACCACTGTTTTTGGTCTTCTACCATCTTCCTTAGTATCTTCTTGATATTTTTGTTGGCGGCTTCTACGGCTCTATTTGTCTAAGGTCTATAGGTTGTGGAATTCTTGTGTTTGATTATGAAAGTTTCACTCATGGAATTCATCATATCACTATTGAGATAAGCAGCGTTATCAGTAACAATGGACTCAGGAACTCTGAATCGGTAAACAATAAGATCTTTGACAAAGTCTGTGATGACCTACTTGGTTACAACTTTGTAAGATGTAGCATCTACCCATTTTTTGAAGTAATCAATGGCTACCAGAATAAATATGTGCCCGTTTGAAGTAGTGGAATCAATTGGAAAAATGACATCCATTCCCCAGGCGGCAAATGTCCAAGGTAAGCTTGTTGCATTGAGCTCATTTGGAGGCCCTATTCATATCGACATGCATTTGGAATTTGTAGCATTTGCGTACATAATAGATGCAATCTATCTCCAAGTTCATCCAAAAATAACCGTCCATGAATACCTTCTTGGCTATGACAAAATCATTCATATGTGGGTTGCAGGTCCCAACATGTATCTCCTTAAGTAACTTAGATTACTCTTTTGCCCCGACACATCTTACTAGTCCTAAATCAGAAGTTCTCGTGTAAAAATTTCCTCACGCTGTGAAAGAAGTGGTTGGATAATCTCCGTAGTATGTGTTTCTGAGTATGGTTTGCAAACTCTGGATATTCGTTTTTCGGCAAATACTCCTTGATGTCATGGAACCAAGGTTTTCCATCTGTTTCTTCTTGAATATGTAGCACAATAAGCCGGGTTATTATGGATTCTCACTGGAATGGGATCAATGAAATTCTTGTCCGGATGATGTATTATATATGACAAGGGGCCAATGCATCGACAAATTCATTCTGAATTTTGTGCACATATTTGAACTCTATATTCGTGAACCTCTTTCTCAATTCCTGCACATGGCGGAGATATGGCAATGTCTTGGAATTTTGGTGGCCCATTCTCCTTGTACCTGGTGCACAAGCAGATCTGAATCACCGATTTTCAATAGCTCTTGAATATTCGTGTCGATTTCTATGTTGAGTCCTAGTACGCAGGCCTCATACTCCGCCAGGTTATTGGTGAAGGGAAATATGAGTTTAGTAGATATCGGATAATGTCGACCCATTAATAATGCCAAAACTACTCCAATGCCTACTCCTTTAAAATTTGTAGCTCTATAAAAGAACATCTTCCAACCGTCGTATGCTTTGGTAATATCCTCTCTTATGAATGACAATTCTTCATTAGGAAAATACGTCTTCAAGGGCCTGTATTCTCCTCCCACCTGGTTTTTAGCAAGATGATCTGACAATACTTTTCCTTTGATCAACTTTTGAGTTGCGTAAATGATATCGAACTTAACAGTATCTGCCACTTGGCAAACTTTCCAGTCGGCATGGGTTTCTGAAATATACTTAAAAGGGCCCATCCTGGATATGAGATATGTGGTATAGATACCAAAGTAATGCCTCAAAATATGAGTTGTCCAAGTCAAAGCACAACAAGTGCGTTCCAGTAGAGAGTATCGTGCTTCATAAGGTGTGAACTTCTTATTCACATAGTATATCACTTTCTCCTTTCTCCGTGTCTCGTCATGTTTTCCCAGAACACATCCGAAGGCTCCATCTAATACAGATAGATAGAGTAGCAAGGGTCGTCCTAGTTTCGATGGGACCAGAACTGGTGGTATGGACAGGTACTCCTTGGTCTTTTCAAAAGCTTCCTAATATTCCTCGGTGAAGCTTGTCTTGGCATCTATCCTCAGCATCGTGAAGATGGGTTCACATATGATTGTGGACTTTGCTATGAATCTACTGATATAGTTGAGATGTCCAAGGAAGCTCATCACATCCTTTTTGCTCCTACGAAGCTCATCACATCAATAACGCATGGGCGATACACCATTTATGGGCATTAGAGGTTTTAAAGGGAATTAAATAAACAACCATCCTAAAATCTCTTCTTACTTCCAACAACATTAAGCATTGATGAAATACTGGAGGGAAAACATTTCTGGGAACTTGGGGACTAAAAATATATATTCATTGCTGAACCACCTTTATTTCCAAATCAAAGAAGCAAACGACCTGAACTTCACATTGATTCTATCACATTGGCATGATGATTATTCACACATTGAAACTGAAAATCTATTGAAGTATCGACCTACATAGCTACATCTTCTCTTCTAACATGGATTCTATATAAATTCCATCAATAACTCAAATAAAACAAAACATGTTTCTGTCGAGAGAACGAATGTGGCCATCCTTATACGCACACACAACTTTCAAACAATACTTAAATATGGCCTTCTATGCACATTTGATGCCACATCATGAACATCTAACATAATATTATTACATTAATCGATGCTCAGAACAAATAGAAAGAAATGTAAGAGAATTAAACTATGTTAAACAACTTCAAAAGTGCAAAAATATTGAATAGCGACTACATTAGCACAAATCTCAATTTGAGTGATCTGATTCTTCAGTTCATCCCCTTTCATACATTGGGTAAGGTAAATACCTGTAATTGAAGTAACAAGTAAATAGGGAAAAATCAACAATTGAAGTTCAGCAGATATTGATAGTAGGAATAGAACAACCCAGATTCTTCCTACTTTCAATGAAATCGACTCAAAAATCAATTAAAAACTAGCTTAACCACAGAATCTACCCAGAAATTTCCAAAAAAATCAATCTCAAACCATTTTAAACTCGGAAGACTGCTTTAGAGATTCAAAGAGACTTCAAAATTCAAGTTTTAACTCAATGAACAGTAATGTTCAATATTCAGCCTTATGAAGTTTTCTGGAATTTTTAGCTCTCTAATATCTTTCTTCAACGGCAAGTTAATGTGCCTTTATAGGAAAGCAAAGTAGGGCAGATATTTGGTTTTGATTTTGCACTTTAACCCTCTTGCAATTTTCCTTTTTTCCTAGATATCCTCTAGTTATTGACTTGGTACCCAAGTTAACTAACCAAAATCCTGAAATTGGCTAAGCTAGTGATTTACCTAAGATACCAAACAAGGATCTGGGCCTAAATAACCCAACTCAACGGGTCTGAATAGACATAAATGACTTCATTACTAGGCCTACTGACTTCCAAGAATTGATTCAAACAAATCCAAGTCCACAAAATGAGGGACTAAACAAAAGAGAAAATGGACCTAAAATTAAACTAAGGAGAAACCCATTAACACCTAAAGCTATTTGACTTTAATAAAAAAACTAGCAATAACTCTATCACTAGCTGATTAGATGCCACATGAAACAGAAGAGATAAGCAATGAGCATATATAAAAGAAAACATGCAAAGCAGAATGAAGAACAAAAATAAAGAGACAAAATAGATTCGAATGAACAAACAGTAAAACAAAAACAAGAAGAAGAAGAAGAAGAAGAAGAAGAAGAAACATGGATTACTACCTTGAACTTGCTGAAGAAATCTAAAAAATAACCCTAAGCATCTGACTCTTTGGTTCTTGGCCCAATCGAAATTAACCATGTGGGTTTTAATCAAAAATACGCGAATAAGATCGATTTGGGCACAAAACTTCGATGAAACGTTGACTTGGAATTTGAGCATTTTATAGCTCCACTTCTTATCTAACATTTGAGAGGATGAGGTAATATTGAAGAATGACTGAGTGGATATTAGGGAAGAGGAGGTCATGAGGATAACATGGTGTTAATTTGGTGGAGATTGGGTTGTGGCGCCGGTGGACACGGCAGAGGAATCATAGGTGGCGGTTAGGGTTTGGGACTTTCGAGAAGTTCCCGAGTAAGTTGATGGAATATGATGGTAGATTCACAATGAGGGAGTCGAGGTGAGCTTGTGGTGCAAATTTGGGCACGATTGGCTGTCGTCCGCCACCGTGGGAGATTTTTGGCGGGTGGTTATTGGTGGCATTACGTTGGGTTCTCTGGGGTGTGAGGTGGGAGACAGAATAGGGGGGGGAGGGGTAGGCAGCTTAGGACAATTAAATACTAACCCCTCCCCACTTCTAAGCTGTTATATCTAGGAAGCCTAGAAGGCCTAGATTGTTTTAGAGTGAAACAACGTCGTTTGACCAAGTGTGGAGGCGGACTGGGTTGAGGGACGGATTTTGGGCCAAAATAAATGGGAATTAAGTGTGAGTGACTTGGGCTCGCGAGAATTTAAATAAAGAACAGTCCAAAATTGGTTTCCCTCTTTTCCTTTTTCCAAAAACCTTTTAAATTCCTTTTCTTTTATTTTTCTCTTTTTTAAAGAAATAAAAATAAAAATAAAACCCAACTCAATTATTAACCTAAATTATCCTAAAAACTAAAGTAATTGACCCTAATAATTATTACAATTAACTAAATGCCAAATATTAAAGGAAAACCAAATAATTTCAAATCTAAAAATTGAATAATGCAACATAAACAATTTTTTGTGATTTTCCCCTTTCCATAAAACAACAAGTTTTCTAATTAATCCTATAATGCAAAGTTAAATCCTAAATGCAAAAATGTAATATTTTTTTTGTATTTTTTATGAATTTAAATACACAGACAAAATGCAAGCAAATTACTGAAAATACCACAATAATCCTCAAAATTGCAAATAATAAGAAGAAATTATTTTATTTTGAAACTATGGGAGAAATTCATGTAGGGAAAAAATCACGTTCTCATAATGGGTTTGGCAATGGCGGTGTACAGTTTGGGTGTCTTGCAGTAAAAAAAGTGGTGTTGGTCTTGGATAATTTTGGTGAGTCGGAGGTGAATCTAAATGAGGTGGTTGGGAGTTTTAGGTATGATAAGTAGTGGTTGGTTGGGAATATTTGGGAGATGATGGTTGATATGTAGGTGGTGGTGCTTGGTATGTGGATGGAGGTGTTTGATATGTGGTTGGAGATGTTTGATGTAAGTGGAGATTTCGGTCCTTGAGCCACCATTATTTCCCCAACGTCTTTCTTATTTGATATGCCACCTGATTGCAATGACATATTTATGGCTTGTAATGCCTCAAAATTTGTTGCCATCCCGTTTTTGATGCCTTCCTCGATTCTTTCCCCGAGTTTGATGGTATCAGAGAATTATGGTTCTCAATAAATATCAACTTTTCATAATACTACGGATCCTATGTTCTCACGAAGAACTTGTCCATATTTTCCTCATTCAAAGATGGCCTGACTTTGGTTGCTTCTGAACTCCAACGAGTAGCGCACTTATATAATGTTTGGTGGGCTTCGTCTTAAGATTTTGGATGTAGAAAACATATGGTGCATTTGCTGTATAGAACATGAACCGGTCATTGACATCAAATGGCATACTCACCCAATTTGACCATATCTTGGGATCCTGGCTGATGTACCAGAAAAATCATCTCCCGTAAGACTCGTCAAAAAGAGTTTTATCCCTCTGGTCATAATAGATCCTCATATGAACCATGGGATTAACTGTACCGTCAAACATCTCGAACTTTGGAGGGTTATACCCCTCTGGTAGTTCTACATTTGTCTGTATGCATAGGTCTTCATAGTTCAAACCTTCTATGCCCTTTCCACCTTCTTGGTGGTCGTCAACTTCTTGATTTCTTCGGCCATATTTTTTATGAGCATGTCCTTCTCAGCTGATTCTGGTGTATAGGAAATCGGTTGGATGGAGTGAACTATGATTTCTAAGTATATGGGGTTATTTTGGTGAGTCCCATGTGTCTGGGTGTAATGGTGGTCACTCGTAGAGTTTTGAGGGCCAGGAATGGGTTGTGGTGTATTTTTGGGAGTATGATAAGTGGCAGTTCATGGGTACTGATTTGGTTGATGGTGGTGTTGTGGTGGAGTTTGTATTGGTAGGGGATTGATATTTTGGGGTGGGGTTGCGTATTGATGTGGTGCAAGAGGGTTTTGTGGATGTTGGTTTGTTGTGTTCTAGGGAGGTGCTGAGTTCTTTGTGTTTTGTTGGTTGATATCAGGGACATGCATGGTGAGGGAAAAGTTTACGAACCTGCTCAAGCTCTCCTTGTAGCTCCAGTATCATTTGTTCCAATCTCAATACTAGATCATTTGGTGCCAGACTACTCCGACCGTCTGAAGTTTCTGCGTTCTCAAAATTCTTTATGATGACCCAGCCCGTTGTCTTATGAGTTACTACCTTGTTCTTCCCATTTTATGCTTCTTCATGTTTCAATATCAGTATTTGGCATGTTAGAGTTGATTTGGATTGGTTTTGGTAGAAAATGAGACCCTTAGGCTCTTTAAGGAAGGCTTGGTTTGGAGAAGTCAACTAGAGGTTGACTTATTAGTTATATGGCTTGGATGTGATTTTCGGTGTTTTGGTTAGCTTTGGGGGATGATTTGTTACTTAAGAATGTGATCAGAAATTATTTTTGGAGGTCCGGTATTGAATTATGCTTGAATTGGCGAAGTTAGTATTTTGGCGAATTCCAATTGATGGTGTCACGACCCAATTCCCGAACCTGGTCATGATGGAGCCTCTCATGAAGACAAGACCAGCCAGTCAACCAAATTCATCCTTTTAAAACAATTTAATTAACACAATTATAGTATAAACATGATTTAATAATATCCAATAGCGGAAAGTATAGGTAAAATGCGGAAATCCTGCCCAACATAGCCCTAACCGGGGTGTCACAAGTCATGAGCAATGATAATAGGCTATAATAGTGTATTATAGTCGCTTATTACACTCTAATTTACTGTACTTTAATTCAGTTTGAATTTTAATCGCTAGTATTTTGCACTAAATATTTTTCTATTCATTGTAGGAGTGATTCCAAGCTATGTAGTTATTATGGAATGAACTCAAGTGATTTGGAGCTTTGAAGTCTAAGTAAAAGTCCAAGGAATTAAGTCGGGATCGTGTTCGGGGATCTATGGATGATAGTTAAGAATGAAACGGAGAGTTGAACGATCATATAGTGCATTGTCTAGTAAAATGCACGTAATGTTTCGCTCAAAACTCCGTTTGGGCTCTATAATATATCGTTGGAAATCTATTCGAAAGGAATACAACTTGCATCTTTTGCGTTTTTGCAAATTCTCACTATCGCGCCGCGTAGGATGCCGTATAGTGCGGTAGTAAAATGCTGCCTTACAAGAAAATTTGAAGGCTCAGCTAAAGTGTACTATCACGGCATGGCGCGACGCATGGTGCAGCGCAACTGTACACAATTTACAGAGGCATGGTCCTATTTCGCGTGGGAGAAGGTGTTTTTGTCTGGGCCCGACCCTACATGGTATAATTACATGTAAAAACGCTATTTTGAGGACTTTTGACACATCTTAGACTTAGGAAGAGCACAGAGCCGCCATGGAGGCCGGGTTTCATCTCCTCTTCCACTAAACTTAGTAACTTTTATGTTTCTTTGTATGATTTGTTGTTTTGCAACCATGTCAATGTGTAGCTAAACTTCACATTCTAGGGTTGTAGTTCTTTCATGACTATTGTTATTCGGATATTGATTTTGATTTCTTGATTTATCATATTAGTTTATTTATTCAATCCTGCACTTAATTATTTGGTTGCTTGATCACCAATTGAATACTATCTATGAATCCCGAATTGAACTCGAAAGTGGGAATTCTAGATTGCATATAAGATTGAGTAGAGCTAGTTCTTGAACCTGGGCCCCAGGGAACGGATTCGCGGTTGGGATAGACATACCCAATTGCCTTGCTTGACTGATTTACATGAATTATAAATGCGTTCTTGTTGATTCTAACTCCATATAGATATAGACGTTAGGTTAGCTTAAATAGGAGAATAAGAACTCGATAGATTCTTATTAGCAATATTAATCCTATTAACCAATAAACTAGATAAATTATTTAGTCAATTCAATAGAAGAATACAATAGGATTGTTAGATAGCCTATAACCCTAGATCGTTTTCATAACATTGATATCATAAAAATGTGCTATTTCTCTGTTCAAAGTTCACTATTTATATTTCATTATTTAATTAGTTTAAAATTGAATATTTCTAGGTTTAATTCTTGTTTAGATAAATAGGATAGTCTAATTTAATTAATAGTTAATCACAAGTCCTCGTGGGATCGACATCAAACTTTTAGTCACTTTATTACTTGACGACCGCGTATACTTGCGTATGTTTTTGGGAGAAACAAGTTTTTGGCACCATTGCGGGGGACTTAGAAATTAACTAGCATACTATGTTAGATTTTTACTCTTTGTCTATTCAAGTTTTTAAATTTTTATCTTAGTTTAATATTTACTATCTTTGTTGATATGTCTTCTTTGAATGAGAATTGATCGAATATTGGTTATTCTTATTATGATGATCCTTGTCCATATGGTGGAGGAGCTCACTGGTGGAAAAATTGTCAGAATATTCCCGCGAGCGAGCTGTGCGCACAATGTCAATCCTTTGAGTGCAATATTTGTAATATGTGTGGTGGTCAAGATGGACATTGGGATGGTTGTCCTAATTTTTATTATCATTCTCAGAGCTCTTATTATGATATCTCTAATAATGTTTATGAGTTTGGTAAGAGCAATGAAGTACACGATACAGAGCCTGATGCATATACTAGGGGTATTCTGAAGCAAGTAGCATAGCAATGGGATGAAATCAAAAAAGATATCAAAAGATTCTAGGCTAGAATGGGCGAATTAATGGCCAATTTCCAAGAAGAACCTCAATTCGATGAAAAGAGTGAGTTCCCACAAGAAGATTGTTTTGAAGAAGAAGATATAGTGAGCCAATCTTGGCTTGAGGAACAAGCTCAACTGACAAAATCTCATGAGTTTCTCTGTGATGGTCTTTCAAATATAACAGAACAGCTGATAGACGAAAGAACTGAGCTCAAGCAAGAGATAGACCAATTTGGCTTAGATATCCATGACTTGCACGCTCAGTTGAATAAAAAGGTTGAGGCGTCTGATGCTCTAAAACAAATTTTTGTGGATACTTGCCAGCTTGAGGAACGAAAAGAAGAATTTCAACTATTTGACCACAATATTATTAATGATGCCAATGTTCACGAAGAGCACAAAATTGAGGATGTCAAAAGTAATGAAATTTTGGATTTGCAGCGTATTGGACCTCATTCTAAACATTTTTGAACGTTGTGTTAGATTGGTGATATGGGAATTGATCCAGTCGAGCATATGGAGGAGTCAATGGATGAGGAACAAAGTTTTATATTCTGAAAATTGCGATACCAAGGAGACAAAACGACATACATCACTTAAGGGCCAAGAAGTTGCAAGATGCGATATTTATTACTTGGTTCCTTTATTTTCTCACCACCGCCCCAGGAACGTGATAGAAAAATTGATGCAAAATTGGGGGCGCAATTCATATCTTCAAAGTGGAAGGAAAAGTGGTGAAAGTGATGGCGTCGTGCGGCGATGTTAAATTAAGCGCTTGTTG
Source organism: Nicotiana benthamiana (assembly GCA_034376525.1). Taxonomy (NCBI): domain Eukaryota; kingdom Viridiplantae; phylum Streptophyta; class Magnoliopsida; order Solanales; family Solanaceae; genus Nicotiana; species Nicotiana benthamiana. The sequence goes on from CM067336.1 coordinate 80,516,006, forward strand.
GGAGGCAACCCAATTCTATTTTTTTCCTTTTTTTATTTTTTTATTTTTTTATTTTATTTTGTAGGATTATGAGAATAGGAAGAAAGCCATTGGAAGTGTGCAAATACGAGCGAGATGGTTGGAACTAGTGTCAGGTACCTACACAAAGGACCATCCATGGGAGAAGTCTGAAAATTCCGTGAGCTGCTAATTCTTCGGCCTTTGGCCTACCAGGGAGTCTCTTTTACGCTCTTATTATTTATGTTGTGCATTGAGGACATTGCGTATTTTAAGTGTGGGGTGAGGAGATTGTCTGAGTGACTTTCTATGCAATTTTTTTGTGTTAGTTTAATTGAATAATGTTTTTTAGAAAAGCATACAAAAAAATGGACTTTTCCCGTTGACGGATCGTTTAGACAATTTTCTCGAGGGAAGTTTGTCTAAAGAAAACACCAAAAAGATATTTTTAGGCAGTGTAACAACTCCCCTTTGGTTTTTCTTGTGGCCACGGTTCTTTTCCAAGGATTTTATTTGAACCAGGTGTAGTTAGTTTTTTTTTAGAGTAGGAGCCGTGGTGTTGTGCTTTGAATTGAAGCAATATCCCTTGACATTTTCATGCCTTGGGAATAGTGAGTACTTTAGCTGTGACACCTAGGATCAGTTTTTTACTCTTTTATAAGTACCTTAAATAGTATTATCTTCACTTTGATTAACTGCTTTGACTAGAGTGACAATGAATCCAACCCTGAGTGAGTTATGTGCCATGTGTGTGTAAGGTTTTGGATTGTTCTGTGCATTGTATCTGATTTCTAGAACTTACCCCCTGTGTTTGCAAAGAGAAATAGTAGTTTTGATCAGTCTTGGAAGTGATATAGACATTTCTTTGTTATATATATATATCAGTTTTTTACTCTTTTATAAGTATCTTAAATTGTATTAGCTTAACTTTGCTTAACTGCTTTGACTAGAGTGACAATGAATCCAACCCTGAGTGAGTTATGTGCCATGTGTGTGTATGGTTTTTGATTATTCTGTGCATTGTATCTGATTTCTAGAACTTGCCCCACGTGTTTGCAAAGAGAAATAGTAGTTTTGATCAGTCTTGGAAGTGATATAGGCATTTCATTGTTGAGCCATATATATATATATATATATATATAATTGTTATGTATCGTAGTTAACCCCTTTGAGCCTATAATCATGTTTATTTGGCAACCACATTACAAACCTTACCCATTTGTTTGAATTAACCATCTGTTTGAACCTTTTCACTTCTCATGAGCACTTGAATTGTTATGAACTTTGTAAAAGTTAAAGTGTGGGGTGACTGGTTTGGCTTTTGAGTGGAACTAATGAAATAAGGAGAAAAGTGCACTGATTTGAAGAAGTAAGAGCCACTTCAATTGAAAAAGAAAAAAATAGTTGTATTGCTGTGAAAAATATTCTATGATAGTGGTGACTCTTGATGTAATTGAGCTTAAAGAAGTGGGGAGCTAATTTACATTGATGTGAAGGTGGAGTTTTGGTTCGACATAAGTATGTGGTTTAAATGTTAAAATGTATGTATTAAAGTTCTTAGGGAGGTGTCGTCACTCTTATATCTAAACGTATCCTACCCGTCCCACAACCTACATTAGAGCCAAATAAAGTCCTACTTGATTCTAGACCGAATGAGCTCGATTAGTAGACAGCAATACACCACGGGCAAGCCTATGGTGCATATTTTGTGGCATGTGAATGTTATTTCTGAGAGTGAGTGAATTCTTTCAATCTTGAGTTCCTAAGTGGTCTTAAATGTTATTGTGTGGAACTAAGCAACAAAGAAATCATGACACAAGTCTACTATATATGAAATCCGATACACTAATTCGAATAACATAGAAATAATAAGATAAAGGAGTCACATGGGCTTCGAATGCCAAAAACTACCTCGTAGTCTCCGAAACACCACTTAGACTACAAGGATCAACTCTCAGGTATGGAAATATACTATGCCTACATCTGCACACACGGTGTAGGGAGTAATGTGAGTACTCCGACCCAGTGAGTAATAAATATAAATAATGATTGAAGGTAAGAAAACACACTAAGGCACACAACATTCTATACAGAAGCAGTGAAATCATTTAATATAACAATTTAGTGAAATATCTTGTGAAATTTCATTTAAACTAGCAACACATTTAATTTGGCAGTAAAATGACAAGTAGAAATCTTCCCATCGGGCTCAATATCAAAACAACAAGTAGAAATCTGCCCCTTGGGATCAGTATTAAAATAACAAGTAGAAATCTGCCTCTTGGGCTCAGTTTTAAAATAATAAGTAAAAATACACCCCTCGAGCTCAGTATCAGTATCTCAGAACAGTATCAACCCCTCAGGCTCAGAACAGTATGAATCAACCAGTCAATGAAATAAGAGCACATAATTATTATGGTAGATAATTCAGATAAGGAACAAATGCATGAGTGCAATGCAATGCATATGACGGTACCCTCCGGTACCCACTGCGGCATGCAGCTCGATCCATCCATATTTATCGTCGACAGCTCTCACTAGGGGTATGTACAGACTCTAGAGGGGCTACTACATCCCATGTGCAATATCAAGCCATCTTGTTGCATTACATCTAAGCCCTGAGCCTCATATCAATATCAGTATAATCAACCAGGCTCTCAGCCTCAATATCAATATAATAAACCAGGCTCTCAGCCTCAATATCTATGTAATCAACCAGTCTCTCGGTCTCAATATCAATATAACACTACTGTTGTGCGCAGCCCGATCCATGATCAATCCAGAAATCGTCATAAGCCGTTGGGCATTTGTAAAACAGTAGTTCTCAGCCCAAAATATCATTTAAGTTTCCAAATCATAGAAGATGGTTGAGTTTGCAAAACAGTATATTAAACATTGGATTGAGATCAAATGATATGCAAAATAAGAGAAAACAATGATATCAATCCCTGAAGGATTCAAATAATTGGCAAGAAGCCCAAATGTTACAATCAAATCCAAGTAATGATGATTCTCAATTTAGTTCAAGTAGAAAACACGGCAAAAACATCTCTCGGGTCGGAGAAAATCACAATTCCCAACCGTGCTCTACCTCGCACCTGTTATCCGGCGTGCATGTTACATCAACTACTCACCTCGAACCAGCTATTTCTTTAATTCGTGACGCCTTTGCCCCTCGAGTTGACCTCCACATGCGTCGAATCCGCCCAAAATCACAATGAATATGTTGCATTATACTAAAGAGACAATACCCAATCGAAAGAAAGAGAAAAATATTAAAATTTACGAATTTGACAAAATTCGAACCCCAGGACCACATCTCGAAATTACCAAAATGTTCTTTGTCCTTTCACGGGTCAGTATATATAAAGAACCCCAAAATCGGAGCTCATTTGACCCCTCAAATTGACCTAGAAGGTCTCAAAATCATAAGCCCTAAACCCATATTTTTCTACTGTTCTTTTCCAATTAAACACTTCAAAAATATGTAATCTTGTCGGATTATTGGATAGAAATTTAATATTATGGAGTAGAAATGATCACAAGTTACTTACCTCAAGATTTCCCAAGATTTCTTGCTAAAGAATCGCCCCAAGCCGTGTTCTTTCACCCAAAAATGCTAAAATGGCCTAAAATAGCTGAACAACATTAAAAGACCCATTCTGGTCGCTAAGAGATCATGCCGCTAAAAGTGCCCAAATCTGGTCTCTAAATGTGCATACCAGATGCTGTTGCACCAACAATATTTATTTCCACTAAAAAGTCTCTAACTCCACCATACGAACTCGAAATTCGGTGATTCTTGTTCCTATGAGTCACAAATAATAATACAAACATAGTCCTTCAATCGAAACTCAATTCATGGCTCATTTGCTCATTGCGATACTCATTTCACTCGTTAAATAATTAACTCATATTTATTATGACATAAACTTAGTTTTTCCTTCGATCACTCCTATAATAACATACCTATGCTCAAAACGTTAAAATCTTCCAAAAACTCTTCCAAAAAATATCCGAGCCTCATGGTATCGCAATAAAGTATACTAACAAGTCCCATAATACGACACAAACTTAGTTTTTCCTTCGAATCACCAAAAACAACGCAAAAAATACTAAATTCACATCGGATTCAAGCCTATGAACTTTGAAATTTCTAACTTCCACTTCCGATATCGAAACACGTCAACACTAGCCCGAATGACCTCAAATTTTGCAGACAAGTACAAAATGACATAATGAAGCTTCAACTACTCTCGAAATTCCATTCCGACCGTCAGATCAAAATGTCACCTCTCAACCGGAATTCGCCAAATTATTAACTTTGCCAATTCAAGCTTCATTCTATACCGGTTATCACAAAAATATTCTAGACACACAGCCAAGTCCCAAATCACGTAACGAAGCTATCCGAACAATAAAATTTGCTTTTCGAGTCATATAAAACATAATTCAATATCCGGTTGACTTTTTCAACTTAAGCTTCCTTTAAAGAGATTAAGTGTCTTAAACCTTACCAAAATCATTTCGGAATGACTTCAAATGTTGCACACAAGTCACATTCGACACTATAGAGTTGCCCCAACTTTTGGAGTCGAATTACCACCCCGATATCAAAATTTCCACTTCCTATTGAATTTTCTCAAAAACCTTCAAATATATGTATTTAGCCAAATGACTTCAAAATGACCTCCGGATATCCGAATTCACTTCCGATTGCGCTCCCAACTCCAGAATTGCCATACGGAGCTATTCCCATACTCGAAATCCCAAACGAACATCTATGGCACTAAAATGCCTTCCAACCTAAATTTATGAAATTCTTCTAAAATACTACTTCCACAATATTTACTGAAATGCTCGAGGGTTATCCAAAATCAAATACGAACATACACCCAAGTCCAAAATCATCATACAAACATGCTGGAACTTTGATATCCCAATTCCGAGGTCGTTTACTCAAAATTCCAATCTTAGCCATTTTCTTCAACTTAAGGCTGCCGTAATAAAAAATTTTCTTTCCAATTTGACTCCAAATTTCCCGAAATTCAACTCTGACCATACGCACAAGTCATTATACCTGAAATGAAGTTGTTCATGACTTCAGACTGTTGAATGACATGCTAGAACTCAAGACGACCGGTCAGGTCGTTACAAATGGGTGAGATTTTGAACCGAGGGTTGGAATAGAATTCCGAGAGTTATTGTGGCTTTGTTAGGTTATTTTGGATATGTGTTCACAATTTTAGGTCATTCAGATGTCATTTGTTCAGGATTTTGATAAAATGTGTGTTTCAAAGTTAGTCAAGGTGTTTTGATGATTGGGGCAAGTTTTAATAATGTTTTAAGTGCTTTTGGTTGAGGTTCTGGGGGGCCTTGGGGTGATTCTGGATGGCTATCGGGAATATTTGAAGTTGGAAATGCTGCAGAAATGCATCAATCAGTTCAGAGCAATTTTGCTCTATGCGATCGTGTAGCAAGGGATGCGATCGCATAGAAGGAATTATAGGGGCTGTTTAGTTGTGCTATGCGATCGCATGAGAGGTGTTGGGATCACACAGTGTTGTTGGATAGTGCATTGTGTTCGCATGGTATTTATTGCGATCGCATAAGAGTAATTTTGGACTCCAAGAAATTTGTGCTATGCGATCGCAATAGCAAGGGATGCAATCCCATAGGTTTAGTCAATGACCTGGGCAGAATGTTCTAAAACATTGCATCCATATTTTGGGGCTCATTTACCCCAGTGTTGATCTTTTTGAGAGCTTTTTGATTGAAATTTATGAGGGGTTCAAGGAGAATCGAATGGAGGTAAGAGTTTTGAACTCAAAACTCGTTCTTATTGTGTAATCCACCTACAAATTCATGGAAATTCAGCCAAATATTGATGAACTAGGGCTTGGGATTTTGAGATTTTAAATTGGGATTTGATGGGTCATTTGATCTGGGACTTGAGAGTTATTGGTATGTATGAACCTGTGAGAAGATTAGGAATCCATAGATATTAAATTTTCTGATTTCTGAAAAGTGGGCCCGGGCTTGGGTTTTGCTAATTTCGAGATTCTTGATATTTTTTGATTGTTTTTTATTAGATATTGTTACCTTTATAATATTGTGATGTATTCGCTCTGATTTTGGTTAGATTCGATGCGCGTGGAGGCCGATTTGAGGGGCAAAGGCATCACGGACAAGAGATTTCACTGGTTCGAGGTGAGTCATGATTGTAAATGATACCCTGAGGGTTGAAACGCCTAAATTTCACATCGTGACGCTGTATTGAGGTGAGACACGCACTCTATGGCGAGTATAGGTTCGTTTGTTATTAGGTATTGTGACTTGGTCCATCCTCAAAGATGTTTCTGCTGTGTTTTCAACTACAACTTATTTGATAATCATCCTACTTGGATTTAATTGTTATATTTGGGATTCGTGCCAATTATTTGAATCCTTCAGGGATTGATATCACTGTTTTTGCATACTTTTACATATTATTAGACCTCAGTCCACGGTTTTAAATACTGTTTTGCAACTCAGCCATCTTTTCTAAGATTTGAAAACTTAAATGATATTTATAAATTATATTTTGGGCTGAGAAATACTATTTTACAAAATGTCCGAGGGGCTTATGATGATTTCTGGACTAAGCATGGATCGGGCTGCGCACCGCAACAGCTTTACATTGATATTGATTCCAATAGCCTGGTTGATTGCATTGATATTGAGGCCAAGAGCCTGGTTGATTATATTGATATTGAGGCCGAGAGCCTTGTTGATTCCACGAGATGGCTTGATATTGTGCTTGGGCTGTAGGAGCCCCTTCGGAGTCTGTACACACCGCCAGTGAGCGGCGTCGACGATAAATAAATGGATGGCTCGGGCTGCCTGCTACATCGGATACCACAATGTACCATCATATTTATTGTATTGTACTCATGCATTTGTTCTTTATTTGTTGTTTGTGCTAATTCTTGAAATTTTTACCTGCTGTTCTCGTATTATTTGATCACCGAGTGTTGGGCCCGAGAGGCAGATTTTTGAGCTTATCTACACTATTGTTACTTTTTTCATTTCTGAAACTATTGAAAAAGGAATTTCAAATGAGTCTTTAAACTGAGCTAAAATGTTTCTCTAAAGATTTCATAGCTTCACTGTTTTTATAAAAAACTATTTTTCTCTGCTTCTATACAGCATGATGATATGTTATACGTGATTTCTTACCACTCAGTTGTTATTTACTTTTATTACTCACTGAGTTGGAGATTTTGCTATCGTAGCTGAGCAAGGTGACCGCCAACGTTCGCGGCACTGAATTTCTGCCTTTGATTCTAAATTCCATTCTGCATACTACTAGTCTAGTAGTTGTATATAGTTTTTCTAGATACTTGTGACTTTTGACACCCCAATATAGGATGTGCTTGGATTATACTTCCACTAAATTATTAATATTAAATCATAATTAGACCGTTTATTCATGTTTTATTATTTTTGAAAAGGTAAATTTGAGTTGTTTGGCTGGCCGTGTCTTCACGAGAGGCGCCGTCATGACCAGAATGGGGTTTGGATCGTGACAAGTTGGTATCAGAGCCTAGGTTACTACGTGTCACGAGTCATGAGCACATTTAGTAGAGTCTCATATAGCTACAGAGACGTCTGTATTTATCCTCGAGAGGTTGCAAAACCTTTAGATAAATATCACATTCTTGAATTCTTATCGTGTGTCCTTTATTGAGCTTGAAAAAGAAACTCTTGAAATTCCTTTCACGCATTCGCATGTACGTATGAGTACTCGGTATCAGATGTGCATTGATGGCATATGTTTCCCAAATTGAGGGGCAAGGCATGATCTCTGTGAGTTGATGTTGGGCCAGTTTGAATGACTTGAGGTCAGACCGTTGCCTATGGCTTGAGCATTGAGGTTATGATTGTATGAGCAAGTGTTTTGAACTTATGTGTTAATTATTGTCCCTAATAGTGGGAATGACAGCTTGATAGCTTTGTGATTAGCATGTTAGTACTGTGTGATGTTTCTATATGACTTGGAAGTGTCGCGGAAATCTGCTGGATAATAGGTGAACTACTAAGTGCATGATTTCCCTTGTGAGTTGAAGTGTAGTTCCGAAATTATGGACGTGTGAAGAATCTTTTCAAGTCTCCTAGCTTAGAGTGAAGTAAATTGCATGTCGTGGTATGAGTTCAGACTCATGAAGACTAAGTGACTGTGTAATGTGTATGACGATGGAAGATATACAGAAATGTTATATTGAGGCGAAGAAGGCAGGTCATCTCTTGCGGAGTGTTCTGAAATGGTGTGATCCTTATGGGTATGCTGGAAGATCTCATGGGTAATTGATAAGTATGTGTTGGAATTTAGAATTTTGGGCCACCTATGAAAGTGTGCTTAACTGTTTCAGGAATAAATGCGAGATTTGTAGAAGATTTACAGTATTGAATGATATCTGTTTTCGCAAACTTATAAATGATTTGAGTTTAATCTCACTACAGTATCAATGTGCAGCAGTGGGGTATATGCATTATGATTATTGTGTGTTCTGATCTATGGCTTCGAGCCAAGTTGGGGAGCTTGCCATTGGTTAGTTAATTGTACGGTTGTGTGCTATGTTGGTTCCAATTTGAGGCATGCTGGTGAATCAGTTCAGGTCATGCAAATTGAGCCGAGGGTGGCACGAGTGAATGAAATTTTCGACAAAGGTTATATGGTGCTTCGTAGATGTGTGGGAATCACAAGATGTCTTAAGCTGTTGCTAGTATAGAATGCTCGGTGCATGGGATAGGAAGATGTTTGTTTGTATTGGGATGAGGTCATATCTTGCGGTGTTAGAGTGCTAATGAGGCACGGGTGATTCTGTTCGTTGGGTCAGGTAAATTACAATTAGAATGAGGCACGGGTGATTCTGTTCGATATTCTACAATGAACAATTAAGCATCTTAAAGTTGAGTATGTGGTTAGAACATGTGTTTTCATTGGAAGAGGTCCAGACTTGTTGTATTTCTATGTTAATGGTGGGATTCTATGTATCAGTATTTGGAAAGTAAAGGTAATAGATTTAGATTTGTAGGAAGTTCTTTAGAGTGAAGTATTTTTGAATGTGGTGTTTCTTGGAATAATTGAGAGATGATTCAGTGGCTTATGGGTCTTAGACAGTGTGGTCTTGTGCTTAGGCCTCATGTAGTGATCTTGGGTTGAGGAATTATGGTGCTAACACAAGAGAAAATATCAATTTCAAATGAATCAGAAGGAAATTTATATAGATGGAGTAGCTTGTTGGTAGACTGGATTGGCATGGTAAGGATGTGATTAGTTCTTTGTATGTGTTCGAGGTAATGAGTTCGTACAAGCATTTTGCAGCACTGCTCTTGTGTTTCGACGACATGCTTAGCTTGGTCTAGCTTGAAGGATTCAGTCCTGGCAGTTTAATTGGTGCAAATAGAATTGGAAGAGTTCTTGGTGGGTTTTATCATGGTTTAGAGACGTATATTTTCTATGGGCATGTGGAGCATGAGATGCATACTTATTTTTCTTCTAGATGGGACCAATGGAAAGTTTTTGACTAGTTGAGTGCATAGATGTAGGTGGCTCGAAAGGGAGATAAGGTTTTCATGTATCCTCGGATGATAATTTTTATGCGATATGTTGTAGAGGATCGAGACTGCGTGTGTTATATAACAATTAAGTTCAGGAAGGAAGTTAGTAAAACACTTAGGTGGTGGGAAGCCTCTGATAATCAAGGAAAAAGATACTGCTATTTGAAAGTGATTTGAAGAGAGTATGTTTCAGGAAAAAGGAAATATGACTAAATGGATGGCACTTTGGTGGTATTGCAACACTATCCTGTTAGATCGATCTGTGGTATTCGGGTTTACTTGGTAACACAGGGAAAGTGTTAGAGTATCTATCGTGGAATTATTGGGTATTAAGGTGTGGTATGCTTTCGAACAACAAAATTGGGATCAGGTATGATAATTCGCGTGCTATATGGAGTTGGAGGCCGGGAGTTCTCGTGTTTATGTTATATTGTGGTTGTGGATCGTATTCGGCATTTTGGATATGATATATGGGTTTAAATCAATTTTCTCAGTGTTCGGTTATTTTGGATTATTTCGCTATGGGCTATGCCGGAAATGCCACAGGATGAGTGACGAGGTGCGTCGCATTGTGTTCTAGCAGAGTGGCTTATATTTCAGACCAGCGGGCGGCTGGGAAGGATTGTTTTTCTTTATTGCGACTTTGTGATGGATATCAGTATAGAGGTTTCTATCATTCATTTTGTTCTGATGTTAAAGGACTTTTGGATAAGTTTCTTGTGGCTGGGTATGTATCCGACCGAGGTTGTGGATTTCGATATTGATTTGGTGTCGGGCACCGTATTGTACAACTCCGACAGGAGTTATAGTAGTGTAAGGAGAAACTTCAGGTTTTCTTGTTATGAGTTCGTTGGTAGGCCAATCTGGTTATGTGTTTAGCTTGAGTTGGCTTGGTTGACCCCGAATTGTATTGTTAAGGGATAGGTTGACTCAATTATTATTGAGCTGGTTAGCGATCTGAGGAGAGCTATGAGTTGCTTTTTGGGTTTGTGAGACGTTATAATTTTTTGGTTATGGGCACATGTGGTGCGGTTCTATTGGGGATTCATAGTGAGGGTCGAGCGGGAAGTGTAATTGGGTGTTGCTCGGTAAATGGAGTATTGGTTATGACCTATCGGTTTGCGTGGCATATGTTATTTATTTCATCATGGGTGTAATGAATTGCTTTGGATCCAAACATCAAATTGTGTGTGGCTGTCAATTTTGAGCATAGTGACTTGAGGTGTTTCATGTGTAACAATATTTGGATAGGATCGCACATGGTAGCGAGGCCACGTGGAGATATGATCTTTCGGGGTAGATTCGGGTGTTCTATTTCTATGATGTAAGACGGGGTTTCAGCCTTGTGTTGTGATAATACTGATGAGCTTGAGGTACAACTCTTTAGTTTGAGTCATATGTCATGATTTGAGTATGTTCAGATCGTTTCTTATTGGTGCACTTATTATGCAAGTTGTGGCTTAGGCCTATATTGACGCTCATATCACCAGAGTCGAGGTGATCGTTGGGTTCATTAATGAATACGAACAAATTTGATTTTAGCTTGTTGGAAGGATAATATCGAGGTTCGGCTCGAAATCTTCTGTTGTATTAGTCAGAAGGGAAGTTTCTTCATGAATGGTTGATCTGATAAATGATTACGGTTTATGGCATGTTTCATTTATTATTGGCAGTATATGGAGGTGTTGGAGTAAGACCTTAGTTAAAAATAGGTTTTCTACTGGTATTCGGGTGTTGTGGAAACTACTGTGAATAGAAGTTATGATTTGAGTGTTGGATTATCTAGTATGTCATATGATTGAGGGTTATTACAGCTAGTTTGGGCTTATTCTTAGTATAAATGTGAGGTTTGATCTTGTGTATGGTTTCAGAAAGTGCAATGTGGTTATATGGTTTATGGACTAAATGGATCGTGTAATTTCAGCGATGTTGTCTTATCGGAGCTATGTGAGATAGAGTGACGTGAGATTTCCCCCGGCTATATGCTTGGTAAGTTTATTCAGCTATTGGTTGGCTTATAGGACAATTGTAGGTGTGCTTGAGGACGAGCGTTTCTTTAAGTTGGGGAGGATGTGACGACCTGGCGCGTCGTCTCATAAGTTGCTGCCCCGTTCTTCCAATTTTATGCTTCTTCATGTTTCACTATCAGTATTTGGCGTGTTAGAGTTGATTTGTATCTGTTTTGGTAGAAAATGAGACACTTAGTCTCTAAAAGAAAGGGTTGATTTGGAGAAGTCAACTAGAGGTTGACTTATGAGTTATAGAGTTCGGATGTGATTTTCGATGTTTCGGTTAGCTTCGGGGGCTGATTTGTACTTTAGAGTGTGATCTGAATTGATTTTTGAGGTCCAGTGTAGAACTAGGCTTGAATTGGCAAAGTTAGTATTTTGACAAATTCCGATCGATGGGTGAAAGTTTGATCCGAGGGTCAAGATGGAATTTCGAGAGTTACTGTGGCTTTATTAGGTGATTTTAGATAAGTGTGAAAATTTTCAGGTTATTCGGACGCTGTTTGGTTGGGATTTTGATAGAATACGTGTTTCGGAAGTTTTTGAAGAACTTAGGCTTGAATTTGATGTAATTTGATTATTTTGGTATTAGTCAAGGTGTTTTGATGATTGGGAAAAGTTTGAATAATGTTTTAAGTCGTGTTGGTGCTTTTTATTGAGGTCTCGGGGGCCTCGGGGTAATTTCGGATGGCTATCGGGAATATTTTAAGTTGGTAATGCTGCAGAAATGCAGCAGTCAGTGCAGAGCATTCTTGCTCTATGCGATCGCGTAGCAAGGCCTGCGATCGCATAGAAGGAATTATTGGAGCTGTTTGGTTGTGCTATGCGATCGCATGAGGGGTGTTGCGGTTGCACAGGGTTGTTGAATGGTGCATTGCTTTTGCGTGGTATTTATTATGATCGCATAAGAGTAATTTTGAGGCCTGGAAATTTATGCTATGCGATCGCAATAGCAAGGGCTGTGATCGCATAGGGTCAGTGAGTGACCTTGACAAAATGTTTTAAAACACATCATCTGCGATATTGTGGCTCATTTACCCCATTGTTGATCTTTATGAGAGCTTTTTGAAGGAAATTGAAGAGGGGTTCAAGGAGAAATGATTGGAGGTAAGAATTTTGAACTCAAAACTCGTTCTTATTGTGTAATCCATCTAGAAATTCATTGAAATTCAGCCAAAATTGATGAACTAGGGCTTAGGATTTTGAGATTGTAAATTGGGATTTGATGGGTCATATGATTTTGGACTTAAGAGTTCTTGGTATGTATGAACTCGTGAGAAGATGAAGAATCCATTGATATTAAATTTTTTGATTTCCGAGATGTGGGCTCGGGACTCAGGTTTTGCTAATTTCAAGATTCTTGATATTTTTTGATTGTTTTCGATTGAGTATTGTTCCCTTAGCATATTGTGATGTATTAGCTCTAATTTTTGTTAGATTTGACGCCTGTGGAGGCTGATTTGAGGGGAAAAGGCATCGCGGTCTAGATATTTCACCGGTTTGAGGAGAGTAATGATTGTAAATTATATCCTGAGGGTTTTAATCCCCGGAATTTCACATCGTGCCGCTGTATTGAGGCGAGACACACACTCTATGATGAGTGCGGGGTCGTTTGTTATTGGGGATTGTGACTTTATCCTTCCCGAGAGATGTTTCTACTGTGTTTTTGACTACAACTTATTTGATAATCATCCTACTTGGATTTAATTGTTATATTTGGGCTACGTGCCAATTATTTGAACCCTTCAGGGATTGATATCACTGTTTTTGCATACTTTTGCATATTATTTGACCTCATTCCAAGGTTCTAAATATTTTTTTGCAACTCAACCATCTTTTCTATGATTTTAAAACTTAAATGATATTTTGGGCTGAGAACTACTATTTTACAAATGCCCGAGGGGCTTATACTGATTTCTAGACTGAGCATGGATCGGGCTGCACGCCGCAGCAGAATTACATTGATATTGAGGCCGAGAGCCTAGTTGATTACCTTGATATTGAGGCCGAGAGCCTGGTGATGCCACTAGATGGCTTGATATTGCGCTTGGGCTATAGGCGCCCCTCCAGAGTCTATGCACACCCTCAATGAGCGTCCTCGATGACAAATAAATGGATGGCTCGGGCTGCACGCCGCAGTGGGTACCAGAATGTGCCATCATGTGCATTGCATTGCACTCATGCATTTGTTCTTTATCTGTTGTTTGTGCTAATTCTTGAAATCTTTATCTACTGTTCTTGTATTATTTGATCACAAAGTGTTGGGCCGGAGAGGAAGATTTCTGTGCTTATCTGCAATATTGCTACTACATTTTCAAAACCTTCTTTAAATTGAGCCAAAATGTTTCTCTAAAGATTTCATAGCTTCACTGTTTTTCTCAAAAAGGGGTTTTCTTTGCATCTATACAGCATAATGATCTGTTATACGTAATTTCTTACCGCTCAGTTGTTATTTAATTTTTTTGCTCACTAAGTTGGAGTACTCACTTTACTCCTTCCACCTCGTGTGTAGATCCAGGTATTTTTCACCCGGTAGCAAGTTTTGAGTTGATTGGAGATTTTGCTATCGTAGCTGAGCAAGAAGACCGCCATCTTACACAGCACTGGATTTCTGCCTTCGATTCTAAATTCCATTTTGTATTCTACTGGTCTTGCAGTTTTATTTAAATTTTTCTAGATGTTCGTGACTTGTGACACCCCGATTTGGGTTGTTCTTGGGTTGTACTTCCGCTAAATTATTAATATTAAATCATAATTAGAATGTTTATTCATGTTTTACTACTTTTGAAAAGGCAAATTCGAGTTGTTTGGCTGACCTTGTCTTCACGAGAAGCGCCATCACAACGGGAGCGGGGTTTGGGTCGTGACATTCTCCTTTCGGATACAATGTATATCGTCCATTTTTGCTTTTCCATTGCCTTTTGCATTGCTTGGTGGAGGAGGAGATTGAGGGCCTCTAGATATGGTTTGATATGCCGATGATGCCTGTATTAGCGAACCAACCTTAGGGTGTGATATAAACACATATTGAGAGAATGTAAAATTCGTATCCTAATTTTGGAGCATCGTTGTTCCAGAGGTAGGCCTAGTGACAAATAAATTTGGGGAAATTTAGTGCCCATAGTTGCCTCATTTTATTAATGTAAAAATAAACGCCCCAAAATGAAACTAAAAAAAAATAATGCTGCTAATGGCACTTGGCGTTATTATATTGAAAAGCAAGTAAATCTAATATATTTGGTCCTAGAAGGACCCTCTCCAGACTAGATGCTCTTGTCGATCAACTCACGCAGGTTCAGCAGCAGGAATTCCCTTGCCATATGCCCTCCTTCATTTCCCTCAGCGTCCTGGCAGTCAGTGACCCTATTTCTCATCTTCCCTTCTAACTCCATCAAATTGTACTCTGGATATTCAAATATCTCGCAAGATTTAATAGAGCTTCCTTTCCACTCGCTAATCATCTCCGTATCGGCCTTATGCATGCCATATGCTTAGTATTAGACTCTTGTACTCTTTTCCACAGTTTGTTGTACTTTACCTCTGCCTCAGAAACCTCGTCTATGACCCTATTTCCTAGCCCAACCCTTGGCTCAACGACCCCAGTTACGTTGTCCTCCGATCACGAAGGGTAAAGGTATAAGTGGCCCGTGTGATATCGGTATGGCTCAATAGTATCCTTCACCATAATAATCTTTAAGGTCCACATGTGTTGCGCTTATTCTTATATGGGATGGCATCAACTTGGTAATTGGCTCTGAAGTGATGCATTTTAGCGACCTGTGGTATGATTTGTCTTATGTCTGCTTGTCTCATAACCCTGAGAGGACCATAATGGTATATGCCCCTCAAACCAATTAACACTAAGTGTGGAAAATCTATGGATCTGATGATAAATTCATCGGTAGGAACCACTCGGACATCCACTGGACTTGATCCTCGATCAAATTTTCGACAAATTTTACCCATTTGGCAGCGTCCTCTGGCTGAGCAAACATGTCTAGAATATAGTTCATTCTTTTGGGATGATGGAAACCTATGCGATCATTCCATGGCCTTCGGAAATCCTTGACGGTATTGTCATTTTTGGAGATGTTATAACAACCATACCTGTAGCAGAAAGTTGCAACCCTCGAAGAACCTAAAACCCTTCTGACATCGCTCCAAAGCCCGGTACATGTCTGCAACGATCATAGAGACGATAATGTATGTCTCCCCTCGATCCCATCCATCAAAGTTTTGTTTACCATGTCCAACCTTGTATGGATTCTATCCCCTTGTATTGGAAATACCAGCATGCCCAAGAAACACGTAATAAACACGAAGACCCTACAATGCATCCAACCTAAAGAAGTGATTGAGAACCCATCATAAAAAAATGGCAAGAGTTGTTGTGACTATATCTTTAATAAATAAACTCAAAAGGTATGTAGGAGTCCTTTAGACATTTCAAAATGTCATTTTTTTTACCCTATCATCTTCATAAATCCCCTAGCAGTGCAATTTTCAGGTGCTAATAGATTAGAGCTATCCCAAGGTAACCCAGCAAATCCACCTATTTCTTCTAGAAGGGGTGTCATTTATGTCTTCCCTAAACAGAAAACAACCCTTTCCTTGTCCCAAAACAT
Organism: Nicotiana benthamiana; assembly: GCA_034376525.1. NCBI lineage: Eukaryota > Viridiplantae > Streptophyta > Magnoliopsida > Solanales > Solanaceae > Nicotiana > Nicotiana benthamiana. The sequence goes on from CM067336.1 coordinate 80,532,240, forward strand.
AGTTGCAGCCTCGATCAGCATTTTGCTGAGCTGAAGGTCCAACGGAGAAGTCAAGTTTCCTAAGACTCGTTTCACATGGTTTTGGTCATATAAAGGAAGATCCCTCCACCAATCTAGCAAGAGTGAGGGTGTTCTAATTATACCGAATCTGGGGAGCTCGTGCCTCATTTTCTGCAAAGCAAAGAGAGTTATCCCCTTTCCCTCTCTAGGTTCGTCTATTTATACAACAATAATTACCATATTGGCACGTATTTCTCCAAATTAATGCACATAATAGTGGTTACGTCCATTGGGATTATGGAAAACCCGATGAACTTTAGGACAAGGCTTGTCTTAATGGGTTATTATGCTGACAACACATTCGCACGACTAGGTTTGACCATGATGCATGTACAATTTACCAGAGTAAGGCTGCTATAGTGTTCTAGACTAGGACCCTCAAGCGAACAACTTGAGGGAAAAGGCACGGAACCGTTAAACGCACTGTTGATCAACTAGTTTTATCATAAATACACCTTTTCAAATTTAAAGATGATACATAGGAAGAGCGTAAAAACTAGTTGTTATATAGGAATAATTATGCACGAGTTGAATATGATGTGGAGCATGATTTAGGCAACAATAAACAACATATTGTCAGGTATTTGTACCTAGGAATAATAATGAATACAATATTTAAATAGTTGAAAGCCAGTCATGAAAAAAGAAAACAAAGAGACAAGTCAGTTTCAGGAAAGAAATAAAAAATTCTTGAAAATAGACAATTAAATTCAAATCAGGGAAAAGGTACAATATAAGGCATGCTTGGACTAATTCACAAAAAATAAGTTCGTTATGGTAAGAGCCTAAATATCCTAGTAGAGTCGCCATGCTGTCACACCCCCATTTCTCCTTACGGAAGTCCGGGGTTTACATTCTGTGGGAATAACTCGTTTCTTTTTGTAAGTTGGGTATTTGAAGAGTCGCCACCTAACAGATTAAGGTGCATTAGGGCACCTAGAGTAATTAACTCATGTAACTAGTTTCCATTGCTAGAGATTAGGGTAAGGGCTCGAAATAACCTCAAGAGTAACGTGTTAGACACCGCTCGCGATCCACAACGGTGGGTCCCGGCCAAACTTAAACTATGTGAATTATGTTTTTAGCAAGTGAACAATTTCAGCAAAGAAAAAAGCATGTTTTCACATTCGAAACAAATGTAGGATTTAGGAAACAGGAGCAAGAGAGAGGTTTGAACAATTTGCACTTGTGTAAGAAAAAAAAAGTAAATTCATTTAAATAACGGGAGTTGGGAAAGAGGGTTCCTAGGTTGGTTATCCTACAGGATCATACCCAGACAATGCCCGGTAATCACGCCTCAATGAGGGGATACGCGTGACATTAGGGCGTAGTCATCATATCCTTATTACCCAATTCCCTCCCTTTGGTCATAGCCTAAACCGTTCTATCAATCTTGAAAGATATCATATGAGTGTCTATGCGTCCCCTCTTTGTAGCCGTAGAGGTATGTAGGACCGCTAATTTAGGTAGTTCTAGACCATCATGAGGTGCTTAAAGGAGAAAAATCTAGGCGTCAATCAAAACAATTAGGATTGCACTAAGAGAGAACAATTAAAGGCTTATATTTTACCTCCACAAACAGAACAAGCAAGTGGACGTCTCAAACAACAATTTTCAGATAAAAAGAGGCCTTAGAACAGGATATCTAGGTGAGCAAAGAATATGTAGTATTGAGTTAGGAGAAAAGTTTAAAAGGCCTTAATCCATTTGCCTACTGCTTTTCTTTTTAAACCTGTTGAATATGAGCAATCTTAAATAACAAGGCGTAGTTTGGCAAAAGTTTTGGTCGCCCTACAGGCTTGCCTAGGCGTATAATAGTGATGTCCTATGAGTATGATGTCCAATCATTAATCAGGAATGCAATGAGACAGTGAACAATTTTGAACGGGCAATTTGGATCCTGGCATTCTCTCTAGTAATATTAATTAATTCAACGTTGAAAACTTATTAAAAAAAGGAATGGATTAATTAATTAAACTGATTCAGAATCTACAAATATGAGTTAAAGTTAAACTAATTTTAGGTCTAACTAAACTGGTTTTAGATCCTATAGCATGATTTCTAATTGAACATAAGGTGAAGCAAGAAGAATTTATTTGATTAAAGTGAAATCCCTATCGGCATGATTTCTATTAAAACTAATTTTTAATCTTTTATGCATGATTTCTAAGGAGATGAATTTGAATACATGTTGTAATGGAATATAGACTTTAATTACTTTACACCCTATAGGCATGATATCTAATTATATGAAATGGAGCAGGTAGAATCATTTCAACCAATAAATCCTATAGGTAGATTATCTAACACAACACATGTAAATAAAAAATAAACCCTATAGGCATGCCCAACATTACCCACAATATACAAGTACCTTCCATTTTCACTAGTCATCCCAATTATAATTAATTATTACAGACCAAGAATTGAATAAATTAAACAAATACAAATATACATTAATCTATAGGGAGCCTGAAGTATGCCTAAAGTAGTTTCCCAAGCCTTCAGTAGACTCAAGTCTCCATAGCCAATCTCATGTCTAGGTGTGTCAGAGTTCCCTAAGGACCTCAAGAATCCCGGGCGGTGCTCACACCCAGACCTTTCTCAAATAAAAACTGATTTATGTGCAGTGTGAATGTGCCAGCCCTGATATGAGGGTGAAAATATATGATTACCATGAATAGGCAAAAATGAATATAGACATATAGAATCAGTAAAGAGTAGAACCAAGAACCTTAACAGAGGCATATTAAGATAAAAATCACAAGACATCTAATTAGGCTAAAGAAAAATCACAAGAACCAAAGAATAAGACATAGTCGGTATACAAGTAACTCAAAAACCAAACAAAAATGTAAAAACAATTATGGTTTTTTGCATAAACGAGTTAGGGTTAGAGAAAATCTAATGAAATATGTTAAAACGCATAAAAATAGAATATTAAACGCTCAAAATTATCAAATGTTTTGGAAAAAGAAATTTTTGTGAATCCTAGTTTAGAAAAAATGGAAAACCATTCGAAAATCAGAAGGTTCTAGTAAAAATCACAACGTTCTTGTAAAAAATCATACAGAATAGGTTCGATCTATCTCAAATCTTGCACAGATCTAAGAAGTTCAAAGGAAAAAAATTAGGGTTTCGAGAAAAACATCACAGAGGTGAAGAAGCAAGCTTAGAAATTTTCTAATTCTAAGGTGATATAGGAAGATATTACTCAAAATCAAATCGGAACAGCCTGAAATAGGCGAACAAAGACCAAAGGCGTAAACAGACTAACCCTGGTCCCTTGAGGACGCTAGAGATAGTGATACCACTGCATGAGAGGCCATTTGAGGCCTAGGGTAGTGATATTCCATCATGAATGCCATATATGAGTGTCGACGAGGGTAGATTAGAGTTTAGACTTGAGAGCATTTTAGAGAAGAGAGGATTATGTGTGGATGGGGGAGGGTGTTAGAATGATTAGGGTTTGGGGTATATGTTAGTTTGTTTTAGGAAAGGGGAATCTGGACGGCACGGATTTGCCCGGTATTAGGTTGGGGCAGGTGGGCGTTTGGATGGTTCATAAGAGGTTAACTTTGGGTTAGTTATTAGGCTAGGTTTTAAAGAAAAGAGGGCTTTTTTTAATGACGTAATTAATTACTAAACCAATTATAAAAAATATTTAATAAATGATAAAAAATATTTTGATGCATGGAAATGTTTTAATGTAATTACTTAATAATTTAAAAAATAAAAGGCTATTTTCTTGTAAAAATAATGTAATAATGCATGCATAGGCTATAAATGCAAAGTAATTGCAGTTGCACCCTAAAAATACAGATGTGTGTATTTGTGCAATAATTAAAGCTTACTATGAATTCAAATGATAACATTAAGCGATAAAAACTATTAAACCTATTTTTTGACGCAATTAGTGATTGTTTTATAAATAAAATGTTGGGATAAATTAATGAAAATATTTTAAAATGTAAAAATTGTATGAAAAATACTAATTGATTCCCTGGCGTGATTTTGAAAATGTTATGGGAAAAATTAGGTATCAACACTTCTTTGGCATATGCACAATAGTTTCCACCCATGTGGTGTATCGGGCAGCTCTAACCACATTAGCGCTAAGTTGCTTCATTATTTCCTATTTGATTTTGTCACTCATGTCTATTTTAATTTTTGTTTCCTTTATTGGACTGCTGGAAAATCAGGATACGTAGGAAGCTTATCAACCAGTAGATCAACACTTAAACCCGGCATGTCATCGTAAGACCAAGAAAACACATCTCTATATTCAAATAAAAGTTGTATCAAGGTATCTCTGGTTTTCTTTTCAGTGTGAATGTTTATCTTTGTTTCTCTAACTTCTTCTTGATTTCCGATATTAATTGGCCCAGTTTCACTGAGGTTGGACTTAGTCTTGTTTACAAATAGTTCCAACTCTCTTTTTATTTCCTCAACAACCTCATCTTCATCACATTCAACTTCTTGATATGTTATTTCGATATTAGACAATTTTTTAAGATCTGGGCATATATTCCACATACATGTCATGTTATTAAAGATAGAATTAATAAAACTTAAATGGAAACAAAATGACAAGAATTGGGAAAGGGAACAGATAAAACACTTAATACGAAACTAAACTACATTACATTGAATTAAAAAGGGTAGAAGGATTAACATCAAAATAAAACAATCCTACTGAGATGTTTAATTAAAACCCCGAAAGTAACCCAAAATATGAAAATAAGCTGCAAAATCAAACTACCAAGACTTCCTTCCTTGTGGGGAGAGGAGTTTCTTCCCAGTTGTTGAGCATGGTTTCTAGGCCAATTAGTTGCATATCAGCACAACTAGTGCCTTCATCAGCCTAGATCAAATTCACTTCAGAATATATCTAGCTAAGGCCCTGGCAAATTTCAGCAACTTTTGCCTGAGCACAGGAATTTTGACCCTCTTGGAGTCGTGGCTTGACAAAAGTGTAGAAAATATGAGGGACATGTTGTTTCAAGACCCATCCATGCTTTTGGTAGTGCTTGGCTTTGTCTTTGCCTACTTATGTTCGCCTGAAGACTAAACCAAAAGCAACATGGTTACTGAATGGAGAAATGTGCTTCAAAATTTCTTGGAATGATGTCCCCAAGCCTTTTCCCGGCTCACAACCTTGTCTCAGTATAAGTGCAGCCACCAATACAGATGTGATGGAAATACAAGGATGTAGAATGGCCTTTCTTCCTCAACATGGTCCACAACAACCACTTCAAAAGCCATATAGATAATGGACTCACACCCTTCCTTGGCCTCAATAAGGGGATAACGGGTCTTTACAAATGGACGACTTGTCTTCCCCGTGAACAATAATTTATTGACTATCATGTTAGAATTTGAGCATCTGATGCAAGGTGGATGGTACGTCTCGGACCGTATGGATCTATCGCCTTCCAATAAGAAATTTAAAAGAAGTGACCATGTCCTGTAACGACTCGGCCGGTTGTTTCATGAGTTACCGCTCAGTTCCCCCATTTCTGCTTCTTATTGTCTTGTCCAGTTGTATTTTATGTTATTTGGTTGGTTGGCTGGGGTTCGGAGAGGTTTTGGTAAGGTTTGAGACACTTAGTATCTTGAGTGATCTTAAGTTAGAAAAGTCAACCAGATGTGACTTATGTGAAAAACAGCACGGATGTGAATTCCGATGGTTCAGATAACTTCGGGGGTGATTTGGAAATTCAGAGGGTGATTAGAATGTATTTTGGAGGTCTGGAGTAGATTTAGGCTTGAATTGGTGAATTGAAATTTTGGCATTTTTACCAGTTGATAGGTGAGATTTTGATATAGGGGTCAGAATAAAATTCTAAAGTTGGAGTACGTCCGCTATGTAATTTTTTATGTATGTGCAAAGCTTTAGCTCATTCGGACGTGGTTTGGTAGATTTTTTTGTCAAGAGAGGAATTTGGAATGTTTTTGGAACTTTAGGCTTGAATTCGATGTTATTTTGTTGATTCAATGTTCTTTGAGATTTTTGAAGATTGGTATAAGTTTTGATAGTAGTTTACGACTCGTTCGTGCTTTCGATTAAGGTTCCGGGGGCCTCGGGGTGATTTCGAGTGGTTGGCGGGAAGTTGGAAGTTGGGAGTTGCAGCTGAAGCTGCTAATGACTATCATAACCGCACCTGAAGCTTGGGGACTAATGGTGCGGGCTCGCAGAAGCTCCTAAAGGGTCGCAGATGCAGAAATGGCTATGGGGAGATGGAACAATAGAAACGACTGATTGAGCGCACCTGCGGTAGCGTAGGTGCGGGTGATTGATCGCATGTGCGGTCCGAGGTGTTTAAATGATTTGGACAGAAGCGCACCTGGGAGTGTATGCCTGGGACCAAGGTTGCGGGCATTGTACCACAAGAGCGATTTAGCTGGGGTAGAACATATTAATTTCACCCTTCGCGATTTTGAATGTGTTTTCACCATTTTTCATTGGGGAAGAAGCTTTGGGGAACTAATTGAAGAGAGAATTCAAGATGTTTCTTAGAGGTAAGGTCCTTGGTCCTTAAACTCATTTTTCATGATGATTTTTATGTTTGTAATTGGAAATCTATGGAAAAATCAATAGCAAAATTAGGTTTTAGGGCTTGGAAATTGGAGGCCAAAAATTAGGGATTTGAGGGGACATTTGTGTGGATTCTGATACTTTTAATATGAATGAACTCGTGGGAGAATTAGGATGCCATTGATGTAAATTTTTTTGGATTCCGAGACGTGGGACCGGGGATCGAGTTTGGTAATTTTTGAGAATTGTATTGTAATTTTATTGTTTTTGAGTGCGCGTTATTCCCTTAGTATATTTTGATGATTATATACTACTTTTGGTTAGATTTGGAGCATTCAGAGGCCGATTCAAGAGGAATAGGCATCGCGAGGTAGATTTTGGATCAGATAGAGGTAATTAATGATTGTAAATGTTGTCCTGATGGTATGAAACCCCAGACTTAACATTGTTGTGGTTTGTTGAGGTGACGCGCACACACTAGATGACGAGTGTGGGGTCTTGCAGCGTTAGGGATTATAACTTAGTCCATTCCCTATGACTTTGTAACCGCGTATTTGATTGAAAAATATTTGCTATCATCATGCTTTAGGCTGAATGCCATATTTGGCCCTCGTGCCAACTATTTTGGACCCTTAGGGAATATTTAGTACTATTCCTCACTGTTTTGGCTTCATATTGTACTCAATCATGTTCTATTCTACTGTTTTCTAATCTCAACCATATTTACTCTGTTTTGACATCTTAAGTGATATTTTGGGCTGAGCTTCATATTTTACTGTGCCCGGGTAGCTTTGAGAAATTTTTGATTTAGCGAGGCCGAGACCTATGTTGTGAGGTTATTATAGGATTGGGTCGCGCGCCGCAGCGGTACTGTACTTATTCATGATATTGAGGATGAGGGCCTGATTTTTTATGCTACGAGGTGGCTTATATATGGCCAAGTGCTTGTTTTGTTATGTCACGAGATGGATTGTTATTGCACTTGGGTCGTAAGCGGCCCCTCCGGAGTCTGTACGCCCCTAGTGAGCGCGGGTACCCAGTGTGAAATGTGATATAGCCCAAGGGGCAGATGTTGTTCCATGTTATTGCCCGAGGAGCTGATACGAGTGATTGTGAGATAGCCCGATGAACTGATTTTATTGGTATTTTGCCCGAGGGGCTGGTTTATGTATCTATCTTTTTATCCTTATTTTCATCCACTCATTTAAATTGTTAAAAGATGTTTTAATGAAATTTTTACTGAACTAAGGTGTTTCTACTATCTTCTACTGTCTTATTCATTTCTGGTTTTATATTACCTCATTGTAGCATTTTACTGTGTTTTACGTTTTTTCTTATCGCTCAACTGCATTTACTTTTATTACTTATTGAGTTGGAATACTCACATTACTCTTTGCACCCTGTGTGCAGATTTAGGAGTCTCGGGCAACACTAGCGAGGGCTGATTTGCTTCCACTGCATGCTTATTCAGAGTTGACTAGGTAGCTACTCGACGTTTGCAGCCCAGTGCTTCTCCTTCCTATCTTTACTTTACTTGTACTATCTTTGTACTAGATTATGTAGTGTTTTCATACCCTTAGATGGATGTTTAGATGCTCATACCTGGCGACACCCCGATGTCGGGCTGTGTTGTTTTTGCAATTGTTCTATTTCACTTTTTTTTTTGGATTTATAGTTTATTTATGACTTAAATGAATGGTTATAACTGTCCTAAATGGTTTGAGGGTTTATATCGGTTGTTCTTTTTTCATGAGAGGTGCCATCACGATTGAGTCCGGTTTGGGATCGTGACATGTCAACTACTTGGAAGACAATATCAAAGTCAACCAGCCCAATAGTCATGGTAAAGTTGATCTCCCCAATGGTATCTCTCGCTGAGCCATTAAAAGCCCGAATGCAAACATTGCTGGGTCGGATTCCATCTGTATTGATCTTCATGCTTTGCAAGGTAGAGAGAGGGCGTACATCTACACTCGAGTCTCCATCAACCATGAGTCACTTTACATAATGCCCCCATATTTGACCATCAATTGCAAATCCCTATTGTTCCCAGCTTCCTCCTCGGGAAGTTTATCATCACTAAAAAAGATTATGTTCACCTCAAAAAAATTGTTAGACTTCTTCTTTAACTTATTCACTATGGTCTCCTCTAAGACATGTGCCTCATTCAAGATCTTGATTACTACACATGCATGCTCTTTTGAATGTATGAGCAGAGATAGTAGAGATATTTGGGCAGGAGTCTTTCCAAGCTGGTCAATGATTGATTAATCCTGAAATTTCATCTTTTTCAGAAACTCTTCCGCCTCTTCTTCAGTGATTGGTTTCTTTATTGGAAATAGGCCTTCTCCAATTTTCTTGGCCTTCCTCAACTCTTCTAGAGAGTACCACCTCCTTGATCGAGTCAAACCTCCAATTTACCCCACTTATTTTATGATTTCCTTACCTCTGTAAGTCATCACATTTTTGTTTTAGTTCCAAGGAATGATTTTCGTATTTGTCACACTAGGTTGCACGACAAATTTGATTATGATTGGCTCTGTTATTCCATTCGCACCACCCTAATTTTACTTTGTGTTCGGATGGCCTCCAAGGACATATAACCTTGGGCTTGGAACATTGGAGCTAACTTTCAACCTTGAGATTTTTGGAGGAAATAAAGTTGCCTTCTCTGAGCTCTTGGCGCCTTTTACAATCAATGGCACACTTACTTCCAGAATTGTTCCTTCTTGAATTGCTCCCGCTGTCATTTCCACTTGATCGACTGGCTTGTATTCTTTATCTCGGCCAATTATTCCCACAAAATGAACATCATTGTGTACGTGTAATGGGTTGTTTGTCACATTAGGATGATCCTCACCATTCGTCACTACAATTAATTTTTCAGCAATAAGTCTTTCTATTTCTCTTTTCTGAGTCCAACAGTCATCAGTGTTATGCCATAGGGCACCTAAATTATTTTTACATCTACCATTTGCTTTACATCCATGTGAATCGTGATGCATTTAGTGGGGATCTATGGGCCCAATCACATCTATTTGCTTCAGCTTCTGAAATAGTCTAGAGTATTATTCAGCCAATAGAGTCAATTTTTTTGCCAGCCTGCTCTCGACCATAATCTTGCATGGGACGAGCATTGTGGGATGCTCGAAAATTTTGCTGCTGAGGTCGGGGGATCGTTGGCGATGGTGCACGTACTTGTTGATTAGGAGGTCGATCATATGATTGATCATTGAACACTGTATACCATGGTGGGCCAACAGAGTATTGAGGAATTGGCGGGGGATAATAATGTTGAGGGTAGCTGGATTTCCCCTGGTGAACTTGAATATAAGGGTGCGATGCCCTTCTTTGAACTTCCCTGGATCCCGAAGTCATCATGGACCCTTCATCTCACTTCTTTCTGCTTGCCAAACTCCCAACCCATTTTGGATAGCTTGGGTGGTGACTTTGAGAGAAGCTTGTCTTACAATTTTGCCAGTCTTGAGGCCATTTTTTATCATCTCTCCTATTTTGATTGCAATAACAACAAACCCAGTATGATCTCAACAGATGATTGCTTTTGCAAAAGGCCTACCCATTGCAGACAACATGTGTTTGGAAATAATTAGGCTCTTGAGCCTCTAGAAAACAGTGATCAACTCATGATTTTCCATAGGCGAATTAACTCTGGCCGCTTGCTCCCTCCAGTTGATGGCATACTCCCTAAAGCTTTATGTTGGCTTTTTCTTCATATTGCACAATGAATTGCAATCTGGTGCAATATCAATATTGTACTGAATTGTGTGACGAAGGCCTCGGTCATGTCATCCCAGACATGCCAGTGAGAGATATCTTCGTCAATGAACCATTTAGAAGCTACCCCCACAAGGCTTTCCCCAAAATAAGCCATCAGTAATTCTTTTTTTCTACATGCGCCCTCAGCTGATTTCAGTACCTTCTCAAGTGGGCGGCAGGGTCGCCATGTCAATCATACTTCTCCAATTTTGTTGTCTTGAACCTTGGTGGCAAATGGATATGAGCGAACATGCATAGATCACTTAATTTTTATTTTGTGACTACCTTGTCCTTGTATGTTCTTTATGTTTTGTACAAGACTTTTCATTTTCCTTGCCGTCTCATCTGGCTCTCTTTCTGTTTTGCAAGATTGTCATTTTCCACTGATGACTCGTACTGAAGAAACCGATTGTAAGGAGGGGAGAACCTGGAAGACAAATTTGGAGAGTAGTATTGTCCATCATTTGTCACGCCCCAAATCCGAGGGCATGACCGGCACTCAACCGGGTATCCCTAGTCGAGTGGACGTAGGTGCCTTTCCTATTCCCCATGCGTTACCCCATATTATTCAATGAAAATTAGCCAAAAGACACTAAATTTTTGCAAACGGAAGAACATATAATTTCTCTTTTATAACCACACATTAATATTAGAAGGGAACATCTTATACGAAACATGCATTATGATTAACAGGGAACGTGGTATACAAGTTTTACAACGCCTATAACATAAACCTTTATACATAAGTTCTAACCCACATACCACTGTCTACGGAGCCTCTAAGATAAAAGATAGTACAACACTTGCCGGCGACATTGCTCAAGCTATACCTTTACAAAAAAGACACAGACTCCAAAATACAACAACATAGGTGGCATGAGCCACACAAGGCCCCGGAAGGAAAGGGGCTCACCAAACACGAATACCGCCGATAAAGAGGAGGAGCTACAAACGATGGACTAGAGTGCTAGCCACAGATCCACCTACAATCATAACACGAATGTAGCACCCCCGACAAAAGGGACGTCAGTACATTTGAGTTGTACTTGTATGTATGAACAAACTCTGTCCAAAGTAAACTCAAGACAAACTGCATATACTAGTGTGGAACTAAACAATTATAGTACAATTATAACCATTGAGCATCAACCAAACATCTCACACAATTGACTCAAGTAGTCATACAAGGGGCAATCAGTGCCCCACCGGTTACAAACTCTCCTGCTGTCTCCTTTCACATTTTCACATTTATCATTTCATTATTCATATTCATATCAGTAGTGATATTGGATCAAATTTTCCACCCTTCTTGCCTCATCCACCCTTATTACCTCAGTCACACCCTTATCACCCCAACCCACACCTTATTTCACCGTGTTGTGGCGCGCAACCTGACCCTGCCTGACAGTTTTCAATTCACAACAACAAACAACACAACAACAAATACAAGAAATCAACTATGGGACATTATTAACATAGATCCACAACAAGGGTAATGCCATTCCACAACTAGCAACAACAATTCCTCAGGTTCATCGTATTGGTACACAATTTAGATAATCACAATAATTATTCACAACTAATCACACACGTTATTTCATAATACTTCCATTTCCACTATTCCACATTATTCCCATTTCCATTGTTCCACATTGTTCCATTTCCATTGTTCCACATTGTTCCATTTCCATAATTCCAAATTACTTTCCATTTCTGTTGTTCCAATTACAAGTTTCACAACATTCATCACAAAGTATTACCACACAATCATACAACACAAAAGACTCACAATGATTTTCACATGAATATCTACTATCAACAATTTCACAACTAGCATAGGGGGATTTCACAAGGATCACAGTTAGCCATACATACCTGGAGTTGAGTTTTTCCCCCTTAAACCTCTAGTCCAAATTTTCCAAGCAATCAAGAAGCCAATCTAGTTCATGAACAACACTTAGGTTTTAGAAATTTAAACTCATTGTTACAACCCAATCCCATTTTTACAAGATTTTTTAGTTTTGAAGACATGCATAAATATTTTATGAAGAATGTGTATGGGGTTCCCTTCCCAAGCTTAATTTTGAAATTGGGGGAAATGGGTCAGAGATTTTACTTGAGAAATCAATAAAGAAGACAATGCACCAAGGGTTTTCCACACTCCAATGATTTTTAAAGATCAATTGATGAAGAACTTGCTTTCTCTCTCTACGACCCTCTCTTCCTCTCTCTTATTTTGTTCAGAAAATGTGTTAAAAATGAGGGATGTGGTGTTTTTACTAAAGAGGGGCCGGGCTTAGATTTTTAGAACAATAACTGGGCAAGCTCAATCTACGATGCAACTCTGCGGTCGTAGAACAGATATGCGGTCCACAGAATGGACCGCAGAAAATGGCTCAAGTTTCAAACCTCTCGGGTTGGGAATGCCGTAGATACGCGGTCCGCATTTGCGTTCTGCGGTAGCAGAATGCACCGCAGAACTAACCCACGAATTTCCTTCGGGACAATATGCGATCACTCTGCGGTTTGCATATTGATTATGCGAACATAGATTTGCCCGCATTTTCAACATCAAAAATTGGATGCTCTCTTATCCACTCTGCGGTAGTAATGTGGTCTGAATAACTGATCTGCGACCTCATTCTTGACCGCATTATGACCATTTTCTGAAAATATTTCGATTTCACATTTTTAAGTTAAAAGCAGTAAAAGAATCTGATTCACATAGGTAGACTCGATTCTATGAGCTGCTAACACCTGAGCGCTCATTTTCACGGGGCCTTACATCCTCCCCCGCTTAAGATCATTCGTCCTCGAATGAGGACTTGGGAACCAAATGAGTTTGAAAACACGCTATGCAAGTTGCTACACCTTTTATTAACTTTCAAGTTTGTTTTAGAAAAATTTTGCCAGAGTTTCCGTTGTAATATGGACATCACCACCTGTCAAAGAATCCCCAAAACACATTCCCAAGCATTACTACACAACCTTACTACCTTTACAACAGCTGTAAAATGCATAATCCTTACATTTGCAAATATTCAACCTCTTGATACACTTTTAACCATTTGGTACACAACATGTAATTAAATTAAGCATTAATCGTCTGCACTATTAAGTCATTTACCTATCACAAGGGTATAACACAGTCATTCATTTCTACACAATTCCCCCATGCAAAAACTAATCATTACACAATTAGAACACTTTGATAAACAGTCTCCATGCAAAATTAATTATTACTTCCATATATCACCTTACCATGGGTGCACACAAATTTCATTACCAACAAGGACTGCACACTATTCAAATAATCACATCACATAAATTTTGTTAGCACAACTTGGAGAAACTACAATGATAAGGCACTTGGAAAGAGAAAGGATGTCTCTTACAGCTAATGGAACACACACTATCTCTCATAGGGACAAGATTCGCCCGATCATTCCTAGACATACTCAAACAGATGGGATATTTTATCTTCATCTCATTCTCTGCTTCCCACGTGGCTTCCTCAACTTGTTGATTTATCTACAACACTTTAACTGAAGCAATCTCCTTGTTCCGCAACTTTTAGACTTGCCTATCCAGAATAGCAACCGGAATCTCCTCATATGATAACTCTTCTATAACCTTGATGTCTTCCATGGGCACAATTTTGGACGGATCACCCACAACTTTCCTCAACATGGATACATGAAACACCGGGTGCACTAGAGACATTTCGGGGGGCAATTTCAACCTATACGCAACTTGACTGATCCATTGAGTGATTTGATAAGGCCCGATATACCAAGGACTTAGTTTTCCCTTCTTCCCAAAGAGCATGACTCCTTTCATAGGAGACAGTCTCAAGAATACCCAATCTCCTTCTTGAAACATCAATTCTATTCGACGCACATCCGCGTAGGATTTCTGGTGCACGAGATTGGCCCTATTAATTTAGCTTGACCAACCTCGAACCATCCGATCAGGGACCTACACCTTCTTCCGTACAATGCTTCGAATGGGGCCATCGGGATGCTAGCATGGAAGCTGTTATTATAAGAAAACTCTATAAGGAGCTGGTGATCATCCCAATTACCTTTGAAATCCAAGACAAATGCACGCAACATATTCTTGAGCGACTGAATAGTCCGCTCTGCTTGGCCATCGGTCTGCGGATGAAAAGTTGTGTTAATTCACTTGAGTACCCAAACCTTGCTGGAGTTTCCTCCAGAAGTAAGCTGTCAACTAAGCTCCTCGATCCGAAATGATAGAAAGTGGCGTACCATGAAGCCTCACAATCTCCTTGATATACAACCGATCATATTGTTCCGTAGTATCGGTGGACTTGACCGGCAAAAAGTGAGCTGATTTATTGAGCCTATCCACAATTACCCAAATTGAGTCAAACTTGTGCTGAGTACGAGGTAGTCATGTCACGAAGTCCATATTGATCATTTCCCATTTCCACATCGGTATTTCTATAAGCTAAGTCAACCTTCCCAGTCGCTGATGCTCGGCCTTCACTTGCTGGAAATTTGGACACTTAGAGACAAAGTCCGCTACACTCTTCTTCATACCACTCGACCAATAGATATCCTTGAGATCGTGATACATCTTTGTATAGACTGGGTGCACTGAATATCTGGAATGTTGAACCTCCGCCATTAACCTATCCCGAAGATTATCCACATCTGGGACACATAACCTGCCGTGGCACTGTAGCACACCATCATTGCTGCCGAGCAAAAATGCTGAAATTTTATTAATTAGAGCCGCCTCCTTTAGTTGTGCCAATGCTGGATCAACAAACTACTTTTCTTTAACCGCTACCACGAGCGACGATTCTGCTATATTATGCACCATAAGTTCCTTCTCATTCGGGGCCGAAAAACAAACCCCAAGGTTGGCTAACTGATGTACCTCCCGAGCTAGGAACCTCTGATCCGCTCTCAAGTGAGCCAAACAATCCATGGATTTCTGACTGAGGGCGTCGGCCACCACATTCGCCTTCCCTGGATGGTACAAGATGTCCATATCATAATCCCTATGCAGTTCTAACCATCTCCGCTGCCTCAAATTTAGCTCCTTCTGCTTGAATAGATATTGAAGACTCTTGTGATCTTAAAACACATCTACATGAACCCCATAGAGATAATGCCGCCATATTTTCAAGGCGAACACAACTGCTGCAAGCTCCAAATCATGCGTCGGATAATTTTTCTTGTGATTCTTGAGTTGCTTGGAAGCATATGCTATAACCTTCTCGTGCTGCATCGGAACACACCCTAGACCAACCCTGGAGGCATCACAATAAACCATAAACCCCGATGTTCCTTCTGGCAAGGCCAATACTGGTGCCGAAGTCAACCTTGTCTTCAATTCCTGGAAACTCTTATCATAAGCATATGACCACTGGAATTTAGCTGATTTCTGCGTCAATTTAGTCAAAGGATAGGCGAGGGTGGAGAATCCCTCTACAAACCTCCGATAATACCCTGCAAACCCCAAAAAGCTACGGATCTCCCTCGGGGTCATGGGCCTAAGCAAATCGTTCAACGCCGCAATCCTTTGGTGGTCTGCCTGAATCCCCTCACTGGAAACAACATGACCCAGAAAAGCGACAGACTCCAGCCAAAATTCACATTATGATAACTTGGCATACAATAGAGTCTGGAAAATTGCTTTGAGATGACTGGCATGGTCCTCCCTGCTTCGCTAATATACGAGGATGTCGTCAATGAAAACAATCACGAAGAAGTCTAAGAATGACTTGAAGACCCGATTCATAAGATCCATAAAAGTTTTCGGGGCATTGGTTAGCCTAAATGACATGACCAAGAATTCAAAGTGGACATAACGAACTCTGAACGCAGTCTTAGGAATATCCTGCTCTCTGATCTTCAATTGGTGGTACCCGGACCGCAAATCAATTTTGGAGAAGAACCTTGCACCTTGCAATAGATCGAACAAATCATCTATCCGAGTCAAAGGGTAATTATTCTTGATGGTGACTTTATTAAGCTACAAATAATCGATACACATCTGAAGTGACCCATCCTTCTTTCTGACAAAAAGAACCGCAGCACCCCATGGCGACACACTTGGCCGGATAAACCCCTTCTCCAATAAATACTTCAACTTCTCTTTTAAATCTCGCAACTGCTCTAGCGCCATTCTGTACGGTGCAATAGATATTGGCTGGGTATCTGGAAATACATCAATCCCGAAATCAATCTCCCAATATGGCGGAATTCCTGGAAGCTTATCTGGAAATACCTCAAGAAACTCATTCACATCTGGCACAGACTCTGGGGCAGGAACCTTTGGAGTGGTGTCCGCCACCCGGACTAAATGAAAGATACACCCCTTCAAGATCATCTTCAAAACCTTGAAGTAGGAAATAAACCTACCCTTCAACACCACACCATTCCCTTTCCACTAAACAACCGGCTCATTAGGGAACTCGAGTCTCATGACTCTCATCCGGCAATCAAGTTTGGCAATGAACGAATAGACCCAATCCATCCCCATGATTACATCAAAATCCACCATCCCAAGCTCGATAAGGTCAGCGGTGGTCACACGACCACCTACCATGACAACACAATTAATATAGACCCGTGTGGCTATAATAGAATCACCAACCGGAGTCGATACAGAGAATGGCACAAGAAGCTGATCAGGTTCAATCCCGAAACTCAAAGCAACAAATGGGGTAACATAGGACAAAGAGGACCCCAGATCAATAAGAGCATAACAATCAAAGGTCTGAACAGATAGGATACCTGTGACAACATCTGGGGAAGCCTCAGCACTCTGACGGCCACTCAACGCATAAAACTTGCTGGGTTCGCCCATACCACGAGCTCCACCTCTGGCTGCACCACGCCCTGCTGGGGATGGAGGGGCACCGATGATGCAGCAAATGATGAACTGGATGGTTGAGCAAGTCCCCTTCTCGTTCCTATCTGAGCGCACGGCA
This sequence comes from Nicotiana benthamiana, assembly GCA_034376525.1. Lineage (NCBI taxonomy): Eukaryota > Viridiplantae > Streptophyta > Magnoliopsida > Solanales > Solanaceae > Nicotiana > Nicotiana benthamiana. The sequence continues at coordinate 80,549,585 of CM067336.1, forward strand.
GTCCCGCTGTACGTGATCTCTCACCCCACAATTGTATCACACTGGAGCATCCAAGTAATTGGCTTCTGTCTGAAATCTCCCACACTTGGGACATATACCTCCCTGATGTCGAGGTCCCATCCCCGAATGACTGAAATGGTGGGACCTCCTGCTGTCTGAACCTGGCCCCGAATGGCTACCCTGCTAGAAACGATGCACAGATGACGGTGGAGTAGTTGAGGGTTGAGCATAAGACTAAGATGGTCCTGATGACCCTCTCCCTGGAGCTGACCTCCCTTAGTGACCCATAGACCATGCCCTGCTGCTACTCTCCCTGTCTTCCCAAATCTTCAACTTCCTAGCCTCTCTGGCATGAGCAAAACCTATGATCTTCCCATAGTTCATGTCTGAATGCAGTGCCGCTATAGCAGACTCATTTACCACCAAAGGGCTGAGACCCTGAAAAAATCGCCGAACTCTGGCCTCCATGGTCGACACTAACTGAGGAGCATAGTTGGACAACCTGACGAACTCCATGTGATACTCCCAAACACTCATGCTACCCTGCTTAAGAATTTCAAACTCGGTGGCACGGGCTGCCATCGTCTCGGCAGGAAAAAAGTGGTCCACGAAGGCATCAACGAACTCATCCCATCTAGCTGGAGGGCTCCTCTCCTCACGGGAGTCCTTCCACATCTCAAACCATGAAAGCACAGCCCCCTTCAACCTGTATGAAGCCAATTCTACCCCCTCTATCTCCGTAGCTTTCATCACTCGGAGGGTCTTGTACATCTCATCAAGGAATTCTTGTGGATCGGCCTCTGTGTCTGTTCCTGAGAATTCTGGAGGATTTCAATCACAAAAATTGATGAACTCTTGAGTTGGAGGAATCTCCCTGCCCGTTGGAGGTCACATGGGCATCATCAGATCTCTGGGCCTAGGCGGCCACTAACTGGGTCAGCATACGAATAGCTCCTCTAAGGTCCCCATCAGAAATCTCGAAATCGGAAGCTGGAGCAACATCAGGATTATGAACATTGGCAGGAAGGATAATAGGACCCTCGGCCGCTGCTGGAACATGATTGCTTGAAGCAGGAATTGATGGAGCAGGCAAATTCATAACGGGGAATCACTTTCACCCACGGTAGTCGGCACATGAACCACAACTGCATTGGAAGAGGCATTGGCCCCCATGCCAAGTCTAGCTTTCTTTTTAGGTGCCATCACTAAAAATTCGAAATAGAGCACGAATTAGACATACATCACTTCACCGAACGAACTCGAACTAACAAAGAAGGGGATCATTTTTCCTAAATGCATATGTAGCCCCCAACTTATAGATGTGGTTGAAAACACATCGATAAGGAGGCCTCTACTAGGCACAGCTCCCAGACATTCTAGGACTCCTTTAAAACCTTAGGCTTTGATACCAAGTTTGTCGCGCCCCAAATCCAAGGGCATAACTGGCACTAAACCGGATATCCCTAGTCCAGTGGACCAGGGTGCCTTTCCTATTCCCCATGTGTTACCCCACATTATTCAATGATAATAAGCCAAAAGAGACTAAATTTTTGCAAAGGAAAAAACATATGATTTCTCTTTTATAACCACACATTATGATTTATAGGGAACGTCTTTTACAAAACATGCATTATGATTAAGAGGGAATGTGGTATACAAGTTTTACAGCGCCCAAAACATACACCTTTATAGATAAGTTCTAACCCACATACCACTGTCTATGGAGCCTCTAAGAGAAAGATAGTACAACACTTGCCTGCGACAAAGCCCCAGCTATATCGATACAAAAAAGACACAAGACTCCAAAGTACAACAACATAGGTGGCATGAGCCGCGCAAGGCCCCGGAAGGAAAGGGGCTCACCAAACACGAACATCCTCGATAGAGAGGAGTAGCTATGAATGGTGGACTAGAGTGTCTACCCCGGATCCACCTACAATCACAACATGATTGTAGCGCCTCCGGCAAGAGGGACGTCGGTACATTTTAATTGTATTGGCATGTATGAACAAACTCTGTCCCAAGTAAACTCAAGCCGAATTGCATATACAAGTGTGGAACTAAGCGACAATAGTACAATTACAACCATGGAGCATCAAACAGCACAACAACAAATACAAGAAATCAACTATGGGACATTATTAACATAGATCCACAACAAGTGTAATGCCATTGCACAACTAGCAACATCAATTCCTCAGGTTCATCATATTGGTACACAATATAGATCGTCACAATAATTATTCACAACTAATCACACACGTTATTTCATAATACTTCCATTTCCACTATTCCACGTTGTTCCCATTTCCATTGTTCCATTTCCATTATTCCACATTGTTCCATTTCAATTATTCCACATTACTTTCCATTTCTGTTATTCCAATTACAAGTTCCACAACATTCATCACAAAGTATTACCACAGAATCATACAACACAAAAGCCTCACAATGATTTTCACATATATATCTACTATCAATAATTTCACAACTAGCATAGGGCGATTTCACAAGGATCATAGTTAGCCATACATACCTGGAGTTGAGTTTTCCCCCCTGAAACCTCTAGTCCAAATTTGCCAAGCAATCAAGAAGTCAATCTAGTTCATGAACAACACTTAGGTTTAAGAAATTTAAACTCATAGTTACTACCCAATCCCCCTTTTACAAGATTTTTGAGTTTTGAAGACATGCATAAAGATTTTATGAAGAAAGTTCAAAGAAAGTGTATGGGGTTCCCTTTCCAAGCTTAATTTCGAAATTGGGGGAAATGGGTCAGAGATTTTACTTGAGAAATCAATAAAGAACACAATGCACCAAGGGGTTTCCACACTCCAATGATTTTGAAAGATCATTTTATGAATAACTTTCTTTCTCTCTCTAGGACCCTCTCTTCCTCTCTCTTATTTTTTTCAGAAAATGTGCTAAAAATGAGGGATGGGGTGTTTTTATTAAAGAGGGGTCGGGCTTAGATTTTTAGAAAAATAACTGGGCGAGCTCAATCTGCGATGCAACTCGATCGCAGAACAGACATGCGGTCCGTAGAATAGACCCCAAAAAATGGCTCAAGTTTCAAACCTCTCGGGTTAGGAATGCGGTAGATATGCGATCCGTATTTGCGTTCTACAATTGTAGAATGCAGCGCAGAACTGAACCTCAAATTTCCTCAAGGACAATATGCAATCACTCTGCGGCCCGCATATTGATTATGCTACCGCTGATTTGGCCGCATTTTCAACATCAAAAATTGGATGCTCTCTGATTCACTCTGCGGTAGGAATGCGGTCTGCATAGCTGATCTGGTACCGCATTCTTGACCGCATTTTGACCATTTTTTTGAAAAATTTCGATTTCACATTTTTAAGCTCAAAACAGTAAAAGAATCTGATTCACATAGGTAGACTCGAATCTTTGAGCTGCTAACACCTGAGTGCTCATTTTCACAGGGCCTTACAATCATAAGACTGAGGTGGTGGCCTATTGTTTGGCCTCATCATAGTAGGTTGTGTGGGGATTGTAGATGCCAGTGCGTAGACATGACGAGAGGGGTGTTCCTCATAGGTGCAACTGGAGGTCGCATATTAGAGGTACTGGGGGCAGCATGGTGGTTGTAGTTAGGCACATACCCTGGTGGTAGAAAGTGATTGCTCGTTGCATGAAGCAGTGGTTGAGTAGTCACGGGTATGGTTGAAGTTCCCTTTGAGGGACCCTGGAGTAGAGGTTGACAGGAAACCTAAGCTTGATATACATATGAAAGTTGTTGTCTCAATTTTCTTACTTCCTCCACCTCTTGCTCAACTGATTGACCTTGGCGATTGTCGCTAAGTTATCCATTACCTCCGTTCCTTAGATCTTGTGAAAAAATAGTGTGTTTCAAGTTTTACCACAAACCAACCACTTAAAGCTTATTGATTAAGAGGCAACAAAATGTGTTAGGGTTAAGTATTTTACAGATAGGAATCACACATAAATATCATATGCTCCTAAAGCTATCACCATCTCTAACATGCTTTTGGAAGGCTTCATGTTTCATTCCGGCTTATCAGATTGTGCTTATTGACGCTCTTATTTCCTTCTCTTTTTTTTGTTTTTTCTTTCACACGCCTTATTTTGATCCCTCACTTTGGAGTCATTGAAAAATCTTTGATCAAACCTTTTTGGATTGCCTATCTATCATGTCGCCGCATGAATCATACGTAAGACACTTGATTGATATATTTTTTTTTAATATTTACCAAAATTAATTCTCTTTTTTTTGAGTTTTCTATTAAGAAAGCACACACATTTTTTTTAGTTTACAACATTTTTCGAATTAAAATACTTTTGGATTTTTAGTACATACATACATACATAAATACATACATACATACATACATACATACATATATACATACATACATACATATATACATACATATATATATATATATATATTCCTTTTTTAGTACAAGACATTAAAACAAAAATGCGTAGGGAAAACTACAACAGATTTGACAAGACTTAAACAAACTCCACAAAACAAAAGTCACAAATAGACTCCCTACAGGCTAAAAAAAAATACACATGCTAAAACATCTTAGAAAGATTGTAACAAAGAACTTCGAATTTGTAGACTATCCACTTGCAATCATCTCGGTTGGAGTGCTCCCTGCCCTAATTGGTTGGACATATCTCTATACAAGGCCTCCAAGTTTGTATCAATGTGGAGAGCGAGGTTGATTATGGAAGCGATAAACATGTTCTTTTTCAATTTCACACAATCTACGCACCTTAGAGCGGTGTACTTAGCTATCTCAAGATCCTTCTCCTGACATCCTCCCGGAACGCAAACATGCCATTGATTTGACAACCACGGGCATCAGCCAAGTTTAATGCATCTGACTCGCAGTCTAATGTTGTGTTCCTTTGTTTCATAGCTTCTGTCAAGTCATTTTGCAGCCATCTGATTACCTCATGATAGTGACGTTTCTCCATCTCGAGTTCACCTAGTTCCTGAATCTTACATAACTCTAATTTCTCCCTTTGGAGATCAAACTCCATTTGTTGTTTGTGCATTGCTTCCTCAACGATGCTTAGTTCTTCTTGTAGCCTGTGTATTTTAGAGAGTCCACCCCTTTCATCTATCTTTAGGGCCGACTTGACCTCGCATTCCAACTGTTCCTCCAAACATACCAGGTTCATACGATCGATCTTTATGTCCTCATCCACAATATGTAAGGAGGCCTGGTAGTCTTTCTTAACCTCTGACCGAATCTGAATGATATTGGCCTGATATTGGCTTGTTGTTGGAAAATGGTTTCTTTGGCTTAGTCCAGTTATTGCTTAGACGTTTGCACGACAAGGTGGTCACTTCTTCTTCTGTTGGACCCTTCTAGCCTCTCTTCCAATGATGAAGGGTCTTGAAACCAAGCAAAGTACTCGGGGACCACCTCCCCTCTATAGCGATCTTCTGCCATATTACAGAACCCAGAAATTCCACATCCAAACCAATTATTTATGACTTCCTTGCCATCGACTGGCTCTTTTGGAGAAATGTCATATGTGAACTTGCTCATGTCCGTTATTGGTGGTACTTCTTGGCGTCACCCTAACTGGTGCATTACCCAAAGAGGAGCATAAGGTTGGATGACATTTTCGCTCCATTAATATCAGAAAAGGTTGATGAAAAGATTCACAAATAACGTCTTTTGCAGAAGATCAATGGTAACTCCAAGTGAATTGGTTTGCAGTCAAGGTGAGAAATAACTCTTTCCAAGATCCAATTCCTTTGGGAAACTACATGTTTCAATCCTCTCTTCATGATTTTGAACAAATTTGCACCAATACGGGTTGAAGTTATCGATTATAGGGTGACGGTAGAAGTGTTCCAAAATCCATATTTGTAGCAATATGTTGCAGTCCTCGTAGTATTTCTTTCCCTCTCAGCACTTGGTCAAAGCCAGGAAGATATTTGAAAGAATCATAGGGACAAGAGTGGGTTTTTCCATGGTAGTCAAAGGTTGAACTACCCCAGCTAATGGATGTCGATATGCCCCTCTAGATCTGGAAAAATCGTACGGCCCAAAAATGTGACCTTATAGGAAAAGCACATGTGCACCTTCCATGTTCTATGTCTCCTTTGTTTTTGAGTTGACCCAAGTTGTTTTTAAAAGCATATCTATCGTTGTACCTGTAAAACAGAAGTTTCAAAGTGACCCATGGATCGGATAAACCCTGACACTCTCCATTATTGATCTTCAAGAGCTCTAGAAATTTGTGTGCCCATACTCTCTTTTGTACTATAGGTCTATCACTGGGAAGATATTGACCTTTTCCCGTGAAGCTCGCGACCTCTTCTAGTGTGGGCGTCATTTCACAATCATTAAAGTGAAATATCTTATTATCCGGGTCCCAACAGAGAATTAGAGCTTCTGTCACATCATTTCTTAGTTTAATCCCTATTATTCGAACCAGATGTCCCAAGTAGTGTTTTATTTGTCTTTGTTCATGACCATCTATATCGTTCCACCAAATTGATAGAAATGCGGGTACCTCTGTCACGACACTAGTTCGATCTTCGTCAACATATCGTGATGGCACCTAGTCCCTATGACTAGGTAAGCCTAAAAATACAAAAAATTAAATAACTTGAAGAAACAAGAATTAAAGATCAACGACTAAGAGAAAACTGAATATAAATGTCGCTTGGCATATACAACTTAACATCAGCCAAATCTAAACAATATCCCGAAACCCGTAAACTCACGGGCAATACAGGCTAATGGAAATGCAATATACTCCTCTAACTTCAGAATGTCTAACGACAGAAGGAAAAGAAAACTAAATACAAAAGATAGAATAAAGAGGGAGACTCTTCAGTCTGCGGATGCAGCAGATCTACCTCGAGTCTCCGTAACTCTCCCTGCCTCATGGATAGTGCGCTCGAGTGGAGGTACCTGGATCTATACATATAAAACATGCGCAGAAGAGGCGTGAGTACACCACAGCGGTACTTAGTAAGTGCCAAGCCTAACCTCGATCAGGTAGTGACGACAAAGGTCAAGGCCCTACTGAGATAAAACATAATAGATAATAAGATAACGAAAAGAGTTTAAATAAAGTCTAAAATAAGGATCTAAATAGGAAAAATAGGTAAAAGCAGAAACAAAAGGTAGAAACAAGAGAAATCAAGGGAATACTATTCCCAGCATGGATAATAACCGGGGGTCTCTTGGTATCTCGAGGATCTCTTGGTATCCTCACCATATACATGAGGGATCTCTTGGAATCCTCGATATATATATATATATATACATACATATATATATATATATATATATATATATATATATATACATACATATGTATATAATACATATATATATATATATACATATATATATATATATATATATATATATATATATATACATACATCTGTGCCAGGGATCTCTTGGTATTGCGCACTCTCAGTCTAGAACATAACACGTACAGGGGATCTCCCGGGATGCTGTCCTGTAGTCTAAAATTTAAACACACAATAACAACTCATAATCTGAGAATAAATGCTAAAGCCAGAACAAGTAATAGAAAATTCTAGCCTAACATGCTTCATGAAGTACTCATAATACAGTTTAAACAAATAAGAAAGTAATCCAACTAAAATGCTTCTCTAAGCTAGCACCGGTTAAACTTGCAATTTAAAATGAACAAGTAAGCATAAATCTCAATTTAAATACTTCAAGTAGAAGAGGATTTTCAACAATTAGCTCAAGTACGCACTCGTCACCTCACGTTCGAGGCATTCAAATACCAAATATCATGTCCTAAGGGGTAAAATTCCCCACACAAGGTTAGACAAGCCACTTACCTCGAAATGGCTCAATAGTCAACTAGAAACCACGCCTTTGCCACGAGTATCTGACTCCAAATGGACCAAATGTATTCAATTCAATTACATATCGTAAATAACATTGCAAGCAACTGATTTCACTATTAAATTTAAAGCTAAGGCGCAAAAAATGGTAGAATAACCAAAATGCCCCTCAGGCCAACGTCTCAAAATCGGTTAATTTTTACATTTTCAGAACCTTTGTACTTTCACAAGTCTAACCATATAAGAATCTCCCAAATCGGAGGTCAAATGCCACTCAAAACCCAATAGTTTTGTCTAAGAGGTTTTCCCCAATTTTGATCCTAAATTCAAAATTAATAATAGATTTAACTATATATTGATGGAATACAACTAAAAATGATTAAGGAAATATTACCTAATGATCTTCTCTTCAAAATCCAATCAAAATCACCCTCTCTCGAGCTCTCAATTTATTTTTCCACTTTTCAAACTCAACCCGCAAAATTCCTATTTCTCACCAATGATTACTGCTTCTGCGCTTCTACAGAAACCAAGCCACTTCTGTGGTTTCCTTTAAAATCCCATCTTCCACTTCTGCGGTCCTCCTCTCGCAGAAGCGGATCCGCTATTGCGGAAATCCTACCGCTTTTGTAGTTCCGGAGGGAGATGCCCAAACTCGCTTCAGCGATGGCCTAGCCGCTTTTGCGGCTCCGCACCTGTGGAACCCAAACCGCAGGTGCTGTTATGACAGATAACTGCAGCCTTCAACAACTCTTCAACTTCAAAACTTTTCACCAACCACCCGAAATCATCCCGAGGGTCCCCGGGACTTCAACCAAAAGTACCAATACCACATAATACCCTGTTCAAACTTGTACCAATCCTTAAAACACCTTAAATAACTCTGGAAACTTGAATTAATAAATGATTTAAGTGTAACAACTTCAAATTTTATCAAAACAGGCTTTCCGTAAATTACCTAACCAAAACACGTCTGAATGACCTGAAATTTTGCATACAGATCCCAAATGACATGACGAAGCTACTACAACTTCTAGAATCCCATTCCGACCCTCAGATCAAAAATCCACTACTGGACCGAAAACTTAAAAAATTGAAACTTTGTCATTTCAAGCCTAAATGAGCTACGAACTTCCAAAATACATTCCAGACACGCTCCCAATCTCGAAATCACCTAACGGAGCAAACATAACCATCGGTTTTCCATTCCGAGGTTGTCTTCACACTGTTCCGACTACGGACCACTTTCCAACACTTAAGCTCTCATTTAGGGACAAAGTGTCCCAAAACTCTCCTAAATTTAATACCGAACGTCTCGGTAAAATAGCAAAAATAAACTTCGGGGAAGCAGTTAATGGGGGATCGGGGCGTAAATTCCAAAAACAACCGGCCAGGTCGTCACATCCTCCTACACTTACATATTCGTTCGTCCTCGAACGAGTATAGAGAACATATCTGAAGTAGTGAAAAGATGAGGGTATCGACTATGCATATCCCACTTGGTCTCCCAAGTCGCCTCCTCGGCCTGCTGACCCCACCACTGAACTTTTACTGAAGCAATGTTCTCTGACCTCAACCTCCTGACCTGCCTATCTAATATAGCCACTATCTCCTCAACATAGGATAGATCCTTGTCCAACTAGACTGAAGTGAAATCCAACACGTGCGACGGATCACCGTGATACCTTTGGAGCATCAAAACATGAAATACAGGATGAACCCTGACCAAAATGGGAGGTAAGGCAAGCTCATAAGCAACCTCCCCAACTCGCCTCAAAATATCAAGAGGACAAAAAATCTGGAACTAAACTTCCCTTTCTTTCCAAATCTCATGACGCCTTTCATAGGCAAAACAAGAAGCAGAACCTGTTCACCAACCATATATGAAACATCACAAACCTTCCAGACCGCGTAACTCTTCTGTCTGGACTGGGCTGTGAGGAGTCTGTACTGAATCACCTTAACCTTCTCCACCGCATCCTAAACTAAATCTGTGCCCAATAGTCTAGCCTCATCTGGCTCAAACCAACACATCAGATATTTGTACCTCCTACCATAAAAAGCCCCATATGGTGCCATCTGAATGCTGGACTGATAATTATTATTGTAAGCGAACTCTGCCAATGGAGAGAACTGATCCCAAGACCCTCCAAACATAATCATGCACGCATCGGAGCATATCCTCAAGATTCTGAATGGTGCACTCGGACTATTCGTCCATCTGGGGGAATGCTATGCTCATCATCACCCGAGTACCCAAATCCTACTAAACGACTCTCTAGAACTGCGATGTAAACTGAGTACCTCTGTTCGAAAAAATAGAAAATGGAATGCCAAGCAGACAAACAATATCCTTGACATAAATCTCTACTAATTGCTCCGATGAATAAGTAGTACACATTGGAACGAAATTCGCGGACTTGGTAAGTCGATCTACCATAACCAAAATGGCATTGAATTTCTTCGCAGTCTGAGGGAATCCAACTATAAAATCCATGGTGATCCTCTCCCATTTCAACTCCGGAATCTCCATCTATTGAAGAAATCCACCCAGTCTCTGATGCTCAACCATCACCTGCTGACAGTTAAGGCATATAGCTACAAAACCCTCTATGTCCTTCTTCTTTCACCTCCACCAATAGTGATGTCTCAAGTCCTGATACATCTTCGGGGCACCCGGATGGATGAAATACCGCAAACTATGAGACTCTGCCAATATCAACTCCCGAATATCATCAACATTGGGTATCTAGACCCGACCCTGCATCCTCAATACCCAGTCATCTCCAATGGTCACATACCTAGCTTCGCCATGCTGAACCGTGTCCTTGAGGACAAGTAAATGAGTTCATATACTTTCGCTCACTGATACGATCGAACAATGAAGACCAAGAAACCATATATGCTAGAACCCGACTAGGCTCCGAAAAATCCAATCTTACAAACTGGCTGGCTAAGGCCTGAACATCCATCACTGTAGGCATCGCTGAAGCTGCTAAATTTGCCAAACTCCCCCGACTCTCTCCACTCAAGACATTGGCTACCACATTAGCCTTTCACGGGTGATAAAGAATAGTAATATTATAATCCTTCAATAACTCCAACCACCTCCTCTGGTGCAAGTTTAGATCTTTTTTTCTTGAACAAGTGCTGCAAACTCCAATGGTCAGTGTAAATCTCACAAAGTACACCGTACAAATAATGACGCTAGATCTTCAAGGCATGAACAATCGAAGCCAACTCAAGGTCATGGACAGGGTAATTCTTCTCATGTATCTTCAACTTTCTGGACGCATAGGCAATCACCCTACCGTCCTACATTAACACCGCTTCAAGGCCAACTCGTGAAGCATCACAATAAACTGTATACCACACCAAACTAGTAGGAAATATCAAAATAGGGGCTTTATTCAAAGCTATCTTGAGCTTCTGAAAGCTCGCCTCACAGTCCTTTGTCCACTGAAATGGAGCACCCTTCTTGGTCAATCTAGTCATAGGGGTTGCAATTGGTGAAAACTCCTCCACAAAACGACGGTAATAACCCGCCAATCCAAGGAAACTGTGACTCTATGTAGCAGAGGAGGGCCTGTGCCAACTCTGCATGGCCTCCACCTTCTTCGAATCCACCCTAATACCTTCACTCGATACCACGTGGCCTAGGAATGGCATTGAACTCACCCAAAACTCACATTTTGAGAACTTTCCATATAACTGCTTCTCTCTCAGGGTCTGAAGCACTATCCTCAGGTGTTGCTCATGATCTTCCCAACTCCGGGAGTATACAAGAATATCATCTATGAATACAATGATGAACGAGTCAAGATAGGGCCTGAGTACATTGTGCATCAAATGCATAAAAGGTGCAGGGGCATTAGTCAGACCAAATGACATAACAAGGAACTCGTTATTACTATACAGAGTCATAAAGGCAGTCTTCGTGATATGCGGCTCTTGAATCTTCAACAAGTGATAATTTGAGTGCAAATAAATCTTAGAAAACACCTGAGCGTCCTGAGATTGGTCAAATATATCATGAATACAAGGCAAAGGATAATGGTTCTTCACTGTAATCTTTTTCAACTGATAATAATTGATACACATGCGCACAAAACCATCCTTTTTCTTCACATACAAGACAGGAGCATCCCACAGTGAAGCAATTCATGTAACTGATCCTTCAACTCCTTCAACTGAGGAGGAGCCATATGATAGGGGGGAATGGAAATGGGCCGAGTGCCTAGAAACAAGTCAATGCCGAAATCAATGTCTCTATCAGATGGCATACCCGGAAGATCAACTGGAAACACATTGGGATAATCTCGTACCACTGGGACCGAATCAACAGAAGGGCTATCAACACTGACATCTCCCATAGGACAAATACGTCACACACCCCTTCTCAACCATATGCTGAGCTCTAAGGAAAGGCATAACTCTACTAGGAGTGTGATATAAATATCCACTCTACTCAATATGCGAAATACCTGGAATAGCCAAAGTCACGGTCTTGGCGTGACAATCAAGAATAGCATGATGGGGAAACAACTAGTCCATGCTTATAATAATATCAAAGTCAACCATACCAAGTAACAATAAATCCACTCTGGTATCAAAGCCATGAATAGTAACCAAACACTATCGATAAACGCGATCCACAAAAAAAGAATCTCCCATAGGAGTAGAAACATAAATAGGGGAACTCAAGGAATCTCAGGCTATACCCAAATACGGAGAAAAATAAGAAGACACATAAGAATAGGTGGAGCCTGGATCAAATAGAATCGATGCATCTCTATGACAAACCAGTATAATACCTGTAATGACAGAATCGGAGGAAACAACCTCGGTACGAGTAGGAATAGCGTAATATCTGGCCTGGCCTCTCTCTTGAGGGTGACTTCTACCTCCCCGGCCTTTTCCCCTAGCTGGCTGGGTAGATGGGATAGTAACTAGAGCTATGATCATGGCCTGAGAACTCTCAGGAGCACGTTGTGGCTGAGCAGTCTGTAGAGATGCACTCCTCCCAAGTCTAGGGAAATCCCTCACCACATGGAGTGTGTCATCACACTCAAAAAAGCTCTGGGAGGACGTGTTGGCTATGATTATCTAGGGCCATTTCTGATGGGCTAACCTCTGAAAGCACCCCGTGCAGGAGGCGTGCTAGAAATCGAAGGGGCATAGTAAGGCTCTTGGGGTCTAGTAGGAGTTGGAGCACTGTTGGCTGATGGAAGATCTAAATGAATGGAGCAACCTATATAACCCCTACCATGTCGACCTACTGCTATGGTACGGGCACTAGAGTAGTGGCCTGACTCTCGAGACCTCGTGGCCTCCCTCTCCTCTCGCTCCCTAGCGATCATACCCTCGATCCTCCTAGAAATGCTCACTACCTACTGATAAGGAATGTCCATCTCTAACTCTCGAGCCATGCTAGATCTGATGGAAGGAATAAGGCCCTTAATGAATTAGCGAACCCTCTTAAGGACAGTGGCAACCAAGGCTGGTGGATGCCTAGCCAATCTGTTGTAACAGATGGCATACTCTGAAACTGTCATAGCACCCTGGCGCAAATGCTCAAACTTTGCGCCCCATGCATCCATGAGGCTCTGGGGAACAAAATCTCTTAGGAATATATCCGAGAATTGGGCCCAATTCAGTGAAGTAGCCTTGCCCAAACTATCTATCTCTTAAGTGCTCCACCAATCATAGGTGACCCCTTGAAGCTGAAAAGAAGTAAACGAAATCCTGCTGGACTCTACTGTACCTATAGTGCGAAGAATATGGTGGCAATTCTCTATAATCCCATGGCATGGTCTGATGCTAAACCAATGAAGACAAGAGGCTTTTAAATCACTCAAGCCTCAGCTGCTCGTACTCTGAAATAGCTGACCTATCCACGGGAGGAATTGGTGCTACAGGCAGTACATGAATGATCTCTGTGACCTGCTACATATGCACTCTCTGCTCTAGAGTGCGGGATACAGGAGTATGGGCCCCTCTCCTAGCCTGGAATATGGTTGTAGTGAGGGGAAGCAACCCCGCCTAAGCCAAGGTGGTGTACATAAACATGAACTGAGCTAATGCCTCCTGAAAGGTTAGAGTAGTATTAGTTGTAGGCGTGTCAGGTGCCTGAACTCTGGCTAGATCTGCTAGTTGTACCTCAGCGGCATCTCGCACAGGTACTCTAGCTGTACTGCGTGCACGTCCACTGCCTCTACCTAGGCCCCTGCATCTGACGGCTGTAGTAGGGGGCACGGGTGCCTGATCATCCCCAGTAGCACGTGTCCTCACCATATGTGAGAGAATACAAGACAGAAGTTTTAGAATTAATGTCAAAATATAGCACGACAAGGGATTCAATTAAGTAAAATTTTTTCTTAAATAGTTACATAGCTTCTCGTAGATAAGTACAAACGTCTCCGTACCGATCAACTAGACGCCAATAAACTGGCATGTATTCTGTGACTCCTGTGAACCTAGAGCTCTGATACCAACTTGTAACGACCCCAGTTTGCCCTCCGTGAACATGTTGTGATGGAAGCTAGTCCCTATGATTAGGTAAGCTGAACAATGCGGAAAATTAAATAACTTGCGAAAATAAGAAATTACAATCAACAACTAAGAGAAAACTAAATACAAATGTCGCTTGGTATATACAACTCAAATCACCAAAGTCTAAACAATATCTCAAAACCCGAAAACTCACGAGCAACACATACTAATGGAAACTCTATATACTGCTCTAACTTCAGAAAGTCTAACAAAAGAAGGAAAACAAAGCTAAATACTAAAGATAGAATAAAGAGGGAGACTTTTTAGTCTGCGGACGCGGCAGATCTACCTCAAAGTCTCATAGCTCTCCCTGCCTCACGGATAGTGTGCCTGAGTGAAGGTACTTCGAACTACACATTAAAAACATGTGCAGAAGAGGCGTGAGTACACCACAACGGTACTCAGTAAGTACCAAGACTAACCTCGGTCGAGTAGTGATGAGGAAGGCCAGGGCCCTACTAAGATAAAACATACTAGATAATAAGATAACGGAAACAGTTTAAATAAAGTCTACAGCGAGGATCTAAATGGGATAAATAAGTAAAAGCAGTAATAGAAAGCAGAAACATTACAAATCAAAAAAAAACTACTCGCAACATGAATAATAATCGGGGATATCTTGGTATTCCGAGGATCTCTTGGTATCCTCACCTTATACACGAGGGATCTTTTGGTATCCCTAGGATCCCTTGGTATCCTCATCTTATACGCAAGGAATCTCTTGGTATCCCGAAGACCTCTTGGTATCCTCGATATATATATAACTTCCGTGCCAGGGATCTCTTGGTATCCCGCACTCTCATTCCAGAACGTAACACATACAAAGGGGATCTCACGGGATGCCATCCCATAGTCCCAAATTTAAACACACAATAACAACTCATAATCTCAAAATGAATTCTAAAGTCAGAACAAGTAATACTAAATTTTAGCCTAACATGCTTCATGGAGTACCAACAATATAGTTTAAACAAATAAGCAAGTAAGTCAACTAGCATGCTTCTCTAAGATACACCAGTTAAACTTACAATTTAAAATGAACAAGTAAGCAGGAATCTCAATTTAAATACTTCAAGTAGAAATGAATTTTCAACAATAAGCTCAAGTACGCGCTCGTTACCTCACGTAGAAGGTATTCAAATACCAAATATCATGCCCTAAGGGGAAAGATCAGCCACACAAGGTTAGACAAGCCACTTACCTTGAACCAGCACACTAATCAACTAGAAAACTCGCCTTTGCCATGAGTATCTAACTCCAAATGACCCAAAACTATTAAATTCAATTACATATCATGAATAACATTGTAAGCAGTTGATTCCACTATTAAAGTTAAAGTTAATGCGTGAAAATAGGTAAAATAGACAAAACGCCCCTCAAGCCAATGTCTCTGAATTTGTTAATTTTCACATTTTCAGAACCCTCGTACTCTTACGATTCTAACCATATAAGAATCTCCAAAATTGGATGTCAAATTCCCACCCAAAACCCAATAGTTTGGTCTAAGACGTTTTCCCCTATTTTGACCTTAAATTCGAAATTAGATGATGTATTTAACTACATATTGATGGAATACAACTAAAACGGATTAAAGAAATGCTACCGAATGATCTTCTTTCCAAAACCCACTCAGAATTGCCCTCTCCCGAGCTCTCAATTGATTTTTCCAACTTTTGAAACTAAACCCTCTGATAACTGTGAATTGTACATGTTTTATACCATTTCTTACCTGAGCTTTGTGCCTTAATTGCTATAAATTAGTCTCAAAATTCTTACAAGTGTGCTTTTTTGCAAGTTTGAGCAACAAGATGATAAGTATCACAAATCGGCTCACAAATGAGTGAAACCTACCAAGCGTCAAAAGAGAACTGAAATGGGGGTCAAAATGACCTGTGCGGTCTGCACTGATTTGCCACGCGGCTGCACATGAAAGTTCACATGCAGAGTATAATTCAAGGCTACCCTGCATAGTCCGCGCTGATTTGCCACGCGGCCGCGCAGGTGAGTTAAAAGGCCATGCAAGTTTGAAGTAAAGCTACGCAGACCGCACTCATTTCCACGTGGTACGCTCTAATGGAAATTCGTAGACCCAAAAAATCATGGAAAAATCTCATGCAACCGAACACCAAATCAGTGTGGTCTGCGTGGGTAAATGTTCAGAGAGTCCATGTTTTGGTAAACTACCTACGCGGTCTGCATGGCTCAGCCTACACGGCCGTGTGACACAACTGTGTGGTCTGCATCCCCATTTCCAGAAGAAAAGAAGTGAATACCAATTGCCCTTTGCGGCCGCCTGACATTTGTACGCGGTCCGCGCCAGACTCTCAGGGGTATTTTTGTCTGATTTTTCCTGTGTAGTATAAATAGCACATTTTACTTTTTTAGGGTAAGTTTTGATTTTCAGAATAGCTACTGAGTTCGAGACTTCATATAGTTAGCCTATTTTGGGCAATTTCTTCTAGTTTTAACGTGGATTCAAGTAGTTTATGAATATAGTTAATTATTATGTCAATTTCATCTATTATTTTTCTAATTTATGTTACTACTATAGCTAGCTAAACCTATTAGCTAGGGTTGTGGCTAAACCTAAGTGTGGGTAATTATTGAGTGTGATTGTTTAGTGCATGAATGATGTTGGGTGATTGTTATTTGGATTAATCTTATGTTTTCACTAAGATTCGGTGGTTGCAAACATTAAGTCTAGCTTAGTGGGTCTTGACTTTTCTACGCGGTCCACGTTGATCCTAGCCTAACATGCTTCATGGAGTAGCATGAATGATGTTGGGTGATTGTTATTTAGATTCGGTGGTTGCAAACACTAAGTCTAGCTTAGTGGGTGTTGACTTTTCTACGCGGTCCATGTTGATCCTAAGCAGCCGCAATCAAAAACTCTGCGGTCCGTGCTAGTCTTATGCGTCCGTAATCCAAAATAGTGCGGACTGCGTAGGTTCTTTCAGAGATTTATAAGTTGGAATAAGTGGCTCGTACGGACCGTGTGCATTTCTGTGTGGTCCGCGTCCTTCTGTCTAAACCACTGTGTCTGCAATTGTGCAATGCATTAAAATTTTCTACTTCTCTTTCTCTGCTTCTACTAACAACGTTAGACATGTAACTCTTGCAGACAATGGTATGTGGGGGAAAACAACAACAACAACAACAACGTGAGGGCAAAGAGAAACAAACAGGGAGAGGTGGTTCCTTCCGGGGAAAAATAGTAAGGAGGGTTGTTAAACTCACTCCAAAAGACCAAGAGACAATAAAGAGAAACAGGAAGATAATTCGAGAGGTTGACAGGGCTGCCTCTCATTCAACATGGAGTGAGTATGCACCCTCCCAGAGTGTGACTTCGGAGTTTTCCCTAACCCACATTTCCGTGCAGATCCCAATGCCTGAGTCCACTTCTGCTGAGCATTAAGATGTGGCCACATCTAAGAAGGCGGTGAATGTAGTCTCAGACTCGTTTGATGAGTCCGGAGCTGAAAAATGAACAAAAGAGCAATACTCTACTTCTCCCACAGCTTCGCTATCAGGGGAGAGTGAAGGATTGCTCAGGTTGGTAAGCCATAGGTCGGAGGCATAAAGCGGACCAGGAAGCCTGAGGCATGGGCACACAGGTTCATTAGCGATTTTGCCTTTCACAGATCCAAGGAGTGGTGGACCAAGAGGAAGACGATCCCAGAAAGGTAATTCATAGATGCCGTTCTACTTCCTCACAACCCTTACGTGCAAGCACAATTCCGTATGAGAGAGGGTTGGAGCTTCTTCAAAGAAAGCATGGGGTTGGCCAATGAGCACATGGTGAAGGAATTTTACAGTAATTTTCACCACATAGTTTGGGACTCCAAAGCAATGACGGTGAGGACAAAACTGTGCTATTTGATGGGAAGTCGCTAAATGACTTACTAGGGTTCGATGAAGAGAATGAATCTCAATACTTGGAGAAGTTAGCTATGAAAGAGGAGGTTTGTCCGTGGTTGATAAGCATTTAAGAGCCCCGGGCACAGCCCCTGTGTGGTTGAAAGCATATGCGAAGATTTCCAGGAGCACTTTAAACTTCGAAGCAAAGGGTTGGTTTACATTTGTATGTAGTCTCGACCCTTCCACTCATGATAATTCAGCACCCCTTCCCCTAGCTATATTGGTAGCATCCATCATGGTCGGATTTCCCCTAAATGTCAACAATATTATGTCGAGAGTGATCTCTCAAGTCAGGTACGAGACCAAGACCAACTACCCATTCCCGCACACTCTCTCATTGTACTTCAAAAAGTTGGATGTGAAGAAGAAACAATATGATATGAAGGTGCCTCCGGTAACCCCATATTCGTGGTATGATCAAATGGGTCCGGACAACCCTAAGAAAGCAAAAAAAGGTCAGACATCCACTTCTTCCGCAGCTGGCAGTCTAAAAAGCCAGTTGCCACTGAGCAGCCCGTTGATCCCACCACTGACACATTTCCCCCAGGTTCTTTCACTGCATCCCCTTCTATTTCTGTTGATCCGGCAATCCCGGTATCAAAGACTTAAAGGTTCACCGCCAACCAGCTCACGCACTCATTAGCTAGTTTGAACAACTGGATGTCGGCTGCGACATCCAAGTTGCAACATTGACAACAACTGTACAGGCTCAGGGAGCGCCGCTGATTATTGAGATCCCTGCTTCTATTGAGGACACATTGAATAAAATCTTGGCCAACCAGGAACAGATGATGGCAAAGTAAGAAACCTTGGCCAAAGATGTCGGAGAGCAAGGAAAAGCTCTAAAGGACTTGGCTAAGGACCACAGAAAGTTAGAAAGACGAAGTCCTCAAAGGATAGATGGTGTGACAACCTTCTTACGGGATTGAGTCCGTTTTTGATTTTTTTTTTTCTTTTTGGTTTTCAAGTTTTTGTAGTTAAGGGTATCTTAGGCAAAGCTTCACTTGGGCCTAGAACATTTGCCTTTGATCCTATGGTCAAAGAAATCAACTTGTGTTCATGATGGTGAAAGTCATGTCCTTGAGACTCTTATGTTGACCAAACAATAATCATATGGTCATTTTGGGCCATCGTGTGCTTGAATTGTATCTAACGTTGGTGTGGGCCCTCGACTCCATTTTTCGCAATCCTTGAGTGTGCGTGGTGAGAATTCGATTTGCTGAGCCCAAGTACCATGCCAATGCTCTAGAACTTGCCCCGAATATTTGTTGAGGCGAAATCATAGGTGGAACTTGATTTGAGAAGTTATTTTAGGCTCCTCTTGATCCAAAAATGCCAATTTGAACGATACCATGACCTACAAATCAAATGACCCCTAGTTCACCCCTTTTGAAACTTGAACCTTTTTCTTTCATGAACCAACTTACAAGCCTATGCCCGTTCTCAATTACACCTTCTCTTGGCACCCAAATCTTCTCTTGAGTACTGGGAAAATGACTAAGTTTGGGGGGTGGGGGACAAGAAAGGAATCAATGTAGTAAAAAGGCACAAAAGCAAAAGAAAAGGAAGGCAATGAAAAAGAGAAAAAGACAAAAAGTGAATAAGAATCAAAAAGGGAATCAAAGGACAAAAAAAGTGAAAATGGTATGGAAAAGTAAACAAAAGGAGAAAGGTTTTGAATTGCAAAAGAAAGAGTGATAATGTATCCCACTAGCCCCTTGAAAGAAGTGAATTACTCAGTTGAGTCAAGAAAGTGTGACAAAATAAATCAAAAGAAGTGCTTAAGGGAAGATTGAAACCATTTGAACAAAATCATATCCTTCATTCACCCAAAAGCCTTCACAATGACTCCTCAAAAGCCCTATTTGATCCTGAGTTGAGCGAAGCCTACAGTAGTGGATACTTACATGAAAGGCAAGCATATGGTACTTAGAGCCGGACTTAAGGCCGTTTCTTTGTGAGAGATGAGAGAGTTCATTCACCTCGATTTGTGTGCAACTATTCTAAAGGGTGAGGATCACTTAGGGAAATTCGAGGATGCGTGAGTTTAGGTTCCACAATGACCAAAGTGCTTGAGAAAGGTTCCTTGATGAGATGTGTCAACCTTGATGCTCTTGTGTCACACTTTATCTACAAGTGGTCAAAGTTTTAAATGTGTTAATGATACACTTGCATTAAGGGCAATTGTTAGTCCTAACTGAGGCTTGTTGAGGTTACCTTAGGAAGAACAGGAATTACTTGGGTGTTTTTCATTGAGGGATAGGTCTCATTTTATTTGCTTGAGGACAAGCAAAGGTTAAAGTTTGGGGGAGTTGATAACTGTGAATTGTGCATGTTCTATACCCTTTCTTACCTGATCTTTGTGCATTAGTTGCTCTAAATTAGTCCCAAAATGCGTACAAGTGTGCTTGATTGCAGGTTTTAGCATAGATGATAAATATCACAAATCGGCTCACAAAAGTGTGAAACCTGCCAAGCGTCAAAAGAG
Organism: Nicotiana benthamiana; assembly: GCA_034376525.1. Lineage (NCBI taxonomy): Eukaryota > Viridiplantae > Streptophyta > Magnoliopsida > Solanales > Solanaceae > Nicotiana > Nicotiana benthamiana. Next base: position 80,570,398 of record CM067336.1, read on the forward strand.
AACTGAAATAGGGGTCAAAATGACTTGTGCGGTCCGCACTGATTTGCCACGCGGCTGCACAGGAAAGTTCAGAGGCTGAATATAATTCAAGGCTACCCTGCGGTCCACACTGATTTTCCATGTGGCCGCGCATGTGAGTTTAGAGGCCATGCAAGGTTGAAGTAAAGCTATATGGACCACACTTATTTCTATGCGGACCGCACTGATGGAAATTCAGATGCCCAGAAAATCAAGGCAAAATCCCACACGGCCGCACACCGAATCAGTACGGTCCCAGTGGGTAAATTTTCAGAGAGTCCACGTTTTGGTAAACTGCCCTACGCGGCCGCGTCCCTTTTCTATGCGGTCCATATGGCTCAGCCTACACGGCCGCGTAACACAACTGTGCGGTCCGCATCCCCAAGTCCAAAAGCAAATAAGTGAAAACCAATTGCTTTCGTGGTTGCGTGACATTTGTGCGCAGTCCGCGCCAGACCCTCGGGGGTATTTTTGGTCGATTTTTTCTGTGTAGTATAAATAGCACATTTTACTTTTTTACGGTAAGTTTGATTTTTAGAATACCTGCTGAGTTTGAGACTTCACATTGTTAGCCTATTTTGGGCAATTTCTTCTAGTTTTAATGTGGATTCAAGTAGTTTATAAATATAGTTAATTATTATATCAATTTCATCTATTATTTCTTTAATTTTTGTTACTACTATGGCTAGCTAAACCCACTAGCTAGGGTTGTGCCTCAAACCTTGTGTGGGTAATTAATGGGTACGATTGTTTAGTGTATGAATGATGTTGGGTAATTGTTATTTGGATTAATCTTGTGTTTGAACTATGATTTGGTGGTTGCAAACACTAAGCCTAGCTTAGTGGGTCTTGAATCTTCTTTAGAAAGAGAGTCTATGATCCCAAGATTAATTCCAACAAAGAATTGGGATGGACCCATGATAATGGTAGTCCCAATTAACGGTTAAACCTCGAGAAAGTAACTACCCAACTTGAACCATTGGTTGCTAGGGGAAATTGGCCTACCTTATTGGTCTCGAAAGAGTCAATTGGGCAATGACATGAAATTTTGGTTAGGTCCTAATGACCTAAAATTTTGTACACACATCCCAAATGACATGAGCAAGCTACTGCAACTTCCGTAATTCCATTCTGACCCTCAAATCAAAAACCCACAACGGACCAGAAACTTTAAAAATTCAAACTTCGGCATTTCAAGCCTAAATGAGCTAAGGACTTTCAAAATACATTCTGAACATGCTCCCAATCCCGAAATTACCTAACGGAACTAGCGGAACCATCGGTTCCATTCTGAGGTTGTCTTCACACTTTTTCGACTACAGATCACTTTCCAACACTTAAGCTCTTATTTAGGGACTATGTGTCCCAAAACTCCGAAACCCAATATCGAACGTCTCGACAAACCAAAATAGCAAAAATAAACTTTGGGGATGTATTTAATGGGGGATTGGGGCATAAATTCCAAAAAATGACCGACCGAGTCGTCAAAACCTCATCGACGATAAAAAATTATAGGTTCTCCTCATCCATAGGCCACTTTTCAGATTGTTCATTCATTGTACTCATGGTGTACCTACACATGAAGAGAATGGTTAGGGCCTATATAGACCTAATTGACATGCAAATCCCGAGTGTCTTGATGAAAGTCGACATTAATGTTGGGCTCAAATGAACGACATAGTGCATATTTAGTTTTTTTTTTTCTTTTTTTATTAAAAAAAGTTTTGATTATGGAATACAAGTGCATATCCCATTTGAGGATAACCCTATTTCAAAAACCTGTCAAATATGACCAAAATGAATAGTATTGATTGGCCAATCCAATTCAAACGGAGAAAAAATGAGCTCTAGACAAGTTACCTACGTGCCCTATATCTAAGGGAAAAACATATGTGCATGAAGTTTGCAAAACTTTTGAGAGCAAACATCTACTCAAGGAAGGTTTTGATAAAACAGCGGGACATGAGGAGCCCTAAAAAAGAAACAAAATGGCTATTTTAACGTAAACAGGCATTCAGCACATCCTAGGAAGGTTTCAAGGCTATCTCGTCAAAAATGGTTGGACGCATGAGTGAAATAATGAATAAAAAAGGATAACAATAGAAAAATTAACTATTTTTACGAAAACAACCCTTCGTCGCTCCCCGGGAAGGTCAAGGTCGTCTTGACAAAAAGGGGCCCGAGAAAAAACAGTAAAAATTATCGGAAAGGAGGAAAATGGTTATTTATTTGAGAATAGTCCTTCGGTAGTTCCGAGAAAGATATTAGGGTCATATTGGGAAAAACAATAATCGGATGGAGTGAGAAAAATGGCAAAACTATCGATTTTTTTTATTTATTATTATTATTATTATTATTATTAATATTATTACGAATTTTGAAACTTTTTTCAAAAATGAAGGCCGGACACGATGGGGGTTGCCTATGTGTCACATTGGATTTGTGAGAATCAGACCCGTGTAATTCAAACCAAGACTAAAATTGACCAATTTGAAAACCTTACTCCGACCCACTTCTAAAATATTAGTAAAAATTGGGTATCTGCGCTGACCCGGGAGGAGTGATTTTTTTTTTCTTCTTTCTCTCAACTCCGCTCTAATTTTTCGAAAGTTGATCGAAAATGTAAACAAGCCTTCCAAATGATGTAGCAAGTAGCACATAAATGAAAAATCCTACTAGGAATAACCAGGCATGTGTCTTGTTCTTCTAAGTTTTTAAATTTTACTGGAGAAGGTATATAGACATGGCTTACTCGGATGGACAACTCAAGCGGAGGAGCGTCAACGTGCCGGTCGTAGAACGGTTATGGCTTTACCGGTGGTTCTCCCCACCTAAACATCTTTGATTAAATCCTTCACCAGGAGTAGGTCTGCACACTAGCATTATCTCCGACAGAAAGTTTTGTGGAGGTGGTCAACACACACAACACCATTACTTATAAGAAGACTCGGATGGGGTGCGAGAGAAGACAATTTATAAATACAGTTAAAATAATATTAAAACAGTAAATGAGTGACAATTAGCACATTAGGCTCACATACACAGTAATATCCAAAAATAATAAAAGCGAAAAATTAATCCATATACAAGCTCGAATTATTATAATTCCCCAGCAGAGTCGTTAGAGATGTCATACCCCTTTTTATCCCAAAAAGATATGTAAGTTATGTTGTGGATTGTGGGAAAGAGTGTTTCTACTTAAAGTGACAAACATGAGTAGAGATTATTTTATTGTTCAGAGTCGCCTCTTGGAGTTGATTTTTTCAGTGTTCCAAGTTGTCTTTTATTTGAATCCCTAGTCAAAGGAATGTTTGACTCTATTATTATTGGTCTGCAAAAATAAAGTCCGAGTAAAAAATTATGTTGACCGGAAAGAAGGTGTAAGGCATTCCCTGAGTCTCGTGGCTCTAGCACGGTCATTTTAGTTGAATAAAATTGGCCTAAATTAATTATTGGATAAAGTTCGTTCTATTCAATTTAGATTATTGTTGCCTATTATCCCTTGGTAATTAACCATATTTTAGTAATTATGTTAATCTAAGAGTTAGTAAGCACACAAGATTTTCATTTTTGTCACGTGCATTTAACCAAGGAACGAGCATGGACACATGGTCAAACACAAATTATTATTAACGGGTCAAGGAGCGGAGGTGCAAACATAACTATTTATTATTTGATATTATCCAAAGGTTCGTGTAAGAACACATGTTCGATATTTGAATGCGCACCTAAAATTGCCTAACGAACTAGGTCTTAAAAAATTAATTATTAGGTGTAATTAAGTTATTAAATTATTTTTAAACATAGAAGGAATCTAGTTTTATTGAAAATTAATTATGTGAAAAATCATGGTATATAAGAATTAAGATTTGGGCTAGCTTTTATTAATGATTTGGCTATTGCATCGGCATTGAGTTAGCTTTTCATGCATAGGAAAAATAGGACCAACAACTCACAATAAAAAAGTGGACCACCAGCCTCATTTGGTCTATCCAGAAAAATAATTATTTGGTCCAATTATTACTTGAAAAATTAGATTCTTGAATCTAACTTCATGACCCAATTTGAGGAATTTATTACAGCCTATTGCCATTAGTTGCGATCGAAAGAAACTAAACAATAAACTAAAAATAAGAAAATAAGAGTTAAAAGCGTGAGTTTGAGAAAGAAAATTAAAGGATGAACTTCATTCAAAATCTACATGCAATCAATAAACTAATTAATCTTTAACATTTTAAAATAAAGTATCCATAATTATGTCAAAACCAATTATAATAGATATACTAACTGAATATGGTTTCAACTATCGTGTAGAGGAGAATGATTCGTCTCTCCAGTTTCAGCTTCCTCTATGCATTCAAATGCTGATTTTTCCTCTCTAGGATATTTTTAAAGACCCATTGAACAATGTGTGTAAGAGAAGTGTCTTTTTTATTTTGGAGTCAAAGATCTCCAAGATGAGGAAAGAACTCCTATTTATATGGGAAGAGAAAGGACTTGGGATATATTTTGTTTTACCAAAAATTTGTCCAAAATGATAATTGTTTCTGATAAAAATCTGTCCAAAACCAAAAATCTGTCCAAGAAATAATCTTCTTTTACCAACCAGGGACATATTTTTGGAGTATTATATTTCAAACAGTCCGCAACAGGACCCTACACTCAAGTACTCTCCCTTTTCTTTCCCTTTCCGCTTAATCTCTCAAACCAGATTAAAGCTATCTACTCCACAAAGAAAAACCAGATTCATTCTAGTTCAAACAACTAGTAATTCGAGCAAGATCAATTAAGGGTCGACTAGTAGGAATCAATAAGTCTTAAACATATAACTACCTATACTAAACAACTACTTCAATCTCAATCAAGTTAATTAGGAATACTGCCAGATTTTTGAACACACAAACTACTAACTCAAATTAAAATATGACAATGTAGGAAAGACAAACTTGAAACTGCAATCCAATTGGTGATTCAAGCTTAGCGACTGAACGAAATCAATACAAGTAAACCATACTAACTAAACGATTATTGTAGATTATTAGAAAGAGCAGTTATTCAGCTAATCACAAAGTTAAACTACATATCGAGCTATTGAAACGACAAACAAGAAACTAAATAAATATTCTATGAGAAGTTGAATTACTGCTTCAAACTAGTACGATGCAAAAATAAAATAATCGAAGTCATTTTATTAACTACACAACTTATTAAACTTAGACGATTTTAATTAACTGAAAAATCAAAAATATTATTATATGAATTAGTCGATCGATCATTATTAGAACTTAAACCAAAAGAAAACTATCATATCAAATAAGACAACAGAAAATCGAAGACAAAGAGAAAGTGAATAGGAATTTTACCAAACTCGAGCACTCAGTCAATGGCGGGACAGTTGCAGTTCGAGAAGTGTTCGATCTCGAGCAAGCTCTTATTATTGATAAATATTGAAACATTTAATAAAGAGTTCATTTTCAATGTAATCAACAATAAAAGCTCACTCTAGGTCAGAAAATAGACAAAAACAAAGAGATTCACCATTTTTGGTGGCTGTCGGAGACCCACAAGAATCTAATCGCTAGAATTTCGGGTCGAGTCCAAGTCCATTGGTAGCCCACATCGAGCTCTATCCATCCATATAGGTATTAGGTAGAGGAGACGGCTCAATATTCAAGATTTTAGGAAAAAAGTAGATAGTGGGGTTTCTTAGATCTAAAAATCGTGGAATTTGAGTGGATTTTGAGGGATATGGGTTGGAGATTTGGAAAGAGGAGGTTGACGGGAGTGTATGGTGATGATTTAGGTATGTTTAGAGGTTCTCTACTGCCGGTGATGAATTTCGACGGGTGGCTGCAGGAGGAGCGGAGGGCTAGATAAGAAAGATGAGAGATGGTGAGAAGAAGGAGGAAGAAGAGGGAAAATTAAGGGGGAAATGAAGCAAAATTTTGGGTATTAGAGGGCTTAGAGATTTGAAATGGAGAATGAATGATGGCTGTTAGATCAAAGGTAATCAATTGTTGAGATTAAGTCTTGAATTCATTAAGTGAAACGACATAGTTTTAAGATAAAACTATATCGTTTTGAGCTCTTTCTTGGACAGCCACCTATGTACCGGGTATGGCAAAATTGAGCTAAAAATTGGGCTTGATTTGTGAATAACTCATTTGAAATAAGACTCAATCCAATTCCTTAAACCCCTTTAACAAACTAGACTAATTAAATCCAAATAACATCGTATAAAAAGAAAAAAATACGACAAAAAATAGGCATTTACAACCACATTGAGAAGAAAAAGAAACTAATCAAAATGTGCCGAAATGCAAGGTTCTGAGGAACTTCCATTGGTGGTTGCAGAAAAAAAAAACTTGTTCATCACCGCTTATGGGCGAAGCTGCACCCTCCACAAGTTCAGCTAATATTTCTTTGTAAACTTTGTTTACCTTTGATTGTGATTCAGCAAGTCCAAAATTCTTCGTTCTGATCGGATCCAATCTCTAAAGAGTACTGATTTTTCTAACTCTCCCTCATAAACGCTTTATAATCACCAAGTTGAAGTCTTGCTTGACTAAATTGTGACGACCGGCCCATTTTCACCTGAGTTACCACACTGTTTTCCCGGTTTTATGCTTCTATATATTTTATTATATGTGTTTGTAGAGTTTGAAGTAATTCGGGCTGAGTTTGGTTGGAAATGAGACAATTAGCTTTTTTTAGAGACGGTTAGTTTGGAAAAGTCAATCGGATGTTGACTTATGAGTTATAGGGCTCGGAATGGATTTTCGACAATTCAAATAGTTTCGGGTGGTGATTTATGACTTAGGGGTGGAATCAAAACTGAATTTGGAAGTCCGGTGTAGAATTAGGCTTGAATTGGCTAAATTTGAATTTCGGCGAATTCTGGTTGATAGGTAAGATTTTGATCCGGGGTTCGGAATGGATTTCTGAGAGTTGTTGTAGCTTCTTTGGGTAATTTTGGATATGTGTGCAAAATTTCACATCGTTTGGACACCGTTTGGTCGTGTTTTTGATCGAGTGCAAGTTTTGGAAGCTTTAGTTTAACTTAGTCTTGAATCCGTCATGAATTGATGATTTTTGTGTTGTTGGTCATGTGTTTATGATTGGAAGAAGTTCGTATGATAATTTGGGGTATGTTGGTGTTTTTGGTTGAGGTACCGGGGGCCTCGGGGTGATTTCGGATGATTTCGGGAAGTTTGGACTTAACAATTTATGCAGAAATTGCAGCAGCCGTGCATGCAAGAATTTAGCTATCGCGATCGCGTGGCTTGGGTTGGGATAACATAGACCTGAGGTTATAGTCATCGCGTTCGCGGGGATTTGGTCGCGTTCTCGTATAGTGGCATTCTAGTTCATTGCAATCATGGTCGGGGTGACGCGATCGCGTAGGGTAAAAGATGAGCCAATGATTTTTGTTGATCGCGATCGCTAGAGGACCCTATCGTGGCGTAGAAGGATAACTGGGCGTGACTTTCTCTTTTAATGACATTTCATCCTCGACCTATCTAATTTTTTCCTCCATTTTTGCACCACCTTGAGAGCTTGTTGATAGATTTTGAAGGGGATTTCAACGGGAAGTGGTTGGAGGTAAGTCTCGAGGCCTAGAAACGCCATTTAATTGAAGAGTCATCCTTTGATTCTCTGAAATTTGGGCTAAAATCGAAAAAACTAGGGCTTAGTTTTTGATATGTAAATTTGTGATTTGATGACCCATTTGAACTCCGATTTTGACAAACTTTATATGTACGATATCGTGCTGAGACGAGAAATCCGGTGATGTAAATTTTGTAATTTTCGAGAAGTGGGCCCGGGCTCGGATTTTGCCAACTTCGTATTTTTGGGTGTTTTTCGAGTTCTTTTAATTGGGTTATGTCCCATTAGCCTATTATAACATATTCCTTGTGGTTTTAGTCAGATTCTGCACTCGGGGAGGTCGATTTCTGAGGAAAGTGCAGGGCGAGCTAGGATTTTGGCTGGTTAGAGGTGAGTAATGGTTATGAATGAAATACTGAGGATTTGAAACCCCGTATTTGCACTATGTGGTGCTATGTTGAGATGAAACACGCGTCGTGTGATGAGCGTGGTTATGTTTCTGCTGGGAACTCGGACTTTGTCCTTCCCGATTGATGACTTACTGCAATTTTGGACTGAAACTGAGCTTATATGTGTATATTTTGGATTAGTTCCATATTTGGGGCCTTGTGCCGATCTGTAGAACTCATAAGGAGCATGTTGAGCTGATTGATCTCACTTTACCTACTGAACACACATTATTTGTCCTATCCTTAACTGTGAATCATGAAATGAACCGGACTTAGTAAATTGCACCCTAAATGGGTAACACCTAGGGTGGAATACCCTGTCTTAGCCGAGTGGCCCAAGAGGCCAAGCCTATATTGACTGAGAGGTCAAGGACCCCGTAGTAAGGATATTTAATATATACCGTAGGGGCCTGCACGCCGCAGCAGTACATACATATACATGTATTGGATCGGACTGCATGCCGCAGTGATATATTATATGGATCAGAATGCGCGCCGCAATGATATATTATATGGATCGGACTGCACGCCGATGTATTTATAGCGCTTGGGCTGAAGGAGCCCCTCCGAAGTCTGCACACACCCCCTGTGAGCGCAGTCGACTATATTTATTGGATCAGGCTGCGTACCGTAGTATTATATATATATATATATATTATATTGGATCGAAAAGCACGCCGTAGTACTATACTTTATATTGGATCCGGCTACGCGCCGCAGCAGTATTAGTAAATTGTCGGGCGGAAAAGAGGAGTTTTTATCAGTTTGTTTTTCTTGTTTAGCATATTTTTACTGCCTTCACTCCCAATTTTAGAATTGTGTAGTGTTCCTACAGGATTTTCTCACTTTCTGTCGTTATTTATTGCTATTACTCACTGAGTTGGAGTACTCACTCTACTCCCTGCACCTTGTGGGCAAGTACAGGGATCCCGGAGGCTTAGCTGTGATATTTTGTTGTTTCTCAGTTCGGTACCGGAGTTTTCAAGGTGGCTACTGGCGTCCGGATGACCTGATTACTCCTCTTATCTATCTTTTATTTCCGCTTCTACATTTTCCTTTGCATAGGATACTATTCAGATGTACTTAGAGGCTCTGAATTGTGACGCCAGATCCTTTGGGCTGTTATTATTTATTGTTAAGGATTACGCTGTGTTTTTATTAATATTAAATTGAGAATTTTATGATAAACTTGGTAATTTAAGCTAATGATTTGGTTGGGAATTGTTTAAATGGTCAGGCTTGCCTAACAAGGTGTTGGGCGCCATCACGACCGGGGTTTGGGTCGTGACAAGTTGGTATCAGAGTCTAGCGAGTCATGAGCCAGTTTAGTAGAGTCTCGCGGATCGGTACGGAGACGTCTATTCTAATCCTCGAGAGGCTGCATAACCTTTAGGAAAAACTTTATATTCTTGAAATTCTTGTCGTGCGACTTTGTCAATCCGAGGACTAAACTTCTGTATTCTATTCTCTCGCATATGGAGAGAATTCATACTACCCGACATGGAGGACGACCAACATTTCCACCCACTAGAAGATGAGGACGCGGTAGTGGTCGTTGTCAAGGCAGAGCAGCAGGGGCAGCACCAATTGACCTACTAGTTGCCCCCATTCAGGATCAGCCTCCAGTTGTTGAGGTTCCAGTAGCACCTGCTCAGGCTCCAACAGTGCCTATTGTGATTCTGGGTCTTCAAGAGGCCCTGGCTCAGATCTTATCGGCTTAAACTTGCCTGGCTCGGGCAGTCTCAGCTACTGCCGCAGCTACATCTCAGAACTGAGGTGGTCATCAGACCCCCGCAGCTCATACTACGGAGCAGGGTGTACAGGGTTTATAGACCCCAAAGGCACCACCAGTTCAGTCAGTTGTCCCTGTTCAGCCAGTTGTTACGGTTTACGGTGATGGAGTGCAAGTGATGACAGATGACGAGCAGCGTCATCTTGAGAGGTTCAGCAGGCTTTCACCTCCTACGTTCAGCTGTATTCCGAGAGAGGGTGCCCAGGGGTTTCTCGAAAAGTGTAGACACATGCTTCGAACAACAAGGATCATAGAGACTAGTGGGTATCTTTTACCACTTTTCAGTTCTCAGGAGCAGCCTTTACCTGATGGGAGTCTTATGACCGGCGTAGGCCGGTAGATGCAGCGCAAGTTCTCCACTATCTTTCTGGAGAAGTGGGTACCTCAGTCACAGAGGGGGAGTTCCACAGGTAGTTTAAGTGGCTTTGTCAGGGAGATATGTCTGTGACACAGTATGAGGTGAGATTTGAAGAGTTAGCTCGTTATGCCCTGTGGATGGATCCGATGGATCAGGATAGGATTAGACGATTTGTGGACGGACTCATTTATCCCATCCGTATTCTGATGACTCGTGAGAGGGCCTTGAGTCACACCTTTGAGGAGGCGGTGGATATAGCTCGTGATATTGTGACTGCTCGCCATCACGAGAGAGAGAAGAGAGAGGCCAAGAGGACTCAAGTATCAGGCGGGTCCAGTGGTACTCCGGCTAAGGGCCAGTTTCAACAGGGCAGGGGTCTTTCTTTGAGGCCTCCACAGCCAGCTAGGTCAGAGTACCGTGGTTCATCTTCTGGTCGGGGTTATCAAGGCTCTCAGCAGGGTCAGCCATCTCTGAGTGCACTTCCAGCGTAGAGTTTGTTTCATGCCCCATCTGTTCAGGGTCATCTGGCCGAGTTTTCAGCCAGCTATTCTAGTTCGAGGGGTTCCCTTAAATTCCAGCCCCTAGAACTAGGGAGTTGCTATGAGTGTGGCGAGTTTGGGCTTATGCGGAGGGAGTGTCCCCACCATTCATCCAGTGCATCTCTGCAGAGAGGCCATCCCTTATCTTCTGGCCCAGTGTCTTCAGCACCCGCCTAGTCATCTAGGGGTGAGGGTCCGGCAGTTAAGGGTCACCCCATAGGGGGAGGCTGATCCGGTGGTGGTCAGGCCCGTTGCTACGCTCTTCAGGGCTGGTCTGATGTTGTTGCTTCGGATGCTGTTATTTCATGTATTATTTCAGTCTGCCACAGGGATGCCTCAGTCTTATTTGATCCCAGATCCACATATTCCTATGTATTTTCTTACTTTGCTTATCATTGGGTACTACCCGAGGGTGTCTTGCATTACCTGTGCATGTATCGACACCAGTGGAGGATACAATTATTGTGGACCACGTGTATCGATCCTGTCTTGTTACTATTGGGGGTCTAGAGATCTGAGTTGACTTGCTGCTATTGAGCATGGTAGATTTCGATGTTATTCTGGGCATGGATTGGCTATCACCGGGCCATGCTATTCTGTATTATCACGCCAAGATAGTCATATTGGCTATGCCAGATATTCTGAGGATTGAGTGGCGTGGTATGACTGATTATGTACCCAGCAGTGTAATATATTTCTTAAAGGCCTAGCGGATGGTTGGTAAGGGATGTTTATCATATTTAGCATTTGTGAGGGATGTTGGAGCTGAGGCTCCTAGTCTTTATTCGGTTCTCGTGGTGAGGGAATTTCCTAATGTATTTTGAGCAGACCTATCGGGCATGCCGTCGTATAGGGATATTGACTTCGGTATTGATTTGGTAATGGGCACTCAGCCCATCTCTATTCCTCCCTATCGTATGGAACCAGCAGAGCTAAATAAGTTGAAGGAGCAGCTGCAGGAACTCCTAGCTAAGGGGTTCATTCACCTGAGTGTGTCGCCGTGGGACGCACCGGTGTTATTTCTAAAGAATAAGGATGGAACAATGAGAATGTGCATTAATTACAAACAATTGAATAAAGTGACAGTGAAGAACAAGTATCCATTATCCGGTATTGAGGGTTTGTTTGACCAGCTTCAGGGGGCAAAGTCATTCTCTAAGATTGATCTTCGTTCAGGTTATCACTAGCTGAAGATTGGGGATTTTGATATCATGAAGACAACTTTCAGGACAAGATATGGGCATTATGAGTTTCTGGTTATGTCATTTAGGCTGACTAACGCCCCAGCCGTATTCATGTACTTGATGAACAGTGTATTTCGGCGGTATCTGGATTCTTTTATGATCGTGTTTATTGATGATATTCTGGTGCACTCGCCAGGAGGAGCACACGCAACACATGAGGGTGGTATTGCAGAGGTTGAGAGAGGAGAAACTTTATGCAAAGTTCTCCAAGTGTGAGTTCTGGCTCAGATCCGTGGCTTTTCTGGGACACATGGTGTCTAGTGATGGTATATCAATTGACCCCAAGAAGATTGAGGCGGTGCAGAGTTGGCCCAGGCCGTCCTTAGCTAGTGAGATTCGTAGTTTCCTCGGTTTGGTAAGTTAATACCGCAGGTTCATTCAGGATTTTTCACCTATTGCTTCACCTTTAACGAAGTTGACGCAGAAGAATGCTCCATTTGTGCCGGATGAGTGCGAGGAGAGCTTCCAAAAGCTCAAGCCAGCGTTAACTACAACTCTGGTACTAGTGTTGCTATCATCTTCAGGCTCTTACTCAGTATATTGTGATGCTTCGAGAGTTGGGATCGGATGTGTATTGATGCAGGAGGTTAGAGTTATTGCATATGCCTCGCATCAGCTAAAGCCTAATGAGAAGAACTACCATGTTCATGACTTAGAGTTGGCTGCTATGGTTCATGCCTTGAAGATTTGGAGGCACTATCTATATGGCGTATCCTATGAGGTGTTCACGGACCATCGCAGTCTTCAGCACTAGTTTAAGCAGAAGTACCTAAATTTGAGATAGCGGAGATGGCTTGAGTTACTCAAGGATTATGACATCACCATTTTGTATCATTCGGGGAAGGCCAATGTAGTGACCAATGCCTTGAGCCGGGAGGCGGTGAGCATGGGTAGCTTGGCATACATTCCAGTTGGGGAGAGACCCCTTGCAGTCGACGTTCAGGCCTTGGCTAATCGGATGGTGAGGTTAGATATTTTAGAGCCCAGTCAGGTGTTGGCTTGTGTGGTTTCCTGGTCTTCTTTGTATGATCGTATTAGGGAGCGCCAATATGATGAACCGCATTTTCTTATCCTGATGGACAGGGTCCAACATGATGATGCCAGAGATGTGACTATTGCTGATGATGGTGTGTTATGGATGTAGGGCCGGATTTGCGTGCCCAATATGGATGGGCTCCGAAAGTTGATATTAGAGGAGGCCCACAGCTCGCGGTATTCAATTCATCCGGGTACCGCGAAAATGTACCATGAATTGAGCATTATTGGTGGAGGAGAATGGAAAAGGATATAGTGAGTCATGTGGCTCAGTGTCTCAGTTGTTAGCAGGTCAAGTATGAACATCAGAGACCCGGTGGTGTACTTCAGTAGATGGATATTCCGAAGTGGAAATGGAAGAGGATTACTATGGACTTTGTGAGTGGGGTCCCTCATACATCGAGGAACTTTGATTCTATTTGGGTCATTTTGGATAGGCTGACCAAGTCTACGCATTTCATTCCGATGTGTACCACCTATTCATCAGAGCGGTTAGCAGAGATTTTAATCCGGGAGATTGTGTGGTTGCATGGGGTTCCAGTTTCTATTGTCTAAGATAGGGGTACTCGGTTCTCTTCCCAGCTGTGGAGGACCTTTCATCAAGCGTTGGGCACTCAGATACTGATGAGCACGACATTTCACCCTTATACATTCGGGCAGTTACAGCGCACTATCCAGGTATTGGAGGACATGTTGCGTGCTTGTTTTATTGATTTTGGAGGTTCTTGGGCTGAGTTCTTGCCACTTGCGGAGTTTGCTTATAACAACAGGTATCAGTCCAGCATTTAGATGGCGCAGTATGAGGCTTTATATGGGAGACGGGTAGGTCTCCAGTTGGATGGTTTAAGCCCAGCAAGGCTAGACTATTGGGGACAGAGTTAGTTCAGGATGCCATAGAGAAGGTGAAACTGATCCAGGAGAGACTTCGTACGTCTCAGTCGCGTCAGATGAGTTATGCGGACCGGAAGGTTCGAGATGTATCTTATATGGTGGGCGAAGGTCTTGTTGAAGGTCTCACATATGAAAGGCGTTATGAGGTTTGGAAAGAAGGGGAAGCTGTCCTCAGTTCATTGGACCTTTTGAGATACTTATGAGGATTGGGGAGGGGGCCTACATGCATGCTTTGCCACCCATCTTGTCGGGAGTTCACCTCGTGTTCCATGGTTTTATGCTCAGAAAGTATGTTGGGGACCCGTCTCATGTATTAGACTTCAGCACGATCCAGTTGGATGGGGACTTGACCTATGATGTGGAGCCAGTGGCTATTTTGGGGTGTCCGGTTCAAAAGTTGAGATCCAAGGGCATAGCATCGGTAAAGGTGCAGTGGAGAGGTCAGCCCATGGACGAGGCCACTTGGGAGACCGAGCAGAAGATGCGGAGCAGATATCCTCATTTGTTTGAGGCTCCAAGTATGTTTCTTGACCCACTCGAGGACGAGCATTTGTTTTAGTTAAGGAAGATGTTACAACCCGACATGTCGTCACGTGAGTTACCACCCCATTTTCCTAATTTTATGCTTCTACATGTTTCATTATATGTGTTTGTAGAGTTTGAAGTAATTCGGGCGGATTTTGGTCAAGTTTTTATTATTGGAACAAGTTTGTATGATGATTTAGGGTATGTTGGTGTTTTTGGTTGAGGACCCGGGGGGCTCTGGGGGATATCGGATGATTTCCGGAAAGTTTGGAATTAAGAATTTCTGCACAAATTGCAGCAGCAATGCAAGCAAGAATTTAGCCATCGCGATCGTGTGGCTTGGGTTGCGATCACGTATACCTGAGGTTATGGTCTTCGTGTTCGCAGGGATTTGGTCGCGTTTGCGTAGAGCGGCATCTTAGTTCATTGTGATTGCGGCCGGGGTGATGCAATCGCTTAGGGTAAAAGAGGGGCAAGTTATTTTTGTTGATCGCGATCGCGGGAGGACCCACGCGATCGCGTAAAAGGATAACTAGGCATGACTGTCTCTTTTAATGATAATTTATCCATGACATATCTCATTGTTTCCTCCATTTGCATCACCTTTTGAGCTTGTTGATAGATTTTGAAGAGGATTTCGACGAGAAGTGATTGGAGGTAAGTCTCGAAGGCCTAGAAACACATTTTAATTGAAGAGTCATCCTTTGATTCTCTGAAATTTGGGCTAAAATTGAAGAAACTAGGGCTTGGTTTTTGAAATGTAAATTTGGGATTTTTTTGACCCATTTGAACTCCGATTTTGACGAACTTTATATGTATGGACTCGTGGAGAGATGAGGAATCCGGTGATGTGAATTTTGTAATTTTTTGAGAAGTTGTTCCGCGGATCGAATTTTGCTAACTTTGTATTTTTGGGTGTTTTTCGAGTTCTTTTAATTGGGTTATGTCAAATTAGCCTATTATAACATGTTCCTTGTGGTTTTGGTCAGATTATGCACTCGAGGAGGTCGATTTGCTAGGAAAGCGCAAGGCGAGCTAGGATTTTGGCCGGTTTGAGGTGAGCAGTGGTTATGAATGATATACTGAGGATTTGAAACCCTGTATTTGCACTATGCGGTGCTATGTTGAGATGAAACAAGCGTTGTGTGATGAGCGTGGTGATGTTTCTACTGGGGACTCGGACTTGGTCCTTCCCGATTGATGACTTACTACACATTTTGACTTAGCCTGAGCTTATATCCGTATATTTTGGCTAGTTGCCATGTTTGGGCCTTGTGCCGATCTGTAGAACTCCTAGGGAGCATGTCGAGCTGATTGACCTTACTTTACCTACTGAACACACACCATTTGTCCTGTCCTTAACTGTGAATCATGAAATGAACCAGACATAGTAACTTGCACCCTAAATGAGTAGCACCTTGGGTGGAATACCTTGTCTTAGCCGAGTGGGCCCACGAGGCCAAGTCAATATTGATTGAGAAGGGTCAAGGAGCCCGTAGTGAGGATATTTGATATATACTGGAGCGCGCTCCACGCCGTAGTAGTATATACATATACATGTATTGGATCGGACTGCACGCCGCAGTGATATATTATATGGATCGGACTGCACGCCGCAGTTTTATAGAGTTACGGCTGAAGGAGCCCCTCCGGAGTCTGCACACACCACCAGTGAGCGAAATCGACTATATTTATTGGATCAGGCTGCACGCCGCGGTATTATATATATTATATTGGATTGTACTGCGCGCCACAGTACTATACTTTATATTGGATCGGGCTGCGCGTCGCAGTAGTGTTAGTAAATTGTCGGGCGGAAAAGAGGAGTTTTAATCAGTTTCTTTTTCCTGTTTAGCATATTTTACTGCCTTTACTGCCGATTTTAGAACTGTGTAGTGTTTCTACAGGTTTTTCTTACTTTCAGTAGTTATTTATTGCTATTACTCACTGAGTTGGAGTACTCACTCTACTCCCTACACCTTGTGCGCAGATACTGGGATCCCTAGGCTTAGCTACGACATTTTTCTGTTTCTCAGTTCGGTACCGGAGTTTTCAAGGTAGCTGCTGGCGTCCGCAGGACCTGATTACTCCTCTTACCTATATTTTATTTCTGCATTTACATTTTCCTTTTCATAGGATACTGTTCAGCTGTACTTAGAGACTTTGACTTGTGACACCGGATCCTTTTGGCTGTTATTATTTTTGGTTACGGATTTAGCAGTACTTTTATAATATTAAACTGAGAATTTTATGCAAAACTTGGTAATTTAGGCTAGTGATTTCGCTGGGAATTATCTAAATGGCCGGGCTTGCCTAACAAGGTATTGATTTTGTAAATTAAAATTGCTATTAAATCCGGAAATGGGCTAAAATTACAATTTCATGCAATTTAATTTTAAAAATAATAAATGGACTCATAAATTATGATAAATTCATGTAAGTTAAATTTTTTATGCAAATGTCAGAATAAAATAAACTACTCTCCAAAATAGCAAGTTTTGAGGAATAATTATTGGGATTTATGGTGTAAAATAGGCCATAAATTAGTTTTAAAAATCTTTTAAAATTACAAAATCTTTTGGGATACTCATATATGAATAAATATGTTGTTTTAAGAGTATTTTGAGTATAAAAATATATAAGGAAAAATTGGGTATCAACACCCCCTCCTCTACTCCCCCTCCAATAGCATAGTTAAAAGCTAACTCTTTGCCACAAGTAATACACTTAGCTTTATTTTTTTCTCTTATTTGATTAGAAAAAAAAACGCCAAACAAGAGAAGTTTTGATCCGTTTAGAAGGTTGTCTAGAAAAAGTAGGGGTAGTAGTCAAATAGGGCATCATTTGGATTAGTTGGGTTAACTTCAGCAACATGACTAGTGGGTGTATCATCATCCGGTTATGTTTCATCTAAATCTATTTTCTGCTCATTATCTTCACCAATATTTTTATTACCATAAATATCATTAATATATCCATGATCTATGTGTTCACCACCTCCAACATTATGCACATACTGACTCTCAGTAAATTGGTAAAAAGTATTATCACAATCAAGAATAAGAGCATGTGGAGGGGGTATGGGGTTAGGGTAGGGGAGCCCGGGAATTGGAGGATGAACAGATTGGCCACTAAATTCATCACTCTTGAATTTTTCCTTATTCTTATTTTTTTTAATGAAAATCCGTCTTAATTAATCAAATAATACAAAGGTAAATAAAATAAAAAAAACTATAATATTGAAGACTTGTTGAAAAATTGCGTGGAAGAAGACAACATTCTACAAATCGAAATTTTCACAACAACCATCACATTAGTATCATTCTATGTAATATCATCACAGAGCATGTTATAAACTCTGTGATGATCAGTCAATTCTTAGTTCTTGCGAGTTCTTTCTTTTTACCTGCTTGCTAGTCCAGGAGGCTTTTATTTGCCTCAATAGGATAGCTAAGGTAAGGTCTATGTCGGCTGTGTTATATGGGTAGCATTGTCGGTGTAACCCGCCTTATTTTATTTCTTCTATTTGTTGTAATCTTCTTTTTATTTTATTTATGAAACTTAACCTAGGCATTTGCCTAGTGGACCCAAAAAAAAGAGTGGGAAAGAGTTTATCAAATTGACGAACAACTTATTGAAAATTAATTATCATTGAAGACTAGAATTCTTCAATTCACCAACTTCAAAATTTTTTGCACAAATTGCAACAATAAAGAAACCCATTATAGAAGAAAAATAAAGAGAGATTGACTAAGAGTGATGATTTTGTGAGAAAAAATAAAGAATGAGGGAAAATTTATAATTAAAAGTAGGAAAGATTTGTAATTATAAAATATTTGGGGTTAAAACAAAATTGGGCGAGTTAAATGGCTATTTTAGAAAGCTCAAACTGCTACTTTTATCTTCAAGGCAAGGTTTAAGCCTTAAAAATATGTAATTATTATCAAAAAGGTTGACAATCAAATCCAAAATCTTAAGGCAAGTAAAGTAGCTCAATATCTTTACAAGTTTAATATATAAACTTTATGCAACCCAGTTTACACAGAAATTTTAATGTGTGTGAACAAAATAGAAATAATAACTTGTGTTCTCATTCCAAGAGGTGAGAAATATAGATACATGTACAGATGCTAACTATGAAAAGAACTAAAAGAGGTCCCTACAAATCTGATATTTATATACACTCCTAAGAAAGAGTCAACATGCATTGTATAATAAGTGTCTAGATTTATTCTATTATGAGTGTCTAGATTTATTCTATAATAAGTGTCTATATTCATTCTATAACACTCCCCCCCAAGTTAGAGAATATATAATGATGATGCCCAGCTTGTTATAAAGGTAACCAATTCGAGTACCATTCAATGCTTTAGTGAACAAATCAGCTAGTTGCTCTCTCGTCTTCACGTAGGCAGTGGAAATTAAGAGAGAATTTTCTCACGAATAAAATGACAGTCAACTTCAATATGCTTGGTTCTTTCATGATACACTGATTTGAGGCAGTACTGAGCACAGCTTTATTGTCACACCAGAGCTTTGATGGAGTAGGATGCTTCAACCCTATTTTAATTAAAAGATGGTGTATTCACATTATCTCACATGTTGATTGTGCCATAGATCTATACTCTAATTCTGCACTGGACCGAGATAAAACATTCTATTTCTTACTTCTTCATGATATCATGTTTCCACCAACATATACACAGTAACCAGTAGTAGATCTTTCGTCAATGTTGGATCCAACCCAATCTGCATCTGCAAAACAATCAATGCGGGAATTCCCGTTGTTGCTATATAGTATGCCAAGTCTAGGAGCTCCTTTTAATTAACATAGGATCTACTCCAAAGCCTCCCAATGTTTGATTGTGGGCGCGGACAACCATGCTTACTACAAAAGCAATATCTGGACGAGTCACAATGAGATAGTTTAATCTCTCAATTAACCTCCTACATCTATCCGGATCATTAAATAGCTCTCCATTATATTTAATAAGATGCAAATTAGGAACCACTGGAGTACTGCAAGGCTTGGCAGCCAACTTACTAGTTTTTGCCAGTAAGTCAAAAATATACTTTCGCAGAGATAGAAGGTGACGACCCGACCCGCTGTCACGTGAGTGACCACCCCATTTTCCCCGTTTTATGCTTCTATATGTTTCATTATATGTGTTTGTACAGTTTGAGGTGATTCGCACAGAGTTTGGTTGGAATTGAGACAATTAGTCTCTTTAAGAGAAGGATAGATTGGAAAAGTCAACTGGATGTTGACTTATGAGTTATAAGGTTCGGAATGGATTTCCGACGATTTGGATAGTTTCGGGTGGTGATTTATGACTTAGGAGAGAGATCAGAATTGAGTTTGGAGGCGCGGTGTAGAATCAGGCTTGAATTGGCGAAGTTTGAATTTTGGTGGGTTCTGGTTGATAGGTGAGATTTTGGTCCGAGAGTCTGAATGGAATTTCGAGAGTTGCACTAGCTTCTTTAGGTGATTTTGGATAAGTTTGCAAATATTCAGGTCATTCCGATGTCGTTTGGTCGGGTTTTTGATGGAATATGAGTTCCGGAAGTTCTTAAGAAATTTAGGCTTGGATTTGAGGAATTTGGTGATTTTTGATGTTAATAATAGTTTTCTTATGGCTCGAGCAAGTTTAATAAAGGTAATAGGTCATGTTTGTTCTTTTGGTTGAGGTCCCGAGGGCCTCGGGGTGGTTTTGGGTGGTCAATCGGAGAGTGTTTGGTTTTTGGGAGTTGCAGAAATCAGCAGAAATGTTGCAGAGGATTTTCCTTTATGCAATATGAGAGGTATTGCGATCGCATAGGAGGCTGGGAGAGTGGTCTCTTTTTGTGCTATGAGATCGCACAACGGGGTATGCATTCGCATAGAGTTGTTGGGCCTAGGGTTCCTGGCAATGGTGTGTTCTATGCAATCGCATGGGTGTTGTGCGATCGCATAGTGTTATTTTGGGAAGGGGGAAGATTGTGCTATGCGATCTCAATGGATGTGATGCGATTGCATAGAGTAATAAATGGGCAGACATAATGATTTTAAGTGTTATTTCATCTGCGACCTATCTCATTTTTCCTCAATTGTTTCACCACCTTGGGAGCTTGTTGGTAGATTTTGAAGGGGTTTTGACGGGAATCGATTGGAGGTAAGTGTTATGAGCTTAATACATGATTTTGTTGAAGAATCATCCATTAATTCTCTTAATTTGGGTATAGAACTAAAGAAACTAGGGCTTGAGTTTTGATTAAATGGAGATTTGATAGGTCATTTGAGCTCGGATTTGGGAGTTCTTGGTATGTATGAACTCGTGGAGAGACGAGGATTCCGGAAATGTAAGTTTTGTAATTTTTTGAGAAGCGATCCTGGGGCTTGGGTTTTGCTAGTTTTGAGGTTCTTGCCATAATTTGATTGTTTTTGATTGGATATTGTCCCATTTGCATATTATGATATATTTGTACTGATATTGGTTATATTTGACACGCGTGGAGGCCAATTTGTGGGGAAAAGACATCGCGAGCTTGGGATTTCGCCGGTTCGAGGTGAGTAATGCTTGGGAATGATATTCTGAGGGTTTGAAACCCCGGATTTGCACATCCTAGTGCTATACAATGGTGACTTGCACGCTGGACCTGAGCGTGGGGTAGATCACCGTTGGGGATTGTGACTTGATCGATCCCAGTTGTTGGTTTTTTACCGCGAAATTGTAAAGGATTTATTTTTATCATTATGACTTCGGCTCATTTCCTTACTTGGGGCTTATTACCAATTATTTGAACTCTTTACAAACTATCATCACAGTTTTCCAACTATTTGAAAGATTATATGAACTCCGTCTATGTGATTTATACTGTTTCATGAACTCAGCTATATTTTTTCTCAAAAGTGGAGTTTTAACTGATATTTGAACTATTGTTTGAGATGAGTATTATTGTTTTACGGATGCCCGAGGGGCTTCTGACTATTTTGGACAGATTGAGGCTGAGGGCCATATGTGAGGGCATGAAGAGTGATGTAAGGAGGCTTTCAGGCCTCAAGTGTTATGTGTGCATATGCATATACATGCATGGATCGGACTACACGCCGTAGTAGCATATTGCATGGATAGAGCTACACGCTGCAGCATCATATATATTAAATTGGATCGGGCTGCGCGCCGCAACATTATTTATATTATATTGGATCGGGCTGCACGCCGCAGCATTATACATATTGGATCTGGCTGCACGCCTCAGCATTTTATATATATTATATTGGATCAGGCTACACGCCACAGCATTATACATATTGGATCGGGCTGTACGCCGCAGCGTTATATATATTATATTGGATCGGGCTGCACACCACAACATTTTTATGCTTGGATTGTAAGATCCCCTCCGGAGTCTGTATACACCCCCAGTGAGCACAGGGTACCCATGGATCGGGCTACGCGCCGTAACGTTCATGTGCATTGCATTGCATTCACGCATTCACTCCTGTTTGTACTACGTGGGAAGACATTTAGCACTCATATATAATTAGCATACATATTGTTACTTGCCTTGTTGACCAAATACCCTTGTGTTAAATGTTAAGGAGTGTTGAGCCCGAGAGGCTGACGTTATATGTTGTGAGTTGGGAGTGAGCCCGCGGGGCTGATAATGTACTGAGAGTTGATATTGAACCCGAGGGGCAGGTTTCTGACTGCTTCCCACTTGTTGAAATTACCTTTGCAACTGTTGAAAAAGCATATATTAAAAGAGATTTTGAAATGATCTTGAGATTTTCTAAAGGAATTTTCATAGTATTTCGGTTTTTTCTAAAAAAAAGGTTGTCATGTCTTTTGTAGCAGTTTGGTGTGCTCACATGTGTTTCCTTATCGCGCAGATATTATTCTTTTTCATTACCACTAAGTTGGAAGTACTCACTTTACACCCTGCACCTCGCATGCAGTTGCAGGTATTGTTCACCCGGTAGCGTGTTAGTAGCGGATTGAAGGTATTGCTATCGTAGCTAAGCTAGGTGATCACTGGTGTTTGCAGCACCGAGATTCTTCTTCTTCTTGATTCCCAGATTTTATTTCTCTATGTGTTATAGATTTTTAAATTTTGATGAAGGCATTCCTAGATGCTCGCGACTTGTGACAGCGCGGTCGGGCTGCATTGGGTTGTATTTATATTGATTAATAACATTAATTCATATTTGAACTGTTATATAACTGACTAACTACTTTAAGTGGTGTTCTGAAATGGTCTGGATGGCCTTGTCTTCACGAGAGGCGCCATCACGACCGAATTTTGGAAATTGGTCGTGACAAGTTGGTGTCAGAGCCTAGGTTACTGGGTCTCACAAGTCATAAGCAGGGTTAGTAGAGTCTCTCGGATCGACACGGAGACGTCTGTATTTATCCTCGAGAGGCTGCAAAACCTTTTAGGAAAACTTTCCATTCTTGGAATTCTTATCGTGCGTACTTGACTCAGTTTGAGATAACTCTTTTAAATTCATTCCACACGTCTGTATGCGCACATGAGCACTCAGTAGATATGTGCCTTGATTGTTTGTGCTTCCCCGATGCAGGGGTGAGAAGTAATCTACGTGAGTTCATGTTGGGCCAGTCTGGAGGACTTGAGGCCGGATATTTGCCTGTAGCTTAAGCACCGAGGTGCCGATTGTGCGAGCAAGTGTTTTGAACTTATGTGTTCAGTGTTTTTCTAATTAGCCGGAATGGCAGCTGGATATCCATGTGATGAGTATGTCAGTACTGCGAGGGGTATCTATGTGATCTTGGTAGTGGCGAAAGAGTCTGCTGAAAAATAGATGAGCGGTTGAGTGTTCGATTCCTAATGTGCTTTAATGTGCAGTCTGAATTATGGACGCTTGAAGAATATTTCATCTCTCTTAGTTGGAAAGTAAAGTACATTCCATCTGGCAGTATGAGTATAGACTCAGAAAGGCTATTGCAGGTGTAATACATTTATGATGGTGGAAGTTATGTGGAAATATTGATATAACCTGAAGAATGTGGGTTATCTCCTGCGGAGGATTTGGAGAAATATGATCCTTATGTGAATGTATAATATCTCATGCGTAATTGAAGGGTATGTGTTGTATTTTGAAGAATTGGGACGCTTAAGGAAGTGGACTCAGCTGATGTGGAAATGAATGCGAGGTTTGTAGAGAATGTCAGTGTTGGATGATCTGTGTATTCACAAAACTTGTAAATGATTTGAGTTTGATCTCATTGTGGCATCATTCGAGTAAAAGTGATATGAGTTGTTAAGAGTTCCTTAATATATGGCTTCGAGCCAAGTTGAGGAGGTTGTTGTAGTCAGCTGAGTGCATGGTTATGTGCTATGTTGGTTCCATGTTGAGGTATGATGGCGGATCAAGTTTGGTTACAAAAATTGAGCCGAGGATGGCACGTGTGAAGGAAAATTTCTACAAAGGTTATATGGTGCTTTCGAAAAATTTGAGAAAATACTAGGATGTTTTGAGCTGCTATTGATAAAGAATGCTCGGTGCATAAAGAAGAAAAATGGTTGTTTGTATCTGTATGAAATCATGTTCTGCGGTGTCTGAGTACTAATAAGGCACGAGTGGTTCCGTTCATTTAGGGCAGGTGAATTACAGCTGCATAAGAGTGGATGACTCTCGAGAATGGTTTTACTATGTTCAAGATTTTGCATGTATCAATTAGGTGTCTTAAATTTGTGTATGTGGCTAAAGACTGTGTTTCATTAGAAAGATAAATACTTGTGGTATTTTATGTTAATCATGAAATTCTATGTATACGTATCTGGAAGGTAATGGTAGCGAATTCAGATTCGCAGGAAGTTCTTCAAGGTAAAGCATTCAGGAATATTGTATTTCTGGGAAGCGTTCGAGAGGGTATTCAGTGGCCTATGGGTCTTAGATAGTGTGGTCTTATGTGCGAGTCTCGTGTAGTAACCTGAGTTGAGGTATTGTGGTGCTACAGCGAGGGAGAATATTAAATTGATGATGAATCAGGAAGGAAATTAGATAAATGGAATAGCTTGATAATAAACCGAATCGGTCTGGTAAGGGTATGATTAATTCTTGTATGTGTTCGAGGTAATGAGCCTTACGGGTATTGTGCAGCAAAGCTTTAAGTGTTGGTAGTTTGCTTAACTTGTTTTGGGTAAAATGATTCAGTCCTTGAAGTTTAGCGTGTGCAATGGAATTGGGAGAAAGAGTTCTTGATGTGTTTTACGGTGGTTTAAAAATGAGTATATTTCCTATGGGTATGCGAAGCATGGAGTGTGTAATAATTTTTCTCCTATATGGGATCTTGAAAGTTCTTGACTAGTTGAGTGCGTCGATGTCTGTGGCACATGAGAGAGATAGAAGTCCTCATGTTACCCTAGAGTGGTATACTCTATGTGCTATGATATGAAGAATTGAGATTTGCGTGTTCAAGGTTTTGGTTTAGTTCATAATGGGAAATCATTAAATTCTTGAGTAGCATGGTCAGCTACAGGTGAGTAAAGAATCGATCTCCAGATGATTAAGGTGATGTAAATTGATGATACGTTGGTAGTATTGCGACATTCTCTAGTTGGATCGACTGCGGATATTTGAGTTTGTTGATGGCCTAGGAAATTTTGAATATCTTTCATGGTATGAATAGATACTTGGTGTGTGTTATGTATTCGTACGGCGGAGTGTGGGATCAGGCACAGTAGTTCATACGTTATATGTGTTGGAGACTAGAAGTTCTCGTGACCCGACCATGTGGTGGTTTCGGGTCGTGTGTATCAACATCGTCTAGAAGTTGTTGGAAACCGGAGGTCCAAGTGGGTCTTTCTTTGCTTGGTATGTTAAATGTGGGTTATGATATTAGATTGCAGACTGGTTGTTCCAATGGCAGGTTGTCTAGACTAATGGGTTATGGGCTATGTTGGAAAATGCCACAGGCTTCGTGGCAAGGTGCATCAGATTATGTTCTAGCATGGTAGCTTGTATTCCCGAGTCCAGCAGTCGGGTGGCAAGTATTGCTTGTTTAATTGGGCCTTCGTGGTGAATGTTAGTGCAGAGGTTTCTACCATTGATTCAGTTCCGGCATTGAGGGACTTTTCTGATGTGTTTTTTGCGGCCGGGCATAAGGCTACATGTGTTTATTGTAATGAGAAAATTTGGCTCGATGTGCATCTCTTTTTGTGAGATATATGTGCGTATCGGGTGGCACGACGCCACAGGTATGTTATCTGGACTGGGTAGCGCGCCGCAACAGTATGATGTGGAGAATAGTTTTCTATATGTTACTATGCATGCCTTGCTTCCTGGTTCCTGAGGAAAATCTGTATTGGGTGTTGCTCAGTGAATAGCGCATCGGTTGTGTCCTTTCAAGATTGAATAGAGTATATCACTTGCTTCACCGTAGGTGTGATGGATTGCTGGGTTTCAGACCTCAATCTGCGCGTGGGTGTCTGTGTTGAGCATGGTGACTTGAGGTGCTTCATAGGTAATACTATTTGGATAGGATCGTGCGTTGTAGCAAGGCCACGTGAAGTTATGGCCTTTCGAGGAGAATTCAAGTACTCTATTTCTATGATGTGAGACGGCATCTCAGTTTTTTGTTGTAATGGTGCTATTGAGCTTGAGGTACAGCTTTTTCATTGAGTCATTGTCATGATTTGAGTATGTTTAGAATGCTTCTCATTGGTGCGTGCATTGCGTAAGTTGTGTCTTAGGCCTGTGTCAAGGTGTCATATCACCAGAGGGGTGGTTAGAGTCGAAGTGATCATTGGAGTCATTAATGAGCATGAACCAATTTGATTTCAGCTTGTTAGAAAGGTAATATCGAGGTTTGGCTCGGAAATCTGTTGCAGTATCAGTCAAGAGGGAAATGGATTCATAAATGGTTGATCTGAGAGATGGGTTCGGTATATCGCGTGTTTCAGTTACCGTTGGCAGTAAATGGAAGTGTGGGAATAAGACTCCATCTAACAAGAGATTTTTCTATCGATATTAGTTGTTGAGGGAAACTGTTGTGAATAAAAGTTATCGCTGCATGTGTTCGAGTTATGTGTGGATATCATATGATTGCAGCCGAGGTTGCACGTATAGATTATTACAGTTGGTCCGGGTTTAATTTAATATAGACGGAGGCTCGGATCTTGTGTATTACTTCAGAAAGCGCAATGCGGTCCTATGGTTTATGGGTTAGATGGACTGTGAAATTTCAGCTATGTCATGTTGTCAGACCTATAAGAGATAGGGTGCCGTGGGATCACCCCGAGTATATGCTTGGTAAAATCATTCAGCTATTGGTTGGCTTCTAGAAAACTCTGGGTATGCTCGAGGACAAGCGTTTCTTTAAGTTTGGAGGATGTGACGACCCGAACCGCTGTCACGTGATTTACTGCCCCGTTTTCCCCGCTTTATGCTTCTATATGTTTCATCATATGTGTTTGTATAGTTTGAGGTGATTCGGACAGAGTTTGGTTGGAATTGAGACAATTAGTCTCCATAAGAGAAGGCTAGATTGGAAAAGTCAACCGGATATTGACTTATGAGTTATAGGGCTCGGAATGGATTTTTGATGATTTTGCTAGTTTCGGGTGGTGATTTATGACTTAGGAGAGCGATCGAAATTGAATTTGGAGGCTCGGTGTAGAATTAGGATTGAATTGGCAAAGAAGACCTCAGATCAATAAGAGCATAGCAATCAACTGTCTGAACAGATAAGATACCTGTGACAACATCTGGGGAAGCCTCGGCACTCTGACGGCCACTCAATGCATAAAACCTGCTGGGTCCTCCCCTACCATGAGCTCCACCTTTGGCTGCATCACGCCCTGTTGGGGCTAGATGGCGCACTGATGACGTAGAAATTGATGAACTGGAGGGCTGAGCATGGCCCCCACCTACGCCCTACCTGGGTGCACGGCAGTCTCGCTGCACATGACCTCTCACTCCACAATTGTAGCACACTGGAGCATCCAAGTAACAAGCCTCTGTATGAAATCTCCCACACTTAGGGCATATACCCCCTGCTGTCGAGGTCTCATCCCCGAATGACTGAACTAGCGGAACCTCCTGCTGCCTGAACCTGGCCCTGAAAGGCCACTCTGCTGGGAACGGTGCACGGATGGTGGTGCACTAACTGAGGACTGAGCATAAGACAAACACGAACCTGATAACCCTCTCCCTGGAGCTGACCTCCCTGATTGACACATAGACCAGGCCCTGCTGCTACTCTCCCTGTCGGCCCGAATCTTCAACTTCCTGGCCTCTTTGGCCTGAGCAAAACCCACGATCTTTCCATAATTCATGTCTGAATGCAAAGTCGCTGTTGCAGCTTCATTTACCACCAAAGAGCTGAGACCCTGAGCGAATCGCCGAACTCTGGCCTCCATTGTCGATACCAACTGAGGAGCATACTTGGACAACCTCACGAACTCCATATGATATTCCCAAACACTCATTCTACCCTGCTTAAGAACTTCAAACTCGATGGCATGGGTTTCCATCGTCTCGGTAGGCAAGAAGTGGTCCATGAAGGCATCCACGAACTCATCCCATCTAGCTGGAGGGCTCCCCTCCTCACGGGAATCCTCCCACATCTCAAACTATGAACGAGCAGCTCCCTTCAACCTATACGAAGCCAATTCTACCCCCTTCTGTCTATGTTGCTTCCATTACTCGAAGGGTCTTGTACATCTCATCAAGGAATTCCTGTGGATCGGCCTCTGGGTCTGTACCTGAGAACTCTGGAGGGAACAATTGCAGAAATTGATGAACTCTAGAGCTGGAGGAATCTCCCTGTCCACTGGAGGACACAGGGGCACCATGTGATCTTCGGCCCTGATCGGCCACTAACTGGGTCAACATACGGATAGCTCTCCTAAGGTCCCCATCAAAGTGGCCGGGATCGGAAGCCAGAGCAACATCAGGATTAGGGGCATTGGCAGGACGGATAGTGGCACCCTCGGCCGCCGCTGGAACAAGATCGCTTGGACTAGGAACAGATGGAGCATGCAAGTTCAGAACTAGGGGATAATTCTCCCCCACGGCAGTCGGCACATGATCCACAGCCGCACTAGAAGAGGCATTGGCCCCTAGACCGGATCTAGCTTTCTTCTTAGGTGCCATAACTGAAAATTGGAAAATAGAGCACGATTTAGACATAACATCACTTCACCGCACGAACTTGGAATATCAAAGAAGAGGATAGTTTTTCCTAAATGACCGTGTAGCCCCCAACTTATAGATGTGTCGACAACACATCGATAAGAAGAGCTCTACTAGGCACGGCTGCGAGACATCCTAGGACTCCTTCAAAACCTATGGCTCTGATACCTAGCTTGTCACGCCCTAAATCCGTGGGCATGACCGGCACTCAACCAGGTATCCTCAGTCGAGTGGACCTGGGTGCCTTTCCTATTCCCCATGCGTTACCCCACAACATTCAATTATAGTTAACCAGAAGATACCAAATTTCAATTAGAAGAACGTAGGATTTCTCTTTTATAACCACACATTATGATTAACAGGGGACATCTTTTATAAAACTTATATTTGATTAGCAAGTTACGTGGTACACAAGTTTACACCGCCCAACATATACTTATACATAAGTCCTGACCCACATACCACTGTCTACGGAGCCTCTACGAGAATGATAGTACAACACTTGCCGGTGACAAGGCCCAGGCTATTCCTTTACCAAAAGATACAAACTCCAAAATACAACAACAGGAGTGGCGTAGGCCACACATGGCCCCTGAAGGAAAGGGACTCACCAAACATGAATACTGTCGATAGAGAGGAGGAGGAGGAACTACGAATCCACCTACCATCATAACACGAATGTAGTGCCTCCGGCAAAATGGACGTCAGTACACTTCAATTGTACTGGCGTGGATAAACTAACGTTGTCCCAAGTAAACTCAAGCCAAATTGCATGAACAAGTGTAGAACTGAACAACAATATTACAAGTACAACCAGGAAGCAACAACCAAATATTTCACAACAATTATTCACGTAGTCATATAAAGGGGCAATCACTGCCCCACGGGTTACAAACTCTCCTACTGCCTCCTTTCACATTTTCACATTTATCATTTCATGATTCATATTCATATCAATAGTGATATTGGATCACATTTCCACCCTTATTGCCTCGTCCACCCTTATTACCTCGGCCACCCTTATCACCCCAACCCACACCTTATTTCACCGTGTTGCGGCGCGAAACCCAACCCCTCCTGACAGTTTTCAATTCACAACAATAAACAGCACAACAACAAGTACAAGAAATCAACCATGGCACTTTGTAAAAATAATTCCACAACAACGGTATTAACATCCCACAACTAGCAACAACAATTTCCCTCATGTTCATCAAAGTTGATACACAATTTAGATCATCACAACAATTTTTCACAACTAACCACACACATTATTCCACAATATTTCCATTTCAAGTGTTCCACATTGTTTCCATTTCCATTATTCCACATTGTTTCCATTTTTCCATTGTTCCACATTGTTTCCATTTCCCGTTATTCCACATTATTTCCGTTTTCGTTGTTCCAATTACAAGTTCCACAATATTCACCACAAGGTACTACCACACAATATGTACAAGACGAAAGCTTAACAATGATTTTCACATGAATATCAACTATCAACAATTTCACAACTAGCATAGGCGATTTCACGAGGATCACAGTTAGCCATACATACCTGGAATTGAATATGATATTTAACCTCTACTTCAATTCATCAAGCAATCAAGAAGGATAAATCTAGTTCATGATTAATACATAGACCTTTAGAATAGGAATTCACAATTTACTACCCAGTTCTCGTTTTACAAGATTTTTGGGTTTTGAAGACATACATGTGGATTTCTAACAAGAATTTTCAAAATCAAAGTATGAAACTCCCTCCCCAAACCTGAGTTCAAAAATTAGGGGAAAAAGGTTAGGGATTTTACCTTGAAATCAGTGGAGAAGGCAGATGCTCAAGATTTCCCGGGCTTTGATGATTTTCAAAAGATCAATTGATGAAGAAATAGCTTTCTCTCTCTAGAACCCTCTATTCCTCTCTCTTATTTTGTTCAGAAAATGGGTTAAAAATCAGAGATGGGGTGTTTTATTAAAAGAGGGGTCGGGTTTAGAATTTTAGAAAATAATTGAGCGCACACGATGTGCGACGCCTATTTGCGATTGCAGAACTGACATGCGGTCCACATAATGGACTGCAGAAATGGCTCAAGTTTCAAACCTCTCGGGTTGAGAATGCAGTGACTATGCGGTCCTAATTTGCGTTCTACGGTCGCAGAATGCACCGCATAACTGACCTTTGAATTTCTTCAGAGACAATATGCGATCACTCTGAGGTCCGCATATTGATTATGTGATCACAGATTTGACCGCATTTTAAACATCAAATTTTGGTTGCTCTCTGGTTCATTCTGCGGTAGGATGCGGTCTGCATAGCTGATCTGTGACCGCATTCTAGACCGCATTTTGACACTTATCTAGAAAAGTTAATTCTTTCAATTTTTATAGGCTTAAATCACTACCAAGGGTCCGAACCATAGTAGACATGAAGAACTCTACACATTCATAACACATAATCAGAGTAGACACCACGGTTTACTAAGTTCTGAAACAAAATTATTAACGGGACCTTACAGTCTCCTACAACAAAAATATAACTTGAAAACCCAGATTAGGAAATGCTTCTCCTATTGGTGATGTGTGATTTTCTCAATAGCCTTTGCGTAAGCAGAATTGGAGCATTACACCTGAAAATTTCATCCTTCCAAGCTTTGATATGGACATAGCTTCCATCGTTGTTTCAGACAAAGAGAACTTGTGAGTTTCAACATGGTGGTTGGTGTGTGGCCTTGACTTTGTGGCGGTTGCTCCTTCACTTGCAATGGTAATTTTGATTTCACCTTGAAATACCTTGCTTGTTCCTTGACTAACCTCTTTCTCTGTTACCCTTATCACAAAAATACCTCTTCTTCGTTCAAACCCAATATCCTCCATCTGTTGCATTGCTCATGAACGGATATCTGCCAAATCGTTGTGTTTCACATGATCCCCAAAGCATATAGATTCATTCACCCCTAACCCTCCATTTGTTGCATTGTTCACAAATTGATATATACCAAACCTTTGCACTTCACACGAATCCCAAAGCATGTTATTTGTTACCAACTCGATGAACTTGTCTCTCTTTCTTGACTCATGACACTTTGATGTACTAGCCAGATCTTGTTTTTTGCAATTAGGAAGTTGGTGGCGGATTTTGAAGTCATTTCTCACTTGCTTTGACCAAACAGACTCAGGAAGAGTAAGTAACCAAGACAAAAGGAACAAAGTAAAGGACAATAGAAATAGATGATTCCTAACAAGAAAAACTACAACGTAGAAACCTATTGGATGTGGATACCAACTTTAATGACCTTGAGATGCACTAGTGGCCTATTCTGTTAAGCACATCATATGTTCAGGACTTGTTGTACCTTTTGGCCATGAAACTAGGCTTCAATGCTCCGCTTATCCAATCTGATTTGCAATCCTATTTGACTTGTAGTGCCCAAAGGGTTTTCACCGTGAAGCCTCTCTCATTTTGTTCTTTCTCTCAACTTACCGTCGCCTCAATGTGCCCGTGATGGTTTTCACCTATAAGATTCTCTCATTTTTCTCATCTCCCATCACCTTGTGGTACCCGTGAGGGTTTTTATCAATCTGGCTCGCTCATTTTCATTTTCCATGTTTGGATCGGAGTGCTGCCCCTGACATGAATCACCTTTACCTACTTGACCTGGCATTTCTCGCAAGCTGATTAGAAGGTCTTTCTTTGGATTGTAATGTGGCTTTTGGACAGGGTTAGAAAAGAAGGGTATAAAAGGCTCAAAAACAATTTCAAAATGGGTTAAAATTACAACTTTCGGAATCCAATTTATCAAAACAACCACAACTTCTGCCCATGTTTCTTGCTTGGGGATTTTTGGACTTTTATTTTGGTATGACTAAACCTCATCGAGGCTGCCTACGTACCCTTTCGGGATCAAGTCAAACGTAGTTCATATCACAGAAACTACGTTGTTGTGATTTTCTTTCTCTTCTTTTCTTTCTGTTTTTCTTGCTTTTTTCCTTTCTTTTCTTCATTGTTTCTTTTCTTTCTTTTCTTTCTTCTCTTTCTTTCTTTTCTTTTCTTTACTCTTCTTTTATTTTTCTTTTCTTTTTTCCTTTCCCCTTTTTTTCCTCTCTTTTTCCTTTTCTCTTCTTCTTTTTCTTCTTCTTTTCCCTTTCTTTCCTTTTCTTTCTTCCTCTCTTTTTCCACCTTTTCCCTTTAGCTTATCTCCGGCACTTGCATTTCTTTGATTGTGCCATTAATTCCGAAAGAGGGGTATGAAAGAAAATAAAAACGACTCAAAAGGGGTGACAATGGAAAAAAATATTTGCATAGCAAAACAAAACGCCTTCATCATTTCAACCCTCAAAATATGCGAAGTACAAACAGGTACAATCAAAATACAGAAAATATACACAATATCTCTTGACTGCATCGCAATTGACGGCCATTTCCAACACTTCGTTTCTACATAAGTCTGATGTAATGTGCCATTGGGCCACACTCTTACTCTTATTACCACGACCGGCCCCCTGTCAATTTGGCCAACTTGCTTTTGCGAGGGATTTTTTTTATGTTTTACTTGACCCAGTTTCACATGGTTTGGGCGTCAAACAATCTCACAACGTCCAAATCTATTCTTATTTCCTCAAGTGCCCTCATCATTTTCAGAAATGGTTTCATTGCTTCCCAATTAATATAGCTTTTAAAGACCCGACTGAGAATTATGTGTGCATGTCAGGTCACTAGAACCAACAGGAAAAGAATTGTGAAAAGAAAAGAGAACTAAACAAAAATGACCAGAAATGGCAGAAACAGAGAATTGTATTAAACAGATTATGGAAGGGTTTAACAACAAAACAAGCAACACAACTGGGGTACAATACTAAAACAAACCTAGATAACACTACATAAGATATGACGACTAAAGGAACTAATCACATAAAAGGATAGAAGGGTTTGAATCACAAGACAATATCCGGATTACAACCCTGAAACTAACCCGGACAATATAAATGACAACAAAATAAACCACCAAGACTTCTCTCCAGCTGGCCAAGAGATGAAGCGTCTTTCCAATTACCAACCTCGGCATCTTAGCCACTGAGTTCTGCATCAATAATATTGAGGCGTTCAAATAACTTTTCCAAGCAAATCATATCCTCCATGTGCGTCTCAATATGCACAGGCGGTGGAATTTGGATGGTGTCAGTTGCATCTAAATTTGGCACGACGATGTTGCCTGCATCAATAAGCTCTTGAATTACTTTATTTAGCCTCCAACACTTTTCTGTGTCATGTCCCGGGGCATTTGAGAAATATGCGCATCTTTGGGAAAAGTCCAACTTCTTTGAAAGAGGGCTTGGTATTTTTATCTGAATAGGCTTCAACACGCCCGAACCCTTTAGTCTTTGGAAAAGATTGGCGTATGACTCTCCCAAGGGAGTGTAGACTTTCTTTTTCTGCAACCTTCCTAAATGCCTGCTTTGTCTGGAAACCTGATCCTGGGACGTAGCATTGGGGCGGGATACCTGGTGTACTAGGATATCCGTGGGGCTTAGCAAGAACGGTCACTGCACCCTATCGCCGATGGAAGGAATGACCTGGTGGCTGGACATATGGCCGGATGTTGTTCGGTGGATAGTACTGAGGTGGCTTATGTGGGGTTTGGGGACGTTCACGGGGTCGGCATGGAGGCTGAAAGCATTTACCAAGAATGACCACCGGGCCCTGTCGTTGGCAATGGGAGTGACCTAGTGTTTGGACACCTAATCAGCCATTGTCTGGAGAATATAGCTGAGGTAGCTTAGGTGAAGCTCTGGGACAGGATTGGGATTGGAGTTGAGGCTGAAGACGCTTGTCAGGAACGACCACTGGGATCTGTCGTTGGCGTTGCTCAACAATATCTTTTTATCAATAGAATGAGTATTCTGAGAAACTTGTTCGTTCCATCTGACCCAAAATTCCCTGAAACTTTCCTTGGATTTATTTTCCGTCTGAAATGGAGAGGAATGGTTTGGAACAATGTCTTTGTTGTACTGAAAATGCTGCACAAAATCTTGAGTCATGTAGCCCAACGTGTGCCACTTCCCGACATTTTGACGATCATGCCATTCCAAGGCTGCCCCAGTCAGGCTCTCCCTGAAATACGAGATTAACAACTCATCTTCCTTGCGGGCATTCCTTGTTTTATTGCAATAATCCCTCAAGTGGGCTACTGGATCTCCCCGCCCATCATACAAATTAAACTTTGGCATCTTAAACCCTTCCAGCTTTCTGGACGTCTCGTCCCACCCCACTGTTATATCAAGCTTCGAAGTCTCACCAGGAGACCCAAAATGAAGAGTGTGATGGTATGGACTCGAGATCTTGAAAATTGGTTTTGGAACATAATGTTGGGCATCTGGGACTGCTGGCGGAGGACACCCACTGGCCCAAGCTTTGCGCATTCCGACAATCTGTCTTTTCAACCTCAAAACCTCTTAATTCAACTTAGATTCTGATTTACCCCTAGATGGATCAGTAATACATGTGTTCAACCCTTTGCCAGCCATGACTACCTTGCTTTTCGACCATGTGTTGTATGGATGAGTTACCAAAAACCAACCACCTCAAATTTCTTCACAATTCAAACAAAACATGTTAGAATGGATTAGGTCGACCCTCATTATTAACAACATCTTTTGGCATTTTTCAATTTCTCTTTTCCATTTTTAATTTTTTTTTGTTTTTCCGTTCTTTCTTTTTCTCTCCCTTTTTTTATTTGGCTATGGTCGAATCCTATGTGGATTGCCTACGTATCGTGACCCTGCACGAATCAGACCAGGCGTAGTTCGTGCAAATAAAAGGTAAACGATAATAAAGTATTTTTGGAATTTTCTATTTTCATAATAACAAATAAACTGACCAACTTAATGATGAAATACGGACTCAAAAATCAAACGACCCATATACTCTAATCAAAAGAAATACAAACCTAAAAACAAAATGACAGATTCTGTCCAATATATGTCAATTTTTACCCCAAAATTCGAACGATATTCTCTTGACCACTGACTCTGTTTCTTGTTTTTCAAATTAAAATAAATGACCCGGTATTGCAAACACGGCCTTCCAGCGCCTCGGGGGCAAAGATTTTAAGGATGTGAGGGTCAAAATCAAAATATGACCAAAAGGTGACTGTTTATGCAAAGTCAGCCTTCGGGCGCCCCGTTTGGGGACATTTGGCTATTTTTGATAAAACGGCATCACCTAGTTTATCTATGGCAAAAATTAAAATTTTGACATTGTGTGGCTAGTTTTGTAAAGGGGAGGTTGGACCCGATGAGGGTTTCCTACATATCTCGCGCCCTGTGAAAATCAAACCATGCGTAGTTCAGGCAAATTAGATACGGGCGAGAATTAAAAAACCACTAATTTAGAGAAATTTTTTTTTTCTTTTTGCTTTTTCTTGAAAGATGATGAAAAATGCAAAATCTTTTTGGATTTTCTTTTTCCCTTTTTTTTTGATTTTCTAATTTATGGAAAATGATAAAAGAAGCAAAATCTTTTTTTTAAATTTTTCATGCTTTTTCTAAATAAATAAAAAAATAACTAAATAACTAGGCCTTCATTTCTTTATTTTCACACTTCACCCTCTTTTTCTTCTTTTTCCTTCTTTTACTTTTTTTTTTCTTTTTAATTTTCATTTGCCCTCAACTATCATTGGTCTGCCAAATGACCCTTTTACTCTTGAATAAATGCAACATGTAGCACATAGGATGCATCAAGATGGTCTGTGCATTTCAGGTTGCTTGTCCTTGACGGACCCAGCCCCTGTGTTGAATCCCCTAAGTCAAATGCACATGATGCAAATAAGCGTTCCTACTAGGGATCCGGCATGAAGTTGAGTTATTTTATGTTCAGAACCTGGGTGTTTGTTCTAGACCTAGCTTACCCGAGTGAACAGCTCGAGCCGAGGAAGAGGCGGCAATCCTGGAATACAGAAGCTTCGTCGACTTTGCGACTTATTAGAACCTTGTTCTAAATTGGGATTTGACACTATACAGAAAAGAAGTCATACGACGTACATTCTTATTCATGATTCAGAAGACTCATAAAGGAGATAGGTTTCAACATAGTTTATATACAGTTCACATAATACCAAAGTAGTAAAAAGAAATCAATTAGCACATTGGGCACAGATCATGTAACAAAATAAGATAAAGCCAAACACAACAATTATTCCAAGCTCGAATTCTTAACCTTGAACAAAAGGTTCTGGGTTCTTTCTCCCCAGCAGAGTCGCCAGAGATGTCACACCTCCTTTTTTCCCCTATACACCCCGCAAAGGGCGTAAAGGAGTTTTTCCAATTAAAGGACAATCGGAACGGGATTTGGTTATTATTTATTCAGAGTCGCCACTAGGGATAAGTTTGGATTTTGGTGTCCCAAGTAACCAGTTTATCTTGAATCTCGAACCGAGGAAAACTTCGACTTCCGAATGGAGTCTGCGAACCAGAAATTCCGAATAAGGAATTTTGTTGACCCGAGGAAAGGTGTTAGGCCCCTTCGGATCCCGTGGTTCCACCACGGTCTCTTAAATTGATATGAATGGCTAAAATCTGATTTTAATACATGAAATGCCTATGTGACAATTTTATGCTTAACCGCTTTTATTAAACATAATATTTATTTAAGAGAAAGTGAACGTCGTTTAAAGTGTGTTGTCGGATTGCACCGCATCAAATGAACCCGCAATCCTAGGCACACTCTATTCAACATTTTAGAATTTGGATTTGGGCCGCATAAAATGCCCACCCGTATTTAGGAATGTAATTTATTAAAGTCGCGTCTAATGGAGTCTAACACATTGTAATCTTTTGGGAGGGCCATGAAATTCGCTAAACGGACCTTCCTGATTACCTAAATATCTTTTATACCTTTATTGAGGGTCCCGCAATTTGTACTTTTTGTTGGGCAAGGCTTACCTCATTTTATTTTAAAGGATAAACCTAAGAGGGTAACTATATTTTCTATTTTTGATTTTTGACTCTAATAACGAGAGAAAGATCCCAATTCTTTATATTTAAAATTCGGGCCTTAAGTTCAAGTCCAGGTCCAAACAAAAGGACGAACCTTTTAGTTTAAAACCCGCAACCTAACTTAAAACCCAAATTCCTTTAATCTAATTACGTAGTTCAGTTACAGAATAGCAACCCAATTATACACCGTGCGAAATCATGTTAAGTTATAACCAATTCGATAAGCATACGAGTAGGTAACTACATGACCAATCTCAAAAGCGGAGACAATAGCCAAACAAATCACAGAACCAAACCATCAAGCAAGAGATTAACATTCAGCTAGAACAAAACAAGTAGAGGATTGAAGAGTTAAACCTCAATATAGACGGACAATTGATTGATTCACTACTTTGAACTCGAGATGTAATGAACCGCAGACGGGAACCCCAAATCGGCACCAAAAATCTAAAACCATCAATGAACTCGAATCAACCTCGACTAAACTTCGTTCCCATACTCGAATAAGCAGAAATCAAAACAAATGATGAAACAGAAACAACTTCGTCGATAGATTCAACCTCAATGAGGGAGGGGGCCTTTTCGACTTGAATTAGATACGTGCTGAACATAACCCTTGAACCCGAAGCAGAACTACCACGAACCGACAAACCCAAGCATACTTCGATTCAGCATTCCAACACAAACTTAACGGCATAACTTGAACCATTAACTTTAATTTTGTAAAAACTCATACAGAGACAAACAATCAGATCTAAAGCTGAAATTTCAGTCAAATAATATGCGAAAAAGTGAAATACAACTACTTAAGCACAAGAAACAAGTCTCGAAATTCAGTGACAAGCAAAGAGAACTTTCGAAACCATAAGCTTCATTAAAACATTTCATTAACTAAAGAGAACTTGGAAACCATAAGCTTCATTAAAACATTTCCTTAATGTAACAGTGGAAAGAAATCAGATATACACAGCTCTTGCTTCTGTAATCCATCGAGAAAGAATAACAAAAACTAAGAAAGAACTTTCGACCGGGACTAAAACCTGGAACCTCGACGAACTCAACAAATGACGACCTCGAAAGGATGGTGGTTTTTAGTCGAGCTACGGTGGTGACAGAATGATGTGGTGAAGTTGCAACTGTGTGTGGCTATTTTTTCCGGCGGGCTGGGTCGTTTTGTTCATTGGAAGTTAACGGTTGAAGCTTCTCTTTTGCTCTAGGGGTATCTCATGGTGATGAAGAGGAAGCAACATGGAGAGGGCTCTAGGTTTTCTCCATGAAGAAGATGAGAGAGGTAAAATGGAGAAGATGAAGCAGAAGGGGTCGTTTGGACGTGAGGGAGGACTGGTCGACGCTGGTCGTTTCGTTGTGACAGTAGGGTGGCTGGGTTCAGCTCATTTGGGGTGGTTGCTGGAGGTTGATGATGGAAATGGCTGGAGAAGATGACTGAAGCGGCTGGAGCAGTGACGGGGTGAGGTGGTCGTCCTTGGTGTTATGCGGCTGCCATTGAGATAAAAGTTGCTAGGTTTTTTTGGTTTTTCTTGAGAAAGACGACTGAACAAGAAGAAGCGTGTATGTCCTCCTTCTTTTAATCACTGTAGCGGCTTTCCTCCTAAAATGTAGTCTAGGGTTTTATTTATATAGGTCTAGGTCACTTAAGAAGAATAAGGATACGGGTCTTGGGTGTTGGGTCGGGTGGACCCAGTTTGGGTTGGGTAGGGAGATGAGCTAGTTTAAATGAAGAATGGGTATTGGAGAATTTGGGCTCACTCATCACATGGCCCAATTTCGAGTTTAAGACCAAGCTTTTTAATTTCCTCCTCTTTTTGTTCTCTTTTTCTTTGATTAAAAATCTTAGAAATTAAAAATCTTAAATTAATTTATTTTTATAGAAATTAAGACTCTTTATTTATTTTTAACATTAAAACAACTAATTAACTTAAGACTAAAGAAAAAAATGCTAAGTTTAAAGACCAAAAATAAATATGTAAAAATAAGAATTTTTTAGGATTTTTCTATGATTTAAAAATGTTAAAGTGCATGAAATGCAATAAAGAAAGAAAAATTCCTAAAATTAACAAAAGTTATTTTTGGACTATTTTTAGGAGTTATTTTCATGTAGGGCAAAAATCACGTGCTCGGGTTTGTTATAGAGTAGCCAATAGAATGATAGACAAGTGTATATGTTGTTATACATTAGATTCCATTCTTTGCTGTATAATAGTAATAGTCTGTACAGTCTAGAAATCAAACGAAATATACAGAAAATTTCTTCAACTTTTCTATTCTTTCTTTCATGTATCAGAGCAGCTAGTTCGATCCAGTAATACAATCAATTAATTTATCTATTACATCACCTTTTCACTAGAACAAAATGGGTGACACAACCATCACTGCAAAAACCAACAATGTTACAAAGGTTGTGACTTATGATGTTAATCACCCCGATCCCCTCAATAATTATGATTCTCCAGGTATAACTCTAGTCAATACAGTATTTGATGAAAAAGGATACCCATAATGGAGAAGATCCATTCTCTTGTCAGTGTCAGCTAAGAAGAAGCTTGGGTTCCTCAATGGAGTTTGCAAATCTCCAGATCCAAATTCTCCAAAACTTGCACAATGGTGTTGTACGAATGATCATCTCCTGGATATTTAATGCTCTTTCAAAGGATATTGCAGATAGTGTGATTTATTCCAAAACTGCAAAAGAGCTTTGGGATAGCCTTGAGAAGAGATTTGGGAGATCAAATGGAGCTAAGCTCTATCATCTGCAAAAAGAATTATCAGGATTAGTACAGGGAAATAGTGATATTGCAGGATATTTCACTAAGCTCAAGAGTTTGTGGGATGAATTGTATGATTTGAATGTCATCATATACTGCTCTTGTGTTTGTGTTTTTGAAGGAAAGGCAAAATTAACTAAGTCACTAGAGGATCAGAGGTTGATCCAATTGTTTCCTCATGATGAATCATTTGCCTAGCATGGATGTTGCTTATTCTTACAGGATAAAAATCAAAGGAAAGTCTATGCAAATGCACATTTTAACTCCCAATCAAAGTCATTCATGGCAGCAGGGGAGAACAAAGATCCTAATGCACAACTTCTAGCTAATTTTGTAGCTTTCGTTACTATAGGACAAGGGAAAACCCATCAGAAGTTCAGAAACCAGACACAAATGGGAGCAGTCATAGGACCCAAAATTAACAACTTTGGATAGAGGTTTATTAAGCCTCAGCAG
Organism: Nicotiana benthamiana; assembly: GCA_034376525.1. Classification (NCBI taxonomy): domain Eukaryota; kingdom Viridiplantae; phylum Streptophyta; class Magnoliopsida; order Solanales; family Solanaceae; genus Nicotiana; species Nicotiana benthamiana. The sequence continues at coordinate 80,611,227 of CM067336.1, forward strand.
AAGTTCAAAGCAAAGAAGAAATACAATCCAAATGTGTCATGTACTTACTGTGGAAAAACAGGACATACACAGGAAGATTACTACAGAATCATTGGTTTTACTGATGACTTTAAGTTCACAAATCAGAAAGGATATCATAATAAGATTAAAGGAAATGCAATGGTGATAAATGAAGAGCATGAAAGCCCAGGAGGACAAGGAAATGAACTTAATGGGAATAATTTTGGTCAGCAACTCATCAAAGAACAGGTTGCAGAAATGATGCATATCTATAAGTAAGCAAAGATGGCACAGATAGGAAATATAGAAATCAATATTAATGCAGTAGCAGGTACTATTCTAAAGTGCTCAGGGTCAGTTTTCACTAGTGTAAAATTAGACACCTGGATCATTGATTCAGGTGCCTCAAAGCATATGTTTTGATCCTAATTCTTTCTTGTTTATGTCTCTAATCCCTATACCTTAGAACATCAGTTTACCTAACTCATTCAAGGTGATTGTTACTCATATAGGGAGGATTTCTATTCTGCCTGGTCATATTCTGAACAATGAATTGCATGTTCTATAATTCAAATATAACTTGTTATCTAACCATAGGTTTTGTGTTCAATTCAAATATGATGTGCTTTTTACATCTGTTGAGTGTGTGTTGCAGGGCCTTTTAATAAAGAGTCCTCAAGCATTTGGTGAAGTTAGAGAAGGGCTTTACTTATTGGAACCAAGTAGTATTAATTTTAAAGGTTTATTTAGTAGTGATGTACTTTCAATTCCAAAAAGAAGAAATTCCATTTCAGAGCCTGTTTTTTTTCCTAGTCCAGTCCTAGTCAATATTGTTTCAGATGTTAACCTTTGGCATGTAAGATTGGGTCATCTCCCATTTTCAGCAATGAAACATTTAGATTTCCTTCATTGTAAATCTAATTCTGAGTTTGTTTTTGATGTGTGTCCTAAGGCTAGGCAAACCAGAAGCCCTTTCCCTGTCAGTAAAATAAGTTTCAAACACAAATTTGAACTTATACATATTGATACATGGGGACCTTACAAGCCAAATACTTACAAGGTTTCAGATATTTCTTCACTATAGTAGATTCCTATAGTAGGGGGACATGGACATTTTTATTAAGTGCTAAAAGTAATGCTTTTCCTATGCTTAAATCTATTCTATCTATGGTTGAGAGTCAATTCAATGAGAAAGTGAAAGTGATAAGATCTGGCAACGCACTAGAACTGGGAAAAGGTACACAAGAGGCAGTTTTCCTAGCTTCTCAAGGAATTCTACATCAATTGTCTTGTGTAGCAACTCCCCAACAAAATAGAGTTGTTGAAAGGAAACATAGACATCTCTTGGAAACTGCAAGAGGTTTGATGTTCCAATCAAAGTTACTTATGTCATATTGTGGAGAGTCTATCCAAACTGCCACAAACCTTATTAATCGGATGCCTTCCAGTGTGCTTAAAGGAAAAAAACCATATGAGGTCTTGTTTCAGAAGAAGCCTAAGTATGATTATTTAAGGAATTTTTGATGTCTTTGTTATGCTTCAACATTAGCACAAGGAAGACGAAAGTTTTATGAGAGAGCAACAATCTATGTTTTGCTTGGATACCCCCTTCATCAAAAAGGATATAAGCTACCAGAATTACCAACAGGAAGAGTATTTGTGTCAAGGGATGTCAAGTTTCATGAGACACATTTTCCTTTTTCTATGAAAAGACCTTCACCTCAGCCTATTCCCAAACTCAACCTTCAGTATAGAATACACCTACTCACCCCCACCACATGATCATCTCTCACCTATTTCTTTAGAACCTGAACTTTCAGATAATTTCTTCTTCACCATCACCAAGTTCTTCACCTACACATCACCATCCTTACTTATCTTTGAGTCCAATTTATTTTCCACCTATCCCAGAAACATCACATACTAGATCAGTTGTTCCTGAACCTAAATAGCCTACACCAATGAGAAGGTCAGGAAGGGTTTCCAATCAACCAACCTACCTAAAAGACTATGTGTGCAGTAATATCATGTTCACAGATGTAAGAGCTGCTTGTTTCACTCAACCAACTAAACCTAGAGAGTACTATTTTTCCTCTCTATCTCCCAACAATCAACATGTCATGCAATCAATTTCTACACTTACAGAGCCTAAAAGTTTTGGACAAGCTTGTCAGCATCCAGGTTGGATAGCAGCTATCAGAGATTAAAGCACTAGAAGACAACGATACATAGGATGTAGTTGAGCTACCCAAAGGGAAAAAAGCTCTACCTTGTAAGTGGATGTACAAGGTGAAGCTCTATCAGATAGAAGAGTTAAAAGATTAAAGACAAGGTTGGTGGTCATGGGGGATGTCCAAAGAGAGGGGATAGATTATAGAGAGACATTTTCACCAGTGGTCAAAATGACCATCATAAGATGTTTGCTCATTATTGCAACCAAAAGAGACTGGAATGTGTCTCAATTGGATGTCAAAAATGTATTTTTTCATTGTGATCTTCAGGAGAAGGTGTACATGAAATTTCCTTCAGGTTTAACATCTCTTAGTCCTAAGCATGTTTGTTTACTAAGGAAGTCATTATATGGATTGAAACAAGCATCCTGGCAATGGTATGCCAGGCTTGCAGGGGCTTTGAGTTTTAAGGGGTATTCTTCATTATTAAATGATTACTCTCTATTTTTAAACAAACAGGAAGTCTAATTTCTATACTAGCTATCTAGGTAGATGACATCCTACTAACTGGAGATGATTTGGAAGAGATCAAACACATCAATGATTTTCTAAACACTGAACTCAAAGTCAAAAATCTATGAAGCATACATTATTTTTTAGGGATAGAAAAGGAAGGATTCATTGTGAGTGAAAGAAAATTTACCTTGGACATGCTGAATGCGTTTGAAGTTTCTCACTTGGCTCGAGTTACCTCTCCTCTTGACCCTTCTTCCAAACTTCAAGCTGATAATGGAAGACCTTTGCAAAACCCCACAATGTATCGACATCTAGTTGGGAAGTTAAACTATCTGACTAACACTCGCCCGGATCTTTCCTTTGAAGTTTTCACTCTAAGTCAGTACATGCAGAAACCATGTCTCTCTCACTTCACTGTAGCATTACGAGTGTTGAAATATTTGAGCTTAGATCCGGGACAAGGAATCTTTCTCTCAGCAGCACCATCTTTTTCTTTGCTTACCTTTTGTGATTCTGATTGGGCTTCCTACAAGGATTCAAGAAGGTCTGTAAGTGGATGTTTTATCACATTAGGAGGAGCACCAATTTCTTGGAAATCAAAGAAGTAAATATCAATTTCTTTGTCATCTGCAGAGGAAGAATAAGATCTATGCACAGAGTGAACGCAGAACTTACTTGGATTTTTCGTCTTCTTAAGGATCTGTCTGCACTAGTAAATCTCCTCATACCTCTTCATTCTGATAGCAAAGCAGCCATTCACATCGCCCGTAACCCCGTCTTTCATGAACACACAAAACATGTGGAGATTGATTGCCATTTTGTGCGTCAACAGTTCCTTTCCGGCTTAATTACCCTATCATTTGTTCCTTCTAAAGACCAAGTGGCGGATCTTTTCACAGAACCACTTTCAGGGGTTTCTCACTCAGAGATTTTGAACTAGTTGGGGGTCACCAGGTTACCCTCCCACTTGATGGGGGATATTGGGAACCCATTATAAATTTGGGATTAATGGAGTCTTGCTCAAAGATATAGAAGAAGAAGAAAAAAGAAGAATAGCTCATTTTCACAGAAGGGTAAAATCTGGTCTGTGATTGATGTTCGATACTTTTAATGTCTGAAAATCCTTGTGAAGGTTTTGAGTAGCTGAGATCAAGACACACGGAGGACATCAACGGTAACTAATGCTTTGACCAGCCTTTATAAAGATATTGGGCTTCTATATTATTCTTGGGCTCATATTTATTGGGCTCAATGAATTGATTTATTTGGGCTCACAAGAAGAAGCTGAAGATAAGATTAGTCTTTTTTTATAGTTTTGCACACTTTATTTATTGAGATTTTTACCTAAACATCTAATATAGCAAACCTTATTACCATTATTGTGCCTTGTTTGGTTATTACCCTCATATCCCATATTTTTGTTACATAATATATTCCAAACGGAATATTTGCTGATTTCCCATCCAAAAATAACGCAGATAATTAAGGTAAAAAATAGATTCTTAATAAAGTGTAGCCTAAAATAAGGCCTATCTTAAGGGCTTCTAATTAATCCCACATTGATGTATCCTCATAATTCTTAGGCTATTCTCAACCGCAAGATATTATTGCATTTTTTGTGTTATCTTGGTCTATTTTTTCGTCCAAAACAATTACGCCTCAAGCCTTGTGCACAGAAATCCTTCTTCTCTTCTTTCTGTTTCTTCATCTTTTCTTGTTTCTTCATCTTTTCTTGTTTTGTTTATGCACATTAGTAGCTCTATTATCGATCTGGAAACCCTATTTTTTGGGGGCATTTTTACATTTCTATATCACATAAGAAATTTTTTGTAGTCAATATTTTTTTAATATAAATTATTGTTTAATTATAATACAAATATAATATTTTTTAGATACTCTTAAAAATAATATAACTTTATACAATATTTAAACTGATTTGTAGTTTATTTGTATTTTTTTTGAAGAAATTTTGTTGGTCAAGAGAAAATTTTGTAGTCAATATTTTTTTCAACATAGATTGTTCTTTAATTGTAGTATTAGTAATTTTATAGATACCCTTAAAAACAATACAGCTTTATACAATACTAAAACTGATTTTGTAGTTTATTTCTAGAAATTTTGTAGATGAATAGAAAATTTTGTTATCAATATTTTTTTTCAACATAGATCGTAGTTTAATATATTCTTGTTTGGTGCAGGAAAAAAAAACAAAAAAAGTAGTAGATGTTGAAGTTGTTTCCAGAGAGTTTTAAAAGTGTAGACAATTGTAGTTAAATGTAGTTAATGTTTTATGAAGTATTTCCAGAGAGTTTTAAAAATGTAGATAATTGTAGTTAAATGTAGTTAAATGTAGTTATGAAGTATTTCCAGAGAGTTTTAAAAATGTAGATAATTGTAGTTAAATGTAGTTATGAAGTATTTCCAGAGAGTTTTAAAAATGTAGATAATTGTAGTTAATAGTAGTTAACATTTATATGCCGTTTGTTTGTAGCTGATTTGTAGTTAACTGATTGTTGCTAACATAGTTAACTTATTGACACCTTATTATTTTCTTTTTGATCTTGAATTGTAGGTGAGAGCTTCACAACATATTTTAGTTATTCCAGATTATCGGAATTTGATGTGTAACTGTAATACGTTTTGACGATAATAAAGAAGTTTACTAATATACTTGAGTAATGTAAACTGTTTGCTTATTGTAGTTATATTGTACTGTAAGTGATTTCGAAATGTGTTATCGAATAATAGGTAAAGACAAAATGTTGTAGATAAAGAAAAAACATTTGTAGTTAATTTTCATGAAATCTAAGCAATTAATTACAATATTTGTAGTTATATGAACTTTGTATTATAGGTAATTGTAGTTACCTTTAAAAATGTTATCATTATCAATAGAGTTAAATTCTATACAGAAAATTGGTAGTAAATATCCAAAACATTTACTGTTAAAGCTCCTCAACTATTAATTCACTTAATTCATGAAAATAATATTCAATTGAAATGTATCTTTGTAGTTGAGGGATAAGTTCTACCTACACACTATAAATACTAATAATAATAACAATTAAACCTCAAATCCTAGCAATTTGGAATAATTATATGAATTTTCAATGTCCATATCGCTTCGTTTAAATTCATTAATTTAACACACATAAAAACAACAGAAAATCATTTCTTTTAATTCAAAAGTATAAAAAATTAAAAAGTTCTAATGTTTTTACACAAATTAGAGCCAGTTCTCCTCCCTCTCACTTCCAACCTGCCACAAAGCAAACGAAGAAAAGAAGGAGAAATTTTGATATCGCCTAATAAGAATTAGCAAGCTTGATAATTAATAAGGTTAAAAATCTGTTGGAAGAAAGAGAAAAAAGTGGGGCAAGAAAATATAGAAATATTTTGTTCCACAAATAAAGCCCCTAACAATTTGGAGTAATTAGATCAGATACATATCATTAACAACAGTTAGTTGACACCATAACGTTAAATAATGAATTAAAAGAAAAGAGCTACATGGTGAAAATAATAGAAGTGTAGTACTCTAAGTATCAATTTCTCAGGAGAGGGCTTAAAGAGGAGCTGAAAATTTAAGTAGTCAAATTTAAAAACGAAGAGGTTGGATTATTTCTACTCAAACTGAGGAGGAAAAATGGTTTGAGAACGTGTAAAAAAAATAAATATGAAAAGATTTTGTTCCACAAATCAAGCCTCTAATTAATAGTTTGAAAAGATTTTGTTCCACAAATCAAGCAAATAATTAATGAGTTGATCATTAACCTTAAATATAATTTTGGTACATAAATTAAAAGGTGGTATACTTAAATGTAATAAACACAAACCTTAAACATGGGTGGTTATAAGATTTACTATATGGGATGTACATGTAAAATCCCTTATTTATTTTGTAAATAACATGTGGGTTTGTTATAGAGTAGCCAATAGAACGATAGACAAGTGTACAGATAATTCTATCTTAGATTCCATTTTTTGCTGTATAAAAGGAATGGTCTGTACAATCTAGAAATCAATCGAAATATACAGAAAATTTCTTCAACTTTTCTATTCTTTCTTTCATCCAACGCCAAAGAGGAAACCAAAAAAAAATATGGGACAAAAAGCAACCAGTTAGGGATTATGGAATTTTTCATCCCCGTCACTTCAGACATGTTGCCCACTTGACTACTTATACATCCAACCAAATTAAATCATATAAAATGAAAAGAAAATCACAAATAAATGACACCCCCTTTGAATACCCCAAAACCTATTCTAAATAATATAATCTAATCCTAATTAAATTAAAATCTACATACGTCAACCCCAAATCTTCTTTTCCTTAAACGAAAGAATTTTTTTAAGCAAAGCTTGTCGATTCTTTTATCGGAGTATTATTTTAAAATTTTAATATGGTAAATATTCTAATGAATCTTACTGTTTTTTTTCACCATTTTCCAAAAAGTGTACGGATTGTGACAGGTGAAAAAGAAGAGGAAACAAGTAGAAGAAATGTAAACGTCAGCTGAAGATTTGGATTATGCTCTCAACTAGTATAATTTGCCCTTAAAGACTCATCATAAGTTTCTATTTGCTTAATACTACTAGTACTAGTATATAAAGTCAAAGGGCCACCTTAATCAATCTTTTACCAGTTGCCTTTATTATGATTATATTCTTATCGCTCCATATCTTAGTTGGGATTTTCTCTAAAAGACCTCAAATTCTTACGATGAGGGACAACTCAACAAAAAGGTTACTCTATGAAGTGTCGATCATTTTTGAAAATCTAGAACTCTTAGATTTGTTAAGCAATTATATTACATTCTTTCGGTTTCCGTTTAATGCTTGGTATCCATATTAAAGGCTATTTAAATCTGAATTCATGCTGGAAAATTTAACATTGTAAGGTAAAATATTCTCTAACAAAAGCAATTTCATATCAGAACTCGAATCAAAAACCTCTAATAAGAATAAATAAGTATTTGCCACTCTACAACAATCATAACTAATTGCAATGTAAGATATATGGATTTATATCTAGATATATGGACTTATATCTACACACATATGAACAATATATGGATAATTATATGTTATGTGCTATCTTTTGGTTTGGCCTAATTATGTGGTTTTATGGACATTATGTTAAGGGGGCCAATGTATTGTCATACTAAAGTGTAGGACTAATGTGTAGATACCCAAAAGGGTAACCTTAGTTTATGATGGGCTAACTAAGGTTACAAATGTAACTATAGTTACATGAATGCTTGTGACTCTTGAGTTTTGTAACTCTTGCAAGACATAACTCAAGACATAACTTTTGTCTTGTAACTCTTGTCTCTTGGGTTATGTAACTCCTAGAGTTATAAAGTGGGGTTATGGTTCCCATTCTTTAGCAAGACAAGTTCTTCTTCTTCCCATTGAATCAAGAACCATATTGTCCATTGTCTTGCAAATAGGGTGGAAAACCATATACCAAATTTGATTATTGTCATAACCTTTACTATTGTGAACAATTCACATATATTGTTTTAAGTCTTGTGAGGCATTTGTGGTGATATACAACTTCAAGAAACTTGAAGGAAGGATCAAGGAATTCACAAGAACATAAGGACAATCTTCAAAGGAGGTTCATCAAATTCCACATATGGATTCAGGTTAGCTTCCGCTCATATAGTTGTAATTCCGGATTATTCAATATGAAGGTTGTTGTCTTTAGTAGGAATCATAATCCTAACAATTGGTATCAGAGCCACCCTTCATTTTGGATAATTTGGATGTTCATAAGGTTCATGTTATATTAGGATTCATGTTAAAGTATAATTAGAATTTTGTTTATGAAATTCTACCATGAAATAGCATGATAGCATGATCTTATGAATGTTATGATTTGATTCAGTTTGATGTTTTTATATCATGTTAAAACGTTGTATATAGCATGATTTAGTTGGTAAATAACATGTTTTCATGTTTAAAGATTCATGTTAAAAATCATGTTATAATTCAGAAAAAGTATACACTGTACAATCGCTTGTATAGACTCCAGTGAGATGAAATGTTTTTAAAGTATACCTGACAATCGATTGTCTGGATTTGAAAATCGATTGTCTGGTCCAGTAACTTAGAAAAATTTTTCCTTGTCACATCCAGTGACTTAAAATTTTTCCAGAAAAAACCAAACAATCGATTGTCTGTTTTGACAATCGATTGTCTGGTCCAGTAACTTAGAAAAATTTTTCCTTGTCACATCCAGTGACTTAAAATTTTTTCAGAAAAAACCAAACAATCGATTGTCTGTGTTGACAATCGATTGTCTGGTCCAGTAAAGTTTAAGAAAAACGTTTCAACTCTCTTAAGTTTCAGTGAATGTTAATTGTTTTATAGTCCATCAATTCTTATATATTATAGAATTGTCCAATTCAGTAAACAACAATTAATATTCAAGTGTTACACATCCAATCATGTAACACATTAAGTTGAGATTCATAAAATGGCTTAAGGAACTAAAGTTTATAGCATCTAATATTTTAGTTATTCAATTGAAGCACTATGTTGCCAAAGTAACCTCTATTGTGTAGATTGATTAATTTTAAAATATAAGATGACTGTGGATGTTAGTCTTCCATGCGTTTAACACCGGCCCAAAGGAAGGTGTTATTTGGCAGGAATTCGAACATTCTTGTGGTGGTAAATATGAGACGATTATTTGGTTTTCCATGTGAATATTAAATCGGCCCAAAGGAAGGCTTAATATTTGACAGGAGTTTATTGTCAATATTTGATTACTACACCAAGAGTACCACTTACAAGTTCATTTTCTGTCCAAAGACTAAAATCAATGTTGTGCTAGGTATCTTGTAATGGGATTTGCCTATTTTGAATCTGTAAACTAAAGTTAAAGTAATTGTAAGCATGTATTAAGTTATCCTTGTTCTATATTCAGTGAATTCTTCAGCTGCTTCGATATCTGCAAATATAAACAGCATCCCTGTGCTTAACGGCACTAACTTTAAGGAATGGAAAGAGAACGTCATGATCGTTCTAGGTTGCATGGATCTTGACTTAGCACTTCGGACCGAGCAACCTACTCCTCTTAAGGATACATCCTCTCCTGATGACAGGAGGGTGATGGAGAAGTGGGAACGCTCGAATCGCATGAGTCTCATGATCATGAAGCGTGCAATCCCAGAATCATTCAGGGGCACTATGAATGATGAACCCAATGCCAAAGTTTTCCTTGAAAACCTCGAACAGCGTTTTATTCAAAACGAAAAGGCGGAAACAAGTACACTATTGAGTAAACTTGTTTCCATGAGGTATAAGGGCAAGGGAAACATTAGGGAGTACAATATGGAAATGTCTCATCTTGCTTCGAAACTAAAGTCACTCAAGCTGGATTTACCTGAGGAACTGCTTGTGTACTTTGTTTTGATATCTCTTCCTGCACACTTTAATCAGTTTAAGGTCAGTTATAACTGCCTGAAGGAGAAATGGTCTCTTAACGAGCTCATTTCACACTGTGTGCAAGAAGAGGAAAGGATAAAGCTAGATAAGACAGAAAGTGCTCATTTGGCATCCTCTTCTAAGGAAACTAAGAAGAGGAAGGGTAAGGAAGTTGCAGTTGCAAAGCCCAAGAATAAGCAACATAAGGAACCTAAGGTTGAAATCACTGCATTAGGTTGCTTCTTCTGTAAGGGGACTAATCATGTGAAGAAGGATTGTACCAAGTACCATGCCTGGCGTGCGAAAAAAGGTACACTTCTTTCTCTTGTTTGTTCTGAAGTTAATTTAATTTCAGTACCTAAGGATACTTGGTGGGTAGATTCTGCTGCTACTACTCATATAAGTATATCAATGCAGGGTTGCCTGAACTGCCGAAAACCAAATGATGGTGAAAGATACATCTATGTGGGTGACGGCAAGAAGGTGCCAGTTGAAGCTATTGGCAAATTTAGGCTGTTGTTTAAAACTGGTTTTCATTTAGATTTGGATGAGACTTTTATTGTACCGTCTTTTAGACGGAACTTAATTTCGGTTCCCCAATTGGACATATCTGGTTATAAATGTACATTTGGGGATAATAAAGTTAGTCTCTTTCAGTGTTCAAATCTTATTGGTACTGGTGTTTTATCAACATTTGATAACTTATATTTGGTTGATACAATAACTTCAAATAAAGAAACTTTGCATACAAGTTTAAGTGGTACTAAAAGGAAATTAACTAATGAGAATTCTATATAACTCTGGCATAAACGTTTGGGTCACATATCCATTCAAAGAATTCAGAAACTCGTGTCAGATGGAATTCTTGATTCTCTTGATACCTCAAATTCGGAAATTTGTATTGACTGTGTCAAGGGAAAACAAACAAACAAGACTAGGCTAGGTGCCAAGAGAGCTTCGGACGTCTTAGAATTGATACATACGGATATTTGCGGGCCATTTCCTACTCCTTGTCGGAATGGTCAACAATACTTTATCACATTCATAGACGATTACTCTCGTTATGGGTACCTATATCTTATTCACGAAAAGTCCCAATCCATAGACGTGTTCAAATCATTTAAGGCTGAAGTTGAAAATCAACTAAGCAAAAGAATTAAATCCGTTAGATCTGACCGTGGTGGTGAATACTATGGTCGATATGATGGTTCCGGTGAACAACGTCCAAGGCCTTTTGCTAAATTCCTAGATGAGTGTGGGATCGTCCCTCAATATACTATGCCAGGAAGTCCTACGATGAATGGTGTAGCTGAGAGACGAAATAGGACCCTTAAGGATATGGTAAGAAGTATGATTTCTCGTACTTCTTTGCCAGACTCACTCTGGGGTGAAGCATTAAAAACTGCAACTTATATTCTAAATAGAGTTCCAACTAAAGCTACAATCAAAACCCCTTATGAACTTTGGACTGGGCATAAACCCAGTATTCGGCATTTACACATTTGGGGTTGTCCAGCTGAGGCAAGGCCTTATAGGCCGAATGAAAAGAAACTGGACGCTAAGACGGTTAGTAGCTATTTTGTTGGATACTCTGAAAAATCCAAGGGTTTTAAGTTTTATGATCCCACATCACGAACTATTTTTGAGACGGGAAATGCTAGGTTCTTTGAGGATATTGAGTTTGGGGGGTGGGGAGATAAAGTTGTTAGAGATTTTGTCTTTGAGGAAGAACATGTGTCTTTCCCTCAAATTGTTGATCTTGATCTTCCTGACTCGGATCACACAACTCCGGTTCAAGACAATCTCGAAAATCTCCCCCATCAGGAACCTGATATAACTAATGAAAATCAAACTCAACAACCTCAAGTAACTGAAATGCCATTAAGGAGATCCACTAGAGAGAGGAGAAATGCAATTTCGGATGATTATTATGTATTTCTTCAAGAACAAGAAAGTGATATTGGACTTGAGGAAGATGATCCAATCAACTTCCGTCAAGTCATTAAGTGTTCTAACTCTCAAAAGTGGATTGATGCCATGAATGATGAGATGAAATCTATGAGCGATAATGACGTTTGGGAGCTTGTTACATTGCCCGAAGGTACGAAACCTATTGGTTGTAAATGGATTTTTAAAACCAAAAGGGATTCGGGGGGCAATGTTATTAAGTACAAAGCTCGTCTTGTCGCAAAAGGCTACACTCAGAAAGAAGGCATTGATTATAAAGAGACTTTCTCTCCAGTTTCATCGAAAGACTCTTTCAGGACTATAATGGCATTAGTAGCACATTTTGATCTTGAGCTTCATCAAATGGATGTTAAGACTGCTTTTCTCAATGGTGACATTGAGGAAACAATTTACATGGTGCAACCTGAAAACTTTGTTTCGGATGAATCAGAGAAGAAGGTTTGCAAATTAAAGAAATCCATCTATGGGCTCAAGCAAGCTTCTCGTCAATGGTATTATAAGTTTCATGCAGTCATTACATCTTTTGGTTTTGAACCGAATATTGCTGATGACTGTATATACCATAAGTTCAGTGGGAGTAAGTATATTTTTCTGGTTTTATATGTCGATGACATACTGCTTGCCTGTAACGATATAGCATTATTACTTGAAACTAAGAAATTTCTTTCAAAGAAATTTGAAATGAAAGATCTTGGTGAAGCTTCTTTTGTATTAGGAATTCAGATTCTAAGAGATCGCTCCAAAGGCGTTCTCGGTCTGTCACAAAAGGGCTATATCGATAAGGTTCTGAAAAGATTTGGCATGCAGGATTGTAAACCAGGCGACACCCCTGTTGCTAAGGGAGACAAATTTAGTCTCAAACAGTGCCCAAACAATTCTTATGAAATTTCGGAAATGCAGAAGACACCTTATGCTTCGGCGGTAGGTAGTCTGATGTATGCTCAGGTATGTACACGACCTGATATAGTATACATTGTTGGGATGTTAGGCAGATATCTAAGCAATCCAGGAATGGACCATTGGAAGGCAGCCAAACGGGTCATGAGGTACTTACAGAGAACAAAGGATTACATGCTTACATACCGGAAATCGGACCAGCTTGAGATCATTGGGTATACCGATTCCGATTTTGCTGGATGTCAGGATAGTTTGAAGCAGGCTATATTTACATGCTTGCGGGTGGTGCTATCTCTTGGAGAAGCATTAAGCAAACTCTTACAGCCACTTCCACCATGGAAGCGGAGTTTATGGCATGTTATGAAGCATCCAATGAGGCATTATGGCTGCGGAATTTTGTTGGTGGACTGCGTATTGTTGATACTATTCAGAAGCCTCTTAGGCTATTATGTGACAACAGATCAGCAGTCCTTTATGCTAATAACAACAGTAGTTTGACGAAAGCAAAACATATGGACGTAAAATTTCGGGTTGTTAAAGAAAGAGTACAAAATGGACAATTGTGCATTGAGTACATTAGTACAAACTCCATGCTTGCGGATCCGCTAACTAAGGGATTGGCACCAAAAGTATTTTATGAGCATATTGCTTGTATGGGTGTCAAATCAGATAAGGATTATGTATTTTAGTGGGAGTTTGTATTGCACATTTATGTAATTGTTCATTATATTCAGAAATTCAGTAATTCAGTTATATCTGCAGATATTCAGTTTTAAAGTTTTTGTACTCTTACAGTTTATGTTTGATCTCAATAAAGAGAACCAGTTGGAAATAGACATTCTATTGACCACACTTTATGTTATTTCCATGCTACATACCTACACTTGATCCATGTCGTTGGTTATATTGATATACGTGATCTATGATTGGTTCTAGTTACGAATGAGTAACGACGAGCTCTTAGGTCCTATGTTGGTATGATTGATGGACCGGATTGTTCATGACAATTTTATTGTGATAGCAATTTTGTGCACCTAAGGTTTGTAACATATAATATTAAGGATTGTACATATGTTTGTATATCTCGTCCAAGTGGGAGATTGTAAGATATATGGATTTATATCTAGATATATGGACTTATATCTACACACATATGAACAATATATGGATAATTATATGTTATGTGCTATCTTTTGGTTTGGCCTAATTATGTGGTCTTATGGACATTATGTTAAGGGGGCCAATGTATTGTCATACTAAAGTGTAGGACTAATGTGTAGATACCCAAAAGGGTAACCTTAGTTTATGATGGGCTAACTAAGGTTACAAATGTAACTATGGTTACATGAATGCTTGTGACTCTTGAGTTTTGTAACTCTTGCAAGACATAACTCAAGACATAACTTTTGTCTTGTAACTCTTGTCTCTTGGGTTATGTAACTCCTAGAGTTATAAAGTGGGGTTATGGTTCCCATTCTTTAGCAAGACAAGTTCTTCTTCTTCCCATTGAATCAAGAACTATATTGTCCATTGTCTTGCAAATAGGGTGGAAAACCATATACCAAATTTGATTATTGTCATAACCTTTACTATTGTGAACAATTCACATATATTGTTTTAAGTCTTGTGAGGCATTTGTGGTGATATACAACTTCAAGAAACTTGAAGGAAGGATCAAGGAATTCACAAGAACATAAGGACAATCTTCAAAGGAGGTTCATCAAATTCCACATATGGATTCAGGTTAGCTTCCGCTCATGTAGTTGTAATTCCGGATTATTCAATATGAAGGTTGTTGTCTTTAGTAGGAATCATAATCCTAACATGCAATCCAGCCCTTAGCCCTAACGTCGCAACTTGTAGCTCAAAAGTTAAACAATAGTATATGGTTTTCTAGAGTCAAAGGAGATATATGCTTTTAATTCTCCTAAGGGTATCTCCAACAATCACTCTATTTTTTGCATTATTTTTCACTCTAAAATGGTACAACACCAAACCTTCTCCAAACATTACACTATCTTTTACACCAAATTTTCTCTCTCTTCTATATTATATTATTATCTTCTACTCCAACCACTCTATTTCTCTTTCTTATCTTCTATTTACTTTACGCCAAATGAATAGAATATTATTAAAGTAAATATAGTGTAATGAATAGTGTTGTACCAAATTTGATGCAACACTATTCATACATTATAATAGTGCAACAATTGGTGTACTATTAGAGCCATTTTACTCTATTTCTTGCACCAGATATAGATTTGGTGCAAAACATAGAGTGTTGTTGGAGATGATCTAAGATCTGTGACCAAAACAACATGGAATTTATTTTCAAAACAGAAAAGCAATACAATACAACTTGATAGTACTTATATATGTTACCTTCAGATGATTTTTATTCCTTTTTAAAGCCACCTTTTGAAAGTCAACTATATGAACAACTAGATAAATAGCTATATATATATACGTACCACCTTCTTGTTGGAATTCAAACAAATTTGCCTCTTGGAAACATCAAAGTTCAAAAACTTGGAATTACTAATTAATACCAATGCGAAAATTCGAATATTTGCACCATGTTATTTGCACCATATCAATGCGAACATAAGTAAAGTAATCATTCATATATGTGATTGGCATTTGTTTTTTTGTTGTTGTTATAACGGTGCTCAGCCAATCGATCAGAGGGGGGATCTAGGATTTTTAGGGGGAAAAAAGTATTAAATGGGAACTGATCTTTGTTCCTTTAGGTAAATAACGTAGCATTCATTTAAGTGTATTATTTAGTCTTTTTAGAGTATGTGTGCCTGCATATAATATTGTATCAATTTTAGAAAATATGTACATAAAAATACCTAGTTTGGCGGAAAAATTGTGGGTTCGCGTGCCCCATATATAAGTTTATAAGTCCGCCCTTGTAGCTTGTGCACACCTTGAATATTTCACTAGGTATGTACTATCTCCTAGAAAAATGTGTACTCGGTAACTAAATTCATCAAAACTAAAGAAGATGAGAATAAATCACACAGAGACGGACTCATAATTTAAAGATGGCGGGGCACATAAACGGACTGTTCAACCAGTACCCCATCAGATTTTTTATCTTAAAATCCCAAGCAAAATATATGATGGTTTTTAACATATATTCACATATATATATATAGAATTTTGCTGAGGTTAACCGGATCTAGCTACCATTTTTATCTATAAATAGGTCCGCCTATGAATAATCACATATCTCACGCTGAGATTTAAACCTTTGTAAACACTTCAATTATCAACTCCAACTTGCTTTAGTTTTTGCTTTAACAGCTTCTTACTGGTCAATAAAGTCATAAACTAACATTAAATAGTAATATATGTTAAGTCAAAAGATCCTGCAAATACCCTTTGATATGCTCTAAATGCTGCAGACCACACCAAATGATCTCCTTTTGGACGCAGAAAAATTATTTGTGAGTCTTTGATTAGTACTTTAGACAAGAAGGGGTTGCTCTGATGGTAAGCAACCCCCACTTCCAACCGAGAGCTTATGAGTTCGAGTCTCCCCAAGAGCAAGGTGAGAAGTTCTTGGAGGGAAGGATGCCGGGGGTCTATTTGGAAACAGCCTCTCTACCCAAGGTTAGGGGTAAGGTCTGCGTACACACTGCCCTCTCCAGATCCCACTAAGAGGGATTATACTGAGTTGTTGTTGTTGTTGTTGTTCTTTGATTAGTACTTGAGAGTCGCAGAAATTAATTTAAATTTGGATCCGTCTCTTAAATCTAGGGTTTCAACTCATAGGCCAAGCCCTCGAAGGAGATCATTTTACTAATGATAGGGGCGGAGCCAAAAACTAAAGTTTATGGGTTTTAAATTTGTCATGGAATCCATAACTAGTCTTAGTTATTGGATTCGCAATTAATTTTTTTCATGTATTTAATAAATTTTCTAGTACAAATACAATATTTAAGCAAAAGTGACTAAATTCGGTCGAACTCGGACCTTTTAGGCTAGCTCCATCTCTGATTACAAATTTTTTTTTAAATATATGATTATTTTTGAGATCGATAAAAATAACACAAGAGATTGGTATCGCTTAATTTACAAAAGATTCTTGCAGGATTACTTTTTATTTTTTATTCAAAACTGTAATATTACCTCAAGTCGTTGTTAAAGTAAAGCCACATAATAACAAAGGAAAAACACTCACAAGTCGTCTTCCCTTTCTTTATTTCTTTTTTCTTTTTAACTTTTCAATTTGGAGTGACTTGAAAATGGGGAACAAGAGACAAAAAAGAGGATTTTACATAAATAGATGGATTCAGTTAATTAATTAAATAAATTATATGTAACAATTCCGTCGTGCAGTCACACTCAATGTTGCATCCATGCAAGACAACCAATATAATTTTGTAATCCCAATTCGTGTCTTTAATGATACATTTCTATATAAAATTATAAATAAAAGCCAATCAAGTTTCTAGGCAGTACACAGGATAAATATAAAATAAACATAAAATAGATTAAAAGGGGGTGAAGAGCCAGCTCAATTTCCTCATTAGAATAAAAAGGCATAATGTCCTAATATGGCCTCAAAAGAAACATGTAACCCCACCATATACAAGAAGCCAAACGACATCCATTCTTGAAATCTTTCATGCAAATTAATATACCTAAAAATTAATATCAACTAGAATAAAAGAACAAGGTTTTGTTTCTTATTTTGATATATTCTAGTCCACCATTAATGTATTTGAAATTTATTTTGTTTTAAAATAATACCTTTTCGGTGTGACAGCAAGAAATGTCAGGAAGAAGTTGGAAGGCGGTATATTGGTAGACAAGAAAATTATTGGTTGAAGAAAATAATAGTAGTCCATTAGCTCTATTTTTATAGTGATAGTATAAAATAATTTTACACTATTAAACACTACTTTCTCGGTCCCAATGTATGTTGCTAAGCTTGAATTTTCAGAGTTAAACTTCTTAATTATGACGGTTAATCCGGATATAGAAACTTTAAAATTTTGGAGTAAAAAATATATATTTAAAAATTACATAAAAAATTATAAGTCACAATAATTAATAATTTAAAATATTTAAAAGGCATATCTCAAAATTCGAACTCTACAAATAAATTGGAATGGAGGAGTATTAGATTAAACGTTAACTTTAATTATTTGTACATAACAAATTAAACAAATTAATTGCCTAAAAAGTAATAAAGAAAGTAATCTACTATAACATACTTCCTCCGTTTCCGTTTATGTGAATTTGCCTTTTAGTCAGTTTCAAAAAAAAAAAACCTTTCTAAATTTGAAAATAATTTAAAAACTTACAATTATACCCTTAGCGAGAAGCTTTTATAATCATACAAATACACTAAGCCCCTTTTTTACTTATTTAGGACCACAAATGACAAAAGTCTTATTTTTTCTTAAACTTCGTGTCCAATCAAACAAGTTGCCATAAATTTGAACGGGTACTAAATTATACTGATTGTATAAAAATAATTACACAATCAGCATACACAAATAAATCCTTAAAAATAAAACAAAAAGGAGTTGGCAGGCTAGAGTTGACAAGATTGACCTGCGTCCCTTCCTCTCCACAAAGCAAAAACTCAGATTCTCCTTTTGTCCCATCCAAAAATCTGCTCATTGCATTATCATCTGAATATCTGAATGTCCTAGAAACAAATTTTAAAAAAAAAACATGCACCAAAAAAAAATAAAAATAAAGAGAAGAACTATATCATAAAGAGAAGGTAAAGAAGAAGATAATATACATGTAACTATCTGAATATATATATATATATTTGAACTTAATTAATAATCATGTGAATGGTGGTACATTGAAGATGGATCACAACCATTGTGTCGATTCTGAGTATTAGTAGCAGCACCAAGATTTAAATACACCATTCTTGAATCAATGTTAATATTATTTCCAATATTCCCACCACTGCTTGTGCTTGAAGTATGATCATCACTGACATTAGGCGGGTAAATAGTCGTGGAAGACGGATCAATATTCGCGCTTCCTTCTTCTCGAGAAATCACCATAGCAGCTGATTGAACAAGTTCAAGACATAGCCTCAGTTTATTTGGTTCAACGTGATTGATTCCAGGCACAGCTCCTTTGAATAGAAAATCGGACGTTAGGGTACGTAAAATGTCCAACGGAGTGATCCCATCTAATGTTCGGACATTCGGATCAGCATGATGGTCTAATAGTACTGCTACCATATCTGGTGACACCATTTCAGCTGCTATGTGCAAGGGAGTTTTACCAGCAGGGCCAGCAGGGTAGTTAACATCAGCTGCCCCGAGCTCGAGCAACGCTTTCACAACTTCCCTGCTGCAATTTTCAACTGCATAATGCAAGGCAATTGATTCATCAAGATTTAGGCCTTCTCCCATTACCATGAGCTTGACAAGTTCAACGTCGGATGAGTCAAGGGCTCGTCTCATCCGACGGATTTTTTGGTCCTCGAGCTCAGCTGCAGAGTTGAGATCATGGTGGTGGTGGTGGCCATGGTGGTGTGGCATCAGGGATCGACGTGCTAGATTGGATTTGAGGCGGAGTTCTTCGATTTTGGCTACAACATCAATGGGAAGGTGTTTAGCTAAGATTTCTGGTGGAAGGCCTGATTTTGCAACCAAATGTGAACAAGTAGTCCATAATTGTTGCATGTCTTGCTTCCTTGATGCTATTAAAACTCTCATCACATCCTCAATTGATGCTTTCTCTACCATGATTGCCAATTGCTTCTGCTTAACCCAAAACACATACAGAAAATATTATGAGCCCTTTAATTTGATAAAAAATACCTAGCTGATAAGCATCAAGTGTTGAAACAACGACAAAGACAACACCGTACCCTGTATAATCCCATAAATGGGATACGTGAGGGTAGTGTGTACGTAGACATTACTCATACCTGATGCAAATTGTAAGGCTATTTCTGATAGACCCTCGACTCATGTAAGCAGTAAAGAAATGCAATATAAAAAAAGAACGACATCAAATGCTGAAAAACACTTGTAAATGCTAAAACTCAATAGTTGAACATAGTTAGATAGTATTTGGATATCCAAACTACTAATGTGTTTGTTCAAAATTGGGATTGGTAGGGTGTACCTTTTTCAACACTAGCAGTTCCATTTTGTGCTATTCATTCTTCTAACCAAATGAGGAAAGTAACTCACTATTCAGGAAAGATTTGGTGTTACTGCTATGGAAAGACAAGACTAGAGAAATCAAGAACCATATATGGAAATATTTGAGCCTAAAAATATGAAGATAAGAGAACCCCAATTCAAGAAACTGGAATTATTTCACATGAAATCAAGGTAACAATTGTGAGATGAGACAACTGATATCAAAATTCCATCACAAAAATCATCAAACAGTGCAAAAATAGGCAAAAGGTTAAAGACATCCTTTTCTTTTCGTTTTCTTTCTTTCTTTTTTATTTTTGGTATTCACTTCAGCTGTTTATATATGAAAAGAAATTAAAAGAAAAAGAAATACTTTGGGATCAGATGATTCTGCAAAAGAAATCTACTACTAACAGAAAAGAGAGAAGAAGTTATTAGTAAACTAGTAGATTTCTCTGTGATAAAGAATCTTTGTCTAACAAACAAGAAAAAAAAGCTTAAAACAAAATTAATCATAACCCATTTCCCAAGAAACAAGTAAATGGAAAATCTGATATCACTCTTTCCAAAATCCAAAAAACAATTAAAAAAATTGGACGAACCTGAGTGAGCAAAGCAAGTTGTTCAACACCAAAAGATCTAGCCGCAGAGAGAGTGTCAAGAGCAAGATCAACGGCTGAGGTACAATGTGTATGCCAACAACCTCTTTCCCCACAATTAGGCCTTGGTTCATGTTTTTGCGGCACAATTGAGACTTGTCCACTGTACAAAAACTGCAACATCAACAAGAATACTTCATACCCTACCGAGTTCACTGGTATCACTGAACCCGAACCCCTCGGCGATGATACACCGCCGACGGGTCCTATTCTTGATCCGGCTGGGTCAAGTTGTTGAGGGCCAGACCGAGGTGAGTCTGGCCCACAAAAGAATTTCCTGAAGAAATGACTCCTTGCAGCTAAGATGCATCTATGAGCATGAACCGAACGACCTTCAACACTAAAAGTAACATCACTAAAAGCTTGTCCATTTATGAGAAGGTTAAGATAATCTAAAGAGAGACTTCTTAAGTTGTCTTCAGGACTACTCATATTCTCTAAAAACCCCAAAAATGGCACAAAAAGAAAACACTATGTGGCTAGAATTTTGCTGTGTATAAAGCAAAGTAAAGTCTTCTGTGTATAGTTTTAACTACTGTTGGGATGATGAAGTAGTCACAGGGTTATTTCTTGTGAGATTCTGCCTATGGTTGGTGTTTTATGTTGTGTTGTGCGGTTAGATAATGAGAGAGAGAGAGAGAGAAGCAATATGGATGGTTATACTGGGCGGCTGAGGTATTTAAAAAAAAAAAAGAAGAAGAGAGAATATAGATTAAAAAAAATCAAGAAGAACATGAAAAGAAGATTGAAGAGAAAAATGATGGGTTCCCCAATAAACTAATCTATACTCCGTATATTGTTTCTTTCTTCTCTTTTGGATCTTTTGATCTATGTTCTTTTTTTATTATTTTATTATATTATCTTTTTATAGTTTTTTGTGTTGGTTTTCCCTTTTCTTTTTTCTGTGGGATTTTAATTTTTAGGGGTCATTCATTAGCGTGCCTAATAGAAACATGTATATTTTGTTTTTTGTTGTTGGTTGAAATGTGGATCTTGTTGGAGAAGCGGGTGTAGAAAGGAAAAGATTTGTGAGTTAATGCTCCTTGGAAAATGTACTGTAATTTAATTAGATTTAGTTAAATTTACACAAAATAGCAATAACGACCCAATAAAGTTTCACTAGTATAATCAAGGATCAGGGTAATGTGTGTGCAGATTTTACTCTTATATAAGTTATTTTTTAAAGATTCTCAGCTAAAATACGAAAATAGACAATATCAGTATCACTAATAGATATCATACAAATAGTATTAGTTACAAATACACGTTTAAGATAAAATGTGAGAGTGTCGATAAAACTTAATTGGTCATATTTTACATTGATCTCTAAATGTACTTATTTGTATATGTGTAATTACGGTGACTGAAGTCATTAGAAGTGAACAAAATAAATCTAAAATCATATGGAAGGATGTTGTAATCTTGAAATCCATAATAAATATATGGCACAATGAAAGGAAAAGGATCTATATCGGTGATTCGTACGGATAGGCTTTTAATAATGTTATTACGTATATTTTTAGGTACATTCCATGCCGTGTGTTTTCCCGTATTGGAGATTTGAGTATATTTTTTTTGTTACATAACTTGAATGTCATTCTATTAAATAAATTAGGGAGTCCATATCTAAAATAAGATCAATTAAAAGATGACTATTTGATTAGAGTCACAAATGACAAGAAGTTCAAATTTTACCCTATGAATGGAATAAATCTCACATCGGATCAGGATGAGATTCTTGGTCTTCTTAATTATAAGCAGGGAGCGGAGGCACAAGTCGAAATACGAGTTCGACCGAATATACTAGCTTTATCTCAAATGGTATATTTGGTGTTTAACACATATTAAATATGTACAAATATTAAATTTAGAACCCACATACTAATACTTGAAATGGCTATTCTAAAATTCATAACCCCTAAGGTTGAAATCCTTATTCCGCCTCTAAAAGCTATCATAATCATCCTTCTTTCGAGTTAGATTTTGGAATGTGAGTTAGGCACAACTATTATTTTGATATTGTTTTTTACTTCATCCGTTCACTTTTAATTGTCCATTATATTAAAAATATATTTTCTCTTTTACTTGTCCCCTATACTAAGTTAAAAGAAAGATAATTATTTTTTTCCTGTTTTCCTCCTATCATTAATTACTCATTTTTAAAATTATTTCTCAAAATTTTTTGAAATACTATCATTTTTAGGGGTTATATCATAAAATATACATAATAATTATTATTTCTTAAATGACATAAAAATTAAAGTAGGGCAGGTAAAAGTGAACACAAGGAGAGTATAAAACATTTGAATTGTGTTAGAGAATCGTCGTAGTCATAATTAATGTCTGTATTAGAAGGGAGCAGATGTTATTTTCTCCTCTCAATGTGGGGAATTAAGTGGGGAGGTTTTAGGTCTCTCTCAAAGGGAAAAGGAAGAAAAATGGAGAAGAAACAAAAGAACGAAATCTGCACCGAATGACAATACATTACTGCTTGTCTTATATTCTGAAATCCTACGATTTGACGTTTGAGTTGTCATTTTATTTCTCTCTACGTAACCCTACTACCTTCCCACCATCTAATTCTATGCTCGTGTCTTTCATTTATATCATCATTTTCCTATGGAAAAACAAGGCACAAGAGTCGACGAGATTCGTCGAAACATTATATTAATTTTATTAGTATATATTATTCGTTAACTTCTTTTAATCTTTTTATGTGCTTATTTATTTATATTTTGACTCCCTTTAATCAAAATTCTGACTCCGTCACTGAGTACAAGTACCTCTTAAACCTTGTCTTCCATTATTCTTTACCGATTTTTTGGTAATTATAGTGTTCGGTCAATTTATACGTATTTTAACTAATGTATTGTGTACTTTCTACTTGCCACGTGTCTCAGATGAATTAATAACATCTTTCTGTCAAGTCATTACTTGAGAAAGTATTAGTTTCACGCTAAACAAGAATGAAAGGGAAAAATATCACGTAGTAGTTACCGTCAAAATCGCTAATAATTAAATTTATAAGTGGTTTTAAGGATACGATAAATTAACTTGACATAAAGCTATGAATTGAATTACAATTAAAATAAATAGTGATAAAATAAATTCAAACAACGTGAGTTGAACAGTTACAACATTGGGAGGTTTAACGCCCTTGAATTAGATGAACTTTGATCAGTAACAAAGCACAATTGAATAAGAGCTTAAAGAGAAAAAAATAATGTATTGCTTTGGAATGTGTGTTACAATGTATTTTGTAAGTAATCAGACCCCCTTATATAGCAGGGGAGTTCTACTTTAGTTAAAATTCTATAAAATGTAAAAATATCTTGATTTGTTGATTTGCCGGTTTCTTATTAATATGTATCAAGATTACGCTGCAATATCCAACTGGTCAAGGATATTTCTGCCTTTTGTTATTTCGGATTTTTGCAGGTTTCACTAGCGATGTTTCTTCGAGCTCGTTCGGGGTCAGATCGATTCCGGGATCAAGGACTCAATATTCTTCGAGAACAAATATTTTGATCTAGGGTTTAGGCTCGGAAGGATCGGGGTCGTGTTCCAAGCCCGATCTACCATGTTGTAGACGAGCCCGGTTCCTACCGTATACACATTTCGGTGTGTAACTGATCATTTGGAACAAGTTCAGTTATATGCATATATATGCTAGAAGTTTTTCTCTACATCTCTATTTTGTGATGCTTTCCCCCAAAAAAATTAGGCTTTTTGATTTACTTTCTTTAACTATTTTTCCTTTTTCTTGGTCAATAGATTGGGCCAAAGCAAGGCTATATCAAGGTTCTACATAGAGGAATTATTGGTATGAAGTTTTAAAAAATATTAATAGGGAAAGTGGTCAATGATAGTGTAGGGGAGAGTAGGCAACAAGCATGTTATATAAGTTTATTAAAATTGAATATTATGCCACTTGCTTTTAGAGAGGGTTAATTCAAACATTTTAATCTCAACTTGTACTATACAAAAGAGGTTTTTGATACCAATTGCAAGTGCTTAAGGGGCATCTTAATTAAGTTTAAGGGACATGGTCCCCTTCAATTAAGTTGCATTTCAAGGTTTGAAAGATCAAAAGAATACCTAAAACACTACCCTGTTAGGATTTGTAAGGTAAAGCTTAGCCCCTTACTCCTGCTTATTCTTTTAAAGATTTATTTATTAATTTATTAAAAAGCTACTAAGCACGCTTCACTGTAAAATTAACATTCTTTAGATTAAATCACTAATTGACCATTTTAAGTCCAGAAGCAACAATTATTATTCATATGGTTTATACAACAACAACAGTCCAATAGAAAGAATCTTACAAATGAGCTTTGGGGAGGATAATATACACGCAGAATTTAATATTTATTATCAATAGGATATATGTAGCAAAAATGTTTGACACATTTACGTTATATTCAACTTTCATGAATTACAAGATTTCATATTTATTATCAATTTTTTATAGTTAAGAATTTCATCAAAATTATAACGAGCTTACCATAGAAAACCTGCTATGAACTTTTCTTTTCTTATTAAATTTCTACTCAGCTTAAAAAGAAAAGGCTGAGAAATCACATATTGGATTACTCTAGTGCAGCGCAAACGCTGATGCTGAGTCGGCTCCTACGCTGCTAGCTAGCTATGCACTGCTTGGTCCCCTTCCACGGACAGAAAGGAACTTTCGTAGCACGTCCTGAGCACAGGGCTAATGGGCGATTGAGCAACTCAAGCATCCATTTTACACACGTTATTACTAATTTTTAATGAAGGTCCGTGCTTTGTTGAATTCTGAATTTGATGGATTCCAATACAGGGACCCTCTTAACGAAATTACACATTAGATTTTGTCATTTTATGCCTTTGAACCCTAACAAAACTCTATTGATACATCTCTGTCTTTCAATCACTTTGATTTGATGTTGGTGAGTAATGAATACAATTGGTCTTAATATGACTACTACTACTACTGACGTTATTGGAACACGTCGAGAATTCCATATGAAGAAAAAAACTAAGTGGGTAATAATCGTTAGTACTACCCAACTTCTTGTGGAGAGTAAAGGGTCAAATATGTTGGAATTGGATCTGGCCAAAACCAGGAGCGCACGCATAAATGTTTTTAAATGATGTCGAAATTTATACAAAACGAAAATAATAACTTTAATTATTATAGTTTTGAATAAGAAATAGCCATAGCTTATTAAATTTATTGAATCTTAAATTAGAAAAAAGTCCCGAGTTTAATACTACTTAGAGCCCGTTTGGATTGGCTTAAAAATTGTAGCTTTCCAGTAGAAATAGCTTTTAAACCAAAACATCGTAAGCTGGAATTGTCCAACTTATTGCTTTTGGCTTATTTTAAGTAGTTTTTAACTTATTTTAAGAACTTTTTGATTTACCAAACACTGAAAAAAGCTAAAAAAAGCTTAGAAGCTGATTTGACCGGTTTAAAAGCCAATCTAAATACCCTCTTAATCATTTTTAAAACACGATACTCTCTCAAATATTTTCAAAATAAAATGTGTTATTTAAAGTTCAAACCTTTGACCTTCTAGAGTAAAATCAGGCACATAAGCAATGTGCTAAGAGACAATTTATGTCTAGTGATGTTATTTTTTCTTACTTATCTGTTTCATCACAACATTAATACTATATTTATTAAAAATTTCGGTGAAGTGGTTTCATGACTAGAGTCAGCCCACATAGGCTTTAGCAATTGATGGGCCTTATAATGGTATGCCCACCCAATCCTATGTGGGTCGCGGCCCCCACGGGCCGGCCCATCATTTTTAAGAACATAATTTTATATTTTTTCTTTAAGTTCTGACCTAAAAAAAGATAATTATTTAAATGTGAAAAAATATTTTATTGAAAAAAATTCGCAAAACTTAATAACTGTTTATATTGTTCCAATATATCACAATAAGTACTAAAAAGTAAAACTAAGGACTATATATCATTCACTAAAAGTCAAAATTTAAAACAATTATTCAAGAAAACATTCATGATGTTTATGAGATACCCAACAGATCTTCTTCATCAAACACATTTGAATCCGCTTGGGACAAAGTTGTCTTAAGATCTACACTTTCATCTACAATTCATATGCAATATTAATTAGTTAAATATTAAAAATAATTAAATTTAAAAAATGAATAATATTTAAATTCACATAAAGAAAATATTAACAGTTTGAGTTTGAAAAAATCTGTGCAGTCAATTTCAAGCCGTAACAAGTATTTGGACATTTTCATAATGAATGCAACTTCTATACTTTGTAAGAACACACCACTAATGCTACATATTGATTCTGATGATACAATGGTAATAAGAATGTTAAGTACATCACGCACCATCACTGAAAGATCGGGATATTTTCTAGAATGGTCCTTTCAATACATGACAACATCATCTCTTGAAACTTTTCAAGATCAAGTTTTGGTTCCTCTTAGTAAAGATCCAATTCTGACGTTCCATCTCTAAAGGCAGTTGTCTGCATCAAATTTATTTGTGACATAAAAATTAAATTGCAACCACAATATAAATATGAAGAAACATAATTTTATTAACAAAATAACGTGAGTACAATTCTGTTTGTTTCCTTGATTCTTCTATCCTGATTATCTCTATAATTCGAGGGCTAGAACATCGTATTTCTCGAACGTAGAATGTTGCGGGCTTTCATGGATTTATTTGATATCCATGAAGTATGTTGTGGATCTTCTTGAAGCATTTGATTATCAAGAATTATCCGACCACTTCTTGATCTCTTTGTGAATATCCCGTGAGTTTATGGGATTTTCAAGATGATCTTCATTTTTGAGATATTTTTTAAAGGATTATGTGACCCTTTTTATAGGACTGACCTAGGGTTTTGGTAGAGTAGCCTCCAAGCAATACTTACAGACTCCTAGAATTTCAAGAGGTCTTGCAGTATCTTGAATTCAAGATTTAACCCGATTCATTAAAATTTTGATGTATACAAATGCCCCCTACTTCAAGATTTGTCGGTTATGCTTACCGAAATTTGAAGTCAACACTTGAAGTACTCGACCATAAATCTGCTGCTTTTGAAACTTGGAGTTTTCGATTTAGAGGAGGAAGAGATGAAGGGCATGACTGGTCCCACTAGGCGTGCCAATTTGTTTGCATCAAATTTATTTGTGATACAAAAAAAAATTACAACCACAATATAAATATGAAGAAATATAATTTCATTAATAAAATAATGCGGGTACAATTCTGTTTGTTTCTTTGATTCTTCTCTCCTGATTATATCTGTGATTCGAGGGCTAGAACAACGTGTTTCTCGAACGTAGGATGTTGCGGGCTTTCATGGATTTATTTGATATCCATGAAGTATGTTGTATATCTTCTTGAAGTATTTGATTATCAAGAATTATCTGACCACTTCTTGATCACTTTGTGAATATCCCGTGAGTTTATGGGATTTTCGAGATGATCTCCATTATTGAGATATTTTTCAAAGGGTTATGTAACCCTTTTTATAGGAGTGACCTAGGGTTTTGGTAGAGTAGCCTCCAAGCAACACTGAAAGACTCCCAGAATTTCAAGAGGACTTGTAGTATCTTGAATTCAAGATTTAGCTCGATTCATTAAAATTCTAATGTTTACGGCAACATATTTTTTATTTATTATATATTTTAAATAAATATTTTATTAGGCACACGGGCTGGGCCGGCCTAGTGTCAGTCAAACCGCACGGGCCACGAGCTTACTCGGGTTGGACTTATAAGCCTCATTTTTAAACGGGTTCCAAAAATTTTAGCCCAACCTGTTAAATCACGAACTAGACTGGACTGGGCTGGGGTGGCTCAACGCACCAAGCCCATATTAATAGCTCTAGTCATGACATCGCTTCTTCAAACGTGCATCCATCCTAGCCAAAACTAGTGGCTGATTATTTGGAAAAACAACTTATTGTTCAATCATTCATCACTGGAAATTCACTGGCTCAATTTATCAACATTTGTACTGGATTAATATATTGTGAAAAGCAAAATATTTCCTACCGAAAAATTATAAATTCTGAATGCTCGAACTCGATATTTCTACCTATAAGTAAACGAATCCTAAACATTTCTGCCACACCCCTTCGTTCTCTCTCAACCTTTAGAGATTTGGAGGAGGCACATTCGAAGGTCAGCCAGTTTTGACTTGGCTTGAATAAATTATACACTAAAACCTTATAATATATTTAAAAATAGGGTTTGACCAAAAGAGCCACTACTATGAGAAGAACTCCCTAACATGATATTCTGGCAAAGGTCTCTGCAAAAATTATTATAAATACGACTGCCTTTCATGGTATTTCATTACTTCATCATTCTGTGGCATTCACTTTTTGTTGTTTGACTTACAATAAAGAAGATTTAAGATATTTATTTAACGTGTGTACTATAGTAGTGGTAGAAGAAAAAGAAACATTAAGACAATGATTGAAAATATATCTTAATATAGAAAACATAACATCAAAAATAAAAATAATAAATGAATAATTAAATGAACTTGAGGTCTCAAATCTCAACAGAAAAAAAACTTACTTGATGGATAAAATTATTTGATATTTGTATAGTGGGATAATAGGTACATGGCGAAATACTTGAAATGCACAAAAACTGACCGGACACCATAATTATAAACAAATAAAATAACACAAATTATTTAATCTTAAATGTGAATTTTCGGAGGACGCTCAAGGCAATACTTTATATTCCTCCTTAAACTGCCTGTGCCAGATCCTGAACGAAGATTTAAGACTTGACCATAGTTCTTGCATTTTACTTTCTCACCTTCTTCATTTTCTTCTACCACCTCAAAGTGTTGTCAAATATATGAACCCACTCTAGAAGTATGAGGCATGATTTGACTTAAATTGGGATTTGAGAATTGAAATTGACAAATGAGAATTGAGAGATTGTGACGACCCAAAGGGTCATCACCGGATCCCTTCCTTTTTCCGTGCTTACAAGGCTTTGAAAACTTTGTTTTAGCTACGTCGATTTACGTGCACAGTCCGGGCGCATAGCCGAAAAGCTTTTATATTGAAACATGTGAATTATGTGAAACGAATTTGATAAATTCTGATATTAATATTGTTAAAGTTGACTTTGGTCAACATTTTGGGTAAACAGACCCGGACCCGTGATGTGACGGTCCCGAAGGATCCGTAGAAAAATATGAGACTCGGACTTATTTCCGGAATCGAAATCCGAGGTCCCAAGCCCAAGTAAATAATTTTTGAAAGAAACTATTTTCTAAAATTGGATATGAAAATTTGAAATGAAAATGAATTAGAAAGTATAGGTATCCGGAGCGTATTTTGGTTTCGGCACCCAGTACAGGTCTTAAATATGCGTTAAGAGCTTTCTGTGAAATTTTATCGAAATCGCACGTCGATTGACGTATTTCGAACCTAAATATCTAAAGTTGGAAGTTTATGAACTTAGAATGAAAATGATGAATTTGAGATTCGATTCTTTATTTTGATGTTATTATAGCGATTTGATCGCTTGACTAAGTTCGTAGGATGTTATTGAGATAGTGTGTGTGTTTGGTTGGGAGCTCCGAGGACTCGGTAGTGATTCGGAGGTGGTTCAGGGTGGTTTTACACTTAGAAAGCATAACAGTTTTTCTACAATTTTGTACTTAGAAATCCCTTCTTCGCGTTCGCAGCACTAAGCTCGCGTTCTCATACCATTATATTCTCCCTTCTTTGCGTTCGCGGACAAGTTCCCGCGTTCGCGTAGCCCCCTCATATCCTTCACCGCGTTCGCATTAGCCCACTCGCATTCGCGTAGGCTATTTTCCTAAGACCCCAGCTTTCCTTCTTCGCGTTCGCAAACTCCCAATCGCGAACGCGATGCCCCCAGTTCTTCTTCATCGCGAACTCGTCCCTATGTCGCGAACGCATAGAGTAAAATTCCTTTAGTGATTTTCTTAAAAACAGAATACTTCATTACGGGAATGGACCATTTTTCTCACGAGCCCTCTTCTTCATCAAGCCTTAGGTCACCATAGAAGCCCCCCTCTTTCAAGACCTCTTGGATAAGTAATTCCCACCTAACTTCTTCACTTTCCTTCATTAATTAGTGAATTCCTAAGCTTAAAACCATGAAATCAAAGTAGAAATTAGCGCTTTTGGGTACAGTTAGGTTTTTGGAAATTTTGTGCGATTCAACCTCAATTTGGGGTTGAACCTTGAAATAAACTGTATATTTGAACTCGTGGGATTATGAGTGACGGATTTTGGTCCGAGCCTCGAGTTTGGACCATGTTGGCCCGGGATCGAATTTTGGTAATTTTGGAAGAATGCTAGGAATTTCATCTCTAGGCTAAGGGATTGTGTTTTGAGCGCTTATTGATATTATTGAACTAAATTATGCCTAGATCTAATTATTTCGGAGTTGGATTGTAGAGGAAAGGCGGTATTAGAGAGTTGATTGCTATTCTTGGACTGAGGTAAGTTCTTGCTCTAACTTTGGCATGAGGGAATAGGATTAGGATATTATTTGCTAATTGCTAAATGTGGAATACAATGTATAGGCATGGTGACGAGTATCTATACACTTTCAAGCATGATAGTGGGTCCTAATTTGTTCTCTTTCTGATATTGTTATGACTCTACCAGGTGTAATCAGTGATCTTTGTCTAATGTGAATAGTATATTAAATAACTATGAACTGCAAAACCTTGGTAGCGCTAGCTCAACGATAGAAAAACTAATGAATAAGAGATGAAAGAAATAGAAAGGGACGTGATAGATCCCATAATGGGATGTGAATGTTATTGTTGTTGCTCCTTTGCCGGGAGGTTTTATTGGTATTATAGATTTACTCCCTTGGCAGCCCCAGCATCCAGCAGCAGCTCCTATCAGGGGTAGAGAGCGAGACCGAGGTCGAGGTCGGGGCAGAGATCAGCCCCGAGTAGCAGTCCTAGAGGTGGAGACCCATGTTGACTGAAGAGGTTCCAACACCAGCAGCTCCAGTGGGCCCAGCTCAGGTCCCAGAGGGTTTCATAGCCACCCCAGTACTCCAGGACGCTTTGGTACAACTGGTGGGCTTTATGGAGAGCGTCTCTAGAGCGGGTTTGCTTCCCATAGCACAAGCCACATCCCAGGTTGGGGGAGGAGTTCAGACTCCCGCTACGCGTACTCCGGAGCATGTAGCTCCTCAAGCTCAGGTTCCAGCGATTCAGCTAGCTGTGGAAGCTCAGCCGGGTATTTTTGCTCAGACCAACGATGGTGCAGCGATGTCCGCGGATGCTTTGTGGAGGCTTGATAGGTTTACCAAGATCTTCACCTCCACATTCAGTGGTGCTCTTACAGAGGACCCTCAGGACTTTTTATTCAGCTGCCATAAGGTTCTCCTGACTATGGGTATTGTGGAGACCAATGGGGTCAACTTCATCACCTTTCGGCTAGCAGAATCCGGCAAGACTTGGTGGAGGGACTATTGTTATATCCAGGCCAGTAGGGTTGCCATTATTGACTTTAGACCAGTTTGCAGATTTTTTCTTGGAGAAATTTCTCCTAGTGACTGAGCGAGAGGCTCTGCGCAGGAAGTTTAAGTGTCTTCATCAGGGTACTATGACAGTCACATAGTATGAGACTCGTTTTATTCATTTTGCATGCCATGCTATTGTAATACTCCCCACTGAGATAGAGAGAGAGAGAGAGAGAGAGAGAGAGAGAGAGAGAGAGAGAGAGAGAGAGAGTGCAGAGGTTTATGGATGGGTTGATGCAGCCAATCCGTCTCCAGATGGATATAGGAGTCGAGATCAAGATTTCTTTTCAGGAGGCGGCCAATACAACTCGTAGGGTTGAGATGGCTCTTACACGATGAGGTGGTCAGGGGTCAGATTAGAGGCCTCATAATTCTGGTAGGTTCAGTGGTACCTCATCTGGAGGTAGGGATTCATATGGTAGAGGCCATCCTCCGAGGCCCTTTCAGTCAGCACTCCAGGTCTCTCATGGTACTTCGGGCGATAGTGGTTCTTAACAGCACTATTCTGATCAGCAGCCTATCAATGCACCACCGCTTCAGGGCTTTTGAAGAGGTCATTCAGGTCGACAAGGTCACTATTCGGCTGCAGCATTCAGGTGGGTGATATGAGTGTGGTGAGTACGGTCACATCAGTGTGGTGAGTATGGTCACATCAGGAGAGCATGCCCGAGGTTGAGGGGTACACAGCCGCAACAACAGGGTTCTCGAGCTGTGATCCAGGCACTAGAGGCTCCACAGGCCGCCCAGCTAGCTAGAGGCGGGGTTAGAGGCCATAGAGGTGGAGGTAGGGAGCACATAGGTGGAGCTCAGACCGCCAGAGGTAGGGGTCAGCCAGTAGCTGATCGTCACATAGACATAGTTCAGGTAGGTGGGGCCCTGCCCTGGTGTTATGCTTTCCCAACCAGGCCAGAGGCCGAGTCATTCGTTGCTATCATTATAGGTACTATTCTGGTATGTGATAGACGTACTTTAGTGTTATTTGACCCTAGATCTATGTATTCATATGTGTCGTCTTATTTTGCACCCAACTTGGTTATGTCTAGCGATGCCTTGAGTCTTCCTGTTTATGTATCTACACCGTGGGTGATTCTATAGTGGTCGACCGAGTGCATCGTTCCTGTGTGGTAGTATTTGAGGGTCTTAAGACCCGTGTTGACTTATTGCTCTTAGATATGGTGGACTTTGACTTTATTTTGGGGAATGGATTGGTTGTCCCAATATCATGATATTTTGGATTGTCACGCCAAGACCATGACCTTAACTTTTCCAGACTTGCCCCGACTTGAGTGGAGAGGGACCCCAGGTCATGCCACCCGCAGTGTCATTTCATATGTTAATGCTCGACGCATGGTCGAGAAGAGGTGTCTAGCATATCTGGCGTATGTTCGCGACTCCAGCGCAGAGGTTCCTTCCATTGATTCTATTCCTATTGTTCGGGAGTTCTCCAAGGTTTTCCCTTCAGACCTTCCGGGTATGCTACCCGACAGGGATATCAATTTCTTTATCGATCTGGCTTCGGGCACTCAGCCTATCTCTATTCCACCGTATCGCATTGCCCCGCCAGAGTTGAAATAGTTAAAGGATCAGCGTCAGGATTTGCTTAATAAGGTTTTCATTAGACCCAGTGTGTCGCCTTGGAGTACATCAGTGTTATTTGTACAGAAAAAGGATGGGTTGATGAGGATGTTCATTGATTACCGGTAGTTGAACAAGGTGACGATAAAGAACAAGTATCCACTGCCGAGGATTTATTATTTATTCAACCAGCTTCAGGGTGCTAGGATGTTTTCAAAGATAGATTTGAGATTTTGTTATCATCTGCTGAGGATTAGGGCGTTTAATGTCCCTAAGTCACTCGGTATGTGCAATATGAGTTTTTGGTCATGTCATTTGGGTTGACCAATGCCCCAACAACATTTATGGAGTTGATGAACCAAGTGTTCATGGCCTATTTAGATTGATATACTCCCACAGTTAGAAGGAGCATGGGCAACACCTCAGAATGGCTCTTCGGACTCTGAAGGATAGTTACTTATACACCAAGTTTTCGAAGTGCGAGTTCTAATTGAGTTTTGTCGCATTCCTGGGTCACATTATTTAAGTAAAGGGTATTCATGTGGACTCGAAGAAGATTGAGGCAGTTAAGAACTGGCTTCGACCAGCACCAGCAACAGAGATCCGGAGTTTCTTGGGGTTAGCAGGTTACTACCATCGGTTTGTGGAGGGTTTTCATCTATTGCAGCCCCGATGACCAGATTGACCCAGAAGGGTGCCGATTCAGGTGCTCAGATGAGTGCGAGGTGAGCTTCCAAAGGCTCAAGACAGCTCTTACCACGGCAGCGGTATTGGTTTTTCCCACGGGATCAGGGCCTTATACCATTTATTGTTTTGCTTCCCCTATTGGGTTTGGCACAGTATTGATGCAGAATGGCATAGTCATAGCATATGCTTCGAGGCAGTTGAAGATCCACAAGAAGAATTATCCAGTCCATGATCTAGAGTTGGCAGCCATTGTTCATGCCTTGAAGATTTGGAGGCATTATCTATATGGTGTGACGTGTGAGGTGTACACGGATCACAAAAGCCTTCAGTACTTTTTCAAACAAAAGGAGTTGAATTTGCAGCAGAGGAGGTGGTTGCAGTTGTTGAAAGACTATGATGTTACTATCTTATACCATCCCTGGAAGGCCAATGTGGTGGCATATGCCTTGAGTAGGAAGTTCGCTAGTATGGGGTAGTCTTGCTTATATTCCGGCCGGCCAGAGACCGCTTGCTTTGGACATTCAGGTCTTAGCCAATCGATGTATGAGGTTGGATATTTCTGAGCCTAGTAGGGTGTTAGCTTGCATGATCACTCTATCATCGTTGTTGGAGCGTATCCGTGAACGACAGTTTGATGATCCCCATTTGTGTTTCCTGAAGGACACGGTGCAGTGTGGAGGCTCCAAGAAAGTGACCTTGGGAGATGATGGTGTATTGAGATTGCAGGGGCGAGTTTGTGTGCCCAATGTTTATGGTATTCGGTGGTTGATCTTATCAGAGGCCCATAGTTCTCGGTATTCTATTCATCCAGGCGCCGCAAAGATGTATCAGGATTTGAGGCAGCACTATTGGTGGCGCAAAATGAAGAAAGACACGTTGCGTATGTGTCTCATTGTTTGAACTGTCAGCAGGTTAAGTACGAGCATTAAATGCCCATTGGTTTATTTCAGAGGATTGAGCTTTCCAAGTGGAAGGGGGAGAGGATCATTATGGATTTTGTTACTGGACTTTCGATGACTCGGAAGAAGTTTGATGATATATGGGTCATTATGGATAGGCTGACCAAGTCAGCGCACTTTATTCTCGTTGCAGCCACTTATTCTTCAGAGAGGTTAGCCGAGCGCTACATCAGAGATATTGTTTGCCTTCATGGGATGCCTGTATCTATCATTTCGGATCGGGGTACGCAGTTTACCTCGTGCTTCTAAAGAGCAGTCTAGCAGGAGTTGGGCACCCAGGTTATATTGAGCATAGCATTTCATCCTCAGACGGATAGACAGTCCGAGTGGACGATTAAGATATTAGAGGATATGCTCTGAGCCTTTGTCATTGATGTTGGAGGCTCGTGGGACCAGTTCTTGCCCTTAGCAGAGTTTGCCAACAACAACAGCTACCGGACATGTAAAGATCTAGAGGCTTGGATAATCCAAGATCATTCAGGACAGACTTCAGACAACTTAGTCTAGGCAGAAAAGTTATGCAGACCGCAAGGTCAGAGATATTTCTTTCATGGTTAGTGAGCGAATGTTGCTCCGAGTGTCGCCTATGAAGGGTGTGATACGATTCGGGAAGAAGGGCAAGCTTAGCCCTAGGTTTATTAGCCCATTTGAGATTTTTGATTGTGTGGGAGAATGGCTTATGGACTGGCCTTGCCACCTAGCTTGCCAGCCGTGCATCTAGTTTTTCATATGTCCATGCTTCGAAGGTATCACGGCGATCCAGCCCACGTATTAGATTTCAGCACTGTGCGACTGGACAAGGATTTATCTTATGAGGAGGAGCCGGTAGCTATTTTAGAACGATAGGTTCCACGGTTGAGGTCGAAGGGTTTTCCTTCAGTGCGTGTTCAGTGGAGAGGTCAGTCTCCTAAGGCGTCAACCTGGGATTCTGAGTCTGATATGCAGAGCCGTTATCCTCATCTATTCCCCGACTCAGGTACTTTTTTCTTTTGACCGTTCGAGGACGAACGATTATTTTAGAGGAGGAGGATGTGACGACCCAAAGGGTCATCATCGGATCCCTTCCCTTTTTCGTGCTTCCGAGGCTTTGAAAACTTTGCTTTTAGTTATATCGATTTGCGTGCGTAGTCCGAGCGCGTAGCCGAAAAGCTTTTATGTTCAAACATGTGAATTATGTGAAACACATTTGATAAATTTTTATATTAATATTGTTAAAGTTGACTTCGGTCAATATTTTGGGTAAATGGACCCTGATCCGTGATGTGACGGTCCCGGAGGGTCCATAGAAAAATATAGGACTAGGGCGTATTCCCGGAATCGCGAGGTCTCGAGCCCGCGTAAAGAATTTTTGAAGGAAATTATTTTCTAAATTTGGATATGAAAATGTGAAATAAAAATGAGTTAGAAAGTATAAGTATGAGGCCCGTATTTTGGTTCTGGCGCCCAATATAGGTCTTAAGTATGCGTTAAGCGCTTTCTTTGAAATTTG
This sequence comes from Nicotiana benthamiana, assembly GCA_034376525.1. Taxonomy (NCBI): domain Eukaryota; kingdom Viridiplantae; phylum Streptophyta; class Magnoliopsida; order Solanales; family Solanaceae; genus Nicotiana; species Nicotiana benthamiana. The sequence continues at coordinate 80,648,261 of CM067336.1, forward strand.
GTCGAAATCGGACCTTGTTTGACGTGTTTCAGACTTAAATATCTAAAGTTGGAAGTTTATAAACTTAGAATGAAGATGATGAACTTGAGGTTCGATTATTTGATTTTGATGTTATTTTAGCGACTTGATCTCTTGACTAAGGTCGTACGATGTTATTGAGTTAGTGTGTGTGTTTGGTTGGGAGCCCCGAGGGCTCGGAAGTGATTCGGAGGTGGTTCGAGGTGATTTTACACACAGAAAGCATACCAGTTTTTTATGCAATTTTGTACTCAGAAATCCCTTCTTCGAGTTCGCAGCACTAAATTTGCGTTCGCATACCATTGGGTTCTCCCTTATTCGCGTTCGCGGACAAGTTCCCGAATTCGCGTAGCCCCTTCATGTCGTCACCGCATTCGCATTAGCCCACTCGCATTTGCGTAGGCTATTTTCCCACGACCCCAGCTTTCCTTATTCGCGTTTGCACACTCCCATTCGCGAACACGATGCCCCCAGTTCTTCTTCATCGCGAATGCATCCCTGTGTCACGAACACATAGAGTAAAATTCCTTCAGTGATTTTCTCAAAAACATAACACTTCAGTACGGGATTGGACCATTTTTCTCACCAGCCCTCTTCTCCGTCAAGCCTTAGGACACCATTGAAGCCCCCTCATTCAAGATCTCTTGGGTAAGTAATTCCCCACATAATTCTTCACTTTCCTTCATTAATTAGTGAATTCTTAAGCTTAAAACCATGAAATCAAATTAGAAATTAGGGCTTTTGGGTAAAGTTAGGTTTTGGGAATTTAGGGCGATTCAACCTCAATTTTGGGTCGAACCTTGAATTAAATTGTATATTTGAACTCCTGGGGTTATGGATGATCGGATTTTAGTCCGAGCCTCGAGTTTGGACCATGTGGGCTCGTGGTCGAATTTTGGTAATTTTGGAAGAATGATAGGAATTCATTTCTAGGCTATGGGATTGTATTTTTGAGCCCTTATTGATATTATTGAGCAAAATTGTGCCTAGATATCATTGTTTCGGAGCTAAATTGTAGAGGAAAGACGGTATTAAAGAGTTGATTGCTATTCTTGGACCTAGGTAAGTGCTTGTTATAATGTTGGATTGAGGGAATAAGATTAGGACATTATTTGCTAATTGCTAAATATGGAGTATGGTGTATAAGCATGGTGATGAGTATCTATATACTAATGTCAAGCATGATCGTGGGTCCTTATTTGTACTTATTCTGATATTGTTGTGGCTCTACCAGGTGATCGATGATCTTTGTCTGATAAAAGAACTAATGAATAAGAAATAAAAGAAATAGAAAGGGACGTGATAGATCCCTTGCCGGGATATGAAGGTTATTGTTATTGCTCCCTTGCTAGGAGGTTTTATTGGTATTATAGTTTACTCCCTTGCTGGGAATTAGTTGAGTTGATATGTTCCCTTGCCAGGATTTTCTCTACTGGTTATTCTTCTTTTGCTCTGTAGTTGTGTCTGATGTTTGGATGAGAAAGCGTGATCTTAGTGGGTCGGGTTGCGCGACACAACAAGAATAAATAATATTTGCACGGATCGGGTTGCGTGCCACAATAAGGATACATAATATCTGCATGAGTCGGGTTGCACGTCACAACAAGGATAAATAATATCCATACGGATTGGGTTGCACGCTTTAACACTACCATAAGCTAGTGGATCGGGTTGCGGTGCAACAGTGATACAGTGTATGGGATAATTGTGTTTATTTCTGGACTTGAGTTTCGTTGGTGGATTTACCATTAATTAGATTCCTTGTTTACAAATGTTTTTTCCCCTAGCATGTTTCCCCCTCCTTTTATAAACTATTTATCTCTAGTTTATTTTTCCGCAAGGAATACTTCATATATGTACATGTTTATCTGGTAGCCGGGTCTAGCCTCGTCATTACCTCGTCGGGTTAGGACAGACACTTACCAACACATGGGGTCGGTTGTGTTGATTCTACACTTCTGTGCTTTTTGTACAAATTACGGTACCGAAGCAGCATTTGGGCCACAACAGTAGCGTAAAGATCGGGAGCTGACTTCAGTCAATGGACTTACGAGGTAGCCTTAGCAGGCGTTCGCAAGCCGGAGTCCCTTTCCCTACTTTAGTTTACTTTTATTTTACGGAGCCATACATTTTGTATTTCTATTCTGACTTATTTGTAGCACTCTTTAGTAGTCCGTGAGCTAGTGACACCAAACTCTAGGTAGAGATATGTTTTAAAGTTTCGCATTTTGATTTCAGTTATATAAATTTAAAGTCTTTCACTTCTATTTAATTGTTTTCATATATTTATATTATTGAGAAATAATCGGAGAACGTTAAATATTTGGATGGCCTAGCTCCGTTAGTAGGCGCCATCACGACTCCTAATGGTGAAAAATCCGGGTCGTGACGGAGATGAGTAAAGAAATGAGGAAAAAATTTATTTATAGTTTTTAAAAGGGGGTTAATTTAAAAAAATCAAAATTGGGCTAATTTTGCAATTCAGCTGTTGGGCAACGACCATTTTCTGAAATGGACCGTTGCCAACGGTCAGATCTAGCCCAGTTAAAAAAAAATAAAAAAATTAGCGTTAAACCGATCTGGGCCGGACGGGTTAACCGGTTTCATCAAATAATTATAACAAAAAATATGTCATGTATATAAATTTTTTATTAATTTTATCAATCAATCAAAATTAAGAGATATAAATTTTCGCTTCAATGCCTAATATGCTTGTATTGGAAAAAACCAAGTTAATATATCGAATTCATTATGTGATGATATGTCATGACACGTGGATCGGTAAAGGAATGATATATGGTGAAGAATAAATAAGGAGGCACGACCTTCAACAGACACGAGCAAAGATCCAATAAACCAGAAGGAATGAGTGCTCGAACCTCTTGATAATTTGAAGAAGCATCGGAAGAATGAACCTAGATAGCAAAAAGAGTATAGATGTGTATTATCGGTAGTTAATGAGCATTAATTACAGGAAACGTTATAGAATTTGTACTAAACAGTTATGATTGTCAATTATAATGTTACATTAAATATCATTAATTGTCCATAATAACTCCATTATGGAAGGAAAGAAACGTATTACTTAGAAATAGCTATAAAAGTGAGGAATGAATATTTATAAGAACACGAAATACTATTAGAATACATTGATTTACTTTACTTTTTATCCAAATATTATTTTACGGGTTCCTTTAATAACAAGTTTCGATCGAAATTCCTATTTTTTGGTTAAACAATACTACTAATACATTAGCATGTGGATATATTCTTTGTTGCCAATAGATGTCCACACAAATAGTTAGTAAATACAATTTTTTGGCAATTTGAACCACCTAAATATGAATGCTTGTTGCTCTTTTTTTGTTTTATTCTTCTTTTCTTCTCTTTTTCTATTTTTTTTGTGTTTGTTCCATTTATGCACCGAAAATCCATATGCAGATTCAGATGCCAATATATACAAGTTGGAAGCGTTTTCAAGTAAACACATAAATCATTGCGATTAGTAAGAAATAAATTAATTTAATTATGGCAGGTTGTAAACCAAGTGGAGAGACGAAGTGGGGACATGAATTGCTTAATTAATAAATTAGTTATGGCAAGTAATTACATGAAAGTATACACAGAGATTTAATTTATGTTTTTGGATTTGTTGCTTTCACCTTTGGCCATCAACATTTCCTAATAGGGAAAAAGTTGAAGGAGAAAAACATGAAAATATTTTGATTGTCTTAAAGAAAGACTAGTTGTTCTTTGTTAAATCGATGGTACACCTTCATCTTTTATTTTATTAATGGTACACCTTAATCTGTTATTTAAAAATCCCCCACTCCTCCAATCAAATGACTCCTCCAAAATGTTTTTTTTTTTAAATAATCTTTTAGGATGTCAGTCATATAATTTTGAATGGTGTCACTATAAATACATGATTACGACTTCAAATCATAATTGAAATGGTAAAAAAGAGAGAGTTATTGTTTTTAAATAGTCTTTCCAAATAGGGGAAATATCACTAATGATTACTCCCTCCGTCCATTGATACTTGTCCCAAAATATTTATCATTTTAAAAAATAAAGATGGAATGAATTAGTTTTTTTTCGTTTTGGTCTTAATATTGATTATTCTTGAAAGTAAACAATATCAATAGAGTGCACACTTATTGGAGAGATATAATGGTAAATTAGTTAAAAAGTACTTTTTTATCTTCTTAAGGATGTCCAAAAGGAAAACATTACAACTAAAATGGGACAAAAGGAGTAGTAAATTTCTCTGCCTCCAAACGATCTGGTGCATCAGATGGGCTCGCTTTTCTCTTAATGAGACTTTTGGGTTTGGGCTTTGGGTATGTAAAAATAAATGATAAAAAGTATTTTCTTTCAAATGAGGCTTTACACGGCACAAATTTAATTATAATCGGACTCTAATGTAGATATCAAATACCAAATGGGAAACAAAAAATATTAAATTTTTCTTATAATTTTTTTTCTTTTCGTTCGAGTATATTGTTTGCTGTAGAAATATATAGAAAAGTGGTTGACAGGAAAATGTTTAGTAAATAAATTGGGGCAATTGAAGCAACAGTTATGTGATGATTAGGGACCCATTTAAGTAAACATAGTATAAAGTTGATATACTAAATATGGTTTAGTTGTTTAGATAAATTATTACTCTATATTATTGTATGCCAAAATGTGATTATGATTATTTAGGTTTTGGTGTAAATAGCTTTTGATGTCCCTAGTTGATCCTACTTGCTTTTGGGGGACATAACCCATATATGTGAAAACATAGGCCCCTCATTGCAAAATTCACTTTCTCGTTTTCCCCTCCCCTTTGACTTCCTGCTGTTCTAGCCAACTCTATCATCATTTTGTGTGCCATAAAGATAATGGCCCGCACCCCTTCTCTCTCTCTCTCGCACTAAATTTAGATATTTGATTTTCAAGAAAATATTTTTCATACAGAGGGTGTATGGATTTGCTTATGAAAAGTATTTCTCCCGGTTCACGATAAGTGATTAATTTGCTTTTGGGACATAAATTAAGAAAATATTAAATAATGCCTAATATGATTAAATTATCTTTAATTAATATTTAATACGAGGAGTAAGAAAACTTTTTAGAAATATGTATATAAAGGTAATTTTGTAGAAACAAATTGAATTTTTTCTTGATTATATAAATGGACACTTATTTTGGACATAAGTAAAAAAAAAAAATTGGTCACTTATTGTGGACCGGAGGGAGTAACTTTTAAGCTAAAAGCGAAAGACATAAGTTGGTAATACTAAGGGGTGTCAAATGGGCGGGTTGAGTCAATTTTGGGCGGGTCAAAATGGGTGAGTCAATGATTGACCCGTACAAATGTTACTTGGTTAAGATGTGTTAAAATTCGGGTCATAACCCAACCCGTCCATCTCTTATTAAACTTTAATTAATATTTTTGTTATTTTCTTATAAATTATATAATTATTAAATAAGTTTTTTTTGCTTTTGTTATGGTCATATTCAAAATATTAAACAAAAACTAATATTATTTCTAAAATATTTTGACAAACTTACTCATGGATCAATTGGGGCTAAAGATTAGCTCAACTTTTAATGGGTTGAGATGAGTTGGGTCAAAATAGACTAAGTTCAATAAATGGACGGATCAATAACCAACCCAACCTTGGGCGGGTTGGGCGGGTCATTTGGGCTTGAGCCAAATTTGACAACCCTAATAATACCAAACTTTAGGCTTTTGTCTTATTTTTGTACTTTTTATATTTATAAATAAATGTTTTTAAGCACTTTTTATTATTATCAAACACCACACAAACTAAAAAAATGTTTAAAAGCCAATAAACACTTAAAATAAACCAATCAAACACTCTCATAATCATAGTGTTTGGATCAATTAGGTTGCACTTCATCAATTAGCTAATTTTATGAGATGATTATTATTTCCTACGGGCAATTAATTAGGTAATTCTGTTCACCAAAGAATTAGATTGATGAGATGGAATCACTACGTAATATTTTTGTTCCTATTATGAGAACAAATTACTTACGGTTTTAAGGTTATTCTTAGCCCACTTCAAGAAAATAATTTTTTTAAAAGTTTGTTCCACCAACTTTTGGCAAATTATGGTTAGGGAGGGCAAATCTCAGTGCTGACTCAAGGCGAATCACATGCGGCAGGACAAATTTCAACGAGGATGCTGAGTCCATAAGAAGGGTGTATGTAACACTATACACTTTAGACAGAATTCCAAATCGGCAAAACATAAGAGGGATGTTGGGTATATTAGTTAACAAACCTTAGACATTAATGATATATTTTAAATCCGTGAAAACTTAGACCCAAATCAAATAATATCACTAACGGACTAAGTTGTTACATCACATCGACTAGGTGAAGTCCAGTGCTCTAGTTAGGTTTCATTGCCATGTCAGGAAGACACCTTTAGCGCGAGAAACTGTAGGAAAAAAATGAATAAGCAAATATAAGCAGAATCTTGTTTATAGAGTATGCATATCCGTCTGTTACATTCAAAAGTAAAGCTAAATCTTTTCTATAGAAAGTCCTTTTGATCATTTGCAGCTATTATGATATGGCTTAGATTTATTTTGGCAGAAGTTCAGCATTGAGAAATAGTGATTTTCGGTTAGGTTTAAATAGCCTTTTAGTGCTCAATTAATCATCGTGGTAACATTGGGAAAACCACTTAAGTACTAAGTTTACAAACCGAAATTATTGGACTATGCATACTTCATGACATGAAATTAGGTGAGAAATTTAAAAATAACCAGATTTACTATCGGTCGTTGAAAAATAGTCAAATTTCAAAAATTATCGATGTAAAGATAAATTTGAGCGAAAACACTGTTCAAATTCCAGGAAATACGTCAATAAATTTTACGGGAGTTCCAGCATAAGTATGCTTGAACTCCCGCAAATTTTACGGGAGTTCCAGGATAACTATGCTGGAACTCCTGCAAATTTTACGGGAGTTCAGACATAATTATGCTGGAACTCCCACATATTTTTCGAGAGTTCCAGCAAGTATAAATGTCTAGTATAATATACTGGAGTTTGGAGCACTGGTGCCCCAGTCTCCCGCAAATTTTACAGGAGTTAGCAAATATACCGGTCCAGCATAATATGCTGGAGTTCGTACACAATGCACCAGAACTCCCGTATATTATACTGGACTGGTCCCTGTTGCTGCAAAATAGTGGCTATTTTTTATTGACTTAGTAAACGCTGGCTATTTATGATTGACCAGTGTGAAAACTGGCTATACCATGATATTTTAACTGAAATTAGGAGTGTCAATTTGAGTCCAAACTCATCCGACTCGTCTAGAGATTAATGGGTTGAGCTACAAATATTTTAGTTTATAGGTCAATTTAAACATAGCCCAAGTAATATAACCCATGAAACTCACCCAAAACAAAGGAATTTCAACCAAGCTTATCTAGATATTTATTTAGTTTCCCCAATTTTACTTTTTTTAATTTAGTTTTTTGTTCTTTTATTTTTCTGCACCATTCACCCATCCACTACCCTACTTCCTACCCCAGCAACCCCCTAAAAATTTTTATTTTTTTATTTTTAATTTTCTATTTTTCTACACCACTCACCCACCCCTACCCCCACCCCATGCGCAAAACCACCCCCCCTTGCGCACAAAACCCCCTAATTTTTTTTTAGTTTTTTTTTGTATTTTTAGTTTTCTGTTTGTTTGTTTTTTTTACACCATCCACCCACTCCCTTTCCCCCCACCCCCCGCAAAAAATGTTTCAACTTATACATTTAAGGTAAAAAGATTTTTTATGCAAGATATGCATGGTTCTAAAATATGGATCAAATTGGTCAGGTTGGGTTTTGATTCATTTTGACCCATCCCATCTTAGCCTAAGTATACTTTGGGCTGAGTTAGGAAATGACTAATTTATTGACCTAATGCATCTTGACCTGCTCAAATTCAATCTAACCCGCCCATTTGCCACCCATACATAAAATCATCCTGACATTAACAATAATAATTATGTCATATTCTCAAACAAGTTAGAATCGGCACATGAATTCTTAGACCTGACTCCTTATCGTAAATCATATTCTAAACTTTGCTTGTGTGAGTTTGCTCACATTACTAATCCCAAACCCAAGTAAAAGAAAAGGATTGTAATAGTGTTTGACCATAAAAGTATTAATACTTTTAGTTAATCTAATTAATAATGAAATATAGGACGAATCTTACTTAAAAATAATAAATTCTAGACCAAATGTATTAAGGAATCGATGTGATGAAGGACGTTTGATAGCGTTAGATAGAAAATTTATATTCAATGAATGCTAGTAAATGTCATAACATAAATATGTAATGAATGCAGAGATGGAAATAAATGTAATAAGAAGGAATCTACCACTCAATTATTATATGATTTGGATGGTTCCTCCTCCTGACAGCAACGTGGAAAGAGGGGAAATGAATATGGTAATGGGATCTTTGGAATTTGTGGATCAAGACCAAGTAACACGCACTTGAGTAATATGATCAATGAAGAAGACAACTTTTCGTGTATTCTCTCAAGTCAACCTTTTACAATGTGTTTTTTCAATAAGAAAGTGAAGAATACCCCTTATTCTCTATCTCTTCATCGGGATATTCCCAAGAAAACGTAAAAACTACAAAATAAGGAATATTCAAACGAATATTCCTTCTATTTATTTCTACTTCTACTCATCTGTTATTTCTTTAACACAGTCATCCGTCCTCGACTACGATCTTCTTAGAGACGACTTCCCATTAGTGCGCTATGATCGACCTCATCCTCAATCCTGATATTTTCCATTACTAAGTTGCCAAATTTAGATCAATATAGTTAGTCACTCCGCTTGTTGAGGTTAGATCGAATCGGCCGAGGTCGAGATAATCAGCGCAACCAGTGAAGTTGTGATTGGTGGGGTCAATGTGAGGTTACGTCATGGCCACGCGTGTCATAATTATGCATTTTTCCGATGCACAACTTGTGCGTATGCAGCTTTGGTTTTGGTGCCATTGATAATCCTTCATTTCGATTTTGCGCCACCCAACCCTATAAATAGACGGGAATTTCATTTTTCTTTAGTTTTCCTCATTCCACACTTTGCATGAGCATCTTTCCTCCTTGATCTTCTTTCCTAATCTCTTCTCTTGATTTCTTACAGTTTCTTTAGTTCCATTCCCTTTTTCCTCTCCCAGTTTATATCTCCACCTTATGTTATGTTACGAATTTTATGTTATTTTATTATAATTCTATTGATAGTACTAATATAGCATCTCTTATTGTTTTCTTGAGCTGAAGGTCTCCTAGAAATAACCTCTCTGCCCCTCGGTATGGAGGTAAGGTCTGCGTACATATTACCCTCTCCAGACCCAACGTGTAGGATTATACTGGGTGGTTGTTGTTGTTATCTCCTCCTTCAAGCTTGGTAAAATTTGTTTTTTGTTAAAATATGTCACAACCTCTTCACATTTATGATGAAGTATCCAATGCCACTCCATTATCGATGGCTCTCCCTCCCGGTGGTGAGGAATTTATGGATGAAGAGGATTATAGCTTCCCTACCAAGGAGGAGATAGTTCCCAGAAACACGTTGGCTAGAAATGATTTTCCCAAGGAGCCTGCTCCCTTTCACGCTCAAGCGATCTCCGAGACTGGACTGCCTCATATAGCATAACTTTGGTCCAAATATCACATCCCCCCTCATATCAATATAGTTCCGGCTGGTGGTGACATTATGGAGGTCCATCCACTCGATTATTCTGCCTTTTACGTCTACTCATTCTTGATAGGTTATACTCTTTTTATACTCTTTCTCTTATTGTGCTAGTGGGGGAATTTTTCCGATTCTACAACTTCTGCCCAGCACAATTCTCTCCTTACATGTATAATGCTTTTTTGATGCTTATGAAGTACGCGAAGTTGGCTTGTTGTGAGGTTGATATTCACTATCTGTTGCACTTATTTTCACCAAGTTTTTATATAGGTACTATGATTCACCTAAGACATCATGGGAATAGAGGGACAGTAGTCGGAATGGATGATAGAAGGAATTGGAAGTTCTGGCATAAATATTTCTTTATCAAGACCGAGAATTTGGTGGTGGACCTGACTAGGTATCCCTAGCAGTGGAATCATAATCATAAGTGTCTTTATTTTGCGCTCGCTGACTTTTGTTATCCTTTGGTTTTTAGCTTACTCGTGATTTGTTATTCAACTGAAAGGCGTGTACCATCTCATGTCTTCGACATTGAAGATTGGGTGGCTCGCGTGTTGCCTCACATGGTAGGGATTCGTGATTAGGCGGCGTTCCACAAGCATTTCAGAACTAAGGTGTCACGGCCCAAACCTATAGGTCGTAACGAGCACCTGGTGCCTTACTCAACCACGTACCAATATAACATTTCTTTCTTATTGTGCTTTCATTAGAAATGGGCCAAACAGGCCGTCATGGGGTAACCAGAATAAACATAAAGGAATATCCAATATAGAATGAACAATCCTGACATAAGAACTTATACATGTGACATACGGGAGTATAAGGCCAATATGATCATTTGTGAACTCAAAACATAGGCCAGCAAGACCATACAAGCATTCGTGTACATAACATCTGTTTACAAGCCTCTAAGAGTACATACTTACCACAAAGGTCGGGCAGGGCCCAGCATACCAAACAATACATGTCTAAATCGTACTGACCAAACAAGCAACTCTGGAGCAAATGGAGAGCACCAACATCTTCCGTTGATCTAATGACCTACTTGGAGAACTCTTGATCTGTCTATCGGAACCTGCGGGCATGAAATGCAGCTTCTCCAGGCAAAAGAAATGTCAGTACGAATAATGTACCGAGTATGTAAGGAGCATAAATAAGTACATGGAAGAAATATAAAGTAAATGACTAAACATGTAAGTTTGGATAATTCTGTAAATCATGAAATACTTATAGGTCATGCATATGCGCATAATTGTCATGTCGTGCATAGGTACATGTATTCCTAACAACATGAAGCCTCTGAAGGCATCCCATCATATCATCTCGGACACCGTGGGCAAAATCATCAACGTATACCATCTGATCGGTAGTTTTGCGTATATAGCAATGTAACCTTTTCCCATATCCTATATACATATATATATATATATATATATATATATATATATATATATATATATATATATATATATATATATATATATGACCATCTCGCCATAGGTCAATATACATGTATAAATGAATATAATGCATGAGAAGTACGTCAACAAAATCTCTTGGAATGTCATAAGACCATTATGCCTTTGAGTATTATCGTGAAATAAACTCTACTAACTTAAGTATTTTCAAAGATCCATGAACAGACAATAGAATAATAAGATATATGGGAAATCAAGAACATATGAACCTCCAGTATTTCTATGAATAGAGTCATTTATGAAAATTGTGAATTTTCTTGTTTCGTTTGTGTCGTATAGATCAAGCCAAAAAGAAAGAAGGAACATCCTTAACATACATGAGCCGATCCTCTAGATAATCCTTCTAACACACTCCAATTGCGATGAAATACGATACTACAGGATCGAAATAGAGAACAATTCGTATGAAATACCCGCAGCAATAACATTGCTATTTGGAAAATGATCGTTGCTGAAACTCTTTCCATAAGAGATGAGAAATGAACTTAGAAAGAACGTTACTGTTGCTGAAATAACAATAGAAAGAATGGAAGGAATCTTGGCTTGAATTCTTCGAAGGAACAATACTATGCTCCTTTCTTAAGAGACGTGATGATAATTTTTTAATTCGGAATGTTATCCTTAATGATTAGGTGGGCTCAACTTTGTATGGTGACTAAGCTAGCTAAGCTCACTAATTTTCCACCTTAAAGTGTGACTTACGAGTCACTTATTACCTACTCCCTTGGTTGTCACATTGAGGAATTTAAATCTTATCCATAATTTTAATAATTATCCACTAATCTCTTAATTAACTTATTAATCTCATACTAATCAATAATTATTTATTATTCACATAATCAAGAATTATCTTAAGTTATTCAAAATACTACTTACTTTTAACACACTTTAGACATTTTGCTATCATAGTCATGTGATATCTTATACGATATTAGTCTATAAGTACCAGGTATTGGCTCGGGCCATATTTTATTTCAAAATGTCAAACTTCGAAAAATTTATTTTTTTGATTTGGTTACCCTCTCAACTTCATAAATTTACTCATCACTTGTTTGAAATAGCATAATGCTTATAATCACAAAATAATCTTATTTACAATTGTACGTTGATTAACTTATGAAGAAACTTTAACATATAAAAATGCGAGACATAATATCTCATTTTTGATCTGATATCAATTTTCTTTTGGCATACTTCCATATATGAAAACCTGGGGTGTAACATAAGGTCCCATCTAGTAAGTGTCAGTTTTTGTTTGAGCTTTCTGTTGTTTACCATTGCCCATTGGTGCAAACTCCTTCTGGTTCTAGGTCAGTGAATTTATAAGAAGAAGGCTCTAGTGCTGGCATTTCACTAAGCTATTGCATCGGCTGGGATGCAGTTTGCTTTGGCCGAGTCCGTTCGTGGAGATCATACTCAAACTCCCTCGATAAGGTATTCCACCCCTCAAACTGTTGTAATGCGAGATGAGATCTCTTACTGGCCTATCTAACATCTTGTAGACGAGCCATTTAATGGAGATGAGTCTCTATTGAGAAAAATACAAAGGATGGAGCTCGGGAAGGCCATCATCACTGATATTGAACCGAAAAAGCTCATTGCTCTAGAAGTGACATCTATTCTTACACCAATTTTACGACGTATATCATTGCAAAGAGAAGTCCCTCTGGGGTCGAGGGTGCATGATGGTGAGGAGCTTTTCAAGACTGCAAAAGGTGGAATGTCAACGGTGACAAGGATAAATAGAATGGTACCTGCAGGGGACGACCGTTCTGGCTTGGATATAAATCTTGATGAGGTATGGGAATTCTTGGAGAGAAATACTCGCGTGGAGTTAAGGATAGAGAGTCCTAACCGGAAGGCAATCTCTAAACGGGCGGTACCGTCCTTTGCCCCCTTGTGTGTGACTTTTGAGAATTCAGTGCTATATGCGATAAGTGATGCAGAGGTATCCCTAACTATATTTTACTTGGCTTTGCGAGTAAGTCCTGTTTAATGTTAGGATTTCTTTTGCCTATTTAATCTGCTCATACCGACTCCTCTCTTTTGCTTGTTAGACTCTTGTCATGGGGATCGAGCATGACTGGAGGGGAGGAGCGGAGGATGGCCATTTTTAAGAAGGTGACCGCTAATTACAAATAGTACCATACTAAGCACCAAACGCTGGATGCCGTCTTTAACCGGATAGCGAGTTTCAGTTGTTTCGTGATGGGCTTAAAAAGAGACGAGGAATCGGTGACGAAAAATGAAGAACTAAAGGAGAGGGATGACGAGCTAATGGGAGCCATTGGTCGGTGCAGCAAGCTTGAGGCAGCTCTTAAGGCCAAGGAGGATGAGCTCGAGATGAGCAAGGGGTAATGGCTGAGAATGCCGATCTTTAAGCACGAGTATGATATTTAACTACTGAACTTGGGCAGAGATAGGCGGATGATGTTGATCTACAGGGCGAGTTGAGCACCAAGGTCAAAGAATTGACTCCTGCCGAGAAAGGAAGAGTGGATGCTATGGATGAAGCGGCGCCATTAGAAGATGCCCTTCGTGTTTAGGTCCGAGCGGGAGAATGAGGTGGAGATATCAGCGCTCATGTTGGCGAGGTTAGAAGAATGGACCCAGGATCTGGAGGCGGAGTTATCCAGATTGAAGGAGAAGGTCGTTGCTTTGAAGGTCGAGGAGGTGCGACGGAAGTCACTATCAGCACGTGATTTTTTCCCTATATATGAATTATTCCCATAAAATTGAAAGAAAAAGACTTCTTTTTATTTTTACAATTTTTGTTTATTTGTGTCATTTTCTGATAATTGTACTTGTGCATATCAATTCACAAAAAATACAAAAATATGCATTTACATTTGGGATTCAATCTCTTTTTTTAATATCAATTAGGGGTCAAATTGTCTTAGAATAATGCATGAAAATTACAAAAATAGTTCTTTAGCATTTTATTGCTTTAATCATGAAATTGTAACAAAATAGTTTTAACAGTAATTCTAGCCATTAATTAGTTTAGTTTAATTTTCTTTATTTTAGTTTTTGCAATTTTTGAAATCAGAAAAATAATACAAAAAAATATAAAATGAACAAAAAACAAACAAAATGAAATAAAGGGATTAAATAAAGAAAAGGAAGAAGGAGGATAGGACGCCCAAAGAATTGGGCTCGTCTCCCTCAGCCCAAAGCAATATACCCCAGCCGTCCAAACCCAGGCCCCATACCTAATCCGGTCCAGCCCCTGAAAGAGTGAAATGACGTTGTCCCAAGCCAACCACTTTTGATCTCAGCCGTCCAGGCTTTTAAATCGACGGTCCGTATTAGTTCCTAGGTTTTACATTTATATATAATAACATGTGTGTTAATTGTAACGACAAGTGCCCCTTCCTCGTACCCTCGTCTTTTTCACATCCTCTTCTGTTACTCCGCCATCGAACCATCGCCGGAAATCGTCTCCGCCGGCGGCAGATCTCTAATCACCACCAAAATCACACCCCTGAACCACCTCGACTCTCTCAGTCCAAATACGCAACTATTGGCCGTCGAATATCAACCAAACGCTTCAAAAATCGAATCGAAATTGGCGGCCAAGTCTCAAACTCGTCCAATCAAGAACAAATTGATACGGGATTGTCTACGGGCCTTCCTCATCTCGAGTATATGATCATTTTACTTCAAATTTAAATGGGTCGCCTCAAGTCCATACCTAAGGTTCACGGTTCATGCCGGATTGGGAATTTTTCAAGGTCGAGTGTCTTTCATAGTAAGTATGCTTTAAGTTTTTCAGTTTTATTCTTATTAGTATAGTTTAATGTTCCCTCTTCTTCTTCCCGTTCTATCTGGTTGATCTTGGATTCTTGGTCTGTAATTGATTTTAAGTTCATGCATGTTTGTTTAGATATAATTTTAACCGTGTTATATTAATCTAATTTGGCTTTGATTTTTTTTAGTTTGGTCAAGTTTATTTTTGTCAATATTAGTTTGGTCTCTTGTTAGGTCTTGATTTATTATTAGCTTAATCAGTTAGTCGATTTAATTTTCTTTATATGGATCGTACTTTGATGGTGTTCACAAAAAAGGGTAGTTGTCAATTTGAAATTCATGAAGGCTTGATCTTCTGCTGTTGGTTCTCTTCTTTCTTGTTATTATGTGACGATTCTGTGTGTGTGTTAGCTTATTGGTATAATTAACGGCTGATGAAGGTGAATTATGGCCAGTTTTTGTTAGGTTTAGCTTTGATTATTCAACCTTAGAATTATGTTGGTTATAGCTGAGCAGTTCTTTAATTAACTTCAATTAGTTTTAGTTAAAGGGGTAAGGTTTGGGTGAGCTTAGGCACTCAGTAATTTCAGGGGAGATTCAAGGGCTTTTTAGGAATAGAAAAGGGTAGAATCTTTAGGATTTGTAATTTTTAAACAGGGGAATGGTAGTTTAGGGATTGTCTTGCTCAAAGAGATTCTTGGAGGCTTCTAGAATAGGACCTTAGTGTAGTTTTTAATAGACTTGGGGCATTAACTTGAGTAGCAAGTCATAAAATAAGGGTTTTAAGGTGAAAATGAAGAGGGACTAAAGTGAAAAGTGAAAATCTGAGGATTTCCCTCATTTGTGCCTATAAAAGGGCATGCCCTTTTCTTGAAACACAAGTTTGGAGCCTCACACAATTCACTGCCTTTCTCTAAAAATTTCAGATCTGAAATTTGACATCCAAACTTTAAATCTTCAAAAGAAAAACCAAAAAAAATATAAATATAAAAATTTCAGAAAATCAAAAGGGGTACTGTTTCATTGTTTTCTCTAGGTAATTTTCATCTTCATGGACATTAGAGTAGTTTAAAGGAATATTCAAACCATCATTGGACATTTCTACTGACTGATAGGATGTTGGATCATTTGGTATCAGTTTTGAGTGTGTTTGAATGTGTTCTAGCAATTGTTTGTTGATTTTGGTGATGTAATTCTCCCAATGCAGTCAAGTCCAGTATGATTTTGGGGTGCAATTAGGTTAGTTTGGGCTGAGTTTTTGTCTGTTGAAAGTTTCAAGTGGTATTGGGTTCATTTTGTGCATTCTGTTGCTGTGTTTGGTTTGAAACATTAGTCTCTTTGGTTTTAAAAATGGTTCCGGACTCCTGTGTTATTTCTGGGTTGAATCTGATCGTGTTTAACTGCTGTTTGAAACTCCGGTCACT
This sequence comes from Nicotiana benthamiana, assembly GCA_034376525.1. Taxonomy (NCBI): domain Eukaryota; kingdom Viridiplantae; phylum Streptophyta; class Magnoliopsida; order Solanales; family Solanaceae; genus Nicotiana; species Nicotiana benthamiana. The sequence goes on from CM067336.1 coordinate 80,664,685, forward strand.
GTTGCTGTGCTGATGTGCTAACCTCTCCTTCCTGTTGTAATTCACTCTGCCAGGTACATGCCTTGAACCCTGTGGGTGTATGAGTGCTGATGAAAGCTTGAATAAATGGAAACCATATTTTAGATGATGTTATCCTACCGTGTGTCGATTTCATTTCAAAACTATATTTGTAGTTAGGTTTATTTTTCTTAAGCTACTCTGTATTATGTGTGTAAAATGGACAAGTCATTGAACTGATTAAACTTCTTCTGTTAATGAAGATTCTGATGTTGAATAGTTCGAGCAGTTCATGCATTGAGTATCAAAGCTAAGGCATTCAGTAGTGATAAATAGACTGCAAGTATGATTGGGCATATTAGATGCCCAGTTTTGTTAGGCATCGATTCTAGGACGATTATGTCAAATGAAAATGTATTAGTGCTATTAGAAATAATCATGTTTGTCTAAACTGAAAAGCACTGTCGTCCCTGGGATCATGGCTTTACTATAGCCATTTGATCTTGAGGATTTGCAGTTAATTGTTAATCCAAATCTGTCCAAGAGTGGTTAGTTTAAGGTTCATAGTTTAGTTAATTACTGCATTACATAACCTGCATTCATCAAATGGATTGGTGTTAGTTGTGGCTGTGAACTATATTTGGAAGCATTCCATTTAATTCAAATTCAGGATAGCCCCATTGATCTTGTTCGCATTGGGCCCTCGCAAGGCAGGGCTGACGAGCCTAACACTTATGGCTTGTGATTTAAGTGGGAAAGCACTTACTGGTCATTTGTGAGGATTCGATCCTCTCCCCGTCCCCTATGCAATCATTTAGTTTTGGGATTGAGCCAATTTTGGGCCTAGTTTTGAAGGCCCAATTGATCCGTTAATTATGATGAATTCGGATTTTGAGTTAGGTAGCAGGTTTGAAACTAAAAGGTTCGTCCTTTCATTTGGACCGGGACGTGAACTTGAAAATCGAGCTTTAATAATAAACCAAATAGGATTTTCTTTTTCCTTTCGAGACAAAAAAAACAAAAATAGAAAATATAGTTATCTTGTAGATTTATCCTTTTAAAATAAAATGAGAGGAGTCTCGCCCAATAAAAATGCAAAATTGCGAGGCCCTCAATAAAGTTATAAAAATACTTAGAGAATCGGGAAGGGCCGTTTAGCGAATCTCACGACCCTCCCAAAACATAATGACGCACTGGACTCTTTTAGGCGCATATTTTAATAATTTTACCTTCCTAAATATGGGTGGGCATTTTATGCGGCCCAAATCCAAATCCTATAATGTTGAATAGAGTGTGCCTAGGATTGCGAGTTCATTTGATGCGGCGCAATCCGAAAACACACTTTTAATGACGTTCTATTTCTCTTAAATAGATATTATTAAATAAAAGCGGTTAAGCATGAAATTGGCACATACGTTCTTCATGTAATAAAATCAGATAAAATCTACATGCAAAATATGAGCGAACGTGCTAGAACCATGGAACCCTGGAATGGCTAACACCTTATCCCAGGTTAACAGAATTTCTTATCCGGATTTCTGGTTCGCAGACTGTCACAGAGTCATCTTTTTCCTTGATTCAGGATTCAATCTATAACTTGGGACACCATTAATCTCCTAAGTGGCGACTCTGAATCTTTAATAACCAAATCGCGCTTCGATTGTACTTTAATTGGAAAAACTCATTTACGCTCCTCTTTGCGAGGGTGTATAGTGAAAAAGGAGGTATGACCGTCACAACCGTCTACATCTCATTCTTCAGTCGATCACAACATTTCGTGGGAGTTATATGAGATGTGGGTTCACGTTGAGGCTCAGCTCGACTTGTATAAGTCTTTTATTGCCAACGGGAAAATGTTCGAAGTGGAACTTGAGGGCGTCCGTGTTAAGGCACGTACAGCCCGTGAAGCTTGCGGTTACGCCCCTGGTATGCCTGGTGGGGATGATTTTGACGATGATTTAGATAGGCTCGCTTCCGATTCTTGGTAGATGATGAGTATGCCGATGGCGATGATGTAGCATAACACCATCATACTTAGTTTTTGTTTTGTTTTGCTATTTTTGTGAGGGCGTCTTTGGGACCTTTGTAAAAAGTATTGTAATTTGTCAGTTGTAATGAAATAGCCCCCTTTTTGCTATGTGTTTCTCGATTTCTGTTCTCTTTTATTTTCGCGATTTTGAGGAAGTCCCTGAATTTTTGACAGGGTCAATGTTCGACGCGGTTGAATATTTGAAGATTTCGAGCGAGGTCGATTGTGTATAATTCGAGCGAGATAGAATGTCAAATAATTCAAGGGAGGTTGAATGTAGTGATTCGAGTGAGTCGATTGTAAAATAATTCGAGCGAGGTCGAATGTAAGTGATTTGAGTGAGGTCGAACATAAATTATTCGAGCAGGGTAATTGTAAAATAATTCGAGCGAGGTCAAATGCAAGTGATTCAAGCGAGGTTGTCACGCGCCAAACTACGGGAGTCACGACTGGCACTTAATACTATAGTGGATCGAGTTAGCCACTAAACAAACTAGCTCAGTAAACTGGGGTCCCAACAGACCAGGTAGCACAATATCTGAAATACTAAGCGTGGATCATTAAGGTCATGGCTTGAATAAGAATAAGCCATATAACAAAGGTAGACGATCCAAAATAATAAAGTATTAGCTGGCCAACGAGTCCGCGATTAGAGACATATATGCCTACATACATATATATACATGCCAAGCCTATGGGCTGGAGACTAAAAGATGCAAAAAGAAACCCAGAATACTGTGTCCGCAGTAGACTCTAAGAGTGTCATAGGCATTGTCGGGACAAGTCCCCGACTATACCCAAAATGTAAAACAAAAGTAACTATCCTATGAAACCTCCAAGAAGAGTTGGAGCTTACCAACTCACATCGGAACCCCAAAATCCTAGCGGACGGGTCAATCAGAGTCCCTAACTGGACATGTACACACGAAACAAAAATGCAGTGTCCCCAGGAAACGGGACATCAGTGTGAATAAAAATATACTGATATATAAGGCAAAAAGTAGAATCATATATAGCTGATGTAAAAAAAATATAATAGAGATACCACCTGACACTTAATCTCTGATAGCCTCTATGGGCGACTCCGACCTCACAGTAATCAAATATGCATGGTATGCTCATATATATATATATATATATATATATATATATATATATATATATATATATATATATATATATATATATATATATATATATATATATATATATATATATATATATATATATATATATATATATATATATAAATTAGTGACATACCCAACCAAATTCTAGCAATGTCGGCCTCTCCCAGTAGCTAACCGGTAGCATATTGCCAACCTATGATCATCTGTACAATATGTACAATTTTTCGGGAAAATAGGACCCTTACCTCCCAAAAACCCGCTAAATATTTCCAAAATTATTATTTCCAAAATTATTATTTTTGTGATTCATTTATTGGATTCTCATATTTATATTAAAATACAGTTAGCATAATTTTTTCATATTGCTAAAAATTTATTTAGTATTATTAAGGCTAAATTGCATATAATTACAATATTAGTCTCTTTTAGATTTAATTACGTTTATGTATATAAAGTTTAGGTCAGTATTTTTTATTTGATAATTCTGTGCTATTAATAATTTTAGTACCTTTAATTTATTTCCAAACAGGGAAAAGTGGCTATTTAAATGTTAGCCCCATTTGTTTCTTAATTTTAGCCTGATTTGAACCTCCAATTGAACTCAACTTGAAGCCCAATTGCCCCAACCCAATTGCAATCTGAACTGACCCATACCTAACTCTATTAAACCACCCCACTACCCGATCAATCTAGGTCGTTGATCAAAATAATCAACGACCACCAAACCCCTTTCCGTAGTTAATCCCAAACGACCCCTAAACTCTATCATTTCTCACACTCTGCCGCCTCTAAATTCCCCTCTCTCTAAATCCTCTCTCAAACCCCTCTCAAACACTAGTCGCCACCCACAACTACCACCCGAAAACCTCCTAAATCCATGGCTTCCAAGGTCATTGGAGGCCTGCGTTACCTCCCTTGGCTTCTATCTGTTCGATTATTATGGTTTCAAGGGCAGAGCTTGAAGAAGTTTGGTTCAGACCTTGGTCGATTTCATTTTATGGTTGTTCACCAATCGTCTCTACTTTTCTCCGACCAGCCATGACTATTCGAGTCTGACTCTTGACTCTCCTACTTAGATCAGTGATTTTCAAAGCCTTTCTCACCACTTGGGGTTCTTCTGAAACCCTAAACTTTAAGGTTCTTCCGATTTTTTTAGATCTATTTTCGATCTGTGTTTTCTCTAAACTTCTAAACATTTTTCTCAAAATTTCTTTTGAAACTCTACCTTCAAAACCTCATATTTTTTATTAAGATTTTGGAAATTTATTTCAAAACCTTTCTTTGATTTTTGATATGTTTTGCTGTGTTTGCTCGTATTATCCTACTGCTTGAGTTTGCATGTTAAAACCCTTGATTTCTTTAATTATTTCTTAAGTGAATGTTTTTTCCTGAGTTTTGTCCGATCTGTCTATTTATTCTCTTTTTAAAACCCTTCTAATGTGGAAAATCTTATGGTTTTGTGTCTGAGGCTGTTCGTTCAAGTGCAAAAGTTCTTTTCGAAATCTCATGTTCCTTTTGTGTGATTCTTCTGATTCTGGGGTTTTATCCTCTCTTTGACTCGCCTATTTTGAAAGCCCTAATTTTTCTAGGATTCTTGGTTTGACTTTGTGAGTGGCCTGTACTGTTTTAAGTTTTTGTGACTATCTCGCTTTGAATGTGTTTGTACTGAATTTCTTATGCCTAACTTATATGCTTGGGTTCGTCTTGATTAGTCAAGACTTGCCTCTTTTCTTGCTACGTCTGGTTACTCATATCTCACTCGATTTATATGCTAAAATAGGACTCATGACTCTCTCTTTGACTGAATTTGAGTTCCCTATTTCTTGGCTTGATTTGAAAACTTCCCTTTAAACTTTCGATTCTCCTATTTTAACTTGGTTTATTTGCTTATTCATGAGAACTCATGTTATTCTCCTTAATTCATTAATTTCAAATCCCTGACTCCCTAATTTACTATGAGCTGATTATATCCATATTCTGCAAATTTATTGTGCTTCTTACCTTATTTGGTTAATCGAGTATTTTTTACTGATTTTTCATTAGTTGTTTCCCTAATTCAACCCCTATGTACTTACCCCTAATTGTCTATTCTATACATGATGCTCTACTTGATTTATTTCCTTAAACATTTTTTGCCCATTACCGTTGGTTGTTTGCTCCCTAATTGAAGGAATACTTGCATATATTTCTTTCCTTATTTGATACTTGTTCTAACCGTTTGAACTGATTCCCTCAAGTTAATGGAGTGCTTGTACTGATTTTTGCTTTAATTGATTCCGAGTTCCATAATTACTATACAATAATAATTCTTGCCTTATTTTGCATGGTTTTTAAACTACTATATATAAATACTCTCTCACTAACACAAACACACGAACTCTCTAGTTCTGAACTCATAATTTACTCTCAAAACACTCTCTTACTTTACTACTTGTATTGTGGCCTGTATAGCTGACTGAAAGCCAAAGCTATATCTCGAAGTCCCGCTACCTTTATTTACAACATTTTTGCTTCTTTGAACTGGTATGTTCTAAATAATTTTCATCATAGACAACAACATGTTTCCTTATTATTTATGTCATTCATGTTTGGCTCCTGTTTGTGTTTAACTCAGTTCAATCATTATGCACGTTATATTCTGCCTTTTCTTTTCTGAATTAATATATTATAAATCCTAAACCCCTTCCCCAATATTTTTGATACTTATGGTTTTTTTGAGGCATGTAAATATTGAATGTTGTTGTCTATAACTCAAACTTGACCCCCTAGGATCATAACCTCTATGTTTTCTCTAGTGTTATGTGTTCTGGTGGGCTTATTGACATGCCAACATCTTCTACTGTTGTGCATGCTGAAAGTGGAACCTTACCTAAGTACATAGGCCCTTTGCAATTCCAAACCCCTGAACCCCTTATGAAGTTATCAATTTTGTAATTGTTTCCTTACCACCCTTTATCATATCCTTTATTCCCTAAGCTCTTAGAACTCTGCTTCTGCACTTGCACTATCTTCTTTGACTTAAGTTCAGAACTGCTCATGTGAGCCTTGCCTTGGGAACCATATGCTCCCTCTGAACTTGGACACACGAGATCTGGCACTTCCACACTGCACTTGTCCCTATTCTGGTGATGCAATTTGGGTGTGAGCACTCCCTAGAGTCCTTTTGAAGATCTTAGGGAACTCTGACACACTCAAATTGGAGAAAGACTTTGAAGCAATGGTATCTTAAGGCAGTTTATCCCATAGCTAAGGGAGGAATGAACAACCGAGCTTCCTCTAGTTGTAGTTTTATGTATTTCCGATGTAATTTGTTATTCCTGGTCTGTAATAATTTGTAATGAATATTTGGGACTGGCTAGTGAAAAGAGGTGGGTACTTATGAATGTCAAGGGTAGAAACCATGCATATATGTATATGTTAATTCTGCAAATTCAATCACATTTAGGAATTATGCTTATAGGACTATTTTATTTATGCCTATTCAATCCTATTTAGAAACCATGCCTATAGGACTATTTTAATGCTGCATAACTAAAACTGCATGTAGAAATCATGCTCATAGAGATTTATTTACTCTGCATATTTAATATCACATCTAGATAACCTGCCTATAGGACTTCATTCTATATTTGTTCATGTTAGATATAATATTTTATGGCCATAATCGAGTAACGTGTTAAAATCAGTAGCATTTAGAAACCATGCCTGCATGGAATCTTAAATAAAATTTGACTCGTTTCATTCCCACTCAATATTAGATATCCTGTTCATAGGGATTAAAAATCATTTATAATTGATACTATCACCTGCTGAACATATAACTAGTTCAATTTAATTTTGCATCCTTCTGGACATCTTTGAATAATCTAATTCCCTTACTTATTTAGCAAGCATGCCTATAAGATTCCAAACAATTCATTTTGAAATTTTACTGTCTCATCACCCTTTGAACTAAAGTAGATATCATGCCTATAGGACCCCGTCTAATCGCTTAGGCAAGCCTTAGGCAATATAATTAAATCAGAACTCTCCTCTGTTATTTGTTACAATAAGCAGGTAGGCCTAATTCTGTTTCCTAACCGAGTCATGTAATAAGCCACGCCTGATGCAATACAACAATCTCCTCTACCCCGTCTTAATATTTTTAATCAGACCTAAGCAGTATGTGCAAGACATGCTATTTTATAAATTTGTTTTGAGGAGGTATACATGAGCCTTTGTTTGTTTATATGCTTTCTCAAACATGCAGTATGTGTTTTGTATATCGCCTTAGTAATTTTACCTTCGAAACTTCAAGTAAGCCAAATACCCCTTGTTTTTAGGATTAGTACTCCTAAAGTGGATCTGAGACTGATAAGAATGGGACTGGTAATTGCATGAAATAAGCAATCGAGACCAATCCGTGCTTTAGTACATTAACAGGGTGGGAAAGGTAGATATGGATATGATGACCGTATGATAATGTCACGTGTAGGCCCTCATTAAGGAGTGATTACCGGTAATTGTATGGGGTGATCCATATTTTTAATAAACCTTGGACCCCTTCCTTTATTTTTTATTCTTTTTTTTAGCATTTTAACTCCTTATTTAAAAAAATAGCTTTTTGATTGTCCTTTAAAATTTATTTACTTTCAAACCATTATGTCTTTAAATTATCCTTATCTGCTTATATGTTAATTGCACCAAAATTCGCAATAACTGTCTGGCCGGGAACCACACTAGTGGATCCTGAGGGGTGCCTAACACCTTCCCCTTAGGATAATTTCAAGCCCTTACCCTATCTGTGGTTTTTCAATCAAACTCAAAGTTGAACCTCTATTGGTGTCCTAATGCACCTTAATCATTAGGTGGTGACTCTTCAAATGCAAACACATTTCCCAACAGGAAAAAATAGTCCTTCAAAATGTCATAAACCCGATTTTGTGAGAAAAAAAGGGCGCAACAACATGACGACTCTACTAGGGATTCTTTAGGCTTTTACTATTTCAGACTTTTATTATGTGCAATTACTTTTTTAATTCCTTTAAACATTCAATCCTTTTTTCAACTACGCAACTGTCTTGTGTTTTGTTTCTTTCCTTTACTACTCTCCTTTACTACTTCTTTAAATCATGAAAACTGTTGCACTTACTGCTTTATTAACGTGCAAATACATGACAACTTGCTTGAATTTATGCATAATCATGCTCAACATCATATTCTACTCATGCAAAACAAATACCATGTCAACGCTTATAATGAGTGGCTGCGCTCTTCCGATATTATCACCCCTAAATCTGAAATAGGCATATTTGCGGTAAAACCAGTCGATCAACGGTGTGGTTGATGGTTCTGTTCCTTTTCCCTTGAGTTGTCCGCTCAAGGATACTGTCTAAAACCCCAAAGAAACCTTACTCTGTTTAAACTGTGCATGCATCATATTCAAACCTAGTCGAGTCAGTTAAGTTGTCCGCGTAATGACTCTTTAAGATAGCCTTTTCCGAAGTCCACCGGGTTTTCGAAAAACCCAAACAGATATCATCATGTACAATGAAATTATTTGGAGAACTAAATATTTTTATGCCAATTGTTGATATTAAATAGTCGAGTCCGATGGGGTAAAGGCCTAACCCTTTTTTCTTGCAGATATAGTAGGCACGGCGTTCCCAGATTCGGCATGGTCACCAACATCCACCCAAAATTGCTAAGGTGATGGGAGGACCTTCACTCTAGTGATCCGACCCTTATCCGGAAATATCTGGGCAACCTACCTTCTCTCCTGGATATCCAACCCAACAACAGGGTCAGATATGTTGCTACTTTATTCAGGGATTGTGAGAGGTCTGTGTTTCACTTAGGGGACATTAAAATGACACCCTTACTAGAAGAAATTTGAGGATTGGCCGATATATCATTGCGGAAATATACCGAGCCTTAAAGAAGTGTCAACAAGGAGCTACAATTTTCTACTCCAGCTTTGGCTCATAGAGCATCTCCAAAGGGGTGAATGCCGACAACAGATTCAGTGAAGGGACTAGGATGATCATATAGCCTTCCATCATCTGAGGCGGATGAATTATATGTCCAACATGTTCGCTCAACTGGAAGACGCCAAGGGATGAGTAGAGTTGTTTGATAATCTAACCTAGGGTCAGGTACAATGGATGTTCGAATGGTTCCCTACCAAGGATTCATTGCCTGATCCAGGGATGCTTTATTTCTGATACTGATCGGTCTGAGAGGAACATGCCCTTACATCTCGATCTAGTTTTTGAGGCAAGCTGGTAGGAAGCAGGTTGTACCGAGGGTCGACAAAATATGTCATTTTCGAGCCTACTTCCAGGATGATGATAGCCCTTACAAGTGCCAAGCTCAACATATGTGGCACTACAAGATCGTTATTGGAAGGGATACCATCGAGCCGGACAGATACCACGGTGGTTGTGCTCCCTGCTATTCAGGATGGTTAGAGGATAATCATAATGGTCTGAGCCACCCTGGGTTTATTCAAGGTCATAGGATCATAGATGAAAAGGATGAGGCACAATTCAAATACAATCAAATGTGTAAGAGGATCTGGGAATGCGAAAGCGAGCACCATGAGATATAAGAAGCCAACCAAAAGCTGACTGATGAGTGGAAAGACATGGCTGTCAGTTCCAACAAACGACTGGGATACTTGGAGCGGGAAATAGTAGAGCTGGAAAGGAAATTCTTCAAAAGAATGAAGGATTGCCAAAATGCTGAAAACAAGGGTTGACATCTAGCCAGAGCCTACCTATTCTTTGAACTTCGCGAGCTAGGGAAGCTGTTAGATGGAGCCAAGGATGCCGAATCTAGGGAAAGTCCTTCTGGGACAAAATAGATAGGAGTTTTTTTTTGCTTTATGAAATGTAATAAGGCCAATGGCCATTAGTGAATTTTTTTCTTTGTCAATTAGTGTTGATTTGTGATTCGTCTACTTTTTATCAATGAAATGAGGAAATTAGCATTCTAAGTTCTATAAATTAATTTGTCGCTAGGTTTACCTTGGGCACAAAGAGGTTCCCAAATTAGGACACAGTTTACATTCTGCACTATATGTTTGAATATTGCAATTTTATAATCCTCACTAACTTCTTACCTTTTCTTTTTTACTCTTTAGTTATTTATTCCCCTCCCCTAAAGGTTAGTTCATGCACTCTGGCAACATCATCTTATCTCACGAGATCCAGGGGCCCTCTACCCACTCCTCCTCTTAGTCCTATCAAAAACAAGAACAAAGGGAAGATGAAAGATTTGAACAATGCTAGAAAGGATAACTGAACTGAATGGGTAGAGGTAATTCATGGTCATGGTACTCAGGTTTCAAGGGAAAATACATCCCAACTTGAACAAAAATTGCTGAAATTCCAACAATAGCTTGATCAGGTTCGGAATCTGGCAAATCTAACATTTTCCATCACAACTCCGGATATCAATTTCCTGAATGCTTAGAATCGCACACCGCCAAAAAATATTCCAAAGCAACAAAACAATCTCGCTTCTCTCCACCACTGCAACACTTGCCATACTTCAAGCGATACTCCACTTCTCATCCCAGAACCCCTGAACTCCACAAATGATCACTTCCACACCCATCATAACACCCCCATCTACGTGGAGACCATGCCACACTTCACACAACCGATCTCAAGCTCACCCGAGTCTGATAATAAAGACTTGCTCATCAGGAACCAGGCTGAAAAACTTAAGAAATTGACTAGCCGGATTCAAGGCGTTAAAGGAAGTAAGGTAATTAAAGGGCTGAACTACCAGGATATTCGAATACAGCCCGATGTTGAACTGCTTGAGGGGTACAAACCTCCTATGTTCGAAATGTTTGACAGTGCAGGGGATCCAAGAGTCCATTTGGGAATGTACTGTGACAAGCTGGTTGGAGTAGGGAAATACGAGAGACTCCGTATGAAGCTTTTCATGAGGATCTGAAAGGAGATGCTCTGTCTTGGTACATTACCCAAGATCCGAATAAATGGTCAAACTAGGTAAGTATGGCGTCTGACTTTATGGACAGGTTGAGGTTCAACACAGAGAATGCACCGGATGTGTTCTACATTCAAATAATTTAAAGAAGAAGCCTACAGAAACATTTTGCGAGTATGCTACTCACTGGAGATCCGAAGCTGCTAAGGTCAGGCCTGTCTTAGAGGAGGAACAAATGAAAAAATATTTTGTCCAGGCTCAGGACCCGAAGTATTATGTGTTAGAATATACGCTTAACGCTAGGGGGGGGGATGAATAGCGTTATAATAAAAAACAATATAAACTTGCGGAATTAAAAATTGCAGGATTGAAATAAGTGCTGTAAGTAAATAATAAGGAACGAACGCACCGAAATTATCCTGGTTCACCACAACCTGTTGCTAGTCCAGTCCCCGAGAGACTCTCTCGATATTCCACTAACTTCGTTAAGCTTACGGGTGCTTAACAAACCGGTACAAACTGTGAACTTGAGTCACACAAGCCTCAACAACCTTTGCTCGAAGATACTACACTTCAAGACTTCACCCGAAGGAATGAAAACGTTCCTTCTTACAACCACAAGGGATTAACACTTCCCTTCAAGTGTATACAAACACTTAGCAATCAAGACAAGACTCTCTTTAAGAGTAGATATGAGTAAAATAAATACGCTCAAGAACACAACAACTTTCGTCAAGAGTTTGGCTCTCAAAAACTTATGAAATGAATAGAAAATGATGAATATGAGAGTATGCAAGCTTTAGCAAGAATATGATCAGTTGTTGCACTTAGAAGACTGATTTTGAGTTGTATTTATAGTGTTCAAAACCCCCCACAACCGTTGCCTAATTGCCAATCAAGAATTGCTGATTTTGTGCTAAGATAATCGATTATCTGATTTGCATAATCGATTATTTTCCAATCGTTCAAAAATCATTCCCAGATTTTAAGCAGCATAATCGATTATCCAAATCGTATAGTCGATTACCTGACAACGTTCAAAAAATCATATTCAGATTTTACTTAGCATAATCGATTATCAGATTGTGTATAATCGATTACCTGACAACGTTCAAAAAATCATATGCAGATTTTACTTAGCATAATCGATTATCAGATTGTGTATAATTGATTATCTTTCAGAGTTTAAAAATACTTTGGCAACGTTCATTTGCATAATCGATTATGCTATAAGGATAATCGATTATCTTTTATATTTTGAAAACTTCGGACTACACTGTCTTAACATAATCAATTATCATAAAGTACATAATCGATTATTTTACAGTTTTGTAAAATTTGATAGACACTGCCTCAACATAATCGATTATCATAATGTGCATAATCGATTATTTTATAGCTTTGAAAAATCTGATAGACACTGCCTCAACATAATCGATTATCATAAGGTACATAATCGATTATCTTGTAGCTTTGAAAAATCTAATGTACACTGCCTTAACATAATCGATTATCATAAGGTACATAATCGATTATTGTTCAGCTTTGTAAATCTGGTGTACATTGTCTTAACATAATCGATTATCATAAAGTACATAATCGATTATCTTTGTCCAGATTTGAGAGGCATGTTTAAAAATCATTTTGGCTAAAATAAAATGTTTGAAAATCATTTTGCTTTAAATTAAATATGCATGATTTGATAAAAATGATTTTACGAGAGAAGCCAAGTCTTGAGTTAATTGACGGATCAAGATCACAATTAAAGAACGACTCATGTATAACTTTATTTCTTTGCTTGATCATGATCTTTGTTCGTCTTGTGCTTGAACCTCGTTATGTGTCAATTGTGCGCTTGTGCTTGGACCTCGTCATATGTCAATCGCGCGTTGTTTGTCATTTATCAAAACCTACAAATATGAACACACGTTAGTTTAGTGCCTTGAGAACGTGTTTCAACATTATGAAAGGCAAATGATTGCGAGCCATAAATTTTCTGACATTATCAAGCTGGGAGAACGGATCGAAGAGGGCATCAAATGCTGTATGGTTACGAACTTCGAGACCTTGCAAGCTACCAATAAGGCCTTACAGTATGGTGATGTGTCCAATAAAAGGGACGTAGAGGCCGTAGTAGTTGCACAAAGAACCAAATCTCCCATCAAATACCAAACCTACCCATTACCTCCACTCACATATTAGCCTATCCCGAACTACCAAATACCCTCACCCTCTTATCAAACTCTCACCCACTTATAATTCACCTCCACCTCCCACATATTAGCCTATTTCACCCAAATATTCCCAACCTGTACATGTTATCAAGCCTACAATACTCAACCTTCCCACTATCAATCACCTCCTACTCGCCAAAACTTTCCTAGACCTCGACCAAACTTTGATCGAAGGCCTCCAAAATGATATATAGTCATTGTTGAGCCTATTGACCAGTTGTACAAAATACTCAAAGCTGCTAGTTATGTCACCTCTATCCTTGCTGCGACCGCCGAGAACCCTTCTCAGTGGGTTAACCCAAAAATATCCCGTGCATACCATTGTGGCATGAAGGGACACACCACCGATGAATGCCGTTCTTTGAAGGACAAGATCCAGGCTTTGATTGACAACAAGATTATAGTGGTGAAGAAACCCGCCCGAATGTGAGCAATAACCCTCTGACAAACCATAATGGTGGAGGCGTTCACATGATTGAAATAGAGGATGATTGGGATCCCGAGGGGTCAATCAGGTTGATCGCAGTAGGTGATGACCCAAAGAAGCCAATAGGTACTCTTAATCCAATTCATATCTCTGGGGACACTGAGGTAAATATGCCTGTGCTACTTGAGTTTGAAGCAACATCATATGTGAAGACACCATTGCCAATTAAGGTTGAATATGTGTCTCCAGAAAATGCACCTACACCATTCGAAGTTGCAGTTTTACCACCTAAGAAACATGCTCCATTTGGAGTGAAGGTAGACACGCCGATACTAGTGGCAATGTCAGAGATGACACCATTCCATACCAAGGCTATAGCATGGGACTATACAGCTGAGGTAAAGAAGAAAGGCAAGGTTAGGTTCAAGAAAACTGTTGCTGCATAGGGTATGACGAGAACAGGTAGGGTCTATACCCCTGAACGTCTCACTGAGTCAAGAAAGCAGGCCTCCAATTAGTCACCACTCATTTAGACAGGTCCAGACGATCTTTTGGAGAAAGATATAGGCCAAGGAATACTCGGTCATCAACCAGTTGAACAAAACACCGACACAGAAGAATTCTCTGTTGAGAGTGCTAAGTGAAGCATACGTGCCAAGCAACATTATTGGTGGGGAAATGGCCAACATGGTAGGACAAATATTGGAATGAGGATGAGCTACCACCTGAAGGATTGGGACACAAGAAAGCACTGTTGTGCAATGCGAGGACTACTTCTTCCCCAGGATCCTGATCGAAGGGGTTCCAGCCTCCTGGTAACACTCAAGAAATTGGCAAGGGATTGCATGAAATAAAGGACGAAGCTATCAATGTGAAAGCCTTCGAAAGTTCCCAAAGGTCCACCATTGAGGATATTAGTCTGTGTTTGCAAACGGGGCCAACTTGGTTCGATGTTGATATCCAAGTGATCGACGTGCCGTCATCATATAATCTAATGTTGGGATGACCATTGATTCATGCTGCCGGAGCCGTAGCATTAACACTACGTCAGGCAGTGAAGTTTGAGTGTAACCACTAGGAAGTGATAATTCACGGCGGTGATAGCAACCCTATATACAGTTGCCAGACTTTTCCATCTATCGAAGGGAGAAATAATCTAGGAGGAGAGACTTACTATCATATCAAAGTTGTAAATTCTATTGACAAAGACAAATGGTGGAATAACAAGATTGAGAGCATACTAAATAGGAGTGCGTACGGACTTGGCAAAACGCTCGGCAAGAACCTCCAAGGAATCGCTAAGCCCATAAAGCTCAAGTAGCATGGCAATACTTTTGGTACGGGATATATGTATACCTAGGAAGAATTCAATAACTAGTCGCATCCATGGCGCGATCCTTACTATCCACTAGAGCAGCCAATACCACACTTGGAGCCAACTTTCCAACCGGCCAATGTTATCTATGGGTCATAAGAAGAGGAAGCACTGGCAGCGGTGAAAAATTTGTTCTTAGAAGACAATGATATGGATTGTTGTGTTGTTCTCGAGGAGGGGGGAAGGACTTTCAATACAGGCTGTATGCAAAGGGGCACGCCTCAATAACTGGACCATCAGGACGACCAGAGCTCGACGAGCCTCGGGGTTGCAAAGGCTAAAACAAGCACTATTTTATTTACTAAAGACTTTATTTTTTGCATATTTCAATCCAGCAATAAGATCTCCAATGTTAAAAATAGTTATGCAATCTACTAAAGAATTTTAACTTTTCTTATGATTCGACGCTCATCATTATTTTTCTCTCATTACTTTACATATACAACATTACTATTACTCATCTTGATGAACCGATGACTGTGACATGTAACGAGACAACACAACAAACGGACATAGATTCAGAGGAAAATGACATACCAGAAGAGATTGTCAAGGAAGTTGAGAACAGGCGTAAGTCCAAGCTTGACGAAACTGAGATTGTTAACTTGGGAGATGCAAAAAATGTTAAAGAAACACGAATCAGCGTCCACTTATCTCCATCAGAAAAAAAGGGATACACATAATTTCTAAGGGAATATGAGGACATATTTGCCTGGTCATATGATGACATGACTGTTCTAAGTACATATATTATGACTCAAAAATTACCAACCGACCCAACATGTCCGCCGGTAAAGAAAAAGCTCAGAAAATTCAAGCCTGATATGAGTTTGAAAATCAAGAAAGAAGTCACTAAGCAGGTCAAAGCTAAGGTTCTCTGGGTAGTAAAATACCCGACATGGTTAACCAACATTATGCCAGTACCAAAGAAGGACGGGAGGGTCAGAGTCTGTGTCGACTATTGGGATCTCAACCGGGACAATCTGAAAGACGACTTCCCCTTGCCAAACATACACTTCCTGATTGAAAACTGCGCCAAGCATGAGTTGAAGTTATTTGTAGATTATTTCACTAGGTACCATTAGATCTGGAAAGATGAAGAAGATGCTGAGGAAACGACTTTTATTATGCCGCGGGGAATGTATTATTACAAGATGATACAGTTCGAGCTAAAGATTGTAGGGGCCACCTACATAAGGGCCATGACTGCTATCTTCCATGACATGATACATAAGGAGATAGAAGAGTACATAGATGATGTTATTATGAAGTCCAAGAGATCCACTGATCACATGGAGGATTTGAAGAGGTTTTCAATAGATTGCTAAAATACAACCTGAAACTGAACTCCGCGAAATGTGCATTTGGGGTTCCTGCTGGAAAACTACTTGGGTTTATCGTGAGTCGCTGAGGAATAGAGATGGATCCATCAAAGGTTAAAGCTATTCAAAAGCATCCACAGCCAAAGAACAAGAAGGACGTGATAAGTTTCTTGGGGAGATTCAGCTACATCAGCGGGTTCATAGCACAATCTACAATTATCTATGAGCCAATATTTAAGATGTTAAAGAAGGATGCCACAACCAATGGACTGACGACTACCAAAAAGCTTTCAACAGAATCAAGGAATACCTGTCAACACCACTAGTCTTGGTCCCGCCCGAGGCAGGAAGGCCTATGTTACTCTACCTTGCAAAATTGGATGGAGCTTTTGGTTGCATTCTGGGGTAGCATGATGAAACAGGGAGGAAGGAACAAGCCATTTATTAACTCAGTAAGAATTTCATCCCGTATGAGGCCCGATTTTCTCTGTTAGAGCGCACGTGTTGTGCTTTGACTTAGGTGGCTCAGAAGCTGAGGCACTACTTCTGTGCCTTTACTATATATCTCATATCAAGGATGGATCCTTTGAAGTACATCTTCCAGAAGCCTATTCTCACCGGCAATCTAGCCAAGTGGAAAATTCTGTTAAGTGAATTTGACATTGTCTACGCAACTCAGAAGGCAATCAAGGGACAGGAACTAGAAGATCACCTTGCTGAAAACCCCGTGGATGGAGAATATAAGCCCTGAAAACATATTTTCATGAAAAAGAGGTATCGTTCATAAGAGAAACAAATTTCAAAAGGAGTTGGCATAGGAATAGTCCTGGTATCAGAAATTGGTCAGCATTATTCGGTGTCTGCCAAACTCAGGTTCCCCTGCACCAACAATATGGCCGAGTATGAAGCCTGCATCTTAGGGCTCAAAATGGCCATCAACATAAACATTCAAGAGTTGATTGTTGTTGGAAATTCAGACTTGCTTGTACATCAGGTCCGAGAAGAATGGGCAACCAAGAACTCCAAGATACTCCCATATCTGCATTATGTACAGGAATTGAGGAAATAGTTCACGAAGACAGAATTCCAACATTTTTCCAGAGTCCAGAATGAGGTTGCCGATGCATTGGGTACTCTATCATCTATGATACAACATCTAGACAAAAACTTCATTGATCCCATTCCAGTAATGATCCATGATCAGCAAGCTTACTATGCCCACGTCGAAGAAGAAACAGACACAAAGCCTTGGTTTCATGACATCAAGGAATATCTGGCAAGGAGAATACCTAGAACTTGAAAATCCTACTGAAAAACGCACACTTCGGAGGTTGTCCAACTAATTCCTTCACAGTAGAGGAACCATATATAGGAGGACTCTTGATTGGGGGTTACTAAGGTGGATCGACGCAAAGGAAGCATCCAGGATACTAGAGGAAATTGACGATGGGACTTGCGGTCCACATATAAACGGTTTTATCTTAGCAAAGAAGATACTCCGAGTTGATTACTTTTGGATGACTATGGAGACAGACTGCATCCAGTATGTTCTCAAATGCCACTGCTTCCAGATACATGCAGACATGATAAAGGTACCCCAAATTGGAAAAATGCAATGAGTATACCTTGGCCTTTTTCCACCTGGGGAATGGATGTTATTGGACCAATCGAGTCTGCCGCTTCCAATGGGCACATGTTTGTCCTAGTAGCAATCGACTATTTCATCAAATGGGTTGAAGAAGCATCTTACAGAGATAAGAAAGTCGTGAAAGACTTTGTCCGAGACTTCATCGTTTGTCGATTCGAGATTCCAGAATCAATCATTATGGATAATGGCTCCAACCTCGACAGTGACTTGATGAGAACTATGTGTGAAACTTTCAATATCAGACAAAAGAATTCTACAGCCTACAAACCTCAGATGAACGGAGCCGTAGAAGCCGCCAATAAGAATATCAAGAAGATACTAAGAAAAATGATAAGAAGCATAAGTAGCGACATGAGAAGCTATCATTTTCTTTATTGGGGTATCGCACCACAGTACGCATATCAACTAGGACACCCCCCTATATGCCGGTTTATGGTACAAAAGTTGTCATCCCCACCGAGGTGGAAATTCTTTCCTTAGGAATCATACAGAAAGCTGAGCTTGACGATGCAGTATGGGTGAAGAGTCGTTACAAGCAACTGGCTCTTATAGATGGGAAGAGAATGAATGCAGTTTTCCACGGCCAGCTCTATCAGAACAGAATGTCCAGAGCCTTCAACAAATGAGTCAAGCCGAGATGGTTTACCGAGTTCTGACAAGAAGAGCCCTCATACTTGCCGAAATGGACGGAGAAGTCTGGAAAAAACCAACTAATTCAAATGTAGTCAATCTTTACTATGTGTAATTTTTATGCTTTCCTTATATGATGTAAATTGAACTACGCCTGATCTGATTCCCGTATAAGAGGGGATACATAGGCAGCCCTATGGAATTGATCCCAATTCAATAAAATTTTCATTTCCCCGCAATTGGAAACTGGGGCAGAATTTTGGGGAGGACCCTCAAAATTCTGAAGTTGATGTCAACCAATTATCGATAGCAACAGTTGGAAGCATCAACCTAGAAAAGTGGGCCAAAATTTTGAGGAGGACCCTCAAAATTCCATAGCAAGAAAGGTTGCTATGTTTTGAACCATGTTGCATTCGTCGGTTTATCTAAAAAAAAACTATTTCAGTTATGTACTTATGTCATATTTTCACTAAGCCATGCTTGTTTATTGCTGAAAACTACTTGTTTAGTAACACTACCCCAATGATACATACAATATCACCAGAGGAAAGCCAAGCAGGAAGACCGCGTGAGAGCAAAGAAACTAGCGGACTGATCACTAAATAGATACAAATAGGTGTAAATTCTAACATCACCACAGAAAACTTGGTGTGGAAGTCAAGCAGACCCGGGGGGATACAAATTAATCTCCCCCGTTACAAGACTCATGATTTTTCTTTGGATGCAGGCACTTGGATTGTGAAAACATATGACATACTATACACGCACGAGACAAACATGGTTCAGGAATACAACTCTCAAAACTGTTGCACTTACCAACACTTCATATCCACACGCACCAGTGGCATTTCGTATGTCACGATGTCCCCAGCAGTCATGATACTGCAATCTATCATTCTGCCTTCCGAGACAAAATATCGTCTCCATCTGTATTTTTGCATTGCATAAGACTACCATTCTGACTTCCGAGACTACTCGTTGTCTCATCTATATTTTGCATTGCATAAGGCTATCATTCAGCCTTTCGAGACTAAACGTTGTCTCCATCTACATTTCGCATTGCATAAGGCTACCATTCTGCCTTTCAAGATTAAGCTCTAGCTCCACCTCATTTGCATGGATGAAATATCACCGCCTTATTTATATTTTGATGGTTGAAAGATCGCCACCTTATCTCATTTGCATGGCTGAAAGATCGCCACCTCATTTACATTTTCATGGCTGAAAGATCACTGCCATTTTTACATTTGCATGGCTGAAAGATCGCCGGCTGATTTATATTTGCATGGTTGAAAGATCACCACCTCATTTACATTTTCATGTCTTAAATATCACCACCTTATTTACAATTGCATGGGTGAAATATGGCCGCCTTATTTACATTTGCATGGCTGAAAGATCGCCACTTTATTTACACTTGCATGGCTGAAAGAATGCCACATATTGCATTTCATGGGCTGAAATATCACCACCTACTGCATTTCATGGGCTAAAAGATCTCCAAAATATCCAAAAGCATCATCATTCAGAGGAACCATTTTCATATCCCGAGTACACCATGCTATGGCCTGAGGACCCCTTTTAATCTTTTGCATATCAGCATTCAAAGGCATCTTCGGAGGCATCATCCTCATATCCCAAGATCATGATTTCATGGCCTACGAATCCTTTAGTATATGCTTCAGGGTCCAGGACATCATGGTCTAAGGACATCGTTCTAACTGTCCAAAGACAAACTTCATGGTCCGACGGGAATTTGCATCATATTTAAATTTTCGCATGGTATATGCTTGTATTGCTTATTAGCAAGTAAGCCGGTGAGCAACGGCCATCTTGGCAGGAGTGATCCCACTCCAGTTCTATTTTCCCTATCAGATCTTAACCATTCACCCCGTCCTGAATGTTGCGTCCGTTCTTGGGAAGTCTCCCTCGGCATATTCCGCAGACGGATTCTGAACTACATATGGCCCGATTAGTGTAAAATCAGGGATATGTAGGTAGGTCAAAAGCCAGGGCACAACCTAATCCTCCTCGAACCATTCCGTTCGGTCAAAATTGTCCATCATGTCTTTACCCGACAGCTCTTTCATCCTTCCCCGGTAAAGAGGGGCAGCTGTTGATATCCAATTTCTGTCATTCCTATTTGCCTCATGTTTGTGTTTAACCCAGTTCCATCATTAAGCATGTTGTATTATTCCTTTTCATTTACGAATTAATATATTATGATTACTAAACCCTTACCCCCAATGTGTTTGATACTTATGGTTTGTTTGAGGCATGTCAATATTGAACGTTGTTGTCCATAACTCAAACTTGACCCCCCTAGGATCATAACCTTTATGTTTTCTCTAGTTTTATGTGTCCTGGTAGGCTTATAGGCATCCCAACATCTTCTATTGTTGTGCATGCCCAAAGTTGACCCTTGCCTAAGTACATAGGCTCTTTGCGATTCCCAACCCCTGAACCCCTTTTGTATGAAGTTATCAACTCTATAATTGTTTCCTTACCACCCTTTAACATATAATTTATTCCCTAAGCTCTTAGAACTCTGCTTACGCACTTGCACTATCTTCTTAGACTTAAGTTCTTGCCCCCACCCGATGTGAGCCTTGCCTTGGGACCCATGAGCTCCCTCTGAACTTTGACACATGAGGGCTAGCACTTCCACACTACACTTAGCCCTATTCTGGTGATGCAATTTGGGTGTGAGCACTTCCCATAGTCCTATTGAGGCTCTTAAGAAACTTTGACACACTCAAATATGAGAAAGGCTTTGAAGAAATGATATCTTAAGGCAATTTATCCCATAGCTCAGGGAGGAATGAAGAATCAGACTTCCTCTAATTTTATTTTTATGTATTTTTGATGTAATTTGTTATTCCTGGTCTGTAATAATTTATAATAAATATTCGGGACTGTCTAGTAAAAATAGGTGGGTATATATGCATGTCAAGAGTAGAAACCATGTCTATATGACTATTTTAATTCTGAATATTCAATCACATTTAGAAACCATGCGTATAGAACTATTTTTATTCTGCATATTCAATCACATTTAGGAACCATGCCTATATGACTATTTTCATCCTGTATAATTAAAACTGCATCTAGAAATCATGCTCATAGAGATTTATTTACTCTGCACATTTAATACTACACCTAGATAACATGCCTATAAGACTTTATTCTATATTTATGCATGTTAGATATCATGTTTTAAGGCCATAATCCAGTAACATGTTAAAATCAGTAAGATTTAGAAATCATGCCTATACGGATTCTTAAATAAAATCTGACTCGTTTCATTCCCATTAAATATTAGATAACCTGTTCATAGGGATTAGAAATCAGTAATAGTATATACTATCACCTGCAGAACCTGTAACTAGTTTAATTTATTTTTCTCCCTTCTGGACCTCTTTAAATAATCTAATTCCCAAATGTTTACCGTGAAAATGGTAACAACAATTCAATTTGTAAATAGAATTCTAAAAATATATGATCTATTCCCGAGCTAGTTTGTGAGGGTGTGCAATGCTGAAGCGTGAAGTAAAGCAACAAAGATCAAGTTAAACAAAGCGATAATTGAACTAGTAAGGGTACGTTGCCCGGGCGCAAAGCCATCTAGGGGGTACCTCGAAGACGATCCTCGAGCCTTTCTCTGGATGATCGAGGATAATCAAGAAGGGAATAACAAGTAAAATATGATTGAGCCAAGCTCTATACTATCAAATTTGAGTAAAATAATGAAGAACAAGAAAATAAATAATAAAGTACTAAAGTGACCTCGAGGCCAATGAAGACAGGTATCTTAGAAGAAAGGGGGAGGGGGGAGAGGGGGGGAGAGAGAGAGATTATTGCATTGTGGAGAAGTGGATCAACATTAGCCCCTTACAATGTAGGGAGAGTCACCCTTATATAGGCAAGGGAACTCGGTATAGTACACATGTGTTAACTGCAAGAGTACAAGGATGGGATGGCTTGACACAAAACATCATAGTAGGCTCTAGATGGGCCGGACCCATCAGGCATAGGCAAGAGCCTTGGATACTTCTCTTTCAATCCTGACCTCAAATTTTGCTTCCTTCAAGTAGGACTTTGTCAAGCCCTGAGGTCCACACTCGATTGAGGCATCCAACCATCGGGATCTCAGGGAAAAGCCTTCAAAGCGTCTTGATAGAAAAAAAAATCTTTTGATTTTGCCGAGTATAATAGTCTCCACATTTCATATGACGAAGTGATGGGAAATCACTTTGACACTCGACCCCTCGAGCTCTGTTTGACGATACTGTGCTGGTGACCCAGATCGAGGTGCAGTCTTTTGTGACAGACGGTGTATCTCACGTGTGCCTACCCGATGCCTTGTCATTTCCACTTCTCAAGGCAAAAATTCTGTTGCCAATTCATTTTTTCAAAGAATCAAAAAGTGCACCCGTCGGCCAGTCTTCCAAGTCATCGACGACCGTTCAATTTTCTACCTATAATTAAGAGCATCTTGTAGTATTGCTTCTTTAATCTCCGTACTTTCTATTGGTATGCTTTGCTTGTTCCTCCCATTTTCTTCTTCTACCTTGGATTACTGCGATGGAAGCTTTCTTTCTCAAGGTTTTATAACGGAGCTCTTTCGGGCCGTATCAAGTCCATCTGTCGAGGCTTCCATGCATCGTACATAGACACGCTGTCGAGATATTGTTGTTGTTGTCGACACATTGGCCACTACTGCTTCCATTGGCCAGAGATGGTGATGGGTGGAGAGTTGGTTTCACCTTTGTGTAGGAGGCCGTTCGGATTATGCACCGCTTCTCACTCTGCTTCCAATGTCTGGTGTGGCACTTTATCCCTTAGGTCTCTCTCTCCCCAAAGGGATAAAGTGGAACCACCGGTTGTCCGGGCATATGCTCACCAGGTTTTCATCTTTGACTTCGGCGGGCCATGTCTCTTTTCTCTTCCTCCTCTGTGCCCCTTCCTTCTCCTCTTCTTGATCTTCTCCAGTGAGGATCCCTCGGAGGATCGAGCTGGGAACCTATGGGAGTTGGAGATCAAATGAGTCACCCTCAAGCATGTGTGCTTCGAGGGTGAGGTTCTCGGGGATGTTGATGCCGTAGATGAACCCGCCAGGATGGATCGGGTGATCGTGTTTAGTCATATGTACATCCCGGATCCCTCTTCATTGGGTGTAAATTCTTTCAGGCCTTTGCTTTTTCTATGTAGTGACCCTCCAAGCGATTTTTAATTAAACGATGTGACCCTTTGGGGGCTATTGTACTTGGATATTTCTATAAATGAGAAATGAACTTTGTTGATTTTCTTCTTCAGAACTTGATCTGTTTTCCGTATGTTTGCTAGCACTTTGAAGCTTTCCGAACGTATCTTTTCATGTTGCTGATTATTGATATTTAACATTAAACATAAGCATTTGTCCAGACTTTTTATTGGTCGACATGGTTTTCTTCTAGATTTTCATTGAGCCTCGGATTAGTCTCAAATTGACCTAGCAAGTCGAGGCTATCAGGGCCCGTCAGATCATTTTGGAGATCACACATCAAGTTCCTGGGGTTTTGGGGATCCTTCCTAGTCATGAAGTTTGTGGCTCTCTGGATCATATAAGATAGACTTCTACTAAGGAGTTTATGTGTAGTTTGGGTGCCTCTTAGGGCCCTTTTTGCATCTAATGTGATCAGAGCCTCCTGCATTTACACTTCCCCTTTAGAGAGAGTGATTTTTGGAGTCAGTTGCTTGGCTCGCACTAAATGTTGATCGTCAAGAGCTCATTGAAGCTCGACCTCTTTTGGTGGGGGGTTTCTTGTCGAAGAGTGCTGTTTCGAGCAAGGGATGGCACAAACGACTCTTTGAATCATAGCCTTTCAAACTGTGACTTGCCTTGGTCTCTAGCTGACTGGCAAGGCTTTTCCCCGATCCCTTTGTCGTACTTTGGATCAATGGAGGACCGACCAGATAAGGTCAAGCTATCGGGTTCTGATAATTTGTTTGGATATCGAGCCTCGAATATTGGTTCATTTGAGAACACTAAGCTGGCTGCGGGTTGTTTTGGGACACCCCGTTGGGCTCTGGACTTTGGTGATTTTGATGTAAATACCCTTTTTAGAGTGTGTAAGGTTGTTTTCTTTTTGAGGAATTTTATCAATGCTTGGGTGCCTATTTCGGGCCCTCGTGAAGCTTTGACATTGGGGCTTCCGGGGTTTTCTTCTTCCCAATTGGAGATTGTGAGCTCAGGCACTCGCCCTGTGCTGGGTATCAATGCTCTGGAGCTTATTGTGACCCTGTTTCTCGGGGCCGCGGCTCAAAGTGTCAAATGCTGCCTCGAGCATGGAGATAATTTTGTGCAGTCCCTCGAGACTTGTCATCTATTAGAGGGTGATCCCAGGGCTGGTATTAATCAATTTATTTTTATTGAGGTCGTGGGCCTCTCGGGTCTTGCCTTGAACAGGTGAATTGTCGCTGCTTTTTATATATATGTAGTGGCCTCGGCTTTTTCGCAAGGTTCTACTATTTTCACAGTCTCTTCATTGTTTCTATACTACGGGCTGCACATTCCTAGACGCAAAAGTATTGGTGCATACCTTTTCTTTTTTTTGTCCGTACTACCATTGTCATGGTGACCAGCTCAGAACCAACAAGGCAAAGGGCGGAGAATGTTGTTCCCTGCGTTGGGGAGTTGAAATATTTTGCTCTGGAGATAGAATCCTTGATAGAAGGGGGACATCTAGAGATGGTGAGGTGATACTTCGGATGTTGCAAAATGGTGATACTGAAGATGCTTTCCCCAAGCGAAGGCTTCACAGATTCCACCGATGGGTTTTTGAATGTGCATCTATACCCCTTTGCATTCGACCCTCCTGATAGGGTAGTGCTTGACTATTGCTTGAAGTATCGGATTATCCTGGTGCAGGTTCACCCATCCTTTTGCCAAACGGTGCTAATGATGAGATTCTTTGTATAGAAGAACGGGCTCGAGTTCACTCTTGATCATCTCATCAGGCTATATTGGCCCTTTCATAATCGAGACATACTAACCCTGAGGGTTCTTTCATGCACGCCCTTTATTGTCTATGATGAGGAAGGCGGAGATCGAGAGTGGGCTAGTTGGATCATCCGAGTCCAAACGACCGATATTATCCCAGCAGAGTTCCTGCCATTCCCCGAGGAGTGGAATCAAGCACATAAGTGGGACCTTTTGTTGTTCTTTTATATTTCGCTCATGGAAAAAATCGGCCAGTTAACAATGTTGTTTGTCTTGTTGCAATGACTTCATGGAAGTCGATCCAAGTTCATGATCTTCCTAGCTGGGAAAGGACATTGGTGACCCATTCATCTAGCGATGAATGCAGGTGGCGAGCTATGTCTTGTGTTATGGTGGAGAGCAGATCACAGAGGTACGCGTGTATGTTGCTTTTCTCCAGTTGGTATCTACTCGAGGTCACACTTCCCTATCTCATTTGTGCTGGGTTTGTTATCTGTAGATGTGGGGCGGTTCTTTGGGGCAAGGCATTGCTTTTCCAGAGGGAGTTGGAGTCGTCGGCCTCAGGATCGAGAGAAGGCAATAATAAGAGGGACCAGAGCCCACAATGTGAGGGGGCCTTTCTTAGTGCTAGCCGGGCTCAGATTCCTAAGGACGGGGCGTCACCCGAATTGGTTGTTTCCGGAGTGCCCATTCCTCGGCAAACGAATCCCTTGGGCGAGCGCATTGTGCCCGGGGCCGGCACCTTTGGAGCTGCTGGGGGCAGGACTAACTGGAGCATGTTCTTATCTAGAAGAAATCCATTGTCTTAATTTTGCAGTGAGTTTCCGCATAATTTTCCTGTATCCCGTGTCTTCCTCTTCTATTTGAATCTTCCCTGGGCAGGCATGTGACAGTCTTAATTTTGAGTTGTTTCGACAAAAGGCCAAATTTCCAAGGATCCTGGATGAGGGGGAATCTCTTAAGGCTATTTTGTAAGGAGAAATAAGTTGATCTGTAGCATTGGCGGTACGAGGCGTATCGAAGCTCAAATGATAAGAGATATTTGATGGAATAGGTAACCTCCTGTAGTGCGCTTTTGCTTCTTTCTAACCTCGGGCTAATTTCTTCTTACCATATCAGTTGCCAAAAAAGATAGAGGCATTCGAGTTCCTTAAGGGCAGCGTGAGCGGCGTTAGGGCCTCTTGCGAGGCGATAAGAGCTCAAGTTTAGACTCAAGACCTAGAGGAAATGAGTGCTTCGTCTAGGATCCCTGCCCTTGAGGTTCAACTTGTCTTGACCCATGATGACGCCAAAGGTCAGGGCCGAGATAATTGATGCCCGGGCAGAAGCGACATTAAGCAGAACCCGGGCTAATCGCGAGATGGATATGTGCATAAAGGAAACTGCTGACGCTCAATCCAAGTTTTTGTGATCCCTTGATTGTGAGAAGAGGATCAAGGAATATGTTCGTTGTCGATCCCCGAGAGAGGTATTCGAGGAGGTTGGAGCAAGGGGCTTCATCCGATGATGCACGGTCGCTCCTTGCGGACGTTGTTGATCGCTTCCAACTGGACACTACTCTCTGGTTCGAAGAGCGGGCCGCAATTGCTTTTACCCGAATAGAGGTTCGGGAAAGAATTTTCAATGGAAGCTAGTAGTGGAATTGTATTTTCTGTCTAGCCTAGAGTTGTGGTTGTGCTTCTAATGTCACTTAAAACATTTTTGGGTTTTTTTAATTATAATTACTATTGTAAACTAATGATTAACATTAGATTATGCTAAGAGAATATTGCTATGTTGTAATTAATGGGAGGAAAGGTACTAGGGTCGTGGCATCACCTAGGTGGCTAATTAACAGGTAGATATTAGTAAGGATAGATTGACATATTTATGGCTTATGCTATAACCATTTGTCAATTGTACCCACTCTCACACCTCTCGGTAGAGAGAGTAATTTTGCCCAATTGACTATCTCGAGACCAATTAGGTAGGCGAATTATACCAAGCAACTAGGATTCAAGTAGGGAAATTGCTCTCTCAAGATTTAACCCGTTAATTGGGACTACCATTTCTCATGGGTCCATCCAATTCCTTGTTGGGTCAGTGTTGGGGTCATAGAGTCTATTTCTCAAGAAGAGTTAAACCCACAAATGGTAAAATATTCTATTTATAGTAGGCTGGAAAAATTAGAAAAAAATACCCCGGTGGGGTCAGTGCGGGCCGTATAAAAGCAACCACGGCCGTAATGGCTCTTTTTACTTCAACTTTTCATCTCTCTAAACTCAGGAACGTGGACCGCGTAAAAGGGCAGTGCGGACGTGGAGGGGCTTTGGCACGGACCACGCATTTACGACCGCGGCCTGCATGGCATTGCCTAGGTCAATCTTCCACCTCTCTGTATCTCTTGGCGCCGGACTGCACAAATTAGTAGTGCAGCCGCATTGGCCTGACTACCGACCGTGTGAAATGAACCGTGTCCGCGTAGCTCTTAACTTGACTAATCATGTCTCTGAATCTCCCACTGTGGCCGCAGTTGCTTTTGCGCGGTCCGCACTAGGTCCTCTTTTTGTCACTTTACTTAATCTTTGATACTTGAGAATGTTTCACTCCTTTTTAGACGATCTTTGACATTTTGTCCCTTTGTCGATCATACCTGTAATCAAGCACAATTTTTGAGCATTTTGGGACTATTTTGTAGCAGTTTATACTCAAAGCATAGGCAAGTAGGGGCATAAACACATTAAAATCCTAACTTATCAACTCCCCCAAACTTAAACCTTTGCTTTTCCTCAAGCAAACAAAATAAGACCCACCCCTTAAAGGAACATCCATGTAATTCCAGCTATCCTAAAGTAACCTCAACAAGCATCAACTAGGACTAACAATTACCCTCAATACGAATGCATCATTAACACATTTAACACTTTGAAAACTATGGATCAAGTCTGACACGAGAGCATCAAGAGTTGACACATTTCATCAATGAACTTCTCTAAATTACTTTAGTCATTGTGGAACCCAAACTCACACATCCTCAACTCTCCTAAGCGAACCTTACCTTTTAGAGTATTGACACATAAACCGAGGTTGATGCAATTTCACTCATCTTTCTCAAGAAGAAGGTCACAAGTCTAGCTCTATGTACCATATGCTTGCCCCTTATTTAAGTATCTACTAATATAGGCTTCCTTCAACTCAAGATCCTATAGGGCTTTTTGTAGAATCAATGCGAAGGCTTTTGGGTAAGGGTAGGACATGTTTTTATTCAAATGGGTTCAATCTTCCCTTAAGCACTTCTTTTGATTCTTTTTGGCACAACTTTATTGACTCTTTGAGTAATCACTTCTTCAACAGTTAGAGATATACATTTTCACTCTTTCTTAAGCAATTCAAAATACCTCTCCTTTTTCTACCTTTTGTGCTTTGGTTTTCCTTGAATCCCTCTTTATTCTTGTTCATATTGGACTTTCTTTTGTCTTTTTCTACTCTTTCTTTTTCAGTTCCTTCCTTTACTTTTTCTTTTATACCTCTTTTACCACATTATTTCCTTTCTTGTCTCTCACCCCAAACTAAGGCATTTGCCATTACTCAAGGGAAGATTTGGTGCCAAGAGAGGGCAATCATTTATAACGGGTATATGCTTGTAGCATTGGTTCTTGAAAGAAAAAGGGTTAATGCTCAAAAGGGATAACTAGAGATCATCTCTTTGGTAGGATATTGAATTGTTCAACTTAAAGTTCGGATCAAGGAGAGCATATAATCATTTCTGAAGTCAAATTTCACCTAGGATTTCGCCTCAACAAAAAAATTCACGGGAAGTTCTAGACCATTGGCTCGCGACTTGGACTCAAAATTCTATTCCACACCACACACGCTAGGGGATTGCTAAAGACATCTAGTCCAGGGTCCACAACAACCTTAGTTAAGGTTCAAGCACACAATGGTCTGAAAAGACCATATGATGATTGTTTGATCAACACAAGAGTCTCAAGGCCACGACTTTCACCATCCTAAACACAACATTATGTCCTTGACCATGGAATTAAAGGCAAATGTGCTAGGCCCAAGTGAAGCTTTGCTTGAGGTACCCTTAACTACAACTATCCAAAAGCAAAAAAAAAAAACAAAAAAAATGGACTCAAACTCTTAAGAAGGTTGTCCCGCCATCTATCATTGGGAAGAGCCACCCGGTTCGCACAACACTCCACTATTGGAAAGAACTGTGGCATTAAGAAAACCAGGGGCTGATTGAAATTGCCAAAACCAAAACAAAAGACTACGATCCTATCTACAAAGCTTAAAATGAAATTGTTTTGCAAAAATAGAAAAAAGAACGAATATGTACAATTGAGGAGTAGAATATTAAATGGGGGATGAGTATATACAGAAATGTAACTTTATATACAGGCCAAAAGAGAGAATAAAAAGTACGAGAAAAGTAGCTATATGTAATGCTATAAATAGCCAAAAATAGAAACACAAAGTAAAGCATAAACTATCAATCTATATATATATAGTCATCACTGGATAAACAAAAAGTAGGGCGCACCCCCACGAGTAAAAGTTGGCATTGTCCCTAATGCCAAACAGATAAGCATCAAAATCAAAGTAAAGGATATAGAAGATCCCTAGGACTGGTCCGTCTACATGGGATCATCAGTGGTCCCTAAGTCCTCAGTATGTGTGGGAACCTCAGACTTGTTCCCGAACTTCTGGTGCTCAACTGCTGAGACTGAGGCCTGCACGTGGACCGACTGAATGATAGGTGCATCACCGAGGGGGACCTCTTGCGGGTCTTCTAGCTTGATAAGTGCACCAAGTGAACTGGGAAGCTTCCTCTTCTTCCTTAGAGGCCTGAGTGCCTGCTCCTGCTGTGGCTGTGGCATTGGTGCTGCTATCGGGGGAGGGGGGGCTGGATCCCCAAATAACAAGTCTAATAACATCTGGTATGCTAATAGCTTGTCCACTTCCTTCCGTAGCTCTTTCAGAGACTCTTTGAATGCTTGTGACTTCATCATCTTCTTGTTCTCCTTTGCAAGCTCCTACAGAGATTTGCCATGTCAATCCAGCTCCTTAGTCAAGGCGTCTTGAGTCCTCATAATCTTCTCCTGGTTGTCTAGGAGAGTCTTCAGTGTATCTTTAATAGACTGAGGAACCTGAGTAGAAGGAGATGTTGAATGGGCCTCAGCTATAGCAGACAATGTAGATAACTTGGATGTCGCAGCTGACATCCAATTGTTCAAACTGGCTAAAGTCTGGCTCAACTTGTGGGCCGTGAAAGGATGAGCTCGGGAAGAAAGAGCCCTCGGGTCAGCTAAAGTGCTAGGACCAGCAAAAGAGGAGGGTATTGGAGGAAAATCATCAATAGTGGTGGCAGCAGGCATGGTGGAAGGCTCTGTGGAGGGCTCAACAGAAGACTCTACCGCAACTGGCTCCTCAGACTGGCCAGTTGGGGCATAAGTTGGTGGCTTGTAGTTCTTGCCCTTTAGGTTGTCAAGCCCCTGGACGATAAACATGAAAATGGAGCCAGTGGTATTACCTTGACATCATAGGACTTCTTCTTCACTTTCAAATCCCGGAAATACATTGTGAGAGTGTTAGGAAACAGATAGTTCTAGTCAGTATCAACCCACATCGAAGTAATGGCCCAGTACGTCACTTTTTCCACATTGATAGGGAAGCACGCAATGATAGAAGCAATCAGTAATGCACTAGGAAGTGGGATAGTTTAATCATGGGAAGTGGGATCAAATTTGTTGCACACAAATGTCAGCCACCCCTAGCCTCAAAGTTCAATGTCCTCCGAACAATCTCCACTACCACTTGTATCCAATCTGGAACAGTACCTGGGTGAGCCAAGTACCTAGCTACCCACGGGCAAACCTCTTTCTCCATTGCCAACTTCTCATTGTACTGGGTCTCATCCTCATCATCAAACCCCAAATAGTCACTGAAAACTTTCCCTAAAAATACTACAATTCTACTATGCACCTTTGTCACAATTGAGCCCTTTTTCACGTGGTCCACATTGCAGTAGAACTCTTTGACCATATGCTCATTGGCATATGTTAAATCATCCCGAAAATGCTCCCAACCCACTCTGGTATGAAAATTTCTATGTATATTAGGGAGTAGGGGCAGCAGGTCAATTGTAAGGATACTCTTCTCTAGAATCGGTTTTCGTACTAGCGACCACTCTATGAACTTGTGAAAAGCCACTTGGCTGACAAATCGATCTTCCCAAGCTTCTAGGTTTCTTGTTCATTCAACACCCCCAACCTGGGGCACACCATTGTCCGGTACCTCATCATTACTATCAGTCCTACCTTCTGCACTCTCCCCAGATAGTGAAGCTATGGGGGAGGTGGAGTATTCACAAGTGCCTATTGCTGAGCCATCAAACGATACAGAATGTACACTTTGTCGAGCTTGGGTAGTAGGTGATGCCGGGACTGAGGGAGCTGGCACTGAGTCAGAAGAAAGGTATTGAGAGGGCACGTACTCACTCCCCGATTGGTCATCATCTATAACAACTTGTTTCGTTGTTTTCACCTCAGCCGGGTTGTTTGGCACCTTGTCCTCGTTGTTTTACAATTTTCTGCAAACAAACACATCTAGCATTGTCAGTTTAAGCATGGGCAGTGAACCGGTTATTGAAATCAATAGCATATGAAAATGTTGCAGACACTACTAAAGAATAGGGCACCGTAGACCGCACCATCAGGAGTGCGGCTACATTAGGGGCATCCCGGACCGTGCTATGGCGACCGCTGGCCACATTGGGAAGAGGCCTTTAAATACATGTCTTTGAATCTCACACCATGGTTCACATAATATAAGGTTGCGGTCGCGGTGGGCCAGCACGGACCGCATAATGTGCAATGCGGATGCGTTAGAAGCATTTGTATTTTAGTCATTTCAAGCATCGCGTTATGTGAAAAAAGCAATGCGGACCGTGTCAGGGCCAGCGGACTACGCTAGGGCGACCGCGGGCCGCGCCGAGCCAAAGTTAAGGAACTAAGTTAGGGTTTCAAGTTTTCTTCCATTTTGTTCAATTTTTAACATCTACTTGTCCCTACTAAGTCACCCAATCCATTAATCATGTTCACAAATAAAAACTAACAAGGAATCTAACCTAAACTACTAATTCAAACAAAAACGGGAAGACTAAGAAGTTATAAACTGCTGGTAAGCAAACAAAATGAAAATGAGAAATTAATTAATCAAGATTGCATGAAATGTTACCAGATATGTGAAGAATGAGTGCAATTAATCCAATCAAGCAAGAAAATCGGTCTTAGGAAGGGAAGAACATTAGAATTGGGGCTCTGGGTTTTCGAATTGCGAAAAGGGTAAAGCAACACCCTTGGTCTCTATTTATAGATAACTCGTGGGTCCCTTACTTACCTACCAACACGGCCACACAAAAGCGACTGCGGACCGTGCTTGGTTATTTTTCTGTGACCTTTCAGCAAGAAGCCTACGAGGACCGCACAAAAATGGAACGCGGTCGCGTAGGTCCACCGCAGACTGCACTAAATTAAGCACCGCCGCGGTGAAAAACTTTAGAGATTCCCCTTTTCAGCTCATCCCAATGCAGACCGCACAAAGTGAACTGTGGCTGCACTGGAAACTTCAGAGACTGTACAAGTTTTATACTTTGTTTTGCACTGCTTCAGCACAATCCCTGAACATCTCACGAACAATTACCTCAAAAATACTAAGCTAGTAGAAAATCAAAGAGAAAGAAAAATACACGGATTTCCTCCCAAGAAGTGCCTGATTTAACGTTTCTCCACGACGCACGTTACCATAAAATCACTTCAAATCAAGAAGCGCCACCATGTGGCTCTTATTAAATTCTCCAAGAAGCAATAAAAACACGTCTAGCAAGTTTGTTCACCATCCGATCAATCAATGGCAAGGGATAATGATCACTGTGGGGCACTTTGTTCAAATTACCATAGCTCATGATAAACTGCCATCTGTATCTAGTCTTCTAGGAAGCCCCACATTATGGAGATTAGGCATCATTTCATGCTCTACGCAGATAGTCTCCCTTGAATCTCCAAAATAGGTGATGCATCATACTCCAAGATAATATTGGCCTCAAAGATTGTGAGGCAAAGGTGTGGCTCAACTTGTTTAATTTCCAACACCGAGGCACCTCAATTTTTGGCTTTTCTAGTGGAGTTTCCCGGTTATCAAGGTCCAATGACAATTTACTGGGCTTACGCAATTCTATGACATGTAAAGCAATGGTGCATATCACTCTACCTGCATCATCATTTACATAACGATCTAGAGGTGCAGTCAAAAGGGGATCTTCAACATTAATCATAGAACTTGTCTCATCCATTATCCCAGCTGTGACAATACCAACAAATGAGTACACCTCGGTGCCATTAGGTTACCGCATGGACTTGCATACAGGGAAAATAACCTTCTCATCACCCACTTGGAATGTCAACTCTCCGGTCATGACATCCACCAATACCTTCCTCGTAGCGAGGAAGGGTCTCCCAAGAATAATTGGCACTACAAAGTCCACTTCACAGTCCAAGATGATAAAATCAGCCGGCAATATTGAATTATCCAATCGGACAAGAACATCATCAATTATCTCTTCATCGACCAGTCCACCATTTGAAGTCTCATAGAGGTTGCTCGAGGTTGCCCAATTCCCAAAGTCTTGTAGACCGAGTATGGCATCAAATTAATGCTAGCCCCCAAATCACAAATAGCCTTAGCAAAATCCGCACTTTCGATAGTACATGAGATAGTAAAGGCTCCAGGATCCTCAAGTTTTGGGCCATAGAATGAAAAATAGAACTCACTTGATGCATCATTGGTATTTTTTCACACTCCATCGATCTCTTCTTCGTCACTAACTCGTTCATAAATTTGGCATACCCTGGCATTTGCTCAAGCGCCACTACCAAGGGCAAATTGATTGTAAGGCTCTTCATCATGTCTATTAACTTTTTGAATAGGTTGTCACTTTTGTGCTTTGCTAACCATTGAGGATATGGTGGAGGTCGCCTAGGCAAAGGTGCCTTAGCTTTGGGCACCACTGGATCAAGCATATCAATCACGTATTCCCTAAAAGGGTTCACGACATCTTGTGTCTCAACCTCAGCTTTATCTAAATCAATCCGCACATCATTGTCCACATTATCAATCACATCATCAACAATCAAAGGTGCATTATCATCCCTCAACGCAACATCAATATCCACAACACGCTTTTCGCTTGAGGCATGCACATCACCAGCTCTCCCACTTCTTGTTGTAACCGCCATCACTTAATTGGTGTTTCCGCTCTTCATATTCACTACCATGTCACTTGGTAGAGCACCCTTGGGGCGAGTGATCAAAACTTGGGAAATTTGGCCTAGTTACACCTCCGTGTTCCGGATAGATGTATTTTGAGAATCCAATTGTGCATCGGAATCTTGGTTATTTTTCATCATATGCTCAAAAAGGTTCTCAATTCTCCCCATATCACTCGCGGAAGAACTCAGACCTTTAGAAGGAAAGGGAGGTGGGTTGTTAAGTTGTTTATGTATGGGGGCCTTTGAAAGCCTTGCCCCTATTGCCTTGGTTTCCCCCTTGGTAATTCCACCCACCTTGACCATTGTTGTTGTTCTAATTATTGTTGTTGTTTCCGTTCTAATTGCCTTGATTGTTACCTTAGTTACCCCAATTCTTGTTTTGATTGTTGTTCTAATTTTTACCACCTTCTTGTTGTTTGTTATTATTCCAATTTCCATCGCCTTGTTGATTGCCCCAATTTCTTGATGTGCCATTGTTGATTCCCTTGATTTCCTCTATTCCCTTGGTAGTTATTGACATATTGTACTTCCTCGCTTTGATCATCATAGCATTCATTCGAATAACCACCACCATCATTGTTGTTGTCAAATTTCTCACAAATACCTTGAGGTTGTTATTTCCCTCTTTGCCTCCTTTTCAACATCGAGACACCTTCCATTGCATTGACTTGGTGCGGGTTTTGGAATTGTTGCAATTTATCCTTCGCCAATTGATTCATTGTTGCTGTAAGTTCGGTTATAGCTTGGCCATGATCATGCAACTCTTTATGCAAATGGATGATCGTGAGGTCACCTTGAGGTACGTTTTCTCGGCTTTGCCATACCGAAGCGGTGTCAGTCATTTTGTTAAGTACATCACATACCTCTTGGTAAGAAAGTTTCATAAAGTTCCCTTTGGCCAATTGGTTCACAATGTATTGATTCGTGGTGTTGATGCCCCGATAAAACGTTTGTTGTATTATCGCCTCGGTCATGTCATTATTGGGGCGTTCTTTCACCATTGTTCTATATCATTCCCATATCTCGTGCAAAGGTTCCGTTTGCAATTACTTTAAAGCTAGAATCTCATCCGGAAAAGCTGCCATATGACTTGGAAAAAAGAACTTGGCAATAAATTTTTCTGTCAATTTATCCCATGTGTGATAGAATTATTGGGGAGCCTCTCTAACCAATCCAACACTTTACCCCGAAGAGAGAACGGGAAAAGCCTTAATCTCAACGCATCCTTGGACACGTTTGTCTACTTTCTACCCCAACATGTATCAATGAACCCATTCAAATGCTAATAGGCATTTTGATTGGAGGCGTCCGCTAAGTACCCTATTTGCTCGAGCAAGGTCAACATAACATTTGTGATTTAAAAGTTCCCTGCCCAGATTCGGGGAGAAACAGTGGCACACGCAAACCCTTGATTTGGGAGAGCTCTTGGGGCCACTCTTGGTGGAGGTGGAGGAGGGTGCAGAATGTTCTCATTCGGATTAGCATTTGCAATGGAATTTCAACCCCTCCTTTGAGCTTGAGGTAAGATATCTTCTTTTTCAAGATCCTCAACCTCCTCCCCAGCGAACTTGTTGCCAGGAGCGTTATTTGCATTTAAATCCATGTGTACCTGCGTGATTCACACAAACAAAATTAGTAAAAAGAAGGAAAGAGAAGAAAAACACAAAGCTAACTAAAAAGATAGTCAACACCGTAAGCTCCCCGACAACGCCACCAAAAAGTGATCACTGCCAACTTGACACTACTCTATGGTAGGATGAGCGGGTTGCAATAGCATTTACCCGAATAGAGGTCCGGGATCCAATTTCCATAGGGAGCTAGTAGTGGAGTTGTATTTTCTATCTAGCCTAGAGTTATGGTTGTGCTTCTAATTCCACTTCAAACATTTTTGGGTTTTTTGTATTATAATTACTATTGTAAACTAATGATTATTACTAGATTATGCTAAGAGAATATTGCTAAGTTGTAATTAACGGGAGGAACGGCACGAGGGTCGTGGCATCACCTAGATGGCTAATTAACTGGTAGATGTTACTAAAGATAGATTGACATATTTGTTACTTATGCTATAGCCGTTTCTCAATTGCACCCACTCTGACACCTCATGGTAGAGAGAATGATTTTTCCTAATTGACTCTCTCGAGTCCAATTGGGTAGGCCAATTAGGCCAAGCAACTAGGGTGATTACTCTTTCTAGATTTAACCCATTAATTGGGACTACCATCATGGGTCCATCACAATTCCTTATTGGGTTAATCTCTCTTTTTCAAGAAGAGTTAAACCCACAAAGCTAGAATCAATATTTGAAACCACCAATCCTTAATATAAAACATAAAATCAACCCAAATAGCAAATACCCAATATCAATCTAACCCTAGATGGAAACACCCATCAATTACCCACACTAGAGTTGAGCTAAAACCCTAGCTAATGGGTTTAGCTACACATAATAAAAGAAGAAATCTAAGAAATAAATGAAGAACTAAACATATTAATTAATTGCTAATTGAAAACCACAAGAATCTATTGAGAATTTAAAACTAAAATGCCAAAAGTGGCTACAAACTCGTTCCCAGGTGCATAGCTACGTTTCAAAAATTAAGACTTAAACTAAAAATGATAAAATATACTATTTATAGTGGGCTGGAAAAACTGGGCACAAATACCCACTGCGGGGTCAGTGCGGGCCCCATAAACACAACCGTGGCCGCACTAGCTCTTTTTATTTGAACTTTTCATCTCTCTAAACTCGGAAATGCTGACTGCGTAACATGGCAGCATGTCCACAGATATGCTCTGGCGCGGATTGCACGTCGACAATCGTGGCCCGCAAGGCATTGCCTTGGTCAATCTTCCACCTCTATGAATCTCTTGACGTACACCGCACAAATGAGTAGTGCGGCCGCGTTGGCCTGAATGCGGATCACGTGAAATAGACCGTGGCCGCGTAGCTCTTAGCTTAACTGAACATGTCTGTAAATATCCTAGTGCGACCACATGTTCTTTCGTGTGGTCCGCACTAGGTCCTCTTTTCTTCACTTTACTTAATCTTTGACACTTGAGCAGGTCTTATCCTTTTTGAGCCGATTTTTGACATTTCGTCACTTTGTCGATCAAACCAGCAATCATGCATAACTTGTGAGCTTTTTGGGACTATTTTGTAGCAATTTATAATCAAAGAATAGGAAAGTAAGGGCATAAACACGTTAAAATCCTAACTTATCAGTTGCAGAGGGTGATCTTAGCAAGTTGTTGCCCTTTGACGCAAAATATGGGCTCTGCTATCATGTAATTCTGTTTCCGGTACACACAGGGCATGCCTGTAGGTGGGGAATGTTCTTTCTTTCATGCAATATAAGGAGAATCTCTTTTAAAGCTTTTATTCTATTTGTACCTTTTTCTGCTGTTGTTCTCGATCATGAAGATCGGTTCTGGAACTGGTCCTCGAGTTGCGCTATGGCTTGAAATTTGATCGGCCTTCTAGATCCTTTCTACTTACATGTGCGGAGAGTGATGACCCTTTATGCCAACAGGCCGAAGAGGTTTAGGGGGCGCACGACCTGGAGATTCGTCCTAATTGTCGATAGCATTGTTTGTGTTGTGCCTTTAAGCGTATCGCAATTGAAGTGTCCATGAGCTCAGTCACCGAGTTAAGATTCGACTCGAGTTTGATATGCCTTTGGGCCCGTTTGATCTGGAGACAATGGACTTCAATTTCATCCTTTAGGCATTTAGAAAATTTCCGGGTCTAGTCTCCGAGTCGTGTTGCGATTTGGGCTATAATTGGCCCTTTATCTTTCTAGAGATTCCAGTTGGCGATAGTAGTGTCGATTTCACGCCCTTGAGCGTGTAACAATTTTTATGGCCCAGTCTCCGAGTCGTGTTGAGACTCGAGTTGTAATCAACCCTTGAATCATTTTTTTGGCCACCGACAGTGGCTCTTCTGTTGCTCGGTCATTGAGTCTTTTTAGTATGAGGCTCGAAGCCACGATTAGCTGGCGAAAATGGCACGTACACTATTTGGTCGTATGGACCTTTATAAGATATCCAAATTGGGTTACGATTCGAGCTCACTTTAATCTTGAAGTTGTCAATATTCAAGCTGGGGACAATGGCTCTTACGCTGTTTTGGTTATAGATACCTTTTGATGTCAATCCCGGTGGTGTGCTTAGCCGGTGACAATGGCACTTACGCTATTTTGATATGAGGCCTGGAGGCTCTCTGTAGGCTTCATTTCCTCTCGTTAAGGTTTTACTGAATATGTTTACCTAACCCGTCGTCGGTGCTAAAAGAACCTCGATTTCAAGTCGTAGTCAATGATGTTTAGAGCACCTCGGAAGGTGCATAGCTCATTGGTCGAGTAGATCGATGCTTTTGCAATTTTGGAGCCAGTGTGGCCGGGACTCATGTTTTTGCCTATTAAGGAATGCTTTTTTTAAATGTTTCTTCCCGAAATAGATTTGGAGGATTTTTAATGGCAATCGGGCGTCCCCGAGTCATGTTTCTGGGCAATAGAAGCTATTATGACCGGAGTCATGTGCTTTTGGTCGAGACCATTTTTGATCCCGAGAAACAGTTCTAGGTGTCATTGGTCTAATTTAGTCGAACCGCCTGCACCCACAAGTGAAATTTTTTATTTGTAGTGAGTCGAATGAAAGAGGGAATGACCAATATATCAATGCGATGCCGAGGTAGAATCTTAGCGTCCTTTTCATTGAAAGAGAGGGTGCCCTTTGGGGGTATTTCCTAGGGCCATCCTCTTCTGGCGATGGGAACTTACACTTTATGTCCTGCGGATCTTCACGGGGTACTTCCAACCTTATACGGTTGTGATGACGCATCACGGCTTGCCGGCTCTATTTTGTCCGATCTTTTTTCGTCCACAAAGTTGGATCTGGGGTTGCTCGTTCGGTGACACTTTGCGGAGACCTTTGTTGAATCATGTAATGGCTTCCCTACTGGGTTTGTGACCCCGAACTCCTCGCAATTCTCGAGGTGGGCCATTGTTTCCCTGAAGGGGTTCTAGTTGAATAGGTCCTAGCCACTTGTAGTTCCTGGCTCTACTTATAGTGAACATTATACTTGGAGTTGCAACGTTGGAGTCGCGCTCTATCGGGTGAGGTTTCTTTGATGGTCGTGTCTTGATGAGTCTAACACCGTTTGAGGTTCCTTGAGGATATTGTCCTCGAATTGATACCTTGCTGTCGCGAGGCGTGATGTATGTCGAACCATTTTTCCTGTTCGTGCCATATGGATGATGGCTCCATTCATTCAGCGTCAACTCCTCTGCTATGGATCTGCCCTGATATTCAGGACCCCTAGAGGTTCCTCGAAGGCTGTTTGCAGTCCAGATTCAGCTCCGGTACTGGCTGCCGACACCTTACCAAGCCTTGACCGTATATTTGACCAGGATTTGTTCGAACTGTTCTGGAGTTGAGGGGTACGCTATTCTCGGGTTTTGGGTGAATGCTTGTACTACCCAATTACTAAGGACCGGGAGCGATCTCGTTTGTCCCGTTGGGGAGCAGGCAATGGCTTTCCACGATGCCTTATAATTGAGTGCCTCAATCAGAGATAATAGATAATGGCACTCCGTGAAGGCGAACAAACTCTCGAATGTAAAGCTTGGTATAATCCTCAGCTGAATATATCGTCCTGACTGGCAAGAAATGAGCAGATTTTGTAAGCCTGTCACTAATTACCCAAATAGCATCATACCTCCATGCAATGCTAGGCAAACCAGTGATGAAGTCCATATTTATCATATCCCATTTCCATAATGGAAGTTCAATATACTGAATTAGAACTTCAGGCCTCTGATGTTCAGCTTTAACTTGTTGGCAGTTGGGAAATTGGGCTACCATCTTTGCAATATCATTTTTCATTACATTCCACCAATATACATGTCGAAGGTCCTGATACATCTTTGTCGCTCCAGGGTGAATTGCATATCTAGAATAATGGGCCTCCGAAAGAATCTTGGCGCAGATCTCCCTAACTGTCAGCACACATAAGCGACCCTAATATCTAATGACTCCATCTCCAGTTAGCTCAAATAAAGGTTGTCGATGTTGTGGAATACCTTCCCTCAATTTTATAAGCTCGGGATACTCCTGTTGTCGCTCTTTCACTTCAGTAAAAATGTAAGATTTTGCCGTATTCTGAACGAGAATGCATTCACCCTCTGCGTCTACCAAATACATCTGCAAACTAGCTAGATAGCACAGATATTTGGTCATCTTGACCTTAACTACTTCAACATGGCTTAGACTGCCCATGGACTTCCGGTTAGGGGGATCACCAACAATATTATCTTTGCCGGGAGAAAATAAAATTTCAACATCATAGTCATTTAGTAATTCCATCCATCTTCTTTGTCGTAGGTTCAGCTCCCTATTTTTATGTAAATACTGAAGGCTCTGGTGGTCAGTGAAAAAATCAATATGAACTTAATATAGATATTGCCACCAAATATTTAGGGCGGAGACAACTACTGCTAACCCAAGATCATGTGTAGGATAGTTCTGTTCATGTTTCCGCAACTGTCTGGAGGCGTACGCGATAACCTTACCATGTTGCATAAAAATACAACCTAGGCCAATTCTCTAGGTATCACAACATATAACATATCCCTCGGTGCCATCTGGAAGAGTCACGACAGTTGTCGTCGTAAGCCTTTTCTTTAGCTCTAGAAACTTTGTTCACATGCTTCAGTCAACTAAAAATTAGCTCCCTTATGTCTCAGTTTCGTCAATGAGAGATAGAGAAAAATCCCTCCACAAACCTTCGGTATTGCCCTGCCAAGCCTAAAAAGCTACCAATCTCTATCGGATTCAAGGGCCTCAGCCAAGTCATCACAACTTTAATCTTTTGGCCATCAACCTTGATACCATCGCCAGTAATAACATGACCAAGAAAAGCTAAAGAAGTTAGCCAAAATTCATATTTAGAGAATTTAGCGTATAAATTGTAGTCTTGGAGAGTCTACAATACAGCTCACAAGTGGTCCGCAAGCTCGGCTTTCGATTGTGAATATATCAGGATGTCGTCAATAAACACAATCACAAATGCATCCTAAAATGGTTTGAATACCCGGTTCATATGTTTGTAAGCCCGAAAGCAGGACAAGGAATTCAAAATGGCCATACCTCATCCTAAATACTATTTTTAGGATATCAATATCCCTGACTCGTAGCTAATGATAACCGGATCGCAAGTCGATCTTCGAAAAGCATTTGGAATTTTATAACTGGTCGAAAAAGTAATCAATCCGTGATAGAGGATACTTATTATTGATAGTGACTTTACTTAGTTGCCTGTAGTCAATACACATCCACAAGGAGCTATCTTTCTGTCAAACAACGAGCACCAGAGCACCCCATGTGGATGTACTTGGCCTAATAAAGCCTTAATTGAGCAAGTCCTCCAGTTGTTCCTTCAATTCCCTTAGCTCTTCAGGAGCCATTCTGTAGGGAGGAATGGATATAGGCTGCGTATCAGGAAGCAAATCTATAGCAAAATCGATTTCCCATTCGGGGGGAATTCTTGGAAGATCGTAGGGAATTCATTCACTATAGGAACCGATTGATCTATATCCCTGACATGAAGACAATGGTATATAAATCCTTTATAAATAAACCACTGAGCCCTAAATTATGCGATAGACTTACCCTTGGGCGTGGCTGCATTACCTTTCCATTTAAGGACATGGTCACCAAAAAAATAAAATCGGACCAACTTTGCATGACAATCAATATTAGCATAACAAGCTGCCAACCAATGCATACCCAAAATGACACCAAAGTCTAGGATAACAAATTCAAGTAAATAAGTAGAGGTTGGATGGTCATTAATTAACACTGTGCAACCTCGATAAATATGATTAACTACAATAGAGTCGCCAACTAGCGTAGACACCTCAACTGACTGTGGCAACAACACAGATCTCATGTCAAGCTTACTAGCAATAAATGGAGTAATATATGAAAATTATCTATCAATGCGTAAATGGCATGAAAATGTATTGTCAATATACATGTGATAACATCTGGGGATGCCTCTGAATCCTACCGGCCTGTGAGTGTATAAAAGCGGTTGTGGCCACCACCAGAACCTGAGGTGTCTCTTCTACCTCTCCCCTACCACGGTCTGAGTAGACTGTGGACCTGGTCGGAGAGCACAGACTGAGGGTGAAGAGGCTATTGTGGATCCTGAAGGCTGAGCTGGTGCACCTCTGTCTAACCTCGGGCACTGGCTAATAAAATGTCATGTCTGGCCACAATGATAACATGAACTCAAACCTATCTACACTACCCGGTCTGTAGCTTACCACACTGAGTTAATGGAGGAGTAGGATGTCTCATTTTTGCAGAACACTCCTGTCGACGAACCTCAGGATTTCCTGAGCTTTGCCCCGGTCCTGACTGAATATAACGATCAAACCGCTGGCCCTGCATTTGTGAAGGGAAACTACCTGCTGACCGAGGTGGATATCGATGGAATGGGGGCCTAAAATCATCCCATGGATCCCTATAAGACCCCATAGTACGAGCCCTCTTACTCTTCTTCCTATCCCTACGAGTATCACGAATCTGTTGGGAAAGGTCCTCTATAGTCTGAGCGAAAGCCTACATGTGGTAAATATCTACATCATCTGATAGAGATGCTACCTTACAGTCTCTAATTAGATGATCCCCCAAACC
This sequence comes from Nicotiana benthamiana, assembly GCA_034376525.1. NCBI lineage: Eukaryota > Viridiplantae > Streptophyta > Magnoliopsida > Solanales > Solanaceae > Nicotiana > Nicotiana benthamiana. The sequence goes on from CM067336.1 coordinate 80,708,417, forward strand.
ATTCTCATAATGATGAACTCTAGCCCTGATGGTACGTATGATATCTGGTGCATACCTTGCTAAAGAATTAAACATATTGCTATAATCTCTCACACTCATATCCCCCTACTTCATGCCAGGATAATGGTTAAGACGGGCCTCCCGAACCTTCCGTGGCAAATAATGGGCTAAAACGCCTCAGAGAAGTCCTCCCACTCTGCTAGCGGAGCATTAGTTCCTCTAAATCTCTCCCATGCCCCATACCATAGGACGACTGCATCACGTAGTCGAAAATAAGCCAACTTCATATCCTCGATGACGGAAGCATGCATGAGCCTCAATACTTTATACATTTGGTCTATAAATTCCTAGAGATCCTCAATGGAACTGGATCCTGTAAATAATGGAGGGGCTAAGTGAAGAAACTCTCGTACTGTCGAGCTTCCTGTCCGATCTCTCGGCGCATTTGCTCCCAACTCTAGCTGTTGCTCATTAATAAAAGTCATCCTAGTAACCAACTGAACTGCCTTCCTCATCCCCTGCTCCCCAGTCACTGATGGAGGAAAAACAGGTGCTGGAGGTCTTCTGTCTCTATCTGCCTCAAGTAGTAATGCCACTTGAGGCTGGGGGTACTGCATCTCCTTGGGCTCCAACAAGTGTTGGGGAACTAAAACTAGGGGTACTGGAGACTCACTATCTGCCTCTAAGGGAAATATATCCCTCTGACCCAGTGGGGAACGGCTGGTACCTTCCCCCAGATCCATACATATCTCTTTATGTGTCTTCTCCTACGTATAGGTAACCTGTTAGATAAGAAACACAAGCCACGATTTAGATTTTTTATGTTCTTACAACTTTGCTCTATAGCACGGTCTATTAATTGAAAGAAATGTAACCATTCCTAAATGCATATAACCTCATGATTATAAGTGTGGTGCACAACACATCCATAAGAAAGTCTTTACTAGACACGACTTGTGGACTCCCTGGGATACGACCTGCTCTGATACCAAGTTTGTTATGCCCCAAACTAGGGGAGGCATGACTGGCACTCCATACTGTATTAGATCGAGTTAGCCACTCAACATACTAGCCAACTAAACTGGGGGCCCAACAGATCGGGTATCACAACTTCTAAAATACTAAGCCTGGACCATTAACGTCATGACTTTATTAATAATAAGCCATACAAAGAAAGGTAGACGAGCCAAAATAATAAAGTATTAGCTGGCCGACGAGGCCGATTGGAGACATACATGCCTACACACACATATATACAAGCCAAGCCTGTGGGCTGGAGATTAAAAGCTACAAAAAGAAACTCAGAATATTGTGTCCACAATAGCCTCTAAGAGTGTCATAAGCATTGTCGGGACAAGGCCCCAACAATACCCAAAATGTACAACAAAAGTAACCATCCTATGAAAGCTCCATGAAAGGTGGAGATTACCAACTCACAAATGAACCCCGAAATCCTAGCGGAGGGGTCAATCAGAGTTCCGAAACAAAAATGTAGTGTACCTAGGAAATGGGACATCAGTACGAATAAAAATGTACTGGTATGTAAGGCAGAAAGTAGAATCATACATAGCGGATGTAAAAAAAAGTAATAGAGATACTACCTAACACTGATACTCTGATAGCCTCCATGGCTGACATCCGATCTCATAGTAATCAACTATGCACGGTATGCTTGTGTAATCCTATGTCGTGAATACATATATATTGATGCAAATGCATGACATACCCAACCAAATGCTAGCAATGGCGGTCTGTCCCAGTAGCTAACTGATATCATATAGCCAACATGTGGCCATCTATACAATATATATAGTTTTCGGGTAAATAGGCCCCTTACCTCCGATTATAGATCGAAGTCCATGCATAATATGCTGTGTATGATATGAACTTTGAATGCACACAATAGGCCATAACAAGAACTTAGCCCATCTTGGCTCATTAGTGCTCTTATTATTATAATCTCCTATTCAACTTCGTATAACATACAATTGTCTCATGGAACCCTCATATGTTTTTTTTTCTTTTGAAAAATTCATATATATAGACATACAATTAAGAAAGCCGACAAAATGACATATATAGATGTCGAATACCCTATTTAACTGAATGAGTGGAATATCAACCTAATAGCATCATGAAAATACTTCAGCTATGATCCCAATACCTTTCACAGAAGGTCTTCCTAGCAATAGAGTAGTAAAATATTACATTTGACGTCTTAGGAATTTTTCGGAATTCGTACGAAAAAAAGAAGGACGGAGCTTATCCTTAATGTAACTTTTCAACGAATGTCTGAATGCATGTAGTTCCTTCCCAAAAGTTGTTCCATACCTTCTAAGCTTCAAAAACACTATATATATATATATATATATATGCAACTTATACGCACCTATAAACAGTTCATAATTGAGTTTAAATCAGCAGATTTTCCATATGACCCTCACTTGACGAAACGTCCGTAGAACTTTGTAAAAACGATCATAAAAGAGTCCCAAGATGATTACCTTGGAAAACCAACTATAAAGCCTGAAGAAATAAAAAGAACAACAAATACCTATCTTCCAAAAATAGCTCCAAACACAGCTAATAGAAGGGGGGAAACAATTGCAAAGCATAGAGATTGCATTTCTAGGCACGGGGGCAAACTTTAATGATAGAAATCATTAAAAATGCACCTTAATCCCTCAAGAACACCATGAAACTTCTCTTTGGCTTGCTCGCTATTTTGGTACTAAATGAAATGTTTTGAGGTCCAAAAGGTCAAATTTTCCCACTTATACCACTTGTTTGACCCGACCCGGTTCGCAACCCGGTTTCAGCCCCGGATAGTCCATGATAAAATAGTCATAACTTTTTACTTTGATGTCAGTTTGATGTGAAGTATCTTTGGTTGAAAACTAGCCTCGTAGATCTTCGAATAAGTAGGTTGTGGGTACCATAACGCTTTATATATTTTGAGGAATGGTCTGACACATTTGACCCAAAATTTAGAAAATTTATTAGAGAAATTTACGATAACTTTTGCCGACCTTTATTTCACAACTTGCTTGACACCAAAACTTAAAATGTGACCAATGTGATATTATAATACCTCATAGCACATTGTTCTTATCATACTAGGCACTCTTAGTCTTGTCCCACAGGTGCAAGTTAATTTAAACCTTCCGAACATGCGGGGTGCTACCCGAGCCATTTCTTTAACCACGAACCTTTGTTTAAGGGATTCCTTTGACCTAAAGATTTAGTTTAGTTCCTTGATATTACTACACATTTCAATCTTATTCTCCCAATGTGCTATACCCAGTCATATATACCTAATATAACCACGTTATGTTACGTATATTGCATAAGAAAAGAGAGATAAAAAACACATGTGGTCTCACGGAGGTCGAATGTAAAACAGTTCTAGCGAGGTCGAATGAAATATTATTCGAGCGAGGTCGAATGTAAGTGATTCGAGTGAGGTCTAATGTAAATGATTCGAGCAAGGTCAGAGTAAGTAAGGTCGAATGTAAAATAATTCAAGCTAGGTCGAATGTAAAGTATGAAAAGACTTTGAGCGTGAAGATACAGCTTTATATTAGTTCTTCGAGAATATTACATGTTTCCGTTTTTTTCATACATATACCGGAGAATTTCGGAGATATCCAGTCCCTTTATCGTTCGGCCTGGAGAAGTAGTCGGAAAGTGTGGTGATGAAATATACTTGAACTGCAAGATGTCCCCTTTATTGCCTCATTAATAACCTCCCAGAGAAAACCCAACTGGGACCGATAATGGCGTCAGTCTCGTATACTAGTGAATATAGCATTTCTTTGGGGCTTATTTTTGGCATAGTGTAGTATGCCCACAGTACTTCTGGCAGAAATTCTGACCATAGTCCATTGACATCCTCAAATTTTTTTCTTTAAGATATTCAGTATTGTTTTGTTGGAGGATCCACCCTGACCGATGCCGGCTGGGTGATATGGCATGGAGAGTATTCGCTTGATATGCAATTCTTCGAAGAACTCAACAGCTTTCTTTCTGATGAATTAGGGTCCGTTGTCACAGCTGATATCTTTGGGAATGACAAAGCAGCATATGATGTTTCTCCATATAAATGTGATAACTTCATGTTCGTGTATTTGGGCAAACGCACCTGCTTCGACCCATTTGAAAAAATAGCTAGTTAAAACGTAAAGGAAATGTAATTTACCTTACCCTGCTGGGAGGGTCCGACGATGTCCATTAGCAATTTTATGAACGGACATGGCGAGGTAACAAAGTGTTGGTGTTCGCCCACTTGATGCATCAAAGGAGCATTCTTTCGGCACTGGTCGCACTTCTTTACGTAAAAGGTGCTTCCTTCTTCATTGTGGGTCAATAGTAACATGCTCGAATAAGATATCTGACGAGGAATCGGTTGCCGGCATGGGCATCATAATGGCCCTCGTGTACTTCCTCGAGCACACATCTTGTTTGATTTGGCCCTAGGCATTTCACCAAGGGGCCTCCAAACATTCTTTTGTATAGGTCATAATTTATAATGTTATACCTGCTCGCCTGATTTCGAAGCCTTTTGGCTTCCTCTTTCCCTGCTGGGAGTACTCCTTCCTGCAAATATGTTATGATACAATTGCACTAGTCCTAAGTCAAATTTACAGTGTGTAACTTGAGCTGGTCTATTGATGAGTGTAAGAAAATGGCCATGTTTTATTTTGTGAAGTTTTTGGTGGCCGCTGTTGAATTGGCGATATTGTCTATCTCAATGTTTTGTGCTCGAGGTATTTGATTGAGTCCACATTCGTCAAACTTTGGTAGCAGTTTGTGAATTGTTACTTGATACTTTTGTAGCCTCTACTCTTTGATATGGAAAGTCCCTGCGATTTGGTTGACAATGAGTTGCAAGTTGACAACGAGGTGCGAGTCGCATTTAAGGATGACTTGTCATGCTCCATATTTGAGAGATAACTTTAGTCCCGTGATTACGACCTCATTGTTAGTAAAATCAATGCACAATATGGATTGGCGAATGACTTCTCCTGTAGGGACAGCGAGTACATGTCCTAGTCCAGATCTTGATGCATTGGATGTACCTTTTATGTATAGGACCATAGGTTGGGTAGACCAGACAAGGTACGAGAGATTTATTTTTTGACCTTGTTTATTATTTTGGCGCTGAAATTGGTGACGAAGACGGAAAGTACCTGCAATTTTATCATTGTTCGCGGATGATACGTTATATTATGTTCGCTTAACTCTATGTCTTATTTGACCAATCTCCCTGACAGCTCGGGTTTATGCAGGATGTGGGGTGTCAGTGAAAATATGGTCTGAGCTTTCGTACAACTATGACCAATGCCAAGGCCAATTTCTAGAGGTGAGGGTACCTCGTTTCGGCATAGATGAGAGTTTTACTAATGTAATAGATCGAAGACTATGTACCTTTATCCTCCCGGAACAATACTGCACTTACCACGACCTCTGATATGGCCAAGTATATAAGTAAGCGTTCACCGGGTTCTGCATTGGCGAGAAGCAGGGGAGACGACAAGTACTCCTTTAGTTCTCTTAAAGCCTCGATGCATTCTACATTCCATTGGATCCCGTTGTTCTTTTTTAGCACATTAAAGAAGTTTTGGCATCTATAGGAAGATCACGAGATGAAGCTTGAAAGGGCAGCTATGCGACCCATCAATTTTTGCTCTTGTTTCTTGTTGGTTAATACTTTGGATATTCCTTCAATGGCCTTGATTTGGTCAAGGTTGACTTTGATGCCTATTTGTGACACCAAGAACCCGAGGAACGTGCCTAAAGTTACGTCGAAGGCACATTTTTGGGGTTCAGCTTCATACCGTATTGAGTTAGTATTTTGAATGCTTCTTTTAGGTGGTCGATGTGATCTTCCTTATTTTTTGATTTTACCAACATGTCGCCTATGTACACTTCCATAGTTTTGCCGACATGGTCCTTGAACATTTTGGTCACCAATCTTTGATAAGTCGCCCATGTGTTCTTTAAGCCAAATGGCATGACCCGATAGCAGTACGTTCCTTGATGGGTGATGAATGTAGTCTTCTATTGGTCCTCTTCCTCCATGAGGATTTTGTAGTAACCTGAGTAGGCATCCTAGAAAATCAATAACTCGTGCCATGTTGTTGAGTCAATGAACTGATCGATATGGGGCAGATGAAAGGAGTCTTTCGGGAAGGCCTTGCTTAGGTCTGTGAAATCCATGCACATACGTCATTTCCCATTTTGCTTAATTACCATGAAAACATTGGCAACCCACTGAGAATATTTCGATTCTATGATGGATCCGTTAGCGATTAGTTTATCCACTTCCTCGGTGACGGCCTCGTTGATTGAGGCATCGAATTTTCTCCTTCCTTGTCGTACTTGGGGGAGAAGGGATCAACCTTCAACCTATGTGTGGAAACGTCTTTCGGAATACCTGGCATATCTGCCTCGAAAAAAGCAATTACTAATTAAAAACTCATGAAATTTACATGGCTCGGAAAGCTTATAGACTATATAACCCTTTTTGTTGTTGTTGTTGTTGTTGTTGTTTCTGCTATGCTTTTATCTAGATGGACGGGATTAAGATCATCTATTTTTTATCCTGCGGCTTTCACGACGTCGGGATCCTTGATAACGTCTTTCTTATCGTTGAGTTTGGACCCCGACTTTGATAATTGATATGCATCTGAGTTTGTACTATTAAGCTGTTGAATAAATGTACAATCTTGGGCGATGTGGTAGCATTCTTGGGCTATGCTTTGTTCGCCTCGAATACTGAATATCGCCCACGGGCTAGGGAATTTGATTACTTAATAATTGGACGAGATATCCCTCATAGCGCGTATCCATAGTCGTTCTATGATTGTGTTGTAAGTTGTGTCCTCGTTCAGGATGTATAATGTTGTTTCTAGGTGATGCCCCCAGCCAGAACGAGCAGCGGTATTTCCCTTGAGGTTCATTCAACTGCATTGTTAAAACCTATATGTTTTATGCGGCGTGGTACTATTTTTTCCTCGAGTCGCATTTGCGTAAGCACTCGAGGGTGAATAATACATGCACCGCTTCCGTCTTATACCATTATTCTTTTAACATCAATATCTAAAATACGTAAAGTAATGACAAGACTGTCGCAGTGAGGAAAAATCAAACCGTTTGTATCTGACTTATCGAAGATGATACTCTCTCCGAGCTCATTATATCGATCATGGGTGATTGACCGCTTTAGCTTTTATGTGGTGGTAAAATTTATGTGGGTGATTGCTACTTCGTCGCCTCCATCGGTGATCATTTGAATGGTGCGAGCAGGAGAGGGCGGCTTCGGAGGGCCTTGGTGTTGTTCTCGTCCGCGGCCAAAGTTGGCTCGTCCTCGGTCGCTCATCAGCTCCTTCAGATGCCCTTGGTTAAACATGTTCACTACTTCTTGTCGTAGGCTATGTAGTACTCAATTTTGTGACCTTGCTCCTGGTGAAATTCACAAAGGACATTCGACTTTTGGGTATTTGGTTTAGACTTCATTTTTTGCGGCCAATTCACCTTTGTGCCAAGCTTCTCTAGTGTGTACACTATTTCTGAAGGAGAAACACAAAACTTCTGACCAGATAAGAGTGGAGGATACCTTTTTTATTTCGTTGAGTCCCCGTGTGTGGCCTGGGTGACCCTTCAGTATGTCGAGGGGATGGTGGGATGGTTGCTCAGCATAGGGCTGATGCCTATCTCGGTTGAGGCGTGGGCCTAGATGATCTCTTCGACTATCATTACGATGGTATTTTCTCGGCTCTGTTTGGATCAATATTAAACGTTGGATCGGACCGTTACGGTCGTCACCGTCTTCTCTCACCTCAGTGCAATAGGCTTTGTGAATTTCTTTCCAAGTGGTGGGAGGGTATTTCATGAGCCTGCTTAATAACTTCCTGATCACTCTCGACCCATTCCTGTTCAACCTGTTTTGGAAGGCTGCTACCGCCCACCCGTTTCGATACATTTGGTATGCTCATTCTCACCCTGTTAAATCGAGAGAGGAACTATCTGAGTCCCTTGCCAGTTGATTGCCTAACGGCGAATATATCGTTCACCCTGGCCTCAACTTTCTTAGCTCGACGGGGAAGTGATGAAGTTGTCGGCCATTTCCTCGAAGTATTGTTATAGATCGTGCTGGTAGTTGTGAGCACCAAGTTAGGGCTCCTCCGGTCAAGATTCCACCGAACATTTTTAGTAGTATTGACGGTACTTACTCCTTCGATAGGTCATCGCCCTTTACCATTGTGATGTAGTGAATGATGTGATCTTCTGGATATGTGGTACCATCGTATATCTTCAAATAGGATGTCATTTTGAAGGTCTTGGGTATGGCATGTGGGGCTGCATCCTCGCTATACGGTTGTTCAACAAATCCGGCCGACAACATATTTTTGTAGCAGTTTCGGGGCACCCGGTATATTGTCGGCCCTTTCTTGATGTTCTCTTATCTGATCGCGGAGTGCTTTATCTGCGTTTTATGTTTCTTAATTTTTTTAAAATGGATGTTAGTGCATCATTACCTGTATCAGCAACATCGTTAGTGTTACCTGTTGGGGGCAGTTTGTTCACCGGCAGTCGTTGTGGTATCAGTTGGCGCGATATTTATATTCGCCCTTTGAACGGGTTTGTCGAATGTGTTATTTAGAGTGCTTGTCAGCCACTCCTCCATTAATCTTTTTGCTGCTGGTGGTGCTTCTTCGGCTGTGGATATGGAAGCACATCTCTCACGTGAAGCGGTTACAATAATAGGGAGGTGAGTCACTCCGCGTGGGTGTAACACTCGGCTTCACATTCTCATCGTCTTCTCTGCCATCTCCGTCGATGGTGTTTAAGATGTTGTTAATGACACTCATTATTGCTTTATGTCTTTCCTCTCTTTTCCTACCATTTGTTAGTTCGTGCAAATGAAGAAAAGATAGTTGTCCCTTTTTTATCTAGAAGAAACTAAAATTTTAACTTAAAAACTCTCCATAGACGGCGATAAATTGATTGACCAAAAAAGTGTTAAACCTTTTAGTTAAACTAATTAATGATGAGATGTAAGATGAATCTTAGTTAAGAATAATAATTCTAGACCAAATGTGTTATGGAGTTGATATGATGAACGACGTTTGATAATGTTAGAGAGCACATTTATATTCAATGAATGCTAGTAAATGTCATAACATAAATATGTAATGAATGTAGAGGATGACACTAAATGTAATAAGAAGAAATTTACCACCCAATTATTATATGATTTGGATTGTTCCTCCTCCTGACAGCAACATAGAAAGGAGGAAAATGAAGATGGTAATGGAATCTTTGAATCTTGTGGATCAAGACCAAGTAATATGCACTTGGGTAATATGATTAATGAACAAGATAATCTTTAGTATAATCTCTCAAGTCAATCTTTTACAATGTCTTTTTTTTTCCTCAGACAGTGAACCCCTTATTCTCTATCTCATCATATTTATAAGGAATATTCCCAAGAAAACCTAAAAAGTACAAAATAAGGAATATTCAAAGAAATATTCCTTGTATTTATTTCTACTTCTATTCTTCTGTTATTTCTGTAACCCAGGTGCCCGTCCTCGACTACGATTCTCTTAGAGATGACTTCTCGCTATTGTGCTATGGTCGTCATCGTCTTCGATCCTGATATCTTTCATTACTAAGTTGTCAAATTTAAACCAATACAGATAGGTCAATAGCTAGCCGTAAAACTTGTCGATTCATAATTATGAATCCACATTAAATCATTCTGAGAGCAGAAAATAATAAATTTGACCGAAGAGTTAACTGTTCAAAACCTAAACTTGACAAATACAAGACCTAAATAACCACCTAACATCTTTAGAAGCACGTTGTAAGTCTAAGATTTGTCTTTTCTCAAAATCACTAGGAATATCCAATGATGAACCTATCATAGTGAGAGGCAAATTCAAAATTTTGAGTTTGTAAGTTTTGAACTATAATTTTCGAAAGTTTTTTTTAAAATAGATGCTTATGCATATTAAGTGATTTTACTAATATGAATATGGAAATAGATCCAAAGCTACTGTTTCAACAAAATCCGTAACTTTTATTGCAACTCCGCCTTTGATAGTAATATTTACTGTTTTCTTTTTTATTTTTGTTTTGAAGAGAGAATATTGGAACTCAAGATGAAGAATGATACATACGTACTAAAGAGAAAAGTCTCCTACTTTTTTTGTTTAGTCAATTTTTACTTTCTAGACACTCAGTTGAAGCATAAAAAAAATGCATTTAACTTCAGTCGAAGAAAATCTAAGTACGATTACACTGTTGACTAAAGCATGTGATTTGGTACAGACATAACTCATGGCAATCCACATGATAAAGCATTAATTTGGAAGAAGATCAAGTGGAATTCACATTGTTAACTTAGAGACTGGACAAATGATATAACTAGAGTGCGGGAATTAGGTGAATGCTTACCAAAAGTCATTTTAACATTGTTTTTTAATTATATGGATCAAAAGAAAATTGAAAGCAGTAACAATTTCACCGACGAGAGTTGTGATGGAGTGATAAATGCTCATTTATCCTTAAATAAATATTTAGTGTCCGACCTTTAGATATGAAGTCGCCTTAGTTAGAGAGTATTTTACCTTTAATGTAGAATTTTTACGCGAATTCGTATTTAATCGAGTACCAATATATATACCGAATACTGAATAGAAAATCAAAGCAAATAGCAGCAGTAATTTCAAAGATAATGCATAAAAAACCAATACTAGGTGTATACTAAGTGGGCGTTTAGACATAAGAAATGTAAAATTTCAAAAAAGGCGAAAAAAGTTTTCAAAGTGCAAAATGGTATTTGAAATTTAGAGTTGTATTTGGACATGAATATAATTCTGAATTGTTTTTAAAGTTTTATAAGTGATTTGAGTGAAAATTTAAAAAAATAGCTTTTTGGAGTTTTTCAATCAAAATTTTTTAAAATGTATCTTCAACAACAACAACAACAACAACTACCCAGTATACTCCCACCAGGTGGGGTCTGGGGAGGGTAATATGTAGACAAGCCTTACCCCTACCCGAAAGGGCAGAGAGGCTATTTCCAATCGACCCCCGGCTCATAGGATAAAAGGAAAAACAGTAGTAAAACAAAAACAAAGACAAAAACAAAAACAATAGAGCATTAGTAACTCCAGCAGAAATAGCGTAAATAGCGTAAATAGTTATCTAAACATACGAAACATAAATACAATCGCATGCAATAATATCATACAGTAACTACCATAACTAACAGCCATAGGAGGGACATAAGCTAAAACACAAATCATCTATGGGTAACCCTGCTGACCCACACCCAACCCCGGATGAGGTGTACGAAAAACTCTAGGAGCCCTAATCCTACAACCCTGATTCTAGACCTCCAAACTTTCCTATCAAGGGTCATGTCCTCGGAAACCTGCATTCTAGTCATGTCCTGCCTAATCACCTCTCCCCAATACTTCTTAGGCCTCCCTCTGCCTCGCCGACCGCCAACAATCTCCAGCCGCTCGCAGCTCCTCACCGGGGCATCGGGACTTCTCCTCCGCACATGCCCGAACCACCTCAGCCTCGCTTCTCGCATCTTCTCATCCACCGGGGCCATCCCCACCTTCTCTCGAATAACTTCATTCTTAATCTTATCTAGCCTGGTGTGACCGCACATCCACCTAAGCATCCTCATCTCCGCAACTTTCATTCTCTGAACATGAGAGTTCTTTACGGTCCAGCACTCCGCCACATACAACATCGCAGGTCTAACCACGGCTCTATAGAATTTCCCCTTGAGTTTGTGTGGAACTTTCTTGTCACACAGGACTCCTGATGCAAGCCTCCACTTTGACCACCCCGCTCCTATACGATGAGTGACGTCCCCGTCAATCTCTCCGTCCCCCTGAATCACAGAACCAAGATATCGGACACTGTCCCTCTTGGCGATGGCCTGAGAACCAATCATCACGTCCCTGCCTACTTCGCTCGGCTCGGCGCTAAACTTGCACTCCAGGTACTCTGTCTTAGATCTGCTTATTTTGAAACCTTTAGACTCGACAGTCTGTCTCCATACCTCTAACCTTTCAATAACACCGACCCTCGTCTCATCTACCAATACTATGTCATCAGCAAATAGCATACACCAAGGCACATCCCCTTGAATATGTCGGGTTAGAGCATCTATCACTAAGGCAAATAAGAGGGGGCTCAGCGCCGATCCTTGATGGAGCCCCATAACCACTGGAAAATGGTCTAATTCGCCACCCACCATCCTAACCCTAGTCTTAGCTCCATTGTACATGTCCTTGATTACTCTGATGTAGGCTTCCGGCACGCTCTTCGCCTCCAAGCACCTCCATAGCACCTCCCTTGGGACCTTGTCATACGCCTTCTCCAAGTCGATAAGAACCATGTGTAGGTCCTTCTTCTTATCCCTGAATTGCTCCGCCAGCCACCTGACAAGGTGGATAGCCTCTGTAGTGGAGCGGCCCGGCATGAAACCGAACTGGTTCCCAGATATATATGTCACCTCCCTCACCCGCGCCTCAATCACCCTCTCCCAAACCTTCATTGCGTGACTTATTAATTTGATACCCCTATAGTTGTTGCAGCACTGGATGTCCCCTTTGTTCTTGTACAAGGGTACCACTGCACTCCACCTCCACTCATCCGGCATCCTTTTGGTCCTGAAGATCGCATTGAACAACCTGGAGAGCCACTCCCCTCCTGACTTACCCATGCACTTCCAGAACTTCACCGGGATCTCGTCAAGCCCGGTCGCTCGACCCATACTCATCCTACTCAAAGCCCCCATGACCACCTCCACCCTAATGCGCCTGCAGTACCCAAGGTCTCTATGTTGCTCTGAATGCCCCAGCTACCCTAGCTCTATGTTACGATCCCCCTCCTCGTTAAGTAAGTCCCGAAAGTACGTCTGCCACCTCTATTTGATTTGAGATTCCCACATCAGAACTCTACCATCCTCGCCCTTGATACACCTAACTTGGTCTAGATCACCTGCCTTCCTTTCCCTTGCTTTAGCTAACCGGAATTGTAGAAAATCATTCTATCCATGATAAGTGTGCTTTGGTTGTATTAGCATGATTTTCAGGTATAGGTTTTGATGAATGACAAACAACGAAGTCGATGAATGACAAATAATGAAGTCAAGTGTCGAACAAAGTTATTATATGACAAACAATCAAGATTGAATGCCGAGAAGCATATTGATGACGGAATTGCATAGACAAGCCAAAGACGAGCTCAAAAGTTCAAGACCGAAAACCCAAGGCGTAGGTCGTTAGGTAGAACAAATGTAAGAGCAACGTTTAAAGTTATCTCGTCTTTTGGCTCAATATAGGTCATCATAAATATGCACAAAATTATTTTATCAAATCATATTTCAAATACTTCAAACAAAATAATTTCAAACATTTTCGTTTCAGCCAAAATGAATTTTAAACATGTCTTTCAAAGCTGGACAGCAATAATCGATTATGCTTATGTTGATAATCGATTATGTTAAGACAGTGTAAATCGGAATTTGCAAAACAGCAAAATAATCGATTATCAGAAGTGCATAATCGATTATCTTGTATCCATTGCCAAGTGTTTGAACACTGTAACAAAATAATCGATTATGCATATCTGATAATCGATTATGTTGCATAAAATCAGCTTCCAGATTTTGTAACGGTAAGCTGATAATCGATTATCCAAATCTGATAATCGATTATCTTGGCATAAAATCAGCATAATTGATTGCCAATTAAACAACGGACATACTACTTCTACCACCTATAAATAGAGGTCTTTTGAGCTGAATTGCAACACACAACACCTCTCATTATTCATATACATATTGATCATATTTGTGCATCATCTTAGAGCTTTTGTTGAGCCATTTGAGAGACAACTTTGAGTTATTCATAGAGCTTATTTTGTATCTCTTTATCCACTCTTATTAGAGAGTTCTGGTTGTAAAGGAGAAAGATGCTTGAGAAGACCATATCTTCTCATTGATTGTCGGGTTTGCTAAGTACCCTCAATCTTAGTGGTTGAAGTCTTGTGGTGCGGTATCCACGAGCAAGGTGAAGTCTTGAGGTGCGGTATCCTCGAGCAAGTTGAAGTCTTGTAGAGTGTACATCTACGAGCAAGTGTAATGGTTTGTTAGGCACTCGTAAGCTTAACGGAGTAAGTGGAATCTCGAGAGAGTCTCTCGGGGACTGGACTAACCACAAGTTGTGGTGAACCAGGATAAATTCGATGTGTTCTTTCCTTACTATTTTAATTACCGAATTTATTTTATTCCTGCAATTTTAATTCCGCAATATTTATCAATATTCTCGTGCCGCACTATTCACCCCCCCTCTAGTGACAGGCATAAATTCTAACAATTGGTATCAGAGCCTAACTCTCTGAAAGCCTTAACCGGTTGAGAGAACAATATATATTTTTTTGTTGAGAATATTGAACGCAGAAATGATGAGCGAAGGACACTCCACCTATAGGCCTCCACTATTTGATGGAACAAATTACATATATTGGAAAGAGCGGATGAGAACCTTCATCCAATCAAATAACTTTCGCTTGTGGCAAAGCATCAAGAACGGTGAACAAATGCCAACAAAGAAAGTTGGGGAAATCATGGTTCCAAAGGAGGAAAATGAATATGATGCCGAGGACATCAAGAAGGTTGAAAGAAATGCAAAAGCCATCAACGTGCTATATTGTGCGGTGAATCCGGATGACTATCGGAAAATTTCTTGTTGCACAACCGCCAAGGAGATGTGGGATAAACTCGAGATCACATATGAAGGTACGCCTCAAGTCCGAGAATCTAAAGTTGATTTTCTAACACATGAATATGAACTCTTTAGAATGAGGGAGAATGAACCCATCGGTATTATGTTCGAACGATTCTCAAAAATCGTCAACGATCTTCATGTTCTCGGGAAAGTGTACACGAACAAAGATCTTGTTCGAAAAATCCTACGGAGTCTCACTCCCGAATGGCGTTCCAAAGCCAATGCCATCCAAGAATCGATAGGAATCACGGATGTCACAATTTAGGGACTAAGAGGTAACCTCGAAACCTATGAAAGCACAATTATTAATCCCTATCTTAGAAGTAAAAGTTCGAATATTGCCTTCAAAGCCTCATCCTCTAAAAGAGAAGAGGTAAGTTATTCGGATAGCGATGATGATATTATTTACAATGATATAATTGAAAAGTTTTATAAGCTTATGAAAAAGGAAATAAGGAAGGAAGAACCAAGTCCTTCATGCCATAAGTGTGGAAAACTTAGCCACACCGAGTCACATTGTCCAAAACCCAAGGACAAGAAAAAGAAGAAACACCAAAGGCGCGTGACATGAGATTCGGACAGCTCAGGCGATGAAACTGCCGCATTATGCCTCATGGCCAACGAGGAAGAAGAGGTAAGTAATTCTAACTCTTATTCTTTTGAAGAATTACAAGAAGCTTTTCATGACTTATATGGTGAATTGAAAAAGACTTCAAAAATCTCCAAAGAGGCCAAGGCTAAAATTAAAGTTTTAGAAGAGAAAAATAATTTTTTGGAAAATGACAATATTGATCTTAGAAATAAAGTTAAGGAGATGAATGAAGCCTCTTCAATTGATCAAAGTTCAAATTGTTCTTCTTGTAAGTCTTTGAAAATAGAGAACATAGAACTTAGGAACACACTAGAAAAACGTAGTGTTGATAATCCTAAAACAATTGAAGAAATTAGAAAGGATGATAGAAATGAAGTTAGACCACCTAGAAATAATTCTAGGAACTTCACTAATAAGTCTAAAATTAATCATTTTAGACCACCTAGAAACAACTCTAGGAATTTTGGTAATGAGTCTAAAATGAATCATTTTAGACCACCTAGAAATAACTCTAGGAATCGCAATACGTCTAGGAATAACGACTTTAGATCACCTTGAACGTTTTGGGTCAACCTAGACATATGCACAACCCGAATGTTATATGTCATTATTGTAACCGGGTAGGACACATAGTACCCATATGTTTTACAAAATATAGGGATTTATCTTTTGGCTATGATTGTTATTTGCCTAACCCCCAAGGACCCAAAAGTGTTTGGGTAACTAAAACCTATTTTTAGGTACGTTTGCAGGTGTGCTTGAAGACTACAATATTGTAATAGATGCACCAAGCACAAAACCTTATTGCATCGAGGGGGAATTTCGGTTAGTTATCGCTTTTTTGATAAAAATGTAATAGTTGATATGTATTAACAATTAATATATCTTCGTTAACAAATTGACATTAATTATTTTTGTTGATTCATGTTTTGATAAATTTTATCTTGAATAACAATTGGTATCAATTATTTTGTTAAAAATAATGATTGATGTTTTGATGAATATCTCTCTAGTTTGAATAACAGTTGGTATATTCGCTAAAAATAACCTTTGATATGGTTGATATATTTTTACTAACATTTGGTATTATTTCATGTTGGTATGATTTTTTTTAAAAATTGTCAATGTATATTCCTCATTGTATTTCCTATCTTATATTTGACACTAACAATTGATATACCCAAAAGGGGGAAGTGTCGAAAGGGGATAATAGCCTTTGTATACTCTCTTTTTGCTAATGCCAAAAGGGGGAAGAGTTTAGGCGATATGCATCAAATAAGGGGGAATATATATACGGTATAGTATGCCTTATTTGAGGGGGAATTATCATTAAGGGGAATTGTTTTCATGAATTGTATGTTGAGATATAGCATGAATTTAAGGGGAATAGTTTGCATGAATTGTATGTTGAGATATAGCATGAAGTTTGGGGGAATCCGATATGCATATCTCCTGTTGTTTGTCATTATCAAAAAGGGAGAAATTTTAGAAAATCATTCTATCCATGATAAGTGTGCTTTGGTTGTATTAGCATGATTTTCAGGTATAGGTTTTGATGAATGACAAACAACAAAGTCGATGAATGACAAACAATGAAGTCAAGTGTCGAACAAAGTTACTATATGACAAACAATCAAGATTGAATGCCGAGAAGCATATTGATGACAGAATTGTATAGACAAGCCAAAGACGAGCTCAAAAGTTCAAGACCGAAGACCCAAGGCGTAGGTCGTTAGGTAGAACAAATGTAAGAGCAATGTTTAAAGTTATCTCGTCTTTTGGCTCAACATAGGTCATCATAAATATGCATAAAATCATTTTATCAAATCATATTTCAAATACTTCAAACAAAATGATTTCAAATATTTTCGTTTCAGCCAAAATGAATTTTAAACTTGTCTTTCAAAGCTGGACAACAATAATCGATTATGCTTATGTTGATAATCGATTATGTTAAGACAGTGTAAATCGGAATTTGCAAAATAGCAAAATAATCGATTATCAGAAATGCATAATCGATTATCTTGTATCCGTTGCCAAGTGTTTGAACACTGTAACAAAATAATCGATTATGCATATCTGATAATCGATTATGTTGCATAAAATCAGCTTCCAGATTTTGTAACGGTAAGCTGATAATCGATTATCCAAATTTTATAATCGATTATCTTGGCATAAAATCAGCATAATTGATTGCCAATTAAGCAACGGACATACTACTTCTACCACCTATAAATAGAGGTCTTTTGAGCTGAATTGCAACACACAACACCTCTCATTATTCATATACATATTGATCATATTTGTGCAACATCTTAGAGCTTTTGTTGAGCCATTTGAGAGACAACTTTGAGTTGTTCATAGAGCTTATTTTGTATCTCTTTATCCAATCTTATTAGAGAGTTCTTGTTGTAAAGGAGAAAGGTGTTTGAGGAGACCATATCTTCTCATTGATTGTCGGGTTTGCTAAGTACCCTCAATCTTAGTGGTTGAAGTCTTGTGGTGCGGTATCCACGAGCAAGGTGAAGTCTTGAGGTGCGGTATCCTCGAGCAAGTTGAAGTCTTGTAGAGTGTACATCTACGAGCAAGTGTAACGGTTTGTTAGGCACCCGTAAGCTTAACGGAGTTAGTGGAATCTCGAGAGAGTCTCTCGGGGACTGGACTAACCACAAGTTGTGGTGAACCAGGATAAATTCGGTGTGTTCTTTCCTTACTATTTTAATTACCAAATTTTTTTTATTCCTGCAATTTTAATTCCGCAATATTTATCAATATTCTCGTGCCGCACTATTCACCCCCCCCCCCCTCTAGTGACGGGCATAAATTCTAACAGGAATAACTTCTTATCCCCGCCTCTCTCCCCTAGTTCCTCGTACATGCGACCGAATGCCGCGTTTTTAGCTTCCGTGACTGCCATCTTTGCTTCTTTCCTCGCCACCTTGTAGATCACCCTATTCGCTCTCCGTTCTTCCTCGCTTGTGCTCCCTGCCAACCTAGCGAACACCGCCTTCTTCACCTCCACTTTTCCTTTGACTACATCGTTCCACCACCAATCACCCTGATGTCTGCCTGAATATCCCATGGCTACCCCGAGCACGTCCTGTGCTACCCCCTAACCAAGTTCGCCGTCACTGTCCACATAGCGTCCGCTTCCCCAGAACTTCTCCAAGCTCCGCCCTCAACTAACCTCATTTCCAACTCCTGTGCTTTCTCCTTAGTCAAATCACCCCATCTAATCCGCGGTTGTCCCCGAACGCCCCTCCTCTTCCTCTTCACCCAGAGACCGACATCCATCACTAGGAGTCTATGAAGAGTTGAAAGAGACTCTCCCGGAATAACCTTGCAGTCCTTGCACATACCCCTATCGCTCCTCTGGATGAGGATGTAATCAATCTGAGTCCTAGCCGGCGAACTCTTGAAGGTGACCAAATGCTCCTCCCTCTTCTGAAATGTCGAGTTCGCAATCAGAAGCTCGGAAGCCCTGGCGAAATCAAGCAGCGAAGTGCCTCATCCGTTCCTAACCCCAAAGCCGAAGCCACCGTGCACCTCATCATAGCCACCAGCATCAGCCCCAATATGACCATTAAAGTCCCCTCCAATAACTAACTTCTCAGATTGGGGAGTACTACTCACCAGATCATCCAAGTCCTCCCAAAAGCGCCTCTTAACCTCCTCGTCTAAGCCCGCTTGCGGCGCGTAAGGGCTGATGACGTTGAGGACGCAACCCCCAATAACCAGCTTAATAGACATTAACCTATCATTCACTCGCCTAACCTCGACCACGGACTCCCTTAGGTCCCTATCTACTAAGATTCCCACTCCATTCTTACCCCTCACGACCTCAGAATACCACAGCTTAAACCCATCTACATTCTTCGCCTTCGACCCCAAAATGTATCTTCAAATAAAAATTAAAAATTTTATAAATAAACACTATTTTCGAAAAACGTTTTTTGAAAAAAAGGAAAAAAAATTTACGTCCAAACGGGCTCTAAGTCAAAAGCGAAAGCTCTCCTTTTAACTCTATTTCTACCGGTTTATGAGTCAATTTGTGGCTTTTGTTATTTACACGGAGTAATAAAAGTGGCTTGCGGGTGAGTAACTACAAAAAAAAAATTAAAATCCAAAAAAGTTAATCCCGTGAATTTACATAATAAAAGTGGTTGGCACTTAAGGTTTTCGCCTAGTGATTATGAGTTGAAAATTATAAGATCTCAAGTTTAAATCGGCTATGAGTTGAGAATTTTAAAAAGGAGTTTTCTATTTCTAGCTTGATAAAGTAAAGTCTCAATGCCAATTATAAGATTAGAAAAGCCAGGTATGATAAAATCTTAAGATTTAAGGTTAAAATTTTAACGAAGGCAAAAATACAAATAATTTCTTTTTATATGTGAAGGTCTGGGAAGTTAGTACTAAGAGACTTATATTAGTGAAGGTCACAAATTATTTATAAAATTAGTTGAGATGCACGTAAATTAATAATAAAAATCACGATTATACAAATATATAACTAGATTATAAATTACCCTAAGACCTCATATGTTTTAGACAATACATTAAAAAAGAATGACATATTATTATATTTAGAAACAATTTAACTTTAACTTTTTTATTTAATCCACTTTACCTTTATAACCACACAAATATTATGATCGTACTAAGAGTTTGGCCCTTAAACTTTTAGCACAACATATTTTAAAGGTCCTTTTTACCTTAAATTTTGTGCAAAATCAAATTATATTTAAATAAAACGAAGATAGTACTAGTTTTTCTTTTAGAGATGGTTTGATTGAAAAAAATCTCATGATTAATTATTTTACTTTTTCGTGAGGATAAAAATATATATTATAATTTCAAAAATAATTATATCATTATTTTTTCAATCAAAAAGGGAATAAAGTCATTTTAAATTTAATATCGAAATTAAATTTTTTTTTGCTAGTACCAAAGGAGTCGTTATTGATTTCTTGGTTGCTAGCTAGTTTGATGTGACAAGACAAATAAATACATGTGAGAGGGATATGACAATTGCCTTGTGAGTTAATGAATGACCTTTCATTCTTAGTTCTAACTCACCATGCAGGTCTCTCAAACTACACAGTTATCTTGACACGTGGCAAAAACCCATGATCTTTCTTTCCATCAGTCTGCACAAAGATATGTACTTTTACCAACTATACTGAGGTCTCAGAAATTTCAGTTCGTTACAGTTTTTTTATTTTCTTCCTCTCTTTCATTTAGTCTCAAGAAACTCTCACTTCCCTACATTTATTGCATGCAGTGTGGCTTATGTAAACAAGAGGTGCAGTGGCACTGACTTTCATGTGTTAGTAATGCACTGCACTTACACTTGTCTGCCTAACTTCTTGTTCTACCACTTCTCTTTTACGTTAGGCCGAACCTAATTTTGTTGAATGGATTATTAAGCTCTGGACGGTCTTTCAAAAAATAATTTTTCTATCTTTATAAGATAAAATTAAAATTTATATATATATTATTTTTTCAAATTTTACTTGTGAAGATACACTGAATATATATATTATTATTATTGATTATTAAGCTATTTTTAATAAAATTGTAGCTCTCAATATATATAAATTTATCATCATATCAAACAATTGGAATATTTTTTTTGATAAATGAAATAAATCGTGTCAAATAAAAGAAATAATATAAATATAAACTAATAAAGCATTAATTTTTTTTATCTTGAGCTTTGAAATTGAGAGTGATTTAGATGGGAATGACTACAAACAATATTGGGACCTACTCTAATAGTATTATATTGAGACTAAATTAGTTGCGGTTATTTTCAGTAGCAAGTTATTGAGGGAAGATTTCTCGTTGACCAAAAAAAATGTAATATTTCTCCTCTTCTTTCAACCCCTTATTATTTTGTGATTTTTGAGTCAAATATCATGTCTATATTTGATCCAAAATTTCTAGTGATTCTTAACGTATTTTTTAAATTCTAAACTGGAAAGTTTTTTTTTTGCAACTAACTAATTGTTTTAATTAGATCAATGTTTCTTTTTAATAAAGAATGTGTTGGCCGTGTACAACTTCTTTTATTGCAACATCAGCCAGACAGCCCTATAAAAGAAAATCTCGAGGATTATATATACACAAACTGTTGTAGTAATAATTGTAATAAATAAACATATATTTATTCTTAATGTTTACTTTATGTATTATATTAAAACTTATTATTTTCAGTGGTGGAGCTAGCATAGGACTTGTAAGTTCGGCGGAACCCAGCAAATTAATGTATTTATCTTAAAAAGTTAATTAAATACACAATAATATAAACAAACTAGAATTTCGGACCCACAATTTGAGGTTCTGACTCCGCTTCTGATTATTGTGACATGCTTATAATTATATAGCTGCATAAATCTCATACCAGTATATTAAAGATTACTAGTTTTAAAATTGTATTAAAAAGGAGTATTTATTTTTAATAGAAACTTTTTGGCTCTTGATTGAATGAAAGAAGTGATTCAATCTGATGTAGAGGGTCTCTTTCTATGTCAGTCTTCCTCCTCCTCTCATTCTTTTTGCTTTCTCATTGATCTATCTTTCTTTTCTCAGGTCTAACCTGCTTAAAATGAACTGTACCTAACTGCAGTTGCAGTTGTACTATATTTATTTATTTGTTCCCTAGCTACTTTGATTATCTTGAACGACTAGTCTCTATTTAGTCTAGCTATAGTATGCTGGTTAGAGACTTTAATTAAATGTCTGTTTGACTGGTCAACTGAAATATGTCTTTGCTCTTTTCCTTGAAATGAATGCAATTATATTTTGCAATTTTAATTCGGTCTGCGTATAAATGGGCTTGTTTACATTATCGGTTCTAAATCTAGATAAAAGTGAAGGTGGTAGCCTAGCGAACACGATATATAACTTTTTAATTTATAGTGTATTTTCATAATACAAATATTATTGTTGTTGCAATTTTAATTACCATATCATGTTAATCTTTGTTTGACAATTCACAAAATAACAACAAACTCAGATTTTTCTATTATGATCACAGGAATCGCACCAGGGGCAGCCTAAGGGTAAGGTTAATGAAGCCATTACCTTAGTCCCCAAAAGATTATACCCTGTTATTGTATATGATATATATTTTTTATAACAATTATTAAAAAGATATTATAATGTTTAATATTTTATAATTTGGTTGAAGTTGTATAGATGAGTGATCAGTGAGTCAATAACGGTAAAAAATATTCTCTTACCTTCTTCAATTCTAATTTTTCATCCTCTATGTCCATTCATTTTTTTTATATTTTCTGACGCTAAACTTTCTAAGTTTGACTCAGTTTTTTCAACTTAGCTATTTTATTTTGTCATGCTTGATTAATCCATAAATTAAAGAGAAAATTTTTTTATGTCTCATTATTGCATGAAAATTATCAAATATGTTTAAGAGGCCTCTTAATATAGGTTGGCTTTAGGCCACCAACATCGAGCAGCCTATGAAGCGCACTATTGTATCAACTATGAAAGCTTCTTTTTTATAAATAAAAAAATCTTTTCTGGCTGAAAAAAATAAACCTAGTTGGATGGCCAGTGGCGGATTACCCAAAATATCTAAAGGTAATTCTCCAGAAAAAACAAACATACATTTATAATCTTGAAAATAAGGTAATTATATCCGTTTACCCTAAAAATTGGATAACAATTAAACTTATAATGTAATTTTAAGGACATATAATTTACTTAATACTAATTATTAAATATGAAAATCAGTAATAGAAATTAACAATAAGATAAAGCAAACCAGTATTTGGATAGAATTCAGCCCTCGAGCTCGGGTACCCTCAAGCTGACTGGTATAAGAACGGTTAAAAATATAAGAAAGCTGATGAACAAGAGTATAAATTAAAGAGAAAGTGTTATATTGCTTTGATATCTAAGAATGTAAGTGCCCTTAAAATGATTGAGACTTCTTTTTATGTAGAAGAGGAATTCTAATTAAGATACAACTCCAATTACAGAATAAAATCCCATGATTAGTTAGTTAGCCATCCTTAATTTGATCCGTTCCAAAATTTCCGTTATGATCTCCGATCCACATATCTCGTTTTCTGTTATTATGCTCAGAGGCGGAGCCAGAATTTGAATCAAATGGGATCAGGATTCTTTTATTTTGTTACTGGGTTATAACTTAATAATTTGTACATATTTTATAATTTTTTTAAGACAAATATAAAGTTTGGATCAAAGTTACTGGGTTCGGCCGAACCCGCACACGATGGGCTGGCTTCGACCCTGATTATGTTACCTTCGATCTTACGCGATGTCTGTCTCATTCCGTCTCAATCACTACCGGCCTCGATCTTGACAGATACCTCAAATCTCGAACTTGGTATCTTGTCCTTGTGCTTCAATCCGATCTATTATGGGATTGATCTTCATTCTTCACACTGATCTCGATAAACCAGTTAAAATGGGGCGGGATTTTAACAGTATATAATATCAAGATAGGTAATCTAATTAATATAACTTTTGTTATGCTATTGGAGTATTGGTGTCTATGATTAAGTTAGATTCTTTGGTTTTTTAACACTTACATATAAATAGTCTGAACATAAATTAGTATTCTTTTCGGTTTAAAATAAGTGATTTTTTGTTATTTTTCTTGTGGTACAAAATAAGTAATTTTTTTAGATTTTAAGAGTGTATTAATTATTTTTTCTTATATTGTCCTTGGAGTAAATAGTATTGAAATTTGTGTTAGTAGTATTTATGTGAGATAATAAATTTTAATATGGTCATTACTATTGCTAATTAATGCTAAAAAGTATATTTTTTAATCTGTATAAAAATATTTAAAAAATCACTTATTTTGGACAGAAAGTAAAGAATACTAAATACTATAACCTATTAAACTCATATTCAGTCTGCGCCAGTATAATGTACGATGTACGTAATATTACAAAAGCTACTAGAGCAATTACAGCTACTAAGTTTTTCATGCATGCACGTGAGCAGAGTCGTCAATTATTAGCGTAAATTAAAGAAACTACGTACTAAATTAAGACACAAGCATTTTGGATTAACAAAAAGGCAAGTGAAGGAATACAAGAAACCATAGGTTTGGTTTTGCTACAACTGGCAAAGACGACATAATGGCAGTTAGGAGTGGGAAATTGGAGAGTAATAATAGCAATGCCCGACAAGCGTGGGGTTGTCTTGTCATGTCAAATTAAAATACTTCATTTAATGTTGCTCCTCTCCCTTATGAATTTGTAAACGACATGTCATTAACCGTAAAAGAAGTAAATATTTTATACTATTAATTGTATCAATAGTTTCGAAGATTTAAAAGATTCTTATAACATCATCAGAACTTTTGACATATAAGTTGAATATTGTGATTTTAAATTGCTTGAAAAAAATAACCTATTCCTCCTTCCGTCTCGAAAGAATGAAAGGTATTACTATTTTGGGGGAGTCAAAGAAGATTTTATTTAATTATATTTTATAAATAATTTATTGTTTACTATTGTAACTAAGGAGCAATAATTTTTATGTAGTTTCTAAATATAAAAGACTAATTTTTTGTGTAATATGTTATTTTCACTAGAGAGTTTCATAACGGGTACGTAAGAATATTAGAATCAGCCGGGTTTTCAAATATAAAAATATATTTCTTTTTAAAATGAATCAGAAAAAATATATCATATAAAATAAAAGGTATTGCCTGAAGGACCCAAATGCTTTTTGTCAAGACGCCCAAGTTCGCTGTCAAGACAGTGACAGTGAAGAAATAGAACAGAAGAACAAAAAATATGCAGAGATAGAATAAAAATAGAAAAGATAAACGGAAGAAAAATTGGACCAATGAATAAAGTGTTTTATTCAAATATGATCTCTTGAGGAAAGAAAAATAAACTCAACTTCTAATCTCTTCTCTTTTTTCTGCAGAAAGGAAAAACAATCCTATTTAAAAGCAACTACAATAACTAGTAGCTAAAAACAAGGAACCACTAACTATGAACATTAATGCATTAATCCCACGCATTAAACACACTCTTTATTCCCATGTAACTCCTAAAAATCCTCATAAAGTCTCCAACGTAACTCCCACGATTTACTCCATTAGTTACACTCCAAAAGACTCGGTCTTGCTGCTGCTGTCAACTGCCCTCCATTGTTTTGACACACAAACACCTAGATTAACACCAACAAGCTCCCTCTTAATCCTGGTGTGTTTCCAGCTCCTTGACACCAAGCAAATGCAGCATCATCGACAACTTCCCAATTGACAACGCCTTTGTCAAAGCATCAGCTCTTTGTTCTTCTGACCGAACGAACTCAACAATGATTTGCCCCTTCTCGACGCACTCACGGATAAAATGAAATCTCGTGTCAATGTGTTTGCTCCTCCCATGGAACACAGGGTTTTTCATAAGAGCAATCGCCGACTTGTTATCCACACAGAGTTTAACAGCTGTTGGCTCTTTATTTAACAACTCCGCCATGAGATTCCCGATCCAAATAGCTTGACATGCTGCTGTCGTAGCAGCCATGAATTCATCTTCACATGAAGATAAAGCCACTGTCTTCTGCTTTTGTGAGTTCCAAGAAACAAGAGCATCGTTCAAATAGAATGCCATTCCAGCAGTGCTCTTTCGATCGTCAAGGTTTCCCGCTAAATCACTGTCAGAGTAACCTGTCAAGACAACATCTCCACCATTCGCAGGATAGAACAACCCCCAGTTCAGAGTGCCCTTCAAATATCGCAACACTTGTTTAATTGCACTCTGATGCATCACGGTTGGTCTTTCCACAAATCTGCTCAAAACTCCTACCGAATATGAGAGATCCGGACGAGTGTGAAGGAGGTATCTGAGACAACCAATGACTCTCCTGTATTCCGTTGTATCAACCTCCTGTCCATCAGAGTCCTTGTGGAGATAAGACTTCGGCTGCATGGGAAGTCTTGTATGATTGCAATCTGTCAACCCAAATTGCATTAAGACCTTCTTAGCATAACCTGCTTGCTTCAATTGAATGCCTTCCTTTTGTTGATTCACCTCAATCCCAAGGTAATAACTCAACAAACCAAGATCACTCATCTCGAATTCTTTCATCATCCTCCGCTTGAAGACATCAATCTCCTCCAGATTATCACCTGTTATTAACAGGTCATCAACGTAA
Source organism: Nicotiana benthamiana (assembly GCA_034376525.1). Taxonomy (NCBI): domain Eukaryota; kingdom Viridiplantae; phylum Streptophyta; class Magnoliopsida; order Solanales; family Solanaceae; genus Nicotiana; species Nicotiana benthamiana. Next base: position 80,735,009 of record CM067336.1, read on the forward strand.
ACACCAACCAAGATACTTCCACGATTCTTCACTTGCTTGTACACGGCTTGATCATGTGCACATCTGTCAAAGCCAAGCTGTTTCAGCGTCTTGTAAAGACAAGTGTTCCAAGCTCTAGGTGCTTGACGTAGCCCGTACAAAGCCTTGTGCAGCTTTAACACCAAATGAGCTTTTCCCTTCACCTCGTATCCTTCCGGTTGTGCAACGTACACGTCCTCCTCAAGTTCGCCATTGAGAAAAGCGGACTTGACATCCAAGTGATAAACAAGCCATCCCCGATTAGTAGCAATAACGAGGATAAGTCTAACAGTGTCAAGTCTTGCAACAGGGGCAGAGACTTCTTCAAAATCAACTCCATTCTGTTGGACATATCCCTTTGCAACCAATCTGGCTTTGTGTTTAATCACTTCCCCCTCAGAGTTCTTCTTCAACTTAAACACCCACTTCAACCCAATCGCTTCACATCCTGCTGCCAGTGGAGCAAACGACCATATACGGTTCTTTTCAATGGATTCAATCTCCCTATCCATAGCTTCTACCCAAGCCGGATTGTCTTTTGCCTCCTTGAAACTCGTTGGCTCCTCCATCTCGGCCAAAAATGCATCTTCATAAGCGAGTTCAATAGGTTGAGTCTCGTTGTAGATCTCTGTCAAACTCCTATACTTTAAAGGTTCTTCGCTTGTGTCGACATCATATGATGAAGGCTGAACACCAATAGGAGTAGTTGGTGAAGGCTGCGTCACGTCATCAGATTCTGTCAATGTCGGCTGCAGTGTCATGACGGGCTGTGGTGTTATAACAGACTGCTCAACACTTGCTGTCGGATTGCCTCCCAATGGATATGCTTGCCATGTTGGACTGATTTCCTCATCAACAATGAGCTCCAAAGCTTCTCCATTACTCACATCCCACTGCCACGGAACACTCTCAAAGAACACAAGATCACGGCTGACATGAAGTTTTCCTCGTTGTGGATCAAACAAGCGATGTGCTTTACATCCCTCCTCAACACCGAAATAAACCATAGCCTGGCTTCGTTCATCAAGCTTCTTCAAGTGTGGCTTTGTCACCTTGACATGAGCAGTACATCCGAAAACACGAAGATGTCCAAGATGTGGTTTTCTACCCATCCAAACTTCATACGGTGTACGTGTTCCCATTGACTTTGTCGGCAATCTATTCAGTAGATACACTGAATGCCTCACTGCCTCCCCCCAAAATATTCCCGGAACACTCATGCTCTTCAAAAGGGATCGTGTCATTGACATCACAGTCCTGTTCCTCCGCTCCACCACTCCATTTTGTTGCGGCAAATATGGAGCTGTCAAGTGTCGAATAATACCTGCTTCTTCACAAACACGGCTAAGGGCCTTGGAGAGAAACTCCCCACCACGATCAGTTCTGAGCTTTTTGATCCGCTCCCCACACATGTTCTCGGCTTCCGCTTTGAACTTGACAAAGGTTTGATACACTTCATCCTTCATCTTGATCGTATACAGCCACATCCATCGTGAAACATCATCGACAATCAACATAATATACAGACTACCTGCTGGTGTAGGAGGTGTGATTGGTCCACACAAATCAGCATGCAACAAACCCAACAGTTGATCCGCCTAATACTCTGTCTTGACAGGAAACGGCTGACGAGTCTGTTTTGACATCAAACAGTCTTGACATGACTGTTTCGAGTGATCAAACATAGGAACCCCTGCTTCCATATTTCGATCCACTAACAACTTCATGGAATGAAAATTAGCATGGCCTAACCGAGCATGCCACAACCACGCGGGTTCTTCCAAACTTGTCAACAAGCATAAAGGTTTCGCAACTTGTAACTCAATGCGACATAAACGATTCAAATGACGTTTTACCTTTATGATCAACTGCAACGGACTCTTCATTAACACCTCCAGTTCATCTTTATCCAAGATAACTTTGTGTCCAGATTCGGTGAGTTGTCCAAGGCTAATCAGGTTGTTGCACAGCTTCGGGATATAGTACACGCCCTGGAGCATCCACTGACCACCATTCCTGCTAACGAATGCAATTGTCCCCTTTCCTTGAATTTCAACAGCTGATCCATCACCGAATCTAACCTTCCCGATCACTGTTTCGTCAAGATCCCGAAACTTGTGCCTATCTCCGGTCATATGGTTACTGGCTCCATTATCCAAGTACCAGTGATCTGTAGACTTCAAGTCTCCCTTCTTGTCATCATGAAAGTCAGGACACACCTTCTCGTTGAACAAAATAACCTTCTGTTCATCGTTGTCAAGACAACGCTCTTCGGTGTCATGACAACGCCCCTCGGTGTCAAGACAACACTCGCTTGCTACTGCCATCAACAACGCAGGTTTATGGTCTGCAAAATTGGCTTCCTCTTTCTCCTTCTTCTTCTTGGGAGCTTTTCACCGATTTGCATAGTGGCCAATCTCATCACACTTGAAACACCGAACATGGCTCTTGTCACGGTTGTTCTCTCCCAAGCCACTCGTACCATCTTTGTGTGATGATCCTCCACGTCCTCCTCTGCCTCGGCCATGACCATGTCCTCCTCGTCCACGGTTGCCTCCATCAGAAATCTCGGACTTGTTCTTCTGTGTTGACAGCGAGTCTCCGCCTTGTCTTTTGTACTTAGCCTCCCACTCCTCCCGAGTAAGAAGCAATTTCAGCTCCCCCGCACTTCCGGATCCATGCCCCCTACGAGTACGCTTATCAAACGCCTTGAGACGACCCAGAGCTTCCTCGAACGACATCTTTGTCAGATCATAAAACTGCTCAATTCCAGCAATGACACTGCTAAACCTTTCCGGTGTCGTGTCAAACAGCTTCTTCACCATAACAGCATCGTCAAGTGTTCCACCAACACTTGAGTACTTGACAGCCATGGTAGTAAGACGACCAGCATATTGATCTAGACTCTCATCTTCATTCATCCGCATAGAATGAAACGCGTTCTTCAACGTCTGCATGCGTGCATCCCGCACACGTTCAACTCCAACATATTTCGTCTCGAGACAATCCCAAACCTCCTTTGCGGACCTTTTCATAGCCACCTGCATTAGGATATCTTCTGGGAGGGCCTGAAACAAATGTGAAATCGCCTTCTTGTCCTTCTTCGGGTCGACAACACCTTCGGCCGTTGGTTCAATGGCCTCCCACATGCTTTGATCCTCCATCATTGCCTTGACACGGATCACCCAGCTTGTGTAGCTTGTCGCCGTCAACTTCGGGTACTGGAAAGAGCCACCACCACTTTCCTGTGATTGTGACGCCTCACTTGTGATGATCGACATCTCCTTCAACCGAATATACTTGGACATACAAGAAAAAAAACCCGCTCTGATACCAATTGAAGGACCCAAATGCTCTTTGTCAAGACGCCCAAGTTCGCTGTCAAGACAGTGACAGTGAAGAAATAGAACAGAAGAACGAAAAATATGCAGAGATAGAATGAAAATAGAAAAGATAAACGGAAGAAAAATTGGACCAATGAATAAAGTGTTTTATTCAAATATGATCTCTTGAGGAAAGAAAGATAATCTCAACTTCTAATCTCTTCTCTTTTTTTTCTGCAGAAAGGAAAAACAATACTATTTAAAAGCAACTACAATAACTAGTAGCTAAAAACAAGGAACCACTAACTATGAACATTAATGCAATAATCCCACGTATTAAACACACTCTTTATTCCCACGTAACTCCTAAAAATCCTCATAAAGTCTCCAACGTAACTCCCACGATTTACTCCATCAGTTACGTTCCAAAAGACTCGGTCTTGCTGCTGCTGTCAACTGCCCTCCAGTGTTTTGACACCAAAACACTTGGATTAACACCAACATTGCCTACATTGGCGCGGCATTTTCTTTCTCTGTTTTTCTTTTCTTGTGAATTTTCCAAAAGAAATACTACAGACATAATTCTGTTTCTTTTTTTCTTCTAATAGTTGGTTCTTTTTATTTCATGGACAAAATTGAGCTAAAATTTTCTCCAGATAGCCTAGGGTTGTTCAGCTGGTCCCACTAAATGAAAATTACAGTTAAAAAGAGAGTAAAAAAGTCCTTACCCACAAATAAAAAGGTAACACTATCAAATGAAGAGGTTTCAACTCTATGTAGTAAAGTAATATAGCACTGTTTTGTGAGGTTGATAGTTCAGTCTGAAAAGACAAGCAAAAAATCAAAAGGAATGGTAACGGCAAAGATTAAAAATCAAGATTTTGTTTGTACCGAAGAAGTCTGCATCTTGAGTTCTTGACTGTGTGAACTCTCCACTAGCACGGGTTGCTTATCCACTAAGGGATCGTTTGGTAGCCTGCTAGAAAGGAGTTATACATGCATTAAAATTAAAATAACTTTATACATTGTTTGATTAAAAGGAGAAAAAATAATTTACATATAGAAGCTAGCATAAGTTATACAATATTTAGTTGCATTTTCCTCTTTTTTACATAAAATGTTGCATTGCTAAAATGTTTGGTTCATGTTTTCTTTCCGCATAACTAATAAGTTATGAGGGAATCTATGTATTATTTATGCAAGGTAGAAAATGGAATAACTTATACATGTATTAGTAATACTTGTATTAAAACACAAAATGACAAGAATGCTCTCTATTCAAACTTGTATTTTTTTTGTTTAAAAAAATATATTTAAACTATACTAACAATTAAAAATAAAGTAAGATAATAATAAATAACACTCACATTATATTTCTATGACTAATCCTTATATAACTACACATAACTAATCCCCACATAACTAATCCATGCTTAAGTAATACAAGCATAACTAATTCATCCATAACTAATACATACATTGTTGGAAATCATGTATATCTATGATGTGTGCGCTTTGGTTGTATGAGCATGATTTTCAGGTATAGGTTTGGATGAATGACAAACAATGAAGTCAAGCGTTAAACAACGATATAATATGACAAACTATCAAATGGCGAGAAGCATATTGATGACGGGATTGCATAGACAAGCCAAGTCGAGCCAAAGAGTTCAAGACCGAAGACCCAAGACGTAGGTCGTTAGGTAGAACTAGTGTAAGAACAACGTTTAAGTTATCTTATCTTTTGGCTCAACATTAGGTCATCATAAATATGTATAAAATCATCTTATTAAAGTAAATTATTTTATTAAATCATATATATCATAAATATTTTTAATATACTTCAAACAAAATGATTTTAACGTTTTCATTTTTAACCAAAATGGGTTTTGAAGTAAGTTTTCAATTCTGGTATACACAGTGTATATCAAGTGTATATCAATGGTATATAATCGATCCGTTGCCAAAGTTTTGAACATTGGAACAACATAATCGATTATATGATGTACACAATCGATTATATGAAGTCAACAATCGGTTGTATACTTTTAACAATCGATTATTTTGAGACAGTGCAACCGGTTTTTAAATATCAAAACAATCGATTGTCATTGTCCCACAATCGATTATCAACAATCGATTGTCTCTTCACACAATCGATTATATTGACCGTTTCCACAATCCTAGATTTCTGAACGTTGAAGAACAATCGATTATTCAGATTTAACAATCGATTGTTTAGCCTAAAATCAGGAATGTTTTTTGAACATTGGTCAGACAATCGATTGTCACCTCCAAACAATCGATTGTTGAAGCACAGAATCAGGAATTTTATTTGTCAATTAAGCAACGGTCAGCACAACTTTTTCACCTATAAAAAGAGGTCTTTTGAGCTGATTATAAACACACAACTCTTGCATATATTGATATACATATTGATCATTTTAAAGCATCATTTAGAGCTTTTGTTGAGCCATTTGATAGACAACTTTGTGTTGTTCATAGAGCCTATTTTGTTTCTCTTTATCCACTCTATTGAGAGAGTATTTGTTGTAAAAGAGAGTTGTTTTGAGAAGAACATATCTTCTCATTTGTCGGGTTTGCTAAGTACCCAAAGCCTTAGTGGTTGAAGTCTTGGGGTGAGGTATCCTCAAGCAAGTGAAGTCTTAAGGTGCGGTATCCTTGAGCAACTGTAACGGTTTGTTAAGCACCCGTAAGCTTGATGAAGATAGTGGAAATCTCGAGAGAGTCTCTCGGGGACTAGACTAGCCACGGGTTGTGGTGAACCAGGATACATCGGTGTGTTTGTTCTAATTTATTTACTTATCGCACTTATTTATTTCCTGCAATTTTTAAATTTTGCAAGTTTACGCTAATTTTTATTATAACGCTATTCACCCCCCCTCTAGCGTTAAGCGTATTATCTAACAATTGGTATCAGAGCCTAACTCTCTGAAAGCCTTAACCGGTTGAGAGCAATACATATTTTTCTGTTGAGAATATTGAACGCAGGAACGATGGATGAAGGACAATCCACCACTTGCCCTCCACTATTTGACGGAACAAACTATACATATTGGAAAGATCGGATGAGTATCTTCCTCAGAGCAAACAGTTTTCGTTTGTGGCAAATCATCAAAAACGGTGAACCAATGCCGACAAAGAAAGTTGGAGAAACCACGGTTCCAAAGGAGGAAAATGAATATGATGCCGAGGACATCAAGAAAGTGGAAAATAATGCAAGGGCCATCCATGTATTGTATTGTGTGATCAATGCGGATGACTATAGGAAAATCTCGTGCTGCACAACCGCCAAGGAGATGTGGGATAAACTCGAGATCATCTATGAAGGTACGCCTCAAGTCCGAGAATCTAAAATTGATTTTCTAACTCATAAATATGAAATATTTAAAATGGAGAAGGAACCCATTGGTGTTATGTTTGAACGCTTTTTAAAAATCGTCAACGATCTACATGCTCTCGGGAAAGTTTATACGAACAAAGATCTTGTTCGAAAAGTCCTACGGAGCCTCACTCACGAATGGTGTTCCAAAGCCAATGCCATCCAAGAGTCGATGGAATTCACAAATATCACAATTGATGGACTAAGAGGCAACCTCGAAACTTATGATAGCACAATTCTTAATCCTTATCTTAGAAGTAATTCGAATTTTGCCTTCAAAGCCTCATCCTCTAAAAGAGAAGAGGTAAGTGATTCGGAAAGGGATGATGATAATATTTCCAATGATATAATTGAAAAGTTTTGTAAGTCTATGAAGAAGGACAAGAAAAAGAAGAAACACCATGGGCGCATATCACGGGATTCGGACAGCTCAGGCAATGGAACCGCCGCATTGTGTCTCGTGGCAAACGAAGAAGAGGTAAGTACATCTAACTCTTACTCGTTTGAAGAATTACAAAATGCCTATGATGAATTGTATGGTGAATTTGTTAATGCTTCCAAAATGATAAAAGATTTGAAGAAAACACTTTCTTTGCAAGAAACAGATTTTCAGAAAACACTTTCTTTACAAGAAAAAGATTTTGAAAAATCCTCTTCTTTGAAAGAAATAGATTTTGAAAAATTGCCTAATGAAAATGGTGTTCTTAAAAGTAAAATTGAAGTTTTAGAAAAAGAAAAGAATTTTTTGAAAAATGACATTGTTGATTTTAAAAATAAAATCAAGGAATTGAATGAAGCTTCTTCCATTGATAATTGTTCCAATTGCTCTTCTTGTAGTTCTTTAAAAATGGAGAACATAGAACTTAGGAAAGCACTAGAAACTCGTAGTGTTGATAGTCCTAAAATTGAAGAGACTAAAAAGGATATTAGAAATGAGGTTAAACCATCTAGAAAGAAACCTAGGAACCTCACTAATGAGTCTAAGATTAAGTGTTTTAGACCACCTAGAAACAACTCTAGGACTTTTGTTGATGAGTCTAGAATGAATAATTTTAGACCACCTAGACATGACTCTAGGAAATTCAACGGTTCTAGGGGGAACAACTTTAGATCACCTAGAACGCATTTGGCTCAACCTAGACATATGCACAATCCTAATGTTGTATGTCACAATTGTAATCGGGTAGGACACATTGCACCCGTTTGTTTTGCTAAACATAGAGATTTATGTGTTGATTATGGTTGTTATTATCCTAACCCCCAAACCCAAAAGAAGTTGGGTACCAAAAACCTATTTTTAGGTTGTTTTGCAGGTGTGCTTGAAGACTACAATATTGTAGTGGATGCACCAAGCACGAAACCTTAATGCATTGAGGGGGAACGTCGGTTAGTTATCGTATTTTGAATAAAAATGCAAATAGTTGATATGTGCTAATAATCAACATTATTTTTGATCGACGCATGCCCTAATAAGTTCTTTTTAAATAACAATTAGTATCAATTTGGTTTATAATAAATGATTGATTCATGTTTTGATGAACTTTCTTAGTTTAAAATAACAATTGGCATTGTTGAGAAAAATGATCGTTATCATTAGTATGCCATTTACTAATATTTGATATGATCTTGTTTATAACGATTGATATCGTCAATGGTTTAAAATTTTTTGGTATAGTCTTTTTGCTAATGCCAAAAGGGGGAAGAATATGGGCGATATGCATGCCTTAATTGAGGGGGAATATTCAATTAAGGGGGAATTATATTGAATTGGTTGCATAAATTGTATGTTGAGATATAGCATGAATTTAGGGGGAATTCAATTTGAATTGATTATATTGAATTGGTTGCATAAATTGTATGTTGAGATATAGCATGAATTTAGGGGGAATTCAATATGCATATCTTCCGTTGTTTGTCATTATCAAAAAGGGAGAAATTGTTGGAAATCATGTATATCTATGATGTGTGCGCTTTGGTTGTATGAGCATGATTTTCAGGTATAGGTTTTGATGAATGACAAACAATGAAGTCAAGCGTCAAACAACGATATAATATGACAAACTATCAAATGGCGAGAAGCATATTGATGACGGGATTGCATAGACAAGCCAAGTCGAGCCAAAGAGTTCAAGACCGAAGACCCAAGACGTAGGTCGTTAGGTAGAACCAATGTAAGAACAACGTTTAAGTTATCTTATCTTTTGGCTCAACATTAGGTCATCATAAATATGCATAAAAACATTTTATTAAAGTAAATCATTTTATTAAATCATATATATCATAAATATTTTTAATATACTTCAAACAAAATGATTTTAACGTTTTCATTTTTAACCAAAATGGGTTTTGAAGTAAGTTTTCAATTCTGGTACACACAGTGTATATCAAGTGTATATCAATGGTATATAATCGATCCGTTGCCAAAGTTTTGAACACTGGAACAACATAATCGATTATATGTACACAATCGATTATATGAAGTCAACAATCGATTGTCTACTTTTAACAATCGATTATTTTGAGACAGTGTGCAACCGGTTTTTAAATATCAAAACAATCGATTGTCATTGTCCCACAATCGATTATCAACAATCGATTGTCTCTTCACACAATCGATTATATTGACCGTTTCCACAATCCTAAATTGATTTTTGAACGTTGAAGAACAATCGATTATTCAGATTTAACAATCGATTGTTTAGCCTAAAATCAGGAATGTTTTTTGAACATTGGTCAGACAATCGATTGTCACCTCCAAACAATCGATTGTTGAAGCACAGAATCAGGAATTTTATTTGTCAATTAAGCAACGGTCAGCACCACTTTTTCACCTATAAAAAGAGGTCTTTTGAACTGATTATAAACACACAACTCTTGCATATATTGATATACATATTGATCATTTTAAAGCATCATTTTAGAGCTTTTGTTGAGCCATTTGATAGACAACTTTGTGTTGTTCATAGAGCCTATTTTGTTTCTCTTTATCCACTCTATTGAGAGAGTATTTGTTATAAAAGAGAGTTGTTTTGAGAAGAACATATCTTCTCATTTGTCGGGTTTGCTAAGTACCCAAAGTCTTAGTGGTTGAAGTCTTGGGGTGAGGTATCCTCAAGCAAGTGAAGTCTTAAGGTGCGGTATCCTTTAGCAACTGTAACGGTTTGTTAAGCACCCGTAAGCTTGACGAAGATAGTGGAAATCTCGAGAGAGTCTCTCGGGGACTGGACTAGCCACGGGTTGTGGTGAACCAGGATACATCAGTGCGTTTGTTCTAATTTATTTACTTTTCGCACTTATTTATTTCCTGCAATTTTTAAATTCCGCAAGTTTACGCTAATTTTTATTATAACGCTATTCACCACCCCTCTAGCGTTAAGCGTATTATCTAACATACATAACTTATCCCTGCATAACTAATACATGTATAATTAATGTCTGCATAACTAATACATGTATAACTAATACATGCATAACTTCTAACCGGCAACCAAAGCGACCCCTAATAATGTTGCAAAGACAAGGTCATAAAAACCCTATGGAAACAGAAGTAATTACAATGAACTAATATTTTGCATTTCTAATTCTTTATGGTGACAAAGAATTCACTGTCCTCTATGTTACAACATTGAAGTAGTTATTCTCGCATACAAAATTTTACACCTTTGTTACTCAAAAAAAAATATAACTCAAAAAGAGAAGGCGGGAAAAGAAAGACTACAACCTGGCATCATGCAGACTGGTGAAAAAGTTGCTGCATTTGATGAGATATACAGATTGAATGAACCAGTAATTAATTGAAGAAATTAACACGGATATTTAAGAATCGCCTTCAGTGACAAATATAATGCAAAAACCGCCTTACACAATCGCCCAAAACCTTTTCCGGCAAAACAAGACTGGCCCCATTTTTCTCTGATCGCCTTCTAGATAATGTAATTGGACGTCCCAAAGAAATTTTGGTGCAAGAACTTGTATATGCGATATGATAGCTTCTTCATCTCTGATAATGATAAATCCCTGCATATAGGTTTACAATAAAACATTGAGTTTGATCATAGTTGAAACTTCTGGCATAGGATAGTTTTAGATTGTGTTAAGGTTTATGGAACAATGACAATCAGAAACTTTGTCTTCGTTAGTGTAAATTCTGAAAGGCGGACTCCCTTTGACGGGCAGTATGAAACTAATAATTATCTTGCTTTATGATTATTCCCTAAATTCCAGTTTTCCTATGTCGAATACAGGTTTCCTGCTATCTCACCCCACATCTCTTAGTTTACAGTGCCTGATGCTGTTAACTGCATTCAGCACTTTTGTAAACCTGATTTTAAAGTGAAGATACCCTGAAATGCTACTAGTTACATTTTAAGAAAAACATTAATTGTTTGTCAGAAGTCTTCTGCACAAGGAACGCACGTCTTGTGAAATATGAAGTTTGAACTCAAGCAATAAGAGTGTGGTTCCCTGAAATATCAGGTGTTCAGCTTATGAGTTGATTGACATTAGTAAGCTCACAATACGATCCATTTCCAGCATGATATCCTCGAGCAAACAACCTTCTTCACGGCCTTTATAGTGAGAGAGAAGGTTATTGGCATGCAACAAATCATAAGATCGCGGGTATTTGGAGAATGGCTCACACCTACAAAATCCCAGCATTGCATCATTATCGCGCCTTTTAACTAGATTAAAACTTACAAGGTATAACCAATTAATGACACCCTACCAGTCATGAAAAGCTCCTATAAGACCCCTGTCATAAATGGCAGAAAGGGTGTTGTTCATTGTTACAGGAACTACATTCATCACCCAAACAGGCCATATACTGAGGGAGGCAAATCCACCAAGGGAAGCACTCATGTCCATTACATTACGTATTTCTTTCTCTTCTACATTCATCAGTCTCCAGTAATGGCGAACTTGATCTTGCCAATAAATTGTATTTGACAGGAACTTTTCACGATCAATACCTGCAGCAAATAGGTGATAACATATAACGACTAGTGATAGTTTCTCAAAGATGAAAGCTCAATACAAAAAAAAAGCTTCCAGTTCCTTTCGAGAATTTACTGACACTAACATTTTGAAGAAAATGAAAAGAAACTAATAAAGTTTGCTGATTGCAGCATCTAACTTTTACTTGCAAGAAATACATATAGTTATATAGTTAGAGGAAACAATCAAAAGTTATATACTCTTTTGTACTAAAATTTATGGTACCATTGACCTTAGAGGAAACAATCAAAAGTTTGAGAGTAAAAGGTGTAGCTAAAATTAAATCGTAAATACAGTTATATTAAAGGCGAAATATATAAACGCCCCTTTAAGTTGTCTTTAACGGTCAGTTAAACATATTAACTGAGCTCATTTTTAGTTGGACACTTCAAGCCTCCAATAAAATAGGTCAATTAAACACCTCATGCTGTATTGTGTGTTTCTCAATCCAATTTCAGCGTGTGAATGGACTTAAAATACTAACTAAAGTTTGCCCCCACCCCCATTCGACCGCTCCATCAACCAGCCATCCTAAATGGTCGCTTCGGTTACCGTACCACCCAACAAATCAACTCACCATCCACAAGGGGCAGCCCAACCACCAAAATACAAATCCAGTCTACTACTACATTAAAGAAGATAAATCCACCTTTTTTGTGTTAAAATCATACTTTGTTAGAACAATGGTAATATCATATGAATCTTATTCTCTTGTTCTTCATTTATGGCAACTGTGACCGCCCCGTTGATTGGTCGATGAAAAATAACTCAATTACTTCTGAAATCAAGAAAAATATGAATATTTCAGAAGCCAATTATGCTCAGTACCACGGGCCACCAAAAAATTTTCAGATCCACTTTTACCAAATTCAACCTCTCCAAGCTGATAATCACCTTCAATAGCTCCCAATCGACCTCACATCACTACCAAGGTGGCAAAAATGGTGGTTGTGCTTGAAACATAATGGGTTGGTTAAAGCGGGTGAAGGTTGGGGATTTAAATTGAAGGGGGATAAGAAGGAAATCTGAAATGAAAATAAGGGGGATGAATCTGGAAAAAAGAAAATCAAAGGAGGAGGTATGGAGTTGAAAATGGTGATTAAGGAGAAAAAGAAGAAATATATAGTTGCTGAAGAAAAGTGGAGACGAGGAGGAAGGGCCGACAATGATTGATGGTGATTAAAGGAGCTTTTTTCATAATTATTGTTCTTCTCTCTTTTTTAAATTGTATTTTTTTGTTAATTACATGTGACAAAATTACAAGCGTCATTTTTTAATTGGTTTATTTGTGTGTTTATTTGACCTACTTAATAGCCACTTAAAGTATTTAAGTGAAAATAATTTCAATTAAGCTGTTCAACTAATTGTTGTAGACAACTTGGAGGGGCTGTTTATGTATTTCGATAAAGAAAGAGAGTCTTACTTGCTCATTATTATTAATATGAAGATTTTTTAAAAGACTTATTTGATAGAATATAAAACTTTATATTGTAATAAATTTTCATCCATTTTTAAGATTGTTACCAAAACTAACAATTGGGCCAACAGGATAATCAATATAATTGCACCAGGGAATAGAATTCACAAACCTAGCCGACTAAGACTTTGTGAAAACTCAGAAAGACGTTGTGGCCGAGGCGGTAGTTTCTTTGTATTAGATGATGCGTCACTTAGGGTGATACAGTTCCTCAGAGGTGTTTTCCATGATGGTTTAAAGTCATCCTGAGAATCACATATGTTTACGAGTTTCTCCTCTGCGTTATGCTGGAGACATGAATTATCTTCTTGCTTAATCCATATTGCTGTTTGAACTTCCCGTGCAATGAGCTTCCAGCACATTCCAGAAGTCAGATTCACTAATTTATCCCATATCTGTGGAAAATCCTTATCCTTTCTATAAGCTGGTGGAGCTGAATAGAGGAAATATCCATCTGATCTTAGTAGGCGGTTCACTTCTTTGAGTAGAATACCATCTGCACCAACACCCAGGCAAAAAATTGAAAACATGGAACTTTTTTAGGAAGAGTTTAACAAACAACTATGCAGGACCAATATTTAGGAAGAGTTTCAAGAGTTCATTAAAGATAAGAACCGCATTTTTTAGAAACTTAAAAACCCGTTCGATTCACTGGTCAAACTTGGAGAAAAAATAGGCTTATTTCAAATAGCAACACATCCAAGTACAATCTTTTCCTATCTAGTGAAGACGAATGCTCACCGTTTTCATGCCAATCAACACGACATCTGGAACAATGCACCATCTCAAAAGAGTTGCTAGGATATGGTAGCTGCTTTGTTCCTAAAGCAGATATCATAGCACCAATTCCTCGTTCCAAAGCGAACTGAATTTGATTCTCATGACCATCTTTGGGAGCAAAGGACAATGTTTCTATACTTAAAGGAAGACGATAGGCAGAGAAACTGGCAACCCCGCAACCAACATCAAGCACTTGAAATACCCCTGCAGAACGTAAGTCACCTCCCTCATTAATTGTCATATTTCCTAACCTGCGCCGAAGAAATAACTAAATTGATGAGATACATAAAACATTGGTCGACGCAGGATTGACACTAACTCAAACCTAAGAAAAAATAGATGCATATAATGAGAATATCAGTAAATTTTTTCCCTTTCCAGACTGTATCATTGTTAACTTGAACACAATATCACCAACATTTTTATCAGATGTTTTAGCAGCTTATATACCTAGCGTTTCTTGTGCAAAAGGATATTTTCCCTGTTCATATCATATTATGAATTTTCTAGGATGATTCCAATGTAGTACCAAAAGAGAGTTACTGATAGTTATATACTTATATCAGGATAGGCATGCTTTTTATTCAAGAGCTTTAGTAAATATTATGTATCAGATCATCAAACATTAACAGAATCATCCAAGTCAGGACTGTCCTAAAAGAACATGAACCATAAGACCAGTAAATCAATAACTCACAGGACTTTCATCGATCAATCAAAATTCATCGCAGCTGGTCAGAGAAATATCACCTTATATCTTCTGTATGAAAATATCAGAGCGTTCACTCCTAAACCTTAAGGCAACGGGCAATGGGTGGAGTGGCGGTAAGAATCCTATAAATCTTATCGTTTTTTTTTGCATATGCTCTTGACAGAAAGCAAATTAATTTTCAATGCAAGTTCAAGAATGACAGGTAGGAACGTGAAAAAGAAAAGAGACCATACATACCTCTCAATATACTCTGAAGCACCATGCTTAAAATGAGTTCCACCACGGAAACCACCAAAGTTGATCCTTCTCGTGCACCCAATTTGTCCACCTTTTACCTCCGCAAGACGTGTATGGTTCACATTGCTCCGCCACACATAGTCCCTACTAATTGGCCACCTTATTGGTATCTTATAATCAGTTGGAGGTGGCACCAAACAGAACAAACGCCTGTCAACCGAAGGACAATGCCTCTCCAGCTCTTCTTTCCTTGAAAGATCTAGTTTTGGCATTAGCTCTTTCACATAAGACATGTCATGACATGGGATATACTCATTAAATTTCAAAGGACAAACATTTACCCCCGTTTCAGGGATTTTCAATGGTATCGCCCGATACGAAAGAGACGCCTTATTTTTGAACTTCGAAGCACCTCCATACATATTATGGTAACCATCGCGTTAGGCTATACCGATCCTTTTATCACCAGGTCCTGCTACCCCTGAGGTGTCGTTCATCCACTCCTTTTGTAGTTGACGACGAAGAGGACGGGGGTCGAGAGTTGTCTGGTTGGTTTATCTGGGCTCGGATGGTCAACATTATCCCCGTGGAGCTTTTTTCATTCCAGAAGCGTGGAATTATGCACGTGAGTGGAGCATTTTGTGCTTTTTCAGATTTTGCCTATAGCAAAAATCAGTTGAGTAATAATGTTGTCTCCTTTGTTGCAGCAACTTCATGGACGTCGGTCGGGCGAAGTCCTTGACCTTCCCGACTGGGTCCGCAGGCTGGTAACCAATTCGTCCTGTGATGAGCGTCGGTGGCGAGCTGTATTCCGTTCCAGATGGGGAGCGAATGTGCGCACACTTCCTTTGCCTAGGCCTTCGTATATTTGAGGTAACACTTTCCCCTTTTATTTGTACTGGATTTGCCTCTTGCAGACATCGGGCGGTTCCTTGGGATGAGGCAGTGTTCTTTTGAAAAAATGATGGAGTCATCGGTCTACGAGTCGAGGAACGATGGGAATAAGAGGGATCGGAATCCGCGGTGTTATGGAGCTTTTTGTGGTTCTATTCGGGCCCGTGTTTTTTAGGATAGGGCATCGTCCGATCGGTGGTTCCTTTGAGTGAACATACTATGTCTGAGGTCGGTTCTCCTAGGGCCGAATAGGCAGGATTAACAAGAGTGTGTTTCGCCTTACTTTGTGGTGAGTTTGGGCTCAGTTCCCATGTATTTCGTGTCCTCATCCCTCTATTGAACTTTCCTTGTGCAGGCTTGTGACAGGCTTATGTTTGAACTACTCCGTCAAGGGGCCACGCTTTAGAAAATTCTGAACGAGGGGCTGCTTAGCGAGGAGAAGGAGGTTGAGTTGCAGCATTGGCGATATGAGGCGTACCGGAGCTCGAATTATGAGGGCTTTTTGAAGGAGCAGGTAACTTTCTGCAACTTGTGCTTTTCTCCTTTTAGACCTTTGAAGTTAACCCCCTTTTTTCTATATTACCTGCAAAAAATGATGGAGGCCTTGGAGTACCTCAAGGGCGACATTGGTCGCGTCAGAACTGCCTGTGGTGAGCTAAGGGCTTAGGTGCAAGCTCAAGCATTAGAGAAGGCAGGCGCCTCAGCCAAGGTCCCCTCCGTCGAAGCCCAACTCCGCTTGGCTCGTAATAATGCCAAAGTTCAAGCGGATATGATTAGAAACTCGAATCTGATCTCTCGAAGATCAGGGATGAGATAATTGATGCCCCGGCTGAAGCATCACTAAACCGAACCAAGGTTGATCAGGAGACGGCGATTCGTATGAAAGACAATGCGAATGCTCAAGCCGAGCTGAAGCGAGACCTCGACTGGGATAACAGGATCGAGAAATATGTTCGTTGCAGATTCCAAAGAGAAGTACTCGAGAAGATTAGCGTGAGGGGCTTTGTTCTCCCATGTCACGGCCCAATTCCCAAACACTGTAGTGATGGCGCCTCTCGTGAAGACAAGGCCAGCCAACAGAACAATCAATACCTCTTTAATTCTTACTTAGCATGAATAAGTCTAAAACATTAATAAAATTATCATTTGTGTGGAAGAATAATGATAAAACAGGAAACTATCCCGACATAGCCCGACCGGGGTGTCACAAGTCACGAGACTCTAGAAGGATGTTTAATTCAACTACAAGATCTGTAATACATGGATTTAAAATTTAGAATCAAAAGAAGAAATCAGGTGCCGCGAACGCTGGCGGTCACCTTTCTCAGCTACGATAGCAAAATCCTCAACCAGCTCAACCCGCTACCGGGCAAACCAATACCTGCATCTACACGCGAGGTGTAAGGAGTAAAGTGAGTACTCCAACTCATTGAGTAACAAAGGTAAATAATAACTGAGCAACAAGAAACCACGTAAAGCAAGTCATCATGCTATATAGTACATTGTAACCCTTTTGGAAAATAGTGAAACTGCGAAATCTTTAGAAATATCTTGGCTCAGTTTAAAACTTCTTTCAAAAATATCTTTTTTCCAACAGGTAAGCAAATAAATATGAAACATATAGTGCAAGTCAGCACATAAATCAACCTCTCGAGCACATCACTCCATTAACAAATAATACCAGGGTGTCAGGTAAGCAGTGCAAGAGGTAGCATGGAAGCTAATGAAATGCGAGTGTTGAAATGACATGACAAATAATTCAAAATAGGAACAAATGCATGAGTGCAATGCAATGCATATAACGGTATACTCTGGTACCCGGTGCGGCGTGCAACCCGATTCATTTAACGTCGACGACACTCACTAGGGATGTGTATAGACTCTGGAGGGGCTCCTACAGCCCAAGCGCAAATAATCAAGCCATCTCGTGGCAGCAGCCAGGACCTCGGCCTCAATATCAATACGATACTACTGCGGCGCGCAGCCCGAGCCGTCCATATATCCAGAAATTACTATAACACTGCTGCGGCGCACATCCCGATCCATGCTCAGTCCATAAATGCATATAAGCCTCTTGGGCAATATCAAAATAATAGTTCTCAGCTCAAAACATCAATAAAATATTATTTTAGTTTTCAAATCTGAGAAAAATAGCTAAGTTTGCAAAACAATATTAGAACCTTGGACCAAGATCAAAATAATATGCAAAGTAATGTGAAAATAGTAATATCAATCCCTGAAGGATTTACATAGTTGGCACGGAGTCCAACCATGGCAATCAACCCAAATTATGATGATAACAAGTAGTTTCAGTCAAACATGTGGTAATTTCATCCATCGGGATGGACCAAGTCACAATATCCCATGGTTCTCTACCCCATGCTCGCTATCCGGCATGCAAGTCACTTCAATACAGCCTTATGATGTGAAAATGGGGGTTTGAAACCCTCAGGATATCATTTACAATCATTACTTACCTTGAACCAGTGAATCTCTAGCTCGTGACGCCTTTTCCCCTCAGATCAGCCTCCACGCGCGTCAAGTCTAACCAAAATCAGAGCGAATACATCACAATATGCTAAGGTAACAATACCCAATCGAAAAGAATCGAAAAATAGCAAAGATCTCGAAACTAGCAAAACCCGAGCCCCGGGCCTACTTCTCGAAAAATTACAAAATTCACATCATCGAATTCCATATCTCGCCACAAGTCTAACCATATAAAAATTATCCAATTCCCATAATATTTCGACCCTCAAATCTATGATTCTATCCAAGAGGGTTTTCTATACTTTTCCAACAAAATTCGTGGATTAAACACCAAATATAGTGATAGATTCAAGTTATACAACCAAAATTAAGTTAAGAATACATACCCCATTGTTTTCTCCAAAAATATCCGAAACATCGCATTATCCGAGCTCCAAATCATCAAAAATGGCAAATGGGACGAAGTTTGGACTTTATTCTACTGCCCAGGGATTTGTTCTTCGCGTTTGTGGTCCTCCTCTCTCGTTCGCGAAGAACAAATCTCCAAAATTCATTTTCCAAACTCTGCTCGGATAGCCTCTAGTGTAATGGTCATAAATTTTTACACACAAATCCAAATGATTATTGTAATATGTTTCTGGAAATAAGATTCAAAGAGCTACAACTTTTGTTTTTGAATAATCTCCAAATTCATTGTAAATTGAGAGATACGAGCCTCCAAAGTAAGACCTGCGCAATAGAATTGCCTCTTCTTTGGGAACGTGAAGAACAAAACCCCAGATGCCAAATCCTTCTTCGCTAACGCGAGGGGACCCTCGCGAACGCGAAGAACAATATGAGATACCAGCTTCAGCCACTGCAACACAACCCAAAATGATCTGAAACCACCCTGAAAGACATCCGAGGCCCTCGGGATCTCAACCAAACACGCCAATATATCCCATAACATTAGTCAAAGTTGTTCCAACCTTCGGAATGCTCAAAACAACATTAAAACACCAAATTTGCATCGGATTCAATCCTAATAACTTCAAGAACTTTCAAATTCCATTTTTGATCAAAAACCCGACCAAACCACGTTCGAATAACATAAAATTTTGCAGACAAGTCCAAAATGACATAACAAAGCTACAACAACTCTGGAATTCCATTCCAACCCTCAAATCAAAATCTCACCTATCAACTAGAATTCACCAAAATACTAACTTAGTCAATTCAAGCCTAATTGTACACAGACCTCCAAAATCAATTCCGATCACACTCCTAAGTCACAAATCACCTCTCGAAGCTAACTGAATCACCAGAAATCTCATTCGAGCCCTCTAACTCATAAGTCAATGTCCGGTTAACATTTCCAACTTAATCCTTCTTAAAAGAGACTAAGTTTCTCATTTCCTATCAAAACCAATCCAAATCAACTCTAACACACAAAATACTGATAATGAAATATGAAGAAGCATAAAATGGGGGAAACAGAGCGGTAACTCATGAGACGACGGGTCAGGTCATCACATCCTAGAGGAATTCACTCGAGCAAGGACGGATGAGCATTACGCGTGGTCACTTCTTACTGACGAGGAAATGGGCGAACCCGACAAGTTGTAGCCCTTTGTAGTGGAGCGTAGATTTTGCCGTTTTGTCGCTTTGTTTCTGATATATGTAGAGCACGTCTGTAGATGGAGAGTGCACCTTTTTTAGCATATGTAATATAAGAGGAAACTTGAAGCTTTATTTCTTCTGCATCTTTTTTTTTATTGCTTTTGACTAGGCAGGTTAGTTTCGATGCTTGGCGGGATCCTTATAGGTCCGGAGCTGATCGGACAGGCCCGATGGCTTATAAGCGCGATCTTTAATGTGAGCAAGTGTTGGGGGCTCCGTGCTTTGACTGGCTGTTTAGGCTTAGTCTCCGAGTCGCGCCTCGACTCGAGCCTTCTTTCCCTTAAATCATATATGCCCGTGCAGGCAGGTAGTAATTGCTCCCATTCCTTATTCTTGGGAATTTGCCGCTTAGACTATTTTGGGCCCAGTCTCTGAGTCACACTGCGATTCGAGCTTTAGTTGACCCCCAAGTTCTTTCTTGCCTGCATGGGTGGATGTCGATGATCTTTTGTGCTTCAGGTTAAAATGACCTCACAGGTGGGTGGCCCTAAGGCTCACTCGGCTGGAGATAGTTGCATTTATACCGTGCTCTTATGCATATTGTAGTTTAGCCATTTTGGCTCCAGTCTCCGAGTCGCGTTGCGATTCGAACTTTAATTGACCCTCAAATTCTTTCCCACCTGCATTGGCGGATGGCGATGGCCTTTTGTGCTTCGGGTTGAAGTGACCTTATAGGTGGGTACCCCGGAGGCTCACTTAGCTTGCGATAGTGGCATTTATGCTGTGCCCTTAGGCATGTTGTAGTTTAGCCATTTGGTGTCCAGTCTCCGAGTTGCATTGCGATTTGAGATTGACCCTCAAATTCTTTCCTCCCTACATGGGCGGGTGGCGATAGTGCTTCTTATGCTATTTTCAACATTGAGACCTTTCCGTATGTGGCTCGAAGGCTTGTATAGTTAACTATTTTGGATCCGGTATTCAAATTGGGTTACGACTCGAGCTTATTTTAATCCTTAAGTTCTCAATGTTTTTGCTGGCGACAATGGCTCTTACGCTATTTGGTTGTAGAGACCTTTCAATATGTGGCCCGGAGGCTTGCTTAGCTGGCGACAATGGCTCTTACACTATTTTTGCTTGTGGGTTTTTTTGTAGGCTTTGTTTTCCGCTAATTAAGGTCTTTTGAAAGATTTTTGTCTGACCCCTCCCCATTTCTGAAAGAACCTCAATTTCAAGTCGTTGCCGGCGAAGCTTCGAGCACCTTGGGAGGTTGATAGCTTGTAGGTTGTGTAGGTCAAAGCCTTGTGATTTGGAGCTTACACGGTCAAAGCCCGTTTTTGGCTGTTTCGGCCGGTTCTTTTCGAAGTATATTCAAAGTTGTGGCCTTCGATTTTTGTTTAGCGACGGTCGGGCATCCTCGAGTCACGTTAGTTTTGCTGTATCACTCATTTTTCCCATAGTCATATGTGTTTGGCCTTAGCCATTTTTGATCCCAAGTGATAGTCTAGGCGTCTACACCGAGGGTATGACCTTTTTGGATTCTGATAAATGCGACGTATAGCCTAGACTTCAGGATTTTCATGCATGTTTAGGTCTTATTGTTTTTCATGCCTGTTGAGTTCTTATAGGTTTTATAAGGTATAATAGATCTGGTTACGCGAGTCTGCTCGCTAGAGGTCTTACAGTTTTGGGTTTTCCAGCGCATGGCGATTGGAGGGGAACGACCGTCTCTAAGTCATCGAATTTGTTTAAGCGTGAAGACCGATTTTTGTGAGCTCGGAGTTGCCTTGTAGGGGTTTTATATGATCGGACTTTCGACCCAAAGGTCGTACGAGTGTTGAATTGCTGACGCTAAGTCTCTGAGTATCTCGGGACGTGATTGGTAGATAGGCTTCTATCGGGAATATACTTTAGATTTGCTTGATTGGAGAATAAGATGTTCAAAAGATTTCCTTTTATTACTTGGTGTAGACATACACTATTTCATCGTCATGAGCTTGGCCCGCACAGACGCGGCTTCTCAGACCATTCGATCCGGAACATAGTTCCTGATTTGGGTTTAGCCTGCCATTTCATGGTCCTCCCGAGGGGATGGTGCCCTTAGAAGCAGATCATCACTCGTCGTTGGACTGTGGAAGAAGGCCTGCGGCCATTTAGGATCCTCCTCCGGGGGTATGCGGCTCCCCTAATAGCCGTGCTGACAAGACCCTCTTTTGGGTGGAAGCCCGATAGAGGGGTAGATTTAGAACCTCCGAATATCTTGTCCCGCTCTCTGCATCAGGTTAGTGAAAAAATAACAAGGGAATAAAGCTTTTTTTCCTCATCGCGGGACGCGCATGCAACATTTTGAGATTCTGTACGTTGTTTACCATTCCGAGGTGTGAGCCTCGATACAACCATCCATTGTATCTTACCAGGTTTAGCCAAACATGCGGTTTGCTTACCCTTTGATCCTTCTGGGGGTGGGGCATTGATGCTGGCGATACGTCACATGGTGAAGGATTTCCTCTCATTGCGTACTGTCGACTTATTTTAGTTCTGCCCTTTTGGGAGAGGTTCCATGATATTGACGAAATAGGGCCGATACTGTCTCTGAATGGTGTGCTGGCGGTTGTCTGAATAAGGCGTCCATGTTTTGCGCCTCCTCCAGTGGTATAGAGCTCGACCTTATAGACCGAGCTCATACGAGCCGTATTAAGAGGATGGTCTTTGTGGCGATTTGTCATTAGGAATTTGCTGGGGATTCGGGATGCCGGAGTGATTTGGTCCGTTAGCCTAGACCGCCTTATTGACTTTGGTTCGACATCGTTGTTGTACGTAATTTAACCACCTGAATTCATGTACACATGTTTTATTTGAAATAGATCAAATGAGGGAGAGGGTTACCAATACGTCAGTGTGATGCTGAGGCAAAGTATCAATGTCTTTTTCCATGGATATAAGGGTGTCTTCTAGAATACTTCCCTAGATTCGCCATTTTCTGACAGCAAACGTTTTCACTTTCCACTTTATGAGTCCTCGGAGGGTGTCGCCGCTCGTTCACTGTCGTGGTAATATGTCGTGGCTTGTTTACTTCATCCTTTCCGATTGCTTTTCTTCCTTAGGGCTAGACTCGAACTTGACCGCTCGATGGTACTCGACCGCGATTTTCATTGAATAACACAGCTGTCGCCTTTTGTGATAGGGGTCATTTTTGAACGCGTGGCCATGCGCGCCTTGCGGTTCCCGCGTTGGGTTGTGATTCTTTTGAAAGGGTCTTGGTCGAACATGCGTGAGTCGCTCTGCGTATCTGGTTTCGCTTATGGTGATCATGATGTTTGGTATGCAATGCTGAAATTGTGTTTCGCTGGGCGGGGTTCCTCTACCAATTGTGCCTCGTCCAATCAGGTTTTATTGAAGGTTCCTCAAGGACGTTTCCCTCAAACTATTCTCCTATCGTTGTGAGGTAGGTTGCATCTTATGGCGTTCTTTTCATTCATGGAGCACGGATGGTACCTCCATCTATTTTGTATTAGTTTCTTTGCTGGGAGCCTGCTTGGATATACCGAGGCCGTAGAGGCTCCCGGATGGTTGGTCGTCCTCGGACCTGATCTTTGACTGGTACTGGTTGTGGACGTCCGACCAGGTTACAGCCGAATATCTGATCAAGTTCTGCTTCAGCTGTTTCGAGGCCACCGAGCTTCGTTCGTTCAGGCCTTGGGTGGAGGATTTTACTGCCCAGTCGTTGGAGACTGGCAGCAGCTCCATCAGTGCCATCTGGATGTAGAACACAAATTCTCGTAGTATCTCGTTCTCTCTATGCTTATATTGAAAACGTCATACTTCCTTGTTGCTATCTTGATGGCTCCAGCATGTGCCTTTACGAATGAGTTTGCCAACATGGAGAATGAATGTATGGCGTTGGGAGCCAAGTTGTAATAACATAACATGGCCCCCTTTGAAAGTGTTTCTCCGAATTGTTTCAGCAATACGAATTCGGATCTCGTCATTCTTTATATCATTACCTTTTATTGCGTAGGAATAGGCAGTGACGTATTCGTTGGGGTCAGTGGAACCATTTTACTTAGGGAGTTCCAGCATTATGAACTTTTTAGGAATAGGCTTTGGGACCGCTTCATCTGGGAACGGTCTCTGTATGAACTTCTTCGAATCCAAACCTTTTAGGATCGGGGGTGCTGTCGGAATTTGATCCACCCTAGAGTTGTAGGTATCGAAATTTTTATTGTTGGTTGCAATCATCTTCTCACCTGACTCGATCTTTTTGGTGAGGTCCTCGAGCATCTTCACTATGACGGGGTCAGCCACTGACCCGTGATTGCTTGATTTTTTGGGTACTTGCTCGGCGGGGTGAGCTGCCTCCGGTGCTGCTGTGCTGGGATTTCTTGGATGGCTTTGCAACTGAGCAATGGACAACTGTTGTGCCTGCAACATTTTGAAAATAGCATGAATACTAACTTCCTGTTCTTCCCGGGTCGGGGTTTTCTGAGCTTCCTGTCGGTCGTTGTGCCTTATGCTCCTATTAGTGGGAGAAGTTTCGTCGACTTGCTATGCGTCCTATGAGTCTGCGTCCGCTTGAATCGGTCCAGGCACGTTATTTGGATTCCTTAGTGGTGCTCCAGTGACCAGGGCAGCCACGCCATTTTCCCGCAGTTTTTGAGGTTGTCATTCTCGATTTCGTTTACCGAGCCAGACATTTTAACCTAAAATTAAAGGATCTTGGACAAGAAAAAATGTGAAAGATAATGTACGTTTGTGTAATGAAACTGGCAAGAAAATAATCATTCTTATTTTTAGCCCCATGGTGGGCGCCAAACAATTTACCGTGAAAATGGTAACAACAACTAAATTTGTAAATAAAATTCTAAAGATATGTGATCTATTCTCGAGATAGTTGTTAGAGTAGTTGATGCTAATGATATGGATTTTAAATATTAAATACAATCTAAAGCGAGATAATAATTGAACCGGAGGGCCTGCTGCCCGGATGTATGTCTGGTCGATGAGGGACCTCGGGGCCGATGTCAAGGTCGAGTTCGAGCTATTGGCGATAGTCGGGAATGGGATAACAATTGAATATACAATTAAACAAGGCTCTTTATGGACAATACTAAGTTATATGATGAAGAACAAGTAAGAACGTGATGGATATCGAGGCGACCTCGAGCTGCTAAGGACGAACAAGTTAGAAAGAAAAGGGGGGGAGAGAGAGATATAATTGAACTTGTGGAGAAAATAGAGCTACATCAGTCCCTTACAAGGTAGGGTGAGTCCCCTTTATATAGGAGGGGAACTCGGCTGTAAGTACATGGAGATTAATTAGAGAGTACGGAGATGTGATGGCTCGACGCAATGCCTCAGCATAGGCTCTAGATAGGCCGGCCATGTCAGACTTAGCCCTGTGCCTTGGGAGCTTCCCCATCCATCCTGGTTTCTATCTTTGTTTTTTCTGAATCGAGCCTAGATGAGCCCCGAGGTTTGGAACTCGGTCGTGGCCTCCTGTCCTCGGGGTCTCGAGGCGTTCTTCCGAAATGACTTGAAAACAAGAAATCAAGTCCTCTGATTTTTCCGCGTACACCCTTCATACTAAAACGCCCTTGCCACTAAGAGAAAGTATAGCCATTCTCCAATGAGAGCAAAGAGAAAGTGACTTTTTTACAATTGATCGAATGTTTTTAACCCTAGCCCCCCCCCCCCCCCTTTTCTTAATCAGGTAATTGTTTATAATGATTTAATAAATCCGTAATTAAGTTTATTTTTAGATTAATCTAAACAAATATCCATATAAATTGCCACGTGGAAGATTTTATAAGTAATTTGGAGTAAAAATACAACGAGGGTATTTTAGTATGAATGAGATATGGTTCTTGATGGTTTTTGGGACATGTGATAATTTAGGTAGGTAACTAACAAAAATTATATAGTTTAGGCGGGTTTTAGAATATTAACTCTTCAATTTAACCTAAGCTATGGGATGATTGAGTATGAAATGTGCAATACTATTTATGCGTTCCGTTGTATTTCCTTTTCGTATTTGGAAGTAGAGGCGATGTTGCTAATATCACATTATTACCAATTTGATTAAAGTAAATTAGTATAAATTGACGTTATAAACATTGGATGTCAATAAATTATTTACCAAAGTTGTAATATTACACATATTTATTTAGGCAGGGGAATTAGTTCTTTTTCTCATGTGAATGTTATTAGAAATCTATAACACCTATGCTTATTGGTTTGTGAACCATTGTGTTTGTTATAAAATCTATTTCCTTGGGCTTGGGGGGTTGGGGGTGGGGGGGTGGGGGGAGGAAACTTCCTAGCAACAAACTCGCACAGTTTGAGCCTATATTTCCTCTCATTATATCTACGTGTTATATTTCCTCAAAAGTATCTTTAACTAAACCTATCTTTAGAAGAGTCCTTTTGCGTCTCCCTACTTCGACTTACTAGTATACAACTATAGATAAATATCAAAACACTACTAAATTTTCATTCGTACAAATATTGGTAACGATATTTTCATGGAAATCGCTGGCAATAACGGCGGTGATCATTGCGCCGCCACCCATCAGCCGTTGCCATTGCCGTTATCCTCTTCACCGTCGGCGTCGTGGAGGCTGAATATAGGGGAGTTTCGTGTCCCTGAAAATGGCACTGGTGATCATCGTCAATCTTTCAGTTTACGTCGAATCTTACGTTGCCCTTCCAGTAATTCTTTTTCCTTTTATCTTTATCTTTTTCTTCTGGTACGAAGAAAAACTACTTGAATAAATGGTTGAATTAAGATACATTGATTAAACTGAAGGTATCTAGTATAACACATACTTTTTGTTCTTGGAAATCATTGCATTTTAATGGTCTTTGAATCCATTCAACCATCTCCTACCAAATTACTCTCACTATTTTATTTTATGTGAAACTATTTGATGGAAAACAAAATTTAAGAAAGAAATAATTTAAAACTTATAGTATTCAATATTTCACCACATTTGTATGTGAAATAGAATAAAGTTAGTGTTAAATGATGTCTTTTTCTGAAAGCAAGATTAAAAAGAAAATTGTGTGTTTTAAGTACAACTCAATTCAACCAATTTTTTTTAAGTTCTAACTTTAGTTTTGGATATCTTTTTTTTTTCTTCAAGATCTACCCAACTAAAAGAAAAAATGGCTTCTATAGATTTTCTACTACTCATCTTAGTTTTTCAGCCTGTCAATATCCATTATCAAGTACAAACGGAAAGTATGACATATAAATTAGGATAGAGGAAGTAATATAGATCATATTTGTAAGAATTTTATCTATTATCTTACACGACTTGATGGGATAATTTGCACATCTCTATAGAAAAACAAGGCAAAGTGGCTGAATATTACGAGAAGCAAGAAAGGTTGCTTGAAGGGTTCAATGAGATGGACACTGTTCACGAATCTGGCTTTTTACCTGGAACTCTAACCGAGGTTCATCTCTTTCTTATTTGTTAAAAACAATAGACACATCGTGTAGAAGAATTTTTATGCTACTATATCACTTAAAAGATTATTACCGTTTATTATATTTATAATAAGTAAAATTAATATATAACATGCAAAGTAGAAGAATTTTTATGCTACTATATCACTTAAAAGATTATTACCGTTTATTATATTTATAATAAGTAAAATTAATATATAACATGCAAAGTAGAAGAATTTTTATGCTACTATATCATTTAAAAGATTATTACCGTTTATTATATTTATAATAACTAAAATTAATATATAACATGCAAAATAAGACAAACAACCCACTGGTGATACGATATTTTCGCTGCATGTATCCCCAAACTTTTCGAAGTGTAATTTCTTACTCTTAGGAAATGTCAAATTTTTGGAAATTTTGCTTTAGTGAAAATTCTTCTTCTACATCTTTTCTTGTATAATTGTTCCACACTTCAGAAGTTTTGTGTTTTTGGCATAAATTTACTTGGGGGAGGTCTACTTTCTTATTTTTCAAGTTCCTAACTTCACTTATTATAGATTGTTAGTTAAAGTTATCTTTCAAGTGACATATAGTAGTAGAAATTTTTTAGATTGTAAATGCACAAAAGGTTAAAAGATAAACATAGAAAAAAGACTTAACTTATAACAACAATGATCTTTTTTACCTTAACTAAGTCACTTAAAAGATAATTCTAAATAACAGTCTATAATAAGTGGGACTAGTAATTTTAACAAAATCTTATAACTTGCTACAATCATGGGCGAAGCCACATGATCATAATGAGCACCTTTCGTCTGAAACTTATACTATGTATATATGTACAATACTATATTTAAAAGTATATAATATATATTGAACACTCTTTGTCGGGATTTTTTTATATTGCTTTTAAATTTGAACTTCTTTTGGAAAATTCTTAGCTTCGTTACTGACTACAATAGGTCAAATCGAATATTGTAAAAATTATTTGCAAGTAATAACCTGAAAAGTGAGACAGACAACCTGCTAAAACATGTGTGCGACAATAGTCAACTAATAAACTAGGATTAATCTCACTTATACTCTCTACAACTCAATATTTGTCAGGATGAAATGAAGCAGCTTGCAAAGAGTGAAAGGATGGCAATTCATGTATCAAACATAGCAAATGTCATTCTTTTCATTGCAAAAATCTATGCCTCTGTTGCAAGCAGATCGTTGGCTGTGATTGCATCAACTTTGGACTCTCTCTTAGACTTATTGTCTGGATTTATTCTGTGGTTCACTGTTTATGCCATGAAAAAACCAAACCAATACCACTATCCAATTGGAAAAAAGAGAATGCAGCCTGTGGTGAGTCTTCAAAAATATTGCCACATTCTGATATTTATTACATGAATTTTATACTTTGTGTCAATGTGCAATGTGATTTTAAGATTTATACTTGTAAGCAAACTGACCTTTTTTTCCTCTAAAAACTTTATGCCTTTAGGTGGCGCCTTCCTTTTATATAATCCCGGCAAAAAGAGCACATAATAGTGGGAGACATTCCACCTGACCTCTGTTCATTACATCCAAAAGATCATTCTATAACTGCTAATAGAACAAATACAAAGATAGAGTAGCTTTCTTACCAATATACAAAAACACATATCAAATGTACGTAAGAAAGTCGACCTATGTATAAACGGAGCTCTCAGAAAATGCTATACAGAAAATTATATGGATTCAGTAACAAATTTCCTTCTTTTCTTATGTCTAAATGTAGGTATTTGTATCTTATCGATCAGATATGTATCGTATCCATCAGATATGGGCCAATAGCTTGATTGAGAAGATCCTTTCCATTAAGAAATAAGTCATTATATCAAGTACATAAGCAAAACATCTACTCTCCTCTTTATACTTAGAGTTTGACAAAAGATTGGATATTTTGTTTTGGGTAACTAGTTAGATTTTTATTACCAAAATTGGAGTTATGTATAATACACAAACACTGAATGTTGGACATCAAGTCCCAACCTTCAGTCTAATTAGCTTAGAAACAAAATAGCAAGATTGGATTTAACTTATCAACATTATTTTTTATATTATTTTGCGGTAACTGGTTCTGTACCATTCTTATTTGCCTTGGTGATGAATGCTTTGTCACACCATATTCAAGGGGAGGTTCCATGGTGTATGTTATTTACCGACGACATAGTTCTAATTGACGAGACGAGGGTCGGTGTTAATGAGAGGTCATCCCCAAGAGAGATAGCTTCAACTACCTTGGGGGAGAGATCGGCGGGGACATCACTCACCACATAGGGGCGGGCTGGATGAAATGCTGGCTTGCATCTGGAGTCTTGTGTGACAAGAAAATGCCACCGATACTCAAAGTTAAGTTTAATAGAGCTGTAGTTAGACCGATCATGTTGTATGGGGCAGTGTGCTAGCCGGTTAAGAACTCCCATATCCAGAGCATAAACGTAGCAGAGATGCGGATGTTGAGGTGGATGTGCGTACACACTAGGATAGACAAGATTAGGAATGAAGATATTCGAAAGAAGGTGGACGTCACCACTGTGGATGACAAGATGCGGGAAGCGAAAGTCAGAGGTTTGGAAGAGAGATCTCGATGCACCGGCGAGGAGGTGTGAGAGTGGTTGGCCGTGGTGGGTACGAGAAGAGGTAGGGGTAGACCTAAGAAGTATTAGGGAGAGGTAATCAGGCAGGACATGGCACGGTTGCACATTTCCGAGGACATGGCCCTTGATAGGAAGCCTGGAGGTCAAGCATTAGGGTGATAGGATAGGGGTAGTAACACTTTGATTACTTCATTCCGAGGGAGAGGCGGGGTTGGATTAAGGTTGGTCTTAGGTAACTTGCAGTTTATGTTGGACCCACACTATTCTTGTAGTGTGTCTTAGCCCCGAGTCTTAGATTAAGGTTATTGTTATTGCATGTCATTCATCTTTCGGTTTTTATGTTTATGTTATTATTACGATTTCCACTCGTGTTACTAATGATTTCTCTCCTCTTGTTTTTTTTACTTTACTTTCGTCTTTCTGAGCCGAGGGTTTATCGGAAACAGCCTCTCTGCCTTTATCGGGGCAGGGGTAAGGTCTGCGTACACATTACTCTCCCCAACCCCAGATTATACTGAGTAGTAATTGTTGTTGTTTGTTGGTTCTGTACCATTCCTTATAGGTTATCATATCATGTTATATATTACGAGTATCAAAAGTTAATTTTTTCAACTAACTTCATAATTAATGTACTAATTATTTATATTGTCCGTTAGAGCAGTACTAGTTAAGTATACTTTTGTGTGTATTGGCCTACTATTTTATATTTGAAGTTATCAAATTATGATTGCTATAGATAGTTACCTATAATAAATTATATGCCATTAGTTTAATTTGATGTGTAAAATATTTCTAACCGTTCGGTGTACACAAGAAAATTAGCTATAAATGAAAAGGCAGCCAAAACTAACATTTTACTTATCATATGAAGATCCTTTATTTCCTTGTTTCTTCTCAATTAAAGACTACCAAGCAAATCGTTATTCTTAACATTTTATCATATCATATTTACAGGGTATTATTGTCTTCGCATCTGTGATGGCAACCCTCGGATTACAAATACTATTTGAGTCTGGTAAGGAACTCATATATAAGGTATGTGACTCAGTTTTCTGATGGATTCTATGCAAAGAATAGATTTAAACTTATAGTTTTAAACTTATCAAGGTATTTCTATGATCTATATAAAACTTTTTTAAGGTTAAAATGAAAATTTAAGGCTAAATTACTTTCAAATTTGGATATGGGTTATTATTTTTTTGGACAAACGAATAATTGTTATCATAATTTTTTTGGTAAGAGGGGAAATCCACCCCGCTACAACATCTGCCATAGTCTCTGCCCTTCAGGATGCATTTCGTAAACCTTTCCTTGTATAATAGCCTGTAAACCACACATAAGATGTAAACCGCACTAGGCAAGCTCTATGCGACAGACTCAGCCCAGAAGATATTGAGGGGGGAATCCATCCCAGGTCATCCATATGAATCACTCCTCCAAACCAACTGGGCAACCCGAAGGGCTATTGTTATCACAATTTAAACTACACGATCATATCAGAAAAAAAATATATTTTGTCAGTATATTTATCTTAAATCTATTTAAAAAGTAACTAAATTTCACTAGTGAAATGCTTAATGGTCCACTCTTTAACACCAGTTTATTGTTTCTTCTGGTTTTGATGCTTATGATCATCAGTCTCGTCCTAATACGGATCCTGAGAAGGAAAAATGGATGATCGGTATCATGGTCTCTGTCACTGTTGTTAAGTTTCTGCTGATGTTGTATTGTCGAAGATTCAAGAATGAAATTGTAAGAGCCTATGCTCAAGATCATTTCTTTGATGTCATCACCAACTCTGTTGGATTAGTGACTGCAGTTTTAGCAATTCGATTTTGCTGGTGGATTGATCCTACTGGAGCTATATTGGTGAGTTCCCAATCATCACTTATACTTTTTGTTTTTTTTACTTTTCTAAATCCCGGTGCATAAAGTATTCTGAGTCCACGCAAGATTCGAGCGAGAGTAACATCCAAGGAGTGTGATATACCATAACGAAATAATTACTGGTTGCTTTTACGGTTCAAATCCATGACCTTTAGATCATACAAAGACTAACTTACGCGCATATAGTGGTGTTCGCATCAACGCATGCACATTTCAACTATTTCACGTGATACATGTTACCTCTCACTAGAAAATTTAATAGATTTGCTCACCAAGGCTTAGGCGTGTGGGAATCTCTTGAATTTTTTGTCTCTACTGCAATAAAATCCTGTTTGTCAACATTTGCACTACTTACTTACCACTAGGTCATACCTTTGGGTACACGTGCACACACACATTTTATTGTTCCCATTTGCATAACACTATTTCCGTTTTTCTTCATTTGTCCTAATAGATTGACACCTTTATATACATAGAAACCCCCAAGATTTATTATATTTTTATATGGAGATTATCTCTCTCCATATATAAATATGACGTATTAAATATATTTGATTTCTATATTAGAGAACTTTTTTATTTCTTAAATTTTATGTCTAGTCAGATAGTGCTCGACTATCACTAAATGATTGAGCAAATAAAATGAGTAGAAAATTTCAAAGATATCCCTCCAAATTTGCCATTATTATTAACGATAACATTATGTGTTTGCAGATAGCACTATACACAATTGGCACATGGGCAAAGACAGTAATCGAAAACATGCGATCGCTCATCGGAAGAACAGCTCCACCAGAATTTCTGGCAAAGTTGACATATCTTATATGGAATCATCACAAAGAGATAAAGCACATTGACACAGTGAGAGCATACACTTTTGGTGCAAATTATTTTGTGGAAGTTGATATAGTTTTGCCAGAGGACATGCTATTAAGCCAAGCACATAATATTGGGGAAACATTGCAAGAAAAACTAGAGCAACTTCCTGATGTTGAGAGAGCTTTTGTGCATGTAGATTTCGAGTTCACTCATAGACCAGAGCACAGGACTATGGTCTAGTCACTTAAAAAAACACAAGGTATTTAATAATTCAAACTTAGTTGGAGCTCCCCTTTTATTTTTTCTTTTGGTGCTGTTTCCTTGCACCTAGAGTAGTAACTTTCCAACCATGTCGAAACTCGTTGAATTTGGATTCTCAAAATTTATTTAACCTAACTTATATTTTTAACTCAAGATGTCTCATGAACAGAGACGGATCCAGCAATTTGGGAGGATGGGTGCCACCATTATGAAGTGGTGGATTCAGAACATAAATTTTAGGGATTCAACCTTTAGTTCTACTATTGCATCCATTATACTTTTGGAATCATAAGTTCATATTTAATATTTATATAGTAATTTTCTTGCATCTATATCTATATTCTACTATCTATTGAAAATGTTTGGATCAATTGAATCCATTGACTATATGCTACACCATTCACTGCTACTAGTTTTAATATGTACATTTTATTTAATCATATAAAATTTTATGGTAACAAAAGAATAATAGAAATTTCAATGTGTGAAATATTGAAGAATAAATCAAACAAAGAAAAAAAGAAAAACAAGAAGATACTTAATTAATACGCAAAAAATACCTGTCATGTCCATCTCCTGTGGGTGCCTGGTTCTAAAAAAAGTAAAATACGATTGACATAAAATTTGAACTCACAATCCACTTAGAGAGGTGCATCTAATAATCATTCATAAATCGTATGATACTTTGAGTTTGGGTGCACACACATATATTTAAGTAGTTTTGAAAGAATATAGCATTATTATACATGATCTAGGGAAGGGAGCATGGGTTCACGTGCCCCGTGGAATCCCCCTAAATACGCCCCTTCTCGTAAACGATAAGTATATACGTATGTTTTTATAATTAATCACACTATATGGTTTAGCTATATGCATTAATCGCTAGTTCAACTGTCCCTCGGAGACTTTATAACAACTTATGACAGTTAGCGATTGAACTCAAGTTGAAGTTTAAGGGCGAGTTCATTAACTATTGAGACACCTTTTAGGTTAAAATCTAAGAGGATAAAATCGTGGAACTCAAAAGACTTAAGGTGGTTCAGAGGGATTGGGTCAAAGCAAACAATACCTTGACAGACCGTAATACAGTGAAAAAATCTCTATATTGTGTAAAAACACTCTTAAAATTAAGCTCTAGGTTTTGTGGGAGAAATAAGAAAAGAGATGTATATCGTTAGCCGTTTCAATAAAATAATAGTTGATAAAATATGTACTTTTTATATATATGGTCATTATATATAGTCGCCTCAGACTATGAACTTTAAGAGAAAAATAAAATTAATGACGCTTTTGTTCGAATGATTATTCAACATAAAAAACATGAATCATTCACACAAAGTAAAATCACATATTGATAAAATTGGGTACCATAATAAGTCTGAACAACAGTCAAGAAAGTAAGAAAAATTGTAACAACTAAAGCAGTAAGAGACCATGGAATACTAAAATATGTATCTATCAATTCAGCAATCCAAGTCTTTCCCTTGCTATTATAATGTTCTTGAATATTCCTCTTCACATTCTTGATAATTAAAGGATCATCTGCCCCATAAGTTTTTAATCCTTTGTAAACTTGTACCACTTCTTCATCCCTTCCAAATGTGTTGAATATAATTTTCTCTTCTCTTAGCTCTTTCACATCATTGGGTGAAATCACAAGAGATCTCATGAAATTTATGTAAGATACCACAGCTCTATCAATTGGGCTATTTGGGCACAATTCATAAGCTATCATATTCTTGAAAATACTTTAGTGTACGTTGAAACATACCAACATGGTAATTTGAGTTTTGCATAGTAATAGTGAGATGTAAATCTTACACCTTTTAAAGAATCAATTCCACTAGGCCTAAAATGAATGCCCTTTGATTTCAAATCCATAACTGAACGAAACACATTTGTGAGCAATGCTGGTTTGTGTACATCATGATTCTTCCTAAAACGATCGAGAAAATAATCAAACATGAAATCATATCGCGATTGTTTGACATTAACTTCTTTGTCGTTTCCACTCACAAGTACTCGTCGAAAAACTTCAAGAAGGTGAGGAGGTTCTGCCTCCATCATCGCGTTCTGTTCTATGTTGTCCTCTTGCTTATCAAAAAACATTTGAGAACAATAGCTTTTTACTTTCTCTTCAAATGGATAATATTCACCACCTTCATCACACCATATCTCAACATAACCAAAAGCTTAAGTATTCGAAAAGGTACCTGTCCAATGACGATTTCAGGAATTTCCCAAAGGGCATGCTCCAAATATAATATACATCTATAAAAAAATATTTGATCAGTATGCATAGTATAACTTTTCGAAACAAAAGGTACCTGTCCAGTAGCGAATTCAGGAATTTCACAAAGGGTATGTTCAAAATTTAATATATATGTATAAAAAAGTAACATTTGATTAATATATATAGTATAATTTTCTGACAAAGGATACCTGATTTTCGAGCAAATATAGGTCACGTCTAGTAATCAAATAAACTGCAATACCAAGATGCTTGATAGTGTTGGTTTGTTTAGAGGCAGAATTTGGTGTAGACCTTGTTACTATCTCGATATCATTAAGAACGAAACATGCGTCAAAGAGCATCATTCGAGCAAAATCATAGTTGTTATACTTATTTGTGAATTCTTCGAGGTAACAACTTCTAACATCCTCGATCACCTCGAGAATGTTTTCGAGGAAAAAAGTAGTCTTTATTACTGCCATGAATGAACATTTCTAGAGACTTAGGCTTGAAATCTTCAACAAAATTGAGCTCTGGTTTTCCATGGTGGTAAGGGCCCAATGAAACCACTTTAAGATCATAGTCATCACTTTTCTGATTGTCAATTCTCATGAATAATGGAACTTTTGGTATTTGACGCTTTCTTGGTATAGATTGTAATCTTGAGATTGAAATGATGTCCACCATCTCAGATTCTACGGACATTTTTCTTCGTACCTACCTTATTGAATAAACAACGGTAGTTGGTTAAGAGTTCAAGGTTTATGTATTCGTGTTGCAAAATAATATATTTACACAATCAAGTCATTTATAAGATAATTGTGAAAATTTATATGACAAAGCATTAATTGGTAATTGACCTACTATCACGTGTTAAACTATCCTAATAATGTAATATGTAACTTAAATCCTATTAAAAAGGTAGTCAACATAAATTAGATGAAAAGAAAATAATAGACTTTCTTTTTGGCTTCTCATCCGATGTCTAGTTTCAATTAATTTGGATGAATTTGCTTCGGCAAGTTCCACTCTGGACTATAGTACTTCCTACCGAAGACGACTCCAATTCCAGAGCTTGAATTCGAGACCTCAAGTTACGGATAAAGAGGTATTTGCCAACTCACCACAACCTTTGTCCTTTGATGGTGAAAATAACAAACAGACTACGTACACGAGGCTTACAATATTAAATGAAGACTAAAAAAAAGATGTTATTGCTATAGAAAAATATATTTCGTACCAGTGTACATAAGGATTTGGCGTTCTTGCTGCTGTGATATTGTTTGACAATGGTTCAGGGATGCAGCATTTTTAAAGGATTATGAAGACTGGAATATACAAGCCTTGCTTCCATGGTAAGGGATAAATGTTAAAGTGTCATTTGGGTGCTTTAGAAAAAATAAAGACATGTTACTTTAATTGAGAATAAAATCAAATATTTTATTTTGTCATCTTCTTTTTGAGAATAAGATTTTAGCAAAGCCCTAGATCTATCGTTTTCTTGTTATATATATTGAAATAAATTTTTTTTTGTTTTACGTATTTTTTTCTTTTTGATGTTTTGCGAAAAAATAAAATGTGAAATGAGTCCTACATTTCAAGTTTCAGAAATAAGATTCTCTAGATACACGGTACAACTTACGAACCAATAATGAATGAGACCATTCATCACCTAGCTTTCTTGAAATATAAAAGAGTTGGAACTGAAAGAAGTTAGGTACATGATACGGCTCTTGAAATGTCGGACAATACAAGTTCATGATCAGTCAAACAAACGAGTCATATGATTAAAAATTTGTCACTTATGGATTTCTATGGCAAATGACTTAGGTGTATGGAACTCAGAGCATATATATATATATATATATATATATATATATATATATATATATATATATATATATATATATATATATATATATATATATATATATATATATATATATATATATATATATATATATATATATATATATATATATATACCGGGCAATCAGTCCCGAATTTTCTAATTTGCGGAGCCATAAAAATAGCCTAAGGAACAACAGTCATCGCTCCGGCATGATCGCTTCTCATTTTTGGCGTATTAGGGCAAAAAAATAGGAATTCAGGATGATTCCCAGATTTTCGTGTGCTATAATCCACGCCATTTGCATGCATCCGGCGACCAACCCCAAATCACATAAATATTTGTGTTCAAAAATGACCTAACGAACAACAATAATCGTCTTGCGATGACCGTTCCTCATTTTTAGCGCTTCAGGGCCATAAAACTGGAATTTCTCCCGATTCCAAGATTTTTGTGTCCTATAGTCCACACCTTCTGCATGGGCCTTGGACTCTATACCCGTATCGCCTAAAAATTTACCAGCCCATCATAAACGACCTAAGGAACTATATTCACCGCCCCGCCATGTCTGTTTCTCGTTTTTGGCATTTTAGGTTAATTAAATAGGAACTCTGCCTGATTTTTAGATTTTTATATAGCCATATCTTCTGCATGGACCCGAACTACCGCACCCGGATCGTCTAAACTTTTATCGGCCCACAAAAAAGGACCTAAGGAAACAGTATCGTTTCCTCTCCATGACTCTTCCTTATTTTTTAGCGTTTTACGGCTATTAAACTAGAAGTTCGCCCGATTCCCATATTTTCATGTGCTATAGCCCACGCCTTTTGCATAGGCCTGAGACACTAAACCTGGATAGCCTAAAATTTTGCCGGCCCATCAAAAATGACCTAAGGCATGATAGTCACCGCCTTGCTATGACCGTTCCACGTTTTTGGGCGTTTTATAGCCATAAAATTGGAATTTCATGCGATTCTCAAATTTTCGAATGTTATAGCCCACACTTTCTGCATGGGCTCGGGCCAGTGGACCCTGATCACCTAAAATTTTTTCTGTCTATCAAAAAAGACATAAGAAACAATAGTCACCACCTTGCCATGAACGTTCCTCGTTCTTGGTGTTTTAGGGTCATAAAACTAGAATTTCGCCCAATTTTCAGATTTTTGTATGCTATAGCCCCGCCTTCTGCCTAGGCCCATGCCACCGGACGCGGATCGCCTAATAATTTGTTGGCCCATCAAAAACAATCTAGAAACAATAGTCATCGTCTCGTCATGACGGTTCCTTAGTTTTTGTATTTTAGGGTCATATAACTGGAATTTCACCCAATTCTCAGATTTTTATGTAGGCAGAATAGCCTAAGTGGCATCTATACTTGTACTATTTGTCATCCCGATCCATGTATTCAATGAAGTTTCATCCAGACACCTGAACTCAGTAAAAACATGTATTTAAACCCCTCTGACTATTGACCGAGCTTATGTGTCATTCATTTTGCTGAGTCAGAAAAAATGAGTGGTTACACGCTTTAAAAAGGAGAATGAATATAGTTATTTTGATTTAAAAATATTAAAAATAATAAAAAATAATCATAAAAAAGAAAAAGAGTAAGTTAATTTCCCAACTCAAGTATCTCTACCCGTTTCCCAACCCTTATTAACCTCGTTTCTCCCCGGCCTTATTGAAAAAAAGAACCACCAACGAGAAAGCATCTTGTGTAACTAAAGGCTAGTAATTAGTAGGTCTAAGCAATAGGTATATAATTGAAAACAAAGCAAGAAATCAGGATGCCAATAACCAATTGCTGAAGAAGAAGAGTCCAATTATTACTTGCAAAATCATATGTCTAAGCATATAAGCGCTAGATTGAACAAATTATCATATCGCAAGTGAAAATTGCTAAGGTGTTCTGAGATACTACATTCATAGATACACGATGTTAATTCTTAGGGGTTAGCAACGCTCGATCGTATCTATATAACACCTCTCCCAGCTTCTGGCTGCAAGGAAATTATTCCGAAATGGTTCTGCACTATCTGAATTTTCATCTTCGTTCTAAGGAGAAAAGGTTAAATAAGGAGTAAAAAAGGGAAGTTGAAGGGTGATGTTAATGGCGCTAGGCCGAAATGGAAATGGAGAAAACGATTATTGGCCAACAATGGATTTTGGGCTGCTTGGTTTATTGAGATCCCCAAAATGCGACTCACTTACCTTTAATCTCTTCAACGTTTTAGCCAATGCAGCAATAATGAACCTAGTTTTTCTTCTTAAGAATTTCTTCAAGCTCCGAACTTTAATCTTCAATCGCTTATTCAGATGCATTTTTCTTTAACTTTATATTCCAGAAAGAAGAGGGGGTTTTCCTGATTTTCCCAATTACTTCTTCCCTTAGGTGTATTAAGTCGATGATATGGTATTGATTTATCTGATATGGACATGATATTTTCTCCACGTCAGGCGAGTGACCAACACGTAATACCGAAGGGGTTTAAAATACATGTTTTGTTAGAGTTCAGGTGTCTAGATGAAACTTCATATAATACAGGGACCGGGATGACAAAGTGACACAAGTATAATATCCATTTAGACTTTCTGCCTTTTATGTGCTATAGCACACGCCTTCTGCATGGGCCAAGGACACCTGACACGGATCACCTAAAATTTTTCTACCCATAAGGAATTACCTGTGAAGAAATAGTCACCACCTTTCCATGATCGCTCCTCGATTTTTGGCATTTTTAGGCCCATATAACTGAAATTCCGCCCAATTCTCACATTTTCATGTACTATAGCCCACACCTTCTATATGGACCTGGGGCAGTACCGGACCCGAATCGCCTAAAATTTTGATGGACTATAAAAATGACCTATTGAACAATAATCACTACCTCGACATGACCATTCCTCATTTTTTGGCATTTTAGGGCCATAAATTGGAATTCGGTCCGACTTTTAAATTTCGTATGCTATAGCCCACGTCTTCTGTATGGACCCAGGCCAATAGACCTAGATCTCCTAAAATTTTTCCAGCCTATAAAAAATGACCTATGGAAATTCAATGTCTCACTATTACCATTTCTCGTTTTTGGCATTTTAGGGCCATAGAACTTGAATTCCACCCGATTTTGTTTTTTCGTGTGCTATAGCCTTCGCCTTGTACATGGGCCCAAGCTAGCGGACTCGGATCACCTAAAATTTTACCGGCCCATCAAAAGAGACCTTAGGAACAATATTCACCACCTCGCCATGTCCGTTCTTTATTTTTGTGACGTTTTAGGTCCGTAAAACTGAAATTTCGCGAATCTCATATTTTTGT
The DNA here is from genome assembly GCA_034376525.1 of Nicotiana benthamiana. Lineage (NCBI taxonomy): Eukaryota > Viridiplantae > Streptophyta > Magnoliopsida > Solanales > Solanaceae > Nicotiana > Nicotiana benthamiana. The sequence continues at coordinate 80,775,388 of CM067336.1, forward strand.
GTACCATAGTTTACGCCTTATGCGTAGGCCCGGGTCACCAGATTAAAATCGCCTAATATTTCAAGCACATCTATAATGGCCTAAGGAACAATAGTCACCACCTCAGCATAACCATTCCTCATTTTTGGCGTTTTATGGCAGTGAAACTAAAAATTCACCTAATTCCTAGATCTTTATGTATAGCCCACGCTTTCTACATGGGCCCCGACCAAGGGACCCAGATCGCCTAAAATTTTGTTGGCCAATCAAAAAACACATAAGAAAATATAGTTATTGGCTCGCCATGACCTATCCTTGTTGTTTTTTTTGCGTTTTAGGGCCATAAAACAAGAATTCCGCCCGATTTCCAGATTTTCGTATCCTATGGTCCACGCCATCTGCATGGTCCCTGGATGCCAGACCCGAACCATCTAAAATTTTCCAGCCCATTATAAACGACCTAAGGAGCTATAGTCACCTCCTTTCCATGATCATTTCTCATTTTTTCTCATTTTTGGGTCATAAAACAGGAACTCCGCCCAATTCCTAGATTTCATGTGCTATAGCCACGTCTTCTACATGGGCCCGAAACACTGGATATGAATCGCCTAAAATTTTTTCAGCCCATAAAAAAATGGCCTAAGGAACAATAGTCACTGCATCGCCATGATTGTTCCTCATTTTTTGGCATTTTCGGACCATAGAACTGGAATGCCACCCGATTTCCAGATTTGCGTGTGCTATAGTCAACACCTTCTGCATGGGCCCAGAAAAAATGACCAAAGGAACAATAATCAATGCCTCGCCATGACCATTGCTCATTTTTAGGCATTTTAGGGCGATAAAACTAGAATTTTGCCCCATTTCAAGATTTTCGTATGCTATTTAACCCACATCTTCTGCATGGGCTCAGGCCATGGATGCAGATCACTTAGAATTTTGTCATCCCATAAAAATCGGCCAAATTAACAATAGTCACTGCTTCTCCATGACCGTTCCTCGTTTTTGGGCGTTTTAGGGCTATAGAACTAGAAGTCCGCCTGATTTTCATATTTTCGTGTGCTATAGCCCATGCCTTCTATATGGGCTCAGGTCACCAGAATTGGATTGCCTAAAAAATTTTAGGACCATAAAAACAACCAAAGGAACTATAGTCACCGCCTCATTATGATCATTCCTAATTTTTTGGCTGTTTTAGAGCCACAAAACTGGAATTTCGTTCGATTCTCAAATTTTTGTATGTGCCCAAACCTTATGCATAGGCCCTGGCCACCAGATCTAGATCACCTAAATAATGTTGGCCCATAAGAAAATGACCTAAGGAACAATAATCACCGTCTCATTCCTGTTTTTTGGCGTTGCAGGGCCATAAAACTGGAATTCCTCCCGATTCTCAGATTATTGTGTACTACAGCCCACATCTTCTGCATAGGATCGGGCCACCGGCCTCGGATAGCCTTAAATTTTGTCGGACCATCAAAAAAGACTTGATAAACATTAGTTACAATATCACCATGACCGCTCCTCATTGTTCTGGCAATTTAGCGCCATATAACTGGAATTCCATTTGATTCCTAGATTTTCGTATGCTATAGCCCACTCCTTCTGCATGGACATGGGCCATTGGACGCGGATGACCTAAAATATTTTTGGCCAATCAAAAATGGCCTAAGGAACTATTGTCATTGCCTATAAATGTCCGCTCCTAATTTTTAATGTTTTAGGTCCATAAAATTAAAAATTTGCCCCGAATCCTAGATTTTCGTATGCTATAACCCCCGCATTTCGCATAGTCCTGGGACATCGTAGTCGAATCGCCTAAAATATTTTGTCTGGATCCAAATTCATGTGATCATTACCCAATACACTATCCGACCCGAGCAAACAAATCCATATGATACACCCTAACCATATGCATGAAACCAATTTTAACTATGGAAGCTCTTTGAAAAAATATATATATTTTCAAATTAAATTATGGAATATCTTTCCAATTAAACAATAAATGGAGCCTCTCATAATCATAACAATGAGGCTAAGTAAAATAAGTATCTTTTTATGTATGTTGTGTACAACCTCATTACTACAACTTTTCACGACTATCTATAGAGCCTCTATACTAAAAAGTATAGCTAAACACTTAGGATAATGACCGACTAACATAAATTAAGAGAATAATATAATATCTACCACGAAATAGATGTTGTACCTCACCATAACTCATGAAGAGAGTCATCCTAGTAATGTCTGCATGCCACGTACCATACCTCATTCTGAAACATGTAAAGTAAGTGGGACCCTGGAGGGGGGCCCCTAAAGGGCTGAGTACACTATAACAGTAGTCAATAAGTGTCATAGGCTCTCTCTCTAACTCAAGTTCGTAGGACAAGATTTTACAAAAACTATGAAATCAATATTCGATATAAGGTGATAAACAATTATATAAATCATGCTCTTTATCATTTCAAATGAAAAGACAAATGAAGTATAAACCATGATATTGATTCTTAGAACATTTATATCAATCCAAGATTTTGAATAAGAATCATACAAAACCATTTCAATTTCATTAAGTCATTAAAATCACTTTTATCTCCTTAGGCCTAAACACAAGAAATTCTTCTTTATCTTTCACCGGGAGTGCTATACGGATACCAACATAATAAATAACTACTATCGGCCTAACAAAAAGTATTTGACTCTACTTGTCCTGGCGGCTTCTCCTACTGTCGTACGAGTCGACTTAACCTATTTACTTTAAGTAATAATCATTTTCCCTCTCAATGGGGGACTTTATCCCGTAGACCTCCGCCTAGCTTTGGAATTGTCCCAACACCGGCACATGTAGTTTCATGGTAACGAACTTAATATTCGAACCAATCTCGGTCGTCTTTACTAGTAACTCCAAAAATATTTGAATATCAAAAATAGATTCATAGACTACTAGCCTCAAAGGTTCTATTTTATCAAATCATGATTTTCATGGACAATCCAAACCATCTGAACAAAATCAAGCGAACAACCTTTTTCATGTTAATGCCTTTAGCACTTTAACATCAATCTTTAAAACATACAATAAGTGCTACTCCATTGTTCAAATTTCAAAACACATATTTTTTTCGTGAAAACATATATTTAGTACTCAAATAGTTTACTCTCTTATAAACACATAAGTTTTTAGCGAAATACATAAAGCGCCCCTTTAAGTTGTCCCCAACGATCATTTGCACACCTCAACTGAGGTCTTTTTCATTTAAATGTTTCACGTGACTAAAAAGTGAACTCAATAAATTCCCGACCTCGTAAGCCCCCATCGCATGTGTTACACCTCCGCTGTATATTATAAGAACAAATAAGAAGCCGACATATGGATAAACAATACGAAATAAACAATTAAAAGGCTTCTAATTAAAAAATTTTAAACATAAGGTTAAATAATATCAAAAATTTTGTCTAACATTGTTTTAACCCTTGAAATCTCTCTTTCTCTCACCGAATACCATCCATCTTTATTTCTTCGATTAAGCTTGGTTTAACCTGCCTTTCCATTGAAAATTTCAATATTTCTTTCACATACTAAGTAGGGTTAATTGTGGTTTGTTTGAATTGATTATTGGATCAAAATTTATCACCTGAAGGAAGGTCGTCCTAGGGTTTTGACAGTGAAGTTTTTGTGAAAAGAGGAGTCAGCTGTAAAGTGGCTTCAGTTATTGCATAAATTTATGTTTAGATAATGTATTTTTGTATTTTATTATTTTGTGTCTGTTAGAAACAACCTCTCTGCCCCTAAAGGTAGGGTTAAGGTCTGCATACATTCTACCCTCCCCAAACCCTATATGTGGGATTATACTGGACTGTTGTTGTTGTATTATTTTGTATCTTTTATGGTGCTATTAGATTAGGGTATATTGACAGATTTTCTTTTGTCATTTTTGTCATTTTCACCAGTCACATTGACAGGGAATATTGACTGATTTTCTTTGGTCATTTTCAGTACCGAGTCACATGGGTGAATATATTGGTGTTGTCTTTCATCATGAGGGTCACTTTATTGATGGAAAGTATGTGAGGGAGCATGAAAAAATAGGTCATGTGTTGGACAAAGACCATTTTTCGTTGACCGAGCTTCTGTCTTACACAAAAGAAACCCCTGAAATACGCTACAACTCAGTTGGTGGTTTCGTTGTTCAGTGCCCTAAAACTCAGAAATTCTTTCCAATTGAAAATGACTATTAACTACTAAATTTAATTAAATACCTGAAGGATGGGGATACTTGGCACGACCCTAAATTCCCGCCTTTGGAATCATGATGGCATCTAACATATCACTTTCTAGGCAAACTAATGTTAGAGTAACTCTTTGCCAATTTTAACCACTTTGAACAATTTAACCAATTAAACAGAAATAAAGCTAAAATGAAGTACGAAATAACATAACAATCCAATATCTAGTACAATCGGGATCTGGAGTCACAAGTACACGAGTTTCTAGAGGTTCTACATATGGAGTCTGAAGAAAATACAACTATCTCGAACGAGATGAACAGTAAAATAATGAAAGAAAAAGAGGACTTCAAGGTATGCGAACACTAGAAGATCTACCTCGAGCCTCCAAATGCTTATTCGAGCTCATGCGCCTCACGGACAACGGGGATCAGTACCAAAATCTACACAAGAAGTGTAGAGTTTAGTATGAGTACAACCGACCCAATGTATTTCGTAAGTGTCAAGCCTAACCTCGATGAGGTGGTGATGAAGCTATGACATGATACCCAGGTAATTAAAGAATTAATATGTACTAATGGGAGGGGGCATGCGAAAAGGGTGCACGATACGGTAGCTACAGTAGAGAATGCTAACAAGAAATAGACAATAACCTTCAACCAGCAAAACGAATAAACATAACGAATAAAACTACACAACATCACCCTCAGTGCTTTTACTCTGAGTCTCACCATGAAACAATAATTACAGCACGACATTACCCTTTATGCTTTTACTCTCAATCTCTCCACAATATGATTAATACGGCACGATATCACTCGTTGTACTTTTACTCTCAATTTCATCGTGAATCAATAAATGTGACACGACATCATCCATCTTGCATTAAACCTCAAATACGACACGACATCGTCCTTCATGCTTTAACAATCTCCCTTACCATGTAACAATGAACATATAACAATAGTGGGATAGAATAAACATTAGCAAATCGTACATCAACAATGGTTCGACAGTACCAAACTCAACTCCAGAAACAATACTTATTTATCACAGATGGACCATTAATGCAGAAAGAACGATCAATTTAGTAATTAAATAGTCTAATCTTGGATATCATGATCAAAGAAAGAAGTAAATTACAAGTAACAAGTCCCACCCACATTCTTTAACCTAACAACAACGCATATGTACTTGTCACCTCACATATACATTGCGTCCAATATTCTAACAAGTATCAAATAGGAAAAAAAGTCTTAATCCTTCAAGTGAAGGTTCAGCACGACACTTACCTCACTCCAAAATTTGGCTCATAGCTCTACCGGGACCATTTCCCTAGAACCCCCCCTCCAAACCACTCGTATCTAACCATAATTGACTCAATAATGTCAAATATTGTGAGAGGAATAAATTACAATGCACAAATATAGGATTTCCACACTTTTCCCTAAGAATTCATAAATTGACCCGGGGCCTGCTTGGTAAAAATCGGAGGTACGGACCAAAATCCATTTACTCATTCACCCCTGAGCCCGATTATGTAATTAGTTTCGGAATCCGACCTTAAATCGAGATCTAAATCCCCAATTTGCATAAGCCCCAATTCTTCCTAATTCCCTACTATTCTACCATGGAATAACAAATATTAAGGCTAGAAATTAATTGGAGATGTCAGAAATGGAAGACAATGAGTTATAGTATGCAAACCTATGAATTGATGTTGAGTTTTCTTTTCAAAATCACCCTTAGGCCGAGCTCTAATGTAACGGTTATGAAAAAATGGGAGAAATCCCGATTTTGAATATTTAAATCATTTGGCATAAGGCCTTCTTCGCATTCACAAAGAGCCTGACGCGATCACGAAGCAAAATTTTATTGGAGTACGTGTTAGTGAGTTACTCTTCGCGTTCGCGAAGGCTTGCACACACCTGTCCCCACATTCGCGGTCCTAGTGTTGCTTTTACAAAAAGTAATGGCCTTTCCCTTTCCCATGCCCATGCCCCTACGCGTTCGGGAGAAGCTGGTCGCGTTCTTGGAAAGTAAAACCCCAAAACTCAGTGTTCGCGACCCAACTATTGCGTTTGCAATGAGGAAGATCTCACCCAGCCCAGTTCACTCTTCTCAATTGTGAGCGTACCTTTGCAATCGTGAAGAAGGAAACAAGATGATAGCTGAAGCTAAGAAAAAACCAAAATTTCTAAATACAAACCACCTGTAGCATATCCGAAACTCACCCGAGCCCTCGGGGCTCCAAACCAAATATGCACATAAGTCTAAAAATATTATACGAATTCGCTCGCGCGATCAAAACACCAAAATAATACCTAAAACTACAAATTAGACACCCAATCAAATGGAATCTTCAATAAAACTTAAGAACTTCTATTTTAATAAATGGGCGCCCAAATCACGTCAAAAGAATTCCGTTTCTCACCAAATTTGGCAGACAAGTCATAAATATAGTAATTGACCTATACCAAGTTCTGGAACAAAAATACGAACCGGGTATCAACAAAATCAAACATTGGTTAAACCTTTAAATTCATTAAACCTTTAAACCTTAAAATTTGGACAAATGCGATAACTCGAGCTAGGGACCTCCAAATTCGATTCCAGGCATATGCCCGGGTCCTATATCACGATACAGACCTACCAGGATCGTCAAAACATGGATCCAGGTCCATTTTCTCTAAGTGTTGACCAAAGTCAACTCAAATGGATTTTTAAGCCAAAATTTCATGTTTTACCAATTATTAATGTAAAAACCTTTCGGAAAAATACCCGGACTGCACATGCAAATCAAGGAAGGCTTAAAGAATATATCATAGGATTTGAATCTATCAGGTCAACACATTCTCAACCTTTAAAATAAACGTTTGTCATTGAACGAACATAGAAAAGTACCATAATTGGTGAAAAGGTGTGGATATCTACTCCGTATGTCAGACTAGGACTCCCAACTAGTTGCCTCGATGGGCTGACCTCTCTACTACACTCAACCTAAAGGATAACTCTTTGACCTCAACTAACGAACCTGCTGGGCTAGAATAGCCATCAAGTCCTCCTCATAAGTCAAATCCTTGTCCAAATGGACTGAGATAAAATTTAATACATGGGACGTATCACCGATACTTCTTCAGCATGGAAACATGGAACACCAAATGGGCTGCTGATAAACTAGGTGGCAATGTATGCTTGCAAGCTAGCTCACACTATCTGAAGAATCTCAAAAGGCCGATATACTTAGGGATCAACTTGTCGTTCTTTACGAACCTCAGCAAACTCTTCATGGGTGAAATCCAAAGTAATACTCTCTCTCCGACCATGAATGCAACATCACAAATGTGACGGTCAGCATAACTCTTCTGCCTAGATTGAGTTGTGCGAAGTCAATCCTGTATGATCTTGACCTTATCCAAGGCATCATGTACCAAATATGTACCCAACAATTGAGCTTCCCGGCTCAAACCATCCAATTGGGGATTGGCACCGCCTCCCATATAATGCCTCATAGGGAGCCATCTGAATGCTCGATTGTTAGCTATTATTGTAGGCAAACTCTGCATGTAGAAATAACTAATCCCAAGAACCCTCGAAATCAATAATAAAAGTGCCGAGCATATCCTCCAACATCTGAATAGTTCACTTGGACTTTCCATGTTTCTGAGGATGAAATGCTATGCTCAACTGAACTCGGGTGCCTAACTCACACTGTACTGCCTTCTGAAGTGCGAAGTGAACTGTGTACCTCATTCAGAAATGATAGACACGGGCACACCGTGAAGATGGACGATCCCGCGGATGTAGATATTAGCTAATTGCTCTGAAGAATAGGTAACTGCCACATGAATGAAATGAGCTGAATTGGTTAGTTTGACAACAATGACTCACACAGCTTCGAACTTCCTCTGAGTCCGTGGAAGTCCAACAACAAAATCCATGGTGATATGATCCAACTTCCACTCAGGAATCTCAAACTTCTGAAGCAAATCGCTAGGTCTCTGATGCTCATACTTTACTTGCTTACAATTTAGACACTAAGCTACATATGCAACTATATCTGAGTCCGTGGAAGTCCAACAACAAAATCCGTAGTGATATGCTCCCACTTCTATTCAGGAATCTCAAACTTCTGAAGTAAACCACTAGGTCTCTGATGCTCATACTTTACTTGCTGACAAATTAGACACTGAGCTACATATGCACCTATATCCTCCTTCATTCTCCTCCACCAATAATGTTGTTGCAAGTCCTGAAACATCTTGGCACCACCAGGATAATAGAACACCGGGAACTGGGGGCCTTTTCAAGAATCAACTCACTAAGTCTATCTACATTGGGCACACAACTACGAACCTGCATCCTTAAAACTCCATTATCTCCAACAATAACCTTATTGGCACCATCGTACTGCACTGTGTCCCTAAGTACAAACAAATGAGGCTCATCATATTGCCGCTCCCTGATGCGCTCATACAAGGATGACCGTGAAACTGTTTAAGCTAGAACACGACTGGGCTCTGAAACATCCAACCTCACGAACTGATTGGCCAAAGCCTGAACATTTGATGCAAGCGGTCTCTCACTGACTAGAATGTACGCAAGGCTGCCCATACTTACTGCATTTCTACTCAAGGCATCAAGCACCACGTTGGCCTTCTTGGGAAAATACAAGATGATGATATCACAGTCTTTCAATAACTCTAATCTAGGGGTAGGCATATATCGGGTAAAACAGATAACTCAAATTGTTAGTTCTTTATTGGGTTATCGGTATTGGGTTATTGGGTTAATGGTTTGATAACGGATTAAATATTTTTATTGAGTTATCGGTTCGGTCTCGGTTTGCATTTTTGTAAATGGGTAAAAACTGATAACCCAATAAGAATTAAGTAATGTACTAATTTACCCTTAAGTATATACTAGGGTTTTAGTTTCGTAATTCCCTTCCCTCTTCACTCAGTCTTCAGTCGTATCCCTCGAGTCACTCTCATCTGTCTCTTTTTGTTTCTGCTGCAGCCCTATCAGCTTGTCAATTCTTTGCCTGTCCGCCATACATCAGCTTGCCAGTTCTCCGCCAGTAACGGCTCACTCCCTCATCGTGTAAGTTTTGGCTGTTAATTTTTCTATTTGCTTCTTTTTAATTGCTCTGTTTGCTCAAGATTTTTTCTTCTGTTTCCTTCTGTCAATCACACCAGTTATGTCTTTTGTTTACTTCTTTTTAATTGTTTCGTTTGCTCAAGATGTTTGCTTCCATTTGCTCAATAGCTTCTGTTTCCTCAATTTTCTGCTTCTTATTAATTGTTCTATTAATTTTTCTGTGTTCTTCTTGTGGAATATCCTTCTATGATTGTTGAATCATGGTCTGCAAATAATCCTTGTGATGGAAGTTGGAGGGGATTAAGATGTGACAATAACCATAAGGTTACTGTCATAAACTTGCCTAGGTCTAATCTTTCTGGGACCTTGAGTCCTTCAATTGCAAACCTTGAATATGTTACTCACATTTATCTTAGATCAAATAATCTTTCTGATTTCATTCCATCTACTTGGACTAGCTTGGCTCAAAATTTCAAATTTCTGTAGATTAATTAGAAAGAGTTAGTAGATATTGTTTATTTTTAAGATTTTAGACTAAATCTATAGTTATATGTATTTCATTTTGAGATTTGTTGTCTCCCTGCTAGATTTCTTTTAAGTCAAACTCACAGTGACTCAAAAACATGGCTAAAAATATCATGACTGATAAGGTGATTGGTTAAAGTGGAGCTTCTAATTCAAATGCGATATCACAATCTCAATCAGTTCAATCGAAGGTAAAGAGACAAAGAAAAAAGAGGTCTATTGCATGGGAACATTTTGACCAAATTATTAGTCCGGAAAGAAATCAAAAGGGTGTTTGTAAACATTGCAAAAGGGAATATTTTGCCGATTCAAAAAATAATGGTGCGAATTCACTCCTTAGACATATAACAAATTGTACAAAAATTCCATTAGATGTTGCTAAAGGCCAATCAAGAATAGGCTTTAAACCTATTCCGGGGGGTAATAAGGGTGATGTAGCTGTTATTCCTTGAAAATTTGATCAACAACAATGTAGGAAGGCTTTTTGTCCTATGGTGATCGTTGATGAACTTCCTTTTAGCTTTGTTAAAAAGGAAGGTTTTATGAATTTTATGAAAGTTTCACAACCTTTTTTTTGAATTCCTTCAAGTAGAACTGTGACTCGGGACTGTTTTGATCTTTTCAATGATGAAAAACTTAAGTTGGTGAAGCTTTTTAAAGATCAGAGAGTTTTCCTTACCACTGATACTTGGACTTCCTTACAACGAATGAATTATATATGTATTACTGTTCATTGGATTGATAGTGAATGGAAAATGCATAAAAGAATTATCAACTTTTGTCCAATTTCTAGTCATAGGGGTGAAGATATGGAAAATAGTATTGTTACTTGTTTGAAAGAATGGGCTTACAAAAGATTATTACTTTCACGGTTGATAATGCTAGTTCAAATGATGTGATAGTGAAGGAGCTTTCTAATAAATTAACTAAATAGGGGACCAATTCCATGAATGGTAAGCACCTTCACATGAGGTGTATGGCTCATATTATGAATCTTGTTGTCTAGGATGGTATAAAATAATCAAGTGTGTCTATTGAAAGTCTTAGGCAAGCAGTGAGATATATCAGGCAGTCTCCTGCTAGGTGGAAAAAGTTTCAGGAATTTTGTGATGAAGGAAATCTAGTTGGGAAATCTTTATGCTTGGATGTTCTTACAAGGTTGAATTCTATATACTTGATGTTGAACAGGGCTATAGAATGTGTGAGTGCAGCTTTAGAATATGCTGATCATGATATTGGCTTATCACACCATCTTGAGTTTGAGTTTGTGGATATTGTGGATGGAAGTCCTGCAGGTACACTTGAGTAGTGATTGGGAGGATGTAAAGAAATTGATAAAATTTCTTGAAATCTTTTATAAGCTTACTGTAAAGGTATCTGGCTCACTTTATGTTACAACAAATCATTATTTTCTTTAAATTTGTGAAGTTTCTGTAAGCAATTGATACTAAATGACGATGTTCTTTTGAGTTCAAGGGAAAAACGTTGAAGGAGAAATTTGATACGTATTGGGGAGATCCAAAAAAAATGAACAACATGATTTTCATATCATGTGTTTTGGATCCTCAGTACACGTTTGATTCTATTAGTTTTGCACTTGCGAAAATGTTCGAAGAGGAAGGGCCAATTATCGCGAAGGGAGTGCATACATACATGACTTCACTGTTTGATGAGTATGTAGAATATCATTCAAAAGATAAAAGGTTTTCATCGTTCTTCATGTTTTTCTAACTCTTTATTGGACACAATGGAAACTTCAACTGGATCTTTTGGTTCTTTCTTTGAAGAACTAAAAAGATATAAAGCTGGGTTTGGAGGTTTAGATTCTAAATCAGAATTGGAAAAATATCTTACAGAAGAAGTTGAAAATGAAATAGCAGACGGTAATATATAGCTTTGTTGGAAAGTAAACTCACTTATATTCCCCATTCTTGCTGAGATGGCTCGGGATGTGTTATCTATTCCTATTTCAAGTGTTGCATTTGAATGTGCATTTATCACTGGAGGACATATTCTTAATGAGTTTAGGAGTTTATTGACTCCTAAATTGGTGGAAGTTCTAGTATGCCTTCAAGATTGGCTTCGAAGTGAGCCATTACCTGTAAGCGTTGAGGAAGATTTAGATGTTCTCGAGCAACTAAGAACAAGGTAGCAATATTTTAATTTGTTTGATTGTATATTATTTTTATAAATAGTTTATCTAATATTTTTTTGACTTGTCAATATTATTCTCATAGATTTTGCCAATCTTGAAAACGAACCCTGCGATGATGATGTGTAGAATCTTAGATAGTTGTAAGTTAAAACTTTGGTAAGTTAATTATTCAACTTATTTAACACATTGTATGATTACAAATATTACTTGAATTAATATTTTTTATTTTTATGTTTAATAAGTGTAACCATGCCTTGACTTTGTGGTGTCGAAGCTATCTCACATGTTTGGAGTCACTATGAAAGGATTGAAGAAGGTGATGATGGATGGTGGAAAGTAAGATGCAGTCATTGTCATCTTGTTTTATGTTACAATGCACAACAATCTGGTACTAAGTCCTTAATGAGGCATGTTGAGCGTTGTTTGGAGCGCAATTTGGGGAAGCCTATAAGGATTGAGTAGTTGTTGTGTTGTTTACCTGAATTTGAAATATTAGTATTATGTTTGGAATTTGGACTTGTTAATCTTAAAATCGCCAGTTTATTAGTATTATGTTTGGACTTTGGACTGTGCCGTTATAGCTAGTAGTCGTATTTGTGCTTTCTGTAGCTATTATAAGTTGGTTGAAGTTTCAGCACAACTGAAAAATATTAGTTGGCTTTGACTTTGTTGGTTTCTAAGCTACCTTCTGGGACCTCGAGTTTGAAAAGCTTTCTTAGGGACATTGGATGTCCATCAACTGATGGTAGCTAGACCTCAAATCAATATTTGAAAATACCTTGGCACCCTGAAGCTGATCAAATAAGTCATCTATCTTCGGAAATGGATACTTGTTCTTGATAGTGACTTTGTTCAACTACTAGTAGTTTATGCATATCCTCATCTATCCATTTGTCTACTTCATTGTCGCGCCCCTTTTTTCAAGGAAAATACGGTTCATGACATTTGAAGGGACAACTCATTCCTTTTGGGAATTTGAATTTGAAGAGTTGCCACCTAATGGTTAAGGTGCACTAGGACACCAAAGAGTTTGATTTGAACAATCAGAGATACGGTAAGGGCTTGAAATTCTAAGGTGAAGGTGTTAGGCACCTATAAGAATCCACTAGTATGGTTCCCGACCAGACAATTATTGTTAATTGAGGTGCAATTAACATATAGGTAGAAAAGGCTCAAATAAGAGGGGATTTTAACACATAACAATCTGAAAGTAAACAAAGTTTGAAAGGACAATTAGGAAAGTTGATTTTTAAATAAAGAGTTAAATTGTTGAAAGAAAAGGAATGAAGAATAAAGGAAGGGGGGGGGGGGCGTCCTAGGTTTATTAAAAATATGGATCACCCCACACAATGTCCAGTAACCACTCCTTAATGAGAGGCTACACGTGACATTATTGCGTGGTCATCATATCCATATATACCCTTCCCATCTCGTTAAGGTATTTAAAGCGCGGATTAGTTTCGATTAATTATAGTATGCTTTTTCCCGTCCCACTCCTATCAGTTCGGGAGGCACTCAGGACTACAAATCCTAATAACGGAGGGATGTTGGGCTTATTTGGAGTTTCAAAGGCAAAGATTCTAAAGCGAATACAAAAAACATATACGCATGTTTTGGGGAAACATATAAACAACAAAGGGTCAGATATACTAACAAAGAAAACATGTAATTAGCATGTCTTGCACGTATTTTTTAGGTCTGATTAAAAATACCATAGACGAGGGAGTTCGAATATTGAGGCAGATTGGTTTATTTCATAACTCAAATTAAAAGTCTGAATCAGGCTTGCCTGCTGGTTGTAATAATTAACAGAAGTGGATAGTTATTACTCTAAGGCTTGTCTAAGTGTTTAGACGGGTCCTATAGGCACGATATCTACTGAATTCAGAAGGTGATAAGGCAGTAAAACTCGAAATGAATTATTCTATTTGCATACTGATTTAGCGAGGGACTCAGATTATTAAAAGAGATGTAGGGCGTAAAAAGTTAAATAAATTGGTCATAGGTTATGCAGGTGATAACATCTAATATTACTGATTTGATAGCTAACATTGAGTGAAGCTAATCATATTCATTTAGAAACTCTTATAGGCATACTTTCTATGTATTGTTGATTTTAAAACATTATAGACGTGGTGTCAAAATGTAGAAAACCTTATAGATAGGGTATCTAAATGAAGAAGCCCTATAGACATGATATCTAGATGGAGAAAACTTAATTTAAACCTATAGACATAACATCTAAATGCAGAACGTGTTTTAAAACATATAGACACGACATCTAAATGCAGAACTTGTTTTAAACCTTATAAACATGATATCTAAATGCAGAACTTTTTTTAATCCTTATGCAGAATTAAACATTCCTATAGGCATGGTTTCTATGTGAAGTTTAAATATGCAGAATTAGAACAACCCTATATGCATGATTTCTATATATAGTTGAAAATGCAGATTTAGAACAGTCCTATAGGCATGATTTTCTTATGTAGTTGAATATGCAGATTTAGAACAGTCCTATAAGCATGATTTCTACCTTTTGCATGCATAGTTATCCCAACCCTATTTCACTAGACAACCCCAAGTATTCATTAAAAATTATCACAAATCAGAATAACAAATACATTAGAAAAAACAAAGAAAATAATTATGACCATAAAAGGCCTGATTCTTGACTTCCTGTCTGAATTAGGAGAAAGACCAACTCAAAGACCACCGATCCAAAGCCTTTATCTAATTTGAGTGTGTCAGAGTTCCCTAAGATCCTTTATGGGACTCCAGACAGTGCTCACACTCAAATTGTATTACCAGAATAGGGACAAGTGCAGTGTGGAAGGCCATCCCTCAAGTGTCCAAGTTCAGAGGGAGCTAAATGAGTCCCAAGGCAAGGCTCACAAAATGGGGCATAACTTAAGTCTAAAAGAGAGTGCAAGTGAAGAAAAAGAGTTCTGAGGGAATAAAGTAGTGGGAAATAACCACAAACAAGTTGATAATTTCATACAAAAGGGGTTCAGGGGGGTTGGGAAGCTTTAAAGAGCCTATGCTTAAGCAATGGTAAGCTTTTGGTCTGCACAACAATAGAAGATGTTGGCATACCTATAAGCCTACAGAATACACAATAGCAGAGAAACATAGAGGTTAGGATCCCAGGAATGAAGATCGAGTCATGGGTAGTAATATTCAGTTGTCATGCCTCAAACAAACCATAACATTAAACACATTGGGGTTGAGGTTTAGAATTCATAATAAATTTAGAACATACAGAAGGAAATAATAGGATGCTAAAATAAGTACTGAACTAAATACAAGCAGTAGATAGACAAGAAGGTAAAAGCACTAAGTAAATACATTGTTGTGATGCTGGAATCTTAATCAGAATATACCAATTCAAAGAAGCAATATAAAGTAAAAGGAGGTAATAGGACTTTGAAGGCAGGCCACGGTCGAAATAACAAGAAAGAATATTTTCTGAGTGTAAATGTGAGTTTAGAAACTAAGAGTGTTTGTGTGACTTGTGTTAATGAAAGAGCAGGGTATTAATAGTTTGAAAATAGGTAAAAAATAAGGCAAGAATCATAATTTAACAGTAATTATGGAGCTTGGTACTAATTAAAATCAATTAGTATAAGAACTTTCTTTAATTAAGGAGTTAAACTTAAACGGTAATTGATAGAATACATTTAAGGAAATAAATCAAGTAAGCATCTTGTGCATAGTAGATAATTAGGGATAAATACATAGGGGTTTAATTAAGGGAAGAATCTTTGAAATATTCAGCTAACCAAATAAGGTAAGAAAACAAAGTAAAGTTGCAAAATATTGAGACAATTAGCACATAGTAAATCAAGGAGTTGGGGATTTGAAATTACTTATTTGGGGAGAATAACAGGGATTCCCATGAATAAACAAATACCAAGTCAGAAATAGGAAAATTAAAGTCTAAGAAAAGCTTTCAAATCAACCCAAGAAACAGGGAAATCAGTAAGGCAAAAAAAGGAAAGAGCCAATCACTTAACACATGAATGCAATCAAATTACACAAAGAGGTTTCAACAGTCAAAAATTGAAGGTCATTTCAAAGGAAAATTCAGCATATAAAAGAGTGCATAAGTATTAGGCATGCAAGATTGAATTTCGGACAAAGAGAAGCGTCATGCAATCACAAAGTAGTAAGTATTGGACTATAGAAAGATGGTAGTCACATAAGTCAATCTTAGTAGCTCAGTAATAGAGAAAGGAGAAAGTATCAAATAGCATGCGAAGGGGTCAAGTGAAACGAGCTTATAGTAGAGTTTCAATAGTAGCAGGAAGTCAAAATCACATAAAGAAGCAGAGGCTGAAATAAAAGATTTTGAAATTCAGTCAAGAAACAAATGAAGCAACTTCAGAAACTCAAATAGGTCCAAATAAATTAGGGTTTTGAAACCAGTCAAATTCAGAGCATAACTAAAAAGTAAATCACATAGCAAATAGTCTCCGAACTCGAATGAACCCCAATGTTGTAGGGTTTTTAACACAATCGAGTCTAGAGAAGAAAAGCACATAAATCGATCAGATACTTAAAAAAATAGATTCAGAAACCTTAAAAGAAAATAAGAATTCTAACATGCATACTTCAGTAGAAGAGCAACTTAAAGAAACACAGTAAAACATGTTAAAAATCAGAGAAAGTTTTGTAATGACTTGACAGAACCCTAAATCAAAAAAGATAAAAGGGGTTCTGAAGGCATAGTTTTGGAACAAATCTCGAGAAAACATTTGAAAGATTAGGGTAAGCACATGTCTAAAAGAAATCGGAGGGACCTTGAAAGTTAGGGTTTCCAAAGAATCCAGATGGTGAGAAAGGCTTGCAAACCATTGATCTAAGCAAGAGAAGTCAAGAGTCAAGCTCGAATAGCCATGGCTGGCTGGAGCAAGGTCAAGATTACCGGAGAAATCCATAAGAACTGAGATCGTCCAAGGTCTGTCCAAGCTTCTTCAAGTTCTAGTCTTGAAACCATAGTAATCGGGCATGAATGAGTCATAAGAGGCAGGTGCAGCCCTTCAATGGCTTTGGAGGCCATGGATTTGGGATATCTTTAGGTGGTGATTGAAGGCGGCAGCTAAGGTTTGAGAGAGAATTGGGAGAGGGGGCATTTAAAGGCGGATACAGGTGAGAAATGATTAGGATTTGGGGTAGTTGAGAATTAAAAAGGGAAAGGGCTGATGTGAGCCGTTGATCTAGGCGATCAACGGCTGAGATAAAAAGGGAATCTGGGCAGGTTATTTCATTGATTCGTGGATTGGTGTAGACAGGGGTTGGATCATGGCAATTGGGTTTAAACTCGGGTCCAATTGTGGTGCCAAATCCGGCTAAAACTGAAATGAAAATGGGCTAACATTTAAGTACCCATTTTTCCTATTTAATTTTTTTTTAAATAGTAAATAATTTTTGGAAATAAATTAAAGGTGATAAAATGATTAATAATACATAATTATAAAATTTAAAATAATGGAGTTAATTTTGTAAATATAAACACAATTTGATCTTAAAAGATGCTAATATTTCAATTATATGCAATTTAGCTTTAAAAATACTACATAAATTTATAAAAATATGAAAACATTATGTTACCTATATTTTAGTATAAGTATGAGAATCTAATAAATGAATTACAAAACTGGTAATTTTGAAATTAACTATTGGGTTTTTCTTGATAAAATAGGACAACCAATTATTTTGAAAACCGTCTAAAAATTAAGGAAAAATAATAAAATATTGGGACAAACTTATATATGCATATACATGTTATTTTGATGTTATTTTAAATACTAAAATATACGAGAAAAAAATCGAGTATCAACAGCTGCCCCTCTTTACCTGGGAAGGATGAAAGAGTTGTCGGGTAAAAATAT
The DNA here is from genome assembly GCA_034376525.1 of Nicotiana benthamiana. Taxonomy (NCBI): domain Eukaryota; kingdom Viridiplantae; phylum Streptophyta; class Magnoliopsida; order Solanales; family Solanaceae; genus Nicotiana; species Nicotiana benthamiana. The sequence continues at coordinate 80,793,265 of CM067336.1, forward strand.
GATGGCCATTTTTGACAAAACGAAATGGTTTGAAGAGGCTTGACCGTGCGCTGGCTGCTGAGTTGCCTCCATATCTCTAGTTTTACAGGAATAATTCCATATGTAGTTTAGGGTCCGTCGGCGGAGTATGTCGATGGAGGCTTTCAAGAACGAACGCAGTATTTTGGATTGGGTGAATGGTTGAAGTATGATAGGGTTGTGGGAACTGGAGCAGGATTTCTCCTGCCGAGATGTTCATTGCTTTCCGGTTCACTTGCAAATAAGTAAAACAAGCTTATATTGTGCGTACGTTTAAACATGATGTAAATCCCCATTGGACCATGAGGATTGTCTTCGGACGGTTAGAATGACATCCTTAGACCATGATGTCCTAAGCCATGAAGCGTATAATGAAGGATTCGCAGGCTATGAAATGATGCTCTCAAGCTACGAGTATGATGCCACTGAACTATGATGCCTTTGAATAATGATATGTAAAATATTAAAAGGGGTCCTCAGGCCATGACATATTGTTATCGAGATATGAAAATGGTGCCTCTGAACAATGACGCCCTTGGACACTTTGGTGATCTTTCAGCCCATGAGATGCAGTATTTGACGATCTTTCAGCCTATGCAGTGTAGAAGATGGCGATCTTTCAGCCAAAAAAATGTAAATGAAGTGGCAATCTTTCAGCCATGCAAATGTAGATGAGCTAGCAATATTTCAGCCATGCAAATGTGGAGATGGTGATCTTTCAACCTTGGTAAAGTAGAGTTGGTGAACTTTCAGCCATCTGATTGTTGAGGTGGCAATCTTTTAGCCATGCAAATGTAAATAAGGTGGTGATCTTTCAGCCATGCGAATGTAGAGGTGGCAATCTTTCATCCATGCAAATGTAGAGGTGGCAATCTTTCAGCCATGCAAATGTAGAGGTGGCGATCTTTCAGCCATGCAGATGCGGTATGGAGGTAGAGCTTAACCTCAGAAGGTAGAATAGTAGCCTTATGCGATGCGGATAGAGGTAGAGCTTAAACTCGGTAGCCAGAATAGTAGCCTTGCAATGCAGGAAATGCAGATGGAGGTAGAGCTTAACCTCGGAAGGCAGAATAGTAGTGTTACGCAATGCAAAAACAATATACAGATAGAGGTAGAGTTTAACCTCGGAAGGCAGAATGAGAGCCTTATGCAATGCAGAAAATGCAGATGGAGGTAGATCTTAACCTCGGTAAGGTAGAATAGTAGCCTTATGCAATGCGAAAATGCAGATGGAGGTAGAGCTTAACCTCGTAAGGCAAAATGGTAGCCTTATGCAATGCATAAAATGCAGATGAAGACAGAGCTTAACCTCGGAAGACAGAAAAATAGCCTTATGCAAAAATAAAAGAGCAAATGGTAATAGAGTTCTCTTAGATGATAGAAGATTGCGATATTGTGACTACTGGGGACACTATTGCTTGCGGATAGTAACTTTAAGTAAGTGCAACGGTGTTGACAGTTGTATTCTTGGTCAATGTTTGTCTTGTAAGTGTGTAGTATATTTGATGATTTTGCGATTCAACTGCCTGCATCCAAAGAAAAAACGTGAGTTTTGTGAAGGGGAGGTTAGTTCGTATCCCTACTGATTTACCTTGACCTGCTTGGCTTTGATCTGGTGATGTTGTAGATATCATTGGGGTAGCATTGCTATGTATAACGATTTCAGAAATAAACATGCATGATTTAGTAAAAATATAATATAAATACATAATTAAGAATAGCTTTCTTCAGGTGTACTCACGACTGCGATGTGGTTCAAGACATTGCAACCTTTCTTGTTATGTATTTTTTGGGGCCCTCCTCAAAATTCTACCCCAGTTTATTGGGTTGATGCTTTCGGCTGTTGCTAGTGATAATTGGCTGAAAACAACTTCGGAATTTTGAGGGTCCTCCTCAAAATTCTTCCCCAGTTTCCAATTGCGGGGGGAAATGTAAATTTGTTGAATTTTGACCAAACCCATAGGGTTTCCTACGTATCTCCTCTTAAACGCGAATCAGGTCAGGCATAGTTTAAGTTACATCATATAAGGAAAGCATGAAAATTACACGTAGTAGCGCTTGAGTGCATCTGAATTAATTGGTTTTGGCCAGACTTCCCCGTCCATTTTGGCAAAAGTATAAGGGCTCCTCCTGTTAGATCCGGTGAACCATGTATGGACACTGCCACTTGGGATAGAACTTCCATTTGGATTCATCTTGTAGCAGGAAAATTTTCTTTAACACCAGCTGCCCCGGTGTGAGTTGTCTCGGCTTGACTCTTTTGTTGAAGGCTTTGTACAGTTTATTCCGATAAAGCTGACCGTGGAAAATTGCATTCATTCTCTTTCCATCTATATGAGCTAGTTGCTCATAATGACTTTTCACTCACTCTGCTCATCGAACTCAGCTTCCTGTTTGATTCTTAAGGAAGGGATTTCTACTTCGGTGGGAATGAATGATTTTGTACCATAAGCAAGCATATAAGGGGTTGCCCCGGTGGATATGCGGACTGTGGTGCGATATAAAAGTAAGGGAAATGATAGCATCTCATGCCACTGCTTATGCTTCTCTATTATTTTCCTCGATATCTTCTTGATATTCTTGTTGCCGGCTTCGACAGCTCCATTCATTTGGGGCCTATAGGCTATAGAATTCTTGTGTCTGATCTTGAAGGTTTCACTCATAGCTTTCATCAAGTCGCTGTTGAGGTTTGAGCCATTACAAATAATGATGATTCTGGAATCCTGAATCGATAAACGATGCGGTCGCGGACAAAGTCTGCCATTACTTTCTTATACAATGCTCTGTAAGATACTAGTTTAACTCATTTGGTGAAGTAGTCGATTGCAACTGGGATAAACCTATTCCCGTTGGAAGCGCAGGCTCAATTGTTCCAATAACATCCATTCCCCAAGCAACTAAAGGCCTTGGTGAGCTTATTGCATTAAGCTCATTTGGGGGTACCTTTATCATGTCTGCATGTATCTTGCAGTGGTGGAATTTTCATACATACTGTATGTAGTCCGTCTCCATAGTCATCTAATAGTGACAAACTCGGAGTATCTTCTTTGCTAAGATAAAACCGTTCATATGTGGGCCGCAAGTCCTAACGTGAATTTCCTCTAGTAGCCCGGATGCTTCCTTTGCGTTGACACACCTTAGCAATCCAAAATCAAGAGTCCTCCTACACAGGATTCCTCCGCTGTGAAAGAAATTGTTGGACAACCTTCGAAGTGTGCATTTCTAAGTAGGATTTGCAAGTTTTGGGTATTCGCCTTTCTCAAAATATTCCATGATATCATGAAACCAAGGATTTCCGTCTGCTTTCTTCAACATAGGCATAATAAGCTGGTTTATCATGGATTTTTGTTGGAGTAGGATCAATGAAGTTTTTGTCCGGTTGTTGTATCATAGATGACAGGGTGGGTAATGCATCGACGAACTCATTCTCGACTCTGGGAACATGCTTGAATTTCATCTTTGTGAACCTCTTTCTTAATTCCTGTATATAATACAGATACGGGAGTATCTTGCAGTTCTTCGTTACCCATTCATCTCAGACATTATGTATAAGTAGGGACGAATCTCCTATCACTAGAAACTTGAATGTTTATGTCGATGGCCATATTGAGCCCTAGGATGCAGGATTCATACTCGGCCATGTTAGTGGTACACGAGAATCTGAGTTTGGCGGACACCGGATCATGCTGACTGATTTCTGATACAAGGACTACTCCTATGCCAACTACTTTTAAATTTGGTGCTCCATCGAAAAACATTCTCCATGCGTCATAGGATTCTGCAATGTCCTCTCCTATGAACGATACCTCTTCATCAAGAAAATACATATTCAGGGTTCGTATTCTCCATCCATGGGATTTTTAGCAAGGTCATCTGCTAGTACCTGTCCCTTGATCACTTTCTGAGTCACGTAGACAATGTCAAATTCACTCAACAGGATTTGCCACTTGGTTAGATTGCTAGTGGGCATGGGCTTCTGAAAGATGTACTTCAAAGGATCCATCCTTGATATGAGATATGTAGTATAGGAACATAAGTAATGGCTTAACTTCTGAGCCACCCAAGTAAAATCATAGTAGGTGCGCTCTAACAGAGAATACCGGGCCTCATATAAGGTGAAATTCTTGCTGAGGTAATAGATGGCCTGCTCTTTCCTTCTCATTTCGTCATGCTGTCCCAAAATGCAGCCGCAAGCTCCATCCAATACTGTAAGGTAGAGTAATAAAGGTCTACCTTGTTCGGGCGGGACAAAAACTGGTGGAGTTGATGGCTATTCCATAATTCTGTCAAAAGGTTATTGACAGTCATCAATCCATTTGGTAGCGGCATCCTTCTTTAACATCTTAAGGATTGGCTCACAGATAACTAAGATTGTGCTATGAAACAGTTGATGTAGTTGAGTCTCCCCAAGAAACTCATCACATTTTTCTTGTTCTTCGTCGGTGGCAGTTCTTGAATAGCTTTGACATTTGATGGATCCAGTTTTATTCCTCAGCGACTCATAATAAACCCAAGCAATTTACCAGTAGGAACCCAAAATGCACATTTTGTAGGATTCAACTTCAGGTTGTACCTTCAAAGTCTGTTGAAAAACTTCCTCAAGTCTTCCATGTGATCACTGGCCTTCTCGGACTTGAAGATAACATCATCTACGTATACCTCTATCTATTTATGTATCATATCATTAAAAATGGTGGTCATGTGCCTCATGTAGGTGGCCCCGGCATTCTTTAACCCAAACAACATCATCTGTAATAGTACATTCACCACGGCGTAATGAAATCTCTTTTCTCAGCATCTTCCACATCCAACTAGATCTGATTATAATCAGCAAAGCAATCTACAAATGATTGCAACTCATGTTTGGCGCAATTGTCGATCATCTTCCTCTAAATCTATGTTCGCTTGTTGCGTTGTCTCATTGTACGTCATAGTCATCGGTTCATCAAGACAAGTAATACTAATGCTGTATAACTAAAGCAATGAGAAAAAAAAATACAAATAAGTGTTGGGTCATAAGAAAAGTCAAAATGCTTTGATAAACTGCATAATTGTTTTTAACATTTGAGATCTTATTGCAAGAACTGAAAACATGCGAGAAAATATAAATCTTTTAGTAAATCAAAACAATACTTGTTTTAGAATTGCTACCCCGAGGCACATTGGGCTCTCGTTGTCCTGATGGTCCAATTATTGAGGCGGGTTCCTCTGCTTACGGCCCATATAGAAGGACCTTCCACCCCTTCTTCTAGAGAACACCATAACAATCCATGTCATTGTCCTATAAGAATAAGTTTCTCACAGCTACCAGTGCTTCCTCTTCTTCTGATTCATAGATAACATCGGCCAGTTAGAAAGTATGTTCCAAATGTGGTATTGGCTACTCCAGTAGATAGTAAGTACCGCACCTTGGTGCCGACTAGTTGTTGAATTCTTCCCAGGTACACCATACCCCAGACTGAAAGTGTTGCCATGTTTCTTAAGTTTTAATGGCTTAGCGATTCCTCGGAGGTTCTTTCCGAGTCCTTTTCCAGGTTCGTACCCAATCTAATTCAGTATGCTCTCGATCTTTTTATTTCACCATTTGTCTTTATCAAGAACATTTACCCGTTCAATGTGATGGTAAGTCTACAGACTGTATATAGGGTTGCTATCGTTGCCCTTAATAATCACTTCCTAGTGGTTCCACTCAAACGTTACTGCTTGATGCACTGTTGATGCTACGTTCCTAGCAGTATGAATCCATAGTAATCTCAACAGCAGATTGAAAGATGCTGGTACATCTATCACTTGGAAATCAACATCAAACCAAGTTGGCCCCATTTGCAAACATAGCCTAATCTCCCCAATGGTGGACCTTTGGGAGCCGTTGAAATCTTTCACATTTATGGCTCCATGCTTTATCTCATGCTGTCCCTTACCCAACTTCTTGAGTATTACCAGTGGACATATATTAAGACTGGAACCCCCGTCTATCAGGATCCTGGTGATAAAGTAGTCCTCGCATTGCATCGTGATGTGCAGTGCTTTGTTATGTACAACCTTTCTGGGGTTAGCTCATCCTTATGAAAAGTAATTTTGTGACTTCCCAATACCTATCCAACCATGTTTGCCATTTCTCCGCCAGTGATGTTGCTTGGCATGTATGCTTCACTCAACACCTTCAACAAAGAATTCTTGTGTGCCTCAGAATTTTGTAGCAACGCAAAGATAGAGATTTGCGCCGGTGTTTTGTTCAACTAGTCGATGACCAAGTATTCCTTGACCTGTATCTTTCTCCAAAGATCATCTGAACCTGTCTCGATGATGGGTGGCCGATTAGAGGCCTGCTTGCTTGACTCAGCTAAATGTTCAGGGGTATAAACTCTACCAGTTATCGTCATACCCTGTGCAACAACCATTTCCTTGAACTAACCTTGCCTTTCCTTCTTACCTTGGATGTATAGTCCCATGGTATAGCCTTGGTATAGAATGGTGTCCGACATCACCACTGGGATCGGCGTGGCTATCTTTACTCCGAACAGAACATGTTCCTTGGACGGTAAAACTGTAACTTCAAATGATTAGGTGCATTTTTTGGAGACACGAATTCAACCTCGATTGGTTCTAGCATTTTTGTAGATGACGTTGCTTCAAACTCAAGTGGTACAAATATATTCACCTTGGCGTCCCCATATGGCTGAATCTAGACCACGATCGAATTAAGAGTAACTATTGGCTTCTTCGGTTCATCACCTTCTACGATCAAACCAATCGATCCATTGGGATCCCAATCATCCTCTATATTAATCATGTGAACGCCTCCACCCTTTCGGTCTAGTAGAGGTTAATGTGGACATTCGGAGTGTGTTCCTTTGCCACAATAATTTTGTTGTCAATTCAAGTATGGATCTTGTCTTTTAGAGAACGACATTCGTCAATGGTGTGTCCCTTCATGCCGAAATGGAATGCATATGGTTTTTTTTAGATTAACCACTAATAAGGGTTCTCAAGGGTTACAACAGGGATAAGGTTAACATAACTAGCAACTTTGAGTCTCTCGTACAACTGGTCATTGGGTTCAGCAATGGCTGTATACTGCTTAGGAGGTCTGCGATCAAAATTTGGTCGAGGTATTGGGAAGTTTTAACATGCAGGAGGTGATAGATAGAGGGATGGTTGAGAATTGTAAGCTTGGTAAACATGATCAGGTTGGGAATATCTGGGTGAAGTAGGCTGATATGTGAGAGGTAAAGGTGATTGATAAGTGGGTGGTGGAGCTTGGTAAGAAGGTGAGAGTGCTTGGTAGTTTGGAGTAGGAAGATATGTGAGTGGAGGCATCAGGTAGGTTTGGTATTTGATGGGATATTTGGTTTCTTTGTGCAACCATTACAACCTCTATGTCCCTTTTCTTGGACGCACCATTAGACTGTAAGGCCTTATTGGTAGATTTCAAGGCCTCAAAGTTCCTAACCATACCACTTTTGATGCCATATTTGATCCTTTCGCCCAACTTGATAATGTTAGAAAACATGTGGCTCTCGATCGCCATCTCCCTTTCATAATAATGTGAGTCCTTAGTCTGAACAAAAAATTTGTTCATTTATTCCTCCTCTAAGGCAGGTCTAACCTTAGCAACTTCGGACTTCCACCGTGTAGCAGACTCACGAAATGTTTCTGTAGGCTTCTTCTTTAGATTCTGAATATAGAACATTTCCGATGCATTCTCTGTGCTGAACCTAAATTTATCCATAAAATCGGATGCCATATTTACCCAGTTTGACCATTTATTCGGATCGTGGCTAATGTACCAAGATAGAGCATCCCCTTTTAGACTCCTCATGATAAGCTTCATGCAGATTCTCTCATCTTTTCCTAACTCAACCATCTTGTCACATTGTGTTCTCAAATGGACTCTCAGATCCCATGTACTATCAAAAATTTCAAACATCAGAGCTTTTTACCGCTCGGGTAGTTCAACATCGGGCTGTATGCAAAGATCTTCATAGTTCAGCCCCTCAATTCCCTTGCTTCCCGACTCCTTAAATTTGGCCTGTCAATTTCTTAAGTCATTTGGCCAGGTTCCTGATAAACGAGTTTTTATCATCAGACTCGGGTGTGCTTGAGATGGGTTGTGTGGAGTCTGGAATAGTATCCACATATATAGGGGTGTGATGGGTGTGTAAGTGGTTGTTTGTGGAGTTTTGGGGTTCTGGGATGAGCAGCGGGGTATTGTTTGAAGTATGGTAGACGTTGTAGTGGTGGTGAGGCATGGGATGGTTTTGTGGCTTTGGGATGTATGTGGTGGGTGGGGTTCTGAGCATTTGGGAAATTAACATCCGGGGTGGTGTGGAAAAATGACAGATTTGCCAGATTCTTAACCTGATCAAGTTCTTCTTGGAATTTCAATAGCTTTTGTTTGAGGTTTGATGCATTTTCTTTGGAAACCTGAGTACCATGACCATGTGTGACCTCTACCAATTCAGTTGAATTCTCCTTTCTGGCGTTGTTCAAATCTTCCATTTTCTCTTTGTTCTTATTTTGACGGGATTAAGAGTTAGAGTGGGTGGAGTGCCCCTGGATCTCGTGGAATAAAAGGATGTTGCTAGAGTTCACGAATTAACCTTTGGGGAGGGAAATAATAAAACAAAAAATAAACAAGGGGCAATCAAGTTGGTGAGGATTATTAAAAGGATTGCAATATCTAAACATATAGTACAGGAATGTAAAACGTGTCCTAATTTGGGAACCTCTTTGTGCTCAAGGTAGGCGTAGCGACAAACTGATTTGGACAACTTAGGATGCTAAACGCCTCATTTCATTGATAGAAAGTAGTCGAATCCCAAATTGACACTAAATAAATAGGAAATGAAAAATCCCTAATGGCAATTGGCCTTATTACATTTTATAAAGTGAAAAGACAAACTCATATCTATTTGGTCCCTGAAGGACCTTCCCCGGGTTGAATGCTCTCCTCAATCAAATCCTCCAACTCGCGTAGCTTCACCAGTAAAAATGCCTTTGACAGGTGTACTCCTTCGTTTCCCTGAGAGTTCTCGCAGTCGGTAACTCTCTTCCTCACTTTTCCTTCCAATTCAGCAGACTGTATTCCAGATAGTCCAGCTTTTCACTATCTTTGGCGGCGCTCTCTTTCCACTCATTGATTTGGTCATTTGATGGAATACTCCTCCACCAGTCTAGCAAAAGTGGGGGCGTGCTAATCATACCAAAACTGGGGATGTCGTGCCTCATTTTCTGCAAAACAAACAAGGTTAGGCCTTTACCCCCACCAGTCTTGACTATTTAATATCAACAATTAGCATGAAGCATTTAGTTCTCCAAATAAATGCACAAAACATGGTGTTGTCCGTTTGGATTTAGAGAAACCTAGTGGACTTTGGACAAGGCTTTCTTAACGGATCATATGTGGACAAGGAAAACTGACCCAACTAGGTTTGACCATGATGCATGCACAGTTTAAATAGAGTAAGGTTTCTATGGGGTTTTAGACTAGTACCCTTGAGCGGACGAGTCAAGGGGGAAAGGCATGGAACCGTCGACTACACCGTTAGTTGACTGATTTTACCGCAAATATGCCTTTTTCGAATTTAGGGGGTGATAATCAGAAGAGCGCAATCACTCATCATAAGAGTGGAATGCAACAATTAAAATAGGTTGTCACGTATTTGCACGTTAAGAAAGTAGTAGTAAAGGAAAGTGGTAAAAGAAAGTAATAAAGGAAAGAAACAAAAGATCAAGTCTGCTTTGTAGTTGAAGAGGGAATAAAATGCTTGAAGGAAATGAACAAGTAATTGCACATAAAGAAGCGTAAATTCACAATACTAGTCTGAAATGGTAAAAGCCTAAAACTCCACAACAGAGTCGTCATGCTGTCGCGCCCCTTTTTTCAAGCGAAATCTGGTTCATGAGATTTGGAGGGACAACTCATTCGTTTTGGTAATAGGGTTTGAATTTGAAGAGTCTCTACCTATTGATTAGGGTGCATTTTGACGCCAAAGAGTTCGATTTGAACAACCAGAGATAGGGTAACAACTTGATATTATTCTAATGGGGAAGGTGTTAGGAACCCCTCAGAATCTACTAGTGTGGTTCCCGGCTAGACAATTATTGTGAATTGAGGTGCAATTAACATATAGGTAGATAAGGCTCAAATAAGAAGGGATTTCAACACATAACGATTTGAAAGTAAACAAAGTTTGAAAGGATAATTAGAAAACCTAATTTTTATATAGAGTTAAAATACAGAAAAAAATGAAGAATAAAAGAAAGGGGGGGGGGGGGGGTTCTACATTTATTAAAAATATGGATCACCTCATACTATGTCCAGTAATTACTCCTCAATGAGGGGCTACACGTGACATTATCTCGTGGTCATCATATCCATATCTACCATTCGCACCCCATTAAGTTATTTAAAGCGCGAATTGGTCTCGATTACTTATTCCATGCTTTTACCCATCCCAATGCTATCAGTGCCGGAGGCACTTAGGACTACTAATTCTTAAAAAGGGAGGGATGTTGGGCTTATTTGCAGTTTCAAAGGAAAAAATTCTAACCCAAAAAACACATATACATGTTTTGGGGAAACATATAAACAACAAAGGCTCAGATATACCTTCTTAAACAAAGAAAGCATGTAATTAGCACGTCTTGCACGTACTTTTTAGGTCTTATTAAAAGTACCAAAGACAAGGGAGTTTGAATATTGAGGTAGATTGGTTTATTTAATAGCTCAGACAAGAAATCCGAATCAGGCCACCATGCTGGTTGTAATAATTAACAAAAGTGGATAGTTATTACTCTAAGGCTTGACTAAGTGTTTAGACGGGGTCCTATAGGAATGATATCTACTGAATTCAGAAGGTGATAACGCAGTAAAACTCGAAATGAATTATTCTATATGCATACTTATTCACCGAGGGACTCGGATTATTAAAAGAGATGCAGAGCATAAAAAGTTAAATAAATTGATCACAAGTTCTGCAGGTGATATCATCTAATATTACTGATTTTATAGCTAACATTGAGTGAAGCGAATCCGATTCATTTAGAAACTCCTATAGGCATGCTTTCTATGTATTACTGATTTTAAAACCTTATAGATGCGGTGTCAAAATGCAAAAAACCTTATAGACAGGGTATCTAAATGCAGAAGCCCTATAGACATGGTATCTAGATGCATAAAACTTGTTTTAATCCTGTAGACATGGTATCTAAATGCAGAACTTGTTTTAAACCTTATAGAAACGACATCTAAATGTGGAACTTATTTTAAACCTTATAAACATAGTATCTAAATGCAGAAATTGTTTTAAACCTTATGCAGAATTAAACATTCCTATAGGCATGGTCTCTAGGTAATGTTTGAATATGCGGAATTATAACACTCCTATAGGCATGATTCATATATGTAGTTGAATATGCAAATTTAGAACAATCCTATAGGTATGATTTCTATATGTAGTTGAATATGCAGATTTAGAACAGTCCTATAGGCATGATTGCTATCCTTTACATGCATAGTTACCCCAACCCTGTTTCACTAGCCAACCCCAAGTATTCATTACAAATTATTGCAAACCAGTATCGACGCCCCTTTTTTCTAAACAGGAAGTTTGAAATCGGGTATACGACATTATGAGAGGTGAACTCAAATTCCCTTGCGAGAATTGGGTTTTGGAATTTTGAGAGTCGCCACCTAATGATTAAATATAGTTTTCACATAATCGTTGCAAACAAGTTCAAAAATTTAAAAAGAGAAAGGAAACGAAAAGGTTTAGAAAGTTTGTTAAAGAAAGAAATTTTAGAAGAACATAATAAGCAAAGGGAAAGGGGTCCTAGGTTTATACATAATATGGGTCACATCAATGCAATACCCGGAATACACTCCTCAGAAGAGGGGTCGCACGTGATGTTAGCGTAAAGGTCATCATATCCATATTCTACCCTTCCCACCCCGCTAAGGTATTAAAGTGGGAATAGTCTCGTTTACTTATTTCATGCTAGTACCCGCCCCAATCCTTTCAGTCCCGAGGTATTAGGACTTCTAATCCTAAGGGGGAGAAAAGGATGGGGCCTTTATGGAGTTTAAAGGACAAATACTAGTTCGCCATTCAAATACGTATCAAATAAAGGAGGAGAAATCAAGCAAATAAGGCTCAAATAAACCCCTTAAATCAGATAAGTCTCATAGCTCAGCATGTCTTTGTAAATTCTAGTTTGGTCTTAAATTATATTAAGCAGTGATCGGGCTGGTTCAACACATATATTTAGACAGGAAGTCTGCATTAGGCATGCTCGGATACAGTTGTCAGAGATTAATGCACTTGATTAACACGAATTGAATAAGATCACTAACTTTAGAAAATAAAATGGTATAGAAAGGTTTTGAGGAAAAGGTATGCTGCAAACTTAGACAAACGGTTTAGAATAGTTTCACGAAAAATAGACCATTGATTTGCGGATTAATATAGAAAGAACATTTTATTAAAAAGTTTCGAAAGAGGCATATTGTTTAAAGAAAAACGAATTTGAGTTGTAGAACTGATTTAACATGATAAATGTAGAAAAGTGAGATGTTACTGAGTTGGAAAACTTTTATCAGACTACCAGAAAATAAGTTTTAGAAAACATGCAAGTTTATAAAAAGATTAGATTCTAAGGAAAATAGTTGCACTAATATGGGCGTGAGGAAAAGTTTAAGAGTTCAGACAAACACTAGTTTTAGTCAGTTATTTAGTGATGTTGTTACCACTTTTAGACGAGAGAGGAAAATTTGATTTAAAGCTCTTATAGGCATGATCTCTACGAGTTGTTAATTTTAAACCCTTTTTAAACGATAACAAACTTGTAAACAGATGCTGATTTGATTAATCCTAAAAGCTTGCCGAATATCATGAATACGCACACTCCTATAGACATTATTTCTATGTGATTGCATAAAATTAAACATTAAGTTCTATAGGCACGATTTCTATATGATTGAATTTGCATATAAACAGTAAAGATCTAGGAGCATGATTTCTACCCTTTATGTAGAAAAGCAAGACCCCCACCCTTTTCACTAGATTCTCCGATTTTATGAAAGTTATTATATACCAATAAAAAATTAAAATAGTAAAAAATACATCAGAAACTAACAGCTAGATGCGAGCAACCTAATTCAGACTTAGTGTCTAATAATATGATAGTGAACTACCTCCGGGATCCAAATTTTCAAAGCCTTCTCTTTATCGAGGGTGTTTCAAAGTTCCGAGGAATTTCAAGAATTCATGGCATTGCTTTCAACCAAGATACCAATTAGAAGTAGATGCAGTGGAGTGTGAAAAAGCCATCTCTCAGGCATCCAAGTTCGGAGGGAGCTCAAGGCTCCCAAGGCAAGGCTTGCAAGAAAGAAGAAGAACTTATTTACTAAGAATGAGTTTAAGTGTGGAAGGGATTGGAGAAGCCATGATAGTTTGGTGGTCCTACCCAGCCATAAAGCAGGCTGGCGCACCATTGACTAACCTATTTAGCCAACAAATAAGAGCAGACATATTGAAGGTAATACTATGGTCTAGACAGTGATCAGGACACCGTCATACCAGGTCTTAGTCTTAAAACACATATATAGGGAACATGGAATGAGAACTGAAAGAGATTACGATTCCAGGAATCCAGTCCAGGAACATGAGCAACAACATCAAATGCTGTCATTCTTTTCTTAACCATAGCTCACATACAAAGGCGTTTACGGAGATGTGATTCATGCAAGAGTAGGAATAGCAAATATGCAGAAGTAGTAAAGTAAACACACGAAAGAACTGAAGTGTAAACACATAGGGAAGAGGAAGTATTAAACTAAAGGGACATACCGTTTACAAATGTAAACACAAAGAGGAGCAGAATACTTGTAGCCACAAACAAACAAAGAACAACTAACTTGAATTGTAGAGAGAACTCGAAAAATCTTGTGAAAACTAAGAATGTTTGAGAGAAGAGAAGTAGTGAGAATTTGTGTGTTCGTTAGAACTTGTTCATCTATGAAAAAGTATAAATGAGGTATTTACAGTTCTTGAAACGAGTAAGTAGTAAGGTAAGCCGTATAATTTCAATACAAATAAGGAAGTAATTACAAATTAGAATCAATTAACCCAAGTGATTCCCCTTTAATTGAGGAATCACTGTGTAACGGGTGTCAACAAGTCTAATTAAGGGAAGAAAATCAATTCAGGGGCAGACTGATTATTTCCATAAAAGTGTAGTAAAAGCATGAAGTAGACAATCGAGTCCAAGTACAAAAAGAGGCTTATTTTATGAAAGGATTCAGCAACGTCAATAGCACAGTAAAGGGAAACGAATCAGGTAATCGTTTTTCAAACAGGCGAGTGAAACTAAGGCTAGTAAGAAAACTTTTGAAATCAGTTGCAAAATCAAAGAAATCAAGGTCAATCAGGGAAGGAGCATGATTCTGCACTTTGATTAAATATCAAAGGGTGAATAAACATGCCGAGTTAAACACACAAACATTGCACTAGCCATAGAGGTAAGCTAGCATTTTGTAGCAAGAAAGTACTCGAAGCATAGTAGTAAAGTAGGTCAAGTAATCACATGAAATCGACAGCGAAGAAGAACATAATATAGGTAGGAAAAGTCAGAAACAAGTAAAGGCCTCAGCGTAGTGAGAAACTTCTAAGAATGTTCGGGGTTTTATAGTAGTCGAGTTTTAAAGATGGTAAGGACTCAGAATCAACAGATCAAACAAGAAAAAGAGACAAAGACAAATAATTTCAAAACTCAGATAAACTAGGGTTTTTAACATTCTAAAACAAATAGAAGAATAACACGAGAAGACCATAGCCAAATCACAAACATATAAGAAAAATCAGAGATCTTTTAAAAGAATTATAGAAAAACCCTAATGAAGGTTGCTTTTGCAAGAAAAGATGAGGAACCTTCGTGAAAAACACTTAAAGATTCATGAAAAGTATAGATCTAAAGCAGATCTGAAAGAAAAACCCAAAGAATATCAGAGATTAGGGTTTCGAATAACCCAAAAAGGAGAGAAAGCCTTCGAAAATTAGCGATCTAACCAGAATAGCCATGTATATGACTCGAACGGCCAGGGATGGCCGGAGAACGGTCAGGGATGACCGTAGAAAAGCCTAAATGGAAGTCAAGCCAAGCCTGGACTAGCTTCCCTTGAGATATGGTCGTGAAACCATAGAGATGAACACCCAAGAGCCCACAGGGGCCGTTGATCATCACCCAATGGCCATGGGAGGCTATGGATTAGGGTTTTAGGAGAGGCGGAGGCTAGGGTTCAAGAGGTGAGTTGAGAGAGAGTTGAAAGAAGAGAGGAATCAAGGGCAGAGTTTAGTGAGAAATGAGGTAGGGTTTGGGGTCGTTTAGAATTAAAAAAGGAAAGGGGGGATCTGGGCCGTTGATCAAAATGATCAATGGCTCAGATTAAAATTAACGCAGGCCAGATTGGTTGAGTGGGAATTGGGTTGGGACGATTGGGCTTGATTTTAGGGTTAAATTGAAGTGCCAATTGGTTAAACATGAAATGTAATGAAGGCCAATCCGTAAATAGTTACTTTTCCCTTTTAATTTTATAAAAAATAGTAGTTATAATATTAAAAGCAAATTTAAAATATTGAGTAAATAAATGTTATATAAATATTAATTTTAAAAAATACCGGAGTTAATTTTATATGTATAAACGTTATAAATTAAAAGATAGGCATAATCGCAATTATATGTAATTTTACTATAAAAGGCCAAATAAATTTTATTAAAACATGCAAAAAATACTTTAATTATATTTTTGTGTAAATAGGAGTATAAAATAAGTTATTCACCAAAATGGTAACTAAGGGAATAATTTTGGGATTTTTTGTGTTATAAAACAGGCAATAAACGGGTTTTAACAATTGTTAAAAATACCAACACTAAGGAGTGTGCTTATATATTCACCTACAATCTATTTTGAAAGTATTTTTGGTACAAAGATATATAGGGAAAATTGGGTATCAACAGCTGCCCCTCTTTACCCGAGGAGGATGAAAGAGTTGTCGGGTAAAGACAAAAGGACAATTTTGACCGGAAGTGGCGATGAAAGACTTTTGACAGAGCTCTAGTTTCTGATCTGCCTACGTATCCTGGTTTTACAGGAATTAGGCCATATGTAGTTCAGGAACCATTGGTGGAATGTGCCGATGGACGCGATGTTTAGATTTGAAAAGCTGTTTAAAATGTGATAGGTTGCGGGAAACGATACAGGATTGCTCTTGCTGAGATGGCCGTTTACTAGCCAATGTACCTGGAAGTTGGAAATACAACTTATATTGTGAAAAATTCAAACGTGATGTAAGTTGCCCATTGGACCTTCAATGCTTTCTTTGGACGGTTAGGATAACATCCTCAGACTATGACGTCCTGGGCCATGAGAAGCATAAATAAATAAGGATTCCCAGGTCATGAAATGGTGTTCTCGGACTATGTAGATGTTGCTTCCAAACTATGATTCATTTGAATAAGTTAGCGATCTTTCAGCCTATGAAAATGTGGAAATCTTTCAGCCGTTGAATGCAAATGGTGTCGGTCTTTCAGCTAAAGTAAAAATAAATGCAGGTGGCAATATTGCAGCCGTACAAAAAATTAAAGTGGCGATATTTCAGCGATGCAAGAGGGAGACAATGCTTAGTCTTGTAAGGCAGACAGGTAGCCTTATGCTGGATGGAGGTAGGGCTTAACCTCAGAAGGCAGATAAGTAGCCTTATGAAGGATGGAGATAATGCCTAGTATCGGAAGACAGCTAAGTAGCTTTATGCAATGCAGGAATTTAGATGGAGACAGTGCTTAGTCTTGCAAGGCAGATAAGTAGCCTTATGCTGGATGGAGACAATGCTTAGTCTCGGAAGGCATATAAGTATCCTTATGCAATACAGGAATTTAGATGGAGACAATGCTTCTCGGAAGGCAGATAAGTAGCGTATGCAATGCAGGCATGCAGATGGAGACAATGCTTAGTCTCGAAAGGCAGATGAGTAGCATTATGTAGGAATGCAGATGGAGGTAGAGCTTAAACTCAAAAGGCAGATAAGTAGCCTTATGCAGTGCAAGAATGTAAAGGGCAAAAAATGGTAAAATTTCTTAGGTGATAGTCGATTACGATATCGTGACTGGTGGGGGATGTTATGTGAATAGCACTCTGTGAATAAGCGATCGTTGTGAAAGTTTCACTCTGGAAAAGTACGAGGTTTTGAACTTATTCCATGATTTTTGACTTGGGGTGCCTGTATTTAAAGAAAGATCGTGAGTTATGTAGGGGAAAGGTTAGTTTATCTTCCCATGGCTTCTGACATCGTGCATCATTGGGGGTAGCACTGCTAAATAAAAGCGATTTAGATGATGGTTATGCATTATTTAGTAAATATATCGTAAGCATGTAATAAAAAAAATTTCTTTGAATGATCCAACAACTGCGATGTGGTTCAAGACATTGCAACCTCTCTTGTCGAAATTTTGGAGGGTCATCCTTAAAATTCTGCCCTAGCTTACTGGGGTGAAACTTCTGACGACTGCACTAAACGACTGCAAAAATCAACCTCGGAATTTTGGGGACCCCCTCAAAATTCTATCCCAGTTTACTGGGTTGACATTTCTGGCGATAAAATTCTGAAAACTTACTTTAGAATTTTGAGGGTCCTCCTCAAAATTCTTCCCCAGTTCTGATAGCAGGGATAATGGAATTTTTGTTAATTTGTCACCGAACCTATAGAGCTTCCTACGTATCCCCTCTTAAACTGTAATCATGTCAGGTGTAGTTCAAATTACATCATAAAGAGAAAGTATATGATTAAACATTGTATCATTTCACTACATCTGAATTGATTGGCATCAGTTAGACTTCTCTGTCCGTCTCTACAAGAATAAGGGCTCCTCCAGTTAGAACCCAGTGAACCATGTACGGACACTGCTAATTGGGAGAGAACTTCCCTTTGGCTTTGTCCTGATGTGGGAATATGTTCTTCAACACCAGCTGCCCTAAGGTAAACTTTCTTGGCTTAACTCTTTTTTTGAAGGCTCTGGACATTCTGTTATGATATAATTGACTATGGAAAATTGCATTCAATCTTTTTTCATTTGTGAGGGATAACTACTCGTAGTGACCTTTTACCCATTCCGCGTCATCCAACTCTGCTTCTTGTATGACTCTCAAAGAGGGAATTTCTACCTCGGCGGGAATGACCGCCTCTATACCATAAACCAACATGTAAGGAGTTGCCCGGTTGACGTGTAGATTGTGCTGCAGTATCCTAATAAGGCGAATGATAACTTCTCATGCCATTTCTTGTGCCTTTCTATCATCTTCCTTAGTATGTTCTTGATATTCTTGTTGGTTGCTTCCACAACTCCATTCATTTGAGGCCTGTAGGCTGTGGAGTTCTTGTGTTTGATCTTGGATGTCTCACACATTGGTTTCATGAGATTGCTGTTGAGATTGGAACCATTATTAGTGATGATTAATTTCGGAATTCCGAATCAACAAACAATATGGTCGCGATAGAAATCTTCCACAACTTTCTTGGTCACTGCTTTGTAGGATGCTTCTTTTACCCATTTGGTAAAGTAATCAATTGCTACTAAGATGAACCTGTGCCCGTTTGATGCGGCAGGCTCGAGTAGGTCTATATGATAGTGACGAGACTTTCGGACAGACTGTATGCAGTTCGTTTCCATAGTCATCCAAAAATACCCTGCCTAGAGTATCTTCTTTGCTAAGACAAAACCATTCATGTGTGGCCCATAGGTCCCTGCATGCACTTCGTCCAATAGTCTGGATGCTTCTTTGGCTTCGACACCCCTTAATAGTCCCAAATCGGATGTCCTCATGTATAAGATCCTTCTGCTGTGAAAGAGGTTGTTAGTTAATCTCCGAATGGTGCTCTTTTGAGTAGCGTTGGCAAGCTCTGGGTATTCTCCTGTTGTCAAGTACTATTTGATGTCATGGAACGGTGGTTTCCCATCGACTTCTTCCTCAACATGAGCGCAATAAGCTGGGTGACCATAAATCTTTACTGGTATGGGATCAACGAAATTTGTATCTGAGTGCTGGATCATGGACTAAAAAGTAGATAATGCATCAGCAAACTTGTTCTGGACTCTGGGGACGTGTTGAAATTATATCTTTCTGAATCTCTTCCTCAACTCATGTATATGATGCAAGTAGGGAAGTATCTTAGAGTTCTTGATTTCCCACTCTCCTTGAACCTGATGTATGAGCAGGTCTGAATCTCCGATCACTAGAAACTCCTGAATATTCATGTCAATGGCCAATTTGAGCCCCAAGATGTAGCTTCATATTCGGCCATGTTGTTGGTGCATGGAAACCTGAGCTTGGCGGATACCAGATAATGCTGACCGGGTTCTTATACTAGGACTGCTCCTTTGTCAAATCCTTTTTAATTTGTGGCTCCATCGAAAAACATCCTCCAACCATCATAGGATTCAACACTGTCTTCTCCTATGAACGATGCCTCTTCATCAGGAAAATACATTTTTAGAGGCTCGTATTCTCTGCCCATGGGATTCTCGGCAGGTGATCCACTATGGCTTGTCCCTTGACTGCCTTCTGTGTTATGTAGACAATGTTGAATTCACATAGCAGGATTTTCCACTTGGAAAGCTTTCTAGTAGGCATGGGCTTTTGGAAAATATACTTTAGCAGGTCCATTCTAGATAAGAGATAAGTAGTGTAAGCATAGAAATAATGCCTCAATTTCTGAGCCACCGAAGATAGAGCACAACAGGTGCACTCTAATAAAGAGTACCAGGCCTTGTACAAGGTAAACTTCTTGCTCAGATAGTATATGGCTTGCTCCTTTCTCCCTGTTTCATCATATTGTCGAAAAACACAATCAAATGCTCCATCCAACATTGCGAGGTAAAGGAATAGAGGTCTTCCCAGTTAGGGCGGAACCAAGACTGGAGGCGTTGACAAGTATTCCTTAATTCTGTCAAAAGCTTTTTGACAATCATCAGCCCACTTGCTGGCAGCATACTTCTTCAACATCTTGAAGATGAATCAGCTAATATAGTTGAGTCTTCCCAGAAAACTCATCACGTCCTTCTTGTTCTTTTGCGACGGCAACTCATGAATGGCCTTGAAATTTGACAGATCCATTTCTATTCCTCTGCGACTCACGATAAAACCCATTAATTTTCCAGTAGGAACCCCGAATGCACGCATGGCGGGATTCAGTTTCAGGCTGTACCTTCTCAACTGTCAAAAACTTTTCTTAAGTTTTCCATACGATCTGTGGCCTTATTGGATTTGATGATGACGTCATCCATATACACCTAGATCTCTTTATGTATTATGTCATGAAAAGTGTGTTGGAAACACGTTCTCAAGGCATTATACTAAACGTGTGTTCATATTTGTAGGTTTTGATGAATGACAAACTATGGCAAATTGACATATGACGAGGTCCAAGCACAAGCGCAAAATTGATATATAACGAGATTCAAGCACAAGACAAAGATCGAGATTAAGTTTTATATGAGTCGGTATTTAATTGTGATCTTGATCCGACAACTTAAACTCAAGACTTGGCTTCTCTCGTAAAAATATTTTTAACAAATCATGCATATTTAATTTAGAGCAAAATGATTTTAAATAATGCATATTTACTTTAGTCAAAATGATTTTTAAACATGCCTCTAAAATCTGGACTAAGATAATCGATTATGTACTTATGATAATCGATTATGTTTAAGTCAGCTGCTTGATAATTGATTGTGAACTTATGACAATTGATTGTGTTAAGGCAGTGAGCATCAGATTTTTCAAATCTGCATGACAATCGATTATGAACCTTATGACAATCGATTGTGATGAGGCAGTGTCCATCAAAGTTTTTCAAAGCTCAAAATAATCGATTGTGAAGCTAATGACAATCGATTGTGAAGAGACAGTGTCCATCAGATTTTTTAAAGTCACAAAATAATCGATTGTGATCTTATGACAATCGATTGTGTTGAGGCAGTGTCTTCCAGACTTTTTCAAAGTTATTAAATAATCGATTGTGAACCTATAACAATCGATTGTCAAGAGGCAGTGTCTAAATTGATTTTTCAAGACTGATATATAATCGATTATTAACTTAGTATAATCGATTGTATAAATGACCGTTGCCAAAATGTTTTCAAATACCGTTAGGTAATCGATTATTGATTTCTTATAATCGATTGTTTTAATTAAAATCTGGAAAGGATTTTTTGAACGTTGCTGAGTAATCGATTATTGATTTCTTATAATCGATTGTTTTAATTAAAATCTGGAAAGGATTTTTTGAACGTTGCTGAGTAATCGATTGTAGATTTCTGACAATCGATTGTTTTACGTAAAATCTGGAAATGATTTTTTGAACGTTGCCAGTAACCGATTATTGATCTTAGATAATCGATTGTTAAGCGTAAAATCTGTGATTGATTTTTGAAAGAACTGGCAAACAATCGATTGTGGTAATTTGACAATCGATTGTCACTGAGTTAAATCAGCAATTCTTAATTGGCAATTAGGCAACGGTAATACAAAGTTTTTCAGCTATAAATACAGCTTCAATTCAGTCTTTTAAGAACAACAACACACAACAACTGATCATACAATTGCAAAATCTTGCATACTTTATTGCTTATCATTTTATATTCATTACATAAGCTTTTGAGAGCCAAATTCTAGTCGAAAGTTGTTGCGATCTTGAGCGTATTCTTTTTACTCATATCTACTCTTAAAGGAGTGTCTTGTTTGAGTGCTAAGTGTTTTTGTACACTTGAAGGGAAGTGTTAGTCCCTTGTGTTGTAAGAAGGAACTTGTGTTTCCTTGGTTGAAGTCTTGGAGTGTTGTATCTCCGAGCAAAGGTTGTTGAGGCTTGTGTCCTCAAGTTGTAACAGTTTTGTTGAGCACCCGTAAGCTTAACAAGTTAGTGGAAATCTCGAGAGAGTCTCTCGGGGACTGGACTAGCCACGGGTTGTGGTGAACCAGGATATATCGGTGCGTTTGTTCTAATTTATTTACTTATCGCACTTATTTATTTCCTGCAATTTTTTAAATTCCGCAAGTTTACGCTAATTTTTATTATAACGCTATTCACCCCCCCCCTCTAGCGTTAAGCGTATTATCTAACAATTGGTATCAGAGCCCAACTCTCTGAAGACTTAACCGTTTGAGAGAAACATCCATGGCTTCTACTCGTGATTCTTTTGCAGGAATAGGTGAAGGACAATGCTCCACCCGACCACCGCTATTTGATGGTACAAATTATACATTCTGGAAGGAGAGGATGAGAATATTTGTACAATCAAATAGCTTTCATCTTTGGAAGGTCATAATGAATGGAGAACAAATTCCAACCAAGAAGGTTGAAAATGAATGGGTCCCAAAGTCCGAAGATGAATACGATGTGGATGATATCCGAAAGGTGCAAAATAATGCTAAAGCTATTAATTTATTATATTGTGCTGTAAATGCTGATGAATACAGGAAGATATCTTGTTGCACAACGGCAAAGCAAATGTGGGACAAGCTGGAAATTACGTACGAAGGTACGGACCAGGTAAGGGAAGCCAAAATTGATTTCCTAACCCATGCATATGAATTGTTTCACATGAAGGAAGACGAAAAGGTCGATGAGATGTTTGAACGATTTTCAAAAATCGTAAATGATTTACATGCTCTAAGAAGACCTTCACGGACAAGGAACTTGTCCGAAAAATTCTCCGAAGTCTCACGCCGGAATGGCGATCCAAGGCCGACGCGATTCAAGAATCCATTGGCATTTCAAATGTCACCATCGACGCATTAAGAGGTAATCTTAAAACTTATGAATCTACTATACTTAACCCTCTTGTTGATGATCAAAGGAAGCAAAGAATCGCTCTCAAGGCAAGCACAAGCCAAACTCAAAATGATGAGGACGGAGACAACGAGTTCGGACTCGTTATCAAGAGATTTCAAAAGTTCATGCGAAAAGAGTATGAACGAAAGGGCAAAAAGCAAGGAGATCAAATAAAGTGCTATGAATGCGGAGAAACCGGGCACATTAAATCAAATTGCCCAAATGCTAAAAAGGAGAAGAAACCCTTCAAGAAGCAACGAGCATACATATCTTGGGGAGGCGACTCCGGTGACGAGTCAAGTGAGGAAGAAGAATACGAAGCCGCAAATCTTTGTCTTATGGCACAAGAAGACAACAAAGAAGAGGTATGTCAAATTTCTTCCAAAAATTTCTTTTCCCTTGAAGAAATGCAAAATGCTTTTGATGAGTTGTATAGCGAATTTATTAAAGCTTCAAAAACTGTTAAGAGTATAAAAGAAAATGCTTCTTTAAAAGAAAATGATTTTCAAAAACAACTCTCTTTTAAAGAAAAGTAATTGGAAAAACTGATTTTAGAAAATAAGAAGTTGAAAGAGTAAAACAAATTTTTTGGCAAAAGAAGCGCCGACAAGCCCGAGAGTTCTAGAAATTGTACTTCTTGCATGAATCTCAAAAATGAAGTAGAAAGGCTTAAGGGCACCTTAGATAAGTTTAACTCTTCTCATAAAAATTTGAATGAAGTGCTTGTTAATTTGAAGTCGACCAAGCATCGCATAGGTTTTAGAAACGAGCCTAAAGAGAAAGTTGAAGCCATCCCCCAACCACCTAAGGCTCAACCTAGGATAAATAAAACAAATGCTCATCCTAGATACAACAAACCTAGAAATGGTTTTCATCCATCGCAACCTAGAAATAATCATGCTAGAAATAATGCACATTCTAGGCCAAACACTAGAAGGAATGTTGAACCTTTTAGGACACCTAGAAATGACTTCCAACCTAGAAACAACTATTCTAGAAATGATGCATATCCTAGAACAAATGGTAGGAGAAATGATTTTCATGATTTGCGCAATAGTTATATTGTCAAGAATAGAGTAAATGAATTTCGTCCGTCCAATTACTATCAACCTAGAAGGATGCATAATCCTAACGTGACTTGTCATTATTGTAGACGAATTGGACATATTGCTCCTGCTTGTTTTACACGACATAGACATAACACTCAATCACATCACTATGATTTGCCTAACCCCCAAGGACCCAAAATGTCATGGGTACCTAAAACTCATTAATCTGTTTTGTAGGGATCAAGTGTACTATGGTACCTTGATAGTGGATGCTCCAAGCACATGACGGGAGACGAATCCAAATTCCTTCAACTAGAACACAAGGAAGGGGGAAGTGTTATTTTTGGTGATAACAACAAAGGAAAGATTATCGGCCATCAGATCGGTCGGTAAGGATGAAATTTCTTCCATTAAGCATATATTACTTGTGAAAGGTTTAAAACATAATCTATTGAGCATAAGTCAATTATGTGACAAGGGAAATCTTGTTTTATTTGATTCGGATGAATGCTTAGTTTTTAGACGTAGCAATTTTAAAATTATCCTTCGTGGTTTTAGAATGGATAACATTTATATGGTTGATCTTGCAAATTCTTCACCCGAATATGTGAATTGTTTAATGAGCAAAGAGGATGATTCTTGGTTATGGCATCGTAGAGTAGCTCACATCAACATGCATCTTTTGAACAAATTGGTTTCACAAAAATTAGTTGTTGGTCTTCCAAATTTGAATTTTGAAAATGACTCTATTTGTGATTCTTGTCAAAAATGGAAGCAAACAAAAGCATCTTTTAAATCGAAAAATATTGTTTCAACTACTAGACCATTGCAATTGCTTCACATGGATTTATTTGGACCATCTCGCATTGAAAATTGTTATGCTTTTGTTATTGTTGATGATTATTCTAGATTTACTTGGACTTTATTTCTTGCCCATAAAAGTGATGCTTTTCAGAATTTTAAATATTTTCTTAAACGTGTTCAAAACGAAAAGCAAACAACCGTCACTTCAATTAGAAGTGATCATGAGGAGAGTTTGATCACAATCTCTTTGCAGACTTTTGTGACGAACTCGGTATCGAGCATACCTTTTCTGCTCCACGAACACCACAACAAAATGGGGTGGTGGAAAGGAAAAATAGGTGTCTCGAAGAGATGGCTAGAACCATGCTCGAAGAGGCTAAGATTACCAAACATTTTTGGGCGGATGCCGTGAGTACCGCATGCTACGTTTTAAATAGAGTAGTCATAAGGCCAATACTCATGAAAACCCCTTATAAACTCTACAAGGGAAGGAAACCAAATATCTCCCATTTTAGAGTATTCGGTTGTAAATGTTTTATTCATAACAATGGAAAAGATCAATTGGGAAAATTTGATGCCAAATCCGATGAGGGAATTTTTATTGGGTATTCTTCACGTAGCAAAGCATATAGGGTATTTAATAATAGAACCCAAACTGTGGAGGAATCCCCTCATATTGTGTTTTCCGAAAATAATGCTCGCTTGGCGAGAAAGGATTCTTGTTCTGATCTTGCAGGTATTCTAAATAGTTTAAAAGACAAAGTGCAAGAGGAAACTCCTAAGGAAATTCAAGATGAAATCTTGGAACAATCAACGGAGGAAACGCCAAAATTGGAGAAAGAAACGAAAATGCCTAACGAGTGGAGGACAATCAAAGATCACCCACTCGAACAGGTAATTGGCGACGTCGGAGAAAGGTAAGTACCCGAAACTCCCTTAAGAACACCTTAGGACATACTGCTTCCGTTTCTCAAATTGAACCAACAACCATCTCCGAAGCAATTGGGGATGAATTTTGGACCTTGGAAATGCAAGAGGAGCTTAACCAATTCAAACGGAATAACGTTTGGGATTTGGTGCCAAGACCCGAAAATCATACCATAATTGGTACGAAATGGGTATTTCGAAACAAACTAGATGAAAATTGTGTAATCACTAGAAACAAAGCTAGGCTTGTAGCAAAAGGCTATAATCAAAAAGAGGGTATTGACTATGAAGAAACATATGCTCCCGTAGCTAGATTAGAAGCTATTCGTTTATTGCTTGCTTTTGCCTCTTCTATGAATTTCAATTTATATCAAATGTATGTGAAAAGTGCTTTTATAAATGGTGTTATTCAAGAAGAAGTTTATGTTGAACAACCCCCCGGTTTGAAGATTTTAAATCTCCCGATCATGTTTTCAAACTCAAAAAGGCTCTTTATGGTTTAAAACAAGATCCCCGAGCTTGGTATGAAAGATTGAGTAAATTTCTATTGGAAAATGATTTCATTAGGGGGAAAGTTGACACCACTCTTTTTGTTAAGCATAAAAACAATGATATTTTATTAGTTCAAATCTATGTGGATGATATTATATTTGGTGCTAATAACAATGTTTTGTGCAAGGAATTTTCCAATTTAATGACAAGTGAATTTGAGATGTCTATGATGGGTGAGTTAACATTCTTTTTGGGATTACAAGTAAAGCAAATGAAAGAAGGTACGTTCATTTACCAAGAGAAATATTGCAAAGAATTGCTGAAACGATTTGAAATGACCAATGCAAAAGCAATGGCAACCCCCATGAGCACATCCGATCATCTAGACAAAGATGAGAAAGGTAAGGAAGTCGACATCAAAAAGTATCGAGGTATGATTGGCTCTCTCCTTTATCTTACTGCTAGTCGTCCGGACATCATGTTTAGCGTGTGCTTATGCGCTCGTTATCAATCGTGTCCGAAGGAGTCTCATCTAACTGCGGTGAAACGAATATTGAAGTATCTTGTTGGTACTGTAAATGTGGGTCTATGGTACCCCAAAGGTTCTTCATGCCAACTTGTTGGCTATTCCGATTTTGCTGGATGCAAATTGGACCGCAAGAGCACTAGTGGCACTTGCCATTTGCTCGGTAGCTCTCTCGTTTCTTGGTTTAGCAAGAAACAAGTAAGTGTTGCGTTTTCCACAACCGAGGCTGAATATGTAGCCACGGGGAGTTGTTGCGCTCAAGTCCTTTGGATGAAACAACAACTCTTGGACTATGGCCTAAGTCTTGATCATATCCCTCTTAGATGTGATAATACTAGTGCCATATGCTTGACGAAGAACCCCGTTCTTCATTCGCGAACAAAACACATTGAAATTAGACATCATTTTATAAGAGATCATGTTCTCAAGGGCGATGTCGAAATTGAATTTGTTGAAACCAAAGATCAATTGGCCGACATCTTTACAAAGCCCTTAGAGAAAGAGTCCTTCTTCCGAATTCGTAGTGAACTCGGGATCCTTGACTCCACGTTGATCTAAGTCATGCATAGCATTTTCCCTTTCACATGTTTTCTAACTTGAGCGTCGGAGACGTCTAACGTAGTTTTGCAGGTATCGCCCTAAAGGCAGGGGGAAATATAAAGCTTGACGCACAGAACAATCGATTTCTCTTTTATATAATCGATTATCCAGTATCAATAATCGATTGTCTTGACATTATTTGCGTTATTATGTCTGAAATTGCAGATTTAATAAATAAACAAGTTTTTTTGATTATTCTATATTTTTTTGCTAATGGCAAAAGGGGGAAGATAACGGGTATGCACTCTCAATACTTATCGGCATAAATTGAGGGGGAATTCATATATTGAGGGGGAACAAATTGCATATCTATATACTTGTTGCATATCTTTACTTGTCTTGAATCGTCATTATGAATTGCCTAATATGCATATCCCGCTTAAAGTTTGCCATTATCAAAAATGGGAAAATTGTTGGAAACACGTTCTCAAGGCATTTTACTAAACATGTGTTCATATTTGTAGGTTTTGATGAATGACAAACTATGCGCAAATTGACATATGACGAGGTCCAAGCACAAGCGCAAAATTGATATATAACGAGATTCAAGCACAAGACAAAGATCGAGATTAAGTTTTATATGAGTCGGTATTTAATTGTGATCTTGATCTGACAACTTAAACTCAAGACTTGGCTTCTCTCGTAAAAATATTTTTAACAAATCATGCATATTTAATTTAGAGCAAAAGGATTTTAAATAGTGCATATTTACTTTAGTCAAAATGAATTTTAAACATGCCTCTAAAATCTGGACTAAGATAATCGATTATGTACTTATGATAATCGATTATGTTTAAGTCAGCTGCTTGACAATCGATTGTGAACTTATGACAATCGATTGTGTTAAGGCAGTGAGCATCAGATTTTTCAAATCTGCATGACAATCGATTGTGAACCTTATGACAATCGATTGTGATGAGGCAGTGTCCATCAAAGTTTTTCAAAGCTCAAAATAATCGATTGTGAAGCTAATGACAATCGATTGTGAAGAGAAAGTGTCCATCAGATTTTTTAAAGTCACAAAATAATCGATTGTGAACTTATGGCAATCGATTGTGTTGAGGCAGTGTCTTCCAGAATTTTTCAAAGTTATTAAATAATCGATTGTGAACCTATAACAATCGATTGTCAAGAGGCAGTGTCTAAATTGATTTTTCAAGACTGGTATATAATCGATTGTTAACTTAGTATAATCGATTGTATAAATGACCGTTGCCAAAATGTTTTCAAATATCGTCAGGTAATCGATTATTGATTTCTTATAATCGATTATTTTAATTAAAAAATGGAAAGGATTTTTTGAACGTTGCTGAGTAATCGATTATTGATTTCTTATAATCTATTGTTTTAATTAAAATCTGGAAAGGATTTTTTGAACGTTGCTGAGTAATCGATTGTAGATTTCTGACAATCGATTGTTTTACGTAAAATCTGGAAATGATTTTTTGAACGTTGCCAGTAATCGATTATTGATCTTAGATAATCGATTGTTAAGCGTAAAATCTGGGATTGATTTTTGAAAGAACTGGCAAACAATCGATTGTGGTAATTTGACAATCGATTATCACTGAGTTAAATCAGCAATTCTTAATTGGCAATTAGGCAACGGTAATACAAAGTTTTTCAGCTATAAATACAGCTTCAATTCAGTCTTTTAAGAACAACAACACACAACAACTGATCATACAATTGCAAAAGCTTGCATACTTTATTGCTTATCATTTTATATTCATACATAAGCTTTTGAGAGCCAAATTCTTGTCGAAAGTTGTTGCGATCTTGAGCGTATTCTTTTTACTCATATCTACTCTTAAAGGAGTGTCTTGTTTGAGTGCTAAGTGTTTTTGTACACTTGAAGGGAAGTGTTAGTCCCTTGTGTTGTAAGAAGGAACTTGCGTTTCCTTGGTTGAAGTCTTGGAGTGTTGTATCTCCGAGAAAAGGTTGTTGAGGCTTGTATCCTCAAGTTCTAATGGTTTGTTGAGCACCCGTAAGCTTAACAAGTTAGTGGAAATCTCGAGAGAGTCTCTCGGGGACTGGACTAGCCACGGGTTGTGGTGAACCAGGATATATCGGTGCGTTTGTTCTAATTTAATATAACGCTATTCACCCCCCCTCTAGCGTTAAGCGTATTATCTAACAAAGTGGTAGTCATGGCTCTCAAAAAGGTGGCACCAACATTCTTCAAACAAAAGCATAATTCTATTACAATACACCCCCCACGACCTGATAAAAGCTATTTTCTCTGCATCTTCTTCATCCATCCATATCTGATGGTATCCAGTGAATCAATCAACGAATGACTGCAGGTCATACTTGGCGCAGTTGCCAATTAGGATGTGTATATATGGTAAGGGAAAGTCATCTTTGGGACTGGCCCGGTTGAGATCCCGGTAGTCGACGCAGACTCTAACCTGCCCAGCGTTCTTCTGCACCAGCACAATGTTGGCTAACCATGTGGGATACTTCACTACCCTGAGAACCCTGGATTTAACTTGCTTGGTAATCTCTTCTTTGGATTTTCAAACTCATGTCAGATTTGAACTTTCTGAGCTTTTGTTTTACCGGTGGACATGTTGGATCTGTTGGTAATTTGTGAGCTACTACGGACGTACTAAGACAACTCATGTCATTGTACGACCAGGCGAAGATGTCCTCATATTCTTATAGGAACTCTGTGTACTTCTTCTTTTCTAATGGGGACAAGTGCACACTGATATGCAGTTCCTTGACATTCTTTGTATCTTCAAAATTAACAACCTCAGTATCATCAAGGTTAGACTTAGGCCAATTCTCAAATTCTCTACTTCTATCACAACCTCTTCTGGTATATAATCCTCTTCCGAATCTATATCCATTTTTTGTGTTGTCTTGTTGCAAGCCACAGTCGTTGGTTCATCATCAAGATAGGTAATAATAATGTTGTATAAATAAAGTAAATGATTGGGAAAGTAATAAGAGCGATATATATAATAAACTTAAAAATTCTTTGATTAAATTCATAATTGTTTGAAACATCGGAGCTCTTTTCAAAATTAAAGACAACACGGAAAGAAAAAATCAACTAGAAAAGTAAATATGCGATGCATGGTGCATTGTTTAGCCTTGCTACCCTGAAGCTTCTGGGCCCTAGTGGTCTTGATCGACCAATTATTGATGGCTTCCCTCGATTCACACCTTGTATGGAAGGGCCTTCCTCCCCTTCCTCCATGAAGATAACATATCAGTCCACATCATATTCTAGAAATAGGTTCTTTATTGCTGCTAATGCCTTATCTTCCTCTGATCCACATATGACATCTGCCGATTGGAAGGTCTACTCTAGACAATGTATAGGGTGCTCCAGTTGATAGTATGGGCCGCGCCATGATGGCGACCAATTGTTAAAAGTTTTCCATGTGTACTCGTACCGCAGGCCAAAAGTAGTACCGTGTTTCTTCAGCTTGATAGGCTTTGTGATACCTTAGAGGTTTTTGCCGAGTCTCTTTCTGGGCTCACACCCACACCTTTTCAGGATACTCTCGATCTTATTATCACACCATTTATCTTTGTCCACCGCGTTGACCCGCTCTATGTGATGGTACATTTCTCTCCTATTCTCCTTCTGCCTCAAATCATCAGGATGGTCTGGCGACTATATATGGGGTTGCTACCATCGCCATGAATAGTCACCTCTTGATGATTCCATTTGAACTTCACTGCCTGATACAGGGTTTATGCTACATCTGCAGCGGCGTGGATCCAAGGTCACCGCAACAACAAGTTGTAGGATGCTGGGACGTTTATCACTTGAAAGTCAATGTCGAACCAGGTCGGTACCATTTACATGCATAGGCTGATTTCCCTAATAGTGGATCTTTGGGACCCATCGAAGGCTTTAACATTGATAACCTTGTCTTTGATCTCATGCAAGCCTTTCCCCAACATTCTGAGAGTTATCAATGGACAAATGTTGAGGTTGGATCCTCCATTAACCATGATTCTAGTGATAAAGTAATCTTTACATTGCATGATGATCTGCGCTGGTCTTTTGTTCAACTCCTCAACGATCGAGTAATATCTTGAATTTTACTCCAAAGATCATCATGCCCGGTTTCAATAGGCCGTCTAGAGGCTTATTTGGTGGACTCTGCTAAATTTTTCGGAGTGTATACCTTGCCTGTTCTGGTCATCCCCTATGTGGCAATTGCTTATTCGACTTTGGTTTTCCCTTTTCTCCTGGCTTCAGGTGTGTAATCCCATGGTATGAAGTTTGAGTTAAATAGAGTAACATCTGCTATTGGAACAAGAATAGGCACCCTTGGAGGCAACACAACAACTTCAAACGTCGTAGGTGCCTATTGAATTCTAAACTCGACCTTAATTGGTCCTGGCGTCTTTGAAGGGGGCGCTTCGAACTCGAGCAGTATAGACATGTTCACTTTATCACCCTCAAAGGGCTGGATATGGACAACAATCGGTTTGAGCATGACGGTCGGCTTCTTTGGTTCATCCCCTTCGTCAATTAGTCCAAT
Organism: Nicotiana benthamiana; assembly: GCA_034376525.1. Lineage (NCBI taxonomy): Eukaryota > Viridiplantae > Streptophyta > Magnoliopsida > Solanales > Solanaceae > Nicotiana > Nicotiana benthamiana. The sequence continues at coordinate 80,825,078 of CM067336.1, forward strand.
TGACCAATTGGGGTCCCAATAATCCTCAATATCGATCATGTGAATACCGCTACTCTTGTGATCAAGCAGAGGGTTGTTGCGGACATTTGGACCAGGCTCCTTTGTTATAATAACTTTATTGTAAATCAAGGTCTGAATCTTGTCTTTCATTGATCTACACTCGTCGATGGTATGCCCTTTCATTCCGGAATGGTATGCGCAGGTTTTTTTCGGATTGATCCATTGGGAGGGATTTTGTGGATTTATGGCTAGGATAGGAGTAATGTAACCAGCTGCTTTGAGTCTTTCATATAGCTTGTCAATTGGTTCGGCAATGGTTGTGCATTGTTTGGGAGGTCTGCGGTCGAAATTTGGTTTGGGTCGAGGAAAGTTTTGGCGAGTGGTTGGTGATTGGTAGTGAGAAGCTTGGGCATTGTAAGCTTGTTATACGGGCATGGGTTGAGATTATCTTGGTGAAGAGGGTTGATATGTAAGAGGTGGAGATGATTGATAAGTGGGTTGTGGAATTTGGTATGTTGGTGAGAGTGCTTGGTAATTCGGGGAAGGCTGACATGTATGTGGAGTTAAGGGGCATTTTTGATATTTCATTGGGGATTTGGTCCTCTGCACAGCCACTACGGAATTCACATCCTTCTTCTTTGACATGCCACAAGATTGTAATGCCTTGTTTGTGGCCTGCAGTGCCTCAAGATTTGTAACCATACCAGATTTAATGCCCTCTTCATTTTGTCCTAACTTGATGATTTCAGAGAACTTCTGGCCTTCTATCAGCATTAATCTTTTGTAATATTGTGGGTCCTAAGCCCGGACAAAGAACCTATTCATCTGCTCTTCTTCTAAGGTCGGCCTGATCTTAGCGGCTTCTGACCTCCAACGAGTAGCATATTCGCGGAAGGTTTCTGTGGGTTTCTTCTTAAGATTCTGGATGTAGAATACATCCCGTGTGTTCTCTGTGTTAATACTTTATCAATCCATAAAATCAGACGCCATACCTACCTAGCTTGTCTATTTTTTTGAATGTTGGCAGATGTACCAAGACAAGGCATCCCCTTTCAGACTCCTCATGAACAACTTCATGCGGATTTTATAATCCCTTCCAACTCCTACCAGCTTATCACAATATGTCCTCAAGTGGACCCTGGGATCACCTGTACCATCGAACATCTCGAACTTGGGAGGTTTGAACCCCTCCGGGAGTTCAACATCCAGCTGAATGCAATGATCTTCATAGTTCAGCCCCTCAATGCCTTTGCTACATTCGACACCCTGTACCCGGCTAGTTAACTTCTGAGTTTCACGGCTAAGATTTTGATGAGGAAGTCTTTATCATTTGATTCAGATGCATTTCATATTGATTGAGTGTAGTGGGGTACATTTTCCACAAAGATAAGAGTGTTTTGGAGGTGGTCATTGGTGGTGTTTGGTGGTTCGGGAATGAGCAATGGAGTGTTTTTGGGAGTATGACATATGCACCAGGTTTGAGCATGAGTGAGTTGTGTCTATAATTGCGGGGTATTTTGTGGGAGTACGAGATTTTGGGTGTTGACATCGGGAGCAGCAAAAGAGAATGATAGGCTCGCCAAGTTCCGAACTTGGTCTAATTCCTCCTAGAATATTAGCACTTTCTGTTCAAGCAGCTGTTCCCTTAGAAATTGGGGTACCCTGAGAAGTTTCCTCTCTTTCAATATCCTTTCTAGCACTTGCGTCTCCGTTTCTACCTTTGTTCTTATTCTGGATAGGACTCGGACGAGGAGGAGCTGGAGGGCCCTTGGATCTTGTAGAGTATGTTAGTAGTGTCAGAATGCAAGAACTAACCTTTAGGGAGGGGAATAAAAAAAAAAATAAAAAAAAGGTAAAAAGTTAGTGCGGATACTGAGAAAGAGAATATTGCGATATTTAAACACATTGTGCAAGAATATAAGTCGTGTCCTAATTTGGGTGCCTCGGTTTTCCTGGGGTAGGCCTAGCGACAAATTAAATTTGGAGAACTTATAATGCTAAATACCTCATTTTATTGATGAAAATAAGACAATTCTTAAAACAACTAAATAACAGGAAATGAAAATATCACTAACGGCCAGTGGCCTTATTACATTATGAAAGCAGGAAATATATAAAGGATCCTAACTACTTGGTCCCAGAAGGACCTTCCCCAAATTCGGTATTTTTGTCTCCCTCGAACAGCTTCACCAGCTCGCGCAGTCCTAGCAGCAAATAGACTTGGGCGAGATGTCCGCCTGCACTTCCCTCACCATTTTGGCAGTCTTCAATACTCTTTCAGAACTTCCCCTCTAGATCTACTAGACCTCGTTTTAGATACCCTAGCCACTTGTTGGCGCTGGCAGCCATATCCTTCCACTCGTTGATCTGTTTCTTGTGAGCCTCTTGTATTTCCCGATGCTCACTTTCACATTCTTGAATTCTTTTGAGCAATTGATTGTACTTAATTTGTGCTTCAGCCTTTTCGTCAATAAGCCGGTGACCTCGGATGAACCCAGGATGACCCAAACTAGTGTGATTGTCTTCCAACCAACCTGAATAGTGTGGTACACACCCGGCGTGATACGATTCTGGCTCAATAGACTCTCTTCCAAAGAAGGGTTTGTAATGCCACATGTTCAGATCTTGACTCCTGTGAGGGCTATCATCGTCCTGGAAGTCGTCCCTGAAGTGGCTCATTTTGTCCACCCTTGGTATAATTTTCTTTATTCCTGTCTGGCTCTTGGCTCGAAGAGGGACATAGGGATAGGTTCCCCTCAGACCAATGACTACGAGGAAAGATGCATCCCGAGAACGAACAATGAACTCCCCTGTTGGGAACCACTCATACATCCACTTCACTTAATCCTCCTTCAGACTCTAAAATAACTCTACCCATCCTCTGGTTGGGAAAACATGTTGGGCATGAAATTCATTAGTTTTGGGTGGTGAAAAACGATATGATCATCTCAATCTCTGCGTATAATTTCTTGTCGGAAACCACCTTTCTGAAGATGTTCTATAAGCCAGTGTTGAAGCAATAGATTACAACCTTCAAAGTGTTTGGCCCCTTGTTGGAACGTTTCTAGGGCTCAATATATCTCGGCGATAATCATGGGCACTGTGGATATGCCCTAAAGAGGCCACCATGGCTAGTCTGGTGTGGATCCTAGCCTTTTTCATAGGAAATATTATCATCCCCAGAAAACAAAACATGAAGACGAAAACCCTTCTATGGATATGCCCTAAAGAGGTGAGAGCAAATTCATCAGGAGGGTAGGTGCGGTATGACTTGCTATGGCCGTACCTTTTGTACAAGTATTCAAAAACATAGGAATCTTTCAAGCAAGTCAAGTCTGGTTTTCTTGAGTCCCTTAGTTTTGATAAAGCCCCTACCTTTGTGATTTTCCGGCATAAGAAGACCCGGAGCCTCCAATGGAATATATTCTAAACCCCCTATTTTCTCAAGCAAAGGGGTCATCTCAAGTTCCCCGAAGCGAAACACTGATCGATCGCTATCCCAAAACAAAGTTGTAGCTTTAATGGTTTTGTTGTGAGGCTGGATTTCCAGAATCGAAGGCAAATTCCCTAAGTATTTGTGATCACTGGCTTTAGGTCCTCCCACCAGCTTAGCAGCCTTGGGTGGATGTTGGTTACCATACCGAATCGGAGGACTTCGTGCCTCATTTTCTGCAAAACAAAGCGTTAGACCCTTACTCCACCAGACTCGACTATTTAAATCAACAATTAGCATGATAAGCATTTAGTTCTCTAAATAAATGCACAAAATATGGAGGTGTCCATTTGGGTTTCAAGGGAACCCGATGGACTTTGGACTAGGCTATCTTAATGATTCATTATACGGACAACATAACTAACTCGACTAGGTTTGGCCATGATACATGTACAGTTAAACAAAATAAGGCTTCTATTTAAGGTATTGGACTGGTACCCTTGAGCGGACAACTCAAGAGGGAAAGGCACGAAACCGTCGACTACACCGTTGATCGACCGTTTTACCACAAATACGTCTTTGCTAAATTTAGGGGGTGATAATATCGGGAGAGCGCAACCACTCATTATAAGCACCGCTATAGTATTTGTTTGGGCGCGAGTGGAATATGATGTTGAAGATGCAGTTTACAAGAATGAAACAACTTGACATGTATTTTCACGTATATAAGATAAATGATTACAATAATTGCTCGAAATTACAACAGTATTGAAATAATAAAGCAGTTAATGGAAAGAAAAGACATGAAGAGCCAAGTTAGTTTCATGATGAAAGAATAAAAGGCAAGAAATAAAGGCAATTAATGAAATAAAGTCACAAATGTCATGTTATGGATAAGTCTAAAGAGTTCCCAGCGGAGTCGCCATGTTATCGACGCCCCTTTTCTAAATGAGAAGTTCGAAATCAGGTATACGTCATTATGGGAGGACAAGTCTTATTCCTTTGCGAGAATTGGGTTTTGCAATTTGGAGAGTAGCCACCTAATGATTATAGTGCATTAGGATACTTTTAAAGAAAAGAATTGAGAAGAAGAACCAGAGTTTGGGTAAGGGCTTGCGATTATCTCAATGGGAAGGTTTTAGGCACCCCATAAGATCCTATGGTGTGGTTCTTGGCCATACTATAATTGTGAATTTAGAAGATAGATGAAGAAGAAAGTAGAGTTTTCACATAATCTTTGCAAATAAGTTAAAAAATTTATAAAGGGAAAGAAAACGAAATGTTTTAGAAAGTTATTTAATGAAAGAAATTTTAAAAGAACATAATAAGTAAAGGTAAAGGGGTCCTAGTTTTTCACATAATATGGATCACATCAATGCAATACCCGGCGTACACTTCTCAGAAGAGGGTCGCACGTGATATTAGTGCACTGGTCATCATATCCATATTCCACCCTTCCCACCCTGTTAAGGTATTAAAGCGCGAATAGTCTCGTTTACTTATTGCATTCTAGTACCCGCCCCAATCCTATCACTCTCGAGGTATTAGGTCTTCTAATCCTAAGGGGGATAAAGGTATGGGGGTCTATATGGAGTTTAATGTACAAAATACTAGTTCGATATTCAAAACACGTATAAAATAAGGGAGGAACAATCAAAAAAATAAGGCTCCAATAAAACCCCTTAAATCAGATAAGTCATATAGTTCAGCATGTCTTTGCAAATACTGGTTTGGTCTTAAATAATATTAAGCAGTGATCAGACTGGTTCAACGCAATTATTTAGACAGGAAGTCTGTGTTAGGCATACTCGGATACAGTTGTGAAAGATTAAGGCACTTGATTAACACAAATTGAATAATATTACTAACTTTAGAAATCAAACTAGTATAGAAAGGTATTGAGGAAAAGGTATGTTGCAGGCTTAGAAAAACGGTTTAGAATAGTTTCCAGAAAAATAGACCATTAAGTTGTGGATCAATACAGAAAGAGCATTTTTTAAACAAGTTACGAAAGAGGCAGACTGTTTAAAGAAAAATGAGTTTGAGTTGCATAACTGCTTTAACAAGATAAATGCAGAAAAGTTAGCTGTAACTTAGTTGGAATGCGTTTATTAGACTACCAGAAAATAAGTTTCAGAAAACATGCAAGTTTATCAAACGATTAGATTTTTAGGAAAAGAGTTGCACTGATTTGGGCATGAGGAAATGCTTGAGTTTTTAGAAAAACACTAGTTTTAGTCAGTTAGTTAGTGAAGGCGTTACCGCTTTTAGATGAGCGAGGAAATTTGATAAAGCTCCAATATGCATGATCTCTACGAGTCGTTAATTTTAAACCCTTTTAAACGATAAAAAACATATAAGCAAATGCTTATTTGATTAATTCTAAAAGCTTGCCTAATATCATGAATATACACATTCCTATAGGCATGATTTCTATGTTATTGCGGAAAATTAAACATTAAGTCCTATAGGCATGATCTCTATGTGATTGAATTTGCATATAAATAGTAAAGATCCTAGGAGCATGATTTATACCCTTTATGCAGAAAATAAAGACCCCCACCCTATTTACTAGATTCCCCAAGTTTATACAAGTTATTAAAGACCAATAAAAAATGAAAAGAGTAAAAAATACATCAAAAACTAACAGTTAGATCCAAGCAGCCTAATTCAGACTTAATGTCTAATAATATGCGATTGAACTACTTCCGGGATCCAAATTTTCAAAGCCTTCTCTTTATCTAGGGTGTTTCAAATTTCCAAGGAATTTAAGGAATTTCAGGCATTGCTTACGACCAAGATACCAATTAGAAGTAAAATAGTGCAGCGTGGAAAGGCCAGCTCTCAAGCATCCAAGTTTTGAAGAAGCTCAAGGGTTCCCAAGCAAGGCTTGCAAGAGAGGGGCGAAACATAATTTCTATGAATGAGTATATGTGTGAAAGGGATTGGGGAAGCCATGATAGATTGGTGGTCATACCCAACCATAAAGCAGGTTGGCACACCCCTGACCAACTTATTTAGCCAAACAAATAAAAGCAGACCAATTTAAGGTCAGACTATGGTCTGGACAGTGATTAGGACACTGCCAGACCATGGTCTTAGGCTCAAAACACATATAAAGGGAAGAGGGAATGGGAACTGATAGAGTTTAGGATTCTAAGAATCCAGTCCAAGCATATGACCAACAACATCAAATGATGTCATGCTTTTCTGAACCAAAGGTCACATACAAATAGGTTTAGGGAGAGGGGATTCATGTAACAGCAAGAATAGCAAATATGCAGAAGCAGTAAAGTAAACACACGAAAGAACTAAAGTGTAAACACATAGGGAAGAGGCAGTATTAAACTAAAGGGACATACTAGTTGCGAAAGTAAACACAAAGAGGACTAGAATATTTGCAGCGACAAACAAATAGAGAATAGCTAACTTGGATTGCAGATCGAACTCAGAAATACTTGTTAAAATTAGGAATGTTTGAGAGAATAGAAGTAGTGAGAATGTGTGTCTTTGTTAAAACTTGTCTATTTGTGAAAGAGGAGAGGGAGAGGTATTTATAGTTTTAAAACGGGTAAGTACTAAGGTAATCAATATAATTTTAACACAAATCAGAAAGTAATCACAAATTAGAATCAATTAACCCAAATGATTCCCCTTTAATTGAGGAATCACTGTGTATCTTGTGTCAACAAGTCTAATTAAGGGAAGAAAATCAATTCAGGGACAGACTGATTATTGCCATAAAAGGGTAGTAAAAGCATGAAGTAGATAATCGAGTCTAAGAACAAAAACAAGCTTATTTTAGGAGAGGATTCAGCATGGTAAAATATCACAGTAAAGGGAAAGGAATTAGATAATCTTTTTTCAAACATGCGAGTGAAATTAGGGCTAGTAAGAAAACTTTGGAAATCAGTTGCAAAATCAAAGAAATCAAGGTCAATCAAGGAAGGAGCATGATTCTGCACTTTGTATGAATATCAAAGGTTGAATAAACATGCCGAGTTAAAAACACAAACATTGTAGTAGCCGTAGAAGTAAGCTAGCATTCAGTAGCAGGAAAGTACTCGAAGCACAGTAGTCAAGTAGGTCAAGTAATCACATAAAATCAACAGTGAAGAAGAACATAGTACTTGGTAGGAAAAGTCAGAAACAACTAAAGGCATCATCGTAGTGAGAAAATTCAAAGAATTTTAGGGGTTTTACAGTAGTCGTGTTTTAAAGATGGTAAGGACTCAGAATCATTAGATCAAACAAGGAAAAGAGAAAAAAAAACAAATGGTTTTAGAACTCAGATAAACTAGGGTTGTTATCATGCTAAAACAAATAGAAGAATAACATGAGCAGACTATAGCCAAATCACAAACATATAAGAAAACTCAGAGATCTTTTAAAAGATTTAAAGAAAAACCCTAATGGAGGTCGCTTTTGCAAGAAAAGAAAGGAACCTTCGTCAAAAACACTTAAGCATTCATGAAAAGTATAGATCTAAAGAGGATCTGAAAGAAATAACAAAAAAATCTCAGAGATTGGGGTTTCGAAGAACCCAGAAAGGAGAGAAAGGCTTTGAAAATTAACGATCTAACCAGAAGAGTCATGGATCTGATTCAAACGGCCACGGCTTGCCGGAGAATGGTCAGGGATGACCAGAGAAAAGCCATGAATGGAAGTCAAGCCAAGACTGGACCACCTTCCCTTGAGATCTGATCGTGAAACCACAGAGAAAAACACCCAGTAGCCCACGGGGGCCATTGATCATCACCCAACGGCTATGTGAGGCCACGGAATAGTGTTTCAGGAGAGGCAGCGGCTAGGGTTCTAGAGGTGAGTTGAGAGAGACTTGAGAGAAGAGAGGAATCAAGGGCGGCGTTTAGTGAGAAATGGGGTAGGGTTTGGAGCCGTTTAGAATTAAAAAAGGAAAGAGTGGATCTGAGCCGTTGATCACGGCTCAGATTAAAAGGAATGCGGGCCAGAGTGGTTAAATGGGCATTTTGTCGGGTTAATTGGGTAATTGGGTTGTGATGATTGGGCTTGATTTTGGGGTTAAATTGGGGTGCCAATTTGGCTAAAATTGAAATGTACTGAAGGCCAATCCGTAACTAGCCACTTTTTTCTTTTAATTTTATAAAAACTAGTAGTATAATTTTAAAAAAAATTAAAAGTATATAGTAAATAACTATTATATAAATATTAATTGATAAAAATAATGGGGTTAATTTTATAGGTATAAACATTATAAATTACAAGATAGGCCATATGTAATTTTACTTTAAAAATGCCAATTGAATTTGTAAAAATATACAAAAATTAGTTTAATTATATTTTGATGTAAATAGGAGGATAAAATAAGTTATTCACCAAAATGGTAATTTTGGGAATAATTTTAAGATTTTTTTGTTGTATAAAATAGGCAATAAACTGGTTTTAACTATCGTTAAAAATACCAACACTAACGAGTGTGCTTATATATGCACCTACATGCTATTTTGGAAGTATTGTAGGTACAAAAATACATACGGAAGAATTGATATCAACAACCATAATAACAAATACATCAGAAAATACAAAGAAAATAATTACAACCATAGAAGGCCTGATTCTTGACTTCCTATTTGAATTATGAGATAGACCAACTCAACGGCCACCAATCCAATGGCTTTCTCCAATTTAAGTGTGTTAAAGTTCCCTAGGAGACTCAATGGGACTCCGGGCAGTGCTCACACCCAAATTATATTACCAGAATAGGGACAAATGTAGTGTAGAAGGGCCAGCCCTCAAGTGACCAAGTTCAGAGGGAGTTGAATGGGTCTCAAGGTAAGGCTTACAAGATGGGGAAGAACTTAAGTCTAAGAGAGAGTGCAAGTTAAGAAACAGAGTTCCGATGGAATAAAGGAGAGGGAAAAATCCAAAAAAAAAAGTTGATAATTTTATACAAAAGGAGTTCAGGGTGGTTGAGAAGTTGCAAAGAGCCTATGCTTAGGAAATGGTAAGCTGTGGTCATGCACATCAATGGAAGATGCTGTCATGCATATAAGCCTACCAGAACACACCATAGTAGAGAAACATAGAGGTTAGGATTACAAGGATCAAGCTCGAGTAATGGGCAGTAATATTAAGTACTGTCATGCCCTAAATAAACTATAATATTGAACACATTGGGGTGGGGGTTCAGGATTCCAAATAAATTCAGAACAAACAGAAGGAAATTATAGCATGCTAAAATAAGTACTGAACTAAACACAAGTATTTGGCAGACAAAAAGGTAAAAGCATTAAATAAACACATTGTTGTCATGCTAGAATCTTAATCATAATATACCAGTTCAGAGAAGCAAAATAAAGTAAAAGCAGGCAGCAGGACTTTGAAGGCAGGCTACAGTATAAGTAACAAGAAAGAATATTTTTTAAGTGTGAGTGTGAGTTCTAAAACTAAGAGTGTTCATGTTTGTTGTGTTAATGAAAGAATAGTGTATTTATAGTTTGAAGACAGGTAAAAAAAAATAAGGCAAGAATCATAATTCAGTAGTAATTATGGAACTAGGTACTAATTAAAATCAATCAGTATAAGAACATCCTTTTATTAAGGAGTTAAAGTTAAATGGTAATGAACAGAAAACATTTAAGGAAAGAAATCAAGAAAGCATCTTGTGCAGAGTAGACAATTATGGGTAAATACATAGTGGTTTAACTAAGGGAAGAATCTTTGAAATACTCGGCTAACGAAATAAGGTAAGAAAACAAAGTAAAGTTGCAAAATATGGAGACAATCAGCACATAATAAATCAAGGAGTCATGTATTTGAAATTACTAATTTGGGGAGAATAATAGGATTCCCATGAATAAACAATTGCCAAGTCAGAAATAAGAAAATTGAAAGTCTTCTGAAAGTTTTCAAATCAACCCAAGAAACAAGGAAAACAGTAAGGCGAAACAAGGAAAGACTCAATCACTTAACACATGAATGCAATCAAAATTACACAAGAAGGTTTGAAATCAGTCCAAAATTAAAGGTCATTTCATAGGGAAATTCAGCATATAAAAGAGTGCATAAGTATTTGGCATCCAAGGATGAATTTAGGACAAAGAGAAGCGCCTGCAATAACAAGGTCAGTAAGTAGTGGAATATCGAAACATGGTAGCCACATAGGTCACTCTTAGCAATTCGGTAATAGAAAAAAGAGAGAGCATCAATAGCATGCGAATGGGTCAAGTGAAAAGACTTTATAGCAGAGTTTCAATAGTAGTGGGAAGTAAAAATCACATAAAAAAACTAAGGTTGGAATAAAAGATCTTGAAATTCAGCTAAGAAACAAATGAAGCAACTACAGAAACTCGAATAGGTCCAAAGAAATTAGGGTTTTGAAACCAGTTGAATTCAAAGAATGACTAACAAGTAAATCGCATAGAATAAAATTGCACGGCATTACCCTTCATGATTTTACTCTTAGTATAACCATGAAATATTAATAATTTCACGGCATCGCCCTTCATTATTTTACTCCCAATCTCTCCATAACATGATAAATACGGCTCGACATCACCCTTTGTGATTTTACTCTCTATTTAATCATGAATCAATAAATACAGCACGACATAATCTTGTGTGAATTAACTCTCGAGTACGGCACGACATCACCTTTCGTGCTTTAACATTCTCCCTTATCATGTAACAATGAACATATAATAATAGGGGGATAAAATAAACAAGAGCAACCTTACGAGAACAATGGTTCCACATTACCAAACTCAACCCTAGAAACAATAATCAATTATTGCATATATGTATGTTTAGATTATGTATTTTTGCATTCTATTGTTCTGTGTCTGTTATGGTGCTATATGATTAGGGTTTTTTTTTCTTCTAGACAATTGAAAAGAACATGGAATATTGACTGATTTTCTTTTGTTATTTTTAGTACCGAGCCACATTGATGAATATATTGGTATTGTATTTAGACATGAGTCACTTTAATGATGGAAAGTATATGGGGGAGGGTAAAAAATAGGGGATGTGTTGAACAAAGACCATTTCTCTTTGACCGAGCTTTTGTCATACACAAAAGAAACCCCTGAAATGCGCTACAACTCGATTGGTGGGTTCTTAGTTCAATGCCCTACAACTTAGAAATTATTTCCAATTGAAAATGACTATCAACGACTAAATTTGATGAAAGAGTTGAAGGATGGGGATACTTGTCAAGTCCCTGAATTCCCGCCTTTAGAATTGTGATGGAGCCTAACATTTCACTTGCTTGGCCAACCAATGTTAGAGTAATTCTTTACCAATTTTAACAACTTTGAACAATTTAACCAATTAAACAAAAATAAATCAAAAATGAAGTACGAAATAACATAACAATCCTATATCTAGTACAACACGGGTCTGGAGTCACAAGTACATGAGTTTCTAGAGGTTCTACATACGGAGTCTAAAGTAAATACAACTATCGGGAAGGAGATGAACAGTAAAATAAGGAACGGGGAATGGGACTTCAAGTTTACGAACATCAGTAGATCTACCTCGAGTCTCCAAATGCTAATCCGAGCTGATGTGCCTCAGGGACAGTTGGGACCAGTACCAAAATCTGCACAACAAGTGCAGAGTGTAGTATGAGTACAACCGACCCAATGTATTCCATAAGTGTCGAGTCTCACCTCGACGAGGTTGTGACGAGTCTATGTCAGGACACCCACGTAATTAAACATGTACAGACTAAAATATACGTACAACATAAGAACAAATAAAGAATTACTATGTACTAATGGGAAGGGGCATGCGAAAGGGGTGCAAGATTCGGTAGCTAGAACATGGAATGATAAAAGAAACAGACAATAACCTTCAACCAGCAAAATGAAAAAACATAATGAATAAAACTACACAGTATAATCCTTAGTGCTTTTACTCTCAGTCTCAACGTGAAATAATAATAATAGCATGACATCACCCTTCATGCTTTTACTCTCAATATCTCTATAACATGATAAATACGACACGACATCACTCAATAAATACGAAACGATATCATCCATCTTGCATTAACTCTCAAATACGGCACGATATCACATTTCATGCTTGAACACTCTCCCTTACCATGTAACAATGAACATATAACAACAGGGGGATAGAACAAACATGTGCAGATCTTACGTCAACAATGGTTCCAAAGTACCAAACTCAATTCCAGAAACAATACTCAATTATCATAGATAGCCCATAAATGCGGAAAGAATGATTAATTTAGCAATTAACTAGTGTAAGCATGGATATCATGATCAAAATATAAGTAAACTACAGGTAACAAGTCCCACCCCACATTCTTAACCTAACAACAACACATAAGCACTCGTCACCTCACATATATATTGCACCCAATATTCTAACAAGTAACAAATAGGCAAACAAGTCATAATCCCTCAAGTGAAGGTTAACCACGACACTTACGTCAGTCCAAAATTGACTCAAAGCTCAATTGGGGACTTTCCCCTAGATTCCACCTCGAAAGCACTCGTATCTAATGATAATTAACTCAATAATGTCAAATATTGCTAAAGGAATCAATTAAAATGGATATTTCTAGTATTTCCATACTTTTCCGTAAAAAGTCAAAAATCAACCTTGGGACTGCATGGTAAAACCCATGGTTTGGACCTAAATCCATTTATCCATTCACCCTCGAGCCCGATTACGTAATTTATTTCAGAATCAGACCTCAAATAGAGGTCTAAATCCCCAATTTGCAAACCCCCCAAATTCTTCTTAAATCCCTAATTTTCTACCATGGAAGAACAAATATTAGGGCTAGAAATTAATGGGTGATGTAAGATATGGAAGAAAAAGAGTTAATGTATACAAACTAATGAATTGATGATGAGTTTTCTCTTCAAAATCGCCCCTAGGCCAAGCTCTAATGGAAGGTTCATGAAAACTAGGAGAAATACCGATTTTGAAATATTTAGATCACCGGGTGTCAAGCTTTCTTTACATTCGTGAAGGGCTTGACGCAATCGCGAAGTACAACACCTTCGAGTTTGTGAAGGCTTGCACCATCCTGCCCCCGCGTTTGAGATCCTAGTGCTATGTTCATGAAGAGTAACAACAATTCCCCCTTACCAGGCCCATGCCCCTATGCGCTAGCGGAAGGTAAAACCCCCAACACTTTGTGTTACGGACCCAACTATCGCATTTTTAATGAACAAAATACTGCCCAATCCAGTTCACTCTTCGCGATCGTGAGAGTACCTTTGCGATCGCAAAGAAGGAAATCAGATGAAAGCTGAAGCTAAGAAAAAACTTGATTTTCTAAGTACAAACCACCCGTAGCCTATCAAAAACTCACTCGAGCCCTCGGGGCTCCAAACCAAATATGCACACAAGTCCAATAATATAATATGAACTAGCTAGCGCAATTAAAATACCAAAATAACATTTAGAACTGCTAATCAGACGCTAAATCAAATGAAATCTTCGATAAATCATTAGAACTTCTATTTTAACAACCAGACGTCTAAGTCACGTCAAATTAACTTTATTTATCACCATATTTGGCAGACAAGTTATAAATATATTAGTGGACCTATACCCGATTCCAGAACCAAAATATGGACCATCAACAAAGTCAAACATTGGTCAAAATTTTAAATTCATTAAACCTTTAAACTTCAAAATTTCAACAAAATGGGACAACACGAGCAAATGATCCCCGAATTCGATTTCGCGCATATGTCCAGGTCCCAAATCACGATAGGAACCCACCAGAATTGTCAAAATACGGATCCAGGTCTGGTTGCTAAAAACATTGACCGAAGACAACTCAAATGGATTTTTTTGGATAAATTTCATATTTTACAAATTTTTATCATAAAAACCTTTCGAAAATACCCAGATTGCGCACGCAATATTGAGGAAGGCCTAATGAAGCTATTAGATCCTTTAAAAGATAGATTTAAGGTCTGAAACACTAGATGACCTATCAGGTCATCACAATACTTTCTATGTCTATGTGAGTCATGTTATAGATAATTTAGAGGTTATGAAGGAGGATGTCCTTATGGAATATTTACCTTTCTCACAGGTTGGTAATAGTGAACAAGCTACAATTAATATAGAAATAAGGGCTGGCCCAAGGGATATTGTACATATTGGTGAAGGCATTGGTGTAAATATTGATGAGGGCATTGTTGTAAATGATTATGAGAGTACTCATGTAAATATTGGTGAGGGTATTAATATAACTGTTGATGAGGGTATTTGAGTAAATTTTAATGGGGGTATTGGCATAAGTATGGTTGAGGAAATAGAAGTAAATACTGCTGATGGTAGTGGTGTAAATGCATAACAAAATAAGGCTACATTTTTAGATGAGGATATAAATGTTGAAGAGGGTGTAGTTGCAGAGCATGACAACAGTAATGAAATAAATACATATATATCTGAAGATGAAATTTTGGGTGAAGACGACCTTGAAGATATTCCAGAAGAAGATGACAGTGAGATTGATGATGACTTATGATCCGTGAGGAATGCTATGGGAAAATTAAAGATAAATAGGTTAAAGAAAAATGCGAGTGATGATGGATTACAAAGTCAGAGAAAATAGAGGAGAGAACCCATTTTTATAGAAAAGGTGATTCTTGGTAAGGCTGGAATTATTGATAAGTGGTTTGAAGACATAGGGATAAATAAGAAGGATACATATGTTGGAAAGCTAGGTGGTCATAAAGAGTATTTGGACAACTCAGATGTTGGGTGTGTAGACAGTAATGAAGAATTAGACCCACTTGTTGAACCTGGTGGTGATGTTCTTTCTAGAAGAAGAAGTCAAAAGATCAGGTATGACGTTGATGCTAAAATTCCTTTATTTGAGTTGTACATAATCTTTATAACGCAAAAGTATTTAAGAAAACTATCTCTGACTCTATTCAATACAAAGTGTCTTTAAAGCTTAGACCTAAGGAGAATCATAGAGTGAGAGTTAAATATAAGCATGAAAAGTGTATGTGGCACATATTTGCTATTAAGGAAAATGATTCAGGGAACTTTACTGTGAAGACTTATATATATGTCCATAAATGCCCAATAGAACATGAACAAACTTTGCACATCCAAGTACATTGCAAGAAAACTGCAAGATAAAATCATCTCAACTCCAAATATCACAGTGCATAAGTTGCAAGAGGTTATAAGGGTTAAATGGGATTTGTATGTAGGAAAATATCTTGTGTATAGAGCCAAGATAAAGGTAATTAGTCAGTTTATGGATGACTTTAACTTTGAATTTTCAAGGTTGCTGGACTATGAGTCCACCAATCCTGAAAGTTCATGTTGGATGAGAACTATACAAAAACAGTTCCTGGAAAACATCTGTTAAATATTTCAATATAAGCTTTGAGGATAAAAAGAAGGAATGGATGGAAGGTTGTAGAAGAATCATAAGTTTTGATGGTTGTTTCTAAAGGGAGATTGCAAAGGTGAATTATTAGCGGCTGATGGGAAAATAAAAATAATCAGATTAGTCCCATTGCTTGGGGTTTGGTAGACCAGGAGACTATATTTATGGAGTTGGTTCATCAACCATCTCAAAATAGACTTTGAATTGAGGAGTGATGAAGATTTAACAGTCATGTTTTAGATGCAAAAGGTACTGCAATCCATTTCTTAAGTTGTTTGTTTGTTTTTGTTAAGTGAACATTATTATTGATGCCTGCTGCTGCTTCTATATCTCACTGCTGCAGCATGTTACTGTTGTTGTTATTAGGGACTATCATCTGCTGTTGGTGATTTGCTATATGTTGCTGAAAGAAGTGTGTGCAAGATATATTTGGGCAAACTAGCAGAAATCTTAAAGGGGAGATGAGAGAAGAAGGCTATTTTGGAGATGTGCTAAGGCAACTTTTCAGGTAAAGTTAAGAGAAGAAATGAAGAAATTGGATGAATTAGAAAAGGGTATTTGTGAAAGTTTACTATCCTATGATAAAGAAAACTTATGTAGGGCATATTTCAGTGAGAATGCTAGATTTGATGTTGTAGAAAACGACATGTGTGAAGCATTTAATTCCTGGATATTAAGTCCTAGACATAAATATGTCATCACCATGCTTAAAGAAATTAGGCACAAAATGATGAGTAGGAAAGATGATATGATCAAGTTTGTTGAAATATGGGTTTCAGATATATCACCTATGGCTACATTAGTTTTAGAGGAAAACAAGGAAATAGGAAGGAAGTTGAAAGTTCACTAGAATGGTAGCAGCAAATTTGAAGTGAATGAAGGCATGTATAAACACATTGTTGATATACAAAAAAGAGAATGCAATTGTAGATTATAGTAGTTAAGAGGTATAACAACATACAATATGTGCCTTTTATAAGATTGGGAATGAGCCCGAAGACTATGTTGAACACTAATATTGGAAAAACCTTTTCCAGACTGCTTACCAATAATATATTCAGCCAATTCCAAGCATAAAAATGTGGACTGAGTCTACCAATCCATCAATTGAGCCTCCTGAAATTAAACATATGACTGGTAGGCCAAAAAAAGTAGAAGAGAGGACAAGGATGAACCAAGAAGTGGGAAAAACAATCAAAGAAGAGTGCTAAGATGTCATGTTTTATTTTCCATCAAGTTGGTCACAACAAGTCAGCATGTAGTTTAAAAGTAAGTTTGATGACTTCCATTTCAATTTGATTTCATAGTTTTAATAGTACTTGATCAGTGACTTAGGAATCATATACTAGGGACAAACAAGCACACAAGCTGGAAGGTCAAATAGAATAACACAATCAAGCACACAAGCTGGTAGTCAAAGTAATACAACCTAAGCTGGAGGTACATCAACTACTACAACCAAAACATTAATGGCCCCATCTTCCTTGTGTGCTGAAACATCAAAAATAAGAAGGAACACACCATTAGTAACAGGTAGAGCAAATGTAGAAAGTGTTGGTTGGGGAAGAGGTGGAGAAGCTAGTAGGGGAAGAGGTGGAACACTTGTTGCTTCTGTTACATCGAGTGCATCTATTTCTACTACTGCTAGATCACTTGGTGCTTTAATTGGAAAGAAAAGAACCAGAAATTCTGGTTTTAGTTTGTACACACTCGCACAAATAGGAACTAGTACCCTTAATGTAGTGAGAAGTATTATTCAATATTAATTAACTATATTTTCTATCTTTATGCTTCTACATTATTCATCACTAAATAAGTGTGTTTTCTAGCCTGGTAGGCCAACTAAAAGACTTATTTCAACCGGTGCAAACTCGATGAATGCTGCACAAACTAATGTAGATAATTTAGACCAATTGGTATTAATGAAAAGAGAATAGAGATTTGACAGGGAATCAGCTTCAAAAGCAAAAAAAAATCTGCATTTTCTAATAAAAAATGAAAGTTGGAACTCTACTTCATCTACACCACTTGACTCATGTCACAGTCATACTTAGGAAGAAGTTACTTGTATTTTGTTGGTCATGTGTATTAACAATATTTTGCGAAGTATTAACCTACTTATGTTGGTCATTTCGTCATATGTATGAACCTTACTTTCGTATGAGATGTAATATGAACCTTCTTTCGTTATTTCAATTCTTCCGATTAGTTCACCTTTGCTATTACGATATTGGCAGCATAAATTTTTTGCAGTGGGAATGAGATCGGATTTGTCCACCTTTGCTTGTGCAGTCAAATTTTTTGCAGAAATTAAAATATATTTGATCATTGAAAACTTAATCATACACACTATAAATTTATACTATATTAAATAGGAAATATTGGCCATAAATAAAAAATAATAGTGCAGTAAAACAAATAGGGTTACATGCCAATATACATATACCATATACCTAAATAATAAAATATTCTCTCAAAAATCAAGCCACAGTTACAATTACAAACAACAACACCAATATCCTCTGTTTCTTCATCATTTTCGACTTTATTTTTTACGCTAGTTAATAATCCATACATGAATTTAGTATTAGTCTTCGAATAATTCGACATTATACAAACGAAAAAAATCGCATCCACCAACGGTAGCATTTCCAAATATACAGCCATAGAATCTTTTATTGGATTAAATGGTGACCATAAAAGTTTTAAAAGAGCAATTTGTCCACATTTGTAATTAACAATGGGCTCCATTGAAATAGAAGAATTAGAGATGGAAAAGAAAAGAAATTTTTCTTATTTACTAGGGAGGAAGAAGTTATACGCAGCTGGAGAGATGAGAGAAGTGAAATAATTTTTATTGTTGCACTTGGGAATTTAAATTAGGGAGTTCATTAAGGTTTTTTTTTTTGTAATTGCAAAAATAAATCCATTTCATTTCCATTGGGATGACTTACACAAGCGCGAATCCGGAGATGTAAACTGTCACGACCCTAAATCCGTACACGATTGTGATGGCACCTATCGTGAAACTTGGCCAGCCGACAAAACTCCCAATTTATATTAAACAATTATAATAATAAAATTTAAGTCATTAACATGCTAATAATCCCAAAATAAAAGGGAAATGGTACAATTTGCAGAAACCAACACAGTCCGACATCGGGGTGTCACCAGTCATGAGCATCTAATATAATTCTAAGAGTATAAGAGAGAGAGAGGTAGTCTATTACAGAAACTAATACAAAGGAAAATAAGATAAGAGGGAGAATCATTGGGCTGTGAACGCCAAGCAGCAACTTAGTGATCTCCGAACCGCCTGCTGGAAGTAATCAACACTCGCTAGCGGTACCCGAAGCTCCTGAATCTACACACATGGTGTAGGGAGTAATGTGAGTATGCCAACTCAGTGAGTAATAAAAGTAAAAATAGCTGAGAGATAAGAAATCACGTAAAACACAATAACATGCTATGAAGAGGCAGTATACAAGCAATACATTGCAGTAAAAGAGTGAAAATTTTGAAAAACATCCAGTTCAGTAAAACCTCTTTAACATATCTTTTAATAGTTAAACAAGTGAATGAAAAGCAACGAGAAATGATAAGCACATAAAATCAGCCCCTCGGGCATAATATCAATAGTAATCAGCCACTCATGCAATAACATGGAACAACATCAGCCCCTTGGACTATATCACATATCACACTGGGTACTCGCACTCAATGGGGCTGTACAAACTCCGTGAGGGGCCCCTTACGATCCAAGCACAATACCAAGCCATTTCAAGGCATAATCAAATATGCTTCCGACCTCATATCAACCCACCTTGTGGTGTACAACTCAGAACCTCGGCTTCATAACTATAATATGTACAACACAGTTGTGGCGTGCAGCCCGATCCCATAATAATCCTTGCAACACATACCATCGGCCCTACTCAGTTAAAAATCTCTACAAAATCCAATCAGGCAAAGTAAAAATATGATGCTCAAGCCAAATTATCATTTAAGATGTCAAAAAAGAGTAAACATGGTTGAGTTATGAAAAGAGTAAACTATAGCATGAGTGAGTGCAAGTATAAAGCCAAAACAGTGAGGAATTGTAGTAAAAATCCCCTAAGGGTCCAAAACAGCTGATACGAGGCCCAAATATGGCATTCAACCCAAACCATGGTGATAGAAAATAATTTTCAATCAAATACATAGTAAATCAATCATTCGGGACGTACTAAGTTACAATCCCTAATGGTGCACGACCTCATGTTCGTCATCTAGCATGTGCGTCACCTCAAAATGGCACAACGATGTGAAATCAAGTGTTTCATACCTCGGTATAACATTTACAATTATTACTCACCTCTATCCAGTCCACACTCTAGCCCGCGATGCCTTTGGCTCTTAAATCGGCTTTCGTGTGCTCCAAATCTATCAAAATTATTGCATAACCATCAAAATATGCTAAGGGAACAAAGCCCACTCGAAAGAAATCAAATTACAACACAAATCCCAAAATCGGCCAAATCCGACCCTTGGACCCACGCCTCGGAATCCGACAAAAATTACATCAGTAGACTCCTTATCACTCCCGAGTTCATTCATATCAAAATCACCAAAATCCAACCACAAATGACCCCTCAAATCCCAAATTCTAGGTCTACTATTACAAGCCCTAGTTCTTTAATATTTAGTCTTAAATTCCATGATTAATTAAGTAGAAATCACATTAAGATTCAGTATTAAGTCCACAAATCTTACCTCCAAATGTTCCCCCTTGATTCCCTCTTCAACCCCCTTAAAAAAACTTCAAAATCGTCTAAAAATTGAGAAACTTAGACCCAACATCGCAGAAATGGGTCTTTTAAATATTCTTCCCAGCACTTAAAAATCATTCATCGAAAACACGGTCAAAGCCTCGCATTCGCGAAGCACGACCTAACGTTGACCACATATTCCTTCTTCGCAAATGCGGCTCCCCTCTCGCGATCGCGAGAACTCAGCTTCACAACCCATCACGAACGCGGCTTCTCTCTCACGAACGCATAGCACGATGAATGTAGCCCTTCACGAATACGGAACCTCCCTCGCCAATACGAAGGACAAACCTTCAGCCTCACATCCTAACCCTTTGCAAATGCGAGGGTCCACTCGCGCACGCGATGGCCAAAAGTCTGGAACAATCACAACAAGTTTTCAGCAATTTTTCTCAACTTGAAATGATCCATTTAACCACCCTCAAACTCACCCGAGGCCCTCAAGACCTCAACCAAATATTTTAAATTATCCCATAACATCATTCAAACTTGTTCCGACCTTCGAAATGCTCAAAACAACATAAACACAAAAAATTTGCATCAGATTCAAGCCTAAGAATTCCGAAATCTTCCAAATTCCGCTTTCGATCAAAAAGTGTATCAAACCACGTCCGAAAAATTTGAAATTTTTTACACACATCCCAAATAACACAACGGACCTACTTCTGCTCCCCCAATTCCATTCTGCCCCCAAATCAAAATATCACCTCTCAACCGAAAAATGCTTAAATTCCATTTTGCCAATTCAAGCCTAAATCTACTCTGTACCTCCAAAACACATTATGATCACGCTCCTAAGTCCCAAATTACCTCATAAAGCTATCCCAACCATCGAAACTCACATCTGAGCCCTTTAACATATAAGTTAACATCTGGTTGAATTTTTCAACTTAAGCTTACTCAAAAGAGACTAAGTGTCTCATACCTTACAAAAACCTCTCTGAACTCAATCCAACACACCCGATAACACAAAATATAGTCGAACAAGGCAATAAGAAGCAGAAATGGGGGAAATAAAGCGGTAACTCATGCAACGACCGACCGGGTCGTTAGATCCCCCCTCTTACACAAAATTTGTCCTTGAACGAGTCAAGAAACATATCTAAAGCCTCAAATAGGTGAGGATATCTGCTCCGCATCTCCCGCTCGATCTCTCAGGTAGCCTCCTCCACGAGCTGACCACTCCATTGCACTTTGACTAAAGTTTTATCCTTTGATCTCAACTTTCGAACCTGAAGCTCCAAAATAATTACTGGCTTCATATCATAAGTCAAATCATCATCTAACTCAACTGTGCTGAAGTCCAATAGAAGAGACGGGTCCCCAATATACTTCCGAAGAATAAAAACATGAAATATCGGATGTACACTCAACAAGCTGGGTGGAAAAGCAAGCTCATACGCCACATCCCCAATCCTCCGCAGTACCTCAAAAGACAGAATGAACCGAGGACTCATTTTACCCTTCTTCCCAATTCTCATGACACCCTTCGTGGGTGAAACCTTTAAGAAGACCTTCTCACCCACTAAGTAGGACACATCCCGAACCCTCATGTCAGCATAACTCTTTTGTCACAATTGCGATGTACGAAGCCTCTCCTAAATCGCCTTCACCTTGTCTAAAGCATCCTGCACCAAGTGTGTACCCAATAGCCTAGCCTCACCCGACTCAAACCAACCAACTGGAGATCTACACCGCCTCCCATACAAGGCCTCATATGGAGCCATCTGAATACTCGGCTGGTAGCTGTTGTTATAAGGAAAATTTGTGAGCGGTAGAAACTGATTGCATGACCCTCCAAAGTCAATGACACAAGCACGCAACATGTCCTCCAATATCTGAATAGTGCGCTCAGACTGCCCGTCCGTCTGAGCATGAAAACCTGTGCTCAACTCAAGTTGAGTACCCAATTCTTGCTGCACCGACCTCCAAAACAATGAAGTAAACTTAGTACCCATACATGAAATGATGGAAAGTGGAACACCATGTAAACGAACAATCTCCCGGATATAGATCTCTGCCAACTGCTCTAAAGAGTAGGTAGTACACACAGGAATTAAGTACACGAACTTGATCAGTTGATCCACAATCACCCAAATAGTATCACACTTCTTCAAAGTCCATGGGAGCCTAACTACAAAGTCAATGGTGATCCGTTCCCACTTCCACTTTGGAATATCCATCTGCTGAAGCAAGTCGCCCGGTCTATGATGCTCATATTTCACCTGCTGACAATTGAGACATCGAGCTACAAATCCCACAATGTCCTTTTTATTCTGCTCTACCAATAATGTTGTCCCAGATCCTGATACATCTTTGCGGTACCCAGAAGAATGGAATATCGCGAGCTACGAGCCTCCTCCAAAATCAACTCCCGAAGCCAATCTACATTAGGCACACATATCCGACCCTGCATACTCAAAACCCCATCATCACCAATACTCATATCTCTGGCATCATTGTTCTGGACTCTATCCTTAAGGACAAGCAAATGAGGATCATCATACTGGCGCTCTCGATGCATTCATATAAGAAAGAACGAGAAATTACTCAAGCCAATACTCGACTGGGCTTCGAAATATCTAACCTAACAAACCGATTGGCCAAGGCCAGAACATCAACTGCAAGAGGTCTCTCCCCAATTGGAATATATGCCATACTCCCCATTCTCAGCGCCTTCCTACTTAAGTCATAGGCTACCACATTGGCCTTCCTCGGATGGTACGAAATAGTAATATCAAAGTCATTTAGTAACTCCAACTATCTCCGCTGCCTCAAATTGAGATCATTCTGCTTTAACAAGTGCTGGAGGTTATGATGGTCAATTAACACCTCATAATGGTAGCCAGCTCCAAATCATGAACATGGTAGTTTTTCTAATGAGGCTTCAACTGACGAGAAGCATATGCAATGACTCTACCCTCTTGCATCAATACACACTTAATACAACCTCTCAAATCATCACAATACACGGTATATGAACTTGACGGTGATGGAAAAACAAACACTAGAGATGTGGTCGAGGAAGTTTTGAGCTTCTGAGAGCTCTCCTCACACTCATCCGACCACCTGAATAGAGCACCCTATTGAGTCAACTTGGTCAAGGTCAATGCGATAGATGAGAATTCGTGAACAAACCGGTGGTAATAACCCTCCAAACATAAAAATCTACAAATTTTTGTTGCTGAGGACGGTCTGGGACAACTCTGAACCACTTCTATCTACTTCCTATCAGCCTGAATAACCTCGCTGGACACCACATGCCCCAAGAAAGCCACTGAACCGAGCCAAAACTCAGACTTGGAGAACTTTGCCTAAAGCTTCTCCTCCCTCAATCTATGCAACACAACTCTGAAATGCTCTGCATGTTCGTCATGACTACGTGAGTATACCAGAATATCATCAATGACAACTATGAAAAACGAGTCGAGATAAGGCCAAAACATATTGTTCATCACATGCATGAACGATGTTGGGGCATTGGACAACCCAAAAGACATCACCAAGAACCCATAATGACCATATCAAGTCTTGAAATATGTCTTATGAATATCCAAGTGCCTTATCTTCAACTAGTGATAACCTTAACGGATATCCTTCTTCTTCCCAAATAGAACAGGCGCACCCCAAGGTGACACACTAGGCCGAATAAACCCCTTACAAGGAGTTCCTGAAGCTGCTTCTTTAAATCCTTCAACTCCGCTGGTGCACTACGACATGGTGGAATAGATATGGTCTGAGTTCCTGGAACTATATCTTTACCAAAATATATATCCCTTTCTGGTGGTGCCCGACAAGTCTGTTGGAAACACATCGGGAAAAACCCTCACAACAGGAAGAGAATGAATAGTAGGAGTCTCTCCACCGACATCCCTCACAAAGGCTAAGTAAGAAAGACAACCCTTCCCAACTCTACGCTGGGACTTTAAGAATGAAATTACCCTACTGGGAACATAATCAGTCAAACCTCACCACTCAATCTGTGGCACACTCGGCATGGCCAATGTCACTGTCTTTGCATGATAGTACAAAATAGCACGACACGGAGATAGCAATCCATGCCCAATGTAACATTGAAGTCTAGCATACATAACAACAGATCCACTCTGGTCTCTGGACCCCTAATAGTCAGTACACATGATCGGTACACATGGTCTATAATAATAGTATCACCCGTCGGAGTAGACACACGAACAGATGTGACAAGAGACTCACGGGGCGTATCAAAATAATGAGCAAAGTATGATGACATATTAGAATAATTGGAACCCGGATCAAATAATATAGAGGCATCTTTGCGATAGACTGAGACGATGCCTATGATCAGAGCTTCTTAAGCAATAGCATTGGGTCTAGATGGGAGTACATAGAAATGGGCCAGACTGCCACCTGATCGACCTCCCACTCTAGGGCGACCCTTAACTGACTGACCTCCATCTCTAGTTGGCTCGGTAGGTGATAGTGAAGTAAATGGCGCTGAAGTTGATGCATGTATCCTCTGTTGAGATGAACCCCTAAGACGACGAGGAAACTTCCTCCACATATGACCCATCTCTCCACACTTGTAGCAACTCCCGGGTGCTGGAAATGGAGACTAAAGGCAATACCTAGCACCAGAATGACTAGCAGATGCACCTGGAATAGAAGAGCCCTGAACAGATGGAGCACAAGACGAATTTTGAGATGGAAGGGCACTAAGTAATGACTAGCCCTGATGAGAACTGTAAGAACCGTGACCCGATGTTGCCCCACGATAACCTGAGCAAGATGGCTGAGCATGCTTGAATGGATAGCCTCTGACATGATAAAACTGACCTCTCGAAGGAGCACCACAATAACTATCAGATCCCCGAGGCCTCTTGGCCCTTCTCTCATCTCGCTCTTGGTGACGAACTGACTCAATCTCACGGGCAATGTCAAATACCTCCTCAAGAGTAGCACCAGACACCCTCTCCCTAGTCATGAGAAAATGAATCTGATGCGTGAGGCGATCAACAAACCTCATAATCACCTCTCTCTCTTTTTCTCTCTCTTTCTGTCTCTCTCTCTTTTTCTAGGATCTAACCAACAACATGACAAGCTAACTCTGCGAACCTCATCTCATACTGCATCACAAGCATCTCTCCCTAGTGCAACAACTCGAACTGCTTATGCGGGTCCTCTCTACGAGACTGTGGCATATACCTCTTCAAAAAAAGAACGGAGAATTATTGCTAGGTAGAGGGTTATGCACAAACAGTCTTACGCCTCTCATAAGCCTCCCACGAAGTGAAGGCAGCTCCAAAAAACTAAAAAGTAGTGAATGTTACCATGGTAGTCTCCAGATTACCCATTGTACAAAGAATCATTTGCACTGGTTCATGAAATCTTGGGCATCCTCGCCCTCTGCGCCACTGAAAGTCGGAGACTAAAGTCTACAAAACCTCTCCAACCTACGTTGCTCATCCTCTAGCGTGGCGGGAGCTACATATTCCTGATCAGCAGCAACTGGTTGGACTGGATGTGCCCCCGATGTCTGAAATTCATGCACGACATGCTCAGGTGTGCGAGTGGCAGGATTCTAAGTGCCTCCTCGGGCCTGAGAAGTAGCTGCGACTGTAGTAACTAAGACCGTCTGAGCTAGGCCAGTGCATAATGATTAAATTTTAGCCAAGGCCTCCTGAAGACCCGAAATCACAATGGGCACAGATGGTGCCTGAGTTGGTGTTGCATGAGCGTCCACAATTGCGACCTGATCCTGAACTTGGGCGGCTGGTAGATCTGCAAGTGTGACCCTAGCTTCTGTACAGGCTACACCCCTGCCTTTACCATGACCTCGACCGCGTCCTAGACCCTTAGTGGCGACAGCTGGTGGTAGTGGTGGCCGTCCATCCTGACCGGTAGCATGTGTCCTGTCCATATGTGAGAGAATAGAATAACAAACGCTTAGTACTTATATCAACAAATTCGCATGACAAGAATTTCAAGAATATGAAGTTTTTCCTAAAGGTTCTGCAGCCTCTCGAGGATAAATACAAACATCTCTGTACCAATCCGCGAGACTCTCTAAACTTGCTCATGACTCGTAAAACCTATGTAACCTAGGCTCTGATACCAACTAGTTACGACCCTAAATCCAGACCCGGTTGTGATGGCACCTATTTTGAACCAATGCCTGCCAACACAACTCCCAATTCATTTTACACAATTATAATAACACAAGTTAAGTCATTAACTTGCCAATAATCCCAAAGTAAAAGTGAAATAGTACAATTTGCGGAAACCAACACAGCCCGACATCGCGGTACCACAAGATATGCCATCTGGCATAAGTCTAAGAGTATGAGAGAGAGAGAGAGAAAGATACTACGCATTCTATTATAGAAACTAATACAAGAGAAAAAAAGAAGAGGAAGAAGCACTGGGCTGTGAACACCGAGCAGCTACCTAGTGATCTCTGAGCCGCCTGCTGGAAGCAATCAGCACTCGCTAGTGGGACCCAAATATCCTAAATCTGCACACATGATGCAGGGAGTAATGTGAGTACGCCAACTCTGTGAGTAATAAAAGTAAAAGCAACTTAGAGATAACAAACCACGTAAAACATAACAACATGCTATAAAGAGGCAGTATAAAAGCAATGCAGTGCAGTTTAATAGTGAACACTTGTAAAAATACCTTAGTTTAGTAAAACCCTATTTAACTTATCTTTTAATTGTTAAACAAGTGAATGAGAAGCAACGAAAAAAGATAAGCACGTAAAATCGGCCTCTCGGGCACAATATCAACAGTAACCAGCCCATCGGGCAATAACATGGAAATATAAGCCCCTTGGGCTGTATCATATATCACACTGGGTACCCACGCTTACTGGGGTTTATAGACTCCGAGATGGGCCCAAGCACAAGATGAAGCCATCTTGTGGAACAATCAAATAGGCTCTCGACCTTATATCAAGCCACCTTGTGGCATACAACTGAGGCCCTCGGACTCGTAATCATAATCAGCATTGCATTGTTGTGGCATGTAGCCCAATCCAATAATAATTGTCAACGCCCCCATTTTTCTATGGCGAAAAGCGGGTTCCGACATTATGGGTGAAATGACTCTTTTATCCTCTTTCGGGGAATTTGGGTTATGGAGTTTGGAGAGTCGCTACCTAATGAATATAGTGCATTAGGACACTTTTAAAGAAAAGAAGAAGATTTTGAAAGAAACCAGAGTTCGGGAAAGGGCTTGAGATTATCTCAAGGGGAAGGTGTTAGGCACCCCTCAAGATCCACTAGTGTGGTTCCTGACCGTGCTTTGCGACTTTAAGAAGAGTAGGAATAAACAAGTAAAGTTTGTACGTAAGAAGTATAAACAAGTTGAAAATTTTGACAGAAAACATAAATGATTTTGAAAAAGAGGAAGCTTAGTTGAAGGAAAACATTCATCTAGAACAAAACATCAATAAATAAGGAAGGAGAAAGGGATCCTAGGTTTAGATATGATATGGATCACTTTGGTGCAATACCCAGCAATCATTCTCACACGAGGTATTAGAACACCACTCATCATATCCATATTCTACCCCTCCCACCCCGTTAAGGTATTTAAACGTGATTAGTCTCATTTTACTTATTGCATGCTAGTACCCTTCCCAACCTATCAGTCCTGGGATATTAGGATTTATAATCCTAAAAGGGGAAGAAAGGGATGGGGCTTTGCATGGAGTTTCAAAGGATAAAAGTCTAATTCGTCATTCAAATAAGATACCAAGTAGGGGAATGACAAGTAGATAAACCAAGGCTCAAAGAGACCCCTTTATATAGACAACATATATTTTAGCATGTCTTGCATATACTGGTTTGGTCATAAATTAAATATAAGCGACGAACAGATCAGTTTAACATATAAATTAGACAAAAGGTCTACATTAGGAAACTTGGATCCAATTGTTAGGATCTGGAGTATTTTACCAGATTATTAATTAAGGACTAACACAGACAAGTTTTGAAAGAAGCAGAAGTTTGCAAAAGTTCATAATGGTTTTAGAAAATCACTGAACTTTTTAAAGAAATGTACATCAGAGTTTCAGAAGTAAAGTGTAAGAGTTTGAAAGTTGTTTTGAAATTAACTTCAAGGATAGAAAATTCAGACAGAGAAAACAAACGATTTTAGGAACGCATGTTTATTAAGTGGAAGACAGGTTTGGACGAATTTGTTGAAAAACATTGAAATAGTTGCCAGATTACATGCTTATTGCTTAAGAGAACTTGAGATCCTATTGGCAGGATATCTACTTCGATATTTATTTACTCATTTCTGTCCTAAATGTTGAAGGCATGCGAGAGTTGTATTACACTATTGTTTGCCTATCTTTTATGAAATTATACAGGCATGATTTCTATATGCTGGAGTGTAGAACGCAAAGCCTATAGACAAGATCTCTAGGTAATTTAATGTTTTAAACCTTATAGGCGTAATGTCAAAGTAATAAAAATTCTATTGGCATGATATCTAGGCGATTCAAAGTATTAAATCTCATAGGCATGATTTTTAGGTGATTCAAAGCATTAAAACCTTATAGGCATGATTTTTAAGTTATTTAAAGTAATAAAATCCTATAGGCATGATTTCTACCCTATAACATGCAAACAACATAAATCCCCTCTCATACCCTTTACTACTATACCCCCGAAGTTTTTATTACAAAGTTATTATTACAGAGCCAAAAGTAAAATAAAATACATCAGAGCCCACAGCTAGATCCAAATTGCCTAATGCAATCTTGATATCCAATACATGTGTTTTACCAAATCCAGGTTCCAGATTCCAAGTCCTTCGCTTAGAGTGTCTCAAAGTTCTAAGGAGCTTCAAGAGTGTTAGGATTTATGCCCGTCACTAGAGGGAGGTGAATAGTGCGGCACGAGAATATTGATATATATTGCGGAATTAAAATTGCAGGAGTAAACTAAATGCAGTAATTAAAAGATTAAGGAAAGGACACACCAAATTTATACTGGTTCACCACAACGTGTGGTTAGTCCAGTCCCCGAGAGACTCTCTCGAGTTTCCACTAACTCCGTTAAGCTTACGAGTGCCTAACAAACCGTTACACTTGCTCGTAGATGTACACTCAACAAGACTTCAACTTGCTCGAGCATACCTCACCTCAAGACTTCACCTTTCTCGTGGATACCGCACCACAAGACTTCACACACTAAGATTGAGGGTACTTAGCTAACCCGACAATCAATGAGAAGATATGGTCTTCTCAAACACCTTTCTCTTTTACAACAAGAACTCTCTAAAAAGAGTAGATAAAGAGATACAATATTAGCTCTATGAACAACTCAAAGTTGTCTCTCAATTGGCTCAACAAAAGCTCTAAAATGATGCACAAATAATATCAATATGTATATGAATAATGAGAGGTGTTGTGTGTATCAAATCAGCTCAAACGACCTCTATCTATAGGTGGTAGAAGTAGTATGTCCGTTGCTTAATTGGCAGTCAATTATGCTGATTTTATGCCAAGATAATCGATTATCAGATTTGCATAATCGATTATCAGCTTACCGTTACAAAATCGGAAGCTGATTTTGTGCTAGAATAATCGATTATTGAATTTGCATAATCGATTATCTGCCTGTCGTTCAAAAACTTTGGCAACGGATACAAGATAATCGATTATGCCCAAGTGTATATTCGATTATCCTACTCTGCGGAAATTTCCAATACATGGAATTTCCCAGAATAATCGATTATCACTTTTGCATAATCGATTATTCACCTATGCTGTCCAGAATTGAAAACTTACTTCAAAAACCATTTTGGTTAAAATGAAAACGTTAAAATCATTTTGTTTGAAGTATTTGAAATATGTTTATGATAAATATGATTTGATAAAAAGATTTTATGCATATTTATGATGACTTATGTTGAGCCAAAAGACGACATAACTTAAACGTTGCTCTTCCATTGGTTCTACCTAACGACCTACGCCTTGGGTCTTCGGTCTTGAACTTTTGAGCTCGTCTTTGGCTTTTCCATGCAATCCATTCATCAATATGCTTCTCGGCATTCAATCTTGATTGTTTGTCATATAATAATGTTGTTTGACACTTGACTTCATTGTTTGTCATTCATCAAAACCTATACCTGAAAATCATGCTAATACAACCAAAGCACGCATATCATGGATAGAATAATTTTCTACAATTTCCCCCTTTTTGATAATGACAAACAACAGGAGATATGCATATCGGATTCCCCCCTAAACCATGATATATCTCAACATACAATTCATGCAAACAATTCCCCTTATTGATAATTCCCCTCAAATAAGGCATACTATAACGTAGATACATTCCCCCTTATTTGATGCATATCGCCTAAACTCTTCCCCCTTTTGGCATTAGCAAAAAGAGAGTATGCAAAGGCTACTTTCCCCTTTCGACACTTCCCCCTTTTGGGTATATCAATTGTTAGTGTCAAGAATAAAATAGGAAATACAATGAGGAATATACATTGACGATATTTAAGCAATCATACCAATATGAAATAATACCAAATGTTAGTAAAAACATAACAACCATAATAACGGTTATTTTTTCGCAAATCATATTGCTTAAGAACATATCAACAGTTAATTTTTAACAAACCAATAGTTGTATTAAAAACATGAATCATTTATTTTTCAAGAATATATCAACTGTTATTCAAACCAAAAATAATATTCATCAAAACATGAATCAATTATTATTTTAAAAAAAAATAATTGATACCAATTGTTATTCAAGATAAAAGTTATCAAAGCATGAATCAACAAAAATAATTAATATCAATTGTTAACAAAGATATATTAATTGTTAACACATATCAACTATCTTTTATCAAAAATATGATAACTAACCGACATTCCCCCTCGATGCAATAAGGTTTCGTGCTTGGTGCATCTATTAGGTTTTAGGTACCCAAGCACTTTTGGGTCCTTGGGGGTTAGGCAAATAATAATCATAGCTCAAAGATAAATCCCTATGTTTTGCAAAACATACAGGTGCTATGTGTCCTACCCCGTTGCAATAATGACATATAACATTCGTGTTGTGCATATGTCTTGGTTGAGCCAAAAACGTTCTAGGTTATCTAAAGTCGTTATTCCTAGAAGCGTTGAAATTCCTAGAGTCATTTCTAGGCGGTCTAAAATGATTAATTCTAGACTCATTTACAAAAATCCTAGAATTATTTCTAGGTTGAGCATCGCAATTTCTAACATGATTCTTACGCCTTTTATTTTTCCTGGGCCTTTTCTTTTTAATTTCTTCAACTATTTTAGGATTGTCTACACTTCGTTTTTCTAGTGTGTTCCTAAGTTCTATGTTCTCTAACTTCAAAGAATCACAAGATGAACAATTAGAATTTTGATCAGTTGAAGAATCTTCATGCATCTCCTTAATTTTATTTCTAAGATCAATATTGTCATTTTCCAAAAAATTATTTTTCTCTTCTAAAACATTAATTTTTGCCTTGGCCTCTTTGGAGATTTTTGAAGACTTTTTCAGTTCAACATATAATTCTTGAAAAGCTTCTTGTAATTCTTCAGAAGAATAAGAGTTAGAGTTACTTACCTCTTCTTCCTCGTTGGCCATGAGGCATAGTGCGGCAGTTTCATCGCCCGAGCTGTCCGAATCCCATGTCACACGCCTTTGGTGTTTGTTCTTATTCTTGTCCTTGGATTTTGGACAATGTGATTTGGTGTGGCCAAGTTTTCCACAATTTTGGCATGAAGAACTTGGTTCTTCCTTCTTTATTTCCTTTTTCATAAACTTATAAAACTTTTTGATCAAGGCATTGGAAATATTATCATCATCGCAATCCGAATCACTTACCTCTTCTCTTTTAGACGATGAGGCTTTGAAGGCAATACCTGGACTTTTCTCATCTCCAAATGAAGGTATAAGAATTGTGCTTTCATAAGTTTTGAGGTTACCTCTTAATCCATCAATTGTGACGTCCGTGATTCCCATCGACTCTTGGATGGCATTGGCTTTGGAGCGCCATTCGGGAGTGAGACTCCGTAGGATTTTTCGAACTAGATCTTTGTTCGAGTATACTTTTCCGAGAGCATGGAGATCGTTGATGATCATTGAGAACCCTTCAAACATATTATCAATGCTTTGCGGCTCCTTCATTCTAAAGAGTTCATATTCATGTGTTAGAAAGTCAACTCTTGATTCTCGGACTTGAGGCGTACCTTCATAAGTGATTTCAAGCTTATCCCACATCTCCTTGGCGGTTGTGCAGCAAGAAATCTTCCGATAGTCATCCGGATTCACCGCACAATATAATAAATTGACGGCCTTTGCGTTATTTTCAACTTTCTTGATGTCCTCGGCAGTATATTCATCTTCCTCCTTTGGAACCGTGGTTTCTCCAACTTTCTTTGTCGGCATTTGTTCACCATTCTTGATGATTTGCCACAGACGAAAGTTATTTGATTGGATGAAGATTCTCATCCGCTCTTTCCAATATTTGTAATTTGTTCCGTCAAATAGTGGAGGCCTATTGGTGGAGTGTCCTTCGCTCATCATTCTTGCGTTCAATATTCAAAAAAATATATCTTTCTCTCAACCGGTTAAGGCTTTCAGAGAGTTAGGCTCTGATACCAATTATTAGGATTTATGCCCGTCACTAGAGGGGGGGTGAATAGTGTGGCACGAGAATATTGATAAATATTGCGGAATTAAAATTGCAGAAGTAAAGTAAATGCAGTAATTAAAAGATTAAGGAAAGGACACACCGAATTTATACTGATTCACCACAACGTGTAGTTAGTCCAGTCCCCGAGAGACTCTCTCGAGTTTCCACTAACTCTGTTAAGCTTACGGGTGCCTAACAAACCGTTACAATTGCTCGTAGATGTACACTCTACAAGACTTCAACTTGCTCGAGGATACCTCACCTCAAGACTTCACCTTGCTCGTGGATACCGCACCACAAGACTTCACACACTAAGATTGAGGGTACTTAGCAAACCCGACAATCAATGAGAAGATATGGTCTTCTCAAACACCTTTCTCTTTTACAACAAGAACTCTCTAAAAAGAGTAGATAAAGAGATACAATATTAGCTCTATGAAAAACTCAAAGTTGTCTCTCAATTGGCTCAACAAAAGCTCTAAAATGATGCACAAATAATATCAATATGTATATGAATAATGAGAGGTGTTGTGTGTATCAAATCAGCTGAAAATGACCTCTATTTATAGGTGGTTGAAGTAGTATGTCCGTTGCTTAATTGGCAGTCAGTTATGCTGATTTTATGCCAAGATAATTGATTATCAGATTTGCATAATCGATTATCAGCATACCGTTACAAAATCGGAAGCTGATTTTGTGCTAGAATAATCGATTATTGAATTTGCATAATCGATTATCTACCTGTCGTTCAAAAACTTTGGCAACGGATACAAGATAATCGATTATGCCCAAGTGTATATTCGATTATCCTACTCTGCGGAAATTTCCAATACATGGAATTTCCCAGAATAATCGATTATCACTTTTGCATAATCGATTATTCACCTATGCTGTCCAGAATTGAAAACTTACTTCAAAAACCATTTTGGTTAAAATGAAAACGTTAAAATCATTTTGTTTGAAGTAATTGAAATATGTTTATGATAAATATGATTTGATAAAAAGATTCTATGCATATTTGTGATGACCTATGTTGAGCCAAAAGACGAGATAACTTAAACGTTGCTCTTACATTGGTTCTACCTAACGACCTACGCTTTGGATCTTCGGTCTTGAACTTTTGAGCTCGTCTTTGGCTTTTCCATGCAATCCATTCATCAATATGCTTCTCGGCATTCAATCTTGATTGTTTGTCATATAATAATGTTGTTTGACACTTGACTTCATTGTTTGTCATTCATCAAAACCTATACCTGAAAATCATGCTAATACAACCAAAGCACACATATCATGGATAGAATGATTTTCTACAAAGAACCCATGCAATTCTTACACCCTAAAGAGTGAATGTTGTAACAGAGTGGTGCAATATGTGGAATTACCATCCCTTAGGCATCCAAGTTCAAAGGGAGCTATAGGGTCCCTAAGCATGGCTTACCTAAGTGGGGGTATAACATAAGAGCTAGGAGTAAGTGTAAAGTGAGGGAGGAACCATAGCAGGAGGTGGTCATACCCAGCCATGGCATAGACTGGCACACCTCTGACCTCTTGCTGAGATTTAAACAAATAAGAGCAGACTCTTATAGAGTCAAACTTAGGTCTAAATTGTGATTAGGACACCAACACACCCAAACTAGGGCTCAACACATATAGGGGAAAGGGAATGGGAAAGCAATCGAGTAAAGTCTCAGAAGAGTCTAGTTCTGGATCACAAATAGCAATTCAAAGTGCTGCTATGACTCAGAACAATACTCACATACAAAGGGAATAGAGGGAAAGGGATTAAAACATAACATAAAGAGGCATAACATACTTGAAGGTAGTGCAAGAGAGGATAAATAAACACGCAAAGAAAGAAGGGGTAGAAATAGAGAAGTTGAACATATAACAAGGATGCTATTTAACATAGAAGAACACACCAGTTGCAAATTCTAGAACAACAGAATAGTAACAACAAACAAACATCCAGGAAAAACAGGAACAAACTCAAGCAGCTCCCACAAGTACTTTCAAACAGCATGAAGTAAAGATGCAGAATGATCTGTAGTAGTGTAGAAAAAATAGAGAGTAGTAATGGTAGTAGTAAAGAATTTTCAATACAGAGAGGTGAATTCTTATTAGATTTGCAGTCAGAATTCGATGATGGAGTGAAGAGAGGAGTAGGTATTTACACTTAAAGTCAGACATGCAAGCAAGGAAATAAATAGTCGAGTATCAATCAGGATCAATCAATTAACAGAGGTTCCTTTAATCAAGGAATTCTAATTTGATCAGTAAAGGACAAGAAATATTTAAGGAAAAGGGATCAAATAAACAACATAATACATAAAAGTTATTTAAGGACAAGTTTTGAAATACATGGCTTGTGCAAATAAGGTAAAAAGACCAATAAACAAACAGTAAATCAAAACATCTAAGATTTTTATATGAATGAATCCAATCCGAAAAAAAGAAGGTTTTACTTAGGTCGAGTCACGGGGAAATAAATCAATCAAGCTATATTCAGAAGAAATTTTGAACTACTTGTAAATATGAAAAACCACTTAGGGGAAAATTCATAGTATATAAGGAGCATACAAACACGTCAAACATGAAAAAAGACTGTACTCTCATTGAAAAGAATCAGTAGGAAAATCTAGTGTTGAAGAGCTTTGGCAAAAGGTCAGAACCATAAGAAAAGATAGAGATGACTTCAAAAATTTAAATCAAACTAGTTCAGAGTTGAGAACATGCAAGTCACATGCAAGTGGTCCGAAAACCCCCAAATCCTAGGGTTTTCATCATTAGTCTAGTGTAGGGATGAAAACGAACAAATCAAGCAAGAGTAATCTTGGAAAAACCCGAAGGAACTTAATCGTTCCATGAAAAACATGTTGAGGAAAAAAACAGTAAAAGAAAAACACAAGGAAACATTAGGAGGAAACATAGTAGAAGAAAACACATAGGAGTTAAAGTAGAAACACACAGGAGTCACATTAGGGCAAATACAGTAAGAACACCATATAAAATCACAGTAGAACAAGTAAAATCAAAGAAACCCTAAATCGGAGAAGTTGAACAGTGTTGAAAGCAAACTTTTGAAAGAGATTTAAGAAATCCTTTGAAATCCTTCAAACAAGCATGGATTTAGAGCGGATCTAGAGAAATATAGGAAAAACTCGAAGGGCTAGGGTTTCAAAAGAACCCTAGAAGTTAGAGAGGCCTGGAAAAAGGGTTTGCTCGAATGAGCCGGAGATGAACTCATAGGACTAGGATATGCCGGATTTGAGCTGATGATGGCCGTAACACTCGAACCGATGGAGATCTGAGCGAAGACCTTCAAGCTCAAACCTTGAATCTTCAAGTACCTGGGGTATTGGGGTACGTGGGGATGAGTATAAGCTACCCAAGGCTTGGGACGCCTTAAACTATGGTAGAACAAGGTGGAAACCAACGGAGTAGGGCTAGGGTTTCGAAGAGAGGTTAGAGAGGATTTAGGAGACGAAGGGATTTTAGGGCGGCTGTTTGTAAAAAGTGAATTAGGGGTAGTTGGGAAATTAAAAAGGAAAGAAAGTATGTGGGTCGTTGATAAAAAATGATCAACACCTAAGATTAAAAGGGGAACCGGGCGAGTTTAATTAAATGGGTAAGCGACGGGTTAAAATAAAAATTGGCTCATTAAGTGGGGCTGGATTGGGGTCAGAATCGAGGCCCAAATTGGGCTATAACTGAAAGCAATTGAGGTCAAAATTGAAATAGCCATTTTTTCCTTTTGAATTTATAAAAATAATAAAAGATGTTAAAAATCAAAGTAAAAGAATCGAATTAGTAAACAATATGTAAGTTTTTTTTTAAAAATATTGAGATTGATTTTGTAATTATAATTGCTATTAAATTAGGAAATGGGCTAAAATTACAATTTCATGCAATTTAGTTTTGAAAATACCAATTGGACACGTAAAATTATATTAAAATCATGTAAATTATGTTTTGATGCAAATGTCAAAATAAAATAAACTGTTCTCCAAAATGGCAAGTTTTTGGGAATAGTTATCGGGCTTAATGGTGTAAAATATGATGAAAATTAGTTTAAAAATCCTTTGAAAATACCCAAATCTTTTGGGGTGCTCATATGTGTATACATATGCTATTTTTATAGTATTTTGAGTATAAAAAATATATAGGGAAAAATTGGGTATCAACCGCTGTCCTTCTTTACCTGAGGAGGATGAAAGAGTTGTCGGGTAAAGACAAAGTGGCCAATTTTGACAAGGAACGGCGATTGTATAAGAACTTTGACCGTGCTCTGATTTCTGAGCTGCCTACATATCCCTATTTTTACCGGAATCAGGTCATATGTAGTTCAGGAACAATTGATGGAATGTGTCGATGGAGATTCAAAAAGAAAGACACGATATATAAGTTTGGAAAGGTATTACGAGAATCACTCTCTCTCTAAATAAAATCCTCTGCCTTCTCTCTAAGAAGAAGAAGGGTGAATATTGAATCCGTCACTATTCATCGGGCACTATTCCGTGAGTTTTCATCACGAAATTAGTCGCTTAACAAGTTCCTTCTCGTGGGATTATCTCCTTTTTGTTTTTATTCCAAATCTCTAATCCAAACGCAATAGATCTTGAATTTAAAGATCAAAATCACTTTTTCAATATGAAAATTCCTTAGGTGATTTGAAATTTGCAGATTGTTCAAGTTTGATCTGTTCGGATAGAGGTTTTCAATCTTCAGCTATAACAGAACGTAAAATTTAGTTCATGGTACTGTAGCATCGCGTTTACTATACAACTTTCACCATCCTCATAGCAGTGTTTTAGCGTGGACATGGAGGATCATTTCTGAAGCAACCACGGATGCGGCGGCCTCTCCCCAACATCTGGCTGTGGGAGAGGTTCATAACGATCTCAACAATGTCCCAAAAGATATCTCAAAGCAATCTTATGCTTCAACATTTCAAGCTAAGCAGTTCAGTCCATAAAAATTGAGCTTTGTCCAGTTATAATCAACCATGGTGAACCTGTCATTCAATTCACTAAGGAAGAGGTTAATAACTCCACTAGGGAAGAAGGATTACATCAGGCAGTTATTATTAAATTTTCCTATGGCAGACCTGATCTATCGGAAGTGCGAAGAATTTTTTCGTCGCAATTTGATATTCAAGGAGATTAAAATATTGGACATTTGGAGTTTCGTCATCTTTTAATCAGGTTTGATCTCTACAATAATTACGCTAATTTTCTTTCAATGTCGACTGGATATCTCAAATCCAAAGGCGATGAGTATTTCTTTAGAACATTGCCACGGTCTTTAGAATTCAATGCGAAAGAGGAAACGTCAATGGAAGTCGTGAGGATTTCCCTTCCAGGTCTGCCACCAAATTTTTTTGCTAAGAAGTCGCTATTGTCTATAGCTTCAGCTATGGGAAACCTCTAGCTGTGGATAAGGTAACTCAAGATAGATCGAGACCTAGCGCGGCAAGAGTTAAGGTGATAGTTGATCTTTTGGATAAACATCCTAAAAAGGTTAAGCTGCAGATTTTTGATAGAGTCTCAAGTAAATCTGTCGAAATTCATCAAGAAATAGTGTTTGACAACCTGCCTAAGTATTGTACTTATTGCAAACATCAAGGTCACGATGACAAGGCTTGTAGAGTTAAAAAAGAAAAAATTGCAGCAGAGGTGATGTCAGAGACAAATTTGGGCAGTGACCTACCTAGTCGCGAGGTTGAACATGTAGACAAATTAAAAGGGGATGCAAGGGATTTTCTAAATGCTAAAAGAGCTGGAATAGGAGCAATGGAGGATGTTGTTTCTCCAATTTTTTCTGCTACAAATGTTGGTATAGTAAAGGATGCTATCAAAAAGACTGCTGAATTGAAGCCTACACAACTTAATGTGAATGGGAGAGATGATGCTGATCAACATGAAGTGGCTAGGAATCCTTATTTTACTGGAGTATTAAATGCACCTCAGGAAGCAGCTCCAATTTATTCTAGGGAGGAGCCTACTGCAGACACTATGTCTTCTAGTGCAAAGGCTGGGCAGCTATTAGTTACTGAGGGTGAGGCAGTAAATCAGATTCCTTCTTCAGTTGTGGTTCCTTCAGAGCATACCAAAATAGAGGATATTCACAAAGGACATAAACAAGGTTACAATGACAATCAGATAGAAAGTGAGGCCAGAAATAAATGTGGTGAAGCAGCACAATACAATGTCACACTTGCAGCATACACGATCTCAAAGCCAAAGGATGATTCTGCCAATTCTTCAAATATCCAAAATACTATCCCATTGTATCTGCCTTCAACTGTAGAGACAGTACATAATAATGCAGTCTTGAAGGAGAACTTTGGTCGATCAGCAATACAACATGATTTGGTAAATGCTGTTTCAAAACAGAATGTTGAACCTAAGAATTCTCAACCTGATGTGGTTGTCAAAGGAAACAAAGAGCAACATAAAATGCTGAAGACTGCTGTGATTACTAATGTCTCAGAAGTGTCACAGGCAGCAGCACCAGATCACACTGAATTGCCATTGCAACCAAGAGAGAAGGCATCAGTTTCTAATAACACTAATGTTTCCATCAAATCTGGACAGAAACATTCTGCTCAAGATGCACCTGAGAATGTGGATGCTGTTTTTCAACAAAAAACAACACCGTCAGATAAGGACATCGAGCAGAATCCAATTCCATAACAAAACAGGAATAAGAGTCAGCAGATAACAACAGAAGAGGAAGAAGCCAATACAACATGTTTATCTTCAAAGATGGCTTCACTGAGGTCTAACAGAAATGATACTGCACTTGCAAACTTCAGTAAAGCTGATGAAAAAGAAGCTGGAGGTGTCATTCAAAAGGTCCAAAGCTATACTCCCATTTCTATATCTGGTATATATGCCGAGGGAGGTGTAAACGACAATGGAGAATTCTTATGTCTCAATGGAAAGAACAAACAGGAAATTCGAGATAACATGAGAGATATGGTAATTAAATCGAAACTATGGGATCAATGTTATTCTGATGAAGACGAGAGCTGGGATGAAGGCTATGCTGGTTGGTCATCTGATCAGGAAGGCCAACAAGATGATTGCAACAGCACAGGAGGGGACAGTGAGGCTACGACCAAGCCAAAAGTTCAAAGGTTTCTGCAAACACGAATGGGAATGTAAAACAGTCATGTACAGCAAGCAATTTGAACCATAACGCGCCAGTTTTCATTCAAAAATATGATGCAACACCAGGCACATCGAAGGTAACAACAACAGAGATCGACCAAATAAAAACAACACAAAAAGCATCATATTCTCGGGAGAATCATCAACTGCTGGAAACAAAACAACATCTCCAAATTGTGGACAAAATCAGAAGATAGTTTTACACAACCGGCAGCCACAAATGAACTGTACTCCTACGAATAACAAATTAATAGCATCTTCACAAGTCGCACAGTACAAACAAATACCTCTGACTTTGCTAATATCCTTAGACAAAATCCAGAATGATATGGAAGGAAAACACACATATGAAGAAGGAGAGGAAGAGGATATTTAACGCAATGCCGGAAGAATGCTGCAAGAATGCTGCAAGAATGGGGGATTTGTCACCGAAGCACAGTAAAACAAGCAAAAGGAGTCATCAAAGGGATAGAAAATGGGACGGCAGGATGGAAGAAGACGCAAACAAAAGGAAGCTTCCAATGCGAATTGCAAAACAAAAGCAGATTACTCAAAATACCTTTAGAAAGCCCAGTAATACAAAGAACAAAGCATGAACAATGAAGATCTTTCCGATTTAATCACAAAGTTGGAGAAAGGACAGCACATTACTCGCTTCCTCATTTTTCATTTCGTTATTTTAATATCCTTATCTGTAATATCACCAAAGAGTTGTGTTAAGAACTCTGTGGTGATCAAGTTATACTTCGGACATTCAAGTTAATATGTTGTAATTTTAATTTTTTATTATTAATAAAAATCTAACGCTAGGCTTTGCCTAGTGTTTGCATAAAAAAAAGTTTGGAAAGGTGTTTGGAATCAGACAGGTTGCGGAGAACTGAGGTGGGATCGCTCCTATTGAGACAATCGTTTGTTAGCCGGTGTACCTGTAAATGAGCAACACAGTGGATGCTGTGCATAATTTAAGCATGATGCAAGTTCCCCTTTGGACCATGAAAGTTGCCTTTGGACGGTTAGGATGACGTCCTCAGATTATGATGTCCGGGGCCATGAAGAGCATAAAGTAAGGATTTGCAGACCATGAAATGACGTTCTCGAGCTATGCAGATGGTGCCTCCAAACTATAACGCCTTTGAATAGGTTGGCGATCTTTCATCCCATGAGAAGGTGGCAATCTTTCGGCCAAATGAATGCAAGGATGGCGATCTTTTAGCCAGAGGGAGAATTTAAATCGCAAGTGGCGCTATTTCAGCCATTCAAAGAATGAAAGTGGTGATATTTCAGCCATGTACGAGACAATGCTTAGTTTCAAAACCAGATAGGTAGACTTATGCAGGATGGAGGTAGTGCTTAACCTCGCAAGTCATAAGATAGCCTTATGCAATGCGAATGGAGACAGAACTTAGTCCCGAAAGGGAGATAAGTAGCCTTACGCGGAATGGAGGTAGATCTTATTATCGGAAGGCAGAAAAGAGCCTTATGCAATGCGGATGAAGACATATCTTAGTCTCCAAAGAAATATAAGTAGCCTTATGCAGGATGGAGGTAGAGCTTAACCTTGGAAGGCAGAAGATAGCCTTATGCAATGCAGATTAAGACAGAGCTTAGTCTCGAAAGGCAGATAAGTAGCCTTATGCACGATGGAGATAGTGCTTAGTCTCGAAAGGCAGATAAGTAGATGTATGCATGATGGAGGTAGTGCTTAACCTCAGAAGGCAAAAAATAGCCTTATGCAATGAAGATGGAGACAGAGCTTAGTCTCAAAAGCGGATAGGTAGCCCTATGAAAAAATGTAGATGATGTAAGGAGTGAATAGTAATGAAATTTTCTTAGCTAACAGCTGATTGTGATATTGTGGCTGCTGGGGATGTTAGGTATAGATAGTAACTTTAAGAGTGCGCGATTGCTCCTCACTCTTGCACAGCACGAGTGTGTGAATGTATTCAACAACTTGCCACCTGGAGTGCCTGCATTCAAAGAAAAATCCTAAGTTTTATAGAGTGAAAAGTTTATTCGTATCCCCTAGCCCTTGACGTCACTCATCTTTGGGGGTAGCGTTGCTAAAGAACAGCAATGCGAATGATATTTATGCATGATTTAGTATAATGTAAGTAAAAATTTGAAAAAACAGTTTTATTTTGGAAGAACCAACAATTGCAACGTGGTTCAAAGACACGGAAACCTCGTTTGTTCAAGAATTTTGAGGGCCCTCTTCAAAATTCTGCCCCAGTTTACTTGGCTAGCGCTGCTGACGGCTGTGCTAACTAAATGAAGGCGGATCGGCTATGAAATTTTGAGGGTCCTCCTCAAAATTCTGCCCTAGTTTACTAGGTCGGCACTGATGAAGAGACTGATAAATTGACTTCGAAATTTTGAGAACCCTCCTCAAAATTCTGCCCCAGTTCCAATATCGGGGGGGAAATGGAATTTTTATTAAAATGTGACCGAACCCATAGGGCTGCCTACGTATCCCCTCTGAAACGGGAATCAGGTCAGGCATAGTTCAAATTACATCATGAAAGAAAAGAATATGATCAAATATAGTATCGTTTTATACATCTGAGTTGATTGGCTTCGGCCAGACTTCTCCGTCCCTTTTTGCGAGAATGAGGGCTCCTCCGGTTAGAGCCCGGTGAACCATGTAAAGACCCTACCAATTGTGAGAGAATTTCTCTTTGGCTTCATCTTGATTCGGAAATATTTTCCTCAATACCAGCTGTCCTGGTGTGAACTTCCTTAGCTTAAATCTCTTGTTGAAAGCTCTGGACATTCTGTTCTAATATAACTGAGCGTGACAGACCGCATTCATTATCTTCCCATCTATAAGGGCTAACTGTTCGTAGAGACTTTTTATCCACTCCGTATCCTCTAACTCTACTTCCTGTATGATCCTCAAGGAGGGAATTTCTACTTTACCGGGAATGACCGCCTCTATACCATAAACCAGCATGTAAGGTGTAGCCCCAGTTGATGTGCGAACCGTGGTATGATAACCCAACAAGGAGAATGATAATTTCTCGTGCCACTACTTGTGTCTTTCAACCATCTTTCTTAGTATCTTCTTGATATTCTTATTGGCTGCTTCCACAGTCCCATTCATCTACGGTCTGTAAGCCGTAGAGTTCTTGTGTTTGATCTTGAATGTTTCACACATTGCTTTCAGTAGGTCACTATTGAGATTAGAACCATTGTTAGTGATGATTGATTCCGGAATTCTGAACCAACAAATAATACGATCGCAGACGAAATCTGTTGCAACTTTCTTGGTTACGGCTTTGTATGATGCTGCTTCAACCCATTTGGTAAAGTAATCAATTGCCACCAAGATAAGCCTCTGCCCATTTGACGCGGCTGGTTCGATTAGTCCAATAACATTCATTCCCCAAGCAGTGAATGGCCATGGTGAGCTTGTTGCAGTAAGCTCGTTCGGAGGCTCTTTTATCATATCTGCATGTATCTGATAACAGTGGCACCTCCAGACATACTGGATGCAGTCTGTTTCCATAGTCATCCAAAAATACCCTGCTTGGAGTATCTTCTTTGCCAAAATGAAACCGTTTATATGCAGACCGCATGTCCCTGCGTGCACTTCTTCCAATAGTTTAGTTGCCTCTCTCGCCTCGATACATCTTAATAATTCCATACCGGAAGTCCTTCTATAAAA
The DNA here is from genome assembly GCA_034376525.1 of Nicotiana benthamiana. NCBI lineage: Eukaryota > Viridiplantae > Streptophyta > Magnoliopsida > Solanales > Solanaceae > Nicotiana > Nicotiana benthamiana. The sequence continues at coordinate 80,869,206 of CM067336.1, forward strand.
GATTCCTCCGCTTTGAAAAAAGTTGTTGGATAATCTCCGGAGCGTGCATTCTGAGTAGCATTGGCAAGTTTTGGGTATTCTCATGTCGTTAACCATTCTCTGATATCATTGAACCAAGGCTTCCCGTCAGCTTCTTCCTTGACGTGAGCACAATAAGCTGGTTGGTTGTGAATCATGACCTGGATAGGATTAATAAAATTTGTGTCTGGATGTTGGATCATGGACGATATTCTGGCTAGGGCGTCATCGAACTCATTTTGTATTCTGGGAATGTGCTGGAACTATCTCTTTATAAATCTCTTCCTCAACTCCTGTATATGATGTAGATAAGGGAGTATCTTGGAGTTCTTGGGCCCATTCTTCTCAAACCTGATGTATGAGTAGGTCCATGTCTCCGATCACTAATTGTTGCTGAATGTTCGCGTCAATTGCCAGTTTGAGCCCTAAGATGCAGGTTTTGTATTCGGCCATGTTGTTGGTGCACAGCAATCTGAGCTTGGCGGATACTGCGTAATGCTAACAATTTTCTGATACCAAGACTGCTCCTATGCCGACTCCTTTAAAATTTGCCACTCTGTTGAAGAACATTCTCCAACCATCATAGGATTCTACATTGTATTCTCCTACGAACGATACCTCTTCGTTAGGAAAATACTTCTTCAGAGGTTCGTATTCTCCTCCTACAGGATTCTCGGCGAGGTGATCTGCCAAAGCTTGTCCTCTTACTACCTTCTAGGTAACATAAAGAATGTCAAACTCTCTTAACAGTATTTGCCATTTGGTGACTTTGCCGGTAGGCATGCGCTTCTGAAAGATATATTTCAATGGGTCCATCCCAGATATGAGATAAGTGGTGTAAGAATAGAAATAGTGCCTCAATTTCTGAGCTACCTAGGTTAGAGGACAACAAGTGCGTTCTAATAAGGAATACCGAGCCTCATACGGGGAGAACTTCTTGGTGAGGTAGTAGATGGCTTGCTCCTTTCTTCCCGTTTCATCATGTTGTTCCAAAACACAACCAACTGAACTATCAAATACTACAAGATAAAGCAATGGAGGTCACCCTGTCTCGAGTGGTACCAAGCTTGGCGGCGGTGACAAGTATTCCTTGATTCTGTCGAAAGCCTTTTGACAATACACAGTCCAATTAGTGGCGGAATCCTTCTTTAGCATCTTGAAGATGGGTTCAGAAACGACAGTGGACTGGGCTATGAACCGGCTGATATAGTTGAGTCTTCCCAGAAAACTCATTTCATCCTTCTTGCTCTTTGGTGGTGGAAACTCTTGAATGGCTTTGACCTTTGACAGGTCCAATTTTATTCCTCGGCAACTCACAATGAAACCCAATAACTTTCTGGAAAGGACCCCGAATGCACCCTTGGCTGGACTCAGTTTCAAGTTGTATCTCCTCAATCTGTTGAAGTACTTCCTCAAGTCTTCCGTGTGATTTGAAGGTTTCTTGGATTTGATGATGACGTCATCCACATACACCTCGATTTCTTTATGTATCATGGCATGAAATATAGTGGTCATGGCCCTCATGTTGGTAGCACCGGCATTCTATAAACCAAATGGAATCATTCTGTAACAGTACATTCCCCACGGCGTGATGAATGCCGTTTTCTCCGCATCTTCTTCATCCATCCATATTCGGCGATATCCAGCAAAACAATCGATGAATGACTGCAGCTCATGTTTGGAGCAGTTGTCAATCAATATGTGTATATTTTGCAAAGGGAAGTTGTCCTTAGGACTGCCCCGGTTGAGATCCCGGTAGTCGACACACATTCTAAATTTTCTGTCATTTTTTTTTACTGGCACGATGTTGGCTAGCCATGTTGGATACTCTACCACTCTGAGCACCCTGGCTTTGACTTGCTTGGTAACCTCTTCTTTGATTTTCGGACTCATGCCTGACTTGAATTTTCTGAGCTACTGTTTTACTTGCGGGCATGCCGAATCTGACGACAACTTGTGAGCCACAATGGATGTGTTGAGACCGTTCATGTCATCATAGGATCATGCAAAGATGTCCTCATACTCTTTTAAGAACTATGCTTACTCTTTCTTTTCTGGTGGTGACAAATGTATGCTGATACATGTTTCCTTGACATTTTTTGCGTCTCCTAGATTAACAACCTCAGTTTCATCCAAGTTAGACTTAGTTCTTTTCTCAAAATTCTTGACCTCTCTGACAACCTCTTCTGAATCTATGTCTGTTTGTTGCATTGCCTTGTTGCAAGTCACAGTCGCTGGTTCATCATCAAGATATGTAATAGTAATGATGTGTAAAATAAAGTAAATAGTAGAGAAAATTAATAAGAGTGAGATATAAAGATAAACTTGGAAAATTCTTTTGATCAAATTCATAATTATTAAAAACATCATAGCTCTTTTCAAAAGCAAAGACAATGCGGGAAATTAAAATAAACTGAAAGTAAAAATGCGATGCGTAGTGCGTCGTTTAGCCTTGCTACGCCGAAGCTCTCCAGGCACTGGTAGTCCTGACTGACCAATTGGTGAGGTGTTCTCCTTGGTTCACAGCTTGAATGGAAGGACCTTCCTCCCCTTCATCCTCGAAGATAACACGACAATCCATATCATCCTCCAGCAACAGGTTCCTCATTGTTGCCACTGTCTCATCTTCCTCTGATCCGTATATGACATTAGCTGGCTAAAAGGTCTGCTATAGATGGGGCATGGGATGTTCCAGCGGATAGTTGGGACTGCACCACGGTGGTGACCAATGATTGAACTCCTCCCAGGTGAACTCGTATCCTAGGCCGAATGTGGTTCCATGCTTCTTCAACATGATAGATTTGGTGATGCCCTAGAGATTTTTGCCAAGTCCTTTCCGGACTCATACCCGCTCAAATTCAGAATGCTCTAAATTTTTTTATCTCACCACTTGTCTTTGTCTATGGCATTGACTCGGTCAATGTTATGGTATGTTTCTCCACCTATTCTCCTTCTACCTTCGATCATCGGGATGGTTTGGAGACGGTATATAGGGTTTCTATCATCTCTATGAATGATCACTTCCTGATGATTCCAATCAAACTTCACTGCTTGCTGTATGGTTGACGCCACAACCATAGCCGCGTGGATCCAGGGTCGTCCCAGAAACAAATTGTAGGGTGATGGCACATCTATGACTTAAAAGTCAATATCAAACCAGGTGGGTCCCATCTGTAGGCACAGGCTAATTTCTCCGATGGTGGATCGTTGAGATCCATCAAAAGCTTTGACGCTGATGGCTTTGTCTTAGATCTGATGCAGTCCTTTTCCCAATGTTCTGAGAGTTATTAACGGACAGATGTTAAGGCTGGATCCCCCGTCGAGTAAGATCCAGTGATAAAATAGTCCTCGTATTGCACAGTGATGTGCAATGCCTTGTTGTGACTAAGCCCTTCTAGTGGTAACTCATCCTCGTGGAAGGTGATCTTCTGGCTTTCCAACACATGCCCCACCATATTTGCCATTTTGTCTCCTGTTATGTTGATGGGAACATAAGCTTCACTCAGTACTTTCATTAAGGCATTTTTATGTGCCTCAGAGCTTTGCAGAAGAGCCAGAATAGAAATTTGTGCAAGTGTTTTGTTCAGTTGCTCAACGACTGAGTATTCTTTGGCCTATGTCTTCCTACAAAGCTCATCGAGCCAGTTTCAATAGTTCGTCCAGAGGCTTGCTTGCTAGACTCAACCAAATGTTCTAGGGTGTATACCCTCCCTGTCCTAGTCATGCCCTGCGCGGCGATCGCCTCTCTAGTATGTGTTTTTACTTTCCTTCTAGCCTCAGCTGTGTAATCCCAAGGTATGATGTTTGACTTGAACGGGGTCACGTTCTTCATGGAAACTGAAAAAGGCATTCTGGGAGGTAGCATAGTGACTTCAAATGGCGCAGGTGCCTTTAGAATCCCCAAACACAACCTCAATCACTTTTGGCATCTTTGCAGGAGGTGCTTCAATCTCGAGTGGTATAGACACATTAACCACATCGCCCTTAGAGGGTTTGATCTGAACAACAATGGGATTGAGGGTAACTGCTGGCTTCTTCGGCTCATCTCTTTCAGCTATCAAACGGATTGACCCTTTGGGGTTCCAATCATATTCAATCTCGATCATATGGATGCGCCCAACCTTCTGGTCAGCAGAGGGTTATGGGGGACATTAGGAGCGGGCTCCTTTTCTATAATGACCTTGTTATCAATCAGCTTATGAATCTTATCTTTCAACGAGCGACACTTGTTGATGGTATGGCCTTTCATCCCAGAATGGTATGCGCAGGTCTTGTTTGGGTTGATCCATTGAGAGGGATTTTCTGGAGTTACAGCTTAGATAGGGGTAACGTAATCGGCTGCTTTTATTTTTTCATATAGTTGGTCGATTGGTTCGGCAATGGCGGTATGTTGTCTAGGTGGTTTATGGTCGAAATTTGATCTGGGCAGAGGAAAGTTCTGGCGGGTAGGTGGTGACAGGTAATGAGAAGGTTGGGAGTTTTATGCTTGATATAAGGTGCGGGTTGGGAATATCTTGGTGAAATGGGTTGATATGTAGGCGGTGGAGGTGATTGGTAGGCAGATGGTGGTATTTGGCATGTAGGTGAGGGTGCTTTGTAATTTATGGTAGGTTGATATATGAGTGGAGTTGAGGGATAGGTTTGGTACTTCATAGAGGAATTGTTCCTTTGCGCAACCATTACGGAATTTACGTCATTTTTCTTTAACGAGCCACCAGATTGTAAAGCCTTGTTGGTAGCTTGCAATGCCTCAAGGTTAGTGACCATACAATTTTTGATGCCTTCTTCGGTCCTTTCTCCAAACTTGATGATGTCGGAGAACTTTACCCATATTAGCATCATCCTTTCATAGTACTGCGGATCCTGAGCATTGACGAAGAACCTATTCATATGTTCTTCCTCCAAGGCTGGCCTGACATTAGCAGCTTCCGACCTCCATCAAGTAGCATACTCGCGAAAGGTCTTTGTGGGCTTCTTCTTTAGATTCTGGATATAGAACACATCTGATGCGTTCTCAGTGTTGAACCTAAATCAGTCCATAAAGTCAGATGCCATGTTCACCAAATTTGCCCATTTCTTTGCATCTTGGCTGATATACCACGATAAAGAGTCGCCATTGAGACTCCATATGAAAAACTTCATGCGGATTTTCTCGTCCCTTGAGACTCCCACCAACTTATACAATACATTCTCAAGTGGACCGTAGGATCACCTGTACCGTCGAACATCTCAAATTTGGGAGGTTTGTACCCCTCCGGGAGCTCAAACTCTGGCTGAACACAAAGATCTTCATAGTTCAACCCTTCAACACCCTTGCTACCTTCAAAACCTTGGACCCGGCTAGTCAACTTCTTGAGCTCAGCGGCCAATTTTTGAAAGAGGGAGCCCTTGCCATCTGATTTGGGTGCACGTGTGGCTGGCTAAGAGTAGTGGGATACGGTGTCCACAAAGATAGCAGTGTTATGGTCTTTTGTGGTGTTTTCTGGTTCAGGAATGAGCAGTGGAGTGCTATTGCTTGTGTTGGAGGCTTGGGCATGAGTGGGCTGTATTGGTGGTTGCGGGGTATTTTGTGGAGGTGCAGGGTTCTGGGTATTAATATAAGGGCGGCAAGAGTGATTGTTAGGCTTGCCAGGTTCCAAACTTTGTCCAGTTCCTCTCTAAATCTTAGCAAAGTTTGCTCAATATAAGCAGCAGTCTCCTTGGTAGTTGCAACTTCCTGAGAAGTTTCCTCAAGTTCCTTTATAGCGCTTGCATCTCCCATTTTGCCTTTGTTCCTGTTTCTAGTAGGACTTGGAGGAGGAGGAGGTGGAGGCCCCTTAGATCTTGTTGAGTATGCTGATGGTGCCAAAATGCACGAACTAGCCTTTTGTGAGGGGAATAAAAATAAAAAAAACAAAAATGTAAAGAGCTAGTGCGGATTCTGAGAAATAAAATTGCGGTATTTAAACACGTTGTGCAATAGTATAAGTCGTTTCCTAATTTGGGTGCCTAGTTGTGCTCGAGGTAGGCCTAGCGACAAAGTAAATTTGGAGAACTAATAACGCTAAATGCCTCATTTTATTGATAAAACAAGACGAGTCTTAAAATAACTGAATGATAAAAGATATCACTAATGGCCAGTTGCTTTATTACATTATGAAAGCGAAAAATAGAGGATCCTAACTACTGGGTCCTAAAAGGACCTTCCCCAGATTCGGTACTCTTGCCTCCCTCGTAGAGCTGCATCAACTCGCGTAGTCCTAACAGCAGATAGGCTCGAGCCAGATGTCCGCCTGCACTTCCTTCGGCATTCTGACAATCTTCTATTCTTTTCAAGAACTTTCCTTCCAACTCCACTAGACTTCATTCCAGATACCCCATCCAGTTATTGGCATTGACAGCCATATCCTTCTACTTGTTGATTAGCTTCTCATGGGCTTCCTATATTTCCTGATGTTCATTCTCACATTCTCACATCCTCTTGCGCAGCTGATTGAAATTGAGCTGTGCTTCAGTTTTCTCATCAATAATCCTATGACCATGGACAAATCCTAGACAACCCAAACCAATGTGATCATCTTCCAACCAACCCGTGTAGTGCGGCACACACCCAGCATGATAGCTATCGGGTTCAATAGACTCCTTCCCTAAGACGAGCTTGCACTGCCACATATGCTGAGTGTGACACCTGTGCGGGCTATCATCATCTTGAAATTCAGACCGGAAATGACTCATTTTCTCTATCTTGGGTATGATTTGCTTTCTTCCGGCTTGTCTCATGCCTCAGAGGGGGACATAAGGATGAGTTCTCCTCAGACCGATGAGCACGAGAAATGGCGCATCGCAAGAACGGACAATGAACTCCCCTGTTGGGAACCACTCGAACATCCACTGAACTTGCTCTTCTTTTAGATTTTCAAACAACTCTACCCATCCACTGGCGTCCTCTTGCTGAGCGAACATTTTAGGCATGAAGTTCATTCGCTTTGGGTGGTGGAAAGAGATATGGTCATCCCAATCCATGTGTATGATTTCCTGTCTGTAGTCGCCTTTCTAGGTGTTCTATGAGTCAAAGATGAAGTAGCATATTACAACCTTCGAAGTGCGGAGCCCCTTGTTGACATTTTCCCAAGGCTCGATACATCTCGACAATGATCATGGGCACTATGCTGAAAGTCTGCCCATCAATACCCTCCATTAAGGTTTTGGTCACCATGGCTACTCCGGTGTGAATCCTAGCCTTCTTCATGGGAAAGATTATCATACCCAAGAAGCAAAACATGAACACAAAGAACCTCCTATGTAGGTGCCGCAAAGAGGTGAGGACGAACTCATCAGTGTAGGTGTGATAAGACTTGATATGGCCATACCTCTCGTATAAGAAATCAAATGGTATGTAAGAGTCATTCAGGCAAGCTAGGTCGAGATTTTTCTTGAGTCCTATCATCTTAATGAAGCCTCTACTTTTTGCGGTTTTTCGGCATAAGCAGACCCGGATTCTCCCAAGGGATACTAGCTAAACCCCCATATTTCTTCTAGCAAAGGAGTCATTTCCAAATCCCCGAAGTGAAACACTGATCGATCACTATCCCAGAACAAAGTGGAAGCCTCTATGATTTTGTTGTTATGATGTATTTCCAGAAGCTAGGGAAAATTTCCTAAGTACTTGCCGACGAGGGTTTGATCGTTGGCATGATTATTTTCCCACCAGCTCAGCACCCTTGGGTGAATGTTGGATACCATACTGAATCTGGGGACTTCATGCCTCATTTTCTGCAAAAGAAAATGTTAGGCCCTTAATCCCACCAGACTCAACTATTTAATTCAATAATTATAAAAGGTATTTAGTTCTCCAAATAAATGCACATAACATGGAGGTGTACGTTTGGGTTTCGAGGAAAGCCGATGGACTTTGGTTTAGGCTATCTTAAGGAGTCATTATGCGGACAACATAAATGATTCGGCTAGGGTTGACCATGATGCATGAACAGTTTAATGGAATAAGGTTTCTACTTTTGAAGTGCTAGACAATGCACCCTTGAGCGGATAACTCAAGAGGGAAAGGCGCGGAACCGTCGACTACACCGTTGATCGACTGGTTTTACCGCAAATATGACTTTGCCACATTTAGGGATTATAATATCGGAAGGGCACAACCACTCATTATAAGCGTTGCTATAGGATTTGTTTTGGCACGAGTGGAATATGATGTTGAGGAATGTAGTTACAATAATGAAGAAAATTGCATCTATTTTCACGTTCATAAAGATTATAATAAATGCTCGAATAGTACAACAAAATTGAAATAATAAGGCAGTAAAAGAAGAAATTAAAGGAAAGAAAAAACATGAAGAGCCAAGATAGCATTCTTGATGAAACAATTAAAGACATAAAGTAAATGCAATTAAGGAAGAAATAAAGTAACAAAAGCATGTAATGGTAAAAGCCTTAAAGGAATCCTCAGCAGATTTGCCATACTGTCGACGCCCCCTTTTTTCTAAGGCGAAAAGCGGGTTCCAACATTATGGGTGAAAGGAATCTTTTATCCCCTTTCGGGGAATTTGGGTTATGAATTTTGGAGAGTCACAGCCTAATGATTAAAGTGCATTAAGACATTTTTAAAGAAAAGAACAGGATTTTGAAAGAAAACCAGAGTTCGGGTAAGGGCTTGAGATTATCTCGAGGGGAAATTTTTAGGCACCCCTCACGATCCATTAGCGTAGTTCCCGGCCGTGCTTAATTGTGACTTTAAGAATAGTAGGAATAAACAAGTAAAGTTTGTACGTTAGAAGTATAAACAAGTTGAAAATTTTGAAAGAAAACATAAATGATTTTGAAAAGAAGAAGCTTAGTTGAAGTAAAACATTCATCTAGGACAAAACATCAATAAATAAAGAAGGAGAAAGGGGTCCTAGAGTTAAATATAATATGGATCACTTTGGTGCAATACCCATCAATCATTCTCACATGAGATACTAGCGCACCACTCATCATATCCATATTCTACCCTTTCATCCCCGTTAAGGTATTTAAAAGCGAGCAGTCTCGTTTTACTTATTACGTGCTAGTACTTGTCCCAACCTATCAGTCCTAGGGTATTAGGAATTCTAATCCTAAAAGAGGAAGAAAGGGATGAGGGCTTTGCATGGAGTTTCAAAGGATAAAAGTCTAATTCTTCATTTAAAACAGATACCAAGTAGGGGAAAGACAAGAATACAAACCAAGGCTCAAAGAGACCACTATAAACAGACAACATATAGTTTAGCATGTTTTGCATATACATGTTTGGTACCAAATAAAAATAAAGCGGCGGACGGATCAGTTTAATACATAGAATTAGATAAAAGGTATACATTAGGAAACTAGGATCTAGTTGTTAGGATCTGGAGTATTTTACCTGATTATTAATTAAGGACTAACACGGACAAGTTTTGAAAGAAGTAGAAGTTTGCAGAAGTTCAGAAAGGTTTTGGAAAATCGCTGGAACTGTTTAAAGAAATGTACAACAGAGTTTCAGAAGTAAAGTGTTTATAAAAGGATGCGAGAGTTTGAAAATTGTTTTGAAAGTAACTTCAAGGATAGAAAATTTAGACAGATAAAATATGATTTTAAGAACGCATGTTTGTTAGGTTGCAGACAGGTTTGGACGAATCCATTGAAAAACATTGAAATAGTTGCCAGATTACATGCTTATAGCTTAAGCGAACTTGAGATCCTATAGGCAAGATATCTAGTTCGATTTTTATTTAGTCATTGCTATCCTAAACGTATAAGGCATGCAACAGTTGTACTACCCAATTGTTTGCCTATCTTTTATGCAATTCAACACGCATGATTTCTATATGATAGAGTGTAGAACGCAAAGCCTATAGACATGATCTCTAGGTAATTTAAAGTTTTAAACCTTATAGGCGTGATGTCAAAGTAATAAGAATCCTATTGCAGTGATATCTAGGCGATCCACGGTATTAAATCCTATAGTCATGATTTCTAGGTGATTTAAAGCATTAAAACCTTATAGGCATGATTTCTAGGTTATTTAACGTGTTAAAATCTTATAGGCATGATTTCTACCTTCTAACGTGCAAACAACTAAAAAGACCTCCCATACCCTTTACTACTATACACCCTAAGTTTTTATTACAAAGTTATTATTACATAGCCAAAACTAAAATAAAATACATCAGAGCCCACAGCTAGATCCAAACCGCCTATTGCAATCTTGATATCCAATACATGTGTTTTACCAAATCCGGGTTCAAGATTCCAAGGCCTTCTCTTAGAATGTTTCAAAGTTCCTAAGGGCTTCAAGAGCCCAAGCAATGTTTACACTCAAAAGAGCGAATGTTGTAATAGAGTGGTGCAATGTGTGGAATTACCAGCCCTTAGGCATTCATGTTCAGAGGGAGCTCTAGGGTCCCTAAGCATGGCATACCTAAGGGGGGGTAGAACATAAGATCTATGAGTAAGTGCAAAGTGAGGGAGGAACCTTACCACGAGGTGGTCATACCCAGCCATGGCATAGACTGTCACAACCCTGACCTCTTGCTCAGATTAAAACAAATAAGAGCAGACTTTTATAGAGTGAAACTTAGGTTTGAATGGTGATTAGGACACAACCAGTCCCAAATTATAGCTCAGCACGTAGAGGGGAAGGGGAATGGGAAAGCAATCCAGTAAAGACTCAGAAGAGTCTAGTTCTGGATCACAGACAGCAATTCAAAGTGTTGCTATGACTCAGGATAATACTCACATACAAAGGGAATAGACGCAAAGGGATTAAAATATAACATAAAGAGGCATAGCATACTTGATGGTAATTACATAGTGCAGGAAAGCATAAATAAACACACAAAGAAAGAAGGGGTAGAAGCAAAGAAGTTGAACATATAACAAGGATGCTATTTAACATGGAAGAACATACCAGTTGCAAATTCTAGAACAGCAGAATAGTAACAACAAATAAACAACCAAGAACAATAGGAACAAACTCAAGCAGCTCCCACAAGTACTTTCAAACAGCAGGAAGTAAAGATGCAGAATGCTCAGTAGTAGTGTAGAAAAAATAGAGAGTAGTAATGGTAGTAGTAAAGAATTTTCAAGACAGAAAGGTGAATTCTGATTTGATTTGCAGTCAGAATTTAATGATGGACTGAAGAGAGGATCATGTATTTATACTTGAAGTCAGACATGCAAGCAAGGAACGAAAATAGTCGAGGATCAATCAAAATTATTCAATTAATAGAGGTTCCTTTAATCATGGAATTCCAATTTGATCAGCAAAGGAAATGAAATATGTAAGGAAAGGGGATCAAATAAACAACATTGTGCATAGTATACAAATAAGGGTAAATACATAAAAGTTATTTAAGGGCAAGTTTTGAAATACATGGCTTGTGCAAATAAGGTAAGAACACCAATTAACAAACAGTAAATCAAAAGGTCTGAGATTTTTATACGAATGAATCCAGTCCGAAAAAAAAAAGGTTTTACTTAGATAGAGTCACGGGTAAAAAATTTAGTCAAGTATGTTCAGAAGAAATTTTGAACTAATTGTAAATTTAAAAAACACTTAGGGAAAAATCCATAGTATATAAAGAGCATACGAACACGTAAAACATGAAAAAAGACTATACTGTCATTATAAAGAATTAGTAGGAAAATCTAGTGTAGAAGAGCTTTGGCAAAAGGTCAGAACCATAAGAAAATATAGAGATGACTTCAGAAATTTAAATCAAACTAGTTCAGAGGTGAGAATAAGCAAGTCACACGCAGGTGGTCATAAAACCCCCAAATCCTAGGGTTTTCGTCATTAGTCCAGTGTAGGGACGAAAACGAACAATTCAAGAAAGAGTAATCTCAGAAAAACCCGAGGGAACTTAATTGTTCCGTGAAAAACATGTTGAGGGAAAACACAGTAAAAGAAAAACACAAGGAAACATTAGGAGGAAACATAGTAGAAGAAAATACATATGAGTCAAAGTAGAAACACACAGGAGTAACAGTAGGACAAATACAGTAAGAACACCACATAAAATCATAGTAGAACAAGTAAAATCAAAGAAACCCTAAATCGGAGAAGATGAACAGTTTTGAAAGCAAACTTTTGAAAGATATTTAGAAATCCTTAAAACAAGCATGGATTAAGAGCGGATCTAGAGAAATATAGGAAAACCCCTAAGTGCTAGGGTTTCAGAAGAACCCTAAAAGTGAGAGAGGCCTGGAAAAAAGATTTGCTCCGAGTCGAATGAGTCGGAGAAGAACTTATAGGACTAGGATATGCCGGAGTTGAGCCGGAGATGGCTGTAACACTCGAATCAGCGGAGATTTGAGCGAAGACCTTCAAGATCGAACAGGGGTATGGGGGTACGTGGGAATGAGTATAGGCTTCCTAGGGCTTGGGACGCCATTGACTCCGCTGGAACAAGGTGGAAACCAACGGAGTAGAGCAAAAATTTTGGTGAGAGGTTAGAAAGGATTTAGGAGATGAATGGATTTTAGGGCAGCTCTTTGTAAAAAGTGAATTAGGGTTAGGGGTAGTTGGGAAATTAAAAAGGAAAGAAATGTTGTGGGTCATTTATCAAAAATGATCAACAGCCAAGATTAAAAGGGGAACCGGGCGGGTTTAATTAAATGGGTAAGGGATGGGTAAAAATGAAAAATTGGGTCATTTAATTGGGGCTAGTTTGGGGTCAGAATTGGGGTCCAAATTCGGTTATAATTGAAAGCAATGGAGGTAAAAATTGAAATAGCCATTTTTTCCTTTTGAATTTATAATAATAGTAAAAGATGTTAAAAATAAAATTAAAAGCAATGGGTTAGTAAAAATATGTATGTATTAATTTAAAAATATTAGGATTGATTTTGTAATTAAAATTGCTATTAAATTCGGAAATGGGCTAAAATTGCAATTTCATGCAATTTAGTTTTTAAAATACCAAATGGACTCGTAAAATTACACACAAATCATGTAAATTATTTTTTTTATGCAAATTTCAAAATAAAATAAACTATTCTCAAAAATGGCAAATTTTTGGGAATAGTTATCGGGATTTATGGTGTAAAATAGGCCATAAATTAGTTTAAAAATATTTTTAAAATACCAAAATCTTTTTGGGTGATCATATATGCATAAATATGCTATTTTGACAGTATTTTGAATGGAAAAAAATATATAGGGAAAAATTGGGTATCAACAATAATCCTTGCAACACAGTCCCTCGGCCCTACTAAGTTAGAAATCTTTAAAAAAGCCACTCGGGCACAGTAAAAATATGATGCTCAACCCAAATTATCATTTCAGATGTCAAAACTGAGTAAACATGGCTGAGTTGTGAAAATAGTAAAATATAGCATGACTGAGTACAAGTATAAAGTCAAAACAATGAGGAATAATAGTAAAAATTCCCTAAGAGTCCAAAACAGGTGGCAAAAGGCCCAAATATGGCATTCAGCTCAAAAAATGATGATAGAAAATACTTTTTAATCAAATACACAGTAAAACGGTCATTCGGGGTGGACTAAGTCTAAATCCCCAGCGGTGCACGACCCCACGCTCGTCATCTAGCGTGTATGTCACCTAAAAAAAGCACAACGATGTGAAATCCGGATTTCGTACCCTCAAGGTAACATTTAAAATCATTACTCACCTCTATCCGGTCCAAACTCTAGTCCATGATGCCTTTGCCTCAAGTCCCAAATTCTATGTCTCCAATTACAAGCCCTAGTTCTTCAATATTTAGGCTTCAATTCTACAAATTCCATGATTAATTAAGTAGAAATCACATTATGCTCGAATATAAAGTCCGCAAATCTTACCTCCAAATATTCCCCCTTGGTTCCCTCTTCAATCCCCTTCAAAAAGCTTCAAAATCGCCAAAAAATGGAGGAACTTAGACCCAAAATCGCGGAAATGGGTCTTTTAAACATTTTGCCCAGCACTTAAAAATTCTTCATCGTAAAGGTAGTCAAAACCTCATGTTCACGAAGCACAACTTGACGTTGATCTCTTATTCCTTCTTTGCGAACGCGAAGACTCAGCTTCACAACCCATAGCGGATGTGGCTTCCCTCTTGCGAACGCATAGCTCAATGACCCTAGCCCTTCGTGAACGTGGAACCTCCCTCGCGAACACGAAGACCAAACCATAAGCCTCAAATCCTAACCCTTCGCGAACGTGAGGGCCCACTCGCGAACGCGAGGGCCAAAAGTCCGCAACACTCACAACAGATTTTTTACAATTTTCTCAACTTGAAGTGATTCGTTTAACCACCCAAAACTCACCCGAGTTCTTGGAACATCAACCAAACATGACAACCTATCACATAACATCATTCTAACTTTTTCCAATCTTCGAAATGCTCAAAATATCATCAAAACACCAAATTTACATCGGATTCAACCCAAAGAATTCCAAAATCTTCCAAACTCTGCTTTCGATCAAAAAATGTATCAAAACACGTCCTAATGACCTAAAATTTTGCACACACATCCCAAATGATACAACGGACCTACTGAAACTTTTGGAATTCCATTCCGACCCCTATATCAAAATCTCACCTATCAACCGAAAAATTCCAAAATTCTAATTTCGCCAATTCAAGATTAAATCTACTATGTACCTCTAAAGCGCATTTTGATCACCCTTCTAAGTCCCAAATCACCTCCTAAAGCTATCCAAACCATCGGAACTCACATCTAAGCCCTTTACTAGATAAGTCAATATCCGATTGAGTTTTCCAACTTAAGCTTAATCAAAAGTGGCTAAGTGTTTCAAACCTTACCAAAACATCTCCAAACCTGAGCAAACCAACTCGATAACACAAAATACAGCTTAAAAAGGCAACAAGAAGCAAAAGTGGAGGAAATAGAGCCGTAACTCATGAAATGGCCGGCTGGTTCACTACAAACGCACGCGACGGGGCTGACGAGGTCGGTCTTTTATTAAGTTTACTTTTCAGTCACGTGAAATGTTTAAATGAAAAATTCCTTGATTGAGGTGTTCAAATGATCGTTGGGTAAAACTTAAAGGGGCGCTTTATGCATTTCATTGAAGTGTTAATAACACTTATATCATTTTCCTTAAGTGTCATTTTGCAAATAAGTTTTTAGTATAAGATGTTTATATAAAATCACATAACACTTCAAAATCAAAGAACTTAGAAACACATAATCCTTCCTGCTTGTCCCCAAAAGTACGGATGCATATTTATATGTAATATCATGTATTAGCAAATCATGCTTTTAAAGAAAATCCCTCAAGAAGTGTAATTCATAATCAACTTACCTAAATCTTCAAGCTACAAATAATACTGGATAATAGGTGAATTTAACTATACTCAGGCCCTAAATAACCACCTTCTTGCATAGTTTTGGTAATGAAAGTGGTAACAAAATGCTCTTATTAGTGCTTTTCATGATTTGCAGGCTATATATGACTAGGGAAGTCTAGGAGTTCTTTTGGAGTCATAAATGAAGAAAAAGAGGCCAAATGTGAAATATCCCAAGTGAACCACGCGGAAGAAGGCTGAAGAGTCAGAAACTGGGTACTGTCGCGGTTCCATCGCGACCGCGGCAGAACAACGGTGAGAGATTGCTGCAGACGAAATTGGTATCTGAGGGGCTGTTTGGCCGCGGTTCTACCGCGACCATGGCAGAAGCTCGATAGGCGACGGAGATGCAGGGGTAGAAGTGTCCAAACGTGATTTTTATCCCTAAACCTACATTAGTCAATAGATTTCGCCCAAAGGAGGCATGTATTGAGTTTTTAGAGTTATTGGAAGGAAAAATAATTGTGAGGGAATAGCTTAAACATATTTCTTTTTCCCTTTTGATTTTTATTGCTACATTATGTTGAATATTAATTCATTGTGTTTACCCATTGTTATGAGTAGCTAAATTCCTTATCTAAGGTCTTGATGGAACTTATTGGGGGTTGAACTTCTCGTTTATGTTAATGCAAATTTTCCAGTTTTAATCTATATTTATTCAGCTATGTTCTTCTTGTAGTTAATTGACAGGATCCTCAATTAGCTGTGTCTCTTTAGTATGCATAACTTGAAAAAGAATGCATATTTAGGTAGTTGTTTAGTAACACCACTCCTAAAGTAATAAGAGGAATCTACAGATGTGGGTTTAAAGGCGGGATTAGGAATAACAAAGTCTTGAGTGCAATGTTAAATGAACTATATCAATAAAAGCGAGCTAGTATATCTCGGGAGAGTGCAATAGTATATTACTACGATTATTCGGGAGAGATTTACGGTAAGTTGAGCATTAATTATTAATATAGATGTGTTGGTAAATTTGTATAAACCACAAATAGAAGGAATTTCATCAATAGGGGAAGTCATTATCTTAACTTTTCTGTCAGTATTGTCTACAACCTTAGTTAGGTAGCTATAGCTTGTTACTTTTCTGCATTCTTAGTTCGTAAAGAACCCTCAAACTGTAATTTGAAAGTCTTGGGAAGCTGGTTCTGAAGGATTTAATGGGTCTAAAGGTGGTAGTTGACAGGTTGACTCTCTGTGGATTCGACCCTGGGCGTAATACTCGGGTTTTATTTGCAACATCCGCTAAGTCCTTTCTAGAGGGAATACTTGGGTGTGATCAATACTAAACCACTGCAATTAATTAAAATTCTCAAATCCCGCCAACAATTCAATATCTACATTTACATATTCCAAATGCATCATAACAAATGCGAAAAGATTCATAAATAACTATTTAGACTTCACAAGTCGGCAACAATCCTTCACCATCAAAAAATATCCAATAGGTTCACCCGTTAGCATTCAATTCCATTATTATCATGTAATACTCATTTGGACTCATTAACAATACTACGTTCATTACCCAACATCATCAAGTCACTATTCATTGTCTTCTCCAATAGAACCCTAGGTTCAAGAACACCCATTTCAAGAACTCGTGTTGTATATTATCTAAATGGTTATTCCCAATTCAATTAACTTATCAAGTCTATTGGAATCATTAGAAACTCAAACCAATTCCATTTACATCAATTCATCGCTATAGATTTTCTTATTTACCCAAAATAGTATTCTCAAGACCCACTCTTAGGGTTCATACAATATCCTTTTACAACTTTAAATAAAACTCATAAACATGTTGCACATAGTCCAATGTCATATATATGAAGCTCAAATAAAGGGATTACCTTCTTGGTGGAAGAATCTCACTTTTCTTCTCTTTGGTGTTCTTGAAGATTTAACCCACTTACTATAGAGTAGAATCCATAATAATGTTAGTGTTATATCAAATGACTTTATATAACCATTCTTATACCAAATACACTTACTTTCAAGTGTATTCATGGTAGTAGAGTTCCTCCTTCTCTTTAAAACTCAAGCTCTTGTCAAAAATTTCATCTCTTTCTCTCTCTCTCACATAAATAGCCATTTTTATAATTTTGATGTTATGCATAGCTACATTCCCTTACTATTCAGCTCCCCTTCATGTTGCTACTATTCCAACAAATTCTCGTTGGAAAATTTTCTTCTGTTTCTAACGTTTTTGAAGAAGACCAAAGTAAGTTAATTAGCTTCTATTTGTAATGTTTGTTTTGGACAAAGACAACCTTTTGAAGCCTTTGAATTAGGAAGTTATTTTTGATCCTTGAAGTATCTTGTTTTGCGATTTTTCACGTTTTTCTCGGTTCTATTTTTTTTCACCAAAATGGAAATGTATCAAGACTTATCATAAGTCTTGTTTTGGTCACATTAAATTCTCATTTATCCTTAGGTAGACACCTAGTCATAAATGACTACTTAGTCATTCCTTGATTTGAGGATTCTTGCCACATGTTATATACTGTTAACCAATTCATGCCCTATATCAAGTCACAATCAACCATACCAAGCAACAAGAGATCCTCTCAGGTATCCAAACCCCCAATAGTCACTACACATGACCGATATACATGGTCCACAACAATAGCATCTGTCACAGTAGTAGATACATGAATAGGTGAACCAAGAGACTCGCGGGGCATATCCAAATAATAGGCAAAATATGACGACACATATAAAAAAGTGGAACCAAGATCAAATAACACAGAGGCATCTCAATGGCAAACTGAGATAGTACTTATAATCACAGCATCTGAATAAATAGTATCTGGTCCGGCTATGAGGGCATAGAAACGGGCCTGATGACCACCTGATTGACCTCCCCCACTAGGGAGACCCCTAGATGACTGACCTCTACCCCGAGCTGACTGAGCGGGTGGGGAAGTAACTGGTGCTGAAATTAAAGGCCGACTCCTTTGCATGGATGAACCTCCTGTAAGGCAGGGAGAAAACCTCTTAATATAACCCAAATCTCCACACTCGATGCAACCTCTCCATACAAATGGTGATGGGGACTGAAGGGAGACCTATGCACCAAGATGCCCACTAGAAGAACCAGGCATAGATGAGTATTGAACTGATAGTGCCGGAGTCGAACTCTAGGCTGGAAATGCACTGAGAGATGAGTGACACTGATGTGAACTATGATAACCATGGCCAGATGACCCACCACGATGACTTGAACGCCCTGGCATGTCTGAATGGAGAATCTCTATCGTGTTGCGATAGACCTCCTGAAAGAACACCACTAAAGCTACCAGATCCCCAAAACCTCTTGGCCTCCCTCTTAACCGACTCCCCGTGGTGAACTGACTCTATCTCTCTTGAAATATCAACCACCTCCTTAAAAGGAGCACCAAATGCACTCTCTCTAGTCAAAAATATCCATAGTTGATAGTTGAGGACATAAAAAAACCTCCCGATCCTCTCCCTGTCCGTGGGAACTAGTTAGATAGCATGACGGCCCTACTCAGAGAATCTCATCTCACACTGTGACACGATCATATCCCTCTGACATAGCTGCTCGAATTGCCTACATAGCTCCTCTCTGCGGGAATGCAGCACATACTTCTCTTGAAAGAGAATGGAGAACTGATGCCAGGTAAGGGGTGTTGCACCAACAAGCCTACGCCTCTCATAAGCCTCTCATCAAGTAATGTCAGTCCCAGAAAACTAAAAAGCAGTAAATGAGACCCCACTAGTCTCCAGAATACCCACTGTATGCAACATCCCCTATCAGTTGTCCAAAAAACCCTGGGCATCCTCGTCCTCTACACCACTTAAAGTTAGAGGATGAAGTCTACCAAACCTCTCTAATCAATGCTACTCATCATCAGGCATAACTGGAACCGCAAAATGCTAAGCAGGTGCAACCGGCTGGGGTGGTGGTACCTCCAGTGTCTATAGTCCCTGAATAACCTGCTCGGATATACAGGCGGCGGGAGTCTGAGTACCTCCCCCGGCCTAAGAAGTAGCTGCTATAATAGAAACTACGACTTCCTGAGCAAAACTGGTGCATAGGGTCAGAATCTAAGACAAGGTCTCCTGGAGACCCAGAATAACAATAGGCAGAGTTGCTTCCTGAGCTGGTGCTGCTATAGCATCCCCCACTGGAGCTTGATCATGAACTGGGGCTGTAGGTGGATCTCAGGTGCGGCCCTAGCTGTTATACGTGCTACACTCTTGCCCCTACCACAGCATCAGCCTCTAGTGTCCCTAACTTGTGGTACTGGTGGTCGTCCATTCTGACTGGTAGCACGTGTCTTCACCATCTGTGAAAGAATAGAATAACAAAAGTTTAGTATCAGAATCAACAGACTCGCATGACAAGAATTCAAGAATGTTATGTTTTTTTTATTCCTAAAGGTTCTACAAGCTCACGAGGATAAGCACAGACATCTCCGTATCGATCCGCGAGACTCTACTAAACCGACTCATGACCCGTGAGACCTATGTAACCTAGGCTGTGATACCAACATGTCATGACCAAAACATTGACTCGGTCGTAATGGCGCCTATCGTGATACTAGGCTTGCCAACTTATTACCAAACACTTCATATTTCATTTAAGGCTTAAGTAAAAACAAGGTTTTTAACAGAATAAATTCAAAACAAGCGAAAAATATAGCCCGACCTCAAGTGTCAGCAAGTTATGAGAAAAATACTACAACTGGTTAAAATAACAAGACATACATAGTCTAAGAAAAATCCAATAAAAGTAGTAAAAGGAAGATAAAGAAGGAAAAGGCGGAACTGCGGTCGCTAGGCAGCTACCTCGCAATCTCCAAAGAAGAGTCTCCAACTGGTGTGATCAGCAACCGCTACCATGCCCGGAGATACCTGGATCTACACATAGGGGTGTAGGGGTAACGTAATTTTACCAACTTAGCAAGTAACAAGTCCAAACTATGGAATGATGGTAGTGACGAACAAAATCACAACAGGTTGTAACATTTAATTGTATGAAAAAGTAGACATGCTTGTAGTAAAGTTAAAGCTCAATAGTAAGTAAATACAACATGACCAGTATAAAGTATAAAGCTGAAGAAAGTCTCTAAGTACCAATGCAACAATAGCATGATTAATGTTCTGTATGCCTCCACTCACAAGTGTTCAACCACTCAGCACTGTATATGGACAACCGACCCAGGGAAGATCCATCCTGAAATATATACATCATTGACTATGCGTCCCAGTACCGAGGAAAACAGGCTAGATAATCTAGCCTCAAGGAGAAGATCTATCTCCGGGTGTAATTACTTCGGACAAGATCCTTGTCGAGAGAAGATCCATCTCTTAATTTCATCATTGCACTCAGTGGGTGTGTAAAGACTCCGAAGGGGCTTCTCTTAGCCCAAGCGTTATATCAAGCCGACGAAGAAATGATCTATATTCCCTTGCGGCGTGTAGCCCGATCCCATACTGTCACTCAATATCAGGCTCTCGGCCTCACTTAGTCATTACTCTCCAGCCTCAGACTCGGGCTCAAACAAATGTCATGATACTAGCCCGAATAATGATATGATATGTCATATAGCAATAATTTAGACTTAGGCATGATATAATATGTATGAATAGGACTGAGTACAGAATATGCGTGAAGCTAATGATATGACATCCAGAAACAACCTCTCGGGTCTCAACATCATTGGCGTAAAGCCTTAATATGATAATTATCATGATTTACAACTCATTAACTCTATCACATAATCACAACATAGATATCAGCAAGAAAGAGTCACTAAGCAGTGCCATGGAATGATCCAGGCCGCGATTCTCATAGTGCACGCTCACACGTCCGTCACTTGGAATTTGCTTCACCTCAATATCAATCATAGAACACATACTTTGGGGTTTCAAACCCTCGGAACCAAGTGCGGAAGTGTTACATACCTCAAGCCAAGCCAAATTTTAGCCGGCGATGCCTTTGCCTCTCTATTCGGCCTCCAAATTCCCAGAATCTTACCAAATCACTATACAACCATCAATATACACTAAAGGGGTGAAATCCATATGAAAATTATCAATTTTACTCAAAAATCCCGAAATTAATCAAACCCGACCCCCAGTCCCACGACCCGGATTCCGATGAAATTCACAAAACTAGAATCCTTACACTCTCACGAGTTCATATATAACAAATACACCAAAATCCAACCACAAACTACCCCCCTCAAATCCCCAAATCAACGTCTCTAATTTCAAGTCGTAACTCCCGAATTTACGGCT
Organism: Nicotiana benthamiana; assembly: GCA_034376525.1. Taxonomy (NCBI): domain Eukaryota; kingdom Viridiplantae; phylum Streptophyta; class Magnoliopsida; order Solanales; family Solanaceae; genus Nicotiana; species Nicotiana benthamiana. The sequence continues at coordinate 80,890,802 of CM067336.1, forward strand.
TTAAATCCCACTAATTTCATGTTTAATTTCGCAGAAATAATCATAGAATCAAGTACTGAGTTCAAAAAGCTTACCTCCAAGTGTTTCCTTTCGATTCCCTCTTCAATCCCTCTCCAAAAAGCACCAAAGCATCTCAACAATGGTGGAAATAGACCAAAAATCGCAAAGGTAACTATTTAGATATCCTGCCAAGGAAACAAATCCTTCTTTGCGAATGTGGTCAAAGCCTCGTGTTGGTGAAGCACAAACATTTCCATTTACCAAAAATCCTCTTTTTCGAATGCAACATCACCTACGTGAATGTGAAGCCTTCGCCTTCCAAGCCTTAGCGCACGCAATATCACCTACGCGAACGCGATGAACAACTACCAGGGGAACCAGCTGCTCCACTTTACTCTTCACGAATGCGTCCAACTTCTCGCGTTCGCATACCTTTGACTGATCATACCTTTGCGAATATGATCCCCCATTGCGAACGCTAAGAACACTTTTTCTGCAACAAAATATCAGAAATCTGCTACTCTCTAAAATAAAGATTTGGTTCGTTAACCTCCTGAATCTCACCCGAGACCCTTGGGACCTCAACCAAACATGCCAACACATCCCATAACATCATTTAAATTTTTTCCAACTTTCCGAACACTCAAAAAAAATTAAATTATCATCAGATTCAAGCCTAAGAAATTCCAAAACTTCCAAATTCTGCTTTCGATCATAAAGTCTATTAAACCTCGTCCGAATGAACTTAAATTTTTCACACACATCCCAAATGACACAAAGGACCTACTTCAATTTTCGGAATACTATTCCGACCCCAATATCAAAATTTTCACTACCAACCAAAAAATAGCAAAATTCCAATTTTGCCAATTCAAGCCTAAATCTACTCCGGACCTCCAAAATACATTCCCATCACGCTCCTAAGTCCCAAATAACCTAAAGAAGCTATCGGAATCATCGAAATTCACATTCGAGACATTTTTATCATAAGTCAATATCCAGTTGACTTTTCCAACTCAAGCTTACTCACAAGAGGCTAAATGTCTCATTTCTCTACAAGACCACTCCGAACTCAAAATAACCAACACATAGTTGAACAAGACATAAAGAAGTAGAAATTGGGGAAACAGAGCGGTAACTCATTGAATGACCGATCGGGCCATTACACCATGCCTTCTGGATGGGCTCAAGATATCAGACACGGATTGCCTAAAATTTTGCCGACCCTAAGAAACGGCCTAACGAATAATACTCACCACATCGCCATGTTTGTTCCTCATTTTTTGGCGTTTAGGGTCATAAAACTAGAATTTTGCCTGATTCCCATATTTTTGTATTTTATATTCCACACCATCGACATAGGCCCTGTCTGTAGGACCCGGATCGCCTACATATTTGTCGACCCATCCAAAAAGATTAAAGGACCTATAATCACCGCTTTCCATGACCATTAGTCAATTTTGGAATTTAAAGGCAATAAAATAGGAATTCTGCTTGATTCCTAGATTTTCATGTGTTATAGCTCATGCATTCCGTATGCGGCCGGGCCATAAGACCTAAATCGCCTAAAAAAAATTTCCGGCCCATAATAATCGACCTAAGAAACAATAGCCACTACCTCGCCATAACCATTCCTCATTTTAGGGTTAGAAAACTTGAATTTCACCCCATTCCTGGATTTTTGTATGTTATAGCCCATGCCTTCTTCATAGGCCCGGGCACGGATCACCTAAAGCTTTACTAGCCTATTAAAAATGACCTAAGATATAATAGTCACCGTTTTTTCATTACCATTCTTGATTTTATGGCTCCTTAGGGCCATAAAACTTGAATTCCACTCGACTCTCAAATTATCGTATGCTATAGTCCACGACTTTTGCATGGGCCCGGTCCATCAAACACGAATTGCCTAAAATTTTGCCAGCCCATAAAAAATAACCTAAGGAATAATAATCACCACCTCGCCCGATGCTCAGATTATCGTGATGACTACGCATTAATGTCATGTGTAGTCCTTTGTTTAGGAATGTTTACCGGACATTGCGTGGGGTGATCATATAGGATAAACAACCTAGGACCCCTCTTTACCCCAAACCTTCTGCTTGTTTACAATTTTTCTTTATAATTTGATCAACCTTCATTTCACAACTTGACTTGTTCAAACGTGTTGTACTTATTTGATTCAATTATTTGTATGGACTAATTTGTCAATATAAGTTCGGTCGGGACCTACAGTTGTGGACCAAGAGGGGTGCCTAACGCCTTCCCCTCGAGGTTATCTCGAGCCCTTATCCTAATCTCTGGTAATGCAAACCGACGCAAGAGTTAATCATTCTAGGTATCCTAATGCACCATAATTCCTTTTTTTGGCCAATTACCAAAAGGAAATGAGTTAGTGCACCCCATGGGATGTCGAAACCCGGACCTCTCTCCGCTAGGAGGAAACAAAAAGGGTGTGTGACAACATGGCGACTCTACTGGGGATATATTTAGGCTCTTACCACAATGAACTTGTCTTTACAAATTAGTCCAAGCATGTTTATTCCGGACCCTGCTCCCTTATCTCAATTTAAGAATTGTTTCTTTTAAGCATTTATGATTTTGAAAACTGACTTATCTATTTGTTTTCCTCTTCTTGTAAGTGTCTTTTCAATTATTTAAATGTAGTATTTATTTTTCTACATGAAAATGCTTGCCTACATGTTATTAACTGCTGCATAGATCATGCTCCACATCATATTCCACTCGTGCGTCTATTATATGTCTACCCTTTCCATCCCCTTATTGCTCATGCAAAGTGAGTGTTGGTCACTAATTCTTATCGTGTGCTGCTACCAATCCCTTTTTAATAATTCTGTTGGGAGTTAGGAACTCTACCTATAGGTACTTCTAGACATACCCTTAAGGTTTTAAAGGCAAAAATTTAAGGCGACAGTCAAAGAAAAGCATTTAGGACTTTCACATAAATGGAGCAATTAAATGCTCATAGTTTCCTCCACAAACAAGCATACATGCACCACGACTCAACCACAAGTAAGGTGTTTAGTAATCAATGTCATAAAGCAGGATTTCTAAGTGATTATGCAGAACTAACTTTCAGATATAGAAATCACAACCTATTAGTTTCTTGGGATCTCTTTTTAAAAGCTCATTAGAATTCAGAAACGTTGAGTGACAGAAACAGCTTCACAGAAATGCAAGTTTTGAAATGGCCTAAGGCTTGCCTTTATGCAGAACTGATATTTATGTTAATGCAAAAATGAATAGATTTGTGAAATAGACCCTTATAACACCTATAGGCAAGATATCTAATGAGATTAAAGCAATGTTGAAAGAACCATTTTCCGGAAATGTTGTTACTTAATGATAAGTGGGATTTTAACATGTTCTATGCCCCAACTTGCCTATGCTTTGAGTATAATTTGCTACAAAATTGTACCAAAATGCTCACAGGTTGTGCTTAATTGCAATTTTGAGCAACAAAGTGACGAAATGTCAAAGATTATCTAAAAACGGAGTGAAACCTACTAAAGTATCAAAGGCCAAGTGAAGTGATGAAATAAGAGCATAGTGTGGACCGCACAAAAGTGTACATGGACGCACTAAGAGATTCAGAAAAATGCATATTCAGAGCTTTCAACACGCGGCCGCGGTTGGATCTATGCGGCCTGCGTTCAACTTAAGCGTCGTGCCACTTTGACATGCGACCTGCGTGAACGGATCCAGAGAGATGTCAGTTTGGGTCAAGATCAAGCCATGCGGCCGCGGTCATACACATGCGGTCTGCGTTAGAGCTCCTGCGGCCGAGCTATACTTTTACGCGGCCCGCGCCAGATGAGTTCAGAGAGATAGAATTTTAAGTCAAAGAGCCAGTGCGGCCACGATCATATTTTGTCGCCCGCACTGACCCTGCAGGGGCAATTTTGTTCGGTTTTTCCAGCCCACTAAAATAGAATATTTTACCATTTTCAGGTCAAGTTTTGTATTATCAGTATTGCTGCGCTCATGAGAACCAAAGTTTTAGCCTATTTTGGCATTTTAGCACTAATTTCTCAATAGATTCTTGTAGTTTCGCTTTAGTAATTAATTAATATATTTAGTTCTTCTTCTATTTCTTCAGTTTTCTCTTTAATTATGTCTAACTATCATTAGCTAGGGTTGTGGCTCAACCCTAGTGTGAGTAATTGATGGGTGTTGCATTCTAATGATAGATTGATATTGGGTATTTATTATTTGGGTTGATTTTATGTTTTAATTTAGGATTGATGGTTGAAAACACTGATTCTAGATTTATGGGTATAACACTTCGTGAGAAAGAGAGTTCATGATCCCAAAATTGACCCAACAAGTAATTGGAATGGACCTATTAGAAATGGTAGTCCCAATTAATGGGTTAAATCTCGAGAGAGTAATCACCCTACTTAAACCCTAGTTGCTTGGTGTAATTGGCCTACCCAATTGGTCTCGAGAGAGTCAATTGGGCAAAATCACTCTCTCTACCGAGAGGCGTGAGAGTGGGTACAATTGTGCAATGGTTATAGTATAAGTCCCAAAAATGTCAATCTATCCTAAGTAGTTTCTACGTGTTAGTTAACCACCTAGGTGATGCCACAAACCTACTGTATTTCTTCCTATTAATTACAACCTAACAATATTTCCTTAGCATAATTTAGTTTTTATCATTAGTTTACAATAGTAGTTATAAATATTAAAACCCAAATATGTGTAAAGTGCAATTAGAATTACAACGTGATTCTAGGCTAAACAGACAATACAACTCCACTACTAGCTCCCCATAGAAATTCGATCCCGAACCACTATTCGCGTAAAAGCTGTTGCGACCTGCTCTTCCTATATTCGTTTAGAGTTGAGTCGGTAACTATCACTTTTTGGTGCCGTTGCCGGGGAGATTACAGTGTTGACTATCTTTGTAGTTGGTTTTGTGTTTCGCTTCTTTTTCCTTCTTTTTACAAATTTTATTTGTGTAAATCACTCATATACACATGGCTTTAAATGCACATGACCCTCTTGGCAACATGGTCGCGGGGGAGGAGGTTGAGGACCTTGAACAAGAAGATATATTACCTCAAGCTCAAAGAAGAGGTTGAAATTCCAATGTAAATGCTAATGAAAATGAGAACATTCTAGACCCTCCTCCGCCTCCACCAAGAGTGGCCCCAAGAGTTCTCCCAAATAAAGGGTACACGAACGACATTGTTCCTCCCCGAATACGGGCAGGGAACTTTCAAATCACAAATGTTATGTTGTCCCTACTTGAGCAAAGAGGATATTTCACGGGCGCCTTCGAGCAAAATTCATACAAGCACTTGAAGGGGTTCGTTGATACATGTTGGGGTAGCAAGCAGAAAAATGTCTCGGAGGATGCATTGAGATTGAGGCTTTTCCCGTTCTCTCTTCTGGGTGAAGTGTTCGATTGGTTAGAGAGGCTCCCCAATCATTCCATCACCACATGGGATGAATTGGCGAAATAATTTATTGGCAAGTTCTTTTCTACAAGTCACATGGCAGCGCTCCGTGATGAAATATTGGCTTTCAAACAAGAGCCAACGGAACCCTTGCACGAAATATGGGAAAGATTTAGGACTATTGTAAAAGAGTGCCCAAACAATGATATGAATGATGTAATAATTCAACAAACGTTGTATATGGGCATCAGTACAACCAACCAATGTATTGTGAATCAATTTGCCGGAGGAAATTTAATGAAGCTTCCCTACAATGAAGCTTGTTTTAGATGAAATGGCTGATACTTCTTCGGCATGGAAAAGTCGAGCAAATGTTCCTCAAGGTGACCCTACGGTCATATATTTTCATAAAGAGTTGCATGATCACGTCCAAGACATTTTCGAACTTACAATAATAATGAACCAATTGGTGAAGGCGTAATTGCAACAAGTCCAAAACTCGCACCAAGCCAATGCCATGGAAAGAGTGAATATGTTGAAAAGGAGGCAAATAGGGCAACAACCTCAAGGAAATTTTGATAACAATGATGATGGTGGTATTTATTCGAGTGAATGCTATGATGATCAAAGCTAGGAAGTCCAATACGTCAATAACTACCAAAGGATTAGAGAAAATCAAGGAAGCCAACAATGGCGACCCCAATAAAATTTGGGCAATCAAGAAGGTGGTAATTAGAACAGTAACAATAACTAAGGTAGAAATTGAGGGAACAATAATTCAGGTAATCAAAGGCATTGGAACGGGAACAACAACAACATTTGGAACAACAACAATGGTCAAGGTGGGTGGAATAACAATAGTGGTCAAGGTAATCCGGGGCAAGGCTTTCAAAGGCCTCTGATATATCAACAACCTAATAACCCGCAGCAATTTCAATATCAAGGGTCTAGTTCTTCGAGTACTGATATGGGTCAAATTGAAGTTATGTTCGAGAAAATGATGAAAAAAAACCAAGACTCTGATGCTCAATTGGATTCCCACAACACTTCTATCTGTAACTTGGAGGTGCAACTTGACAAATTTCTCAATCTTTAAATACTCGCATAAAGGGTGCGCGATCAAGTGCTATGGTCGTACACCCTAAGGGTAGGCACAACAATCATGTGATGGAAGTAACAACGCAAAGTGGAAGAGGCTGTGATGTGCATGCCTCAAGAGGAAATCAAGTAATGATTGATGAAGATGAGTTGCGAGATGATGATATTCCTTTGGTGGTTGAGGAAGTAGTTGATCCTAATGTTGAACAATGATGTGAGAATTGATATTAATGAGGGTGAGGAGCAGAAACAAGAGGTCGTGAACCCGTATAGGGAACACGTGATTGATATGCCCAAGCCGGTGGTGCCAAAAGCCAAGGCACCCTTGCCTAGGCCTCCTCCACACTATCCTCAATGGTTGGCCAAGCAAAAGGGTGACAACCAACGCAAGAAATTTATTGAGATGATGAAGAGTCTAACTATCAATGTGCCATTTGTGGAGGAACTCGAGCAGATTCTGGTGTACGCAAAGTTCATGAAGAATTTGATTAAGAAAAAGAGGTTAATTCAATGTGAGACAATCAAGATGACTCATTAAGTGGGCCCAATTGTACATTCTATGGCTCAAAAACTTGAGGACCTCTGTGCATTTGCTATCCCATGTACCATTGGAAGTGCCGACTTTGCCAAAGCCCTTTGTGACTTGGGGGAGAGCATAAACTTAATTCCATATTCGGTCTTCAAGACCTTGGGAATGGGACAACCTCACCCAACTTCAATGAGGCTCCAAATGGCGTATCGGTCAATGAAGCGACCTTTAGGTATAATTTATGGCATCCTTGTTTGTGTTGATAAATTCATCTTGCCGGTCGATTTCGTTATATTGGATTGTGAAATGGACTTTGAAGTCCCGATTATTCTTGGAAGACCTTTCCTAGCTATGGGGAGGGCATTTGTTGATATTGAGGCGGGAAATTTGACGTTCCGTGTTGGTGATGAGAAGCTAGTTTTCCATGTGTGCATGTCTATGAGGCAACCAAATAGCAATAAGGTGTGATCGTTTGTGGACATTGTCACGGCAGTAATAGTGGATGACACAAGTGCGATGATTAATGTTGAAGACCCACTTGAGGCCGCACTTCTAAATATGGATGTCAATGAGGATGCTGGGAGAATGGAGTGTGTGAATGCATTGCATGGCGTGGGTTTATATTTATATGAGCCTAGAATATTATCATTGGATCTTTAAAATCGCAAAACTCCACAACTAAGCCATCTATTGAGGAGCCACCGGTATTGGAGTTCAAGCTGTTTCCTCCTCACCTCAGGTGTGAATTCTTGGGCTCTAATTGTAATTTGCTTGTTATTCTTTCATCTTGCTTAACTAACGTGCAGGTTGATGCCACTTTGTGGTTCTTCAAAAGTGCAAGAAAATGATGAGATGGACATTGGCCAATATTCAGGGTATAAGTTGCGTGCATCAGATCATTTTGGAGGAAGATGCTAGGCCTTCACTTAAACATCAAATAAGACTAGATGAGGCTATGCAAGAAGTGGTAAAGAAAGAGGTTATCAAGTGGCTTGACGCCGGTGTGTTTATCCTATCTCTGACAATTCTTAGACTTCTCTGGTGCAATGCGTACCGAAGAAAGGCAGAATGACTGTGGTGACCAATGCCAACAGTGAGCTGATTCCTACTCGGATGGTGATGGGTTGGAGAGTTTGCATGGATTACCAAAAGCTTAACAAGGTGACTAGAAAGGATCATTTTCCGTTGCCGATCCTTGACTAAATGCTTGATCGTCTTGTGGGCCGGTCGTTTTATTGCTTTTTGGATGGGTACTCAGGGTATAATCAAATTCTCATTGCCCCGGAGGACCAAAAGAAGACGAACTTTACATGTCTTTATGGAACATTCACGTTCTCGAGGATGCCGTTTGGATTTTGTAATGCTCCGGCGACCTTCCAATGATGTATGATGGCTATTTTCACTGACATGGTGAAACATATAGTAGAGGTCTTTATGGATGATTTTCGCATGGTTGGGGATTCTTTCGATGAGTGTTTGGTAAATCGGGATCGAGTGTTGGCCCGATGAGAAGACACGAACCTAGTTCTCAATTAGGAAAAATGCTATTTTATGGTAGAATAGGGTGCAGTGTAGGGTCACAAGATAGATTTTAAAGCGGGGAATTAAAGTTGACAAGGCCAAGGTCGAAGTTATTTCAAGGCCTTCTCCCCCTACTTCTGTCAGAGGGGTGAGGAGTTTTTTTGGGCACGCGAGTTTCTACCGAAGGTTCATTAAAGATTTTTCTCTGGTAGTAACCCATTGTGCAAGTTTCTAGACAAACAGGCCAAGCTTGTTTTTGATGAGAAATGCATGGAGCCTTTCGAGCTTCTAAAACACAAGTTGACAACAACCCTTATTATTACCGCACAAAATTGGAGCTTTCCTTTCGAGCTCGTGTGCAATGCTAGTGACGCTGCGGTGGGGGCGGTCTTTGGCCAAAGAATCAAGAAGATGCTCCATCCGGTGTACTACTCAAGTAAGACCATGAACGAAGCTCAAAGAAATTACACAATCACCGAGAAGGAATTGCTAGCTATTATTTTTGAATGGAAAAGTTCCAACCATACCTTATGGGGGCCAAACATTATCCATAACGATCATGCCACCCTTAGGTATCAACAAGATGTTCCATCCAGTGTAGTACCCAAGCAAGACCATGAACGAAGCTCAAAGAAATTGCATAGTCACCGCGAAGGAATTGCTAGCAATTGTGTTTGCCAAGGAAAGGTTCCAACCATACATTATGGAGGCCAAAATGATTATCGATACCGATCATGCCACCCTTAGGTATCTGATGACCAAGAAAGACTCCAAGGCAAGATTGATGAGATGGGTGTTACTTCTTCAAGAATTTGATCTAGAAATTGTGGACCGGAAAAGGAGTGAAAATCAAGTTGCAGACCACTTGTCCCATTTGGAGGAGGAGGGGAGGCCTTGTGACGGCCTTGAGATCAATGATGCATTTTAGATGAACAACTCCTCCCTGTGTCAATGTATGATATTCCATGGTTTTCCGACATCGCCAACTATCTTGTGACCGGTATAATTGCGTATGAGCTCTCTTCTAACCAAAGGAAGAAGCTCAAGTGGGATAGCTTGGATTTTTATTGGGATGAGCCATATTTGTTCAAGATTTGCACCGACGGTGTGATTCGATGATGTGTTCCATAATAAGAACAATTGAGTATTCTGGAGGCGTCATTCCTCTCCCTATGGTGGCCATCATGGCGGGGTGAGGACGGCCTCTAAGGTGCTTAGTTGCGGATTCTATTGGCCCTTCTTGTTTAAAGATGTCGGTGAATTAGTCAAGAGATGTTATGAATGCCAAAGGGTCGGTGAGATTTCTAAAAAGGATTAGATTCCTCTCAACATAATTCTAGAGTTGGCCATTTTTTATGTTTGCGTTATCGACTTTATAGGTCTTTTCGTGAGCTCTTGTGGGTACACATATATTTTAGTAGCGGTGGATTATGTCTTGATGTGAGTCTTTTGCCCAACAATGAAGCCCGAAGTGTGGTGGAATTTCTTAAAAATATTATCTTCACAAGGTTTGGCACTCCTCGTGCTAGCATTAGTGATGGGGGATCTCACTTTTACAACAATACTTTTGATTCATTGCTTGCCTAGTATGGAGTAAATCACAAAGTGATCACCCTAGTGGTCAGGTGGAAGTTTCCAACCGAGAAATTAAGAGTATCTTGTCCAAAACTGTCAATGCCAATAGGACCAATTGGTCGAAGAAATTAGATGATGCTCTTTGGGCCTATCAGATGGCTTACAAGACCCTAATTGGTAGTCTTCGTACTGTTTGGTGTTTGGTAAAGCTTCTCATCTTCCGATGGAATTGGAGCACAGGGCTATGTTAGCTTGAAGATTTCACGTATTAATTTTGATGATAACAAACCAACATAATTATTAATCAAAGAACACTTACTTGTGGTAATCTTATTTCTGCACGGGTTTATTCAAAAAAGAAGATGATGATAAAGATCGAGACAAATACGGGAAAGAGAATATCATGTGAAGATTTTATCAAGGAAGATTATTTTCAGAGAGTTAATCTACAAGCATCATAGAAAGAATAATATTTGAAAGTCAAGTTTAAAATATTAGATGGCTTACTACAATATTAGAAGAAGAATCTATGGAAATTATGGAAGGAAAGTTTTTCATCGAAAGTTGCTAAAATTATGGAGAAGATCTATTATTTTATAAAAGAAAGATTTTTCAAGGCCAAGGAAGAATATATTTTCTATGGAAAGGAAATATATTATGGTGTAGTAAAATCTATATTCTGGAAAGAGATTATTTTGCAAGAATATATTTTCTATGGAAAGAAAATATATTATGGTGTAGTACAATTAATATTATGGAAAGATATTATCCTCCAAGATCAAGAAAGGAAGACTAAAGAGTGGTCTTTGATTAAGTAAAGATTAATATATATATGGACAAAAATCCAGAAAGAGTAAATCATGGGATTTTGTCATCATCACATATTGGTGGAAAACGTTGAAGAAGTACCTTTAAGCAAAGAAACGTATATATGCACTGGAAAGAAACAAGGTAGAATTACTTACTACATTTCCTTATTTAATTACTTATGCTTCAAAAGGAAAAGTCTATTAAGAATATAACGAACAACACAATATATGGAAACTCATCCATATAAAGTGGCCGAATATTCCATTACGTGAAAGGAGATATGGTAAACTTTTTTATTTGAAGATATCAGGATACATGAATCTCTTCATATAAGGAACAAATTTGTTGAAATCAAAGAATTCTCTTATGCCATATAATCTGATAAGAAGACCAAGGAAAGAAATTCAACGGGCTTGAAAGAAGACTCGACGATCGTCCAGATTCATACAGAGCTGTCAAGGAAGGACCAAATTCATAATATATCTCAATGTTAGAAAGGGATTCAGTCAGAGTTCAAAAGGAAAGAAAAGGCTTTCCAAATTCAAAAAGAATCCATGGATCCAATTACTTAACGAAAAGTATTTCGCGGCAGTAATATTTCTAAAGAAGAGACAAAGCCAACTATAAAAGAATCATCAGTAACGACTAGTTCCAGGAAATTTCTATAAATACCTGAATGCTCCAGTAAAGAAATACGCAGCCTTCTATTCAAATTTTCTATCCAACTACAAGTTCTTTGTTCTACTATTAACAAGCATTGTAATTCACCCTAGTAGATTTACTGTGTACTCAAAAGAGAGAAGAGAGATAGAAAAAATTGGAGAGGCAGTGTATTTGAAGAGGTTCTGTCATTGTTCGTTTCTTTGGTGAGCGAGTGAAAACCAAAGGGTCGTTGTTGGTGAGCGAGTGATAACCAACCATGTAAACGTTGGTGGTGAATGTTGAAAATCACCCAAGCTGTACTCAACAAAAATTTACGAAGAGCTATAAAAGACAACACTCTTTCAACCCAAGAGGACTGGATTAGGATACCACATTAGTTCCGAGCCAGTATAAAAATTCTTGGTGTCATTTACTTTATCGCTCTTATATTATATTATGTTTCTTTACTGTTTATTGTGATTAATTCATGTTTAAATCGAAAGGATTAATAGTTCTTTGTAGGGTATCTTCGCATAAGTCAACTAGGTCGGAAGAGTAGTCGACTACAAATTTAAAAAGGCTACAATTCATCCCCCCCCCCCCTCTTGTACTTTCAATTGGTATCAGAGCCAGGTTTCACATCTTCTTTTTTTTTTTTTGCTTAAAAGCAAGTGAGAAACAATCCATGGCAGGTCATCAAAGTGTTGGGACCGTACTTCAAGATGGATACTCAACAATAAGGTCACCGTACTTAAAAAGTCAATACTATGGCCATTGGAAGGAAAGAATGAAAGTTTATATTCAATGAATAGATTATCGAGCCTGGCTAGTTATTCAAAATGGACCGATACATATTTCGAAAAACAGTAATGGAAAGAAGCTTGAAAAAAGGGCATCCATATTTGACTACATAGAAGAACAGTTGGATATTATACAAAAAAATGCTAGAGCAATCAACATGCTCTATTGTGCGATTAGTGAAGACGAATATAAGAGAATATCCACTTGTGAGACTACTAAAGATATATGGGAGAGATTGGAAAATATCCACGGGGACGCCACAAAGTTAAGGAAATTGAATCCATGTCAACTCTTGAAAAATTCAACAATGATGAAAATCTTCCGCACATAATAGCAGGACTGCGATTGTGCCAGAAATGGCTCGCCGACGATGAAATGCTGCCTCGACTGCTCCGATAATCCCTGCGAAACTAGTCACCCCTGCTCACGGTGTCGCTACATCACTGGAGCCTCTGACTTTTGGCAATTTCCTTCCACAGAAATTCCAATCGCCAGAAAATTTGCATGCAGAGGTTGAAGCTACTGTAAATACAAATCTATTGGCCAAATCTGAAGTTCCGATCAACTCGACCACGAGGAGACTCCAGTTCTCTGAAGAGAGTGGCAAATCTGCAGTTCCGACTGCTGCTGAAGTGGTTAGAGGTAATCGAAATGCACAAATGGGTAAGATACTCTCATTTGTACCTCCTTCTGATCGAGATGGGAAAAAAGTTGTGAAGATTAGTGAGGATGATCTGAAACCTCAGCTAGATTATTGGCAAACTGCGCTGATTGGATTCGTAATTGGTGATAATCCTAGTGAAAGCAGTATGGAAAACTTTGTCATGCATGTATGGAACTTTGTTGCCAAACCTCAGGTACTGCTTCATGCTGAAGGATACTGTATTTTTCACTTTAATAGCATTGAGGATAGGGATATGGTGTTGCAATCAGGGTCTTACTCCTATAGGAATAGACCAATTTTCTGAAACCCTGGGAAGTTGATTTCAATTTTCAGAGTGATGTTCTTAGCACTATTCCTATTTGGATTAGGTTCCCTGGCATTCCAGTGGGCTACTGGTCTACTGAAGTCCTCAGTAAAATGGCCAGTTTCAATTGGCAAACCGTTATAGACTGATAAATTCACTGCGTATTATGAAAAAATTTCATTTTCCAGAGTTCTAGTTGAAGTGGATGCTGCTTATCCTCTTCCTAACCAATTGGAAATTGAAACTCCCTATGGACCTAAAATCCAGACAATTGAGTATGACTGGAAGCCTTGTTTTTGCAACCATTGCTTAAAGTTTGGGCATGACTCCCTTGAATGCTGGTATTATGCTGATAGTAGTGAAAATAAAGAATTGAAGATGCAGGATAAACCACAAAGACAGATGGGGAAGGGGAAACAACAAGGTAAAACAGAATGGCAGGTAAAACAAAATGTTTCCAATGCAGAGGTGCAGGTTAATCATGAGGATGCTATAACTGATGAAGTGTTGGGAAACCAGTTAGTGCAGGAATCTAGTAGGGTGGATGAATACCTAGCTAATCCTCAGCAGAATGCACTAAATGAGCCTGTGAGTCAAGAGATACTAGTTAATACAGTTAGTGCAATCACTGAACAAATGGCTGAAAACTCCAATAAGGGCAAGGCTACTATGACTGTGGTGGGTAGTAGGATTCCACAAATTGATCTGGGACCCTCGCATAGAGTTACCTCTCTTTTTCTACGATCATAGCCACATGGAATATTATGGGCCTAAATCAGCCCCATAAGCAGAAGGAACTAAAAAATTTCCTTGATGTAAAAAAGGTGGATGTCATGGGTGTAGTAGAAACTAGAGTAAAGGAGCACAAAGCCAAAAGAATATTAGACAAGGTTGCCAAGGATTGGAAGGTGCAATGCAATTATTCCAAGGCTATAAATGGAAGAATCTGGTTGCTTTGGAAGCCATATATTCAAGTCCATATATTTTCTATTACTGACCAACTTATTCACTATTTTATTGATGATACAAGAACTCAGATCAAAATCTAGTTTACTGTTATATATGGTCACAATACTGCAACTCTCAGAGGTCAACTGTGGACTGATCTCAGGTCTCTTCATGGTTCCAATCAAGATGCTTGGCTAATTAGTGGTGATTTTAACTGTGTCCTTAATTCTGATGACAGATTTGGTTCCCTAGTTACTGAGGCTGAAGTTAAGGATTTCAAAGATATTATGTCTGATTTACAACTCACTGCACTAAGAGCCAAAGGTTGGCACTTCACTTGGACAAATAAGCAAGATGCATCCACTAGAGTGTATAGTAAGATTGACTGGGCACTGGGAAATTATCAATGGCTGCAATAGTTTGGACATTTGGAAGCTGATTACATGAACCCTTTGGTATCTGATCATTCGCCTATACTGGTTAAATTTGGTGATTATAAACCCTTACATCCTAAACCTTTCAGATTATACAATGTTGTTATGGAACATGCTCAGTTTCGTAACATTGTACAGCAAGTTTGGAGACAGGATTATACAGGCTCACCAATGCGACAGATTTGGCAGAAATTGAAGGAAGTGAAACAGCAGTTAAAAGATATAAATATCCATATGGCATCCTATAAACAGAAGATTATTCAAGCAAGGGAAAGACTTGGCATTGTTCAGGGGCAGATGCAAAGCAGACCTCTTTCTCAGGAACTGATCAATGAGGAAATAGATTCAATAGAAGAAATTGAGAAATGGAACTATGTGGAGGAACAAATATTGAGGCAGAAGTCCAAAGCATTCTGGATTGAATGTGGGGATGCTAATACTAAGTATTTTCATGCACAATGGAAGATCAGGACAGGGCAAAATAACATCACTTCAATTTATGCTGACACAGGTGTAAAGCTAACAGATCCTCTAGCTGTGGAACAGGAATTCTTGAAGGTGTTTCAGTCACTAATAGGGGAATGTGCTACTGAACTTCCCTGTGCAGATTCTAGCATTATGAAGGAAGGAAAGTGTCTCACTCTTGATCAGCAGAGATCACTTATTAGAACAGTTACTATGGAGGAGATCACTGCAGCCGTTAATGAAATGCCCAAGGATAAAGCACCAGGTGTAGATGGCTTTCCAGTTGAGTTCTTTACTAAGGACTGGGAGGTGGTGAAGGAGGACATTCTATATGCTGCTAAGGAATTCTTTGCTACATGCCAAATACCACATATGATAAATGCCACTGCCATAGCACTTGTGCCTAAACTTAAAACTCCTGCCACTATGAAGGACTTTAGACCTATTGCTTGCTGCACTACACTATGCAAAATCATCTCTAAAGTCATAACAAGAAGGATGAAGGCTGTTGTTGGAGACCTAATAGGACCTGCTCAGTCTGCCTTTATTGAAGGGAGGGGTATTATAGATAACATCCTACTTAGCCATGAAATTTTCAAGGGGTATTCAAGGAAAGGTGTATCTCCTAGATGTGTCCTTAAAGTGGATTTGAGGAAAGCATATGATACACTGGAATGGGGTTTTCTGAAGCAGATTCTCATTGATCTGGGGTTTCCAGCAAAGTTTACTACATGGATCATGGCCAGTGTCTCAACTGTTTCATACTCCTGAGTAATGAATGGTGGCGTAACTAAACCTTTCATTGCTAAGAGAAGCATTAGACAGGGTGATCCTATGTCACCTTACCTCTTTGTGTTGGCTATGGAGTACCTGAACAGAATACTCCAACAGTTGCATAAAGATGGGAACTTCAATTTCCATCCAAAGTGCAGGAAACTCAATATATCTCATGTCTGTTTTGCTGATGATCTCCTTATGTTCTGCAGAGCTGACTTAATATCTGTCCAGATATTGCACAAGGCTTTTCTTCGATTCTCAGAAGCATCTTGTCTTCAGGCTAATGAAAGCAAAAGTGCAATCTATTTGGCTGGTGTGCAGCAAGACATCAGAGAAGAAATTACTGCAGTTTTGGGATTCACTGAAGGACAACTTTCTTAGATATTTAGGTATTCCACTGGATTTAAAGAAGCTGGCTATCCATCACTATATGCCTCTCATTGAGAAGATAACAGATAGAGTCACTTGTTGGTCAGCTAAAATACTATCTTATGCTGGCAGAACTCAATTGATTAAATCTGTGGTCTTTGGCATTCAGACCTATTGGGCACAGGTGTTCATTATACCCATGAAAGTACTGAAGACTATAGAAGCAATATGCAGAACTTTCCTCTGGACTGGTAAAGCTGCACTATCCAGAAGAGCTCTAGTAGCCTGGGACAAGGTATGCCAACCTATATCTTCTGGTGGACTTAATATCCTGAGGCTGTCTATATGGAACAAAGCAGCCATAACGAAATTGTTATGGGACTTGGCTAGAAAGAAAGACTGCTTATGGGTTAGATGGGTTCATGCCTATTACATCAAGAAGGGGAATATTGACACACTTGCTGTAACAAATACAGCCTCTTGGGTGATCAGAAAGATTCTGGATAGTAGAGTCATGGTGCTGGAAAATACTCAGCTATAGGGTAATCTTATTTGTAGGTTGCAAAGTGTATGCAGGTTGAATAGATTTCATATCCATAAACTGTATCTCACTATGCTGCCTATTTTCACCAAGGTTGCATGGAAGAACTTACTGCTTATTACAAATGTACTGCCTAAGCATAAGTTTACTGTTTGGCTGGCTGCTCAGCATAGACTTCCCACAGTTGATAGATTGCAGATCATGGGCATACAAGTTCCAACATTATGTGCATTCTGTAAGCAGTATGATGAGGACTTCAAGCACCTATTCTTTGAATGTTCCATCACCAACAGATTGTGGTCTAGAATTTGTGTTTGGTTGGGTCACACCAGAACCATTGGCTGCTGGGATAATGAGATACACTGGATTTGTAGCAAAGCTAAAAGCAAGCTGTGGCAGAATGCAATCACAGCTGATGCATTTGTGACCACTACTGCAATCATTTGGAGGGAAAGAAACCATATTCGATTTGAAGGAGCTGATTTTGTGGAGGAATCGACATGCAGAGAAATTGCATTACTCTTACATCTTAGAGGCAGAAAATGCAAAGACTGGCAGATTGGTTTGAGGAAGATAAACTGTTTTCCTTAGCTAGTATACTTAATTTTCATATGATTTTACTTGTGTACAGATAGTCAAGAGTATAGGTTATTACTGAGACAGTGTAGTAGTTAGTCCATACTACTACCATGATGTAAATATTTTTTTTTTACATCAATGATACATAAAAAAATAACAATAGAAGTACAAAGAACTAAAAAAACAATGATGAAAATCGAGAAGACTTGGTCGTGATACCCAGGATGAGAAAAGGGAAAAGTAGAAAAGAAGTAGATTAGAAAATCTCAATCCATCCAGAAGAATCAGAAGAACAAGGTTCAACAACAAGATAATATATGCTGCTACAGATGTGGTAAACCTTGACATATAAAAATAAAATGTCCCGTCCCCAAAAAGAAAAATCACAGAAATTCAACTTGGAGTGACGAGGATGATGAAGAAGAAATGACAAACATATGTCTCAAGAAAAGAGAAGAAACTGCCGAGGCGTGTTTTAATGCTATTTTGGATTGTGATCTCAAGAAAAAGAATCACAAATCATGGAGCGATGAGAATGAATCTGAAGAAGAAAACAATCACAAAAGAATGGAGAATCATTGTTTCATGGCTACAGGAGAAAATAACAAGGTATATCACACTCCTATTACGTATTGTGATAACTCTGGACAAATCCAAGACGATATGGAATTGGTTGTCCAGGACTTTAAGAAAATTCGAAATGAATATCATAACTTGAGGAAGGAGAATAAGAATTGGGAGATCCAACTTGAAGAATATATGAAGTTGATACAAGAGAAGAAAGATCGGGAGATCCAATTTGAAGAATACAATAAGTTGAGAAATAAAAGAATGAGTGGGATATTCAAATTAAAGAATATCTTATGAATAACAACTTACTTCAAGAATAAAATTCTAAGCTACGCAAACAAATTAGCAGCTTGCACAAATCCCCCAGCCACTACTCTGATCAATCAAAGTCATCTCCTTGGCTTAACAGCTATAAGTGGACTGAAAAGGGATCTACTGGTAAACATCCTACTTTGAACAAGTTGACTGAGAAAAACTCCAAGTCAACTAATAAGGCAGTTGCACGTAAACACTCTTATTCTCATATTACATGCCACTACTGTGGCAATTATGGAAATAAAGTATTTGCATGTAATTATGCCAAAAGTTATGTTAGATCAAAATTTATTTGCAGACCTAAACAGTTACATGTATCTCCAATTATATAAGCTACTAACCATGAAGGACCCAAAAAGATTTGGGTACCAAAAACAAACTAATTGTTTTTGCAGGAATTTCTAAGTCCTGCCATAAAAAGGATTAAAGATGCTTGCATATTGGTGGGTCGAGGGACATACTTCAATGTTCTTATATGTTCACAGAAGATGATGGAAATACGACGTACGATCTAAAAGAGTGACTGATATCACTAAGGTTTATTCAATTTCTTCTCGCTGCATTAGGTGATACATACTCAGCCATTGGTATAGAGTAGTATATGCATATTAGTAATCTACATACACTCCGAGTCCACTAGCTACATTACATTGTTATTCTATCTGATACAATTTTTATCCATGACTTAGAGACTTTAAATAGCATGAGTACATGTCTTTCATAAACCATGTCATTTGCATAAGATATTAGGTTAAGCAAGCATGCGATTATATTAGTGTAGTACGAACTTGAATCATGCTTATATGCATCTTAGATTTTTTTGAAGTGAATTATTTCTGTAATAGTACTTTCTTGGTAATAATACTAATACTTCACTCAAGACCAAGAAAGTTATTTAACTTTGAGGCCACTTCTGCACATGAAACATTTTGGGCAATACTCAAAGCTTGAAGACGAAAGGTACGTATCTCTATTATTAGCTTTTATTGGGTTATGTTCAGGATCTATGTTAGAGGATACCATATGTGAGATATAGAAGGAAGAAAAGTCAAGTGTTGATTATTTCTATCTTTTTTGTTGCAAATGCTTACCAAAAGTTTGGAAGGTACATATAAAATGTTTCTATTGATGATTATCTTTACTTTTGCATAGGTCATTTTTTTAATATGAAAATAACCTTTTGCTATGATCATCAATGTGAGTTTTAATAGTATCTGTTTGACATTTTCTTGCAACTAGCATGATCTTTCACATTTTAGTTTGGTACCTGAATTACATACAGACTTGAAAAGAAAGCATTATTTTTGCATAAATTGTCATCATTGGCTTATATATGCTTTACTATTTGCATTGGATCTTATCTTGAATGAAATTATGTCTAAGCTATGGAAAGGAAGAAAAATCAATTTTTTGGTAATCTTATTTCCTTTGGTCGCAACTGTCTTGGTAAGACTCTTGGCATATTTCTTATTTATTAGTTATAAAAGAAATCTCTCTATGCGCATTTCTGTATACTAATATTTTTCTATGCAATTTGTGAATAAGGATGGAGAATTGCAGTGGATAGCTTGAAATAAATTGCTAGTGACACATCTATACTAGTTGAACTAGAAAGTCATGAAGAAGCATTAATCGATAAATGTTGGATTCTAGCAATACAAGATTTGTTGAACGAAGCTGAAAGAATCAACAATATGGAAATCCAGTACCAAGAAAATGAGCTGCAATCATGGATATCTAAAACCAGATAAGATTGGTAAGGTTGTGAAAATTATTTGTAAAACTTGTAGCCCAAGGTTTCACAACAAGAAGTCTGTTTCTTCCTTGAGAATTTTGCTAGAATATCATGCTCCATGTGCTTATCAAGTTTGCAAAGTATTGTTGTATGGATGTCATGATATCTTAATAGTTTGAAAACTGCATAACATTATTCTCTAGCCCCTCTCTGGAATTAAAAGTTTTCTTTCCACATTCATGTGACTAAGAATTACCATTTGAAATATTTTCTTATTTATCATCTGACGATTTATTCCTTCCAAAGATGTATTTACAAGAGCATATTTTTTGTAATACTAACCAAAAGCATGTCAAGATTTTTTAAGCCTCTGGTAGATGATCTAGTAGGAAATGAGTATAATGGAGACTTTATCTTTATCATAATATTCCAAATAATATGAAGTAAGGAGAAAATTAGTAAGTCCAACAATCGAATAAAATATCAAGGTATGACGGACTCTCCATTGTATTTTTATGACATATATGTTGGTATAAATGATCCCATAATATCTCCTTGTAGATTCACAAAGGATCTTCGGTTGATTATGGATTACAGTATGCAAGACTAATTACTTTGGTCTGGTAGAATATTTTCAGATGCAAATCTTGCAGGAAACAAAATGGATTGTAAAAATAGGATGGAGATTCTTAATGACCTTCATGAGAATGATCCCATATAATTCTATTTGGTGATATGATCCTATTTTGTTTTGCAGATATAACTATATGATTTTTTTTAACTCTTATGCGAAAGACAAACTAAAGCACAAGGCAAAACATGTGTCATTAGATTGCTTGTGACAGAAAGTAGTTTGGAAAAATCTGTCTAGAGGACATTGACCATCATCTTGCAAATATTTCCTCACATTTATGAAAGAAGGTGGTATGGAAATGATATCCTAGTGTATCCTTTTTGGTAAAAATGATTCGCTGTCTCTTTTATGTCTATTATATGTGTGATTTCAAGTCTATGATAGCATGTCTACAGTTCGATTCAATTCGAATTATTTTTAAATAGATTTGAAATTGTGTCGTCCTACTCTATGCTTTTAGAAGTCTAATAATTCTCTTGAAATTTTTAAAATTATTTTTGGTTGACCTAAAATAAATTACAATTTCTCATGTTTCGTATGGTCAACAATGATTTGATTACTCAAAGTTTCTCCAACGGAATCAAATATTTGGTATTGTTTGCTTAGTGTTTATGTCGTTGACTTTACTGGATGATGGATTGTGCACTTATCTAATTGTGAGATTCTTGGAATAAAGATTTATTATTGGTTTTATTAATGTTTGGTATTTCACCATTCTGATGATGACAAAAGGGGGAGAAAATAATGTGTCCAAAAGCTCGAAAATTCAGGTAGAATGTATGGAGACAGGGGAAGCATAACTAAGGAATTCATAGAGTGAGGGGGAGTTCACACTCCATGTACTGCATGCATTTTGAGAAGATGATTTCAGGGAAGTAACCAACTTATCTAGCTTATCCCATTACATTAAGTTTTTGATTAAATTTTCTTATTTTGTACTCAATGGTTTGCCATCATCAAAAAGGGGGAGATTGTTAGCTTGAAGGTTTCACGCATTAATTTTGATGATAACAAACCAACATAATTATTAATCAAAGAACACTTACTTGTGGTAATCTTTTTCTGCACAGGTTTATTCATAAAATAAGATGAATAAAGATCGAGACAAATACGGGAAAAAGAATATCATGTGAAGATTTTATCAAGGAAGATTATTTTCAGAGAGTTAATCTGCAAGCATCATAGAAGGAATAATATTTTAAAGTCAAGTTTCAAATATTGGATGGATTACTACAATATTCGAAGAAGAATATATGGAAATTATGGAAGGAAAGTTTTTCATGAAAAGTTGCTAAAATTATGGAGAAGATCTATTATTTTATAAATGAAAGATTTTTCAAGGTCAAGGAAGAATATATTTTCTATGGAAAGGAAATATATTATGGTGTAGTAAAATCTATATTATGGAAAGATATTATTTTACAAGAATATATTTTCTATGGAAAGAAAATATATTATGGTGTAGTACAATTTATATTATGAAAAGATATTATCCTCCAAGATCAAGCAAGGAAGATTGAAGAGTGGTATTTGATTAAGTAAAGATTATTATATATATGGACAAAATTTAAGAAAGAGTAAGTCATGGGATTTTGTTATCACTTATTAGAGGAAAATTTTGAAGAAGTATCTTTAAGCGAAGAAACGTATCTACGCACCGGAAAGAAACAAGGTAGAATTACTTACTACCTTTCCTTATTTAATTACTTATGCTTCAAATGGAAAAGTCTATTCAGAATATAAGGAACAACACAATATATGAAAACTGATCCATATAAAGTTGTCAAATATTCCATTACGTGAAAGGAGATATGGAAAACTTTTCTATTTGAAGATATCAGGATACATGACTCTCTTCATATAAGGAACAAATTTGTTGAAATCAAGGAATTATCATATGCCATATAATCCGATAAGAAGACCAAGGAAAGAAATTCAATGGGCTTGAAAGAAGACTCGACGATCGTCCAGATTCATACGGAGCTGTCAAGGAAGGACCAAATTCATAGTATATCTTAATGTTAGAAAGGGATTCAGTCAGAGTTCAAAAGGAAAAAGGCTGTCCAAATTCAAAGAGAATCCATGGATCCTATTACTTAAGGAAAAGTATTTCCCATGCAGTAATATTTCTGAAGAAGAGACAAAGACAACTATCAAGGAATCATCAGTAACGGCTAGTTCCAGGCAATATCTATAAATACCAGAATGCTCCAGTAAATAAGTACGCAACCTTCTATACAAATTGTCTATCAAACTACAAGTTCTTTGTTCTACTCTTAACAAGCATTGTAATTCACTCTAGTACATTTACTGTGTACTCAAAAGAGAGAAGAGAGATAGAAAAAATTGGAGAGGCAGTGTGTTTGAAGAGGTTGTGCCATTGTTCGTTTCTTTGGTGAGCGAGTGAAAACTAAAGGGTCATTGTTGGTGAGCTAGTGAAAACCAACCCTATAAACGTTGGTGGTGAACGTTGAGAATCACCTAAGCTGTACTCAATACAAATTTACGAAGAGCTGTAAAAGACAACACTCTTGCAACCCAAGAGGACTGGATTAGGATACCACATTGGTTCCGAACAAGTATAAAATTCCTGGTGTCATTTACTTTATCGCTCTTATATTATATTCTGTTCTTTACTGTTTATTGTGATTAATTCATGTTTAAATCGAAAGGACTAATAGTATTTCGCAGGCTATCTCCGCATAATTTGACTAGGTCGGAAGAGTAGTCGACTAGAAATTTAAAAAGGCTACAATTCACTCCCCCCCCCCTCTTTTACTTTCAGGCTATGTGGGCCTTGAGGAAGTTGAACTTAGAATGGGATGTTGCGGCGAATCTCCGGGTTGATCAACTCAATGAGCTTGACGAGTTTAGATTTCATGACTACTCCAGCTCGACCTTGTATAAGGGCAAGATGAAGTATCTTCACAACAGATATGTTCGGGGAAAGGAATTGAACGATGGTGATATGGTTCTTCTTTTCAATTATCGGTTGAGGTTATTTCTGGGAAAACTCAAGTCAAAGTGGACTGGTCTATTTGATGTTGTTGGTGTGACCGCATTTGGTGCTATTGATCCCAAGAACAAAGATGGTGAAGTTTTCTGAGTCAATGGGCATCGTGTCAAGAATTATTTGGGGAAATTTGATGACAGCATGTGGTGGCACTCATTCGTTTTAAGTG
This sequence comes from Nicotiana benthamiana, assembly GCA_034376525.1. Classification (NCBI taxonomy): domain Eukaryota; kingdom Viridiplantae; phylum Streptophyta; class Magnoliopsida; order Solanales; family Solanaceae; genus Nicotiana; species Nicotiana benthamiana. The sequence continues at coordinate 80,914,721 of CM067336.1, forward strand.
ATATGATGGTAACATGCATCGTGCCGCGATGTTAAATCAGACACTTCTTGGGAGGCAACCCATTACTTTTTCTTTCTATTTAATTTGTGTAAAAAAATGCATAGTCTCTGAAGTTGCCAGTGAGGCCGTGGTGAGTTTTGTGCGGTCCGCACTGGCATGATCTGAAGGTGCCTGTTCTCTGAAGTAATCCACGTGGCCACGGTCATTTTAATGCGGTCCGTGGTGGTCTCACGCGACTGTATCCATGTTTGTGCGTTCCCGTGGGCTGCTTCTGTCAAGGGTTCAAAATTAATCCCAGCGCGGTCTGAAATATACCTCTGAGACTAATCTTGGTGTGTGCTTGCATTGAGTGCCTGATTCTTCTAATTCTTTGTAACATTTTACACATTTTTCATTAATTAATTCATATGTTTTACTTTTGTTTGTTTCCCAGTAGTTGTAGCTTCTTCTTTCTTTCCGTTTTTCTTAAGTTTAATGATTAGGTTAGTTTATATGTTGTTTTGGATGCCGAGCATGATTTTCATATTGGGTAATTGAGTAGGGACAACTAGGATTCAAAAACTTGGACAAAAATGGACGAATTTGTGAATCCCTAACTGTTGGCTCAACCGCGACCACGAATTTTCTCGCGGTCCACATGGCCCTAATGCGGCCGCACTACTGATGTTGCGGTCCACAGTGGCCTTTGATCTAAAATGTAGTCTACTTCCAGCACGGCCGCGTCCCTATTTGTGCAGTTCGAGCTGGCCCAATGCAACCGCGCTCCCATTTTACGCGATCCACGTCGGGAGAATCAGAGAGGTTCCTTTCTGGGTGTTGTCCAGTGCGGCCCGTGGTGTATCTTACGCGGCCGAACCCCTGATGGTGTGGTCCGCGGTGACCTATCTGCAATGGTTTCTACATTTTATTCATCTGTTGTGTTGCTATTGTTGTCAACAACTGATACACTGCTTGTGCTTTAACTAACAAAGTTAGAATTGTTTGTTTGCAGAAAATGGAAAAACAAATAGGTCGAGGTGCAAAACAACCCTGACGAGGTGACTCCTCCCGGGGAGGAAAAGGGAAACAACCCAAACTCACTCCCCAACTAAAATTGAGAATAAGGAAATAGGTCGTGAGTGATGATGATCAGTTAGGGAGTGAGTACCTACCTTCTCAGGACCTCTCAACTGACTCGGGGCAAGCCCCCTCAGTCCCAGCTCCATATATAGCCCAAGCTCCACAAATGTACAGTCTGAGTCATCTGATGGCTCAGCAGCGGGCAGCAGCGAATACTCCACCTCCCACACAGCTTCAGTATCTGGGAAGAGTGCAGCAGGCGGGACTAATAGTGATGATGAGTTTGCGTACAGTGGGGTGCCCAAGATTGGTGGTATTGAACGAATAATAAAATCTGAGGTTTGGGAAGACCGCTTTGTTAGCAAAGTGGCGTTCCACAAATTAAGAGAATTGTGGCCAAAAGGAAAACTGATTCTAGAGGTGAGCATAATCACACGAGACCTATTGCCCATACTCCCCAATGTACACAAGCAATTTCATACCAATGTAGGGTGGGAGCATTTTAGATATGAGCTGATAGATGCCAACGAGCACATGGTCAAGGAATTTTATTGCAATGTAGCCCATACCAAAAAGGGCTCAATTGCGACCAAAGTGCGAGACAAAAATATAGTGTTTTCTAGGAAGGCGTTCAATGACTATTTGGGTTTTGACGATGAATACGAGACCCAATACAATGAGAAGTTGGAGATGAAGGAGGAGGTTCTCCCATGGTTGGCTAAGTATTTGGCTCATCTGGGTACTGTTCCGGATTGGATACAGGCGCGGGTGAAGATTTTGAGGAAGAATTTGAACTTCGAAGCTAGTGGGTGTCTTACATTTATGTGCAATAGGATTGATCCCACTTCCCATGAACAGACTATCCCACTCTCCCGTGTTGTGCTGATTGCCTCTATCATGGTGGGCTTCCCTATCAATGTGGGGAATTTGATGTTCAAGGAAATCACTTTAATGGGGGTTGACCGTAATTGGAACTATCCGTATCCCAATACTCTTACCATGTATTTGTGGCATGCGGAGGTAAAGAAGAGGTCCTACGATGTGAAAGTTTGCCAGTGTCCCCGTTCTCATGGTTCAACATTCAGGGGCCGAAAAACCTAAAGGAAAAGAAACACAAGGCACCCACATCTACCCCGACTAGCCAGTCTGAGGATCCAGTTGTGATAGAGTCTGTTGTTGAGCCTTCTATTGAGCTTCCCTCCATTCCAGCTGCCACCATTACTGATTATGTGCCCTCTTCTTCTGCGGGTCCTAGTTCTTCAGCTGGCCCAAAAGTCCATTCTTCCCGGACCAACCCTTTCATAGCCCAGCACTTGACAAAGACTTTGGCCAGTTGAAGCAACTGGATGTCAGCTGAGACATCCAAGTTGTCCATATTGGCTACTTCAGTTGAGGCCTAGTCAGCACCAGCCATTTTTCAGATTCCTCAGTCTATTGAGGATACATTGAAGAAGCTTCTGGCCAACCAGGAGAAGATTATGGAGACTCATAGCGCCTTGACTAAGCGATTATAGAGACTCAGGGCACCTTGACTAAGATGGCATATTCACATGGCAAAGATGTGAAGGAGCTTGCCAAGGAGCACAAAAAGATGAGAAAGTCAAGGGTGTCTAAGGAGTCGGTGAAGGTGCTTAGAGCGGACACGAACAAGTTATTGGCAGATCAGCTGCCTTTAGACTTGTTATTTGAGGATTTAGCTCCTCTAACAGCAGCATCAGAGCCACAGCAAGAGTAGGCACCCAGGCCCCCGAGGAAGAAGAGGAAGCTTCCCAGTACAAAGGGTGTGATGATTGAGCTTGCGCAGACTCAGGAGATTCCCTTCAGTGATGCACCTGATATTCAACTGGTCCAGGAGCAAGCCCCTGTTCCAACAGCTGAGGAGTAGTAGGCCGGGAACCAGTCTGAGGTTCCCGCCCATACAGAGGATCAGGGGACCTCTGAGGATCCCATGCAGACGGACAAGGCCTAGGGAACTCTCCTATATCATTTATTTATATATTTTATGCTTATTTGGTAGTTGGCATTGGGGACAATGCCAGCTCTTATTCGTGGGGGTGCGCCCTACTGTGTATTTGGATGATTGTACATATTAATACTCATTTTATATTCTATTGATTTGTTTTCTAGTTGGTCTGCACATAACTTTTTATTTTAGCTACTTTTCACGTACTTCTTATTTTCCTTTGGTCTATATATAAAAAGTTATATTTTGTATATATTCATCCCCCGTTGTATATTATTTGCCCTTATTGTACATTTTCATTTTGCTTTTCTATTTTCGCAGAAAAATTACATTTTAGCTTTATAGATAGGATCGCAACCTTTTGTTTTTTTTAGCGTTTTCAATACGCCCTTGTTCTTCTTAATGCAACTGTACTTTCCAAGAGTGGAGTATTGTGCGAACCGGGTGGCTCTCCCAATGATAGATGGCGTGACAACCTTCTTAAGGGTTTAAGTCCGTTTATTATTTTCCTTTTTAATTTTGATATTTCGTAGTTAAGGGTACCTCAGGCAAAGATTCACTTGGGCCTAGCACATTTGCCTTTGATCCCATAATCAAAGACACAATGTTGTGTTTAGGATGGTGAAATCCGTGCCCTTGAGACTCTTGTTTTGACCAAACAATCATCACGTGGTCGTTTTGGACCATTGAGCGCTTGAATCGTAACTAAGGTCGTTGTGGGCCCTCGACTCAATGTCTTTAGCAATCCTTGAGTGTATGTGGTGAGAATATGAACTGTGAGTCCACGTCACGAGCTAATGGTCTAGAACTTGCCCTGAATGTTTGTTGAGGCGAAACCCTAGGTGAATTTTGACTTGAGAAGTGATTATAGGCTCTCCTTGATCTGAATGTTAAGTTAAACAATTCCATAGCCTACCAATGAGATGATCCCTAGTTAGCCCTTTTGAGCCTTGAACCTTTTTCTTTCAAGAACTAATGCTACAAGCCTATACCCATTCATAATGATACCCTTTCTTGGCACCCAAATTTTCCCTTGAGTAATGAAAAATGTCTAAGTTTGGGGGGAGACAAGAAAGGAGACAAAGTGGTAAAAGGTACAAGCAAAAGAAAAGAAATGCAATGAAAAAGAATAAAAGAAAAAGACAAAAAGTATAACAAGAATGAAAAGGGATTTAAGGAAAACAAAAGTGAAAAAGGTGTGGAAAAAGTACAAAAAGGAGAAATATTTTGAACTGCATAAGAAATATTGACAATGTATCCCTCTAACCCCTTGAAAAGAAGTGAAATACTCCAATGAGTCAAGAAAGTGTGCCAAAATGAATCAAAAAAAGTGCTTAAGGGAAGATTGAACCCACTTGAACAAAAACATGTCCTACCATTACCCAAAAGCCTTCAAAATAACTCCACAAAAACCCTATATGATCTTAAGTTGGAGGAAGCCTACATTAGTGGATACTTACATAAGGGGAAAGCATAGGGTACCTAGAGCCGAACTTGTGACCTTCTTCTTGAGAGAGATGAGTGAAAGTCCATCAACCTCGGTTTGCATGTCAATACTCTAAAAGGTAAGGTTCGCTTAGGGAGAGTTGAGGATTTGTGAGTTTGGGTTCCACAATGACCAAAATAATAGAGAGAAGTTCCTTGATAAAATGTGTCAACTCTTGGCGCTCTTGTGTCACACTTCATCCATAGTTTTCAAAGTTTAAATGTGTTAAGGATGCATTCATATTGAGGGAAATTGTTAGTCCCAATTGATGTTTGTTGAGGTGACTTCAGGATAGCTGGAATTACTTGGATGTTCCTTTAAGGTGTGGGTCGTATTTTGTTTGCTTGAGAACGAGAAAAGGTTTAAGTTTGTGGGAGTTGATAAGTAGGATTTTAACGTGTTTTATGCCCCTACTTGCTGTTAGATAATACTCTTAACGCTAGAGGGGGGGTGAATAGCGTTATAATAAAAATTAGCGTAAACTTGCGGAATTTAAAAATTGCAGGAAATAAATAAGTGCGATAAATAAGAAAGAACGCACCGATGTATTCTGGTTCACCACAACCCGTGGCTAGTCCAGTCCCCGAGAGACTCTCTCGAGATTTCCACTAACTTGTCAAGCTTACGGGTGCTTAACAAACCTTTACAACTTGAGGACACAAGCCTCAACACCTTTGCTCGGAGATACAACACTCCAAGACTTCAACCAAGGAAACACAAGTTCCTTCTTCCAACAAGAGAATAACAATTCTCTTCAAGTGTACAATACACTAAGCACTCAAACAAGACACTCCTTAATGAGTAGATATGAGTAAAAGAATACGCTCAAGATCGCAACAACTTTAGACAAGAATTTGGCTCTCAAAAGCTTATGAAATGAATATAAAATGATAAGCAATAAAGTATGCAAGCTTTAGCAATTGTATGATCAGTTGTTGTGTGTTGTTATGCTCAAAAGACTGAATTGAAGCTGTATTTATAGTTGAAAAACCTTGTATTACCATTGCCTAATTGCCAATTAAGAACTGCTGATTTTACTCTGTGACAATCGATTGTCAAGAAGCCACAATCGATTGTTTGCCAATCGTTTCAAAAATCAATCCCAGATTTTACGCTTAACAATCGATTATCTAAGATCAACAATCGATTATTGGCAACGTTCAAAAAATCATTTCCAGATTTTACGTAAAACAATCGAATATACAAAATCAATAATCGATTATTCATCAACGTTCAAAAAATTCTTTCCAGATTTTAATTTCAACAATTGATTATAGAATATCAACAATCGATTACCTGACGGTATTTGAAAATATTTTGGCAACGGTTAGTTATACAATCGATTATACTAAGTTAATAATCGATTATATATCAGACTTGAAAAATCAATTTAGACACTGCCTCGTGACAATCGATTGTTATATATTCACAATCGATTATTTAATAGCTTTGAAAAAGTCTGGAAGACACTGCCTCAACACAATCGATTGTCATATGTGCACAATCGATTATTTTGTGACTTTGAAAAATCTGATGGACACTGTCTCTTCACAATCGATTGTCATTAGCTTCACAATCGATTATTTTGAGCGTTGAAAAACTTTGATGTACACTGCCTCAGCACAATCGATTGTCATAAGGTTCACAATCGATTGTCATGCAGATTTGAAAAATCTGATGCTCACTGCCTTAACACAATCGATTGTCATAAGTTCACAATCGATTGTCAAGCAGCTGACTTAAACATAATCGATTATCATAAGTACATAATCGATTATCTTAGTCCAGATTTTTGAGGCATGTTTAAAAATCATTTTGACTAAGGTAAATATGCATTATTTAAAATCATTTTGCTCTAAATTAAATATGCATGATTTAAAATTATTTTTACGAAAGAAGCCAAGTCTTGAGTTTAAGTTGTCGGATCAAGATCACAATTAAATACCGACTCATATAAAACTTAATCTCAATCTTTGTCTTGTGCTTGAATCTCGTTATATATCAATTTTGCGCTCGTGCTTGGATCTCGTCATATGTCAATTTGCGCATAGTTTGTCATTCATCAAAACCTACAAATATGAACGCACGTTTAGTATAATGCCTTGAGAACGTGTTTCCAACAATTTCCCCCTTTTTGATAATGGAAAACTTTAATCGGGATATGCATATTAAGCAATTCATAATGACGATTCAAGACAAGAAAAGATATGCAACAAGTATATGGATATGCAAGTTGTTCCCCCTCAATTTATGCCAATAAGTATTGAGAGTGCATACCCGTTATCTTCCCCCTTTTGCCATTAGCAAAAAAAATATGGAATAATTAGAAAAAAACTTGGTTATTTAAAAAGAACGCGATTTCAGACATAATAACACAAATAATGTCAAGACAATAGATTATTGATACTGGATAATCGACTATATAAAAGAGAAATCGATTGTTCTGTGCGTCAGGTTTTATAATTCCCCCTGCCTTTAGGGCGATACCTCCAAAAATACGTTAGACGTCTCCGACGCTCAAGTTAGAAAACATGCGAAAGGGAAAATGCAATGCATGACTTAGATCAACGTGGAGTCAAGGATCTCGAGTTCACTACGAATTCGGAAGAAGGACTCTTTCTCTAAGGGCTTTGTAAAGATGTCGGCCAATTGATTTGGTTTCAACAAATTCAATTTCGACATCGCCCTTGAGAACGTGATCTCTTATAAAGTGATGTCTAATTTCAATGTGTTTTGTTCGCGAATAAAGAACGGGTTTCTTCGTCAAGCATATGGCACTAGTATTATCACATCTAAGAGGGATATGATCAAGACTTAGGCCATAGTCCAAAAGTTGTTGTTTCATCCAAAGGATTTGAGCGCAACAACTCCCCGCGGCTACATATTCAGCCTCGGTTCTGGACAACGCAACACTTACTTGTTTCTTGCTAAACCAAGAAACGAGAGAGCTACCGAGCAAATGGCAAGTGCCACTAGTGCTCTTGCGGTCCAATTTGCATCCAGCAAAATCGGAATCGGAATAGCCAACAAGTTGGCATGAAGAACCTTTGGGGGTACCATAGACCCACATTTACAGTACCAACAAGATACTTCAATATCTGTTTCACCGCAGTTAGGTGAGACTCCTTCGGACACGATTGATAACGAGCGCATAAGCACACGCTAAACATGATGTCCGGACGACTAGCAGAAAGATAAAGGAGAGAGCCAATCATACCTCGATACTTTTTTATGTCGACTTCCTTACCTTTCTCATCTTTGTCTAGATGATCGGATGTGCTCATGGGGTTGCCATTGCTTTTGCATTGGTCATTTCAAATCGTTTCAGTAATTCTTTGCAATATTTCGCTTGGCAAATGAACGTACCTTCTTTCATTTGCTTTACTTGTAATCCCAAAAAGAATTTTAACTCTCCCATCATAGACATCTCAAATTCGCTTGTCATTAAATCGGAAAATTCCTTGCACAAGACATTGTTAGTAGCACCAAATATAATATCATCCACATAGATTTGAACTAATAAAATATTATTGTTTTTATGCTTAACAAAAAGAGTGGTATCAACTTTCCCCCTAATGAAATCATTTTCCAATAGAAATTTACTCAATCTTTCATACCAAGCTCGGGGAGCTTGTTTTAAACCATAATGAGCCTTTTTGAGTTTGAAAACATGATCGGGAGATTTAAAATCTTCAAAACCGAGGGGTTGTTCAACATAAACTTTTTCTTGAATAACACCATTTAGAAAAGCACTTTTCACATCCATTTGATATAAATTGAAATTCATAGAAGAGGCAAAAGCGAGCAATAGACGAATAGCTTCTAATCTAGCTACGGGAGCATATGTTTCTTCATAGTTAATACCCTCTTCTTGATTATAGCCTTTTGCTACAAGCCTAGCTTTGTTTCTATTGATTACACCATTTTCATCTAGTTTGTTTCGAAAAACCCATTTCGTACCAATTATGGTATGATTTTCGGGTCTTGGCACCAAATCCCAAACGTCATTCCGTTTGAATTGGTTAAGCTCCTCTTGCATTGCCAAGGTCCAAAATTCATCCCCAATTGCTTCGGAGATGGTTATTGGTTCAATTTGAGACACAAAAGCAGTATGTCCTAAGGTGCTCTTAAGGGAGTTTCGGGTACTTACCTTTTCTCCGACGTCGCCAATTACCTATTCGAGAGGGTGATCTTTGATTGTCCTCCATTCGTTAGGCATTTTCGTTTTTTTCTCCAATTGTGGCGTTTCCTCCGTTGATTGTTCCAAGATTTCATCTTGAATTTCCTTAGGAGTTTCCTCTTGTACTTTGTCTTTTAGACTATTTAAAATCCCTGCAAGATCAGAACAAGAATCTTTTCTCGCCAAGTGAGCATTACTTTCGGAAAATACAATATGAGGGGATTCCTCCACAGTTTGAGTTCTATTATTAAACACCCTATATGCTTTGCTACGCGACGAATACCTAATAAAAATTCCCTCATCGGATTTGGCATCAAATTTTCCCAATTGATCTTTTCCATTGTTATGAATAAAAACTTTACAACCGAATACTCTAAAATGGGAGATGTTTGGTTTCCATCCCTTGTAAAGTTCATAAGGGGTCTTCATGAGTATTGGCCTTATGACTACTCTATTTAAGATGTAGGATGCGGTACTCACGGCATCCGCCCAAAAATGTTTGGGAATTTTAGCCTCTTCGAGCATGGTTCGAGCCATCTCTTCGAGGCACCTATTTTTCCTTTCCACCACCCCATTTTGTTGTGGTGTTCGTGGAGCGGAAAAGGTATGCTCGATACCGAGTTCGTCACAAAAGTCCGCAAAGAGATTGTGATCAAATTCTCCCCCATGATCACTTCTAATTGAAGTGACGGTTGTTTCCTTTTCGTTTTGAACACGTTTAAGGAAATATTTAAAATTCTGAAAAGCATCACTTTTATGGGCAAGAAATAAAGTCCAAGTAAATCTGGAATAATCATCAACAATAACAAAAGCATAACGATTTCTACCAAGACTTTCAATGCGAGATGGTCCAAACAAATCCATGTGAAGCAATTGCAATGGTCTAGTAGTTAAAACAATATTTTTCGATTTAAAAGATGCTTTTGTTTGCTTCCCTTTTTGACAGGAATCACAAATAGAGTCATTTTCAAATTTCAAATTTGGAAGACCAACAACTAAATTTTGTGAAACCAATTTGTTCAAAAGATGCATGTTGATGTGAGCTACTCTACGATGCCATAACCAAGAATCATCCTCTTTGCTCATTAAACAATTCACATAATCGGGTGAAGAGTTTGCAAGATCAACCATATAAATGTTATCCATTCTAAAACCACGAAGGATGATTTTAAAATCGCTACGTCTAAAAACTAGGCATTCATTTGAATCAAATAAAACAAGATTTCCCCTGTCACATAATTGACTTATGCTCAAGAGATTAAACCTTTCACAAGTAATATATGCTTAATGGAAGAGATTTCATCCTTACCGACCGATCCGATGCCAATAATCTTTCCTTTGTTGTTATCACCAAAAATAACACTTCCCCCTTCCTTGTGTTCTAGTTGAAGGAATTTGGATTCGTCTCCCGTCATGTGTTTGGAGCATCCACTATCAAGGTACCATAGTACACTTGATCCCTTCAAACACACCTACAAAACAAATTAATGCGTTTTAGGTACCCATGCCATTTTGGGTCCTTGGGGGTTAGGCATATCATAATGATGCGTTTGAGTGTTATGTCTATGATGTGTAAAGCAAGCAGGAGCAATATGACCAATTCGTCTACAATAATGACAAGTCACGTTAGGATTATACATCCTTCTAGGTTCGTAGTAATTGGACGGACGAAAATTGTTTACTTTATTTTCGACACTATGACTATTTCGCATTTCATGAACATTATTTCTCCTACTATTTGTTCTAGGATGTACAGCATTTCTAGAATAATTATTTCTAGGTTGGAAGTCATTCTAGGTGTTCTAGAAGGTTCAAAATTCCTTCTATTGTTTGGCCTAAAATATGCATCATTTCTAGAGTAGTTATTTCTAGGTGGTAAGTCATTTCTAGGTTTTCTAAAGTGTTCAACATTTGGTCTAGCATGCATATTGGTTCTAGGGATGTTATTTCTAGGATGAGCATTTGTTTTATTAATCCTAGGTAGAGCCTTAGGTGGTTGAGGTTTGGCTTCAACCTTTTCTTTAGGCTCATTCTTAAAACCTATGCCATGCTTGGTTGACTTCAAATTAACAAGGACCTCATTCAAATTTTTGTGAGAAGAATTAAACTTATCTAATGTGCCCTTAAGCCTTTATACTTCATTTTTGAGATGCATGCAAGAAGTACAATTTCTAATAGAGCTTTCAGGCTTGTCGGCGCTTCTTTTTCCGAAAAAATTGTTTTCCTCTTTCAACTTCTCATTTTCTAAAACCAGTTTTTCCAAATCCTTTTCTTTCAATGAGAGTTGTTTTTGAAAATCTTTTTCTTTTGAAGAAGCATTTTCTTTTATGCTTTTAACAGTTTTTGAAGCTTTAATAAATTCACTATATAACTCATCAAAAGCATTTTGCATTTCTTCAAGGGAAAAGAAATTTTTAGAAGAGATTTGACATACCTCATCTTGCTTGTCTTCTTGTGCCATAAGACAAAGGTTTGCGCTTTCCTCTTCTTCTCCTTCGCTTGACTCATCTCCGGAGTCTCCTCCCCAAGATATATATGCACGTTGCTTTTTAAAAGGTTTCTTTTCCTTTTTCATGTTTGGGCAATTTGATTTGATGTGCCCGGTTTCTCCGCATTCATAGCACTTTATTTGTTCTCCTTGCTTTTTGCCCTTTCGTTCATACTCTTTTCGCATGAACTTTTGAAATCTTTTGATAACGAGTCCAAACTCGTTGTCTCCGTCCTCATCAACTTGCGGTTGGCTTGTGCTTGCCTTTAGAGCGATTCTTTGCCTCCTTTGATCATCAACAAGAGGGTTAAGTATAGTAGATTCATAAGTCTTAAGATTATCTCTTAATGCGTCGATGGTGACATTTGAAACGCCAATGGACTCTTGAATCGCGTCGGCCTTTGATTGCCATGCCGGAAATAAATAAGTGCGATAAATAAGAGAGAACGCACCGATGTATTCTGGTTCACCACAACCCGTGGCTAGTCCAGTCCCCGAGAGACTCTCTCGAGATTTCCACTAACTTGTCAAGCTTACGGGTGCTTAACAAACCTTTACAACTTGAGGACACAAGCCTCAACACCTTTGCTCGGAGATACAACACTCCAAGACTTCAACCAAGGAAACACAAGTTCCTTCTTACAACAAGAGAATAACAATTCTCTTCAAGTGTACAATACACTAAGCACTCAAACAAGACACTCCTTAATGAGTAGATATGAGTAAAAGAATACGCTCAAGATCGCAACAACTTTAGACAAGAATTTGGCTCTCAAAAGCTTATGAAATGAATATAAAATGATAAGCAATAAAGTATGCAAGCTTTAGCAATTGTATGATCAGTTGTTGTGTGTTGTTATGCTCAAAAGACTGAATTGAAGCTGTATTTATAGTTGAAAAACCTTGTATTACCGTTGCCTAATTGCCAATTAAGAACTGCTGATTTTACTCTGTGACAATCGATTGTCAAGAAGCCACAATCGATTGTTTGCCAATCGTTTCAAAAATCAATCCCAGATTTTACGCTTAACAATCGATTATCTAAGATCAACAATCGATTATTGGCAACGTTCAAAAAATCATTTCCAGATTTTACGTAAAACAATCGATTATACAACATCAATAATCGATTATTCAGCAACGTTCAAAAAATCCTTTCCAGATTTTAATTTCAACAATCGATTATAGAATATCAACAATCGATTACCTGACGGTATTTTAAAATATTTTGGAAACGGTTAGTTATACAATCGATTATACTAAGTTAACAATCGATTACATATCAGACTTGAAAAATCAATTTAGACACTGCCTCGTGACAATCGATTGTTATATATTCGCAATCGATTATTTAATAGCTTTGAAAAAGTCTGGAAGACACTGCCTCAACACAATCGATTGTCATATGTGCACAATCGATTATTTTGTGACTTTGAAAAATCTTATGGACACTGTCTCTTCACAATCGATTGTCATTAACTTCACAATCGATTATTTTGAGCGTTGAAAAACTTTGATGTACACTGCCTCAGCACAATCGATTGTCATAAGGTTCATAATCGATTGTCATGCAGATTTGAAAAATCTGATGCTCACTGCCTTAACACAATCGATTGTCATAAGTTCACAATCGATTGTCAAGCGGCTGACTTAAACATAATCGATTATCATAAGTACATAATCGATTATCTTAGTCCAGATTTTTGAGGCATGTTTAAAAATCATTTTGACTAAGGTAAATATGCATTATTTAAAATCATTTTGCTCTAAATTAAATATGCATGATTTAAAATTATTTTTACGAGAGAAGCCAAGTCTTGAGTTTAAGTTGTCGGATCAAGATCACAATTAAATACCGACTCATATAAAACTTAATCTCGATCTTTGTCTTGTGCTTGAATCTCGTTATATATCAATTTTGCGCTCGTGCTTGGATCTCGTCATATGTCAATTTGCGCATAGTTTGTCATTCATCAAAACCTACAAATATGAACGCACGTTTAGTATAATGCCTTGAGAACGTGTTTCCAACACTTGCCTATGCTTTGAGTATAATATGCTACAAAATAGTCCCAAAATGCTCACAGGTTGTGCTTGATTGTAGGTTTGAGCAACAAAGTGACAAAACGTCAAGGATCGTCTCAAAACAGAGTGAAACCTGCTCAAGTATCAAGGGCCAAGTGAAGTGGTGGAATAAGAGCCTAGTGCGGATCGCATAAAACTGCACGCGAACGCGGTTGGATCTATGTGGCCCGTATTCAGCTCACATAGTCGCGCCACGTTGACATGCAGCCCACGTGAAGAGATTCAGAGAGATGCCAGTCTGGGTCAAGATCAATCCATGCGGCCGCGGTCACACACATGCGGTCCGCGCCAGAGCTCCTGCGGCTGAGCTACACTTTTATGCGGCCCGCGCCAGACGAGTTCAGAGAGGTAGAATTTTAAGTCAAAGAGCCAGTGCGGTCGCAGTCATATTTGTGCGTCCCGCACTAACCTCGCAGGGGCAATTTCATCCACTTTTTCCAACCCACTATAAATAGAATATTTTATAATATTTAGGTCAAGTTTTGTATTATCCGTACTGTTGCGCTCGTGAGAGCCGAAGTTTTAGCCTATTTCTTCATTTTAGCACTAATTTCTCAATAAATTCTTATAGTTTCTCTTTCTTAATTAATTAATATGTTTAGTTCTTCTTCTATTTCTTTGGTTCTCTCTTTAATTATGTCTAGCTAAACCCATTAGCTAGAGTTGTGGCTCAACTCTAGTGTGGGTAATTGATAATGTTGAATTCTAATGATAGATTGATATTGGGTATTTGTTATTTGGGTTGATTTTATATTTTAATTTAGGATTGGTGGTAGCAAACACTGATTCTAGCTTTGTGGATCTAACTCTTCTTGAGAAAGAGAGTCCATGACCCCAAAATTAACCCCAACAAGGAATTGGGATGGACCCATGAGAAATGGTAGTCCCAATTAACGGGTTAAATCTCAAGAGAGTAATCACCCTACTTAAATCCTAGTTGTTTGGTCTAATTGGCCTACCCAATTGGTCTCGAGAGAGTCAATTTGGCAAAATCACTCTCTACCGAGAGGTGTGAGAGTGGGTAAAATTGTGCAACGGTTATAGCATAAGTCCCAAATATGTCAATCTATCCTTAGTAGTTTCTACCCGCAACCTATGTGATGCCACAACCCTAGTGCCTTTCTCCCTATTAATTACAACCTAGCAATATTTCCTTAGCATAACTTAGTTTTAATCCTTAGTTTATAATAGTAGTTATAAATATAAAACCCCAATAATGTGTGAAGTGCAATTAGAAGTACAAACGCAATTCTAGGATAAACAGACAATACAAATCCACTACTAGCTCCCTTTGGAAATTCAATCCCGAACCACTACTTGGGTAAAAGTTATTGCGACCCGCTCTTCCTACATTCGTGTAGTATTGAGTCAGCAGCATTCACTTAACAAGGCCAGTTTTGATAAGTTTTCTAGGTGAGATACAATTAATCTATTGGGATAATTAGAATCACCAGACATAATTTCAAGTTAGATACCTATAGAAATGATATATATATATATATATATATATATATATATATATATATATATATATATATATATATATATATATATATATATATATATGCGTATTACTGTTTTTAGTCAATTTGCACTGCCAAAGAACCAAGTATGACATTGCTGCTTCTCCCGGCCTTTTGCAGCTTCTCCCTATACCTGCTCTTTTATGGACTGACATTACTATGGAATTCATTGAGGGCTCACCTAAGTCTAAAGGAAATTCTGTCATTTGGGTTATCATTGATCGACTTACCAGAGATGCTCTTCATTGATCGACATATCAAACATGCTCGATTCGTTGCCTTGTCTCACCCATATACAGCCCAATCCTTAGTTCCTATTTTCTTAGATTATATTTTCAAGCTTCATGGCTTTCCAGCTTCTATTACAAGTGACCGGGACCCCAATTATCAACACCTCTGGAAAGAATTCATTACTGCTCAGGGTGTTACCTTACAAAATTCCATTGCTTATCATCCACAAACAGATGGCCAGTCAAAGGCTCTTAATCGCTGCTTAGAAACATACATCCATTGCTTCTGCACTGATTCTCCTCTTGACTGGTACCTTTTGCTTTCCTTGGCTGAGTGGTGGTACAACACTAGCTCACAGTCTACCATTCGAAATTCTCCCTTTGAACTCTTGTATGGATATCCTCCTCCTCTACATCTCCCATACTTACCAAGTGATTCTGATTATACTTCTATTGAAGAGGTTGCACTGCTTCGCGAGTTCAAACTTCAGTTAGCCAAATTCCACCTTACTCGAGCCCAACAAAGAATGCAAGATCATATTAATTCCCATAGGTCTGATAAACATTTCAATATGGAGGATTTAGTGTTTGTGAAACTCCAACCTTATAGACGGCCCACACTTTCTTCCTTTCCTTAGCACAACCTCACTTCTAGATATTTTGGTCCGTACCCTATTGTTGAAAATATAAGTGCCACTCCTATAAACTTCTTCTTCCTCCTGAGGTCCTCTTGCATCCTATATTTGATGTGTCTGAACTAAAATTTTGCTATGAAATTCCTTCCACTATTGTTCACCATCCTGTTGTTCATCTAGCCAGCCAATATTGCCCTTTTTTCTGAATTTGTTGTTGATCACAGATCGGTTAAACAAGGTAATAAGGTTGTAGTTCAGTGCTTAACTAAATGGACTAGCATAGATTTTTCTTATGCAACCTGGGAGTTGGCTTCTACTTTGAAAGCTCTATTTCCTTCTTTCACCCTTGAGGCAAGGATGTTGTCCATCCAGGGGGTATGGATACAAATATTAGTGGTTAAGGGTGGAACTATTTGAGTTTTAGTTGAACTAAAAGTGGTGGGAAAAAGTAGTTAGTAGTTTTAATTCAAATTCTGTAATTCCTTTTGTATTTTCAGCAATTATAAATAGAGAATAGCACTTGTGTTCACATAATAATATCATGATATAAGAAAATCTGAGTTCTTCTCAATCTATATATGTTTCATTTCTTCTTCTCCACCTTCTTTTCTCTTCTCTTTGTTACTATTTCATTGATTTATCGGCTGATACTCTACAATTATCAGATATTTTCGCAAATTCGGAGTATTCAGAGATGGGGCAGCGATTATATTCACTTCAACATACCACTTTGTTCAAGCAACATACTGAGAATTGAGCAAACCATGAAGTAGAAAAGAACCAAAAATTTATCTAAATGCTTCCAAATTTGTGACCAAGTATATTTAAAAAGAGCAAATCAGAGTAAAAGAGGAGATACCAACAACAATAGTATATCATTGAAAAACTAAAAGTGCTGCCTCAATAAATGATGCCTTACAACCTTGAAGTAATCGCTTTACCTGACCACAAAATAAATAATATGAAATTTAATTTTACAACCAAAACAACAAAAAATGAGAGTGAAAGAGGATATACTGACAAGCGGAAAGCAGCCGACAGGGCACCAAAATACAGAGAAATCGAAGCTTCTTGGTTAAAGAACGTTGGTCGAATGTAGCCTACTAATGGTGGAATAGAAGGGTGTTATGAAAAGAAGCACTCTGTGGGGATTTTATTTCGGTGGAAAACAAAAAGGAGAATTACACAAAAATACATTCTATTTATATACATTGCAGCAGAATAACACAGTTAATACTTTGTAAATCTGTAGCCCAGTAACAATAGGTCAAAGTTTGAAAATAAGTATTTTTTCTTCTTTTTTTATTCTGCAGATCTTCAAGCGCGAAAATTTGATGATTTTTTATTCTTCTTTCCCATGTTTATATATATTCCTATTCCATCTACCAAAAATTCAAATTCATATATAATGCAACTTGAAAATCTTAAATTATCTTTTTTTTCAAGTTTCAAATAGCATAAATAAAAAATAAAAATTAAAAAAATTATTGCACGTTCATGATTTTCTAATAAATCAACAAGAAAAGTCAATTTATACATAAATTGAACATATAAAATTTTAATTTTAGATTTAATGCACATGTGATTACATGTATAATGATTTATAACTTTGTATAAACTACTAATAATGTATATGAGAAAAATAAGACAAAGGAGAAGAAAAAAGAAAGTGTCAAATATCCATGGATGTCTATTATACATGTACAATGTATATACACACTTATACACTAAAAATATATCTAATTTATATAACATTGTATGCATATATACACACTTATACATATTAATACAATATTGTATAAGTGTGTATAAACACTACATATAAAACTTTTACACTAGAAAACAACTTATGTCCATCACTATATTACAGTTTTCGATGGTTGCTGGTGTTGAATTTTTTCGGCGAGGTTTTGGCATTCAAATCTGAGCTTCACCAAAGGATAAAACAAAAATTAAGAGAAATAAGAAAAATGAAACGAGGTCGCAGGAGATGCTCTTTTAGGCAAGATCTGATAGTTTTAGGCCAGATCTGATAGTTGTTGGACTGATATGCTAAATTTTATTGTGGTTCCTTAACCTATTTTTTTCAATTAACTCAAAAATCTAAATCTAATTGATATAGTATGCAAGGATTATCACGAGTGTGTACAAAAAAAATGTGTAATTTTTAGGTAGAACGAAAAGAGAGACAGATGAAGAGAGATTAAGTATGCTGGGAAAGAAGAGAGAAGAAAAGAAAAAACTCTAGAAGTATATCTTTAATAATGAGCTAAATACTGAAAAATTTCATTCAAATTATATACAACCTAAATCAAATCGGATAAAAACTTTAAACCTAAGTCATTTTTAATTAGAATATTGTGCCGAGTGATTAAATACATTGGGTCTTTGGACAGTAAGAATTTTTATATGAGCGGTAAAGTAAAATGGCAAAAGTAAAAGTGGGTCCCAAATTTTCTAAAAAAGTGACAGACACATGCGTCACAAAATTTTACATTTAAAACATAAGTGGGTACTTGTATTTTTGTGACGGATTTAAATGGCGGTCACAAATTTGAGACGCATTTCGGCATCACAAAAAAATTTATATTTATATATATGTTATGAAATAGAAGATTCTTACACTTCTATTTAAGGTGAATGTCTTTAATGTATCTAATTAGAGAGATTTTAGAGTTCTATTAGTGGTAGCTAAATCTTCCTCTCCCCTATAAATAGAGGTGCCCCCTACCATTGTAAATCATCCCTTGAGACCCCTCTCAACTCAATAAGAAGAACTCTCTCTACTCTTCTCTCTATTGCTATTGTTCTTGTTCTATTGTTCTTGTCTTTTGCTTTAGTTTATAACACGTTATCAGCACGAGATTCTACCGTCTCAAGTATCATTCTCGAAAATCCAAGGTATTTTCCTCTTCCTAATTTAATTTTCGATTGTCTTAACTTTTACTTGTGTAGGGTTTTTCTTCAAAGAAAGAATGAAGAAAGAAAAAGAAAAAAAAAAAAAGGAGGAGGCAGAAAGAAACGAAAAGTTGAAAAGAAAAAGGAAAGAAAGAAAGGAAAGAAAGAAAGGAAAGGAAAAAAGGAAGAAAATATTGAAAATATATTTGGTGTACCTTAAAGGTAAGTAATTTACTTTTTCTTTTCAAATTCTTGGAATTCTATAAATTTTATATACAAAGTTTGATTATAACTCTAATGGAGTTTGTGAGAAATTATAACCACACGAAGTGGTAAAATCTCTATGTCCTGCCATGATTAAATTCATGTATGATTGTGGACGTGACAAAGAATTCCGTCCAATTGAATTTGCTCCATTCCCTTTAGAGAATGTGGTAGCAGCTTGTGTAAAGCACATGATTTTGATCCATTCCCTGAAGTGAATGTGATAATTGTAATAGAGCCCGTAAGTATGAACACGCTCTTGATGTAATTGTGTCATATGAAAAAAAAGTTCGTTGCCCTCGAAATTTCGGGCAAGAACTATGGTGTTGGATGATGAAATCCACTTTGATGCTATGGGTCTCGAAGACGCCATTAAAAACAGAAATAGTGCATCCACCCAAAACTATACTAAGGCCTTGATTCTCTTGCGCCATCACCTTGATGAAGGTTTGAACCTATGCTAAGGCCTTGATTTTCTTGCGCCATTACCTTAAGGAAGGTTTGAAACTGTATGAAGGCCTTGATTTTCTTGCGCCATCACCTTGATGAAAGTTTGAAGATTGAATATCTCAACATCAAGGATTCACCCATCTGCCACTAGCACGATACGATAAGAATCCAAAAGCAAATAGTTCATAAACTATATATTATCGTTGCGGTGAAAACGGGCACTGGTCTAAGTCTTGCCGTATACCAAGACATTTGGTTGACCTTTATTAAGCATCTCGAAAGAGTAAACGCCCCATAACGAATTTTGTCTCTGACGACAACTTGAATATGGCAGACTTCTTTAAGCAACCCGATGGGAAGATAGACCACCTAATCGATGATGGATCGGTGATGAAAGAAGATGGAGCTGTTTGATTTATTTGTATTAGTTAATGAATAAACTAATAGTCATTAGTATTAGCTCGTATTAGCTAGTTCATGATATGATATTTGTATTAGTTCTCAATATGCTCAAATATCAATAAAACTTTTATTTTCCAGTGGGGGTAATCGACTAGCCTGAAAAACTAGTCGATTATCAACTATTTTCGCATTAAAGTTGAAAAACAATTGATCAACAATCGATTGTCGTTGACTAACAATCGATTGTCTTAAAACAGTGAGGTCTGGAAATTTTCAAAAATCATCCACAATCGATTGTCTTTGTCTAACAATCGATTGTCTTGAAACAGTGAGGTCTGGAATTTTTCAAAAAATAACCAACAATCGGTTGTCTATGTCTAACAATCGATTGTCTTAAGACAGTGTGATCCGAAGTTTTTCAAAAATAACAAATAATCGATTGTGTGTGTTTAACAATCGATTGTCTATGTTCAAACAATCGATTGTGTGTGTTTAATAATCGATTGTCTTATGAAAAACGCTGAAATTTTCAAACTGCAAAGGAATTGATTATGGATAACATATCTGATTTTGTTAGCCAACTGTTAGTAGCAGATTTTGAAAATATTATGTGACACAAAAGAATTGAACTTGTTTATTCTTATGTTCGTGTATTTCTTTTGTATGTTAAACTATGGGATAGCAAATATGGATATCTCACAAAGCGAACTTGGACCAACGTCCAATTGTAAAAGTATTTGCCTAGTTGATTCATGTACTACACATACAATACTCAAAGAAAAGAAGAGTAATTGTGTAAGGCAAATATTACTACAATCTATGGAAGTAGTAAATTGATTGAAGGCTCCGGAAGAGCAATTGTAACTCTGCCCAAAGGCATGACGTTAATCATAGAGAATGCAATGTTCTCCTCCAAGTCTAAAAGGAACTTGTTGAGTTTTAAAGATATCATTCAAAATGGATATCATATTGAGACAATAGATGAGAATAATCTTGAACTCTTCATGAAAACGAGGCTGCCCGCTTCGACTTGGGTTCACGCCATTTTGCATGCAACAATACTAGTTTGTCGGCTGCCCACTTCGGTTTGGGGTCACGCCATTTTGCATGAAGCAATGCTAGTTCGTCGGCTGCCCACTTCGGTTTGGGATCACGCCATGTTGCATGCAGCAATGCTAGTTCGTCTCTGACTAACGAATTAACACAAATATTCCCCATTGCAATTGGTTTTGGGTCATGAACCCAATATATCCCATTTAAGAAGCTTTGGATGCGCAGTATATGTGCCTGTAGCACCGCCATCCCGCACCGAAATGGGTTTGCAAAGGAGGTTAGGAATATATGTTGAGTTTGACGCGTCCTCCATTATTCGCTACCTCGAAACATTGACAGGAGATTTGTTCACTGCACTATTTGCAGACTGTCAATTTGATGAGACACTTTTCCCAAAATTAGGGGGAGAAGTTGGTGAAACCAAACGGGAAATTTTGTGGAAAAATGCATCATTATCTCATCTTGATCCACATACCTCTATTTGAAAGAAAGAGGCACAAAAGATTATCCATTTGCAAAGAATAGCAAATCAAATGCCTGAAGCATTTATAGATTTGAAAAGGATAACAAAATCACATATCCTCGAAGTGAATGTGATTCACAAATACATATTCAATGTTGGAAGAATATGAACATGAAATTGGTATTGAATATACCACACTCACTCCTAGAAGGAGGCTTGAGATGATACCACCCTCACCCCTAGAAGGAGGTTTGAGATGATATATGGCATGAATGATCGTTGGTCGCGTACCTATTGTACGCCAAAGTATTTTGGAAATATGACCATTAAAGGACAACGATAATGCAAGAAACATATCTTGCATATAAGTTTGACATGACCATAATGGTATAACTTTCTCCTTAAGAAAGATATTCACCACACAGATGTTGATGAACCTGTGGTAGTACAAAGTTAATTGAGAGCTCTCGAAGAGCCAATTATTACTATGTTGGAGAAACACAATTGAGTATTGTGCTGTAGTAAGTCTCAAAGAAACTTATCCAGTTTCCAAAAGTACACGCGAAGGCGATTGATGATATTGAGACTATAAATAAAGGAAGGCTTTGATTCTCCTATTACTACAACTTGTAGCGGGGTAATTTGTATATGAAAAGCTACCCGCTTTGTTCTCCAGTTTGTACTACACAAACGAAAGAATGCCACAATAAAGTGGATATCTATTGGTATAAAACCCATGTCATAATAAACCCGAAGTTTATTGATAAGTGCACATGTCATGGTGTAAATTTGAAGTTTACCAATATTGATAATTTAGTCAGTTGACATTCGTGTTAGCCATCTCATTTGAAGTATGATGTGCAAATTCACATAGGTGAATATCAAAGAACTAGAAGTTCTTGTTCTCAGTAATGAACTGACCAACTAAAGAGTTCGGGTTGAAGCCCCTTGATTCTGGAAATATCAAAGGTGAATATGGGCCCATTCACCTGCCATGTATACCACATATGATGCATCTATGGAATGGTTACATGCGCAATTGTTATTGACCCGCAGCCTGGCCGGTGCTTGCGAGGTAAATCGCTCAGTAATCTAACTTCGAGCATAGTTTCCAGATTCTCTACTCAAGACAGTTCATCTTGATAAGTTGGTTTATATTAAAGTTGGTTTAGCAAGATAATTATTGAGTGCTGCCACTTAATAGCTAAACTGTTTCTTATGAGAACTAAGTTATATATATATCAGTTTGATATAAGTTGTATACGAGAGTATATTCTCCCCTCAAAAGTGGTTCAGGGTCAGGAACCAAATAATTTCATCTTATTATTAAGGTGCTGTGTATATTGACATAATGCACAAAGATGATTTCCCAAAGTTGAGGAAACATGTTAGCTTTACTAACATGAGGGGGAGACATGATAAACACTTGAGAAAGTGTTACATGGGATGAATTTTCATTTGCATATGTATATCCCCGAATATCATGATATGAACCTGTAGTTCATAAAAAGGAAATGCAATTGCAACATATTGCAAAGCATGCTATACGCATTTGCTGACTCAAAGAAAGTAACTAAATGGAAGAGATACAATTCAAGAAGAATTGATTCCATATGAAAGACATGTAGTTTTGAACCTATAGTTCATATGCTTGAAAGTATAAAGGCAAAGGTATGTATAGTCAGTTTTCGATATCTTATTTGTTTAGTATCACTAATGAAAGCTTGATATGCAGCTAAAGTTTATTATGTGACTTATATGACTTAACTTGAAAGATTTAAGTTGCTTGAAGCATATGCAATTCTTGGTCCTGAAGTACCGCATCCTTAGTACAATTTGTGTACATATGTATCTTGCCATAACTATAAGCATGATGGCATTGAGAATGCATCTATGGAGATATTGAAGTGTTATTCCACGATATCATATGAAGATGTTCATATCTATCAAGAATGATGATTTCCAGGTGCGGAATATTTATTCAAGTCAATATGGTTGATTTATTCATCAAGCATCTACCAAAGATCGTTTTGAAGATGATGCACAAAATTGGAATGCAAATGCTCAAGGATATAAATCGATGTACTCATTAGGGGGAGTCAATGCGCGTTGCACTCTTTTTCCCTTACAAGGTTTTGTCCCACTGGGTTTTCCTTGCAAGGTTTTTAACGAGGCAACCAATAGGCGCATATTCAAACATGTGTACTCTTTTTCCTTACTTTAATTTTTCCCATTGGGTTTTGGTTTTAAGGTTTTATGAGGCACATCATTGAATAGACATTCAAGGGGGAGTGTTATGAAATAGAAGATTCTTACACTTCTATTTAAGGTGAATGTCTTTAATGTATCTAATTAGAGAGATTTTAGAGTTCTATTAGTGGTAGCTAAATCTTCCTCTCCCCTATAAATAGAGGTGCCCCCTACCATTGTAAATCATCCCTTGAGACCCCTCTCAACTCAATAAGAAGAACTCTCTCTACTCTTCTCTCTATTGCTATTGTTCTTGTTCTATTGTTCTTGTCTTTTGCTTTAGTTTATAACAATATATATATATTAAATAATATTTGTGACGGAATTTCGTCAGACTATTTTACCGCCAAAATTTTGTGATTGATTATTTTTGTCACAAAAGTTTTTCACTAAATTCCATTACGAATCAGTCACGAATCGGTCATAAATAGAATATATGTTAAAGAAATTATTGTTTCCTCAAATTTCCGGCTACGTAAGGATGATCCATCACAAATTTGTCAAAAACCCGTCACTAATTTCTGATGGACATATCTGTCACAAGACCTTCGTCAACATTTTGAATTTTTTTGTAGTGCGCGCCGCTATGACCCTTCCTCATATTTTTGGTGTTTTAGGGCCATAAAATTAACATTTCGTTCGATTCCCAGATTTTGTGTATTATAACCCACTTTATATGCATGGGCCCCATCATTTAGATCCGAATCACCTAAAATTTTGTCGGGCCACCAGAAACGACCTAATGAACATTAGTTATCTCCTCGCCATAATTGTTTCTGGTTTTTTGGCGTTTTAGATTCATAAAAGTGGAATTATGCCTGATCCCCAGATTATTTCTGTATAATGCACACCATTTGGATGGGACAGGACGGCCGAACCGGAATCGCCTAAAATTTTGCAGGCCCATCAAAAACAACTTAAGGAATATTAGTCATCGCATCGTCATGACCTTTCCTTATTTTTTGGCGTTTAAGAGCCATACAACTGAAATTCCACCCGATTCCTATCTTCTTGTGATACATCCTACTCCTTCTGCATGAGCCTAGGATACCAGACCCGGATCACCTAAAATTTTTTGGACTCATTGAAATGACCAAAGGAATAATAATCACTGCATCGCCATGACTGTTCATCATTTTTTGGTGTTTTAGGACCATAAAACTAGAATTTTGCCTTATTACCTTATTTTCATGTAATATAACTCACGCCTTCTACATGGGCTTGAGCCACCAGAATCGTATTGCTTAAAATTTTGTCGGCCCGTCAAAAACTAACTAAGGAACTATAGACATCGCCTCTCCATGATCATTCCTCTTTTTGGCATTTTAGGGCTATTAAACTGGAATTTTGACTGTTTCATCAATTTTCGTGTGTTATTGCCCCGCTATTTGTATGGAGTCGGGCCACCGGACATGGATTGCTTAAAATTTTATCTTCCCATTGAAAATGACCTAAAAACAAGAGTTAATGTATTGCCATGATCGTTCCTCATTTTTTGGCATTTTAGGACCATAAAACTGGAATTTCGAGTGATTCCCAAACTTTTGTGTGCTATAGCCGACACCTTCTGCTCGGGCCCGGGCCACCGGACCCAAGTCGCCTAATTTGGTCGGTCCATTAAAAATGACCTAAATAACAATAGTCAACGCCTCGTCGTGACCGTTCCTCATTTTTAGACGTTTTTGGGCCGTGAAACAGAAATTCCTCTCGATTCCCAACTTTTCTTCATGTGCTATAGCCCATTTTTTACATGAGTCTGGGCCACCGGACCTGATTCATCTAAAATTTTGACGACCCATCAAAAATGATCTAAGGAAATATAGTCACCATCTCACCATGATCGTTCATCGTTTTTTTGTATTTTGGGGCCATAAAATTGGAATACCGCCCGATTCCTAGATTTGCGTATGTAACCCACACCTTCTATATGTGCCAATGCAATCAGACCCAAATCGCCTAAAATTTTGCCAACCAATCAAAATTGACCTAAGAATCAATTGTCACTGCCTCACCATAAACGTTCCTTATGTTTTGGCGTCTTAGGGCCAAAATTGCAATTTCGCCCAATTCCTAGATGTTTATGTACTACATCCCACATCTTCTCCATGGGTGTGGGCCACTGGACCCGGATCGATAGAATTTGTTAACCCATCAAAACTGACCTAAGGAATATTAGTCATCGCCTCGCCATAACCGTTCCTCAATTTTTGGTGTTTTAGGGCCATAAAGTTGGAATTTCGCTCGATTCCTAGATTTTTGTTTGCTGTAACCTATGCCATCTGCATGGGCCCCGACACAGGACCTGAATTACCTAAAATTTTGCCGGCCCACCAAAAACGACCTAAGAAACATTAGTTATTTCCTCGTGATGACCGTTCTTGATTTTTTGGCGTTTTAGGGCCATGAAACTGGAATTCTCCCTGATCCCTAGATTTGTCTCTACAATAGCCCACGCCATCTGGATGGGCTAGAGCGTCCAGACTCGTATCGCCTAAAATTTTGCAGGCCCATAAAAAACGACCTAAGGAACATTAGTCATCGCCTCTCCATGACCTTTCCTTATTTTTCGGCGTTTAAGGGCCATAAAATTGGAATTTCACTCAATTCTCAAATTTTCGTGTGCTATAAGCCACCGGACCCGATCACCTAAAATTTGTCGACTTATCAAAATGACCTAAAAAGAAAAATAATCATCGCATCTCCATGATCGTTCCTTGTTTTTGGTATTTTAGGGCCATAAAACTAGAATGCCACCATATTTCCTGATTTTCATGTGTTGTAGCCCACGCCTTCTACATGGGCCCGGATCGCCTAAAATTTTGTCGACCCTTCAACAATGACCTAAGGAACAAAACTCATCCCCTCGCCATGTCCGTTCCTCTTTTTTGGCATATTAGGGCGATTAAATATGAATTTGGACCGATTCCTAGATTTTCATATGTTATAGCTCACAAAATCTGTTTGAGAGAAGCCACACGGGCCACCGGACCCAGATTCCTTAAAAAAATTTCGGCTCATCTAAATTGACCTAGGAAATAATAGTCAATGCCTTGCCATGAATTTTCCTCTTTTTGGCATTTTGGAGCATAAAACTTGAATCCCGACAAGTTTTCAGACTTTCATATGCTGTAGTCCACGGATTCTGCATGGGCCCGGGCCACCGGGCCTTGACCGCTTAAAAACTTTTCTGTCCACAAAAAAAAAAGACCTAAGGAACAATAGTCAACTCCTTGCAATGACCAGCCCTCATTTTTAAATATTTTTAGCCCATAAAACTGAAATTCCGCCTGATTCCAAACTTTTTTTGTATGCCTTAACCCTCGCCTGCTGCATGGCCCTGGCAACTGGACTTGGATCGTCTAAAATTTTGTCGTCCCATAAAAAATGACCTAAGGAATAATATTCAACGTCTCTCCATGATCGTTCCTCATTTCTGGCTTTTTAGGACCATAAAACTGGACTTCCACTCGATTCCCAGACTTTTCACGTGTTTAGCCACGCCTTTTGCATGAAGCAATAGTCATTGCCTCACTATGATTGTTCCTTAGGTCATTTTTTATGCCGAAGCGATGATTATTGTTCGTTAGGTCATTGTTTATGGGCCTGCAAAATTTACGCAATTCGGGGTCGATCGCCCAGATGCATGCAGATGTGGTACACGAAAATCTGGAAATCATCTAGCATTCTTATGTTTTGGCCATTAAATGCATAAAACGAGGAATAGTCATGCCAAAGCGATGACTTTTGTTCGTTAGGTCATTCTTAAGGGCCCAAAAAGTATTATGAGATCTTGGGCCGGTCGTCCTGATGCATTTAGATGGCATGGACTATAGCATACAAAAATCTATGAATCATCCTGAATTCATGTGTTTTGGCCCAAAAGGCCAAAAAATAAGGAAATTTCATGACGGAGCGACGACTATTCTTCGGTAGGTCATTATTTTTTGGCATGCAAACTTTTAGGAGATTCAAGGTTGGTTGCTCGGATACATGCATAAGGTATGGACTATATCACATGAAAATCCGGGAATCGTCTTGAATTCCTATTTTATGGCCATAAAATGCCAAAACCGAGGAACGATCATGCACTAGCGATGATTGTTGATTGTTAGGTCGTTTTTTATGAGTCCGCAAAATTTTTGGAGATCCGGGGATGATCGCCTAAATGCATGCAGATAGCGTTAATTATAGCACTTGAAAATTTCAGAATCATCTTGAATTCCTATTTCTTTGCCCTAAAATGCTAAAAACCAGAAACGATCATGCCGGACCTATGACTATTATTGGTTAGATCGATTTTATGGGCCTGCATATGAATGAATGCATATGGCGTGGATTATACGACACGAAAATTTGAGATTCACTTCAGATGATTCGAGGTCGGTCATCTGAATGCATGCATATGGCGTGGATTATACGACATGAAAATCTGAGAATCGTCTTGAATTCTTGTTTCTTGGCCCTAAAATACAAAAAACTAGGAACGGTCATGCCGGAGCAATGACTATTGTTTGTTAGGTCATTCTTTATAGTCCCTTAAGATTATTGGAGATTCAATGTCTGCCACCCGGATGCATGCAGATAGCGTGGACTATAGCATACGAAAATCTGGGAATCATCTTGAATTCCTTTATTTTTTGCCCTAAAACACCAAAAAATGAGGACCCATTATACTGCTGCGTTGATTATTGTTTGTTTGGTCATTTTTTTACGGGCCTATAAAAATTTAGGAGATTTGGGGCCGGTCGCCCTTATGTATGTAGATGGCATGGACTATAGCATATGAAAATCTAAAAATCGTCCCGAATTTCTGCTTTTTTGCCCTAAAATTTTGTAGGGCCCATCAAATGCAATATAACTCTATGTAGAATCGAGTACTAGCACATGTAATAAATGCTATGGTCCATTCAATGGCTTCAAGAGGTAAAAAGTTGAATGTTTATAATTTAGATATTTTTTTTTAAATTATATTTAAATTATTTATGAATACTCTTGATAAGTCATTTTTCTTAATTTTCGTACCGAACACCAAAAAATAAATAAAAGTACTATTTATTTTCCAAGAAAATATTTTCTTGAAAAACGTTTTCCATGGATAACATTTTCCGTTATACCAAATACACCCTTAATTGAACTGATTTTAGCAACTTATAATGTCGGTAGACAATGTATTTTTTCTGGCAAATCAAATCACATTGGCTTCAAGACAATGTGATAAATGCTATGGTCCATTCAATGGCTTCAAGAGGTAAATTGTTGAATGTCTTAATTGAACTGATTTTAGCAACTTACAATGTCGGTAGACAATGTATTTTCTCTGGCAAACCAAATCACTTACCAACAGTGCCTGCAATAGTAAGAAACCTTTTTTTTCCAGCTCAAGACGACTGATTTTTTTTTTTACGAAGCTGATGTTTGGGTCAGCGTGCATCTATCTCAATTATTTCACCATGGGAGGCTCAAGACAATTGATCTTTTTTTATGATGGTGATGTCTAGGTCAGTTTGCGCCCACCTTAATTATTTTATCGGATATTTATTACCTCCCACTAACACAAATATCATATAACTTTGCCCCCCAATGTTACAGTGTAAATATCCATTTGCTTCTCAGTATCTCTACTTAATATGTCTGTATCCAAAAATGGTAAGCTGGAACATTTCATCGTAAACATACTTATCACTATTAAAGAATGGGCCATGACTAAATATTTCTCATGGATATTGGCATTTTGCATTCGCCACTTAGTTCATAGTAAGGCAAGAAGATTAGCAGCCACCGACAATAAATCAGTTGAAAATTTTGACCACCGACGAACTTCAACTTTTTATAATGAACAAACTGCCATGCTGACATACAAATACGTCGGTTTTTCCCCATCGATGTCCGAAAGCCGCTCTGTAGCCCCGACTAATCCGAATTCATGTCATGTAAGGCCCATTAAGGGGAAGCGCTCTCTATCAGTAGTTTTTTCGAAGACGTTGGTTGAGAGTGCATATCTTACTGCAACAATATTCACGTACTAAGAATATGGTTAAGCTTCAAAGCAACTCATCATATACAATGAACTTGTAAGAAAAATATTGAATCTTTTATGTTGCATAAGGTATTAAACCAATGAAGCATCACTTATAGCAAACTTGCAACAATAAAATTCACTGCACAGCATCGTAGTTGCAGCCAGAGCAACTTACTCTCTTGACAGCAACCGCAGGTATCATATTTTATATAGGCACATAAAACAAAGATAAGGCTGACATACCGAAACAAAAAATGGTTGAATCACAAATCATCTGGTTGAACTGCAAACTTCACTTCATGTTGATCGAAGCAACAAACTCTGACAAATATTCTAGTTTGTAACATACTTTTCTGATAACAAAAAAAAAAGATTAATAAAGTAGAACACTTACAAAGTAGACTTGTTTGAAATAGGGTAAGCAAGCAGCACCATGTTCAAAGAGAAAATGAACATGACACCCCCAGAGATACATAATATAGATATTTGAAACAAACAAGTCTATAATTGGACCTACGCGTATCCATATACAATACATTAGTAATAACAAAATTGAGAAACAGCAGACAAAAGAGTGAAGCTTCAAGGACAACAGCCAGGGCAACGGATTAATCCATTTTCATTGCAGCGCGGGCACTTCCTTGACTTCCCTTCCTCCAGTTCATAAAATTTCTGGCTTCCATTGCAACCAGGACACAGTACAAACCTCGCATCAGCACAACTTTCACAAGTGAATCCATCGTCCTTAACCGGAAACCCTTCTGAAAGCCTAGCCAATTCTCCAGTCTCATGAAGTCGTTTAATCTCATCTACACCACCAATGTACTTCCCTCTAATAAACACCTGTGGCAAGCTCACTGCTTTACCTTCCAAAACATCTCGTAACTCTTTCCTATACGACGAATCCATAGAGATATCCCTTTCATCTACACATACTCGATAGCCTTTAAAGATCATACGCACAGAGCAGCAATCTTCATAAGTCTTCCGAATTCCCCTCAAACTAGTATAATACAGAACAATCCTGTCCTCAGTACCCTTTAAGTAGAAATCACTATTTAGCAACAAGGAGCTCAGAGACCTATCCACAGACCTAACTATGTTCGATTCTTGATGCTCAAATTGTTTCGAAGACAATGCTTTTCGATAACTTAAAGCAACATTAGTATCCATTTTAGCCAACAACGATTCCTCAGACAAATGCTTCCACAATGGCTTCACATCATGAGCATTACTATTACACTTGAACTTTCTAGGAGAGGGAGACTCTTCAAGATGGGACTGAATCATACGAAGATCGAAGTCATCAAGGCCTTCCATGAGCTCCCAAGTGTTGATAAATGAGTCAGGAGATAAAAGGTCTTGCGGATCACTCTCATTGTGGCATTTCATCAAACTGGTGGTGGGGTTGTCTGGAACTTGAGGATCCAGTAACCCATAGGTGGAGGAAATAAGTGAGACTAAGTGGTTTGTGTCCCCTTTACAAAGGGGTAGGTGGTGAACTAGAGGAGTGGGTAAGGACAGTGTTCTTGAAACTGGAGTTGAAGAAGAATCAGAGTAAGTATATGGGGAATGTGTAGAAGAAAATGAGTTTGATGGGCTTACTGGATCTTTTGTGACAAAGTTATAGGAGCAAGAAGCAGAGCAACCCATGAATGGAAACACAGATAACACAAAATGTTGAAATTTTGTGCAGATTGACCAAGAAAACAAGAGGATTTTGTAAAGGGTGGTGGGTTGGGGTGTTTGGTAGTGATTAGTCTGCTTATTGTTAGTTTGAGCTTTACAAATTAAAATGCTTCTCAAATGGCTATAAATTTTGACGTAATTCGGTAAAACTCATTTGTCCATATACTATGTGATAGTGATTCTGGTTACAACATCTAGCAAGGTTCAAGTTGGCACGGTTCATCAACATACTATTAATGTCTTTAAATTTTGAGTAAATGTGTTCCACTTGTATCTTCCTTTTGTGTACATTTAATGTTCGATAATTATCAAAATGCGAACAGATAAGTGAGGGGATAGCTGGTGTATGAGACACATGTATACAGTAACGCAGGCGCGAGATTCTTGAAAAGGCGACGTAAGGCTAAGCAATCGATGTCAGTGCACTATTATTCGCCAACTGAGATTCCCTTCGTACTCTAGATAAATTGTCAGTGACATACGTAAAAATCAAACTCAAGAGTAATTGAGATAACAGAAATGAGAATTGAGAATGAAAGAAAGCTCGATTGCATTAATAAAAGCTATTACAGAAAAGTAATATGATGTCGAGGCGGAGAGACACCAGTACAGAGAATTGATTGCTTGCTAGAAAGTTTGATTGCTTGATTCCTCTAATAGTGTTAAAAAAAACCAAAGTTACAAGACTAAGACTTAACTAAGCTAGAGAAACGTAATGAAAGTACATGAAATAAAACTACTCTATCTTTACAATGAAAAGGACTTAGTTTTATGCAAGATAGAAACATGTGTGTTGCCAGCAACATTATCTTTAGCATCACGGTCTGCGCGCGCGGCATTGTCTGTGCGAGCGGTGCTATTGGAATCTGCCTGCGACTTGGCGCTGGCGAGACAAATCGATGGGGAGACAGAGGTACATGTGTGCTTGTCACTTCGCGCAGCCAAAACCACGGGGCTATCCGTGGCGCTAGGTGTTGGGAGGCTTGCTAGGACACCACGGGACTCGCCCAAGGGGTCATGGGGCATGGCTGGAAAGCCGCCCATGATATTTTCCCCCATCTGATTTGGCAACGTCCTCGACGCCTTACATGCAAGATAATCATCAATTAGGCTCTTGTAGGCTTTGAGGTTTGTTCCCCTCTCCCAAGTATTCTTCTCTGCATCACAGCCCTGCCATTTCACCAAGAACCCTTGGTGATCTTTCTTTGAGGCATGAATCACTCGATCATCAAGTATATCTTAAACACGCCATTTCCTAGGTGAATTGGGGCCTCAAATACTGGGTATTGTGAGCTGGATCCGTGAAGGATCCTCCGTTCCTTCCCTGTCGCGCCCCGAACTTGGGCCTAGACGTAACACGGCACTCGGTGCCTAACTACATGTGCCCCAGTGAACCAACTGGCTGGATGAATCAACATATCATATCATAACATACTAAATGTTGAAGATAAACCAACACATGCTGATATACTGAAAGTCTAAATGATAAAAATCAAAGTGCGAAAATACAAATACAATTTTGAAACATGTTTGTAGTCAACATAGCTTAATTTGAAAAGCATGAGACTCTGTCCAGCTATACTCTTGTGTTTGAAGCCTTTATTGAAGTACTGACAACACTGACTATTTGTAAATACTGAAATACTATAAGATAATGATAATGCCCTGGAAGAACTGGGGATCACCAATAGCTGGTACGAGAATCCTAACGCTCTGAATCATCAACCTGTAAATCAGTACATACATCATGAGATGCAGGCCCTTGTGCAGTTCAATTATTAATGGCGTAATACATACTGAGACACCTAAATTTGGCACGAGCTTTCATTTAGACACTTAATCTAGGCCGATAGATATGTTTCTTAGGAAATTCTCATACCAATTAGACATGTTTTTTTCTGGCTTATTAATTATTGTATAAGGATTTGCTGCAGCTTTAAAAAAAATTTACCCAATGCTGAATTTAGGATGTGTGCTAAGCATATCTGATCTAATTGGCATAAGAAATGGAAATGAGAGGAAAGAGAACGGTTTTGGAGGTGCTTTAAATCTAGTTATGAAGTTAAGTTTATTTGTAAGCATATTTGTAGGGATGTGTTATACTATCCAAAAAATTCACGGGTTAGAGCCTAGTTTAAGTGTCTAATTGGTATGAGAATTGCCTAAGAAACGTGTCTAATTAGAAATAGGCCTAGTTTAAGTGTCTAAGTGAAAGATCATACCAACTTTAGGTGTCTCTGTATGTATTACGTCATTATTAATTGTCATTTCAGCTATCAGTTATCTTTTCAGATACCAGTTATCAGTTATCAGCCATCAGTTATCATTTCAGTTTCAGTTTCAATAGTTATCATTTTAGTTATCAATTATCAATTCTCAGATTAATTTTAGTGCTAGCATTTATTATTCTTTCTTTCAGGTGTTGTACATACCAGTACAATTCAAATATACTGATGTCCCTTTTTGCCCGGGGCCCGCATCTCAGGATGTAGGTACTAATTTACAGGTTGATGATTCAGAGCGCTAGGATTCTCGTACCAGCTATTGGTAATCCCCAGTTCTTTGGGGGCATTATCATTTTCTTATAGTCTTTCAGTTTTTACAGATAATGTTTTCAGTACTTCAATAGAGGCTTCATAGAAAGAGTAACAGCCAGACAGATTCGCAGGCTTTTCAAATTAAGCTATGTTGACTACAAACATGTTTCAAACTTGTATTAGTATTTTTGCACTTTGATTTTTATAATTCAGACATTCAGTATCTCAACATGTTTTAGTTTATTTTATGGATTTAATATATTATGATATCATATATTGATTCATCCAGCCAGTTGGTTCTCTTGGTCACATTGTTGGAAACACGTTCTCAAGGCATTATACTAAACGTGTGTTCATATTTGTAGGTTTTGATGAATGACAAACTATGCGCAAATTGACACATGACGAGATCCAAGCACAAGTGCAAAATTGATATATAACGAGATTCAAGCACAAGACAAAGATCGAGATTAAGTTTTATATGAGTCGGTATTTAATTGTGATCTTGATCCGACAACTTAAACTCAAGACTTGGCTTCTCTCGTAAAAATATTTTTAAAATCATGCATATTTAATTTAGAGCAAAATGATTTTAAATAATGCATATTTACTTTAGTCAAAATGATTTTTAAACATGCCTCTAAAATCTGGACTAAGATAATCGATTATGTACTTATGATAATCGATTATGTTTAAGTCAGCTGCTTGACAATCGATTGTGAACTTATAACAATCGATTGTGTTAAGGCAGTGAGCATCAGATTTTTCAAATCTGCATGACAATCGATTGTGAACCTTATGACAATCGATTTTGATGAGACAGTGTCCATCAAAGTTATTCAAAGCTCAAAATAATCGATTGTGAAGCTAATGACAATCGATTGTGAAGAGACAGTGTCCATCAGATTTTTCAAAGTCACAAAATAATCGATTGTGAACTTATGACAATCGATTATGTTGAGGAATTTTTTTCAGACTTTTTCAAAGTTATTAAATAATCGATTGTGAACCTATAACAATCGATTGTCAAGAGGCAGTGTCTAAATTGATTTTTCACGACTGATATATAATCGATTGTTAACTTAGTATAATCGATTGTATAACTGACGGTTGCCAACAAGTTTTCAAATACCGCTAGGTAATCGATTATTGATTTCTTATAATCGATTGTGTTAATTAAAATCTGGAAAGGATTTTTTGAACGTTGCTGAGTAATCGATTATTGATTTCTTATAATCGATTGTTTTAATTAAAATCTGGAAAGGATTTTTTGAACGTTGCTGAGTAATCGATTGTAGATTTCTGACAATCGATTGTTTTATGTAAAATCTGGAAATGATTTTTTGAACGTTGCTAGTATAGATAATCGATTGTTAAGCGTAAAATCTGGGATTGATTTTTGGAAGAACTGGCAAACAATCGATTGTGGCATTTTGACAATCGATTGTCACTGAGTAAAATCAGCAATTCTTGATTGGCAATTAGGCAACGGTAATACAAAGTTTTTGAACTATAAATACAGCTTCAATTCAGTCTTTTGAGTACAACAACACACAACATCTGATCATACAATTGCTAAAGCTTGCATATTTTATTGCTTATCATTTTATATTTATTACATATGCTTTTGAGAGCCAAATTCTTGTCGAAAGTTGTTGCGATCTTGAGCGTATTCTTTTTACTCATATCTACTCTTAAAGGAGTGTCTTGTTTCAGTGCTAAGTGTTTTTGTACACTTGAAGGGAAGTGTTAGTCCCTTGTGTTGTAAGAAGGAACTTGTGTTTCCTTGGTTGAAGTCTTGGAGTGTTGTATCTCCGAGCAAAGGTTGTTGAGGCTTGTGTCCTCAAGTTGTAACGGTTTGTTGAGCACCCGTAAGCTTAACAAGTTAGTGGAAATCTCGAGAGAGTCTCTCGGGGACTGGACTAGCCACGGGTTGTGGTGAACCAGGATATATCGGTGCGTTTGTTCTAATTTATTTACTTATCGCACTTATTTATTTCCTGCAATTTTTAAATTCCGCAAGTTTACGCTAATTTTTATTATAACGCTATTCACCCCCCCTCTAGCGCTAAGCGTATTATCTAACAATTGGTATCAGAGCCCAACTCTCTGAAGACTTAACCGTTTGAGAGAAACATCCATGGCTTCTACTCGTGATTCTTTTGCAGGAATAGGTGAAGGACAATGCTCCACCCGACCACCGCTATTCGATGGTACAAATTATACATGCTGGAAGGAGAGGATGAGAATATTTGTACAATCAAATAGTTTTCATCTTTGGAAGGTCATAATGAATGGAGAACAAATTCCAACCAAGAAGGTTGAAAATGAATGGGTCCCAAAGTCCGAATATTAATACGATGCGGATGATATCCGAAAGGTGCAAAATAATGCTAAAGCTATTAATTTATTATATTGTGCTGTAAATGCTGATGATTACAGGAAGATATCTTGTTGCACAACGGCGAAGCAAATGTGGGACAAGCTGGAAATTACGTACGAAGGTACGGACTAGGTAAGGGAAGCCAAAATTGATTTCCTAACCCATGCATATGAATTGTTTCACATGAAGGAAGGCGAAAAGGTCGATGAGATGTTTGAACGATTTTCAAAAATCGTAAATGATTTACATGCTCTTAAGAAGACCTTCACAGATAAGGAACTTGTCCGAAAAATTCTCCGAAGTCTCACTCCGGAATGGCGATCCAAGGCCGATGCGATTCAAGAATCCATTGGCATTTCAAATGTCACCATCGATGCATTAAGAGGTAATCTTAAAACTTATGAATCTACTATACTTAACCCTCTTGTTGATGATCAAGGGAAGCGAAGAATCGCTCTCAAGGCAAGCATAAGCCAACCTCAAAATGATGAGGACGGAGACAACGAGTTCGGACTCGTTATCAAGAGATTTCAAAAGTTCATGCGAAAAGAGTATGAACGAAAGGGCAAAAAGCAAGGAGATCAAATAAAGTGCTATGAGTGCGGAGAAACCGGGCACATTAAATCAAATTGCCCAAATGCTAAAAAGGAGAAGAAACCCTTCAAGAAGCAACGAGCATACATATCTTGGGGAGGCGACTCCGGTGACGAGTCAAGTGAGGAAGAAGAAGACGAAGCCGCAAATCTTTGTCTTATGGCACAAGAAGACAACAAAGAAGAGGTATGTCAAATTTCTTCCAAAAATTTCTTTTCCCTTGAAGAAATGCAAAATGCTTTTGATGAGTTGTATTGCGAATTTATTAAAGCTTCAAAAACTGTTAAGAGTATAAAAGAAAATGCTTCTTTAAAAGAAAAAGATTTTCAAAAACAACTCTCTTTCAAAGAAAAGGAATTGGAAAAACTGATTTTAGAAAATGAGAAGTTGAAAGAGGAAAACAATTTTTTTGGCAAGAGAAGCGCCGATAAGCCCGAGATTTCTAGAAATTGTACTTCTTGCATGCATCTCAAAAATGAAGTAGAAAGGCTTAAGGGCACCTCAGATAAGTTTAACTCTTCTCATTAAAATTTGAATGAAGTGCTTGTTAATTTGAAGTCGACCAAGCATGGCATAGGTTTTAGAAACGAGCCTAAAGAGAAAGTTGAAGCCAACCCCCAACCACCTAAGGCTCAACCTAGGATAAATAAAACAAATGCTCATCCTAGATACAACAAACCTAGAAATGGTTTTCATCAATTGCAACCTAGAAATAATCATGCTAGAAATAATGCACATTCTAGGCCAAACACTAAAAGGAATGTTGAACCTTTTAGGACACCTAGAAATGACTTCCAACCTAGAAACAACTATTCTAGAAATGATGCATATCCTAGAACAAATGGTAGGAGAAATGATTCTCATGATTTGCGCGATAGTTATAGTGTCAAGAATAGAGTAAATGAATTTCGTCCGTCCGATTACTATCAACCAAGAAGGATGCATAATCCTAACGTGACTTGTCATTATTGTAGACGAATTGGACATATTGCTCCTGCTTGTTTTACACGACATAGACATAACACTCAATCACATCACTATGATTTGCCTAACCCCCAAAGACCAAAAATGGCATGGGTACCTAAAACTCATTAATCTGTTTTGTAGGTATGTTTGAAGGGATCAAGTGTAC
This sequence comes from Nicotiana benthamiana, assembly GCA_034376525.1. Taxonomy (NCBI): domain Eukaryota; kingdom Viridiplantae; phylum Streptophyta; class Magnoliopsida; order Solanales; family Solanaceae; genus Nicotiana; species Nicotiana benthamiana. The sequence goes on from CM067336.1 coordinate 80,952,504, forward strand.
TATGGTACCTTGATAGTGGATGCTCCAAGCACATGACGGGAGACGCATCCAAATTCCTTCAACTAGAACACAAGGAAGGGGGAAGTGTTATTTTTGGTGATAACAACAAAGGAAAGATTATCGGCATCGGATCGGTCGGTAAGGATGAAATTTCATCCATTAAGCATATATTACTTGTGAAAGGTTTAAAACATAATCTCTTGAGCATAAGTCAATTATGTGACAAGGGAAATCTTGTTTTATTTGATTCGGATGAATGCTTAATTTTTAGACGTAGTGATTTTAAAAATATCCTTCGTGGTTTTAGAATGGATAACATTTATATGGTTGATCTTGCAAATTCTTCACCCAAATATGTGAATTGTTTAATGAGCAAAGAGGATGATTCTTGGTTATGGCATCGTAGAATAGCTCACATCAACATGCATCTTTTGAACAAATTGGTTTCACAAAATTTAGTTGTTGGTCTTCCAAATTTGAAATTTGAAAATGACTCTATTTGTGATTCTTGTCAAAAGGGGAAGCAAACAAAAGCATCTTTTAAATCGAAAAATATTGTTTCAACTACTAGACCATTGCAATTGCTTCACATGGATTTATTTGGACCATCTCGCATTGAAAGTCTTGGTAGAAATCGTTATGCTTTTGTTATTGTTGATGATTAATCCAGATTTACTTGGACTTTATTTCTTGCCCATAAAAGTGATGCTTTTCAGAATTTTAAATATTTTCTTAAACGTGTTCAAAACGAAAAGGAAACAACCGTCACCTCAATTAGAAGTGATCATGGGGGAGAGTTTGATCACAATCTCTTTGCGGACTTTTGTGACGAACTCGGTATCGAGCATACCTTTTCCGCTCCACGAACATCACAACAAAATGGGGTGGTGGAAAGGAAAAATAAGTGTCTCGAAGAGATGGCTAGAACCATGCTCGAAGAGGCTAAGATTTCCAAACATTTTTGGGCGGATGCCGTGAGTACCGCATGCTACGTTTTGAATAGAGTAGTCATAAGGCCAATACTCATGAAAACCCCTTATGAACTCTACAAGGGAAGGAAACCAAATATCTCCCATTTTAGAGTATTCGGTTGTAAAGTCTTTATTCATAACAATGGAAAAGATCAATTGGGAAAATTTTGATGCCAAATCCGATGAAGGAATTTTTATTGGGTATTCTTCACGTAGCAAAGCATATAGGGTATTTAATAATAGAACCCAAACTGTGGAGGAATCCCCTCATATTGTGTTTTCGAAAATAATGCTCGCTTGGCGAGAAAGGATTCTTGTTCTGATCTTGCAGGTATTTTAAATAGTTTAAAATACAAAGTACAAGAGGAAACTCCTAAGGAAATTCAAGATGAAATCTTGGAACAATCAACGGAGGAAACGCCACAATTGGAGAAAGAAACGAAAATGCCTAACGAGTGGAGGACAATCAAAGATCACCCTCTCAAACAGGTAATTGGCGACGTCGGAGAAAAGGTAAGTACCCGAAACTCTCTTAAGAACACCTTAGGACACACTTCTTAAGAGATCACGTTCTCATTGCATTATTTCGTTACAAATTACTAACTTGAGCGTCGGAGACGTCTAATTCTCTTTTGCGGGTATCGCCCTAAAGGCATGGCATAGAACAATCGATTGTTGCAGCAAATAATTGATTATTTTACTGTGCGGACAATCGATTAGCAAGTATCACTAATCGATTATCTATGTTTGATGCATATTATGCATTTGTGTTTAATAATCGATTTTTTGACTGTATAATCGATTACCGTCTCAGCCATTCAGTACTGCTTTCCTAAAACAATCGATTGTTTCATAAATATAATCGATTATTTTCCGAGTCTGAAAATCACCGTGCTCATTGTATCACAACAATCGATTATCATAATTCAACAATCGATTATTTTTTGTCAGAAATTCAAATATTTGTTACCGTTTGGGCCCTGCAATCGATTTTGTGTCAGTTCCGAGTTCAAGTCAAAATCTGCTCAACAATCGATTATTTCGTTTCAACAATCGATTGTCTAACGGTCAGTACAATTTATTTTTACCGTTTCTGACTGTTTTGGCTCATAAAGTTTTGCAGATTTTCATCATAAATGAAATGCCATTCTTCCCATTATAAATAGGCATTATAAGTCTTCAATTTTATTCACTCAAGCATCAATCTTTGCTCCCAAACCTTCAAAAATCTTCCAAGTTTCTTACAAAGTTCATTACTACTTTTTGAAAATGTCGGGCAGACACTCTAAACGTTCCCGTTCAGGTAGACAAGGTGCATCTTCTTCTGCTCCTCCACCCCCAAATTTCCCTTATCAAGATGGGTCTATTTTACAATTCAATACTGAAACCGAGCTTACTAGATTTTTGACAAAATTCGAAAAGCGTGACATTCTTCCTCCTCGCTTTTCAACAAGCAAGTATCTTGAATCATATGCCCCCGCTGCAAACATGCTTAAAGAATGTCAACTTCTTGACTTCTTATATCTTACCTATCCTTATATTAATCCTCCATTGATTCAAGCGTTTTACTCAAACCTTCATGAGGATGACGACGGTGAGCTTGTGTCAAATATTAATGGTGTTCAAATTCTTTTGTCCAATGAAAACTTGCATTTCATTGCCCATCTTCCTTGAAATGGCGAAAACATTACTCGCTACATTAGAGAGGCAGGCGCCTTATTTGATGAGAAAATTCTCCTAAACCAAATAGGTCTTACATCTTATGATCCTAATCTATCCACTCGGCGTCGTGCTATCACGGGAATGCTCCCCGAATATCGTTTGATTTTCTATTTCATCACCCGAGTCCTCAAGCCTCGGAAGCATAATCATACCACTCTTTCCCAAGAGGACGCTAAGCTCATGCATGCCATTATAATCGGAGCTCACATCAATTGGTGTAAGTTTGTCAAAATTCACATGCGTGATGCCATCGGAGATGATAGACCTCTTCCCTATGCCCTCCTTATTATGAATTTGCTTGAAGCTTCCGGGTTCAACACTTCCATCGGTCCTCTCAAAAAGAGCACCAAGAAGTGGGAAACTTCAGAATCCTCATTTCCCCATGACGGCGATCATGTAGCTCCTGCTCCTCCTCCAACTCGTCGATCGCGTCAGCCTCAAGAACCTACTCTTCAATCCATTTCCGACCAAATTGCTTCATTGACCACCTCTGTCGGTGAATTGACAGATGAGATCCATGGATATTTTGACCATGTTCATTATCCATATGCCGGTCTTGTTCCCTATGAAGCAGTGCCGGATGATGAGGCGGGAAATGATGATGAATAATTTCTTTATTTGTTTTTCTATTTTATTGTTCTATGTTTTTATTGTTCCCGTTATGTAACCGTTTTTTTAATAAATAAACAAGTTTTTTATTATTCTATATGTTTTTATTTTTTTGCTAATGGCAAAAGGGGGAAGATAACGGGTATGCACTCTCAATAGCATAAATTGAGGGGGAATTCATATATTTAGGGGGAACAAATTGCATATCTATATACTTGTTGCATGTCTTTACTTGTCCTGAATCGTCATTATGAATTGCCTAATATGCATATCCCGCTTAAAGTTTGCCATTATCAAAAAGGGGGAAATTGTTGGAAACACGTTCTCAAGGCATTATACTAAACGTGTGTTCATATTTGTAGGTTTTGATGAATGACAAACTATGCGCAAATTGACACATGACGAGATCCAAGCACAAGTGCAAATTGATATATAACGAGATTCAAGCACAAGACAAAGATCGAGATTAAGTTTTATATGAGTCGGTATTTAATTGTGATCTTGATCCGACAACTTAAACTCAGGACTTGGCTTCTCTCGTAAAAATATTTTTAAAATCATGCATATTTAATTTAGAGCAAAATGATTTTAAATAATGCATATTTACTTTAGTCAAAATGATTTTTAAACATGCCTCTAAAATCTGGACTAAGATAATCGATTATGTACTTATGATAATCGATTGTGTTTAAGTCAGCTGCTTGACAATCGATTGTGTTAAGGCAGTGAGCATCAGATTTTTCAAATCTGCATGACAATCGATTGTGAACCTTATGACAATCGATTGTGATGAGGCAGTGTCCATCAAAGTTTTTCAAAGCTCAAAATAATCGATTGTGAAGCTAATGACAATCGATTGTGAAGAGACAGTGCCCATCAGATTTTTCAAAGTCACAAAATAATCGATTGTGAACTTATGACAATCGATTGTGTTGAGGCAGTGTCTTCCAGACTTTTTCAAAGTTATTAAATAATCGATTGTGAACCAATAACAATCGATTATCAAGAGGCAGTGTCTAAATTGATTTTTCAAGACTGATATATAATCGATTGTTAACTTAGTATAATCGATTGTATAACTGACCGTTGCCAAAATATTTTCAAATACCGTCAGGTAATCGATTATTGATTTCTTATAATCGATTGTGTTAATTAAAATCTGGAAAGGATTTTTTGAATGTTGCTGAGTAATCGATTATTGATTTCTTATAATCGATTGATTTAATTAAAATCTGGAAAGGATTTTTTGAACGTTGCTGAGTAATCGATTGTAGATTTCTGAAAATCATTTGTTTTACGTATAATCTGGAAATGATTTTTTGAACGTTGCCAGTAATCGATTATTGATCTTAGATAATCGATTGTTAAGCGTAAAATCTGGGATTGATTTTTGGAAGAACTGGCAAACAATCAATTGTGGCATTTTGACAATCGATTGTCACTGAGTAAAATCAGCAATTCTTGATCGGCAATTAGGCAACGGTAATACAAAGTTTTTCAACTATAAATACAGCTTCAATTCAGTCTTTTGAGTACAAAAACACACAACAACTGATCATACAATTGCTAAAGCTTGCATATTTTATTGCTTATCATTTTATATTCATTACATAAGCTTTTGAGAGCCAAATTCTTGTCGAAAGTTGTTGCGATCTTGAGCGTATTCTTTTTACTCATATCTACTCTTAAAGGAGTGTCTTGTTTGAGTGCTAAGTGTTTTTGTACACTTGAAGGGAAGTGTTAGTCCCTTGTGTTGTAAGAAGGAACTTGTGTTTCCTTGGTTGAAGTCTTGGAGTGTTGTATCTCCGAGCAAAGGTTGTTGAGGCTTGTGTCCTCAAGTTTTAACGGTTTGTTGAGCACCCGTAAGCTTAACAAGTTAGTGGAAATCTCGAGAGAGTCTCTCGGGGACTGGACTAGCCACGGGTTGTGGTGAACCAGGATATATCGGTGCGTTTGTTCTAATTTATTTACTTATCGCACTTATTTATTTCCTGCAATTTTAAAATTCCGCAAGTTTACGCTAATTTTTATTATAACGCTATTCACCCCCCCTCTAGCGTTAAGCGTATTATCTAACACACATAAAGTCAGGCACCGAGTGCCGTGTTATGTCCATGCACAGGTTCGGGGGTGAAAAAATTTGGTATCAGAGCATTAGGTTAAAGAGTCCTACAGAGTCTATGATGTCGTGTCGAGTGGGGTTTCCTTTATATCTGTGTGCCGACCACTCATATAAATGGTTAACTACTAAGACGTTCAGGGTTATCTTACTTTTTTCTACTCTACATCGTTCCATGAAGCTTAGAGCTATAGCTAACCTTCTCTTCATGTCAAACTCCAAACTTATTGGATGCCCAAGCGACGTGCAAGAGAAACTTATGGTTCTAGAGAGGATAATTGTCCATTGGGGGTATATCTATGGAGTACACGTTGGTAACAAATAAGATTTGAAAGGATATTGAAAGTAGGATGCAATGGATAGTAGTATAGATTAGAGCATAACTTAATCAGAAAGTACAAAAACTATTATCATGTTTTATGGTTGTCGGTTATCTTACTTACCAGTTAGCGGCCTTTCAGTTAGCAGGTTTATAGTTATTCAATATGTCAATTATTTGTTATTCAGTTACCAGATCTCCAATTTTTAGTTTATCAAACTTCTGGAGACTTGTGAGTATACACTGATGTATATGGATGCTCAAAGAAAATGTAAGTAACTGTTTATATTAAATCTTCGCATATTTTAGGGATTAAGACCTAAGACTCACCAGATGGTGCATGAAGTGATTATCGTATGTGTATGGAAGTGTATCGGCATGTCAGACCTCACGGTGTAATGGGTCAAGAATTGAAGTATGTATATGAATACTCCCTCTTCTGAACGATAAACAACCTATTTATCTATATAAAACCTTTGGGGGTTATTTTCCCCAATTCATTTGGACAAATTTTAGGGTTTTCCTCAACTCTCTCATGACCTCCAACCCCTCCCATCTTCAAGGAAAGAAATCCCCATTATCTTGGTGTGAGTTCCATCATTTATACACTACTATTAATGAAATCTACACATAAAATACTTAGATCTTCAAGGAATTTCTTTAAGAACTCGAAGGAGGATTTTGCAAGGTTTATTCCAAAAAGGTAATCCTACACCCTTAGACTTATATGTATGGATTTATTTAAGGAATATGAGTATAAATAAGTATTGGAACTCTTGATATGGTGATTGAAAACCGTAAGTTTCCAATTTAGTTGGACAACTATTATAGAGATTGAAAGATGTTTTGTTTATTTATTGGAACTTTGTTGGTTAGCTGTGGATGGATGGTCATATATGTGATTTTTTAAGTTATAAATTATCTAATTATGATGGTGGGATAAATTGTTGATGAATGGTGGTAGATGAACTAATTACATGGTGATGAGATATAAATATTTATACCTATAAGGTGTTGGATAATATGCCTAGATGGCTTAAGTTATGGAATCTGTTACTAATGTTGGGTTCCATTGGATGCTGCTATTGTAGATTGATGGTTCTTAGTATTGTGGATCATTTTAGTATCACTAAGGAGTGAAATTGAGGTATGTGAGGCTAACTCTCTTTACATTTGGGAATGTCTAAGATTCTCCATACGTCCCATTCATTATGATTGTTACTAGTTTCCTCAAAAAGTTATTATGCCTTAGTTCCATGAATAATCAAAGAACTTCTATTCTCTAGCTTTGTAACTCATTCATGACTTTCATTCTAAACGTTGTGATATCAGTGCACAATCAATATAGACTTGGGTTTGATGCCCATGAGTCTCAATCTATATTCCTCAGCATGTCATAAATAGTTGAAGTTTCAGTTTTCATAATTATTTATGAATACATGTCTCAGTCTAGTTCTATTTATCATTCAAGTATCGTGTAACTCAATATGATTTAGTATTTCAGTATCATGTATTGCAATATGATTCTCAGTTCTTGATTTAAAATCCCTGAATGTTGAACCCCTGTATTGGGGCTTGAAGATACAGTTAATGCTTTATGCATCTTTGGGCCTGAGGTTGCAGTTAATGCTTTATGCATCTTTGGGACAGAGGCCGCAGTTTATGCTTTATAAAGAAATACAATGCCCTTGAAGGAATATATGGCTTTCAAGAAAGAATACAATGCCCTTGAAGAGAATTTCAACATAGAAGTGAGTTGGCCTTTTTTGAATTCTCGCCATGATGTCTTAATGGAGGCTACACAAGAAAATTTTGATTTATAATCTGAACTGGCCAAAGTTATGGACACTATCGAGAAAAGCCAACAACTTGTTGATACTCCTTCTCCAGCCCTTGGAAGTGTTAGTACCCCTTCCCCAGCTCTTGAAGTTCATGGAGCAGATGATGTATTGAACTCAGAAGCAACTACTGATGTGGGTGAAGCTACGATTCCAGTTTCTGAAGGTGAAGCTTCTATGACAAAGTCTATAGGAATGGAAGTTCCCATGACTACTACTTCCCTTGCTGAAACTGTGGAATTCACTAACTCCATCCCTGTTGTTGTTTCCTCAAAAGTTGTTACCGTGCCAATTGCTGCATCTGAAAGTGAAGTTTCAACTTCTGAATTTCCAACTCCTTCAGTGAACAATTAAGTTCTTGTTTTTTTTGTTCTTTTCTCTTTGATGATGTATTTCTTAGTTCTTTATTGAAGTCCTCAGTTTCCATTATGGGGAATTTGTTTTAAGTTATATTCTAATGACTAAGTTTTCCTTTTAGCCTTTTATGTCGAGAAGTTTGATTAATACTTATTTATTCTGGTTTGTTTACTTCATTCTAGACTTTATGGAATAGTTTTCTATTTACCCTATTCTTGCCTATTTGTCTCTTTAGGACATAGAGAATATGTTAGCATCTTTATCCTTTCATAAAATGCTTTCATGATTCTTCTCATGTGTTATCATCATGAGAAAAGTAAAAGAGGGCCCTTTTATTTATCGACACTTAATGAACTTCATAATGGTTACGATGAAGAAAATAGGAATATACATGTTCTGTATGAAATAACCCTTGAAAGATTTTAATTCATAAACTTTGACAAGTTTGAGAATTACATGCATGGAAGTACATCTACAACTTTCTCATAAATGTTTTGTTTCAACAGATTTATAAAATATACAAGGTTTTTTTTGTAACTTGTTTTTAATACATAGTTATGACCCTGCCCTTACATATTTAGGAAGGGTTTAAGAAGTGACTTCGTTGTTTTAAAAAAAGAAAGAACACTACGATGAGTGCTTTTGGATTGATACTTGACTTCTCGTAGCTTGATTCGATTTTTAAATCTTGCTCTCTCGTATCTATTTTTCTGCACATACTCGTGTGTATATAGTATAGTCCCCCAAGTGTTTGAGCAGTGAAATATGAAGCCTCGAACACTTGTGTGTTTGCTCCCAGTTTTTGGTCCTTTTCCTGAAACAGAAAAATATACGGGACTCGGGGGTGCGATTATAGATGAAGACTGCCTAACTCGTGTGTATTTCCATCAGATTAATATAACCCTGGGCTAGGAATGTAAGAGTATTCCATTTTGCTGTGCATGCCGTGACTCATCATTTGGCACGAGTTAGGGTTTTTGCCTGGCATCTAAAATCTCTAGTAGTATTTTAACAATTCAAAAGAAAAAATTAACATGGAGATACCTGACCATGGGTACTTCCTTAGAAGTAATACCTATTTAAATGAACTGCATTCCAATGTGAAGGTAAAACCTTGGCATCCATTGTCTCTAGCTTGTACGCTCCTTTCCCTGCAATTTCACGAACTCTATAAGGTTCTTCCCACGTTGGACTTATCTTTCCAGAGTTAGCTGATTCCGTAGACTGGATCACTTTTTTTAACACGAAGTCCCCAATTTTAAAGAACCTGAGGCGTGCCTTTCTATTGTAATATCGCTCAATTACTTGTTTTTGAGCTGTCATCCTTATCAATGTTGCTTCTCTTCTCCCTTCAAGTAGATCAAGATTTACTCGTAACTCTTCGTCGTTTGAGTTTTCCTCTATTTGAACACGTCGTGTACTAGGTTCAACTATCTCAACTCGTATCAAAGCTTCCGCATCATAAATGTTTGAAAATGGTGTTTCTCCTGTACTTGTTTATGTTGTCGTTCGATAATGCCCATAATACCGCTGGTAATACCTCAGGCCAATTGCCTTTTGACTCTTGTAACCTTTTCTTTAGGTTGTTGATAATTACTTTGTTTGTAGACTCTGTCTTCCCATTACCTACTGGATGATACGGTGTTGACGTAATTCTTTTGATTTGAACATTAAAATAATTCTGTGACTTGAGCTCCTATAAATTGTGGTCCATTATATCTCCTTTGGAACACCAAAGTGGCAAATTATATTTCTCCAAATGAAGTCCTTAACTTCTTTCTCTCGTACCTGTTTAAACGCCCCCACTTTTACCCATTTAGTGAAATAATCAGTAAGCACGAGTAGAAACTTTACCTGGCCTTTTGCCAGGGGTAATGGTCCCACGATATCCATTTTCCATTTCATGAAGGGCCGCAGAGCTATGACAAGATGCAATAACTCAGCTGGTCTATGCATGTTATTCCCATACCTTTGTTATTTGTCACACTTAGATACAAAATCATTCTCTTCTTCTTCCATTTTAGGCCAGTAATATCCTGCTTGAATCAATGTCTTTACAAGTGATCTGCCTCCTACATGATTTCCACAATGTCCCTCGTGTATTTATCTCATCACATATTTTGTTTGAGAAGGTACGAGACAAATGGATAATGGTCCACCAAACATTTTACGATAAAGGTCCCCTTGATATAGGCAATAACGAGCGGCTTTCTTTCTAAGTGCATGAGCCTTCACCTTGTCTTCAGGTACGATTCTGTGCTACAAAAAATATACGATTTCGTTTCTCCAATCCCAAGTTAAATGATTAAAGTTTACCCAATTTTTATCAGAATCAAGAACTGAGTGGAACAAATGTATGATTGAAGCATTCGCATATTTCGCTATATCTGCTGCAGATGCGAGATTGGCTAAAGCATCCGCTTCCAAATTCTCTTATCTTGGGATTGGTATCACTTTCCAAGTTTGGAACTGTCTTATTAATTCCCATACTTTTTCGAGATACTCTTGCATTCGAATTTCTCTAGCCACGTATGTCCCCAGCATTCGATTTACTACGAGATGTGAGTCACTTTTGATTACGATTTGCATGATACCAAGTTCTAATGCTAACTCTAAATCTGCAATCAAAGCTTCATACTCTGCTTCATTATTAGTTATAGGGTGACATTTTATATCTTGTCTATTTGTTTCACCCGTAGGTGATATAAGAACAATTCCTAAGAATGCCCCCTTTACATAACATGAACCATCAGTAAATAATAGTCAAGTCCCCGGATTAGCACCATTAAAAACTTGTAATTCTTTCTCTGCTTCTAATGCATTCCTTGACTAAAATCAGCTACAAAATCGGCGAGTACTTGGGATTTAATAGCATTTCGAGGTTGGTAAATTATTTTGTATTCAATTAGTTCTATAGCCCATTTTCTAATCTTCCTGATAGTTTATGTTTATGCAAGATATTTCATAATGGAAAAGCAGTAACAACAACAATAGGATGACATTGGAAATAAGGCCATAGTTTTCTAGATGCCATGATAAGAGCTAATGCTAATTTTTCTAGTTGTGGATACCTTGTATCTACATATAAAAATATTTTACTCGCATAATAAATTAGAGATTGCTTACCTTGGTCCTGACGAACTAAGACTGCACTTACCGCTACTTCTGAAACTGCTAAATAAATGAGTAACTTCTCACCTTCCTTAGGTTTCGCCAGTAAAGGAGGATTTGATAAATAAACTTTCAAATATCTCAGGGCTTGTTGACAATCTTCATTCTACTTGAAATGATCTGTCTTTTTGAGCACAGAGAAAAATTTGAAGCATTTTTCTGATGATTTTGAAATAAATCTACCCAGGGCCGCTATCCTTCCCGTTAATCTTTGAACTTCCTTTTTACTGGTTAGGACATCAGGTATTTCTTCAATTGCTTTAATCTGAGAAGGATTTATCTCAATGCCACAGTTAGAAACAAGAAAACCTAAAATTTACCTGAAGCAACTCCAAATGAACATTTTTCATGATTGAGTTTCATATCAAATTTTTGCAAGATTTTAAAGGTAACAGTCAAATGGGAAATATGGTCATGAGAATTCTGGGTTTTAACGAGCATATCGTATATACATAACTCTATAGTTTTTCCCAAATGTCCTTGAAATATTTTGGTGACTAACCTTTGATAGGTTGCTCCAGTATTTTTTAGACCGAAGGGCATTACTTTGTAACAGTAAGTCCCCCGGTCTGTGATGAAGGAAATTTTTATTCATCACTAGGGTCCATATTAATTTGGTTGTACCCCGAATATGCATCTAAAAAAAACTTAAAAGTTCATGACCTGCAGTTGCATCAATCAATTGATCTATATGGGGTAAAGGAAAAGAATCTTTTGGGCAAGCTTTGTTTAGATAAGTTTAATCTACACAAACTCGCCACTTACCATTCTTTTTAGGTATGACCACCGTGTTAGCTTACCAATTAGAATATTTTACCTCATGAATTGACCCGATTTTCAACAACTTTTGGACCTCATCCTGGATTACTTGATTTTTGAAATCTCCTTGCTTTCTTTTCTTTTTCTTAATTAGAGTAAAAGATTGGTCTTCATTAAGCTTTTAAGTCATCACATCCGGTGGAATACATGTCATATCACCATGGGACCAGGCAAAACAGTCTACGTTATTTTTAAAAAATCAACTAACATACCTCGTATGTCGGGATTTAGATTGGCTCCTACGTAAACTTTTTTCTCTGGCCATTGTTCGAATAACACCACAGCTTCGAGTTCTTGTATTGTCATTTTGATGTTCTCATTTTCTTCAGGTTCTTGAATTATATCGGGCCTTGAATCTAAATCCATTTTTTCAATTGAAGTTTGGTTGTTGATGCCTTCAACTATTTTTAGTAATTGCTATTTCTCTTTACTCGCGGTACTCGTATCTATTATTGTGTTGATACTCTTGGCTATTTGTTTATCCCCTCAAATTTGACATATTCCCCGGGGCGATGGAAATTTAATGACTTGATGTAAGGTTGATGGAACAACATCCATATCATGGATCCATGGTCTCCCCATAATTATATTGTATGCCATTTCCATGTTAACTACCTGAAACTTAGTTTCTTTAGTAACACCTGCAGCATAAGTCGTCAGAATTACCTCACCTTTTGTTACCACACTTGAATTGTCGAAGCCTGACAAAGCATGCACCTTTGGTATCATTTTATCTTCAGCTTGCATTTCCCACAACACTCTTAGTAGAATGATATTTATAGAACTTCCTCGATCAATCAGCACCCTTTTTTATATCAGTGTCATGTATAATTAAAGATATTACCAGAGCGTCGCTATGAGGTCTAGTCACTCATTCCATATCTGCATCATCGAAGCTTATACTCTCATGTTCTAAGGTTTGTCGTACTCGCTTGTCGTGTGTGATCGTCATTTTAGAAACTTTGTTTGAAGCCGTGTACGTTACACCGCATATATCTTCCCCTCCACTGATGACATTTACTGTTCTCTTAGGTGAAGGTGGTTTCGGTGGCTCCTTCCTATTTTTTATGCAGGCTTGCTTTCCCTTTTCTCTAAACAGCTCCGTGAGATATCTTTGCTTCTAAAAATTATCTACCTCACTCTATAGAAATCTGCATTCTGATGTTTTATGTCCACGGTCGTTGTGAAATTCGCACCAATGGTCTGGGTTACGTCTATTTGGATTCGACTGCATCTCTTTTGGCCACCGTACCTTATCTCCCATACTCCTTAGAACAATTACGAGCTAGGAGTTAATTACATTGAAACTATAACCAACAAATCGTGCCATTAAATTCCTATCATCATCTCGTGGCTCTTGGTTGTTTCGATCTCCTTTGAACCTGGATGAAGATCTGGCTCCCCTATCTCTCGACCTTTGATCATAATGTTGATAGTGCTGCCTAGAACGTGGGTCTTTTCCTGTAGGTCTCATATATGGATCGTACTTGTTCTTACCTGACCTTTTTTCGGCTTCAGATCTTCTGGACCCGCTCCTTTCTTCTCGATGAGGTTGAGATACGGTGTCTTCTTCAATTCTGAGCTTCGTACTGTACCTGTTATAAACATCGTTCCAAGTAGTTGCAGGAAATTTACGAAGGCTTTCTTTTAGTCTTCTCATGGCTTTTGAACTTTTGTCATTCAAATTACTTGCAAAAGCTATTGCTGCCCAATTATCCGATACACGGGGTAACATCATTCTTTCACGTTAGAATCTATCAACGAAATCTCTGAGCAATTCAGAGTTCCCTATATGCTTCATTCTATTTTCAACCTTCTGAGCTCCCGAGTATGCTTGTATAAAATAATCTGCAAGCTCAGCCAAAGAATTTATAAAATTTTCAGGTAAAAGATAATACTTGGTTAATGCACCCTTGGTGAGCGTCTCCCCAAAATTTTTAACCAACACTAACTCAATTTCTTGTTTGGTCAAATCGTTGCCTTTCACTCCTATTGTAAATGCAGTTACATGGTCACGTGGGTCTGTTGTACCATCATATCTTGGGATATCAGGAATTTTGAAGTTTTTTTGGAATTGGTAGAGGAGCAGCGCTTGGTTTCCAAGGTTATTGCGTGTATTTATCCACATCCACTCCTTTTATCATAGGTGGAACTCCAGAGATTTGCTCGATACACTCGTTCTGCTCCTTGAGTTGTTTCTGCAAGGTTAGTACCAAATTTTGAAGATGGGAATTACCTGCATTACCTGGTTCTCCTTCTTGCGAATAACTGGGAGTTTCTCCATTGCCAGAAGTAACTAGACCTGAGTGGGGGTTTTCCAATGTATTGTTATTTGGCATTGCTTGTGCAGTAGGCAATCGATTAACTAAAGCTTGCAAGGCTTTGTCAATTCGTGAGTTGATTATATTCTTTAAAAATTCATCTCTTGTTTCAACTCCTCCGTCAACATGTTCATGCATATCATTTGGAGTTCCTTCACAAGATCTACATGGATAAGCTTAAGGGTTAACGTTGTTGAATTCATCATCATCCACTTGGTGAATCTGGTTTTCCTGGTTATTGTTGTCGTTGTTGTTCGACATATTGGTAATAGGTTGAATGTTATTTTAGCAAGAATGGATTATCAGATTCCCGGTAATGGAACCAATTTGTTTAACCAAAAAATGTAATTTGGTCCAAACTCAAATTTAGAGAAAAGAAATCGGGTTACTGATAATCTAGAGACCAAAATAATAGGCTTTCATAGAATAAATATAAAGCAGTAAGAATTTAGTATTTCAGTATGATGTCAAGAATATTCTGTGTGTCTACAAATGATGAAACCTTATCTTTTATAGCTAATAAAGAGTAACGGCTTAATCTAAATAATAAAGACCATTTAATGAAATGTTACAAAATCGTTGCTATTAAATGTTGATTCTGTAACGTATCAAGCGTTTAATAATGAATTTGGACTACTTTCGCTACCAGATTCTCGTCTTCAATCACTTCTTTTCACCCGTTGGCATTAAATGACTTGAATTGGTGCGAAACTCGTGTCTAAATTCCGTTCCGTACATGTTTTCATTCCTCTTCCCGTATCTGTCATTTCCCGTGCCTTTTGCTGGATTATTACACTTTGACTATTTGACTAGCTCACGTGTCATGCCAAGTCATCTTTAATTTAAATTGAATTATTTCCAAATACATTTCTTTCTGTTATTTAGCATAGTACATCTGGCTGTCAATGCAATAACATTATTATCTTCAACAAGCCAGCAGAGTTCCACAGCTTCTTCTTTGTCATTTTCCCTGATCTACAGCCCTTTTCCTCTATCTCAAATAGTCCTACCTAAATACTATGTTCTTTAGATTCTTTCTTATCTTTATTTTCTCATGAATACTCCTGCAGAATACTTACCTTTTTTATTGACAATTTTGTCTTGACGACTATATTTTTAAATTTCTTCAAAAGCAGATCTATGTGGGAGTGATCTTGAAAAACACAACGGGCATGTCATCCGTGTTAACTGTATTGTATGCAAAGGACTTAACAAGGAAGTATTCAGCTTAAGTGTTGATAGCTATGGTAGTCTGTGCTGTAACTGGCCTTGTTGCATTCATCCGCACTTATCCACTTTAGGCATGTCTCTTAGCTTTCTTGTTTTATCTAGCGGTGATAAATGGGCGGGTTTGTCTGAATTTGGGCGGGTCAAAGTAGGTTAGGTAATAAATGAGTCATTGCCCAACCTAGCCCAAAGGGCGGGTCAAAATAGGTTAGGTAATAAATGAGTCATTGCTCAACCCAGCCCAAAGTGTATTTGAGCTAAGATGGATTGGATCAAGATGGGCTAAACAATGGGTCATAACCCAACCCGTCCAACTTGACCTATATTTTAGAACCATGCTCATCTTGCATCAAAAAAATATTTTACCTTAAGATATGTAAATTGAAAAATATTTTATAGATAGGGGATGTGGTGAAAATTAAAAATACAAAAAAAAGTAAAATTTTTTAGGGGTTGGCGGAGGGGAGGGGTCGGGGGTGGGGGTTAGAAGGGAGGGTGGGTGGCGCAGAAACACAAAAAAAAATAGAAAATTAAAAATATAAAAAATTAGTAAATATTTTTTTGGAAGGGGGTAGGGATATGGTGAGTGGGTGGGTGGTAGAAAAATAAAAGAATAAAAAATTAAAAATACAAAAAAATTTGTGACAATTAAGTAATTTTCCAGATAAGTTTTGTTGAAATCCTTTATTGTGGGTAAGTTTCATGGGTTGTATTTGGGCTGCTAAATGAGTTGTGCTCAACCCAAATTGACTCATGAGCTAAAATTTTGTAGACCAACCAATTAATCTCTGGATTAGTTGGGCGTTAAATAGGTTTGGGTTCAAATTGCCACCCCTGATTTTATCCTATCTCACTAGTACTGTTTTATATTTTCCAATAAATAATAATCCAATTGATGTTGTAATTAAAATGCTCTCTTCTAAAATTTACTCAGATGAAGTGCTGATATCTACATATGAATGGTAGTTTCTGTTGTAGAAGCACAATTTGCATCGTCCCGGCCACCTATCCAATTTATTCTCCATTCTTTCAATAATTACTGGTTGATGCTGTAATTCTGATCCACTAATCTCAAATTCTTTTGTACCTTTAAACTATTTATAAAATTTTAAGTTCTTATTATTTCAGCTTTTGTCAATTACTAACTAATAAAAACAGCAGTAGATGCACTCAGGAGAGCATGTGGGCAAATAATGATGATGTCTATCTCATTGAAGAAGTATTAGGCATGTGCCTAATAAAAGTTTCTTCGACCTAGTTGACTTGGTTTGGTTAGGTAGCCAACTTTGTTGAATTAGTTTGGTTTGGTAAAATTCCTTACTATAGAGATATCAGTTGCTTTCCCCGGGGCCGTGGTTTTTTCCCTTACTTAAAAAGGATTTTCTACGTAAAAATCTTGGTGTAATTGTTACTCTTTTATTCTTGTTAATTACCGTATCTCGTTGCTACATTACTATTCCGCTTTTATTACCGTGAATATTATTTTGGTAGGGGGTTTATTCCCAAACTGGTATCAGAGCACATGTTCTGCTCGTTTACTAAAATACTATTCACTGTTGGTAGTACTATACTCGGTGAAAAATAAAAATATACGGAGTAAAGTACGAGGTAGCTAAATTTAACGGAGATAACGGTTTCGCAAAATGGCAAAGAAGGATGAGGGATCTACTCATCCAACAAGGATTACACAAGATACTAGATGCGGATGCCAAAAAGTCTGATGCCATGAAAGCTTAGGATTGGGCTGACTTGGATGAAAGAGCTGCTAGTGCAATCAGGTTGCACTTATCGGATGATGTGGTAAATAACATCATTGATGAAGTCATCGCACGTGGAATTTGGACAAGGTTGGAGAGCCTATACATGTCCAAAATGCTGACAAATAAATTGTACCTGAAGAAGCAATTATATGCCCTACACATGGGTGAAGGTATGAATTTTTTGTCACATTTAATGTGTTTAATAGACTAATCACACAGCTTGTCAACCTCGAAGTGAAAATCGAGGAGGAAGATAAAGCCATCTTGCTATTGAACCCGTTGCCATCTTCCTACGATAATTTGACAACAACCATCCTGCACGGTAAAACTACTATTGAGTAGAACGATGTCACATCGGCTCTTTTACTCAATGAGAAGATGAGAAAGAAGCCTGAAAATCAAGAATAAGCTCTCATCACAGAAGGTAGAGGCAGGATTTATCAAAGTAGTTCGAGCAACTATGGCAAATTCGGAGCTCGTGGGAAGTCAAAGAACCGATCCAAATCAAAAGCTAAAAATTGCTACAACTGTGATCAACCAGGTCACTTCAAAAGAGTCTGCCCAAATCTAAGGAAAGGAAAAGGTGAAACACAGCCGCCATGGTGCAAAAGAATGATAATGTTGTTCTCTTTATAAATGAAGAAGAGGAATGCATGCACCTGTCAAGTCCAGAGTTGGAATGGGTGGTTGACACAGTGACATCTTACCATGCCACACCGGTAAGAGATCTTTTTTGCAGATATGTAGCAGTTGATTTCGGCACAGTGATAATGGGTAACACAAGTTACTCAAAGAATGCGGGGATTGGTGACATTTGTATCAAGACAAATGTCGGATGCACACTGGTTCTAAAGGATGTGCAGCATGTAGCTGATTTGCGAATGAACTTGATCTCGGGGATTGCTTTAGACCGAGATAGATACGAGAACTATTTTCAAATTAAAAGTGGAGACTCACTAAGGTATCATTGGTGATTCCAAAGGGAGTTGCTCGTGGCACGTTTTACAGGACAAATGCAAAAATATGCCAAGGCGAATTAAACCCGGCACAAGATGAGATTTCTACAGATTTGTGGCACAAAAGAATGGGTCATATGAGCGAGAAGAGATTGCAGATTCTTGACAAGAAATCACTTATTTCTTATGCCAAAAGTACAACAATAAAACCCTGTGACTACTGTTTAGTCGGTAAGCAGCATAGAGTCTCATTTCAGACACCGTCTGAAAGAAAATTGAATATACTTGATTTAGTATATTCTGATGTTTGTGGCCTAATGGAAATTGAATCAATGGGCGGTAACAAATATTTTGTTACTTTTATTGATGATGATTCACGAAAATTATGTGTTTATATTTTGAAAACCAAAGATCAGGCGTTTCAAGTTTTCCAGAAGTTTCATGCTCTAGTAGAAAGGGAGACAGGTCGAAAGCTAAAACGTCTCCGAAGTGAAAATAGAGGTGAGTACACTTCAAGGGAATTGAAGAGTACTATTCAAGTCATGGGATCAGACATGAAAAGACAGTTCCTGGAACCCCAAAGCACAATGGCGTAGCCGAGAGGATGAACCTCACCATTGTGGAGAAGATGAGAAGCATGCTCAGAATGGCTAAACTGCCTAAGTCATTCTGGGGTGAAGCAGTTCAGACAGCCTGTTACCTGATCAATAGGAGTCCATCAGTTTCGTTGGCATTTGACATCCCAGAGAGAGTTTGGACCAACAAGGAGGTGTCCTACTCGCATATTAAGGTGTTCGTTTGCAGAGCTTTTTCATATGAACCAAAAGAACAGAGAACAAAGCTGGATGATAAATATGTTCCCTGAATATTTATCGGATATGGAGATGAAGAGTTCGGGTACAGATTGTGGGATCCTGTAAAGAAGAAGGTCATCAGAAGTAGAGATGTAGTCTTCCAAGAAAGTGAAGTTGGAACTGCTGCTGATATGTCAGAAAAGGCGAAGAATGGTATAATTCCTAACCTTGTTACTATTCCTTCTACTTCTAACAATCCCACAAGTGCAGAAAGTATGACCGATGAGGTTGCCGAGAAGGGGGAGAAACCTAGTGAGGTTATTGAGCAGAGGGAGTAACTTGATGAAGGTGTCGAGGAAGTGGAGCACCCCACTCAGGAAGAAGAACAACCTCAACCTCTGTGGAGATCAGAGAGGCCAAGGGTAGAGTCATACAGGTATCCTTCCACAGAGTATGTCCTCATCAGTGATGAGGGGGATCCAGAAAGTCTTAAGGAGGTGTTGTCCCATCCAGAAAAGAACCAGTGGATGAAAGCCATGCAAGAAAAGATGGAATCTCTATAGAAAAATGGCACGTACAAGCTGGTTAAACTTCCAAATGGTAAAAGACCACTCAAATGGAAATGGGTCTTTAAACTCAAGAAAGATAGAAGTAGTTGGTCAGATACAAAGCTCGATTGGTCAATAAAGGCTTCGAATAGAAGAAAGGTATTGATTTTGACGAAGTTTTCTCACCTGTTGTCAAAATGACTTCTATTCGAACAATTTTGAGCTTAGTAGCTAACCTAGATCTTGAAGTGGAGCAGTTGGATGTGAAAACTGCATTTCTTCATGGAGATTTGGAAGAGAAGATTTATATGGAGCAGCTAGAAGGGTTTGAAGTAGCCGGAAAGAAACACATGGTGTGAAAATTGAATAAGAGTCTTTATGGATTCAAGCAGACACCTAGGCAGTGGTACATGAAGTTTGACTCATTCATGAAAAGTCAAACATACCTAAAGACCTATTCTGATCCATGTGAATACTTCAAAATATTTTCTGAGAATAATTTTACTATATTGCTGTTGTATGTGGATGACATGTTAATTATAGGAAAAGAAAAGGGGCTGATAGCAAAGTTGAAGGGAGATCTGTCCAAGTCATTTGATATCAAGGAGTTGGGCCTATCACCACAAATTCTAGGAATGAAGATGGTTCAAGAGAGAACAAGCAGAAAATTGTGGCTATCTCAGGAGAAGTACATTGAACATGTACTAGAACGCTTCAACATGAAAAATGCGAAGCCAGTCAACAGACCTCTTGCTAGTCATCTAAAGTTGAGCAAAAAGATGTGTCCTACAACAGGGAAAGAGAAAGGGAACATGGCTAGAGTTCCTTATTCTTCAGCAGTCGAAAGCTTGATGTATGCAATGGATGTACTAGACCTGATATTGCTCACGCAGTTGGTGTTGTCAGCAGGTTTCTTGAAGGAAAGGAACATTGGGAAGCAGTTAAGTGGATACTCAGGTACCTGAGAGGTACACGGGAGATTGTTTGTGCTTTGGAGGATCTGATCCAATCTTGAAAGACTATACAGATGCTGATATGGCAGGTGACATTGACAATAGAAAATCCACTACTGGATATTTGTTTACATTTTCAGGGGGAGCTATATCATGGTAGTCTAAGTTGCAAAAGTGTGTTGCACTTTCAACAACTGAAGCAGAGTACATTGCCACTACAGAAACTGGCAACGAGATGATATGGCTCAAATGGTTCCTTCAAGAGCTTGGATTGCATCAGAAAGAGTATGTCGTATATTGTGACAGTCAAAGTGCAATAGACCTTAGCAAGAACTCTATGTACCATGCAAGGACCAAACATTTTGACGTGAGATGTCATTGGATTCGAGAAATGGTAGATGATGAATCTCTAAAAGTCTGAAGATTTCTACAAGTGAGAATCCCGCAGATATGTTGATGAAGGAGGTATCAAGGAACAAGTTCGAGCTATGCAAATAACTTTTCGGCTTGCACCCAAACTAGAAGACATTGCTACATCCTCTAGATGAATGAGACTGGAGAGGGAGATTGATGATGTCTATCTCATTGAAGAAATATTAAGCATGTGCCTAATAAAAGTTTCTTTAGTTTGGTAGGCAACCTTGTTGACTTGGTTTGGTTAGGTAGCCAACTTTATTGAATTAGTTTGGTTTGGTAGCCAACCTTGTTGAATTTCTTTGGATTGGTAGCCAACTTTGTTGAACTATGAAAAGTGTGTGTATATTGTCAAATATTATAGACTTTAGAAAGTGAAGCCTTGGCTATAAAAGGAGAACTTCAACTCTCATTTCCACACACCAACAAAAGAGAGAGAAAATTCACAGACAAGGTATAAGAAAATATTATGTGAGAAAAATAGAGAGTGAGCGATATTGTAGTAGGGTGGGAATATCAAAAGAGGGTTATTTCTTATGAGTGTTGTAGTGGTCTTTGGAGTATTTTACTCGGAATTACAAAGTGTAAAATTCCTTACAATAGTGATATCAGTTGCTTCTCTCGGGGTCGTGATTTTTCCCTTATTCAAAAAGGATTTTCCACGTAAAAAATTTGGTGTCATTGTTACTCTTTTATTTTTGTTAATTATTGCATCTCGATGTTATATTACTTTTCCGATTTTATTACCGTGAATATTATTTTGGTAGGGGATTTATTCCCAACAAATAATATGTCAAAGAACACACACTCACACATACATTACCGACTATCCACTGACCTATTTGGACTCGTATCATTCAATATTCAATAATTTTAGGTTTTCTACACTATAAGTTCTCTACATTCTCTATTGACAAACAAACCACTTGACAGACTAAAAAGACTCTTAACAACACTATTTGATTTAAAGCATAGTACCTTCAGTAATTTTAAATATACCTACTTTCAGTCATCATGGTTTTCAACTTAAAGGACTTTCGTATTTGGACGTCAACGAATAATATGACAAATATAATGCAGATAAATACTAGGCAGGGAAAAATCTCTCTGAAAAAGAATTAATATATCAAAATTGGGTCGTCTTACGACTACCTATAATCAGTTTCGTAAAATCCAACAGAGGTTGAAATTGATTGAAAGCTATAATACCATGCCTTTCACTGTTGGAGATTTTTCAATGAAGCCTGGGAAAAAGAGAGCAATGCAATGCCGCCGATTATGGCGGAACCTGTTGGACGGGGGAGGTTTTTGATCCGGAAATTAAAGAGGGGAACTAGCAGCCAGAAAGAGAAATCCCAATGCATACAGTTATGTAATTTCGACAAAATGACAAAATGGTCCACTAGTTAGAAGGTAGGCTTTTTTTTTAAGCAAACACTAGGCAAAGCCTAGAGTTAGATTTTTATTGATAATATAAAATTAAAATTACAACATAATAACTTAAATGTCCGAAATATAGCATGATCACCACATACTTTATAACACAACTCTGTGGTGATATTACATATGAGGATATTAAGATGATAAATGAAAAATGAGGAAGCGAGTAATGTGATGTCCTTTCTCCAACATTGTGATGAATTCGAAAAGATCTTCAAAATTCATGTTTTGTTCTTTGTTTTACTGGGCTTTATAAAGGTAGTTTGAGTAATCTGCTTTTGTTTTGCAATTCGCATTGGGAGCTTCCTTTTGTTTGCGTCTTCAGCCTTCCTGCCGTCCCAACTTCTATCCCTTTGATGACTCTTTTTACTTGTTTTACTGTGCGTTGGTGACAAATCCCCCATTCTTGCAGCATTCTTCCGGCATTGCGTTAAGATATCCTATTCCTCTCCTTCTTCATATATGTGTTTTCCTTCCATATCATTCTGGATTTGGTCTGGGGATATTAGCATTGTCGGAGGTAGTTGTTTGTACTGTGCTACTTGTGAAGATGCTACTAATTTGTTATCCGTAGAAGTACAGTTCATTTGTGGCTACCTGTTGTGTAAGACTATCTTCTGATTTTGTCCACAAGTTGGAAATGTTGTTTTGTTTCCAACAATTGATCATTCTCCCGAGAATTGGATTGCTTTTGTGTTGTTTCTATTTGGTCGATCTCTGTTGTTGTTACCTTTGTTAGAATATACGCTTAACGCTAGAGGGGGGGAGGGTGAATAGCGTTATAATAAAAAAGAATATAAACTTGCGGAATTAAAAATTACAGCATTGAAATAAGTGCGGTAAGTAAATAATAAGGAACGAACGCACCGAAATTATCCTGGTTCACCACAACCTGTGGCTAGTCCAGTCCCCGAGAGACTCTCTCGATATTCTACTAACTTCGTTAAGCTTACGGGTGCTTAACAAACCGTTACAACCTGAGAACTTGAGTCACACAAGTCTCAACAACCTTTGCTCGAAGATACCACACTTCAAGACTTCAACCGAAGGAATGAAAATGTTCCTTCTTACAACCACAAGGGATTAACACTTCCTTTCAAGTGTATACAAACACTTAGCACTCAAGACAAGACTCTCTTTAAGAGTAGATATGAGTAAAATAGATACGCTCAAGAACACAACAACTTTCCTCAAGAGTTTGGCTCTCAAACACTTATGAAATGAATATAAAATGATGTATATGAGAGTATGCAAGCTTTAGCAGTAATATGATCAGTTGTTGTACTTAGAAGACTGATTTTGAGTTGTATTTATAGTGTTCAAAACCCCCACAACCGTTGCCTAATTGCCAATCAAGAATTGATGATTTTGTGCTAAGATAATCGATTATCTGATTTGCATAATCGATTATTTTCCAATCGTTCAAAAATCATTCCCAGATTTTATGCAGAATAATCGATTATCCAAATCGTATAATCGATTACCTGACAACGTTCAAAAAATCATATTCAGATTTTACTTAGCATAATCGATTATCAGATTGTGTATAATCGATTACCTGACAACGTTCAAAAAATCATATGCAGATTTTACTTAGCATAATCGATTATCAGATTGTGTATAATCGATTATCTTTCAGAGTTTAAAAATACTTTGGCAACGGTCATTTGCATAATCGATTATGCTATAAGGATAATCGATTATCTTTTATATTTTGAAAACTTCGGACTACACTGTCTTAACATAATCAATTATCATAAGGTACATAATCGATTATTTTACAGTCTTGTAAAATTTGATAGACACTGCCTCAACATAATCGATTATCATAATGTGCATAATCGATTATTTTATAGCTTTGAAAAATCTGATGGACACTGCCTCAACATAATCGATTATCATAATGTGCATAATCGATTAATTTTATAGCTTTGAAAAGTCTGATGGACACTGCCTCAAAATAATCGATTATCATAAGGTACATAATCGATTATCTTGTAGCTTTGAAAAATCTAATGTACACTGCCTTAACATAATCGATTATCATAAGGTACATAATCGATTATTGTTCGGCTTTGTAAATCTGGTGTACATTGTCTTAACATAATCGATTATCATAAAGTACATAATCGATTATCTTTGTCCAGATTTGAGAGGCATGTTTAAATCTCATTTTGGCTAAAATAAAATGTTTGAAAATCATTTTGCTTTAAATTAAATATGCATGATTTGATAAAAATGATTTTACGAGAGAAGCCAAGTCTTGAGTCAATTGTCGGATCCAGATCACAATTAAAGAACGACTCATGTATAACTTTATTACTTTGCTTGACCATGATCTTTGTTCGTCTTGTGCTTGAACCTCGTTATGTGTCAATTGCGTGCTTGTGCTTGGACCTCGTCATATGTCAATTGCGCGTCGTTTGTCATTTATCAAAACCTACAAATATGAACACACGTTTAGTTTAGTGCCTTGAGAACGTGTTTCAACAATTTCCCCCTTTTTGATAATGGCAAACCAATATCGGGATATGCATATTAGATAATTCATAATGACGATCCAAGACAAGTATATAGATATGCAATTAGTTCCCCCTCAACATATGAATTCCCCCTCAATTTATGCCAATAAATATTAAGTGCATAGCCTTTATTCTTCCCCCTTTTGACATTAGCAAAAAAACATTAGTAAATAACTTGTTTATTGATTAACCAAAAATGCAATTATAAAAGGGACAATATAATGTCAACATAATCGATTATTGATACTTGATAATCGATTATGTACTGAAGAGAAATCGATTATTCTTAAAAGAGATGGATTATTCTGCACCAGTGCTTTATAATTCCCCCTGTCTTTGGGGCGATACCTGCAAAACAGAATTAGGCGCCTCCGACGCTCAAGTTAGTAATGAAAAGAAAAAATGCAATGCATGACTTAGATCAACGTGGAGTCAAAAATCCCGAGTTCACTACGAATTCGGAAAAATGACTCTTTCTCTAAAGGCTTTGTGAAAATTTCGGCCAATTGAGATTTGGTTTCAACAAACTCAATTTCGACATCACCTTTGAGAACGTGGTCTCTTATAAAGTGGTGCCTAATTTCAATGTGTTTTGTTCTTGAATGAAGAACGGGGTTCTTCGTCAAGCTTATGGCGCTAGTATTATCACATCTAAGAGGGATATGATCGATACTTAGTCCATAGTCCGAGAGTTGTTGTTTCATCCAAAGGATTTGAGCACAACAACTCCCCGCGGCTACATATTCAGCCTCGGTTGTGGACAACTCAACACTTACCTGTTTCTTACTAAACCAAGAGACAAGAGAGCTACCGAGCAAATGGCAAGTGCCACTAGTGCTCTTGCGGTCCAATTTGCAACCCGCAAAATCGGAGTCGGAATAGCCAACAAGTTGGCATGAAGAACCTTTGGGATACCATAGTCCCACATTTATAGTACCAACAAGATACTTCATTTTCCGCTTAACCGCAGTTAGGTGCGACTCCTTCGGACATGATTGATATCGATCGCATAAACATACGCTAAACATTATGTCCGGTCTACTAGCAGTAAGATAAAGAAGGGATCCGATCATACCTCGATACTTCTTGGTGTCGACTTCCTTACCTTTCTCATCTTTGTCAAGATGATCGGATGTGCTCATTGGAGTGGCTATTGCTTTGGCGTTGCTCATTTCAAATCGTTTTAGCAACTCTTTGCAATATTTAGATTGACAAATGAAAGTTCCTTCTTTCATTTGTTTCACTTGCAACCCCAAGAAGAAGGTTAGCTCACCCATCATAGACATCTCAAATTCGCTTGTCATTAAATCAGAAAATTCCTTGCACAAAGCATTGTTAGTAGCACCAAAAATAATATCATTCACATAGATTTGAACTAATAAAATATTATTGTTTTTATGCTTAATAAATAGTGTGGTGTCAACTTTCCCCCTAATGAACTCATTGTCCAAAAGAAATTTGCTCAATCGTTCATACCAAGCTCGGGGAGCTTGTTTAAGACCATAAAGGGCTTTCTTAAGTTTGAATACATGATCGGGAGATTAAAAATCTTCAAAGCCCGGGGGTTGTTCAACATAAACTTCTTCTTGAATAAAACCATTTAGAAAAGCACTCTTTACATCCATTTGATATAAATTGAAATTCATAGAAGAGGCAAAAGCAAGTAATAAACGAATAGCTTCTAACCTTGCTACGGGTGCATACGTTTCTTCATAGTCAATTCCTTCTTCTTGATTGTAACCTTTTGCTACAAGCCTAGCTTTGTTTCTAGTATTACACCATTTTCATCTAATTTATTTCGAAAAACCCATTTCGTACCAATTATGGTATGATTGTCGGGTCTTGGCACCAATTCCCAAACGTCATTTCGTTTGAATTGGTTAAGCTCCTCTTGCATTGCCAAGGTCCAATGCTCATCCCCAATTGCTTCGGAAATGGTTGACGGTTCAATTTGAGAAACGAAAGCAGTATGTCCTAAGGTGTTCTTAAGATTGTTTCGAGTACTTACCTTTTGTTCAATGTCGCCAATTACCTTGTCGAGAGGATGGTCTTTGATTGTCCTCGACGCGTTGGGCAGTTTCGTTTCTTTCTCCAGTGGTGGCGCTTCCTCCGATGATTGTTCCAAGATTTCATCTTGAATTTCCTTTGGATTTTCCTCTTGTGCTTTGTCTTGAGGACTTATTGTGTTTAAAATACCTGCAAGATCAAAACCAGAATCCTTTCTCGCCAAGCGAGCATTATTTTCAGAAAACACAATATGAGGGGATTCCTCAACAGTTTCGGTTCTATTATTGAATACTCTATATGCTTTGCTACGTGATGAATAACCAAGAAAAATTCCTTCATCCGATTTGGCATCAAATTTTCCCAAATTATCTTTTCCGTTGTTATGAATAAAGCATTTACAACCGAATACTCTAAGATGGGAGAGATTAGGTTTCCTTCCCTTATAGAGTTCATATGGAGTTTTCATGAGAATTGGCCTTAGTACTACTCTGTTTAAAACGTAGCATGCGGTACTCACGGCATCCGCCCAAAATTGTTTGGGAATCTTAGCCTCATCGAGCATGATTCTAGCTATCTCTTCGAGACACCTATTTTTCCGTTCCACCACTCCATTTTGTTGTGGTGTACGTGGGGCAGAGAAGGTGTGCTCAATACCGAGTTCGTCACAAAAGTCCGCAAAGAGATTGTGATCGAACTCTCCCCCATGATCACTTCTTATGGAAGTGACGGTTGTGTTCTTTTCATTTTGAACACGATTAAGAAAACATTTAAAATTTTGAAAAGCCTCACTTTTGTGAGCAAGAAATAGTGTCCATGTAAATCTAGAATAATCATCAACAATAACAAAAGCATAACGATTTCTACCAAGACTTTCAATGCGAGATGGTCCAAAGAGATCCATCTGAAGAAGTTGCAAAGGTCTTGTAGTTGAAACAATATTATTAGATTTAAAAGATGCTTTTGTTTGCTTCCCTTTTTGACAAGAATCACAAATAGTGTCATTTTCAAATTTCAAATTTGGAAGACCAATAACTAAATTTTGTGAAACCAATTTGTTTAAAAGATGCATGTTGATATGAGCTACTCTACGATGCCATAACCACATATCATCTTCTTTACTCATAAGACAATTCACATACTCTGATGAAGAGTTTTCAAGATCAACCATATAGATGTTATCAATTCTAAAACCACGAAGAATAATTTTAAAATCACTACAACGAAAAACTAAGCATTCTTCCGAATCAAATAAAACAAGATTTCCCTTGTCACATAATTGACTTATGCTCAAGAGATTATGTTTTAGACCTTTAACTAGCAATATATGCTTAATGGAAGAAGATTCATTCTTACCGACCGAGCCAATGCCGATAATTTTTCCCTTGTTGTTATCTCCAAAAATAACGTTTCCTCCTTCCTTGTGTTCTATTTGAAGGAACTTGGATGCATCTCCGGTCATGTGTTTGGAGCATCCACTATCAAGGTACCAAAGTACACTTGATCCCTTCAAACATACCTACAAGACAAATTAATGTGTTTTTGGTACCCAAGCTGTTTTGGGTCCTTGAGAGTTAGGTGTAAAATGCTGTTGTGCTTGACATGCAGTTAAGTGTATGTGTCTAGTAAAACAAGTAGGAGCAATATGTCCTATTCGACTACAATAATGACAAATGACATTAGGATTATGCATTCTTCTAGGTTGGTAGTAGTGGGAGGTACGAAAATCGTTTGCTCTATTTTTGACAATATGGCTATTGCGCAATCCTTGAAAATCATTTCTCCTACTGTTTGTTCTAGGATATGCAGCGTTTCTAGTATAATTGTTTCTAGGTCGAGTATGTCTAGGTTGCGATTGTTGAAGGCCATTTCTAGGCGTTCTAAAATGTTCAAAGTTTCTTCTAGTGTTTGGTCTAGGATGCATATTGATTCTAGGATGGTTATTTCTAGGATGAACGTTTATTTTATTTATCCTAGGATGAGCCTTGGGTTGTTGGGGGATGGCTTCAACTTTTTCTTTAGGCTCGTTTTTGAAACCTATGCCATATTTGGTCGATTTCAAATTGACAAGAACATCATTCAAATTTTTATGAGAAGAATTGAACTTATCTAGGGTGCCCTTAAGTCTTTCTACTTCATCTTTTAGATGCATGCAAGAAATACAATTTTTACTAGAACTCTCGGGTTTGTCGGTGCTTCTCTTGCCGAAAAATTTATTTTCTTCTTTCAACTTCTCATTTTCCAAAATCAATTTTTCCAAATCTTTTTCTTTCAAAGAGAGTTGTTTTTCAAAATCTTTTTCTTTCAAAGAGGAATTTTTCTTTACGTCTCTAACAGTTTTGGAAGCTTTAATGAATTCACTATACAGTTCATCAAAAGCGTTTTGCATTTCCTCAAGAGAATAGAAATTTTTTGAAGAAATTTGACATACCTCTTCTTGATTGTCTTCGTGTGCCATGAGACATAGATTTGCGGTTTCGTCTTCTTCATCGTCACTTGATTCGTCTCCGGAGTCACCTCCCCAAGATATGTATGCTCGTTGTTTCTTGAAGGGTTTCTTCTCCTTTTTGACATTTGGGCAATTTGATTTAATGTGCCCGATTTCTCCGCATCCATAGCACTTTACTTGATCTCCTTGTTGTTTGCCTTTTCGTTCATACTCTTTTCGCATGAACTTTTGAAACCTCTTAATAACGAGTCCGAACTCGTTATCTCCGTTGTTTGAGTCCTCATCATTTTGAGGTTGAGCCGTGCTTGCCTTGAGGGCGATTCTTTGTTTCCTTTGATCACTAAACGGAGGGTTAAGTATAGTAGATTCATAGGTTTTAAGATTACCTCTTAGTCCGTCGATGGTGACATTTGAAACGCCGATAGACTCTTGAATCGCGTCGACCTTGGAGCGCCATTCCGGAGTGAGAATTCGGAGAATTTTTCGGACAAGTTCCTTATCCGTGAAGGTCTTCTTAAGAGCATGTAGGTCATTGACGATTTTTGAAAATCGTTCGAACATGTCATCGATCCTCTCGCTTTCCTTCATGAGAAACAGTTCATATGCATGGGTTAGAAAATCAATTTTAACCCATGATTTGCAGCTTATCCCACATTTGCTTAGCCGTTGTGCAACATGATATTTTTCTGTAATCATCAGCATTTACAGCACAATATAATAAGTTGATGGCTCTAGCGTTGTTCTGCACTTTTCGGATATCATCCGCATCGTATTCATTTCGGATTTTGGAACCCATTCATTTTCAACCTTTTTGGTTGGAATTTGTTCTCCCTTCGTTATAACCTTCCATAGATGAAAATTATTCGATTGGATGAATATTCTCATCCTCTCCTTCCAGTACGTATAGTTTGTGCCGTCGAACAGTGGTGGTCTGGTGGAGCATTGTCCTTCACCTATTCCTGCATTAAAGTCACGAGTAGAAGCCATGGATTGTTTCTCTCAAACGATTAAGTCTTTCAGAGAGTTGGGCTCTGATACCAATTGTTACAATATAAGCTTAACGCTAGAGGGGGGGGGGGGTGAATAGCGTTATAATAAAAAATAATATAAACTTGCGGAATTAAAAATTGCAGGATTGAAATAAGTGCGGTAAGTACATAATAAGGAACGAACGCACCGAAATTATCCTGGTTCACCACAACCTGTGGCTAGTCAAGTCCCCGAGAGACTCTCTCGACATTCCACTAACTTCGTTAAGCTTACGGGTGCTTAACAAACCGTTACAACCTGAGAACTTGAGTCACACAAGTCTCAACAACCTTTGCTCGAAGATACCACACTTCAAGACTTCAACCGAAAGAATGAAAACGTTCCTTCTTACAACCACAAGGGATTAACACTTCCCTTCAAGTGTATACAAACACTTCGCACTCAAGACAAGACTCTCTTTAAGAGTAGATATGAGTAAAATAAATACGCTCAAGAACACAACAACTTTCCTCAAGAGTTTGGCTCTCAAACACTTATGAAATGAATATAAAATGATGTACATGAGAGAATGCAAGCTTTAGCAAGAATATGATCAGTTGTTGTACTTAGAAGACTGATTTTGAGTTGTATTTATAGTGTTCAAAACCCCCACAACCGTTACCTAATTGCCAATCAAGAATTGCTGATTTTGTGCTAAGATAATCGATTATCTGATTTGCATAATCGATTATTTTCCAATCGTTCAAAAATCATTCACATTGTAAAATCTGATATTGTCAAATTGATGACAAATATTACTTTCAAAGAGTGAAGGATTATTTTGAGATTCCTTATTATCTTCATTATCACAATGATGATGATTATAATTTTGTCTATTGGCACCTCCACATCCATTGATACCTTTACGGTAATAATTTTGTCTTCTTTCAGACTTATCACATACTGCTCTCGCATTCTCTCTAGGGAATGAGAATGGAGCAAATTCAATGGGACGGATTTTTAATTCTTTGCCCACAATCATACATGAATTTGATCATGGCAAGACATAGAAATTTTACCACTTCGGATGGTTATAATTTCTTACAAACTCTATTAGAGTTGCAATTAAAATTTATCGTCTTTGCTTGTATTTAAAATCAAATTATCGAATATCAAGAATTTGAAAGAAAAAAAATAACATACTTACCTTAAATAGAAGAAGCTGTCACCGAAATTGCATGGGAGAGTAAAACTAGGCGACAGATCTTTCGAAGATTTATTACTTGATGTAGGAATCATAGGGAGATCGAGCCATTTTTTTGGAGCAATTTGGCCAAAGACGTTGAAGGATCAAAACTTTGACTATTTTAGCCAACTCGCAGAGATTGAGAAATAATAAGGAAAGACCAAAACTTTGTAAAGGCTAGCATCAGGTTTGTGACCTGGATCTACAAGGGCAAACCCAGCACGGCTCCCCCTGAAGAGAGCATCAATTCACATCCTTAAGGTTTTAACGAGGCACATTACTTATTGAGTAGACATTCAAGGGGGAGTGTTAAGAATAGAATTCAATTTGGAGTGAATGTTTATCTTGTAGAGAATTTTACTTTGAGGCTAAGTCATTTTTCCTCCTATAAATAGAGGGGTATTACCCCATTGTAAATCATCCCAAAATCAACAAGAATTCTCTCTCCCTACTTTTCTCTGCAATTTTGTTCTTCTTCTTTTATTGCTTCATAAAAGTTTTCTAAAAGTTGACATTTTTAGTCTTCGTCAAATATTTAACAATAATGGCCCATTATGTTTGAAGATAGGTTAACAATAGTCCTTTAAGCATGTACTAGACAGTTTTGGTCCTTTAAGTTTGTCAAAATCTAATACTTTAGGCTTCGTCATATATTTAACAATTTATGCTCGTTAAATTTGATGGAAACTGTTAACAAATATTTAACCTTAAACTAATGTTGTATTCTGTCCCGGACCCGGGCCTAAATGGGCTTCGCGAGCCTGGACTTCGTAGGCCTAGGCTCTTGCGGTCCCAGACCTGGCGGTCCGGGGCTTCGTGGGCTCAACGGTTGAGACCAGCCCGTGACGGACCTAAGCCCATATGATCCTGGGATTAGCGGGCCGGACCCGTGAGCCTAGCGGGCCTGGCGGGCTTTTTATTTTTATTTTTATTTTTTGTTTAAGGCAATATCTTGTATAGTAGTTATTAGTATAGTATATAATATATAATAGTATACTAGTATAGAATATATTTATAGTATACTAGTTATTAGTATAGTATATATAATATAAATTTCATTAAATATTGTATTGTAGTATATGTTGTATGTTATGTATATATATATATATATATATATATATATATATTCCCTTATATATTTTCTTGTAGTATATATTGTATGTTATGTATATATATATATTCTCTTATGTATTTTCTTGTAGTATATATATTGTATCTTATGTATAGATATTATAACTTATATAATTTCTTGTAGTATATATAATGTATATCTTATGTATTATATTCTCTTATATATATTGTATCTTATGTAAATATATTATTACTTATATATTTTCTTGTAGTATATATTTTATGTTATGTATATATATTCTCTTATACATTTTCTTGTAGTATATATACTGTATCTTATCTATAAATATATAAGGGTGCATTCTGGCCCGGGCCGGGACCTAAACGGGCCTGACGGGCCGGGCTTCGCAGTCCCGGGCTTCGTGTGCCGGGCCTGGCGGTCCTGGCGGTTGAGACCGGCCCGTGACGGGCCTAAGCCCACAGTGGTCCTGGGCCTGGCGGGTTCTTTTTTTAAGGCAATATCTTGTATAGTAGTTACTAGTATAGTGTAGAATATATTTTATATGGTGTACTAAGTTACTAGTATAGTATATACAATATATATTTCATTGTATATTGTGTTGTAGTAATTAATATATATTGTATATTATGTATATATTATGTTGTAGTAATTAGTATATATTGTATATTATGTTTATAGTGTGTTGTAGTAATTAGTATATATTGTATACAATGTATATATTGTGTTGTAATAATTAGTATATTGTGTTTTACTAATTAGTATATATTGTATATATAGTATCTCTTATGTATAATGTATATATATTCTCTTATATATATTGTATCTTATGTATATATGTTTTTACTCATATATTTTCTTGCAATTTAGGTTGTACGTTATGTATATATATTCTCGTATATATTTTATTGTAGTATACATTGTATGTTATATATATATTCAAGGATAACATATCGAAAAAAAGACAAAGAAATATTGAGAAAAAAGATATTCAAGGATATGTCTTATAATTTTTATTGAAAAATGGCATATCTTTTTTAGTCTTCCTTCCCCCAATGGAATGAGCACAATAAGGTAATAATACCACCATTGAAAGGAAAAAAAAACTAAAAGAAGATGTGCCAATGTACAAGTTACATCATAATCTGCATTGTATCTCTAACAAATCTCATAAATCCGTCAAGGTTGGGAGGAGGTTGTGTTGGTGGTGGTGGAAACGAAGCTTGTCCATCACCACTTCCGGGCGAAGCCGAATGCTCCGAAAGTTCCTCTATCATTTCTTCATAAGCTTCATCTATCGATGATTGTAATTCTGCAATTCCAAAGTTTCTTCTTTCCCCGCGGATCCAATCTCTAAAAAGCACCGATTTTTCCAAGCTCTCCCTCATCGCCGCTCTATGATCACCGATTTGTAGTCTTGCTTGACTGAAAGCGCTCTCCGATGCAACAATTAAAGCTTGAATTGATAAAACATCTCGAGCCATCCTTGCAATAACCGGATATTATTTTTCCCTTGACTTCCACCATTCCAAAAGATAGAAAGAGCCGTCTGGATTATCCTTTTCAAGCCCCTGAGACAAGTAAACTTGAAGCTCATTTAGATGTGAAGTTTCATCATAATTATCACCTTGAGAACCCCGTAACTCCATCCAAGATTTAAGAGTTGTTAAGCCCGCAGCTCTTTTAGACGATTGTGAGCTAGACGAAGTAGAGGTTGGAATATTTGGCCTAACATGCTCAAACGCAACTTTAAATGCATTATGAACAATTTGAGCATTGATTTTAATTGATGCTTTTGCATCTGCAAGTCTACCAATTTTCTCGTCTGAAAGATCTAAAGCCTTATAAATAATAGAATACCAAAAATGAGGACCTCCCAATTTCATTGTAAGATTTAACATTGCAGCTACACCAAAAATAGGAGGGATAGCGAAAAAATATTTTGTAAATTTTGTTTCATTTCATTTATAGCAAGTTCATAAATATCCCCACCCTCGCCAAATTCAACAAACAAATCAGCTAGTGCGGCAATATAAAGTAAACAGTTTTAAATAGTAGGATAATATTGCCCAGAAAATGCATTTATAGCAACTTGAAAATGTTCTAAAAAATCTAAAAGAATTTTAACATTCGTCCAATCTTGGTTAGTAAGCATTTCATCATCATCCTTACCACCTACCCGAGAATTAAACGTTGCATTAATTGGGTTTCTATATTCATACGCAACTACTAAACTTTAGTACATACAATTCCACCTAGTCGGGCAAGGTTTAGGAACCTTTCTTTCTCTAAGGCCATATTCATCACATTTTTTTAAAATACTCTCTAAGTCTCGTTCTACGATTTGAATAAAATAGCCAATTAAGAGCCATTCGAACCTTTTCAATTTCTATGTTTAAAATTCGCATACCATCACTAACAATTAAATGATAAATATGACAAATACATCTAACATGGAAATTATTACTAAATGCCTGATTTAGTGTTTTTGTAAGCATGCCTATTACACTAGTGTTACTAGAAGCATTAACCATACAAATTGCCATTATTTTATCGCTAAAGCAAAAATATCTACAAATATCTGAAACAGTGTTAGCTATAAACCTACCTGTGCGACGTGAATTAATTATTCTATGCGCAATTATACGTTTTTGCATTGTCCAGTCCTCATCTATCTAATGACTTGTAACAGTTAGATAATCACAGTCATTATTACTTCTACCAATATTAGTAGTAATAGAAATCCGATTAGGTATATGAGTAAATAAATAGCGCAAATATTGTTCATATTCATATTTGAATTTATAAATATCGGCCTTAACTGTTGCGCGAGGCCAACCTTTATAAGTAGGATTAAAAACTCTTCTAATATAATGAACCCAATTAGGATTAGAAGCAAAAGTATAAGGTATGCACATAACAGTAATCATCTTTGCTAATTCTTCACGATCACTATTTGGATCGTAATATAAAATACCTCCGGTGACAGTGTTAATTCCTGGTTGAACTAGATTTGAACCTGTACTAGGGTTAACCGCAGAATCTACACTTGTCCCCTCTTGCTGCGCTTGCATTTGAAAAAATTTAGCCCTATCTGTAGGGTGTATTTTTATGTGCCTAACCAAACTACCTGTGCCGCTACGGTCTCCAGTAAATTTATGAACAAGTAATTTCCCAGTAGTTTTACACTTAGCTTTATTTTGTTCTCTTACTTGAGTAAAAAAATGCCAAACTAATGATGTTTCTGCACGTTTAGCAGGTTGTCTACTAAAAGTTGGAGTTTGTACAGGTGGGTGTGCCGGTGCATTACTTGAGTTATGAACAGGACTAGTAGGTGTATCATCTAAGTCTGGTGCTTGGGTTTCATCATCATCATTATCATCCTCATTTTCCTCTAAGATAGGTTCATTAGGATAAAGAGCATTCACAATTTCATCATCTAATATATCACCTACTGCAACATCATGTAGAAATTCACTATCGGTAAATTGAAAACAAGGGTGATCACTATCAAGCATTACGGGAGGCGGAGTAGGACGTCTAGGGCGACGACTACTTTCAACTTGCTTATTTTTTGTAGGTCGGGGAGCCGGGGTAAGGGTAGTATTATGGCCACTACTTTCACCGACTTTACCTTTTCCTTTACCGAATATTTTTTTCAAAGAAAATGCCGTACTAATTAGAATTATGCAAACTAAAAATCACAAAAATATATTATTAAAACGTAAGAGTTGAAACGAGTTTACCGGATTGCCGAATAACTTCTTGAAAATTAAAAATCGTTGAACACTTGAAAACTTCAATTCAACAACTTCACAATTTTATACGAATTTCAACAATAAATTAAGCAATTGTAGTAGAAAGATTGAAAGAGAGATTCAGAGAGATTCAGAGATATTGATGAATTGGTGAATAAAAATGAAAGAATGAGGGGGTATTTATAGTTGAGATATGGGAAAAATTATAATTATATAAAGTTTGGGGTTAAATTAAAGTTTGGGGACCAAATGGCTATTTTACATAGTTCCAAACGGCTACTTTTGAAATGAGTAGTTACTGATTTTTTAGAAAATAATTTTTTTTTTAAAAAAGAGCCATTGGGTCTGCTAGTACCGGTCCAGGCCCGCCTGGCGGTCCCGGGCCTAGCGGTTCTTTGCTTCTGGACCGGCCAGTCACGGGCTTAATGGACCGGCAGGCCTGGGACCGCCAGGACCGCGGTCCCCGTCCGGTCCCGGTTCAAGCCCAGGCCGTTTGCACCCTTATATATATATATATATATATATATATATATATATATATATATATATATATATATATATATATATATATATATATATATATATATATATATATGTATATTGTAACTTATAAATAATTCCAAGTAAAGACAAAGAAATATTGAGAAAAGATATTATAATTTTTATTACCAAAAATGGCATATCTTTCTTAGTCTTTCTTCCCCCAATCGAATGAGCAAAACAAGGTACTGATACCACCATTAAAAAGGAAAAACAAAACTAAAAGAAGATGTGCCAAAGTACAAGTTACACCATAATCTACATTGTATCTCTAACAAATCTCAAAAATCCTTCAAGGTTCGGAGGAGGTTGCGTTGGTGGTGGTGGAAAATAAGCTTGTTCATCACCACTTCTGTGCGAAGCCGAATCCTCCACAAGTTCCGCTATCATTTCTTCATAAGCTTCATCTATCGCCGGTTATGATTGTGCAATTCCAAAGTTTCTTCTTTTCGCCCGGATTCAATCTCTAAACAGTACCAATTTTTCCTAGCTATCCCTCATAGACGCTCTATAATCACTTATTTGCAGTCTTGCTTGACTGAAAGCGCTCTCTGATGCAACAGTTGAATCTTGAATTGATAAAATATCCCGAGCCATCCTTGCAAGAACCGGAAATTTTTTTTCTTGACTTCCACCATACCAAAAGATCAAATGAGCCATCTGGATTCTCCTTTACAAGTCCCCGAGACAAATAAACTTGAAGCTCATTTAGATGTGAAGTTTAATCATAATTATCACGTTGACAACCCCGGAACTCTTTCCAAGATTTAAGAGTTGTTAAGTCTGCAACTCTTTTAGACGATTGTGAGCTAGACGAAGTAGGGTTGAAATATTTGGCCTAGCATGCTCTAAGTCAAGTTGATAAGCATTATAAATTGTTTGAGCATTAATATTAATTGAGGCTTTTGCATCTGCAAGTGTAGCAACTTTCTCATTTGAAAGATCTAAAGCCTTATAAATATTTGAATACCAAAAAATGAGGACCTCCCAATTTTATTGTACGATTTAACATTGCAGCAACACCATAAATATGAGGGATAGGAAAAACACATTTTAAAATTTTTTGTTTCATTTCATTTATAGCAAGTTCATAAATGTCCCCACCCTCACCAAATTCAACAAACAAATCAGATAGTGCTGCAATATAAACTAAACAGTTTGAAATAGTAGGATAATATTTCACAGAAAATGCATTTGTAGCAACTTGAGAATGTTCTAAAAAATCTAAAAGAACTTTAACATTCGTCCAATCTTGATTAATAAGCATTTCATCATCATCCTCACCACCTACCCGAGAATTAAACGTTGCATTAATTGGGTTTCTATATTCATATGCAACTACTAAACTTTCGTACATACAATTCCATCTAGTCGGGGAAGGTTTATGGACCTTCCTGTCTCTAAAGCCATATTCATCACATTTTTAAAATACTCTCTAAGTCTAGTTCTACAGTTTGAATAAAAAATTCAATTAAGAGTCATTCGAACCTTTTCAATTTCTATGTTTAAAATTCGCATACCATCACCGACAATTAAATGATAAATATGTCAAATACATCTAACATGGAAAATATTAGTAAATGTAGGATTTAGTGTTTTTGTAAGCATGCCTAATGCAATAGTGTTACTAGAAGCATTATCCATAGAAATTACCATTATTTAATCGCTAAAGTAAAAATATCTACAAATATCTGAAACAATGCTAGCTATAAACTTATCCGTGAGACGTAAATTTATTATTCTATACGCAATTATACGTTTTTGCATTGTCCATTCTTTATCTATCCAATGACTTGTAACAGTTAGATAATTACAATCATTATCACTTCTACCAATATCAGTAGTAATAGAAATCTGATTAGGTATATGAGTAAATAAATACCACAGATATTGTTCATATTCATGTTTGAATTGATAAATATCGTCCTTAACTGTTGTGCGAGGCCAACCTTTATAAGTAGGATTAAAAACTCTTCTAATATAATGAACCCAATTAGGATTAGAAGCAAAAGTATAAAGTATGCACATAACAGTAATCATATTTGCTAATTCTTCACGATCTCTATTTCGATCGTAATATAAAATACCTCCGGTGACAGTGTTAATTCCTGGTTGAACTAGATTTGAACATGTACCAGGGTTAACCGCAGAATCTACACTTGTCCCCTCTTGCTGCGCTTGCATTTGAAAAAATCTAGCCTTATCTCTAGGGTGTGTGCATAGTCAAACTACCCATGCCGCTACGGTCTCCAGTAAATTTATGCACCAGTAATTTCTCACAAGTTTTACACTTAGCCTTATTTTGTGCTCTTACTTAAGTAAAAAAATTTCAAACTAATGATGTTTCTTGACGTTTAGCAGGTTGTCTATTAAAAGTAGGAGTTTTTACAAGTGGGTCGGCCGGTGCATTAGTTGGGTTATTAACAGGACTAGTAAGTGTATCATCTAAATCCGGTGCATATGTTTCATCATCATCCTCATTTTTCTCTAAGATAGGTTCATTAGGATAAAGAACATTCATAATTTCATCATCTAATCTATCACCTACTGCAACATTATGGAGAAATTCACTATCGGTAAATTGAAAACAAGGGTGATCACTATCAATAATTACGAGGGGAGGAGGAGGACGTCTAGGTTGGCGACTACTTTCAACTTGCTTATCTTTTCTGAGCCAGAGAAGGGTAGTATTATGGCCACTACTTTCACCGGTTTTACCTTTTCCTTTACCGAATATTTTTTTCAAAGAAAATGCCATACTAATTAGAATTATGCAAACTAAACAACACAAAAATATATTATTAAAACGTAAGAGTTGAAACGAGTTTACCGGATTGCCGAACAACTTCTTGAAAATTGAAAATCGTTGAACACTTGAAAACTTAAATTCAACAACAATTTTTCACGAATTTTCAGCAATAAATTAAGCAATTGTAGTAGAAAGATTGAAAGAGAGATTGAGAGATATTGATGAATTGGTGAATAAAAATGAAAGAATGAGGGGGTATTTGTTGTCGAAAAATGGGAAAAAGTATAATTATATAAAGTTTAGGGGCCAATGGCCATTTTATAAACCTCCAAACGACAAAATTGTCAGCCCAAACTGCTATATTTTAAATATGACCGTTGGAGAATTTTAAAAACAAAAAAAATTACAAATAGTCGTTGGGCTCGTTTAGACCAGTCAGGACTGGCATAGGCCCGACTGACGGTCCCAGCCTAAACGTTCCCGGTCTTCTGGGCTCAATGTGCTAGGCTTGTCCGTCACGGGCTTATAAGGAATGCAAGGACTAGGCCCACCAGGACCGGCCCGTTAGGCCATTTAGGACCGCGGGTTCGGTCCGGTCCGGTTCAGGCCCGGGCCAGAATACAGCATTACCTTAAACATGAGCAAAGTGCTATCAAATTTCAGAAAATATAGTATAAAAATTGCACCCGAAACTAGAAAGATACTAAAAATAATTTTAAAATCCAAAATTGCCAAAAAAGTCCCATCAATAACCAAGTTGTTCTTCCTCCTAGTTTTTGTCATTTTCATCGTTGTCACTAAAATAAATTAGTAACCAGAATATGAATAAAAAAATAAACAAATAAGAAGTAAACGTCAAGCAATGTGATAAACAATGCAACTTACGCATTAATATATGTAATGTACCTTATATTTTTCATTCTGGACCCGATGATTACGCCAAATCATATTAATTTATTTTGATTAAGTCATTTAATGTTGTGAATACAGATTAATTATCTATAATTGAATGATAAAACTCTCAATACTTACACCTATTGATTTGGCGTAAGCACCTAATGCAAGTATTTTTGCCATGCCAATATCGTACCAATCAAAAGGGTTCTTTCGTTTACTTTATTTTTTCTGTGATAACCAGACAAGTAGGTTTGATGAAGCTAGCTAAAGATTATGGTATTTGATTATTTCTATAAAATGTTTAGAGTAGTTACCAGAAGACCAAAAAATATTAAATCAACTAGTTACTGCTAAATTGTGTTACTATTTAAATATTCTTGGAGGTAATTGATCTAACCACCGAGTGAAAGATGATTTCGTGGACACATTTAATTTTTGATTTGATGAATTAATGTATTTTAAAATCTTATTTCCATGCCACTAATTAAATGGTGGAGATTATAGAACCCTCTTCTTCTCTCCTCTCGGCGCACGTTAGTTAACGTACGCCGAGGGTGTTCCCATGGCGAGAGGGAGAGGTCGTCCTCGGAAAGTACCACTTGCTCTCATAGATCGTGTTATTCCCACCGCCAAACAACCAGTATGCGCTGATAACCCAATCGACACTGTTCCATTGCAAAACAGCGTCGACACTGTTCCATTGCCTCATGCAGCTGCAGAATTAGAGGCATCTAGTGTTCTTTTGCTTGCAACACTTACTGATAATGTAGATAACAGTCCAGATCCTAAGATTGTACCGTCGATTGCACCGATGGTGCAAGGAAATAGGGGTATCGAGCACATGCAGCAACCTCCACAACCAGTCGTGACAAAGCCCAACATAGAGGAGGGGTCAAAAATCGAAGTACCCAAAGGGTGGGCAAGTGTATTTCAGAAGAATCGACTTGCTGCTAACAGCATGTCTCTGGAGTATATTCCACCAACGGTGATTAATGGCAAACCAGTGGGTCAACTGATTAAAGATGAAGTGGAAGAAGAAGAACAAAAATGGAAGTGTGCTCTAGTTGTCTTTGTTCTAGGGAATGGCCCAGGTTACAATGCTATGAAAAGGTTTATTAATCTACACTGGTCTCATGTACCTGAACCAGATCTCTTTTACCATGACGAGGGCTATTATATTGTTAAATTTCAATCCCTTGATGATGCCAAGGAAGTCCTATGTGCAGGACCATACTCTATTGCGAATAGACCTATGATCTTGAAGCAATGGTCTGCTGATTTTGATTTTAAAGCTGCTTTCCCTACGGAAATTCCTCTGTGGATCAAGTTCCCTAACCTTCCTATGTCATGCTGGGGCAGCAGGTCTTTGAGTAGGATTGCAAGTGTGTTGGGTAAGCCCATTTTTGCTGATGAGTGTACGACTAAGCAAACTAGAATCTCATATGCTCGTATGCTTATTGAGGTGAATGTCTCAAAGGAATTTCCTAGTGAGATTGAGCTACTGGATCCAAATGGGAAGAGTTTTATGCAAGATGTGACCTATGATTGGAAACCATCATATTGTGAGAAATGCCTTATGGTGGGGCACAATTGTCTAGCCAAATCTACTCAACCCAATCCCATACATAAGACTAAGGTGACACAGGAATGGAGAGTTAAAGCTCCATCTCCTGTGGACCAGAGTAAGCAGGGAACTCAAGTACAGCAGCCAATCTTTCAGAAGGAACCCCGTGCCCATCCTGCTGTAGGTGAAGAGTTGAATAAACAGAAAGGTATTGATACACAGGTCTCTCTAGTCTTTAACATCACAAACTTTCCACCATTATCTCCTATTGTGATGTCTAATAGATTTGAAGTTAGGTCAGTGAGTTGGGCAGATCATCCCCTAGATGAAGGGGGAACCAGCTATACCCAATGAAGTGGTTATTTTGGAATATTAGGGGTGTAAATAAGAGGTACAAACAGAAGGAAGCCAAAGAATACTTTAGAATCAATAAATCTGACATTGTTGGTCTGGTAGAGACAAAGGTTAAACAGAAGAATGCAGAGAGAATATCCAGTTTCTTGTTGCCTAAGTGGAATATACTAACTAACTACAGGGGTGCCATGAATGGTAGAATTTGGATCTTATGGGATGCTACAAAATTTTTTATCACTGGTTTACAAGATGAGGCACAATACATCCATTGTAATGTTAGGACCCTCACTGGTGGACTTATCTGCTGTCTCAGAGTGGTCTATGGATTCAATGACATTGATCAAAGGAGGACATTGTGGAAGACAATCCAGAACCTTGCTACTGTTACTACTGACCCCTGGCTAGTAGCAGGTGATTTCAATGCCATTATGTCTAGTAATGATAGACAATCCTGTCACCAAGTTAAACAAGTTGAGGTTGCAGATTTTACTAAGTGTATCCAGCAGGATGGTCTGGCAGAACTTCCATGGAAGGGGGATTATTTAACCTGGACCAATAAGCAAAGTGGCAATGATAGAGTGTGCAGCAGATTAGATAGAGTGTTTGGTAATTATGAGTGGATGATTAAGTGGAGCCATGTACACACTGTATATGGAGTGCCACTCATATCTGACCATAATCCCCATGTTGTTAACCCTGGCAGAAGATAACAAACTCAGGAAGACTCCCTTCAGGTTCTACAATGCATGGACTCAGCATAAGGATTTCCAACTTCTGATCAAGGATAACTGGAACGGCAATGCTCAGTATACCCTTCAAGGGGTGTGGAACAACCTCAAGTCCCTTAAACCAGCCTTAAAGTCTTTAAATACTAGAGATTTTAAGAATATTACACAGAAGATTGAGACTAGCAGAAAGGAACTGGAAGATATTCAACACCAGATGACTTTGTCCTATACAGATGCCTTACAGCTTAGAGAAAAGGAACTGGTGCTGCAATTAGAAAAATGGTCATTGATTGAAGAATCAGTATTACAACAGAAATCTAGAGC
This sequence comes from Nicotiana benthamiana, assembly GCA_034376525.1. Lineage (NCBI taxonomy): Eukaryota > Viridiplantae > Streptophyta > Magnoliopsida > Solanales > Solanaceae > Nicotiana > Nicotiana benthamiana. Next base: position 80,996,036 of record CM067336.1, read on the forward strand.
CAGATGGATCCAACTTGGGGACTCAAATAACAAATATTTCTCAGCTGTAATGAAGGAGAGAAACCAATATAAGAGAATTACTGAACTGATCACAGAGGGGGGTTTGAAGGTAACTGATCCAGATGACCTGAAGAAGGAGATTAACGATTTCTATAAATCACTCATGGGGACATCAGCTACTTCCCTTCCAGCTGTTAACAGATTGTACATGAGCAATGGACCTAGCCTAACACATCACCAGAAGATGGAACTGGCTGCTGACATCAGTGACACTGAGATCCTAGACAGTTTAAAAGCAATTGGTAATGACAAAGCTCCAGGAGTAGATGGTTATAATGCCATGTTCTTTAAACAAACTTGGCACATTACTGGAAAGCAGGTACTTCATGTTAGAATATACGCTTAACGCTAGAGGGGGGGTGAATAGCGTTATAATAAAAAATAATATAAACTTACGGAATTAAAAATTGCAGGATTGAAATAAGTGCGGTAAGTAAATAATAAGAAACGAACGCACCGAATTTATCCTGGTTCACCACAACCTGTGGCTAGTCCAGTCCCCGAGAGACTCTCTCGAAATTCCACTAACTTTGTTAAGATTACGGGTGCTTAACAAACCGTTACAAACTAAGAACTTGAGTCACACAAGCCTCAACAACCTTTGCTCGAAGATACCACACTTCAAGACTTCAACCGAAGGAATGAAAACGTTCCTTCTTACAACCACAAGGGATTAACACTTCCCTTCAAGTGTATACAAACACTTAGCACTCAAGACAAGACTCTCTTTAAGAGTAGATATGAGTAAATAAATACGCTCAAGAACACAACAACTTTCGTCAAGAGTTTGGCTCTCAAAAACTTATTAAATAAATAGAAAATGATGAATATGAGAGTATGCAAGCTTTAGCAAGAATATAATCAGTTGTTGTACTTAGAAGACTGATTTTGAGTTGTATTTATAGTGTTCAAAACCCCCACAACCGCTGCCTAATTGCCAATCAAGAATTGCTGATTTTGTGCTAAGATAATCGATTATTTTCCAATCGTTCAAAAATCATTCCCAGATTTTAAGCAGAATAATCGATTATCCAAATCGTATAATCGATTACCTGACAACGTTCAAAAAATCATATTCAGATTTTACTTAACATAATCGATTATCAGATTGTGTATAATCGATTACCTGAAAACGTTCAAAAAATCATATGCAGATTTTACTTGGCATAATCGATTATCAGATTGTGTATAATCGATTATCTTTCAGAGTTTAAAAATACTTTGGCAACGGTCATTTGCATAATCGATTATGCTATAAGGATAATCGATTATCTTTTATATTTTGAAAACTTCAGACAACACTATCTTAACATAATCGATTATCATAAAGTACATAATCGATTATTTTTCAGTCTTGTAAATTTTGATAGACACTGCCTCAACATAATCGATTATCATAATGTGCATAATCGATTATTTTATAGCTTTGAAAAATCTGATGGACACTGCCTCAACATAATCGATTATCATAAGGTACATAATCGATTATCTTGTAGCTTTGAAAAATCTAATGTACACTGCATTAACATAATCGATTATCATAAGGTACATAATCGATTATTGTTCAGCTTTGTAAATCTGGTGTACATTGTCTTAACATAATCGATTATCATATAGTACATAATCGATTATCTTTGTCCAGATTTGAGAGGCATGTTTAAAAATCATTTTGGCTAAAATAAAATGTTTGAAAATCATTTTGCTTTAAATTAAATATGCATGATTTGATAAAAATGATTTTACGAGAGAAGCCAAGTCTTGAGTTAATTGTCGGATCAAGATCACAATTAAAGAACGACTCATGTATAACTTTATTTCTTTGCTTGATCATGATCTTTGTTCGTCTTGTGCTTGAACCTCGTTATGTGTCAATTGCGCGCTTGTGCTTGGACCTCGTCATATGTCAATTGCGCATCGTGTGTCATTGATCAAAACCTACAAATATGAACACACGTTTAGTTTAGTGCCTTGAGAACGTGTTTCAACAATTTCCCCCTTTTTGATAATGGCAGACCAATATCGAGATATGCATATTAGATAATTCATAATGACGATCCAAGACAAGTATATAGATATGCAATTAGTTCCCCCTCAACATATGAATTCCCCCTCAATTTATGCCAGTGCATAACCCTTATTCTTCCTCCTTTTGACATTAGCAAAAAAAATATTAGTAAATAACTTGTTTATTGATTAACCAAAAATCCGAGTACATAAAAAGAGACAATGAAACATAGAACAAAAAGAAAGAAATTATTCATGGTCATTATTAATTTCCGGCTCGGCATCTGGTACATCTTCTCGAAGGACAATTTGGGCATATGGATAATTGACATGGTCAAAGTATCCATGAAGTTCATGGGAGAGACGAGTGACATTCATATCGATGCGATTCATGGAGGTGGAAAAAGACGCAATTTGCTCGGAAATGATATTGAGGGATACATCGGATGGGGCCGGAGGACGACGTCGCTGAGTTGGATGAGGAGGTGGATGCTCACCGATATTGGGAAATGAAGATTCTTGTATTTCCCAATGTTTCGTCGCCTTTTTGTGAGGGCCGACGGAAGTGTCGACACCGGATGCAACAAGAAGGGTCATAACGACAAAAGCATAAGGGAGAGGCTTATCTTCCCCAATAGCATCATACATATGGGTCTTGACGAACTTGCACCAATTGATGCGAGCTCCGGTGATGATGGCATGCATGAGTTTTGAATCCTCATGAGATATAGTTGTATGATTGAATTTCCGCGGTATTAGAATGCGGGTGATGACATAAAAAATTAAACGGTATTCGGGGAGCATGTTTGTGATGGTGGGACGACGATGGTCCGGAGTTGGAAAAAAATTCACCGATGCCTATTTGAGTAAAAAGAAGTTGTTCATCAAACAGAGCGCCTTCTTCCCAAGTATAGCGTAAAATGTCTTCCCCATTGCGCGGAAGTTTAGTGATGGCTTGAATATTTGCCTCAGATACAGGGATGTGAATTCCATTGACGGTCGAGAAGAGTTCATCATCTTCGTCTTTCTCGAGATTTGAATAGAAGGCCTGAATTAGGGAAGGATGAATGTAAGGGGTGTGAAGGTATAGGAAATCAAGGAGTTGGCTTTGTAGGAGCATATTTGCTGTGGATGGAGGGGCGCTTTGACTAAGAAATCGATTAGTGGAAAATTGAGGAGGGAGGATTTCTCGATTTTCAAACTTTTCAGCGAAGCGCATAAGTTGTTCTTCACTGTTGAATCGTAAGAAGGAGCCATCTTTATAACAATAAACTGGTGGACGAGTGGCGGAAGAGGAGGCAACATTTTTGCCGGCACGAGCACGTTTGGAGTTTCTGCCCGACATTTTGAACAAGTAGTAATAGCCTTTGAAAGAAATTTGAGAAATTTTGAGAGTTTGGGAGATAAGTTTGATGTTTGAGTGAAGAAATTGAAGACTTATAGCACCTATTTATAATGAGAAGGATGGCATTGCATTGACGATGAAAATCTGCAGAAATTTAAGAGACAAAACGGTCAGAAACGGTAACAATTTTGAAATACTGACTGAGGATAATCGATTATTGAATTATGGTAATCGATTATTCTGACACAGAGTGCACAGTGATTTTCTGACTCGGAAAATAATCGATTATACTTTTGAGATAATCGATTATTTTAGGAAGTGCAGTAATGAATTGCCGAGACGGTAATCGATTATACAGTTTTAAAAAATCGATTATTGTCACAATTAACATCTGAAAAATAATGTCAACAAAATCTATTGTAAAAATTCATAATCGATTTTTATAATCACCATCCAAAAACCTGCAAAGCAAAAACTGTTAGATAATCGATTGTAGTGTTGTATAATCGATTATGTTAATTTTCCGGCATAATAAACATAAAACGTAAATAATCGATTAGTGATACTTGCTAATCGATTTTCCGACATAGTCAGCATAAGACAAAAAGAAGTGATAATCGATTATCGACTTTAGAGAAATCGATTATTCTACACCATCGTCTTATAATTCCCCCTGCTTTTAGGGTGATACCTTTTGTTCAATGTCACCAATTACCTTGTCGAGAGGATGGTCTTTGATTGTCCTCCACGCGTTAGGCAGTTTCATTTCTTTCACCAGTGGTGGCGTTTCCTCCGATAATTGTTTCAAGATTTCATCTTGAATTTCCTTTGGATTTTCCTCTTGTACTTTGTCTTGAGGACTTATTGTGTTTAAAATACCTACAAGATAAAAACCAGAATCCTTTCTCGCCAAGCGAGCATTATTTTCAGAAAACACAATATGAGGGGATTCCTCAACAGTTTCGGTTCTATTATTGAATACTCTATATGCTTTGCTGCGTGATGAATAACCAAGAAAAATTCCTTCATCCGATTTGGCATCAAATTTTCCCAAATTATCTTTTCCGTTGTTATGAATAAAGCATTTACAACCGAATTCTCTAAGATGGGAGAGATTAGGTTTCCTTCCCTTATAGAGTTCATAGGGAGTTTTCATGAGTATTGGCCTTATGACTACTCTGTTTAAAACGTAGCATGCGGTACTCACGGCATCCGCCCAAAATTGTTTAGGAATCTTAGCCTCATCGAGCATGGTTCTAGCCATCTCTTCGAGACACCTATTTTTCCGTTCCACCACTCCATTTTGTTGTGGTGTACGTGGAGCAGAGAAGGTGTGCTCAATACCGAGTTCGTCACAAAAGTCCGTGAAGAGATTGTGATCGAACTCTCCCCCATGATCACTTCTTATGGAAGTGACGGTTGTGTTCTTTTCATTTTGAACACGTTTAAGAAAACATTTAAAATTTTGAAAAGCCTCACTTTTGTGAGCAAGAAATAGTGTCCATGTAAATCTAGAATAATCATCAACAATAACAAAAGCATAACGATTTCTACCAAGACTTTCAATGCGAGATGGTCCAAAGAGATCCATGTGAAGAAGTTGCAAAGGTCTTGTAGTTGAAACAATATTCTTAGATTTAAAAGATGCTTTTGTTTGCTTCCCTTTTTGACAAGAATCACAAATAGTGTCATTTTCAAATTTCAAATTTGGAAGACCAATAACTAAATTTTGTGAAACCAATTTGTTTAAAAGATGCATGTTGATATGAGCTACTCTACGATGCCATAACCACATATCGTCTTCTTTACTCATAAGATAATTCACATACTCCGATGAAGAGTTTTCAAGATCAACCATATAGATGTTATCAATTCTAAAACCACGAAGAATAATTTTAAAATCACTACGACGAAAAACTAAGCATTCTTCCGAATCAAACAAAACAAGATTTCGCTTGTCACATAATTGACTTATGCTCAAGAGATTATGTTTTAGACCTTTAACTAGCAATATATGCTTAATGGAAGAAGATTCACTCCTATCGACCGAGCCAACGCCGATAATTTTTCCCTTGTTGTTATCTCCAAAAATAACGTTTCCTCCTTCCTTGTGTTCTAGTTGAAGGAACTTGGATGCGTCTCCGGTCATGTGTTTGGAGCATCCACTATCAAGGTACCAAAGTACACTTGATCCTTTCAAACATACCTACAAGACAAATCAATGAGTGTTTGGTACCCAAGCTGTTTTGGGTCCTTGAGAGTTAGGTGTAAAATGCTGTTGTGCTTGACATGCAGATAAGTGTCTGTGTCTAGTAAAACAAGCAGGAGCAATATGTCCTATTCGACTACAATAGTGACAAATGACATTAGGATTAGACATTCTTCTAGGTTGGTAGTAGTTGGAGGTACGAAAATCGTTTGCTCTATTTTTGACAATATGGCTATTGCGCAATCCTTGAAAATCATTTCTCCTACTGTTTGTTCTAGGATATGCAGCATTTCTAGAATAATTGTTTCTAGGTCGAGTATGTCTAGGTTGCGATTGTTGAAGGCCATTTCTAGGCGTTCTAAAATGTTCAAAGTTTCTTCTAGTGTTTGGTCTAGGATGCATGTTGATTCTAGGATAGTTATTTCTAGGATGAATGTTTATTTTATTTATCCTAGGTTGAGCCTTGGATTGTTGGGGGATGGCTTCAACTTTTTCTTTAGGCTCGTTTTTGAACATGTTTGGTCGATTTCAAATTGACAAGAACATCATTCAAATTTTTATGAGAGGAATTGAACTTATCTAGGGTGCCCTTAAGTCTTTCTACTTCATCTTTTAGATGCATGCAAGAAATACAATTTTTACTAGAACTCTCGGGTTTGTCGGCGCTTCTCTTGCCGAAAAATTTGTTTTCTTCTTTCAACTTCTCATTTTCCAAAATCAATTTTTCCAAATCTTTTTCTTTCAAAGAGAGTTGTTTTCAAAATCTTTTTCTTTCAAAGAAGAATTTTTCTTTACGTCTCTAACAGTTTTGGAAGCTCTAATGAATTCACTATACAATTCATCAAAAGCATTTTGCATTTCCTCAAGAGAAAAGAAATTTTTTGAAGAAATTTGACATACCTCTTCTTGATTGTCTTCGTGTGCCATGAGACATAGATTTGCGGCTTCGTCTTCTTCATCGTCGCTTGATTTGTCTCCGGAGTCACCTGCCCAAGATATGTATGCTCGTTGTTTCTTGAAGGGTTTCTTCTCCTTTTTGACATTTGGGCAATTTGATTTAATGTGCCCGATTTCTCCGCATCCATAGCACTTCACTTGATCTCCTTGTTGTTTGCCTTTTCGTTCATACTCTTTTCGCATGAACTTTTGAAACCTCTTAATAACGAGTCCGAACTCGTTATCTCCGTTGTTTGAGTCCTCATCATTTTGAGGTTGATCCGTGCTTGCCTTGAGGGCGATTCTTTATTTCCTTTGATCATTAAACGGAGGGATAAGTATAGTAGATTCATAGGTTTTAAGATTACCTTTTAGTCCGTCGATGGTGACATTTGAAACGCCGATAGACTCTTGAATCGTGTCGGCCTTGGAGCGCCATTCCGGAGTGAGACTTTGGAGAATTTTTCGGACAAGTTCCTTATCCGTGAAGGTCTTCTTAAGAGCATGTAGGTCATTGACGATTTTTGAAAATCGTTCGAACATTTTATCGATCCTCTCGCTTTCCTTCATGTGAAACAGTTAATATGCATGGGTTAGAAAATCAATTTTAGCTTCTCTTACCTGGTCCGTACCTTCGTACGTGATTTCCAGCTTATCCCACATTTGCTTAGCCGTTGTGCAACATGATATTTTTCTGTAATCATCAGCATTTACAGCACAATATAATAAGTTGATGGCTCTAGCGTTGTTCTGCACTTTTCGGATATCATCCGCATCGTATTCATTTCGGATTTTGGAACCCATTCATTTTCAACCTTTTTGGTTGGAATTTGTTCTCCCTTCGTTATAACCTTCCATAGATGAAAATTATTTGATTGGATGAATATTCTCATCCTCTCCTTCCAGTACGTATAGTTTGTGCCGTCGAACAGTGGTGGTCTGGTGGAGCATTGTCCTTCACCTATTCCTGCATTAAAGTCACGAGTAGAAGCCATGGATTGTTTCTCTCAAACGGTTAAGTCTTTCAGAGAGTTGGGCTCTGATACCAATTGTTACAATATAAGCTTAACGCTAGAGGGGGGGGGGTGAATAGCGTTATAATAAAAAACAATATAAACTTGCGGAATTAAAAATTGCAGGATTGAAATAAGTGCGGTAAGTAAATAATAAGGAACGAACGCACCGAATTTATCCTGGTACACCACAACCTGTGGCTAGTCCAGTCCCCGAGACACTCTCTCGAGATTCCACTAACTTCGTTAAGCTTACGGGTGCTTAACAAACCGCTACAAACTGAGAACTTGAGTCACACAAGCCTCAACAACCTTTGCTCGAAGATACCACACATCAAGACTTCAACCGAAGGAATGAAAACGTTCCTTCTTACAACCACAAGGGATTAACACTTCCCTTCAAGTGTATACAAACACTTAGCACTCAAGACAAGACTCTCTTTAAGAGTAGATATGAGTAAAATAAATACGCTCAAGAACACAACAACTTTCGTCAAGAGTTTGGCTCTCAAAAACTTATTAAATGAATAGAAAATGATGAATATGAGAGTATGCAAGCTTTAGCAAGAATATAATCAGTTGTTGTACTTAGAAGACTGATTTTGTGTTGTATTTATAGTGTTCAAAACCCCCACAACCGTTGCCTCATTGCCAATCAAGAATTGCTGATTTTGTGCTAAGATAATCGATTATCTGATTTGCATAATTGATTATTTTCCAATCGTTCAAAAATCATTCCCAGATTATAAGCAGAATAATCGATTATCCAAATCGTATAATCGATTACCTGACAACGTTCAAAAAATCATATTCAGATTTTACTTAACATTATCAATTATCAGATTGTGTATAATCGATTACCTGACAACGTTCAAAAAATCATATGCAGATTTTACTTGGCATAATCGATTATCAGATTGTGTATAATCGATTATCTTTCAGAGTCGAAAAATACTTTGGCAACGGTCATTTGCATAATCGATTATGCTATAAGGATAATCGATTATCTTTTATATTTTGAAAACTTCAGACAACACTGTCTTAACATAATCGATTATTATAAAGTGCATAATCGATTATTTTCCAGTCTTATAAAATTTGATAGACACTGCCTCAACATAATCGATTATCATAATGTGCATAATAGATTATTTTATAGCTTTGAAAAATCTGATGGACACTGCCTCAACATAATCGATTATCATAAGGTACATAATCGATTATCTTGTAGCTTTCAAAAATCTAATGTACACTGCCTTAACATAATCGATTATCATAAGGTACATAATCGATTATTGTTCAGCTTTGTAAATCTGGTGTACATTGTCTTAACATAATCGATTATCATAAAGTACATAATCGATTATCTTTGTCCAGATTTGAGAGGCATGTTTAAAAATTATTTTGGCTAAAATAAAATGTTTGAAAATCATTTTGCTTTAACTTAAATATGCATGATTTGATAAAAATGATTTTACGAGAGAAGCCAAGTCTTGAGTTAATTGTCGGATCAAGATCACAATTACAGAACGACTCATGTATAACTTTATTTCTTTGCTTGATCATGATCTTTGTTCGTCTTGTGCTTGAACCTCGTTATGTGTCAATTGCGCGCTTGTGCTTGGACCTCGTCATATGTCAATTGCGCGTCGTTTGTCATTGATCAAAACCTACAAATATGAACACACGTTTAGTTTAGTGCCTTTGAGAACGTGTTTCAACACTTCAAGCAGTCAAGAATTTCTTTGAGACTAACAAAATGCATAGACCAGCAAACTGTGCCTCCCTCACTTTGATTCCTAAGATGTCCAACCCTCAAACAGTCAAAGAGTTTCGACCAATAGCTTGCTGTTCAGTGCTGTACAAAATCATTTCCAAGCTTCTGGCCAACAGACTACAGAAGGTTATGGGTAGTATCATCTGCAGTGCACAAGCAGGTTTCATTCCAGGAAGGAGGATTGCAGATAATGTCATTCTAGCACATGAATTAATAAAGCATTACTCTAGATCACATATATCTCCCAGATGTATGATCAAAATTGATCTACAGAAGGCTTATGATTCAGTTGAATGGTGCTTTTTGCAGCAGGTAATGGAGGCTCTAGATTCCCTAACAGGTTTAGAAGATGGATCATGGAGTGTGTCCAAACTGTCAGCTACACAGTGGTTGTAAATGGAGAAACAACAGAACCTTTTCAAGCAGCCAAAAGTTTGAGACAAGGGGATCCCATATCTCCATTCTTATTTGCTATTGTGATGGAATACCTAAGTCGATCAGTGGTAGAACTGAGGCAAGCTAAAGATTTCACATTTCATCCTGGTTGTAAAAAACTAGGAATTACTCATCTAAGCTTTGCTGACGACCTCTTGCTGTTTGTCAAAGGAGAAGCTCAGTCTGTACGTACCATGTTTACATATTTCTCTAATTTCACTGCAGCCTATGGTATGAAAGCCAATTTGCATAAGAGTGTTGTGTACTTTGGGGGGGTAAAACCTGAAGAGCAACAGCAAATTATTGATCATCTTGGATACGTGGAGAACTACCTTTTAAATACTTGGGTTTGGGTGTACCACTATCTACCAAGAAGCTGTCTGTTTTCCAATGGCAACCACTGGTCGACAAAATTACTGCCAGGATTGCATCCTGGACTGCCAGACAACTGTCATATGCTGGTAGAATCCAGTTGGTGCAATCAGTAATCTTTGGTATTCAAGCTTATTGGGCTCAACTCTTTCTCATTCCTTCCAAAGTTATAAAACTGCTAGAAGCAATATGTAGATCCTACATATGGTCTGGCTCAGTTAATGTAACAAGGAAAGCATATGTGGCCTGGGAAAAAATCTGTCTGCCAAAGTCTGCTCGAGGCTTAAACTTGACCAATCTCTTATTGTGGAACAAGGCTGCTGTTGCAAAACTAAGCTGGGATTTGGCACACAAGAAGGATGTATTATGGGTGAAATGGATTCACATAGTTTATATCAAACAACAACAGTTGGAGACCATAAATGTGTCTAAACAAGCTAGTTGGATGGTTCGGAAGATCATTGAAGGCACTGTTCTATTGCAGCAATATCAATTGTTACATAAGCCTGACTGTTCTATAAGAATGCTCTATCTTCAACAGATTGGAGAGGCACCTAGAGTCCCTTGGAAGAACTTAACCATATGCTCGACCTAAAGCACTTTTCAACCTTTGGCTGCTTCTACAAGACAGGCTTACTACTAAAGATAGGTTGATCAAATGGAACTTGACTGTGGATGGCACTTGTGTTATGTGTCAACAAACTGAGGAAACCAGAGACCACTTGTTCTTGGACTGCACCTTTACTACTCAGCTGAGGTATCACACACTGCAGTGGATTGGAGCTACACAACCTGCTGGACAGAACTGGCCACAGTTTGTCCACTGGTTCATTGATCAGGCTAAAGGGAAATCTCCTCGAGCTCATATATTCAAAATGACCTTGGCAGAAATGTTCTATGTCCTATGGTTGGAAAGGAATGCACGAATATTTGGAAACACCTTCTGTACTAGTGATAAACTGCTTAGAAGCATTGCTTACACTTGTAATATTAGGGCACCGCCTAGAGTTAGAGTACATCTTCAACATTACCTACTGTAATGTTGAACTTTTGGTATAATATGGTTTAGTCAGTTTTGTTTACCCTTTGATAGGCAGTTGTGTATAAAGCTGACTATGGAATTGTATGGCAACCACCTTTGGTGATTAATACAAAGTTTAATTACGAAAAAAAACGTTGGACCAAGTTGTGTACTAGGAATCAAAGAAATCCTATAACCTAATTGTCTTCGAATAAAAACATGTGAGAGATCATTAATTAAATTATACTATTATAGGTAGACCATTAATCGCATGCGCGCGTCACCACTCTTCGTCCACTATTAACCACATTTTGCACCACCAACTGAAAATTTAATATTGATTCTAGCACCTCCACTAGACAACCATACTTATATGAATTTTCAATTGTACTACTTTATTTATGTTCTCAGTAAGTCTTCAACTATTCGTTAAAATAAGATAGACCCTAAATTTTGGGGTCTTAATTAAAAAAATTTATGGACAAAATAAAATATTATGATGATGCAACCTCCTTATGTGAGCATGATGTCCTATTCAATTGTACCTCTTTATTTATCTTTACACTAACAGGTTGTTTGGATGGTTGTTACTTATTGCATTACTATAACGTATTGTTACTTTAAATACAATATTTATTTTGATTGTTAATAAAATTTTATTATATCGTTAAATCCGTCGTTACGTAACGACAAAATGTGTCACTTTATGTAACGACCGATTTGGTGTGGTCACGTCGTTGCCTTGTCTTTTTCTCTCAATCTCACCTTTCATTATTATTAAATAATTTTATTTTATTATTTACCCTACCTTTTTATATAGTAATTTTACCATGTATGATAATTTTTCTTTATAATATTGCAAATCTATTCTTCATATTATTGATGTGTGATATCATGAAACGATGGTAAACGACACAATCTATTCAAACATCGTATTTATCAAACGATACAGTATAATTAATACAGTATAATACATGAAACAATATGTGACAATCATCCAAACAAGTCTTCAATTATAACCTAAACAATATAGACTCTAAATTTTAGGGTCTTAATTAACTATGTTTTTGGTGGACAAAATAAAATAATACAACTTCACTTCTCCAGTTGAGTACTATAAATATTAACCAGTAGCAACTAAGGAGTAATAAACATTGAGGTTCATACTAGCACAAAAATTTCTTCATTTTCTCTACAATGGCTAGCTTTTCTTTCTTCTTTATCACCACCTTGATCTTTGTCATTCCCATTATTGAAGGGCGTATTCTGAAATAAGGGTGTATTCTGGCCCGGGCCCGGGCCTAAACGGGCCGGGCTTCGCGGTCCCGGGCTTCGTGTGCCGGGCCTGAAGGGCCTGGCGGTCTTGGCGGTTGAGACCGGCCCGTGACGGACCTAAGCCCACACTGGTCCTGGGCCTGGCGGGCGTTTTTTTTATGGCAATATCTTGTATAGTAGTTATTAGTATCGTGTAAAATATATTTTATATGGTGTACTAAGTTATTAGTATAGTATATATAATATATATTTCATTGTATATTGTGTTGTAGTAATTAGTATATATTGTATATTATGTATATATTGTGTTGTAGTAATTAGTATATGTTGTATATTATGTATATACTGTGTTATAGTAATTAGTATATATTGATATATATTATGTATATATTGATATATATTGTGTTGTAGTAATTAGTATATATTGTATATTATGTATATATTGATATATATTGTGTTGTAGTAATTAGTATATATTGTATATAATGTATATATTGTGTTGTAGTAATTAGTATATATTGTATATAATGTATATATTGTGTTGTAGTAATTAGTATATTGTGTTGTACTAATTAGTATATATTGTATCTCTTATGTATAATGATATATATTCTCTTATACAAATTGTATCTTATGTATATATGTTATTACTTATATATTTTCTTGTAGTTTAGGTTGTACGTTATGTATATATATTCTCGAATATATTTTATTGTAGTATATATTGCTATATATATATTCAAGGATAACATATCGAAGTATAGACAAAGAAATATTGAGAAAAAAGATATTCAAGGATATGTCTTATAATTTTTATTGACCAAAATGGCATATCTTTCTTAGTATTCCTTCCCCCAATGGAATGAGCACAACAAGGTACTAATACCACCATTAAAAGGAAAAAAAAACTAAACGAAGATGTGCCAATGAACAAGTTACATCATAATCTATATTGTATCTCTAACAAATTTCATAAATCCGTCAAGGTTGGGATGAGGTTGTGTTGGTGGTGGTGGAAACGAAGCTTGTTCATCACCACTTCCTGGCAAAGCCAAATTCTCCGAAAGTTCCGCTATCATTTCTTCATAAGCTTCATCTATTGCCGGTTGTGATTCTGCAATTCCAAAATTTCTTCTTTCCCCGCGGATCCAATCTCTAAAACGCACCGATTTTTCCAAGCTCTCCCTCATCGCCGCTCTATGATCACCGATTTGTAGTCTTTCTTGACTGAAAGCACTCTCCGATGCAACAGTTGAAGCTTGAATTGATAAAATATCCCGAGTCATCCTTGCAAGAACCGGAAAATATTTTTCCCTTGACTTCCACCATTCCAAAAGATCGAAAGAGCCGTCTGGATTCTCCATTTCAAGTCCCTGAGACAAGTAAACTTGAAGCTCATTTAGATGTGAAGTTTCATCATAATTATCACCTTGTGAACACTGGAACTCCGTCCATGATTTAAGAGTTGTTAAGCCAGCAACTCTTTTAGACGATTGTGAGCTAGACGAAGTAGGGGTTGGAATATTTGGTGTAGCATGCTCTAACGCAACTTTATAAGCATTATAAACAGTTTAAGCATTAATTTTAATTGATGATTTTGCATCAGCAAGTGTAGCAATTTCCTCGTCTGAAAGATCTAAAGCCTCATAAATATTAGAATACCAAAAATGAGGACCTCCCAATTTCATTGTAGGATTTAACATTGCAGCTACACAAAAAATAGGAGGGATAGGGAAAAAATATTTTTTAAATTTTTTTTTCATTTCATTTATATCAAGTTCATAAATATCCCCACCCTCGCCAAATCCAACAAACAAATCAGCTAGTGCGGCAATATAAACTAAACAGTTTGAAATAGTAGGATAATATTGCCCAGAAAATGCATTTGTAGCAACTTGAATGTTCTAAAAAATCTAAAAGAATTTTAACATTCGTCCATTCTTGGGTAGTAAGCATTTCATCATCATCCTCACCACCTACCCGAGAATTAAACGTTGCATTTAATTGGGTTTCTATATTCATGCGCAACTACTAAATTTTCGTACATACAATTCCACCTAGTCGGGCACGGTTTAGGAACCTTTCTTTCTCTAAGGCCATATTCATCACATTTTTTAAAATACTCTCTAAGTCTTGTTCTACGATTTGAATAAAATAGCCAATTAAGAGCCATTCGAACCTTTTCAATTTTTATGTTTAAAATTCGCATACCATCACCAACAATTAAATGATAAATATGACAAATACATCTAACATGGAAAATATTACTAAATGCAGGATTTAGTGTTTTTGTAAGCATGCCTATTGCACTAGTGTTACTAGAAGCATTATCCATAGAAATTGCCATAATTTTATCGCTAAAGCAAAAATATCTATAAAGATCTGAAACAGTGTTAGCTATAAACCTACCCGTGTGACGTGGATTAATTATTCTATATGCAATTATACGTTTTTGCATTGTCTAGTCCTCATCTATCCAATGACTTGTAACAGTTAGATAATCACAGTTATTATTACTTCTACCAATATCAGTAGTAATAGAAATCCGATTAGGTGTATGAGTAAATAAATAGCGCAAATATTGTTCATATTCATGTTTGAATTTATAAATATCGGCCTTAACTGTTGCGCGAGGTCAACCTTTATAAGTAGGATTAAAAACTCTTCTAATATAATGAACCCAATTAGGATTAGAAGCAAAAGTATAAGGTAAGCACATAACAGTAATCATCTTTGCTAATTATTCACGATCTCTATTTGGATCGTAATATAAAATACTTTCGGTGACAGTGTTAATTCCTGGTTGAACTAGATTTGAACCTGTACTAGGGTTAACCGCAGAATCTACACTTGTCCCCTCATGCTGCGCTTGCATTTGAAAAAATCTAGCCCTATCTGTAGGGTGTATTTTATGTGCCGCTACGGTCTCCAGTAAATTTATGAACAAGTAATTTCCACAAGTTTTACACTTAGCCTTATTTTGTTCTCTTACTTTAGTAAAAAAATGCCAAACTAATGATGTTTCTGCACATTTAGCAGGTTGTCTACTAAAAGTTGGAGTTTCTACATGTGGGTGTGCCGGTGCATTACTTGAGTTATGAACATGACTAGTAGGTGTATCATCTAAATCTGGTACTTGGGTTTCATCATCATCATTATCATCCTCATTTTACTCTAAGATAGGTTCATTAGGATAGAAAGCATTCATAATTCAATCATCTAATCTATCACCTACTGCAACATCATGTAGAAATTCACTATTGGTAAATTGAAAACAAGGGTGATCACTATCAAGCATTACGGGAGGCGGAGTAGGACGTCTAGGTTGGCGACTACTTTCAACTTTCATATCTTTTGTAGGTCGGGGAGCTGAGGGAAGGGTGGTATTATGGCCATTACTTTCACCGGTTTTATCTTTTCCTTTACCGAATATTTTTTTCATAGAAAATGCCATACTAATTAGAATTATGCAAACTAAACAACACAAAAATATATTATTAAAACGTAAGAGTTGAAACGAGTTTACCGGATTGCCGAACAACTTCTTGAAAATTGAAAATCGTTGAACACTTGAAAACTTAAATTCAACAACTTCACAATTTTTCACGAATTTTCAGCAATAAATTAAGCAAAGTAGAAAGATTGAAAGAGAGATTGAGAGATATTGATGAATTGGTGAATAAAAATGTAAGAATGAGAGGGTATTAATAGTTGAGATATGGGAAAAATTGTAATTATATAAAGTTTGGGGCTAAATTAAAGTTTGGGGGCCAAATGGCTATTTTACAAAGTTCCAAACGGCTACTTTTGAAAAGATCTGTTACTGATTTTTTTTTTTTTAAAACAATTTAAAAAGAATCGTTGGGCCCGCCTGGCAGTCCCGGGCCTGGCGGTTCTTCGCTTCTGGACCGGCCCGTCACGGGCTTAATGGACCGGCAGGCCCGAGACCGCCAGGACCGCGGTCCCGGTCCGGTCCCCGTTCAGGCCCGGGCCGTTTGCACCCTTATTCTGAAACTTGAAGGTTCAGAAAGTAGTCGGTTGATCTCAGATGGAGTTGAACACTTGAAGAATCAATCAGATTATCTAAGTCTAGGCAGCTCAATGGCAATTATAACGTCAGGGGATGAATGCAAACATATATATGGTTTCTTTCCATGTGAAGAAAATATTGGAGGTACATATTCATGATTTTCACATTTCAGTACTTGCTAATTCTTGGAGAGAAAGTACTGTCCAAAGGAAGCAACAGGCTCTTTAGCATCCTTGACACTGGAATTTTTGGTGCAGGTATCTTTCCAACCCTTATAACTTGGCCAAGAATTGTTGTGGCTTTTGGTAATTATCTATTCCTTAATTGCCTTTGTCATTACTCCAAGTAATAATGTCCAAGTAGTACTATTTATTTATATGATCATAAAGAATTATTCATAAGATCAATGCAATTTAACCGGTTATAGCAGGTTATTATCCTATTTCACATGTTACCGAATCAAGTTTGCCCTAATGATTTACTTATTGTTATAAGTTTACTCAAATATTCTTACACTATCAGTGCAAAGAACTTGAACTTTTATTCATATTATAGCATGTTTGATCTACATCGTCTAGCAATTGTGAAATAGTCCACCTCTCATCATTAGCAGAGCAACTAACAACCTGGTTGCAGCTCCGCCCCTGCTTTTCATCCCTTTAAGCATCGAAACAAAATGCCTACAATCTCTAAATTCAGTAGGGGATTTATCCAATTCTTCCTTCTTGGAAATTATACTCTAACTAGCTAGCATTTGGTTTTTCAGTATCTGGACTTGTGATCAGTAGAGAGCAAGCTCAACTATCGGTATCTTCTGCACTCGGTTCGAATGTTGGTTCCAGTGTGTTGAATCTTACTGTGCTCTGGGGCATATGTGTCATACTTGGGAGACAAAACATCTCAGGAAATCCAAATACACAAAGTGCAGACTCATCTTCTTCTACTTTGAAAATGAAAGACTTAAAGAGTATGTTAATTTCCTTTTCATATATGAAGTTTGGAAAAAGATACAACTAAGCATCATAAGTATGAGATCTTTCTTTACAGGTACTGGAATCATAACAAATGATCTAACTGGTTATATAGCTGGTGTCATGTTTCTCTCCTTTGCACCATTCATAATAATGCTATTCGTCGATCATTAGTTCATCAGTGGGAAAGCGCATCACCATTCTTGTTGCTCTCATAGTATCAGTCACATTGCTGCTGTCATATTTCGCATATCAGGTGATCAACAACCTAATTTTATTGTTTATTATCCAATACCACTTTATTTATTTATTACTTAAGGTCGTATAAGTCACTCTTTTATGTACTTCAGGTTATAATAACATGTTTGTTTATGTTCTGATATATATAGATATGGAATCCATTGATTCAAGAAAAGTGTTTAGAATACATAAGATACGAAAACCTGGTGAAAGTATTTGTGGAGCATATCCAAAGGCAGGCAAGAGGAAATCTCTTTAAAGATGGACGTCCTGACATTAACGTGCTCAAAGGGTAACATTTTTTGACACCCTTAAATAATGAGTTAAATCTACCACCCATACTTTTACGTCACCTGGAAGTGTAAACATCTTTCTTTTTACACATCACTGTGTAGAAGTTAAACTCTTATGAAAAGTCTTGTTTCCTCATATATTTACCAAGACTTACAATTAATACTATCTTGAGCCAAGGGTCTATCGGAAACAGCTTCTCTACTCCAGCGGGGTAGGGGTAAGGTCTGTGTATACACTACCCTCCCGGACCCCTTACCCGTGGGATTTTACTGGGTTGTTGTTGTTGTTGTTGTTGTTGTTGGCTTACAGTTAATACTACAATTCATTTAAAGTAGCAGCATTTTGATCTATTTAAGTCGAGATAATTTCACTCGTGCAGACAAAGATAGGAGCAACTCCATAACACTCACTGAACTAGAAGAACTGGTAAACCAGCTCGAGTCAGGAAAGGTTAAGGTGGACAGTAACTTTGCCCTGTCAACACTGTCAAGGATATTCGACAAAAATGGAGATGAAAGGATAAATGAGGAAGAGTTCATTGAGGATGCAAGTAGTTGATACAGGAATCCAAGGGCGATTCCACCTCCATCAAGAAATATTTTGATGAGGCAAAACAAATCTTCTTCTTTTGCTCTCTTTCACTAATATAGACACTACTGACACTATCTGTGACAAAAAGAATTACTTTTAGTTTGTCAAAATAAAAGGATGTTGATAGGAACAAGGTGGAATATGATCATATTTTGAGCTAGTACTACGTAAAATGATTAATTTTTGCAACTCCATATATATGCAGGTAGTTAAGGCGTACACTGAGGGACAACAAAAAGAAATAGTTAAGATTCAGGAGCTCATGCCAAGAGTTCTCACACAAATACAGTACCAGGCAATTGAATCCGAAGACCTTTTAAAAGATGACGGTAGCCCCAACATAGAACCTATTAAAAGGTAATGTTTGTTGGATTTTGCATATGTTACTAGAATAATAAGTAGTCTAGTTGTAGGAGGACTCTTTGTTTGAATTTAACTTTAGTTAGATAAGTTTAGTTTAAATATTTTAGGCTTTTGAATTTTATTCTACAAATTTTCTGTTTTCAGAGTAGGCTATTTAAAGCCCTCCATGGTTAATAAAATTCAAGAGAGAAACTTTCAATAAATCTTCAGAGGAGAAATTTCACAAGCCCTAAGAATCAATGTCTCATTAATCCTTATCAACTGATCGTGTTACAGGCTCTTCCATAAGTTAGATGATGATCAAAACAGTTACTTAACACCATCAGAACTGGAGAAACTAACGGAAAATGTCAAAATCAGAGAAGCACATCTACATCACCAAGGCTCTATCGAGGAAATCATCAAGGATTTTGATCCAAATAAAGATAACAAGATGGACGAAAATGAGTTTCTCGATGGTGTGAAATATTGGCTTCGTAATGCCAAGACAAGTACCGAAGAACTTCAGGATAAAGTAAAATATATTACTAACTAAATAGTCCTATATGTCTTGTGTCTGATGTATATACGCACAAGATATTTTGACAGCTAGAGTTTGTTTTGGATTTTATTTTTGCAGATGATATGGGCAGAAGTCGACAAGTTCTTGGATGAGGCTAAAAGAGAAAAACATAAACTTTTCGTCTACTCTTTGGAATTGAAAGGAGCATTCTGCAAGTCTGTTCTGCAAGTGATTTTGGGCACTGCTATATTAACATTGTGTGCTGATCCACTCATGGATAATATTATACGACTGCCAAATGCAATTGGCACGCCTTCTTTCTTCCTATCATTTGTCATAGTACCTCTGGCTATCAATGCAAGAACTACATAACAGCAATAAGTTTATTATCTTCAACAAGCCAGCAGAGTTCCACAACTTCTTCTTTGACATTTTCCGAGGTCTACATCTCTTCTCCTCTATCTCAAATTCTCCAACACAATTACAATGTTCAGTAGAATTTTCTCTCTTTATTTTCTCATGAAACCTCCGGCAGAGTACTTGCTTTCTTTTGTATTTGTAATTTTGTGTTGACAACTCTAATATTATTTAATTTGTTTTACAAGCAGATCTATGTCCGAGTAATCTTGAACAACATTATGGGGATGTCAACAGTGTTATTTGTGTTGTATGCAAAGGACTTAAAATGGGAGTATTCAGTTGAAGTGTTGACATCTATGGTGGTTTGTGCTGTAACCAGCCTTTTTGCATTCGTCCGCACAACCTATACACTTTCAGCTTGTATCATAGCTTTCCTACTTTATCCTATCTCACTTGTACTGCTTTATCTCTTCCATTAATTGCATCTTGTATTAAATCCTCTAATCTCAAAGTTATTCAACTCATGAAAGTGTTGATAGCAACATATGTATGGTGGTCCGAGTTGTAGAAGGCTTATTTGCATCATCCCACCACCTATCAAATCTCACTTGTACTGCTTTACATTCTCCATTCTTCAATAATAACTGCTTGATGCTGTAATTTAGATCCACTAATCTCAAATTCTTTTATATTTTTTTGTGCTTATAAATTTTTAAGTTCTTGTTCTTTCAGGTTTTGCCCACACTAACTAACTAAGCATAGCAATTAGGGAGCAAAGGAGACCAGGCCATAGGGCAACAAACTAGAGAAAGTAATAGGGCGTCATTATCTTTTGATTATTCTTAAATGTAGACTAGGCATTTGTGATATTTTATCAACTCAGTCATAGCAAAATATAGTCCAAATGTATAGTTCGGGAACATACTGTGCTAGTAGTTATATCGCCTTTTGACACCAAGGCTCCAACTATCAACTCCAGAGCAGCCTGTTCCCCCAGCAGAACTTTATATGAACTTGTATTTGGAGTTATAAGGTCTTCAAGCTGATTAACTCCAAATACAAGCAGAACTTTATATGAACTTAATTACATTTATAAAAAGATATAGCTCCAAATACAAGGTCTTCAAGCTGATTAACTTTCCAAAGTCTCTTGGCAACCTGTTCCCAGTTAATAGTCTGCTGATTTACTAATTTTCTCATAGACCTTGGAAGAAACTTTTGATCTTACCAGTGTCACCAGGGTTAATATATCTTAATTCCTTCAAGTGACATATTGAAGTTGGCAACTCCTCAAAATCTAAATTGTTCAAGACTAACACCAGAAGGGCAGCCCGATGCACTAAGCAGTCCGAGGAAGACCTCTGTTGTACGCAGTCTTACCCTACATTTCTGCTGAAGCTGTTTACACGGCTCGAACCCGTGACCTATCGAAGTTGGAAATTCCTCAAAATCTGAATTGTTCACGCCTAACAGCAGAAGGGCAGCCCAGTGCACTAGGCTCCCGCTACGCGCTGGGACCGAGGAAAGGCCGAACCACAAGGGTCTGTTGTACGTAGTCTTACCCTGCATTGGCTGTTTTCGCGGCTCGAACCCATGACCTTCATATGGCAGCAACTTTATCGGTTACACCAAGGCTTCCCTTCAAGACTAACACCAGAAGAAATTTGACAGGTCCAACGTTAAATGAATAAGAGAGAGCTCAACTTTTACAAAGGAAATAAAATCTTGGGAAGTGTTTCCTAGACAAATCTTAAATAAGTGGCAAACTATTTCAGAAACCACAGAAGCATTAGATTTCAACGACAACAATAACTACCCAGTATAGTCCCACAAAGTGGTATATGGGGAGGGTAATATGTAGACGGGCCTTACCCCTACCCGAAAGGGCAGAGAGGCTATTTCCAATAGACCCTCGGCTCAGTGAAGGAAAGGAAAAACAAAAACAAAAACAAATACAAGATCATGCACAAGATTGTCTATCTTTCAGAAGCATTAGATTTCAGATTTAAGTATTCAGAACCACTGCAAGATCATGCACAAGATTGTCTATCTTACATGACAATACTTGTCCATCAAAATCTTGTAGAACGTCGAGGAAGCAAAACCTTGACAGCAACTCAACAGAGAAATGATTACCAACATCTTCCAACTTCATCTTTCTGTTTGAAATCTAGAACAATAATTTTACTACCTCTAGAACAATTCATCAGCAACTCCTTTAAATCCGTCCAACTGGATTTCGATAAGTTTCAGTAAAATGGGAGGATTACAGAGACCAAGAATCCACCAAAGCTAGACAAAGGATTTGCATTGAGACCTGAGATCTTTACAAAGTGATCTTAAAATTGACTCAAATCATGTCCCTTCCTAAGGATTTCTTATTGATAAAGTTCCTGTATTATCATGAGTTCCCAAGACGTAGATTTACTATGGGCTCCCAAAGGCAGTGCAATCTTAATTCAAGCAGGCAAAGTCAAGATGAGGACTACAGATGCACCAAAAATGAAATCTACCTCTAACAACCATTTCAGAACCATCATACCATCCTGATTTGCGATTGAACAGGTAAATATCAGACATAGAATGGTCTTTATCCGAAGCAAATGAAAGAGTCGTAGAAACAGTTCAGTAGCCGGTTCTTCCATCAGCTACTGCAACCACTGAATATCATGCCACAAAGTTTCTCATACTAGAGCCACAAAATCTGACTAGCTTATTAAGACTCTGAAAATGGCATCTAGCATTACAACTAACACAACCATAGGAATGGGAAACATGTAACATTCTTTAGATTCCGGAGAGACTTTTCTTGATAGATTCACACATGAATGCAAAGGAAACATAATTGACACTACTAAGATCAATCAAAAACAATTATGACCCAACCTCAACCAAGTTAGGGTCAGCTATATGAATTATGTATAACCATTCCGCTCTATTTGGGCCCAAATCATTCCAATACTATTGAATTATAAATACTTTGGGCTTAAGGCAGCTATAAAAGTAGAAAACTAGACATTCACTGCATCTTACAACTCATCCCTAGACCAACAGACGAGTGTCTCACCATACGGTAAAAAGGTCTTGATCAACACTGAAAATAACATACTTGAATTCAGTTCCAAAAGTAGCCAGTAACCCAGCAAGGGTTAAAGAAGAGATATTCAGCTACGATAAAACAGTCGAATAACCCCTGAGAGTTAGTTATTCAGCTACTCCATACATTCTCCTTAAGTATTCCAATGACAATGAAAGAGAGGGAATTAAGCAGGGAGAATTTTCTTAGAGTCTCTCACATGCAGATCACTCTGGTAGAATCACAATCCTTAGGACCATAAACCTTTACAAAACTTAAAATTATTACTTGGCCACGATAAATTTGAGAGCTCTCTTAGCACGAGTACAATCCGAACAATAACGATCCTAGCCAAATCAGTAATTACTGAAGGGTGAAGGCTGCACTCTAGTCCCCAGTGCAACCAGAATGCTACCAATAAGTATCAGAAACTGCTCTTTTAGGAAAAATAACAGGTCAAGCTTATTGTAGCTGCACTCCAATCAAGGCTCTCTGTCAAAATGGGAGAAATGGCTTCCGTCACTTATGAGGAAGTCATTTTCCTTTTAGAAATATCCCAGCCCTTATTCAATCACACTTGTTTCAATCAAAACTTAAACATTGTAACCTTTAACACCTAAAAAAATGGCCACAGCATTATCCATATACATTATCTTACACCTTGCATAATTACTCTCTGTCACCTATATCAATACCCAACCGAACACTAGAAACAACAACAACCCAGTATAATCCCACTTAGTGGGTCTGGGAAGGGTAGTATGTACACAGATCTTACCCCTACCCTTGGGTAGAGAGGCTGTTTCCAAATAGACCCCCGGTATCCTTCCCTCCAAGAACTTCCCACCTTGCTCTTGGGGAGACTCGAACTCTCAACCGAACACTAGAAAATAATCCAAAAAATAGCTTCCTAAGGGAGGACATTTTCCTCCATATAGAACACACCAAAATCTCAAATTATAATACTTATAGCCGTTTAAACAACAAAAAATAATACCACAGCACAATTATGGCTGCATAGATGATGCAGGTGCAATTGCAACAAAAGAATTGTCCGAGAGGAAATATATATTGTTTTTATCACATCAAAAAATATCTATTATACCGTATAAGTCAGCAAGAAGTTAATCATTTTTGCTGCCTGAACAGCAATATTCACAGAGAAGGAGCTAAACAGAAGCTGCACAGAGCTGAAATCAGTGGCAGTTAAAGCTTCAGCCCTATCAAGCCACTGTGACCTGAGAAGATACTAGGTTCCTCTGCAAACCACATTCATCAAGAACAATGGAGAACATTTAATTGAAGTGCTGTAAATGATATTTATCAAGATATAAACAAAATCTGTGAGAACCAAGCAACAATTCACAAAATGAAAACAAAAAGAACAATAAAAGGGAAACACTACATATCCACAAATTAATAAGAACAAACCACAACATGATGGACCCTATCTTTCTGTACAAAAGTTATTCCACTCAACCAACATGAAAAGGACCAATATCACCACTTCTAATAGAGCCAGCAACCTCATCTGCAATAGTCAAACAAGAGACCACCCAACCACTCAATGCCACCCACACCATCTTAGCCACCCACAGTGTCATACTCCATGGAACCGCCATCCTCAACCTCCTCCTTCTCTTTCCAAGATTCAACAATCAATGCAAACTAAATACGCTAGGAGATATTGCAAGTGGCCCTGCCACGAACCACCGATATCCGGTCCTTTATCGCTCTGATTCGTGTAGTAAAAAAATGTAAAGCCAAAAAATCATTCACTTTTTTACACCAAATCCTTTTCAAGATCAACCCTACTCCTCAGTTTATGTTATAAAATTGATCAGACTAGGAGAAACAAATTAGCCCTTGAATTTCAATAAAGTTGACCTTTTGTTGAAATCAGTCCCAAAAAGATCCAAGATTTGTTCTTGAGAAAGACCAACCACTTGAACCCCACCAAACTTTTGAATTGATTTTTGCTGCAAAAAAGCTACTAATTGATTCACGCACAGATATTATATAGGACAAAAGTAACTGTGTGAAAGTAGTTGATTTCAAATAAAGGATATTATTTAATGACTTACCATTTTAGGAATGATTTGTACAAGAACCAGAAATGGTCTGGATTTGCTGACCATTTTGTAATTTGTAAGGTAATGCTGTCGGCAAAGGATAGAAGCCACCAAGGCACGCACCTGTGTCAGTGTGTGTGGGACCCATATAGCTACAACTCCAATAGTCCAATCTGGCCCATGTACTTCTCTAATTTTAATCTACACTATTTTTTTTTATTTTTTTGGTAAACAAAGATAATATATTATTAATTAAAAGTGCGTACAAAGGATTGGTGCCTAGATGGCAACCGATTACAAACTGTAATATTACTAGTGGTTGTCATGGTCCTTC
Organism: Nicotiana benthamiana; assembly: GCA_034376525.1. NCBI lineage: Eukaryota > Viridiplantae > Streptophyta > Magnoliopsida > Solanales > Solanaceae > Nicotiana > Nicotiana benthamiana. Next base: position 81,021,316 of record CM067336.1, read on the forward strand.
TATTGGATTTATCATCACGACAATCATATATATACAACCTAATATCATCCAAACTAGTTTGTAGTAGTTGTAGTTCTGACTTATCCTTTGCAAAACACAAAACAGTAAAATCTGGAACATCCAGGAAGAATTATGGAAAGTAGTTTTTTCCAAAATGGTGTCTGTTTGTGGCTAACCGATCTGCTACCATATTTTACCCTTTGTACACATGTCGAACCACTGGATCACCCAACTTGTCTAGATAGTACATGCAATCCGTAATTAAGTTAGATAATTCCATATTTTGTGATTGTAATAGCATGAGTATAGCTTGTGCATCCACTTCTACTTCCATATGTGTTAAGTTATGTTCATAAGCTAATTTCAATCCTTGTACTAAAGCATATAGTTCTGAAAAAATGGGCGATACACAAGGTGCGGCTCCAGCAAAATCAAGAATCCAGTCAGCAGATGAGTTTCTGATTAATCCTCAAAAACCAGCCTTGGTAGTTGAGAATGCACCATCAGTATTGAGTTTGTAGCATTGGTCAGGTGATGGTTTCCATTTTATATCCTTATGTATTTTTGGTTTGTTGTTTATTTTGTAACTATAAGAAGCTAAATATGTAAATTCAGCTACATGTTGTGTAATAAGAGTATGAGCGATGCTATTCTTAGTATGTTCAAAGAGGTTTTTATTACGAGTATTTCAAATATGCCATAAAGTATAGGGAAGGAATAATTGGGGTTTGATATGGTAGGAAAAGGAAGCATGAGTATTTAGTAAAAGTTGTCAAACCCAAGTATGGGCACATTGAATGTTTATGATGGCAGTAATCTTAGTGGTGAATCCAACTGTTGCTATAGGTCTTTAGCATTGTCGCACGCGAGGAAGATGTGATTTAGATTTTCTTCCTCTTTTTTACAAGAAAGACAAAAAGCATTAGGAATAACTTGAATATGTTTTAAATAGCCCTAGTTGGTAGTTTATTATGACAAAGGACATATGAAACCCTTAATTTTTAGATGAATAGAGAGTTTCCAAATCCATGTATAGGTGACATTCTGATTAGTAAGCACTGAGCAATTGTCCTCAAGCTGATTAGATATGGATTTGGTGGAAAATATACCATTATGAGTGTGGCCCCAATAGAGAAAATCATGGTTGATGTTCAGTTGAGATATGTAAGTATTATTTATTTGATTTAACAAATTATGTCCTAAATCAAAAAGAATTTTATCAATATTCAAACCTAATGGTGTAAGTATTTATGAAATTGTAGGCACGTCTTGTTCGGAAGTTAATGATCCTTAAAATAAGGAACGTAATGTTGTGCCTGGTCGAATAAGATTACTGTAGTTGATGACTAGTAAGTGATCGAACAAAATAATGAGATTCTTTCACTAAAATATGCACTTTTATGATTTTATCCATAATTTATATGTAATAGTTTCTATGTCTATGCCATGAATCTCGCATGTAACCCTATTACTATTATTAGATTTATATGTAAAAATAACAAACTTTTAACATAAAGATATTGTCATGGTTCGAATTTTCTTTCATCGGGAGTTGTGATAGCGCCTACAATCGGAGCTAGGCAAGCCAAAATTTAAAACACATGCATGCCTTCATTCAAGCAATATAACAACAAGAACAATAATTTAAAGCGAAAGATTTTTAAATACTTAATAACTGAAAACGGAAATATGAAAGTTGCAAGTTACACTTCTACCCAGTATCTGGTGTCACTACTCATAGACCACTAAGGAGTACTAAAATAAGAGTTTGAAAGAAATACATATAAATGTCTATCTCGATACAAAGAAAACAAACAATACTAAAGAAAGGGGCTTCGGCCCGCGAACGCTAGCTAGGCTACCTTGGAAGTCCCTGAATCGAAATCAGCGCACGAGCAATACTGCTACTGAGGTCCAAAAGCTGCTCCTGGATTTGTGCAGAAAGATGCACAGAGTGTAGCATCAACACAACCCGCCCCATGTGCTGGTAAGTGTCTGGCATAACTCCGGCGAGGCAGTGACAAGGCTAGACCGGACATACCACCAATAAACATGTACAAATGTATGTGCAATAACAGGAAAATACATTTTATTTAACAGTTAAGAGGGATGGGAAAATGCTATGGGGTAGGACAGTTTAATATACAGTTATCGGGTAAGAAGTAAAACAACACGACAACAACTAATAAGGAATAACAGGAAACTCCACATATGAAATCAAGCACACTTAATCCGTTGCGGTGAGCAACCCGATCCTCAAATCTACATATTTGTTGCGGTGAGCAACCCGATCCTCAAATATATATATATATATATATATATATATATATATATATATATATATATATATATATATTTATTTATTGCGGCGAGCAACCCGGTCCTCATATATTTATCTGTTGCGGCGAGCAACCCTATCCTCAAATATATCTATTTTGGCGACAAAACCGATCCTCAAATATATATCTGTTGCTGCATATAATCCGATCCTCAACAATCAATACCGTTGCGGCGTGCAACCCGATCCTCAATATTTAACAACAAGATCTTACCTAAACAAACAAACAATCGCAACTCAAGTGCGAGGGGAGTAACAAAAAAATACAAGGAGTCTCGACAAAGGAATACAACTAACAACCCAAATATCCCCCGGCAAGGGAGAATTCAACAAATACCTAAATTCCGGCAAGGGAATAGTCACGGTACTATTGTTTTTAAACACTTAACTGCCAACAAGTTTCAAATCGAGCAAATGCTCCAAAATTATACAATTCACTATTTATCCTCAACCATTCATATCACGTGGACTAAATCAGTTCAACAAGAAGCCGTATCACATCATTCGAATTAAAAGCAGTTAAGACTCACGGTCATGCTAGACTCCGGTGCATAGATAACCGTCACCATGCCTATACACCGTACTCCACAATTAGCACATAGCAAATAATATCCTAATCCTATTCCCTCAAGCCAAAGTTAGATCAAACACTTACCTCGATCCGAAAATAGCAATCAAGCCTCTAACACTGCCTTTCCTCTAGAATCCAACTCCGAAACAATGACATCAAGCCATAATTGTTCAATATTATCAATAATGGCTCAAAAACATAATTCCATATCCTAGAAATGAATTTCCTATCATTCTTCCAAAAATACCAAAATCCGACCCCGGGCCCACATGGTCCAAACTCGAGGCTCGGACCAAAACCTAATCACCCATAACCCCACGTGTTTAAATATACAATTTATTTTAAGATTCGACCCGAAATTGAGGATGAATCACCCAAAATTCTCAAAAACGTAATTCTACCCAAAAGCCATAATTTCTACTTTGATTTCATGTTTTAGGCTTAGGAATTTACTAATTAGGTGAAGAAATAATGAAGGGATGAAATTAAGATTACTTACCCAAAGAGTTATGGAGAAAGAGGAGCTTGGAGTTCGTCAATGGAGTAATTTAGGAAGGAGGTCGTGTGAAAAAATGGGGAAGAACCTGTAACTGTTTTGTTTTAAACTCTAACAATCGCTGAAGGAAAATATGCTACGCGATCGCGACATGGGCGACGCATTTGTGATCAAGGGCATGCGAATGTGAAGAAGGAAAACCGGGGGGGGGGGGGGGGGGGGGGGGGGTGGGCTGGCTTATACGCGAACGCGAGGTACTATCCGTGAACATGATGAAGAGGGGCAAGTGAAGCTACGCGATCACGTGGCCTTGGACGCGAACGCGAAGGGCAAAAGAAATTGGGCTATGCGAATGCAAGCCGAGTGTCGCGTTCACGAAGAGGAAAAAAATGTTCTGCAACATTTCAAAATTTCTGATGTGTTTTAAAGCTCAAAAACATTCCGAACCAACCCCGAAATCACTCTCGAGCCCCGGGTCTCCCAACCAAACACATACACTAACTCAATAATACTTTACGAACTTCGTCGAGAGATCAAATCGCCAAAATAACATCAAAATCAACGAATTAAACATCAAAATCATCATTTTTTATTTCAAACTTCATAAGCTTCTAATTTTTGATATTTAGGTCTAAAACATATCAAAACGATGTCCGATTTCCACCAAATTTCACAGGAAGCACTTAAAACTTATTTAAGACCTGTACCGGGCATCGAAACCAAAATACGAGCCCGATACCTATGTTTTATAAATCATTTTTATTTAAATTTTTCATATTATTTTCAGATAATCAATTTCTTTCAAAAATTCCGTACTCAGGCTTGGGACCTCCGATTTTGATTTCGGGAATACGCCCGAGTCCCATATTTTCCTACGGACCTCCCGGGGCCGTCACATCACAGGTCTGGATCTGTTTATCCAAAATATTGACCAAAGTCAACTATATCAATATTAATATCAAAATTCTTCAATTTTTTCACAGAATGCACATATTTTAACATAAAAAATTTTCGATTTTATGTCGGGACTGTGCACGCAAATTGAGGCAACTAAAAACGAGGTTTTCAAGGCCTCGAAAGCACGGAAAAAGGAATAATTACGGTGATGACCCCTTTGGGTCGTCACAGACATAATTTAAAATAACTACTACTATAACGTATAAGTAAAAATCAAACCATATAGATAGTGCAAGTTCTAGTTTCTGATTAAAAAATTGTTTTGATCAGCATATCGATACATTTTTAAGTTACTATATTAAAATTGCTAGGAAAACATCAACTTGATAACAATATTATCTAGAAATATTGTCTCTAATAAATATCATGATAATTTAGTTGCATTCTCAGGAAAAAAAATTATTTTAGAATGCAGTTTAATAGATGACAACCATTGGCGATGATAAGCGTATGCCCAATGTGAAGTCCAATTTTAATTCTAATAAATTGGCTGTGTTCAGGACGTTCCCTATTGTTTCCTCCTTTTATATCTCAAATATTTGCTAGTGCAGAAAAGCACACTATTCAATAATGTGAAAAAAGTTCTCATGTTTTCCTAGCCTTCGAGAGCAAGGAATGACAGGAAGGTCAGCTTGTATAATTTAGACGAAATATCCAATTAAGAATGGATGTGGATGTAATCACTACTTTAAATGCGAAACATGAATTTATATTTTTAAAAATTATTTAAATTGCAATAAATAGTAAATTTAATCCCATAATTTTAGAAATATTGTGAGTCCATTGAGTTTAAATTAAAAATCTGCCTTTGTCCCAATACTCGTGCAACATTATGTCCGTAATTTGTATACTTTTGTCGAGTCTTTGCACATATAAGTTATAAATACTTGAAGTACTATGGAAACTAGGGTGTGTTTGGTACGATGGTAAATGTTTTTCGTGGAAAATGTTTTTTAACAAAATATTTTCTTGGAAAACAAGTAATAATCTTTTTCATTTTCCGGTATTTGATACGCAAACCGTGAAAAATATTTTCTCAAAGAGTATTCATAAATAATTTTAATACATTAAACATGAAGCCATATACTTTAGAATTAACAACTTTTCGAACCCACAAATTTCACAAACTTCTGAACCGTAAAATTTTGGAAACCGCAAAAATTTGAACCCGTAAACTTTATAATTTCTAAATCCGTATACTTCAAAACACATAAACCTCTGAACTCATAACTTTGAAACTTGTAAAATTTTGAACATGTTACTTGAAAGATGAAAAAGTAAAACTAAAAATATATTAAATTTTTTTTACGGGCGGAGGGGGGTCGGGAGGTGGTGTTGGGGCAGCAGGTGGTGTGCAGGAAAAAAAACAGAAAATTTAAAATTACAAAAAAACAAAAAACAATTCTTGTGCGGAGTAAAGGGGGTGGATGCAGAAAAAATTAAAAATTTAAAAATTACAAAAAATGGTTAAAAAAAACTTTTGCAGGATTAGGGCGGGGGGAGGGGTAGAGGTGCAAAGAGCCTAAGCGGTCAAGCTATTATATTCTGAGTATGCTCTCCATTTCCACCGTTGATGCAATAGAAGTTCTTTGGGGTGCGGGTTAGGGAGAGGATGCAAAAAAGAAAACAGAAATTTTAAAATTTAAAATAAAAAGTAAAAATAATCTTTTTTCTTGGGGGTAGGGTGGGCGGTAGGGTGTGGGGAGGATTGGTGAGGATACGGAATAAGGTGGAAAAGGTTGAGAAGAAGTTTTGGAAAATGTTTTTCCTCCATTTGATAGGGAAAATATTTTCCTCCAATTAGAGGAAAATGAATTGATAAGAAAAATGTTTCCAAAATATTTAAACCAACCAAACATGGAAAAATTAGAAAACATTTTCCGAAATATATTTCCTTCATACCAAATACACCTTTAATATTCAGACTTATCAACAATGTCATGTTCAAAAAGTTTTAGAAAAATATAGGGGAGAGCAATTACATGAATTTGCGTATATTTTTATATATTCGAGTCATAGGATAGTCAATAAAAATCTTATGACTGTGGCACATATTTTAAGTTTTTATATACTTTAACTTGGAGCAGTTTTATTCTAAAAAGACTTCGTAAATTTGGCAAGTCACAGACCACATCTTCAAGCATGAATCAAATTGTATGTGTTCTGATGAAGAGAAGCCATCTTCTTCACAGCCATTTTCAGACAGAGCTTCACACAGAAAAGAGAGGGAAGAAGAAGAAACATTTCAGACAAACACTTAGAGTTTCGGACTTGTCTATGTTATGTTACCTAAGTGTTTTATCAATTTGTATACGATCAAAATCGAGGATTATGGTTTTGGAAATTTAAATCGGGTTATAGGCTCGAGTCCGGAAGACTCAAAGTGGATATCGTATTCGGTTAAGGGACACCTACCTCAAGGAAGCTGATCGAATGCATGGCACGGACTGCATCGAGGGCAGCATTGTCTTGAAGTAAATCAAGAAAGGGTTAAAACTTCTCAAGGACACGTGAATTAATTATAGGATACACTACTAGAATTCTGGGAAAATCGACCGCAAAAAGCGACCAAAGTTGGTCACTATTTGACCAAAAGGCGATCAAAAGGACCTGGTAGCTATATTGATGGTCTCTTTTATTTAGGGGCCAAAGTTGATCGCTGATTAGCGACCAACTTTGGTCTCTAAGCTAAATGGACCAAGTTTTCCGGATATTGACTATAGAGACCAACATTGGTCGCTTTATTAATTTAATATCCTATGAGTTGTTCATATCCTATGAGTTTAAACTTAAACTAAAAGTTCAATTTATATCCTAAAAGCTTCAATTCATATCCTAAAAATTCAATTCATATCCTAAAAGATTCAATTCATATCCACAAAAGTCAAAAATCATATCCTAACGTTTCAACTCATACATAAAAGCTTCAATTTATATCCTAAAAGATATATTTATATCATACGAGTTTAAATTTGAAATTAAAGTCCAATTTATATCCTCAAAACTTCAATTCATACCTAAAAGGTTCAATTTATATCCTAAAGGTTCAACTCATACATAAAAGCTTTAATTCATATCCACAAAAGTTCAAGTCATATCCTAACAATTCAACTCATACATAAAAGCTTCAATTTATATCCTAAAAGTTATATTTATATCCTACGAGTTTAAGTCCAATTTATATCCTAAAGGTTCAACTCATACCTAAAAGGTTCAATTCATATCCTAAAAATTCAATTCATATCCTAAAATGTTCAATTTATATCCTACAAGTTCAATTCACAAGAATAAAACCTAAAAACTATAAGTTATATTCGTATCGTATGAGTTTAAACTTAAACTAAAAGTTCAATTTATAGACTAAAAGTGGGCGACTCGTTGTACTCAAACAAGATCTATGCAACGATTTGCATAAGGCCTTAAACATTAAGATTGTCTTGAACTTTAAGAGAAAGTCCAAATATATATACTATCACGTGTCTATATTAAATATCTACCTATAAACTAATCAAGATTAAACTAAAATTTCAATCTATACCCTGAAAGTTCGATTCACAAGAAAAAATCATAAACCCTAAAAGTTTAGGGTTTCTTCTCTTCGAACCATTTCTTCCCAAATTAATAGGTAAAATCAAATATTTTAGCTACAAAAAATTATCATAGATTTAATTTAGCTAAAAAAAAAAAATTAATTTTTAGGGTTCAAACTAGAAGGAATTAAACAAATTAAAATCAGTCTATTTCGAAAAAAACAACTAAAGGAGAGAGAAACTTACCAGCAGGGCAGTGGAGGACACCCACGGAACTGCTGCTGCCGCCGACGGGCATCGGTGGCGCCGCTAATGGAGGGAGACGGAGGGAGGGGGGGATTGAGTGTGAGAGAGAAGAGAGGATTTGAGGAATTTTTTGAAGAAAATAAGAGAATGGGAGCGGAAACCCAGTTTTAACTCTGTTTTTACAAAAGCGACCAACCTTCGTCTCTATTTTTGGTACCAAATATGTATTGACTATTTTGACCACAATAGCGACCATAGTTGGTCGCTAAATTCTGACCGTTTCACCAGAATAGCGACCAACATTGGTCGCTATATAAAAAAAAATAAACTTATTATAATTCAATTTAAAATTTATATTTATTTAATTCAATTTAAAAAAATCAATTAATATATATATATATATATATATATATATATATATATATATATATATATATATATATATATATATATATATGTATATATATATGTATATATATATATGAATGTAATATTTGATACAATATTACCTAATACACTTATACTCAGTGCACAATATAGCGTTAGTGTATATATATATATATATATATATATATATATATATATATATATATATATATATATATATATATATATATATATATATATATATATATATATATATATATATATATATATATATATATATAAAAGATACATTCGATACAGTATTACCTAATACACTTATAATTAGTGCATGGTATAACGTAAGTGTATATATATATATATATATATATATATATATATATATATATATATATATATATATATATATATATATATATATATATATATATATTTTTGTAGTACTATTCATCCATATACAAAAGTATTAACGACTTAAAAATATATATTATTTAGATAGTAAATACAAAAGTGATTTTTAATTTTGACCATACGTAGACCAACTTTGGTTGCTAACTATACATGAATTTAATTTAGCGACTAAAGTTGGTCACTAACTGTACATGAAATTAGTTTAGTGACCAAAGTTAGTCACTAAATTTTAATCACATTTATTTATATTTTATATAATATTTAAATTAATAATTTAAATCATTAAACATTAGAACTAGGTCTCACATTAGAGACCAAAGTTGGTCTCTATTCCGTTAAGCGACCAACTTTGGTCGCTAACCTTTTAATAATATTTATTTATATTTTATAAATTTCTTAAAGTAAATATATATTTATTAAAATTTTACATCTGGGTCCCACTTTAGCGACCACTGTTGGTCGTTATGAACATATCCTTCATTTAGCGACCAACTTTATTAAAATAATTTATGTGGGTCCCTCTTTAGCAACTAACATTGGTCGCTTATCTCAGTATATCTTTGACCAAGCAAGTCTGACCAGTCCACTCAACAATTTGACTAAAAATAGCGACCGACATTGGTCGCTAAAGCATTTCAAATATTTTTTTAATTATTTTCGGCACTTTGGAGACCAATTTTGATCGTTTTTTTTTTACAGACCAAATGTGGTCGCTAATTGATCGTTTTTACAGGAATTTTAGTAGTGATAAGGGTTGTACGAAATGTTACAAGTCCGTACTAAGCCGTTATACACCTGTACCAATTGAATTCTTTACCTTTATGAGCGAGGTACTATATTGGGGTTTTCTCCTCCTATATAAAGGAGACCACAATCATGTTGTAACGACATCAGATCATTCATTGCAATAGAACATTCTTATTCTTCTCTTATTTAACGTGCTCAGCAATTATTCTTTATCTTTATTGCCTTTACTTTATTGTTCATACTTTACTGGTCTTAGCTGACCCCGAGGTTCCTGGGTAGATGAGCTCAAGGCCCATACTGTTTTGACAACATTGATTTGGTTCATTATTTCTTCTTACTTAAGCTCAATATCACTTATATAATCACTAGTATTTGAATACATCACGTATCTTTAAAATCACAAATTATCTTTAATTGTTACTCACATTATTTTAGTACTCATTTTCTGATAACACACGTTATTCTTCTCACTTTTTCTCGTCAAAGATTCTTTGATTTCATGCTTAAACATTTCTAGCACACAAGACACACATGCTCATGACAGTGAGGGACTCGAAGAAAAAGCGGTGTTGGGGTTGGTATTCCACCTCTAAACTCTGGGGGGGGTGCCTAATGTAGAGCCAGATGATATCAGTTCCAACAATGTTCTAAAATGGATGAAGGCATAGACCGCGTAAGGAATACACATTGGGAATCCAGGCCGGAGTCCAGGAAGCACGAGGACTGGAAGAAGGAGGAGTCAGACTCCACATGATATTCGAAATGTTGCAAGCTCAGCAAGTCGCCATCGTTCAACTCCAAAGCCAGAACAGAACTCCTAACACTGTCGAACCAGTAAAAACACAACACAAACCAGTGCTTGAAAGGCCCGATGAAAGCGGCTCAGGGACTAACCCCACAATCATAAAAATGCTCAACGAACTGACTAAAAGAATTGAGTCCGGAGAAAAGATGATAGAAGACAACGATAAAAAGGTCGAAACTTACAACTCCCGGATTGTCACGACCCAAATTTCCCCACCACTGGGGGTGGTGATGGCGCCTACAATCGGATCTAGGCAAGCCAACTATTGAGACATCTTACAAATTTTTATTTAAAGCAATATGATAAACTGAAACAAATACTTAAATATGTGGAAGACTTTTAAATACTTAAAACAGAAAACATAGGATATGAAGGTCTCAAATTACATTTCCTGCCCAGTATCTGGTGTCACCACTCACGGAAAACTAAGAAGTACTAAAAATATCAGTCTAAAGGAAAATACACAGGAAGTCTGTCTCGATACAAATAAGCAAACTGAAATAACATAGATGAGACTCCGAGCCCGCAGATGTCGGCAAAGCTACCTAGAAGTCTCTGGACTGAAGGTACGCTCCCAATCTACTACTGTAGCAGTCCGTAAGCTGCTCCCTGATCTGTGCACAAAAAGACACAGAAGTGTAGCATCAACACAACCGACCTCATGTGTTGGTAAGTGCCCGGCCTAACCCCGACGAGGTAGTGACAAGGCTAGACAGGACCTACCACAAATAACATGTACAGATATATGAAATAACAAGAGAATACGCTAATATGAACAGTTAAAAAGGGAGCGAAACATGCTGTGGGGTACAACAGTTCAAATACAGAAATTGGGTAACAAGAATAAAAACTAAGCAGATAACAACTGATAAAGAAATACCGGAAAGCTCAACACACAGAACAATATACTCAGTCCATGTTCCCGTTGCTGCGCACAACCCGATCCTCAACATTTAATACCGTTGCGGCGTGCAGCCCGATCCTCGACAATTAATCCGTTGTGGCATACAAACCGATCCTCGATATTTAGTACCGTTGCAGTGTGTAACCCGATCCTCTATATTTATCAACCTAACTCACCCAACATCATTCGCAACTCAAGTACGAGGGGAGTAACATCAACGTACAAGAGTCGCGATGAGGGATTATAACTAACAACTGAAATATCCCGGCAAGGGAGGGTTCAATTTATACCAAAATCCCGGCAAGGAAAATAATCACAGAACTTTCACTTCTAACACTTAACTACCAACAAATATTAAGTCGAGCCAATGCTCCAATAATTTATACAAGTCTCTATTAGTCCTCAATCGATCATATCATGTGGACTCAATCAATTTAAGCAACAAGTCATACCACGTTATTCGAATTTAAGCAATTTAAGACCCACGATCATGCTAGACTCGGGCGCATAGATATCTGTCACCATACCCATATAGCGACTCCACATAGCATATAGCAAATAATGTCCTAATCCTATTCCCTCAAGCCAAAGTTAGATCAAACACTTACCTTGATCCAAAAATAGCAATCAAAGCTTTAAAATATCCTTTCCTCTAGAATCCAACTCCGAAACAACGATATCTAGGCGTAATTAGATTAAATATTATCAATAATAGCTCAAAGACACAATTCCATAGCTTAGAAATGAATTTTCTATAATTCTTCCAAAAGTACCAAAATCCGATGACACCGGACCCACATGGTTCAAACTCGAGGCTCTGACCAAATTCCAATCAGCTATAACCCCAAGAGTTCAAATATATAAGTTGTTTAAGGATTCGATCCCAATTTGAGGTTGAATCACCCAAAATTCCCAAAAACCTAGCTCTACCCAGAAGCCCTAATTTCTACTTTGATTTCATATTTTTAGGCTAGTATTTTAGTGATTAGATGAAGAAATTATGAGGGATTGATGTTATGATTACTTACCCAAACAGTTATGGAGATGGAAGCTCTTGAAATTCCTCTATGGAGGGTTTGAGTGAAGGGCTCGTGTGAAAATTGCAAAAATCCCGAGCACACTGTCATGTTTTTGACTTAAAATCACTGGAGGGAGATAAAACTATGCGATCGCGACAAGGTGATGCTTCGCGTAGAAAGGCTGGCTGGGATTCTATGCGTTCGCGGAAGGGCTGTGCGAACGCATAGAAGGAAACTGGGGGAGGGTCTAGTTTGCTCTATGCATTCACGAGGAAGGGGTGCAAACGCATAGAAGAAAAATCTGGGGGCCAACATTTGAAATAACCGAATGCAGTAGGACACTGCCAACGCGGAAGGAAAAGAAATCAGGACTATGCGAACGCGAGAGGGTGTTGCGTTCGCATAGAACAAAAATCTGTCTGCAACACTTTGGAATTTCAGATGTCTTTTTCTAAGTGAAACCCACCCCGAACCACTTCTGAATCACTCTCGAGCCCTTGGGGCTCCCAAACAGTCACACACACTAACTAATAACATCCCACAGACTTAGTCGAGCGATCAAATTGCCAAAATAACATCAAAATTAACGAATTAAAATTCGAAATAATCATTTCCCTTCTCAAAGTTCATAAACTTAATTTTAGATATTTAGGCCAGAAACACGTCAAACAACGTCCAATTTTGACCAAATTTTTCAAGAAGCACTTAAACCACATATATGACTTGTATTAGGCGTCGAAACAAAAATACGAGCCTGATACCATTACTTTTTGATTAAATTTCAGTTTCATTTCCCTTAAACATTTTCGAAAATAATTTCACGAATTTTTTTTTCTCGGTCCTGGGACCTCGAATTTGGATTCCAGGATTATGCCCAAGTCCCATATTTTCCTACGGACCCTCGGGGACCGTCACATCAGGGGTCCAGGTCCGTTTATCCAAACTGTTTACCAAAGTCAACTATATCAATATTATTATCAAAATTCATATTCCTTAACACCAAATTCATATATTTAACATAAAAAATTTCCGGCTTCGCGTCTGGACTGCGCACTTAAATCGAGGAAACTAAAAAGGAGGTTTTCAAGGCCTCGAAAGTACAGAGAAAGGGAGAATTATGGTGATGACCCTTTGGGTCGTCACATCTTCCACCTCTAAAACAACTGTGCATCCTCGAACGGACAAAAGAAAGAAGTACCTAAGTCTAGGAATAGATGGGGAGAACGGCTCCGCATGTCAGACTTGGACTCCCAGGTCGATGCCTCAAGAGGCTGACCTCTCCACTGAACATGCACTGAAGGAAACCTCCTCGACCACAACTGTCGAACTTGCCGATCTAAAATAGCCACCGGCTCCTCCTCATATGACAGATCCTTGTCCAATTGGACATTTCTGAAATCTAACACGTGGGCGGGATCACCGTGATACCTCCGAAGCATGGATACATAAAAAACCGGATGCACGACTGACAAACTAGGCGGCAAGGCAAGTCTATAAGCCACCTTCCCCACGTGATCGAGAATCTCAAATGGGCTAATAAACCTAGGGCTAAGCTTGACTCATCATGCCCTTCATAGGCGATACACGGAGCAATACTCACTCACCAACCATGAAAGCAACATCCCTAACCTTGCGATTATCATAACTCTTCTGCCTAGACTGAGCTGACCGAAGTCTGTCCTGAATGATCTTGACCTTATCCAAGGTCTCTTGTACTAGATCTGTACCCAATAACTGAGCCTCTCCCGGATGAAACCATCCGACTAGGGACCGACACCGCCTACCATACAATGCCTCATACGGAGCCATCTGAATGCTGGACTGGTGGCTGTTATTGTAGGCAAACTCTGCTAAAGGAAAGAACTGGTCCCACGAGCCTCCAAAATAAATAATGCAGGCTCGTAACATATCCTCAAGAATATGAATGGTCCTCTCGGCCTGACCGTCCGTCTGGAGGTGAAATGATGTACTCAACTGAACCGGGGTGCCTAACTCCTGTTGTACCACTCTCCAGAAATCCGAGGTAAGCTATGTACCTCGGTCTGAAGTAATAGATATAGGCACCCCATGAAGGCGAACGATCTCTCTGATATAAATCTCAGCATATCTCTCGGATGAATAGGTGGTGGCAACTGGAATAAAATCACTGACTTGGTCAACCTATCAAAAATAACCCATACAGCGTCAAACTTCTTTCAAGTCATCGGAAGGACAGTAATGCAATCCATGGTAATTCTCTCCCACTTCCACTCGGGAAGCTCAATCCTCTAGAATAAACCATCGGGCCTCTAATACTCGTATTTAACCTGCTGACAATTCAGACAATGAGCCACATATGCAACGATGTCTTTCTTCATTCTGCGCCACCATTAATGTTGCCTCAAATTCTGATACATCTTCGCGGTGCCCGGCTGAATAGAATATCGAGAACTGTGGGCCTTTGCTAAGATCGACTATCGAGTACCATCAGCATTGGGCACACAAACTCGCCCTTGCAATCTCAATGCACCATCATCTCCCGAGGTCATTATCCTAGCACCTCCCTGCTGTACCGTGTCTCTCAGGACACACAAATGGGGATCATCAAACTGCCGCTCCTGAATAAGCTCCATCAACAACGAACAAACAACCATGCAATCTAACACCCTGCTATGCTCAGAAATATCCAATCTCACAAATCGATTGGCCAAGGCCTGAACATCCAAAGCAAGCAGTCTCTGGCCGATAAGAATATAGGGAAGATTACCCATGCTGGTGGACTTCCTACTCAAAGCATCGTTCACCACATTGGCCTTCCTTGGGTGATATAAGATAGAAACATCATAGTCTTGCGACAACTCCAACCACCTGCGCTGCCTCAAATTCAACTCCTTCTGTTTGAACAAGTACTGGAGGCTATTGTGATCCGTGTACACCTCACACGTTACACCATATAAATAATGCCTTTAAATCTTCAAGGCATGAACAATGGCTGCCAACTCTAGGTCATGAACTGGATAATTCTTCTCGTGGATCTTCAACTGCCTCGAAGCATATGCTATGACTCTGCTATTCTGCATCAACACTGCGCCAAGCCCGATATGGGAAACATGAAAATAAATAGTATAAGGCCTTGATTCCGTGGGCAAAACCAATACCGGAGCCGTAGTCAGAGCAGTCTTTAGCTTCTGGAAGCTCGCCTCGCACTCAATCTGACCACCTGAACTGGGCACCCTTCTAGGCCAGTCTAGTCATCAGGGATGCAATGGATTAAAACCCCTCCACAAAACGTTGGTAGTAACCAGCTAACCCTATGAAACTCAAGATCTATGTAGTTGAAGTTGGTCGAGGCCAGTTCTTGACCGCCTCTATCTTTTTCGGGTACTTCTGGATACCTTATGCTCCAAGGCAACTGAACTCAACCAAAACTCACACTTCGAGAACTTGGCGTACAACTGACTATCCTTCAGTGTCCGAAGAACCACTTTGAGGTGCTGCTCATGATTCTCCTGACTGCGGGAGTATATCAAAATGTCGTTAATGAATGCAATCATAAACAAATCCAAATAGGGCCTGAACACTCAGTTCATAACTCCATGAATGATTCCGGGGCATTGGTCAACCCAAACGTTATGACCAAAAACTCATAATGCCCATACCGAGTGTGAAATACGGTCTTAGGGACATCAGACGCCATAATTTCCATCTGAAGATAACAAGACCTCAAACCTATCTTCGAGAACACCCTAGCACCCTGAAGCTGGTCGAATAAATTGTCAACCCTCGACAGTGGATACTTGTTCTTTATCGTCACCTTGTTCAACTGCCGGTAATCAATGCGTATCCTCATCGACCTATCCTTTTTATTCAAAAATAACACTGGTTCGCCCCAAGGCGATACACTGGGTCTAATGAAACCCTTATCAAGCAAGTCCTGAAGCTGCTCCTTCAACTCCTTCAAATCTAGCGGGGCTATGCGATATGGCAGAATGGAAATAGGCTGAGTGCCCGGAGCCAGATCAATGCCAAAGTCAATATCCTTGTCGGGCGGCATAGCCGGCAGGTCTGAAGGGAAAACCTCGGGGAACACCCGAACAATATAAATATAGTCAATAGATGGAACCTCTGTGCTGGAGTTGCGAACATACGCCAGATATGCTAGACACCCCTTCTCAACCATACATCGAGCCTTGACATACGAAATAACACTTCGGGTGGCATGATCTGGGGTCCCTCTCCACTTAAGTCAGGGTAAATCTGGAAAAGCCAAGGTCATGGTCTTGGCGTGACAATCCAGAATAGCATGATACGGGGACAACCAATCCATACCCAATATAACGTCAAATTCCACCATATCCAAGAGCAATATGTCGAAACGGGTCTTAAGACCCTCAAATACTACCACACATGAACGAGGCACTAGGTCAACCATTGTAGAATCACCAACCGGTGTAGACACATATACAGGAATACCCAAAGCCTCACTAGCATAACCAAATAGGGTGCAAAATAGGATGACACGTATGAATACGTAGATCCCAGATCAAATTATACTGAAGCACCCCTATCATAGACCAGCATAGCACCTGTAATCACAGCATCTGATGACTCGGCCTCTGGCTTGGCTGGTAAAGCATAAATGGGGCTGGCCCCCACCTCCCTGAATTGTGTCTCTGGGATGATCTGCTACTAGTTGACCCCTGCCTCTGGCGGTCTAAGCTCTACCTCTATGCTCCCTACCTCCACCTCTATAGCCTCTACCCTGCCTCTAGCTGGTTGGGCAGCATGTGGATCACCTGTTGCCTAAATCATGGGATGAGGACCCTACTTCTATGATCGAGCACCTCTCAACCTCGGGCAATATCTCCTAATATGATTGAGATTTTCACACTCATAACACCCAGCAGAATGCAGCAAATAAGAAGACTGGGGCTAACCCTGACGCCCCGAATGACCTCCTCAAAGGCTCTGAAGCGGTAGTGCACTGATGGGCTGCTGATCAGGTAGTGCTGCTAAGAACTGTTACCGCCCGAGGTACCGTTGGAAACCTGAAGTGCTGACTGAAAGGACCTCTAAGGGTGGCCTATGTCATATAAAATCTGAATATGATTTTTTGAACGTTGCCAAGTAATCGATTATATGATTTTGATAATCGATTGTTTTAAGTAAAATCTGAAAAAGATTTTTTGAACGTTGCCAGATAATCGATTATACGATTTAGATAATCGATTATTATGCGTAAAATCTGGGAATGATTTTTGGACGATTGGAAAACAATCGATTATGCAACTTAGACAATCGATTGTTTTAGCACAAAATCAGCAATTCTTAATTGGCAATTAGGCAACGGTTGTGCATGTTTTCAACACGATAAATACATCTTAAAATCAGTCTTTTAAGTACAACAACTGATCATATTATTGCTAAAGCTTGCATACTCTCTTATTCATCATTTTCTATTCATTACATAAGTTTTTCAGAGCCAAATTCTTGACGAAAGTTGTTGCGTTCTTGAGCGTATTTATTTTACTCATATCTACTCTTGAGGAGAGTCTTGTTTTAAGTGCAAAGTGTTTTTATACACTTGAAGGGAAGTGTTAATCCCTTGTATTGTAAGAAGGAACGTTGTGATTCCTTTGGTTGAAGTCTTGAAGTGTGGTATCTTCGAGCAAAGGTCGTTGAGGCTTGTGTGACTCAAGTTCTCAGTTTGTAACGGTTTGTGAAGCACCCATAAGCTTAACGAAGTTAGTGGAAATCTCGAGAGAGTCTCTCGGGGACTGGACTAGCCACGGGTTGTGGTGAACCAGGATAACATCGGTGCGTTCGTTCCTTATTATTTACTTATCGCACTTATTTCATTCCTGCAATTTTTTATATTCCGCAAGTTTACGCTGTTTTTTATTATAACGCTATTCACCCCCCCTCTAGCGTTAAGCGTATATTCTAACAATTGGTATCAGAGCCCAACTCTCTGAAAAACTTAACCGTTTGAGAGAAACAATCCTTGGCTTCTACTCGTGATTCTTTTGCAGGAATAGGTGAAGGACAATGCTCCACCCGACCACCACTATTCGATGGCACAAACTATACGTACTGGAAGGAGAGGATGAGAATATTCATTCAATCGAATAATTTTCATCTATGGAAGGTTATAATGAAGGGAGAACAAATTCCAACCAAAAAGGTTGAAAATGAATGGGTTCCAAAATACGAAGATGAATACGATGCGGATGATATCCGAAAAGTGCAGAACAACGCTAATGCCATCAACTTATTGTATTGTGCTATAAACGCTGATGATTATAGAAAAATATCATGTTGCACAACGGCGAAGCAAATGTGGGATAAGCTGGAAATCACGTACGAAGGTACGGACCAGGTAAGAGAGGCTAAAGTTGATTTTCTAACCCATGCATATGAACTGTTTCACATGAAGGAAGGCGAAAGGGTAGATGACATGTTCGAACGATTTTCAAAAATCGTTAATGGCTTACATGCTCGTAAGAAGACCTTCACGGATAAGGAACTTGTCCGAAAAATTCTCCGAAGTCTCACTCCGATGGCGCTCCAAGGCCGACGCGATTCAAGAGTCTATTGGCATTTCAAATGTCACCATCGACGGATTAAGAGGTAATCTTAAAACTTATGAATCTACTATACTTAACCCTCTTGTTAATGATCAAAGGAAACAAAGAATCGCCCTCATGGCAAGCACAAGTCAACCTCAAAATGATGAGGACGGAGATAACGAGTTCGGTTTCGTTATTAAGAGATTTCAAAAGTTCATGCGAAAAGAGTATGAACGAAAAGGCAAACAACAAGGAGATCAAGTAAAGTGCTATGGATGCGGAGAAATCGGGCACATTAAATCAAATTGCCCAAATGTCAAAAAGGAGAAGAAACCCTTCAAGAAACAACGAGCATACATATCTTGGGGAGGCGACTCCGGAGACGAGTCAAGTGAGGAAGAAGAAGACGAAACCGCAACTCTTTGTCTTATGGCACACGAAGACAATCAAGAAGAGGTATGTCAAATTTCTTCCAAAAACTTCTATTCTCTTGAGGAAATGCAAAATGCCTTTGATGGGTTGTATAGTGAATTCATTAAAGCTTCCAAAACTGTTAAAAACACTAAGGAAAATGCTTCTTTGAAAGAAAAAGATTTTGAAAGACAACTCTCTTTGAAAGAAAAAGATTTGGAAAAATTGATTTTGGAAAATGAGAAGTTGAAAGAAGAAAACAATTTTTTCGGCAAGAGAAGCGCCGACAAACCCGAGAGCTCTAGTAAAAATTGTATTTCTTGCATGCATCTAAAAATTGAGGTAGAAAGACTTAAGGGCACCCTAGATAAGTTCAATTCTTCTCATAAAAATTTGAATGAAGTTCTTGTTAATTTGAAATCGACCAAACATGGGATAGGTTTTAAAAACGAGCCTAAAGAAAAAGCTGAAGCCAAACCCCAACCACCTAAGGCTCAACCTAGGATAAATAAAACAAATGTTCATCCTAGAGATAACAATCCTAGAATCAACATGCATGCTAGACCAAACACTAGAAGAAACTTTGAACATTTTAGGACACCTAGAAATGGCCTTCAACCTAGAAATAACTATTCTAGAAATGATGCATATCCTAGACCAAACACTAGAAGAAACTTTGAACTTTTCAGGACACCTAGAAATGGATTTCAACCTAGAAATAACTATTCTAAAAATGCTGCATATCCTAGAACAAATAATAGGAAAAATGATTTTCATGAAATGCGCAATAGTCATATTGTCGAAAATAGAGTAAACAAATTTCGTCCGTCCAACTACTATCAACCTAGACGAATGCATAATCCTAATGTCATTTGTCATTATTGCAATCGAATTGGACATATTGCTCCTGCTTGTTTCACTAGACATAGACACTTAACTGCATTTCAAGCACAACAGCATGTTACACCTAACTCTCAAGGACCCAAAACAGCTTGGGTACCAAAGACTCATTAATTTGTCTTATAGGTATGTTTGAAGGGATCAAGTGTACTTTGGTACCTTGATAGTGGATGCTCCAAACACATGACCGGAGACGAATCCAAGTTCCTTCAACTAGAACACAAGGAAGGAGGAAGCGTTATTTTTGGAGATAACAACAAAGGAAAAATTATCGGCATTGGATCGGTCGGTAAGGATGAACCTTCTTCCATTAAGCATATTTTGCTAGTTAAAGGTCTAAAACATAATCTCTTGAGCATAAGCCAATTATGTGACAAGGGAAATCTTGTTTTATTTGATTCGGATGAATGCTTAGTTTTTCGCCGTAGCGATTTTAATATTATTCTTCGTGGTTTTAGAATGGATAACATCTATATGGTTGATCTCGAAAATTCTTCATCTGAATATGTGAATTGTCTTATGAGCAAAGAAGATGATATGTGGTTATGGCATCGTAGAGTAGCTCACGTCAACATGCATCTTTTAAACAAATTAGTTTCACAAAATTTAGTTATTGGTCTTCCAAATTTGAAATTTGAAAAAGACTCTATCTGTGATTCTTGTCAAAAAGGGAAGCAAACAAAAGCATCTTTTAAATCGAAAAATATTGTTTCAACTACTAGACCTTTGCAACTTCTTCACATGGATCTCTTTGGACCATCTCGCATTGAAAGTCTTTGTAGAAATCGTTATGCTTTTGTTATTGTTGATGATTATTCTAGATTTACATGGACACTATTTCTTGCTCACAAAAGTGAGGCTTTTCATAATTTTAAATGCTTTATTAAACGTGTTCAAAATGAAAAAGACACAATCGTCACTTCAATAAGAAGTGATCATGGGGGAGAGTTCGATCACAATCTCTTCGTGGACTTTTGTGACGAACTCGGTATCGAGCACACCTTCTCTGCTCCACGTACACCACAACAAAATGGAGTGGTGGAAAGGAAAAATAGGTGTCTCGAAGAGATGGCTAGAACCATGCTCGATGAGGCTAAGATTCCCAAACATTTTTGGGCGGATGCCATGAGTACCGCATGCTATGTTTTAAACAGAGTAGTCATAAGGCCAATACTCATGAAAACTCCCTATGAACTCTACAAGGGAAGGAAACTAAATATCTCCCATCTTAGAGTATTCGGTTGTAAATGTTTTATTCATAACAATGGAAAAGACAATTTGGGAAAATTTGATGCAAAATTCGATGAAGGAATTTTTATTGGTTACTCTTCACGTAGCAAAGCATATAGAGTATTCAACAATAGAACCGAAACTGTGGAGGAATCCCCTCATATTTTATTTTCCGAAAATAATGCTCGCTTGGCGAGAAAGGATTCTGGTTTTGATCTTGCAGGTATTTTAAACTCAATAAGTCCTCAAGACAAAGTACAAGAGGAAAATCCAAAGGAAATTCAAAATGAAACCTTGGAACAATTATCGGAAGAAGCGCCCCAACTGGAGAAAGAAACGAAACTCCCTAACGCGTCGAGGACAATCAAAGACCATCCTCTCGACCAGGTAATTGGCGACATTGAACAACAGGTAAGTACTCGAAACACTCTTAAGAACACCTTAGGTCATATTGCTTTCGTCTCTCAAATTGAACCCTCAACCATCTCCGAAGCAATTGGGGATGAATTTTGGACCTTGGCAATGCAAGAGGAGCTTAACCAATTCAAACGAAATGACGTTTGGGATTTGGTGCCAAGACCCAAAAATCATACCATAATTGGTACGAAATGGGTTTTTCGAAATAAATTAGATGAAAATGGTGTAATCACTAGAAACAAAGCTAGGCTTGTAGCAAAAGGCTATAATCAAGAAGAGGGAATTGACTATGAAGAAACATATGCACCCGTAGCAAGGTTAGAAGCTATTCGTTTATTACTTGCTTTTGCCTCTTCTATGAATTTCAATTTATATCAAATGGATGTAAAAAGCGCTTTTCTAAATGGTGTCATTCAAGAAGAAGTTTATGTTGAACAACCCCCGGGCTTTGAAGATTTTAAATCTCCCGATCATGTTTTCAAGCTTAAAAAGGCACTTTATGGTCTTAAACAAGCTCCCCGAGCTTGGTATGAACGAATGAGCAAATTTCTCTTGGAAAATGAATTTATTAGGGGAAAAGTTGACACCACTCTATTTGTTAAGCATAAAAACAATGATATTTTATTAGTTCAAATCTATGTGGATGATATTATTTTTGGTGCTACTAACAATGCTTTGTGCAAGGAATTTTCTGATTTAATGACAAGCGAATTTGAGATGTCTATGATGGGTGAGCTAACCTTCTTTTTGGGGCTGCAAGTAAAGCAAATGGAAGAAGGAACCTTCATTTGTCAAGCTAAATATTGCAAAGAATTGCTAAAACGATTTGAAATGAGCAACGCAAAAGCAATGGCCACTCCCATGAGCACATCCGACCATCTAGACAAAGATGAGAAAGGTAAGGAAGTCGACACCAAGAAGTATCGAGGTATGATTGGATCTCTCCTTTATCTTACTGCTAGTAGATCGGACATCATGTTTAGCGTGTGCTTATGCGCTCGTTATCAATCATGTCCTAAGGAGTCTCACCTAATTGCGGTGAAACGGATATTGAAGTATCTTGTTGGTACAGTAAATGTGGGTCTATGGTACCCCAAAGGTTCTTCACGCCAACTTGTTGGCTATTCCGACTCCGATTTTGCTGGATGCAAATTGGACCGCAAGAGCACTAGTGGCACTTGCCATTTGCTCGGTAGCTCTCTAGTTTCTTGGTTTTGCAAGAAACAAGTAAGTGTTGTGTTGTCCACAACCGAGGCTGAATATGTAGCCGCGGGGAGTTGTTGCGCTCAAATCCTTTGGATGAAACAGCAACTCTTGGACTATGGCCTAAGTATCGATCATATCCCTCTTAGATGTGATAATACTAGTGCCATATGCTTGACGAAGAACCCGTTCTTCATTCAAGAACAAAACACATTGAAATTAGGCATCATTTTATAAGAGATCATGTTCTCAAAGGTGATGTCAAAATTGAATTTGTTGAAACCAAACATCAATTGGCCGACATCTTTACAAAGCCTTTAGAGAAAGAGTCCTTCTTCCGGATTCGTAGTGAACTCGGGATTCTTGACTCCACGTTGATCTAAGTCATGCATTGCATTTTCCCTTTCACATAATTACTAACTTGAGCGTCGGAGGAGCCTAACTTATTTTTGCAGGTATCGCCCAAAAGGCAGTGGGAATTATAAAAGATTGGTGCAGAATAATCGATTCCTCTTCAGAATAATCAATTTCTCTTTAATATATAATCGATTATCAAGTATCACTAATCGATTATGTTGACATTATTTGTTTTATTATTCCTTTTATGAAATTGCAATTCTAGTTAATCAATAAAAAAGTTATTTGCTTATTCTTTTTTGCTAATGTCAAAAGGGGGAAGAATAAGGGCTATGCACTTAATATTTATTGGCATAAATTGAGGGGGAATTCATATGTTGAGGGGGAATTAATTGCATATCTATTTACTTGTATTATTGCATATCTATTTACTTGTCTTGGATCGTCATTATGAATTATCTAATATGCATATCCCGATTAAGGTTTGCCATTATCAAAAAGGGGGAAATTGTTGAAACACGTTCTCACAAGGCACTAAACTAAACCTGTGTTCATATTTGTAGGTTTTGATAAATGACAAACGATGCGCAATTGACATATGATGAGGTCCAAACACAAGCGCGCAATTGATGCATAACGAGATTCAAGCACAAGACAAACAAAGATCAAGATTAAGCAAAGAAATAAAGTTATACATGAGTCGTTCTTTAATTGTGATCTTGATTCGACAATTGACTCAAGACTTGGCTTCTCTCGTAAAATCATTTTTATCAAATCATGCATATATAATTTAAAGCAAAATGATTTTAAATCATGCATATTTATTTTAACCAAAATGATTTTTAAACATGCCTCTAAAATCTGGACAAAGATAATCGATTATGTACTTATGATAATCGATTATGTTAAGGCAGCTACAAGACAATCGATTGTATACCTTATGATAATCGATTGTGTTGAGGCAGTGTCCATCAGATTTTTCAAAGCTGCAAGACAATCGATTGTGTACCTTATGATAATCGATTGTGTTGAGGCAGTGTCCATCAGATTTTTCAAAGCTACAAAATAATCGACTGTGCACCTTATGACAATCGATTGTGTTGAGGCAGTGTCTATTCGATTTTTCAAGACTGTAATATAATCGATTATACATATAGCATAATCGATTATGTAAATGACCGTGGCCAAAATATTTTCAAACTCTGTCTGGTAATCGATTGTATGATTCTGATAATCGATTATCCTAAGTAAAATCTGAATATGATTTTTTGAACGTTGCCAAGTAATCGATTAAATGATTTTGATAATCGATTGTTTTAAGTAAAATCTGAAAAAGATTTTTTGAACGTTGCCAGATAATCGATTATACGATTTAGATAATCGATTATTATGCGTAAAATCTGGGAATGATTTTTGGACGATTGGAAAACAATCGATTATGCAACTAGACAATCGATTGTTTTAGCACAAAATCAGCAATTCTTAATTGGCAATTAGGCAACGGTTGTGCATATTTTCAACACTATAAATACACCTTAAAATCAGTCTTTTAAGTACAACAACTGATCATATTATTGCTAAAGCTTGCATACTCTCTTATTCATCATTTTCTATTCATTACATAAGTTTTTGAGAGCCAAATTCTTGATGAAAGTTGTTGCACTCTTGAGCGTATTTATTTTACTCATATCTACTCTTGAGGAGAGTCTTGTTTTGAGTGCAAAGTGTTTTTATACACTTGAAGGGAAGTGTTAATCCCTTGTATTGTAAGAAGGAACGTTGTGATTCCTTTGGTTGAAGTCTTGAAGTGTGGTATCTTCGAGCAAAGGTTGTTGAGGCTTGTGTGACTCAAGTTCTCAGTTTGTAACGGTTTGTTAAGCACCCGTAAGCTTAACGAAGTTAGTGGAAATCTCGAGAGAGTCTCTCGGGGACTGGAGTAACCACGGGTTGTGGTGACCAGGATAACATCGGTGCGTTCGTTCCTTATTATTTACTTATCGCACTTATTTCATTCCTGCAATTTTTTAAATTCCGCAAGTTTACGCTGTTTTTTATTATAATGCTATTCACCCCCCCTCTAGCGTTAAGCGTATATTCTAACACATACAATTGAAAAGCGAACTCGGATTGCTAGGCAAGCCCGACCATTATAATAATAACCCTATTTATTAAACAGATAAAGATAAATGCCATTTAAGTCAAAGGTCTAAAATACAGATAACAGCGTAGAAAATCCAACAAAATACTAATACACCCCAACTAGGACCCCATGTCACGAATATGAACCTCTAAAATTCAGAGTAACATCCTACTCCAAGTCTATCTAAAACTGATAATGCAGATATAAATGATAGGGATAATGGGGAGAAAATCAATGGTTGCAAATACCATGCAGCTACCTCGATACTCCCGGAAGCTAAATCTGCTGAACTGCTGGATCTACTCAGCCTGAGACTGCCCTGGAACTGCACGCAAGGTACATGGAGTAAAGTGAGTACTCAGACCCAGTGAGTAATAAATATAACTACAGTCTGAAAGTAAGAAAAACGCAAAAAATGCGCAAAGTACTCTATATCTAGCAGTTTGAATCCAAAACAGTGAAACAGTAACCAACAAGTAATATAATCAAGAAATAATGCATGAAAGAATGCAACACATATAAAGGTACACTCTAGTACCCGCTGCGACGTGCAGCCCGCTCCACTTATTTAACGTCGACGATGCTCACTGTTGGTGTATACAAACTCCGGAGGGGATCCAACAGCCCAAGCGCAATATCAGCCATGTCTTGGCTTCAAACAGGTTATCGGCCTCAATATCAATATGTATAATCGTTGCGGCGTGCAACCCTATCCATATCAAGGAAACATCCTCACTATCGGGTCTCTGACCCACCTCAGTCAAATAAGTTCACATCCAATCAGGAATGAAACACTATAGGGATCTCAGTCCTCATATAATTTTTCATTTAATATTCATGTATAAAACACAATTATTATATTATTTTTATTAGTTGAAAACATGACTGAGGATATATATTATGCACACAAGTGAGGAAAACACATAAGGATCCCTTAAGGATTCTACAGGTTGGCACAAGGCCCCGAACACGGCAATAACCCAATTCACAAAGATAAAGTATGTGTCTCAATCGCCAATATAGTAGAAATTAATAGTCGGGATGGACTAAGTCTTAATCCTCAATAGTAAACAGTCCAGCACTCATCATGGAATGCGTGTCATGCCTCAATATAGCGTTACGATGTGAAAGTCCAGGGTTTCAAACCCTCAGTTCAGCATTTACATCCGTTACTCACCTTTAGGCGGCCAAAGTCTAGCTCGCAATGCCCTTTCGTCTCTAATCAACCTCCTCGCGCGTCGAATTTGGATAAAACCACAACGAATACATTACAATAGGCTAAGGGAATATAGCCCAATCAAAAAGACTCAAAAAATGTCGAAAAATCATAAATTTTGCAAAACCTGATCCCCGGGCCCACTTCTCGAAAGTCATAAATTTTTACACCAAAATGTTCCTTATCTTTCCACGAGTCTATACATGTAAAACTTATCAAAATCGGTGTCCAAATGCTCCCTAGTTCTTCCCTTTTTACTCAAACTCCATGAATTTAGGTGTTGAAATCACAATTAGATGATGTTTCTAGGCCATTGGACTTACCTCCAATTGATTCCCAGTTAAAACCCTCTAAATTCCTCGTCAAAAGCTCCCAAGGTCGCTCAATAATGGTGCACAATAGACCCAAGTCGCGGATGAAATGTCCTTATAACATTCTGCCCATGCATAAATTAACCATATGCGATCGCAGCCTTGCTATTGCGGCCGCATATCACAATTTCCAGAACTTCCAAAATTGCTAAATGCGATCACATAAGAACCCACGCGACCGCAGAGCTCCAAATCCTCACACTATGTGTTCGCACTCAAACCGCACATTCACATTGAAGAAAATACCATCACTACCCCAGGTCCATTCATCACTGTGCGATCGCAGCCTTCCCTATTCGATTGCACTGCACAACCAACAGCCCCTCAAAAACCCTCAATGTGATTGCAATACCCCTCTGCGATCGCATAGAGAAAAAGCTCTGCAACAGTTCAACTATTCTTCTGCAACTCCCAAAGGCCAAGATTGGTCCGATTGACCACCTGGAAACACCCTAAGGCCTCCGAGACCTTAACCAAAAGTACCAACCCATCCTAAAACATCATACAAACCTGTTCCAATCATAAAAACACATCTAACAACACAAGAATCATCAATTCTCAACGGATTCAAGCCTGAGTTCAACCAAAACTTCTGAATCTCACATTCGATCAAAAACCCAACATAAACACCTCCGATTCAACTGAAATTTTGCACAAACATCATAAATCACCTAACAAAGCTATTGCAACTCTCGAAACTCCATTCCGAACCTCGAATCAAAATCTCACCTATCAACCGGATGTCGCCAAAATGCTAACTTTGCCTATTCAAGCCTAATTCTACATCGAACCTCCAAAATTACTTCTGATTGTGCTCCTAAGCCTCAAATCATCCTCCAAAGCTAACTGAATCATCAGAAATCCATTCCGAGCCCTGTAACTCGCAATTCAACATCTAGTTGACTTTTCCAAACCATACATTCCTTAAAGAGACTAATAATCTCATTTCTTACCAAACTCTATCCGAATTACTTCAAGTTCGCCAAACACATATAATGAAACATGTAGATGCATAAAATGGCAAAAATGGAACAGAAACACATGAGACAATGGGTTGGGTCATCACATCATCCCCAACTAAAACAAACACTTGTCCTCGAGCGGCTCAAGAAATATACCTGAAGTCTCAAATAGGTGCGGGTATCTGCTTCGCATCTCCTGCTTGGTATCCCATGTGAGCCTCCTCCACGGTCCGACCTCTCCACTATACCTTCACCAAAGCTATATCTTTTGATCTCAATTTCTGAACCTTTCGACCCAAAATAGCCACTGGCTCCGCATCATATGTCAAATACTCATCCAACTGAAATGTGCCGAAGTCCAAGACATGAGACGGGTCCCCAACATACTTCTGGAGCATGAAAACATGGAATATCGGATGAATGCCCGACAAATTGGGTGGCAAAGTGAGCATATAGGCCACCTCCCCAATCCTCCTAAGCACCTCGAAAGCTCCAATGAACCGCGGACTTAGCTTCTCTTTCTTTCCAAATCTCATCACACCCTTCATGGGCGAAACCTTCAGCAAGACCTTCTCACCTACCGAGTAAGATATATCTCAAACCTTTCGATTTGCATAACTCTTCTTACGCGATTGAGCTGTAAGAAATCTCTATCGAATCACCTTTACCTTTTCTAGGTCATCCTATACCAAATATGTCCCCAACAATCTAGCCTCGCTTGACTCAAACCAACTGACGGGAGATCTACACCGTCTCCCATATAAGGCCTCATACGGCACCGTCCGAATGCTAGACTGATAATTTTTGTTCTAGGCAAACTCTCCAAGAGATAGAAACTCATCCCAAGAACATCCAAAATCATTCACACAGGCACGCAACATATCCTCCAATATCTGAATAGTACACTTGGACTGTCCGTCTGTCTAAGGATGAAATGCTCAACTTGTGCTGAAAAGTCCTCCAAAATTGAAATGTGAAGTGAGTACCTCTATTCGATATAATAGTAACTGGAACACCATGCAATAGGAAAATCTCACGAATAAAGATCCCTGCCATCCGCTCCGAAGAATATGTAGTACATACTGGAATGAAATGCGCGGACTTGTTCAGCGGATCCACAATCACCCAAATCGAATCGAACTTCTTCAGAGTGCGAGGAAGACCACTTACGAAATCCATAGTAACTTTCTCCCATTTCCGCTCAGGAATAACCATCTGCTGAAGCAATTCTCCCGGTCTCTGATGCTCATATTTTACCTGCTGACAATTGAGACACCGAGCCACAAATCCCATAATGTCCTTCTTCATTCTCCTCCACCAGTAATGCTGTCTCAAGTCCTGGTACATCGTTAGGGCACCCGGACGGATGAAATACCGCGAACTATGGACCTCCTCAAGAATCAAACTTCTAAGCCCATCTACATTGGGCACACAAATCCGACCCTGCATCCTCAACACACCATCATCACCTATAGTCACATCTCTAGCATCTCCATGCTAAACTATATCCTTGAGGACAAGCAAATGCGGATCATCATACTGGCGCTCTCTGATGTGATCATATAAAGAATACCAAGAAACATCGCTCGTAGCACTTGTCTAGGCTTAGAAATATCTAACCGCACCAACCGATTGGCCAAAGCCTGAACATCAACTGCAAGGGATCTATCCCCAACTGGAATGTACGCCAAACTCCCCATACTAACTGCCTTTCGGCTCAAAGAATCGGCCACTACATTGGCCTTTCCCGGATGATTAAAAATGGAAATATCATAGTCCTTAAGTAACTCAAGCCATATCCGCGCCTCAAATTAAGATATTTCTGCTTGAACAAATGCTGAAGACTGCTATGATAGGTGAATACCTCAAAAGATACTCCATATAAATAGTGCCTCCAAATCTTCAAGGCATGAACTATAGCAGCCAACTCTAAGTCATGGACAGGGTAGTTCTTCTCATGGGGCTTCAACTAACGAGAAGCATAAGCAATCACTCTACCCTCATGTATCAATACACAGCCAATCCTGACTCTCGAAGGATCACAATAAACAGAACCTGAAGCTGATGGCAACACCAATACTAAAGCTGTGGTCAAAGCTGTCTTGAGCTTCTGAAATCTCCCCTCGCACTCATCTGAACATACAAATGGCGCACCTTTCTGCGTCAACTTGGTCAAGGACGAGGCAATAGATGAGAAACAATGGAAGAACCAGCAATAATAAACTGCCAACTCTGAACCGCCTCGATCTTCTTTGGATCAACCTGAATACCATCACTAGACACCACGTTTCCCAAGAAGGCCACGGAAACAAGCCAAAACTTGCACTTAGAGAACTTGGCATACAACTTCTCCTCCCTCAATCTCTGCAATACCACTCGCAAATGCTCTACGTGCTCCTCATTTATACGTAAGTATACTAGAATATCATCAATGAATACAATAATGAACGAATCCAGAAACGGCCGAAATACACTGTTCATTAGATGTATGAACGCTACCGGGGTATTGGTCAGCCCGAAAGACATAACCAGAAACTCAGAGTGACCATGTCTAGTCCTGAAGGTAGTCTTAAGAATATTTGAATCCTTTATCTTCAACGGGTGATAACCCGAATAGAGATCAATCTTAGAAAACACCCTTGCTCTATGAAGTTGGTCGAATAAATCATCGATGCGAGGTAGGGGATACTTGTTCTTTACTGTTACTTTGTTCAACTGCCTATAGGCAATGCACATTCTCATTATGCCATCTTTCTTTTTCACAACTAGCATTGATGCACCCTACGGTGACACACCAGGCTGATTAACCCCTTTTCTAGGAGTTCCTGAATCTGATCTTTCAATTCTTTTTACTTTGCTGGTGCCTTACAATACAGAGAAATGGAAATGGGCTAGTGCCCAGCACCAGGTCAATACCAAAATCAATCTCCCTTTCCAGAGGCATACCCGACAGGTCTGCAGAAAGTATATCACTGAAGTCCCTCACAACGGGAACAAAATCTATATTGGAAGCCTCATCTCCAACATCACGCACGAAGGCCAAATATGATAAACAACCCTTCCCAACCATACGATGGGCTTTCAAGAAAAATATAACCCTGCTAGGGACATAATCTGTCATACGACGCCACTCGATCCTCGGAATACCCGGCATAGCCAAGGTGACTGTCTTTATATGGCAGTCTAGAATAATAACATGACATAGAGATAACCAGTCCATGCCCAGAATAACATCAAATTCTACCATGCTTAAAAGCAATAAATCGACTCGGGTCTCCAAACCCCCAATAGTAATAAGACAAGACCGGTACATATGGTCCACAATAATAGTATCACCCACCGGGGTAGATACGTGCACAGGTAAAGCAAGATACCCTCGGGTCGTACCCAAATGATGAGCAAAATATGATGACACATAATAATAGATAGAGTCGGGATCAAATAAGACAGAGGCATCTCTATGGCATACTGAAATAATACTTTTGATAACAGCATCTGATGCCTTGGCATCCGTCCTACTTGGGATAGCATAAAATCTAGCCTGATCGCTGCCTGATCGGTCTCCGCCCCTAGGGAGACCCCTGGCTGCCTGGCCTCTACCCCTCTCTGACTGGGCTGGTGCTTAAGAACCAGAGCAAAAGACGAGGGATGATCCCTCTGTTGAGACTGACTATCACAACGTCGAGGACACTGCCTCCTCATATGGCCAAACTCACCACACTCGAAACAAATACCAGTTGCTGGAGAAGTGGACTGAAGAGAACCCCTCGCACCAGAATGACCAGTAGATACGCTCTGTGCAAAAGAACCCTGAGCTGAAGTGGCATCTGATGAGCTCTAAGCTGGGAGGGCACTAAGTGAAGACTAGCCCTACTAGAACCCCTGAAAACCACGGCCTGAAGATGCCCCACGATACTCGAGATGAGCTGACTAATGAGGCATGAAAGAACGACCTCTGCGCTCCCAAAACTGGCCCTTAGATGGAGCACCACTGAAGCTACCCTATCCTCGAGGCCTCTTGGCCTCCCTCTCTTCTCTCTCCTGACGACGATCCATCTCAATATCACGAGTAATATCCACTGTATCCTCAAAGGTATGATTCAAAATCCTCTCCCCGGTCATCAAAATACGGACGAGATAGATAAGTCCGTCCGCCAACCTCCTAATCCTCTCTCGATCAGTCGGGACCATCCATGGAGCATAACGAGCCAACTCCAAAAATCTCGCCTCATACTGTGACACATTCATATCTACGTGACGAAGCCACTCAAACTATCTCCATAGCTCTTTCATATGAGAATGCGGTACCCACTTCTCCAGAAAGAGAGTGGAGAAATCCTGCCAGGACAAACGCGTTGCACCTATCGGCCTACGCTGCTCACATGCCTCCCACCAAGTAAAGGTTGCTCCTGAGAACTGAAAAGTAGTAAATGATACCCCGCTCGACTCCAAGATCCTTGCTATCCATAGCATACGCCGACAATTGTCGAGAAAACCCTGGGCATCCTCGCCCAGAACACCACAGAAGGTAGGAGGTGAGATCCTACTGAATCTCTCAAGACGACGCTGCTCATTGTCTGGCATAGCTGGAATCCCATCATCCTGAACTAGTGCAACCGGCTAAACTGGGGCAACCTGTTGAACTGGGGCAACCTGCTGAACTGGTGGTGCTTCTGGTGTCTGCAAACCCTGCACTACCTGCTCAAGCGTGCGAGCAGCGGGGGTCTGATTGCCTCCCCCAGCCTGTGAAGTCGCTGCTACTGTAGTGTTTGAGACGTTCTGAGCCAGGCGAGTGCAAACTGATAGAATCTGAGCTAGGGCCTCCTGAAGACCCGGAATCACAATAGGCACAGCTGGTGTTTAAACAGGTGCTGCTGGAGTCTCTACAGCTGGAGCCTGATCCTGAGCTAGGGCAATTGGTAGGTCAACAGGTGTTGCCCCTCGGCTTTTCCTTGACCACGACTGTGACCACGACCTCTGGTGGCCTCAGTAGGTGGTACAAGTGGTCATCCGCCACGTCCGGTAGCACGGGTTCTCTCTATTTTCGAGTGAATAGAATAATAGAATTTAGTTCTCGGATTAACAAAGTAGCACGATAAGAATTCCAAGAATATGAAGTTTCATATAGGTTCTGCAGCCTCCCAAGGATAAGTACAGACGTCTCCGTACCAATCCACGAGACTCTACTAAACCGGCTCATCAAAGAGACACCTAAAATTCAAGTTAATAAGACCGCAAAGAGGCACTCGAAATTCGAATTAATAATACCTCAAAGAGGCACCCGAAATTCGAATTAATAGGACCTCAAAGTGGCACCTCTTCAAAATTAAGCCAAGGCCAATATTCTCGGGGTTTAACTTCTTGAATAAGTTTGGAAAGTTATCAGGGAACAAGTCCAACTGACATACCCAAAGGCTATGGCCATACTAAATACTACAGTCATATAAAGGCTACGACCAAATAACGCGGCTTGAAGACGTCTGACTTCCGCTAAAAATTAAAAGGCCTTCAACCACTTTGTAAAAACAAGTTAAATTAGTCCACCCTTAGCAAAAGCAAAAGACAAAGGGCTTCGATAAATTCATCCCTCGATAATTCCAAGGGTTTTGATAACATCGGCCCTTGGAAACACCTCAAGAGCTATTCGATTATGTTTACAC
Organism: Nicotiana benthamiana; assembly: GCA_034376525.1. Lineage (NCBI taxonomy): Eukaryota > Viridiplantae > Streptophyta > Magnoliopsida > Solanales > Solanaceae > Nicotiana > Nicotiana benthamiana. The sequence goes on from CM067336.1 coordinate 81,055,139, forward strand.
AAATAAATCACTAAAGGTCCGAAATATTGTTCAATCAAAAAACCAACTGGTGCAAAAAACATATGCTAAAGCATAATTTTCACTAAGTATTTTAAGCCGAAATGAGGGTAAAATTATATAGCATTCTAAGAGGCCGAATCAGCCCAGCTTAAGAGCCGAAGGGCCAATATACAAGAGCCTAAGGGTCGATATGTAATAGCCTAAGGGCAAACCTCAAAAGGCTTAAGGGCCTAAAACTTATAGTTTGAGACTCTTCTTTCATTTCGATTCAGACTTGAGGTTCACCGTATCCGAGCCCACAGTGAGTTGATTTAAACTCGTCTGGAAAATTATTTTAAAGATTTACGGGTTTATAATACCCTAAACCAATCCTCGAATTAATTATTTAAATGAAGTATTCATTAAATAAAGACAATGTTAGATCCAGAACAAACCAACGACAAGATAAAAGTTACCCTCGTACTTCCAAAAACTTATTACAGGGAATATTTACACAAGATAAATATACAAGAAGACAAAAGCTACTTCGGGGTCACTTCCTTAGCAGCTGCATCTTCAGAAGTCGCATCTTGGAGAACCTCATCCTCATGGGCTTCATCCCCGTCTCCTTAAATCTCAGAGATACTGCCTGAATCATCATTATCGGGAAGCAGAACAACCACCTCTTCTTCCAAAATCTTCTCTGGTTCAATATCGGCTGAGGGCATTATCTCCTCGAGGGTCATCCTCCGGGATTGTCGCCTAGCATGGTCAAGGGTACTTGATAACATGACCTCTGCCGTTGAAGAGATCTCCATTCCCATCATTATTTGTTTTAGCATCAGCTCGATGCAAAGCCATAACTGCCGCTTGGCCAGCTCAACATCAGATTTGGCTTTAAGCTCCATGATCTCGAGGCCCCGAGCTTGACTCTCCACCTTCACACCTCAAAGTTGGCATGCGAGAAAGGCTATCTGTTATTTTAAAGTATCCTTCTCATAGGTGAGGCTGTCGATACCTTGCCTCAACCTCAGGGTTAAGCTCCTCCCGAAGTTGCACCTCCAAGTCAGCCTCCTGCTGAAACTGCAAAATCAAAAGTGTCGGTCGCGAAAATGAACAGGAACACAACAGACCTTCGAGCTATCTATCTTACCTTCTCAACATACTTGCCCCGACCTTGACATGCCTGCATCAACTCAGCTCGTCAATGATAGATCTCAATCTCTCTTTGCATATAAGGTTTTGATGGTACCCATCTCCTCCAAAGTCTTGTTAATAAGACCTCGCACCGAGCAAGGTTGTATCGGGACGTGGAAAATGCCCTTTTATAGAGCACCACAGCCTTCACAAAAGAGAAGTAAAGTTAGATTTGGAATGACTTAAACAAAGGCGCAGGAAATAGAAAACTTACTTGCTCAAAAATGAAGAAAGCATTTGGATCGTGGTCGTCTTCAAACACTATGAGGCATTCTTGAAAGATGTCATGCCCTTCATGGCTTACTTGCTCTCCAGAAGATCGTATATTCAGAGCCTCATAGATTTCCCTTAAGATAACTCAGGGCCAGGGGAAAAATCATCCACGTTGATCACCCCGAGTGGTCTGCTCGGGGCATTTTCTTTTTGAAAAGGCTCGAGTTCACGATGTTCGGCCTCAACCTCATGATAATTCCCTAAACGAGGTACCTTTTTTTGGGACAATGGTTTGGGGACTTTGTATAAACTCCCTTCAGAGATTTCTTCAGCTCTATAGTGGGCCTCATCAACCGATGCTGGTTCGGTGGGCTTCGAAGCATCAATTTTGTTTCTTTTATCATTTACCAATAGATAGTAGTCATCCTCTTCTTTCTCCTGTTCCCAAAGGCATTGGGCCATTTCTGTAGATAATACCATTGTATCGGCCTTAGATATTCGATCCATGCTCTTCTTTGGCTTCGGAGGATTTTTAGACGACTCTATTTTTTTCCTTTATTTGGAAGGCTTCGGAACCTTCATTTCATCATCCGGGACTAGCCGCAATTTGACGACGTCTTTAAGACCTACATGAAACCAAGGTAGGTGTCCCATAGCAGAAGCACAAGAAAATAAACAAAAGAGTTCACCATGGTTTTTGGCCTCCTATCGACCTTTAGCTAGATCTCACCAGCAATGTTCCGAGTAAGAGGAGGTGGACTTTAGCTTTCGCACCTAGCCCTCGAGGTTCGGGACCCTACCAGGAAACCAAGAATATGCTGCACTACCATAAAGAGGTTAGATTGATAAAGAATATATAGTTGGGGAAGGAGAAGAAAGCATGGTATAAACCTGTTGCGCACTCACGTTTCATGTTCCACTCCTTAGGGAATGACATCTGATCAGTAGGAATTAGATCGGAGGTCTTGTCTCGGATAAACTGGTTCATCTACCAATGGTGTTTGTCCTTATTGATAATAACAAACATAGATTTTAAGGACCGTCATTGCAATTTTATCAAGCCTGCGCAATAAAATTGGGGACTGTACAGTCTGATCAGATGATTGAGGGTGAAGGAAATCCCCTCAATTTGTCTCAAAAAGAACCTAATTAAGTAAACAATTCGCTAGAAGGAGGGGTTAATCCAACACTTATTATCGTTGGCAAAAGTCAAGAATAACTTGATCTATAGGGCCCTAAGCCAGAATGGTAGGGCCCAACGTAAATGGGTAGGTGCATACGCTCAGGTACCCTGCTTTGTACGTGGTAATATCCTCCCCGGGGGAAGGAATCACTATTTCCTTATTTTTATCTTTGCAATCCTCCTTCAGTTGTTTGATCTCGGCCTTGGTCACCAGACAAACATATCGAGACATGGGCTCACATCGGCCCTGGTACCGAAATAGGTCTCTCCATTTTAAAATCATTTGTTATTTCACATGGTGGGGAGTACACTCCTCGATACTAGGAGGCACTATCGATTTGCCTTTGGTCGATCAAGAAGATGATGAAGCTTTCTCCTTTTGAGGAACAAATTTAGAAGTGTTAGCCATCAGTATGCGATAGATCCGAGAAAACAAAAAATGTTATTAGAAAAGAGAAGGGAAAGCTCAAGGAAATTGAAGATGGCTAAATGGGACTTTGAATGAAATATGGGAATAAAGTTTATAAGGTTGTGGGATCTATCTATTTGTAAAGATTATTTAAGCATGCAGAGGAAGCCCAAAGGGCGACCGTCAGCTGCCCCCAATTAATGACTTTAGGAATCATACAGAAAGAAACTTTTTAGTCACTTCAACCGCCTATGTCATTATATTGGCATCATGACCAAGAAATTGGAAATTAATTTGTCAAAAATTATTAAGGAAAGCCTACAAATCGAGTTCGAGCAAACACTCACTCAACTACTAAGCCCAAGAGCTACCCTGAGTTCGAGAAAATTCTCATTTGGGGACTATCTATAAAGCCCAAGGGCTATCTCTATTTCGATTTCAAGTAAATGCTCACTTGACTACTAAGCCCAAGGGCTACCCAAGTTCGAGAAAATTCTCATTCGGGGACTATCTGTAAAGCCTAAGGGCTATCTTTGTTTCTAGTTCGAGCAAGTATTCACTCGACTATTAAGCCCAAGGGCTACCCGAGTTCGAGAATATTCTCAATCAAGGATTATCTACGAAGCCTAAAAGAACTAACTTTATTTTAAATTCGAGACTTTGCTCTCACCCAACGGGGACTCTGGAGTCCTAGTGTCCCTAGCTCGCATCAAATCAGTCTAAGCTTAGCTCGAGAATTAACAAAAAATCATAAGAGGTGTTATATCAGTCGATTAAAACCTAAGGGTTTATTATGTTCCGGGTCCAGTATTCAGACTAATCATAGAGTTATACACTCGATTTTTTCACAAACGAAGACAGAATGGAATTCAACATGGATCGAAGACGGAATAGAGAATTTTTTATAGTGACAAAAGATTTTTACGAAACTCACGAGGGGCCCTCCCACAGAAACAAAGAAGCAAAAACAAAAAGCCAAGAATTTAATCCACTTTTTGGGGCATATCCTTGAGAGTAACATCTTCGGAAACCTCCTCCTCGAGGACTCTATCTTGATATTTAGAGGAAATTGTGGTATGGTGAAAAACTTGGCGAGTATGGGTCTTGTCAGCACAACTATTTTAAAGCCACTTTTGAGATATTATATCGGTGTAGGATGCAAAAGTTAGCAGATGATAGTGCCACCTCATTCCACGAAAAGCAAAAGGAACAAAGTGTTACACCCTGCAATATACGATAATGTTACGTACTGAAGTATTATATTACGATAATGTTACACCTTGCAGTATTACATTACGATAATATTGCACCCTGCAGTATAACATAACAGTGGTGTTATGCTTCACAGTATTAAGTTACGACGGTGTTACATCCTGTAGTACTGTATGTTGAATTTATGGTAAGGTAGTTGACATCAGTCCGAGTAAAAGATTATTTGGAGATTATAAGGATAATGCTATTTCACAAGTGATGAGTACATTCCTGAAGGTGAAAAGGGAAGCAAGTCAAAGAAAATGATTTTTCGTCAAAGTTTGGCATTTTGGGTAAAATACAGCTCGAGCTACAATACCCGATAGTTATGAACTAGTACCATGTAAGGTATCATATGACCACGATAGTATGATGTATAAAGTATATTAAAAATAAATAAAATTTTAAGTAATTTAAGAAATTTTTTAATTATACAGATAATAGATTAATTATTGGGTAACAAGACATTACCTAATTAAATAATAAATGGATAAAAATTAATAGTTATCACCCAAAAAGAAACGTAGCAGCTAGCGACATTTTAAGCAAATGACTAATGGTCATATATCTCTAGGTGTCAAACTAAGACTTGGCCACTTTTATAAAACTTTTGACAAGGCTTCCTTTTAAAAATAAAAACATTAGTAATTCCTACCACTGGCACTTTGGATAGAGTAAATGGTTAAGAGATTCTTTAAGAGATTCTCTAAAAGCTAAACATACAATTCATGCAAAAATCTTCACTTCCAAACTAGATAGGTAGATGTCTATAGGTACAAAGGCTTGTAAATATTGCTTGAAGCCACCTATTCTTTCAGAAAATTTCGTAGAAATTGTTATGTATTATAGCAATCTATATCAACATGGTCATACACCAGTAGGATACTAGGATCTTTAGTATGCATTGTATTAGGAATTTTGGAGGAAATTTTTGCAATTAAATTCTCCTACATGGTTCCAGCGAGAATTTTAAGAATAGTAGCAACGTAAAATTTTATGGGTCTAAAAGAGTACGGTGCAATCTTTTTCAAGAATATTATATGAAGTTTTCCTATTTTAGATATGTTAAGGCTACCCCTTTTTCCTTTTGGCATGATCCATATGATACAAATGTAACGAGCAAAATACCCAACTTCCACAAATGACTCTATTCATAGAAATAATAGGGTTGCCTATATTCTTGATTTCCCATGTGTCATATTATTCTATCATCATGCATGAGTCTCTTAAAAAAAAATTGAAAAGAATTTACTTTATGATGTTACTCAAAGGCAAAATGGTCTTATGACATTGTAAAATATTTTAACAACGTACTTTTCATGCATTTCATTCATGACCAGATGACATTATATACTCATATATATGTATGTGTGTGTGTGTGTGTGTGTGTGTATATATATGGGATATGCGGCGTTATATATGCACCACCATTGCCAAGATGATATGACGGGATGCCCTCAAAGGCTGATGATATTATGAAACATGTACCTATGCAAAAAAATGACATTCATAAACATATGAATGATACTATAATTATTTCATGATTTACAAAGTTATTTAGACTTACAGGTGGAGTCATTTGCTCTATATTTTCTCCATGTATGTTATGTGCTTATTTATGTTCCTTACATACTCTGTACATTATTCGTACTGACGACCCTTTTTGCTTGGGAACGCTGCGTTTCTTGCTCGCAGGTCCAAATAGACAGGTCGAAAGCCCTCCAAGTAGGCTATCAACTCAGTGAATATGTTGGTGCGCTCCATTTGGTTCGGAGTTGCTTGTTTGGTATAGCGGGACTCTGTCCCGACCTTTTATGAAAATTATGTATTCTTAGAAGCTTGTAGACAGATGTCATGTACGTAAAAGATTGTATGGCCTTGTCGGCCTATATTCGGTAATGAAGTAGTTATTTTGGTCTTAGAGGTCCATATGTTTTATGTTTAAGTTGACATTGCCTATTGTATTCTACCTATTTTACGATAACCTCTCCGACTCAGTTATTTATGATAGTATGATATGAAAAGATATGTTATGTTGGTACTCGGTTGAGCAAGGTGTTGGGTGTCTATCGCAGCCCATCGGTCTTGGCCGTGAAACGAAGTGCCACCCAGTTGAAATTAAGAGAGATGAGCAGCAGTGTAAAGTTCGCATATCTTCTGATATAGGAAGAATTTTGTGCCCCTCTCTCGTTGTCTCGAGCCAAAAACAACAACCTAGTATTATCTCACTTAGTGGGTTAAAACTTTGAAAAATGGAGCCATGGCGAAACTGGTAAAATTACTGCCGCATTACCTTGTGGTCACAGGTTCGAACCATAAAGATAGGAGATCAGAGGAAAATATAAAGCAGGGAAAGCGCTAATAGTTGATGAAGAAGGAATGAGTATAGCTTTGTTCAGCCGAGTGACACCTTATTTATAGAAAGACAACAACGAAACCGACAGCGCATTCAATGCTTTTGGGGAAATGGACCGACGACGCATTCAATGCTTTTAGGGGAACGGACTGGTGGTACATTCAATGCTTCAGGAGAGGCGAACCAATGGGATGCTTCGATTGCTACAAATGCCAACGTCATGAGCATGACATCATCGCGAGGGGCTCGAAAAAATTGAGGCTCAAAATTTTTCGTATCATTTCATTTTAATAAACGCATGGACTATCTGTAGATGGTCAAAATCGAGGAGTATGATTTTGGAGTCTTAAATCGGGATATAGGCTCGAATATGGGAGAATTGAAATGGATGTCGTATTTGGCTAAGGGACACCTACCTCGAGGAAGCTGGTCAAATGCATGGCACGGACTGCATCGATGTCACCATTGTCTCGAAGTCAATCTAGAAAGGACGGAAATTTCTCAAAGACACGTAGACCTGAGCATTATATAAAGGATACGGGTTGTACGAAATGGTGCATGTCTGTACTAGGCCATTATATACCTGTATCAATAGGATTCTTTACCTTTATGAGCAAGGTACTATATTGGGGTTTTCTCCTCCAATATAAAGGGACCCCAATCATTTTGTAAAAGCATTAGATCATTCATTGCAATACAACATTCTTATTCTTCTCTTATTTAACGTGCTCAAAAAATATTCTTCAATTTTATTGCCTTTACATTATTGTTCATACTTTACTGGTTTTAGCTGACCCCAAGGTTCCTCGGTAGACGAGCTCGAGATGCCTACTTTTTCGATAATATTGATTTGGTTCATTATTTCTTTTTACTTAAGCTCAATATTGCTTATATAATCACTAATATAAGAATATATCCGTATCATTAAAACTACAAATTATGTTTAATTGTTACTCACATTTTTTGAGGTAAACAAAATTATATATGAGCCCTACACATGAAGAATCATGGATGGTCATGATCCTTTGTTTTGAACCATCTGATCAATATTTTAAACAGCTGTACATAAGGATGATTCAAGAAGCAATTCTCACTTGCTTCTCACATGAGCGCATGAGAAAGAATAATTTATAACTTTTCTGTTAAATAGTAGACAAATAAGAGTAGTACAAGTGTATAGGCATATTCTTTGTTTGTTATGTAGAGTAGGATAAATCATTATATATAGAGAACATATATTATAACATAACATAAAAATTAGTTCCATGAAGTTTGGTTTTTATAGTGAAGTATTGTTATAGAGAGGTTTGATTGTATTTGTATACTGGCTTCTTACTTAACTACAATTAGTTAGTATACATTCTGTGACGACCCGTCCAGTCGTCATAAGAATAACGCCCCGATCCCCTATTAACTACTTTCTCCAAGTCTATTTCTACTAATTCCATTTAACGAGATATTCGGTTTTGAGTTTCGGAGAGTTTTGAGATACCTAGTCCCTAAATGAGAGCTTAAGTATTGGAAAGTTATCTATAGTCGGAATAGTGTGAAGATGGCCTCGGAAAGGAAATCCGATAGTTCTTTTAGCTCTGTTAGGTGATTTTGGGGTTGAGAGCGTGTTCGGAATGTGTTTTGGAGGTCTATAGCTGATTTAGGCTTGAAATGCCGAAGTTTGAATTTTTGAAGTTTCTGAACAGATATTGAGATTTTGATCCGAGAGTGGAAATGGAATTCCAAAAGTTGAAGTAGCTCCGGCATGTCATTTGGGATGTGTGTGTAAAATTTTAGGTCATTCAAATGTGTTTCGGATAGGTTTTTGATCGAAAGCGTGAGGGAATTTGGAGTTCTTAGGATTAAATCCTTGATTAATTCGAGTTTCTGACTTTGTCTTAGGTGGTTTATGGAATTGTACAAGTTTGAATGAAGTCATGGGTTATTCCCGTAGGATTGGTTGGGGTCCCAGATGTAATGACCCGACAGGTCGTTTTACTATTTAGAATTATGTTCCCTTAAATAAAACTTCATACGCTTGCTTTAGCTAAATTACGACCTGCGGGGGCGATTAGTTCGGAAGTTAGAGGAGTTTTGAGTGAAAATAAAACAAATTATTTTCTTAAGGTTTTCTTAAAAGACTAAACTTAACTTCTGTCAGCTTTCTTGGGAAACGGACCAGGATTCGTGATTTGACGCTCCCGAAAGGTCCGTGGAAAAATATGGGACCTAAGCGTATGCTCGGAATCGAATTCCAAGGTCCTCAGCCCGAGTACGTAATTTTATGTAAAATTGTTAAATTGATGTTTAATGGAATTAATGAATCTAAGTATTTATTTAAAAACCCTAGGTATCGGGTTCAGATTCTAGTTCTGAAACTTTACAAGTCCGAAATATCATATATGACCTACCCGTAAAATTTGGTGTCAATCCGAGTAGTCTAAGGGAGCATTGACCTGTTGAATGGAAATTAAGAACTTGAGGTTCATTAAACTGGATAAATTGGTTTTGGGGCACGATTCCTTGATTTAGTGTTGTTTTAGGTGTTTCTAGGGTTCGACTAGATCCGCCTCGTGATTTCAGACTTATCGGTATGTTTGGGCGGGGCTCTGGAGCCCCGAGCGTCAAATGGTCGAGGTTTAAATGAAGTCGGATTTTGAATGGAAGCAAGGTTGTTGCTTCTGTCAAAACCGCTTCTGCAGCTCTTTGACCGCAGAAGCGGTGACCGCAGAAGCAGTGACCGCATAAGCGGCCACCTTGTTGCAGAAGCGGAAGGGCCACGAAGGGTGAATACTGCATAAGCGGCCCTGGGACCGCAGAAGCGGTCCAGCATGTGCGAAAGTAAGACCGCAGAAGCGGTCCGGTCCACAATGCTCCCAAACCGTAAAAATGGTTGTTTTTCCGCAGAAGCAGACACTGCCTATACGGTAATTTGTCCACATATGCGAAAATCACAAGGGGCAGTAAGGGTTCATTAAATACAAACCCAAGCTCCTTCTCTCTTATTTTCACTCCACTTGGGCGATTTTGAAGGTTCCAAAGAGAGAATTTCTTCCTAATATCACAGGGTAAGTAATTCTCACTAACTCTTAGCTTAAATACATGAACATTACATAGATTAACTCTAATAATCAAATAAAATCAAGGGTTAGCTAGACCTAGGGTTTTTATAAAATTATGATTTAACCACCTAATTAGTTATGTAATGAACTAAAACCCACATATTAGTAATCCTTAGGCTATAGAGAGTAATTTCCTTCGAACAATCTCGGAATCTGGGCTATTAGGAGTACTTCCTATCTTGATTTCCTTATCGTGCGGTTCGATTCCTTTGAGGCTTATGCCTTTGATTCCTTCCTACTCAATCTTACCCGACGCGAGCGCTTGTTAGAAATCGAGAAATTTTAAGACTTGAATTGACACTACAAATGTGTTTCGGTATTACTTTCCCCGGTATAATTGATTGGACTATTATAGTCTCTTTATGTGAGGATATGCTATTATTCAGCTCAGTAACAGGACTTCTAAAAGCCTTGAGGCTAGGGACAGTTGCCATGATGTTTAATAGAGATTATTTTTGTAGTATTGTTGTGATAGAAGGATGTTTGCCCACGTGTTGGGGAAGTGGATGAATTGAATAGAGGTTTACTTAGCGTGTAATCAAGTGACAGCGTTGGAGATACAACTGTCAGATATCGCTTGGTGCGGTGGTTTAAGATCGAATCAGAATTTTTAATGTTGATAGATCGATAAGGATGACCTTTGGAAAGGTTCTAAAGTTAGCGGTGGTGTATTTAAGTGCCACAAAGATAGATTCTGTTTAAGCAGCAACTGAGCAACAAGGTATGAGGAAGGAAGCGTGAAAAGTTTCAGGCGGTGTTTAAAACCTCTAGAGGGCCAAGTATGAGGAGCAAGGCCGAGTGATCGATTAATAAATGAGTTCCACCAAAGTGGGAGAGCTGCGGGGATTGCATATGGTCTTGGTAGTAGGATGGCTACGCGCCTTAAGGAGAGTTTGGAATGATTGGAGAATCTAAGAGAGTAGTGATTGGGGCCTACAGAGCGATCTTGAAGCATGGGCCATTATGCGGCAGAAGATTTGATATAACGAAAAGGAGTTTCTTGACGTGAAGGAGGATGTAGCATAACTCTTAATTGGTAGGATATTTTTGTGCATTTAATTGATGTCCGTGATGGGTGAATGGACTTGTGCGGCTAGAAGGTGAGCTCGGACTAAGGATGGGCTATTGGTGTCATAGTAAATGTACCTCGTGCAGCGCGTGGGTAGATGCCAGGAGGTGATTTCCCTAGATGGGTTGTTCCCCGGGAGCAGATTAGCGATCGCATGGTCGGCAAAGCTTCTGCAAAGAATTATATTGGTTGTTCAACAAGGAGATCGCCCGTGCGAATTTGGGTGATGATTCAGAATATGAAAGATGGGGATTTACAGGAAGATTTTGAGAAATTTTGATAATTTATGGCGCGAGATTATTCCCATAAGAGGTGAAGAGTTCGGGCGAACTCAGGAATTATGAAATGATGGCTTCAAACAAAGTGGGAGAGTCACACCGTTTATGATTTGGCTGTATGATTAGCTACTTATATGATTTGTGGTTATTAGAATATTGATGGTTTATTTCAGCTAAAAGAAAAGTCCATAAGTGGTAATTCAAGCAAATGCATTGTTGGAAGCATGCTATGGTTGGCCTTATTGGCTCATGTTCGGACTGGGAAAAAAGTTAAGGATTTATGCCTCGTATAGATGCAGGTTTTAGAGGAAGTGATTTCGTCGGTTTCTTCACAGAGAGAGTGTTCATGTGTTATAAGGTCTATTGAGTGAGTTATATTCGGGACCAAGACAGAGCAGGCGGCTCTCAATAATGGTCCTAGTGAATTCGAAGTTAAAGTAAGGTGCTTAATGATTTCGAGCCTATGAGTACATTTAAGAATCAAGCTTTGTAGTAGCTTATGAGAAGGTGCCTAGAATGTTCTACGATATTTTGACTTGTGGGTAGCATTGAGAAATACAAAATGGTTCATGGGCTTCGAGACATCATGGTCTTGTGATTCAAGGTCACTCGGGATGAGTGCAGATGAAGTATGTTATGTGTTGAATGAAGAAGTATTATTTCTAAGGCAATCAAGGATTTAGTGGAAGGAAGTAGATTGAATATCCATGGTTAACTTGGCATATTGGTTGTGGTGATTAGTTCATCCAGCATGATCAAGTCATGCATGTGAAATGTGGCGGTCCATGTGATGCTTGTCGACCACAGTGATTGATATTATTCAGAAGAATTCTTTTGTTATAGCCTGTTATGAGTAGGTAGATTCCGGAAGGTTTATGGTGGCTTGATCCACTACTTAGAGATTGGTATAGTCGATGGTGATGAGAATTTGCCTGTATGTTGCTATTGTTCTCCTGAAGTGAGTTAAATGAAAAGTTTTATATGATGAAGTGTTAGTTTATCAATGGTTCCAGCGTTGTGATGGAAATTTGTGTCTATCGTATATCGGCACGTTGGGTGTAATGAGTGGTATGGAATTTGAAGTGAGGATCAAGGTTTCATCTTGGTAATGACTATGATGTCACGAGCTTGGATGAGCGTGAAGGTAGTTTCAGTATTTTGAGTAAGTTGGTGTTATCGTCAGTATCACCTAGGATCTGTGTTTTGTGAGAAAGGCTTTGCGTCCTGGCTAAGAATTTTTTATCACTTTTCAGTGGTGGTGCAACCGGTGGTTTGGATGTGCAGACCCGTTAATTAATTTGGAAGATTTTGGGAGCGTGTCCCACATGAAGATTGTACAAGTAACATGTAGTCACTTGATTGATTAGAGATTTAAACCAAGTATGAGTATTTTGGTAATATCATCGATTTGAGAATTTAGGCATGGAAGGCACTTTGTTTATTGGGATATGAACGGAGGAGGTTACTCCGGTTATAATGGTTGTTCTTATATGTTATGAGGAAGAATGAGTTACTATGAAATTTTTAAAGGTTATTAGCCAAGTTGGTGCAATTAGAAATCGGCTTGAGATCAGTGGATTGATTTATATGCGAACATGGCTTTATATAAGGCCAGTTTTGTGATCCTTTCAGCGAGTGTTCCCTATGGGGGAACAGTCGGGGTGTTATTCTGTCATCAACTATTCCATATAATGATGTATTGTGACATATTAGTTGTGAAATGGCTTGGGAAATTTCTCATGTGTTGAGGTTCTGTGTAGCGGTAATGTTATATGAGCAGGATGACTCTTGAGATTCAGATCATGTATCGCACCTCAGTTGTGCTTGATTTTTGTATCCTATAGCGCTATATGTTTCCTTACGGATGGTATTACGCACCTCAGCGTGTTTATGACCGATATTCAGTATTTTCATGTGGTGAGCGATTTAGCTCAATGCATATCTCCTTATATGAGTTCTACATGTGGATCGGGGGGCACGCCACTATGGTTATATTGTGTGGATCGGGTGGCACGCCGCCATGGTTATGGTGTTTGGATCGGCTTGTGCGCGGCAGCAGTGTGATGTTCAGAATATTTTCCCCCTATTTTCTTTTATGTGTTCCGTTTCCCATTTTCTGAGGAAAACGCGTATAAGTTGTTAGCCTGCTTCGCATGTATGATTCGCAGGCGGGGTAATTAGATATCCGTTTCAGAGTTCGAATCCAACTTGTATCATATCCTAATCGGTAGCCTATTGGCACATGGTGGCATCATATGGGACTTTTGATCATGTTCGGGATGGCTCATTGCCTTAGCAGTTCGTACTGGGTGAGACGAGATTATGGGATTTAGGATCAGTGCAATTTGATTATATGAAGTGTATCAAGGAGCTAAGACCATTAGATAGTTCATGATGAAGCGATGATGCTTGTCAGGAGAATAGACCCAATGAATTGTTGACTCGGCAGTTGGTTATTAATTACAGTGCCACTCTTCCATCGTGTTAGTGTTATAAAAGTTAGAGCAAGACCTATGTAGGTCGTGAGGTGCGATGGGAGCATCTGATTCGTTGAATTTTGGCTAAGTTGATTACCAAAAATATTATCGTGGTCTGTGGATTTTGTGTTGCAAAGTAAGAATCCAGCAAAGTTGTGCAGTCATGTTTGAGGAGAGCGTGTGGTGAATGATTTGGTGATCTCTTGATGAAAATAGGCCTGGCATAGAATACCGGATGTTGAAATTGGGCTCAGGCCTATTTTCTTGAGTAAAATGGGAATGTCTTCAGAATTTATCGAGCTAATGTTCTCAACTAAGTTGTGGTAGCACGGAAAGGTGAATGAGGTGCTAAACAGTAATTTCAGGCTGCTTCATTATAGTTCTCAGCTCGTTCGAGGATGAACATATGTTTAAGTGCGAGAGAATGCAACGACCGGACTGGTCGTTTTACTATTTAGAACCCCATTCCTTAAATAAATCTTCCCATGATTTCTTTAGCTAAATTACGTCCTGCAGGGGCAATTACTTCAGAAGTTAGGAGAGTTTTAAGTGGAAATAAAACCAATTATTTCCTTAAGGTTTTCTTAAAAGGCCAAACTTGACTTCTGTCAACTTTCTTGGGAAACGGACCTGGATTCATGATATGATGGTCCTGGAAGGTTCGTGGAAAAATATGGGATCTGGGCATATGCTCGGAATCGAATTACGAGGTCCCCATCCCGAATACGGAATTTTTATGTAAAATTATTAAATCGAAGTTTTAAGGAATTAATGAATCTAAAGATTTATTTAAAGAACCTAGGTATCGGGTTCAGATTATGGTTTCGAAATTTTGACAAGTCCGAAATATCATATAAGACCTACCCGTGAGATTTGGTGTCAATCCGAGTAGTCCAAGGGCGCTTTGATCCGTTGAAGGGAAATTAAGAACTTGAGATTTATTAAATTGGATCTATTGATTTTGGGGTCTGATTCCTTGATTTAGTGTTATTTTGGGTTTTTCAACGATTCGACTAGGTCTGCCTCGTGATTTCAGACTTGTAGATATGTTCGGGCGGGGCTAGAGTTTCAAGCGTCAAATGGTCGAGGTTTGAGCGAAATCGAATTTTGAAGGGAAGCAAGGTTTCTGCTTCTGTCAAAACCGCTTCTGCGGCTCTTTGACAACAGAAGCGGTGACCGCATAAGCGGCCATCTGGTCGCAGAAGCGGAAGGGCCAGGAAGGGTGAATACCGCATAAGTGGCCCTGGGACCGCAGAAGCGGTTCGGTCCACAGTCCTCCCAATCCGCAAAAGCGGTTGTTTTTCCGCATAAGCGGACACCGGCTATGCGATAATTTATCCGCATATGCGAAAATCGCAGGAAGCAGTAAGGTTCATTAAATACGAAACCAAGCTGATTCTCTCTCATTTTCACTCAACTTGGGCCATTTTGAAGGTTCAAAGAGAGAATTTCTTCCTAATATCACGAGCTAAGTAATTCCCACTCACTCTTAGCCTAAATACATGAACATTACATAGATTTAGCACTAATAATCAAATAAAATCGAGAGTTAGAGTTAGACCTATGATTTTGATAAAATTATGATTTAACCACCTAATTAATTATGTAATGAACTGAAAAAAAACATATTAGTAATCCTTAGGCTATAGAGAGTAATTTCCTCCGAACAATCTCAGAATACGGGTACGTGGGCCCGGGGTCGAAATTTAGAAAACTTGCGGGAAAGGTTAGGAAATAATTTAATTAGTTGGAATTCAACTTTGTGAGCACTTATTAACTAGTTCTTGCTTTATTTAACTAGTTGGTGCCCATTTGGCTTCGAATTAAGGTTGGAGCCTATTCTTGTTATTGAAGGAACCTTACGGAGCGAGGTGAGTTTCCTTTCTAATCTTGTGAGGAGAAAATTGCCCCTTGGGTGAGTTAAACTGATTATGTGCTCCTAATTGTGGGGGCTATGTACGCATGAGGTGACAAGAGTCCCTGCGTAGCTACTATTATGCTATTGTCGGTGTAGACTAGGACCCAAAAGCATGTTATACTTGAATTATTTGTGAACTCATTGATGGCTTGGAATGATTTAGTCACATTAAATAATTAAATGGATTTCTAAAAGACTTAAGCTCTGTTTTTCTCAAATTGTTGCAGAGAATTGGCCTTTCTTGGATATCTGCTCCATGAGGACTTCATGATTGATTATCTGTCTGCATGTGTTTATATTTCCGTTGGAACGGGCCGATCGCCTCGGTGAAATGGATGCATCTACGATACGGGCCGCTCGACCCTCGACAGTGCACACTTTTCATTTCTGTTGGAGCGGGCCGTCGACCTCGGCATGATTTGCGCATGTTTGTGCTGTTGTCTTGAACTCATTTGAGTTATTTTATGTCACATTATGGCTCAAGCTCATTTTATTAATAATAACAAGAAATCTAGGGAAATTTTCCATGAAAGAATTATATGACTACTTGTTTTCTCATATCTGGATTAGAATCAAGTTTATAAAAAAAACTACTGTTTGAATATATTTATTAAAGATAAATAGTTATTGGAATGCTAGTGAGTGTTAGAGTTGACCATCTCGTATCTACCCCTTCGGGATTACTAATTGGGTACACGTTATTTTTGTACTCATAATACACTTGCTGTGTATTTTGGTGCACATGTATATGTGATTCCAGTGGTCCACTAGACATAGCAGCACGAATGATTCTGGAACTAGGTGAGCTGCATCATTAGAGACGGCCGCAGCTAGGGTAGTCCCTTTCCAGCACTGTATTTACTTTTTGTCCACTATATTCCGGACGGATGTAGTACTTTTATTCCTCTTATCAGTAGATGCTCATGTACTTGTGACTTCGGGTTCTGGGATGGTTTGAAATATTGTGTTACTGGCTTAACTTTTAAATTGGATTTGAAAATCTATATTCTTTAAATTATTAAATATGAAAGAAAAAATCCTATATTTCAAAGGTGTTAAAAGTGAGACTTAATTAAGTAATTTGGTTGGCTTGCCTGATAGCAGTGTCCGACGCAACCACGACATTTTATGGATTTTGGGTCGTGACACCGGGGGGCTCGGGTGTGTGTCAGATGCTCAATGGGGCATTTTGAGTTGTAAAAAAGTTACAGATTTTTGCTTCAGATCTGTTGAAGACATTCCTTCAGTGCAATCGCAGCTTTTTCCCCGCGTTTGTATAGCAAAAACTAAGCCGCTGGCTCAGTGGCCAAGTCCTTCTACGCGATTGCATGGCCATGTTCACGATTACTTAGGACTGCTTCTTCATGTTCTACAATCGCATGCCTTAGGTTGCGTTCGCATAGGCCATTTCTGGAGCCTTTATATTTTACACTTTGCGATCGCACACGATTTCCTGTGATCGTATTGAACAAATTATCTGGGCATATATAAGATTTCAAAAATGCGGGTTTAACCATTTTTACTAAAACTTAAGCTTGAGAGCTCGGATTTGAGCGAGATTTTGAGAAATTTTCAGAGATATCGATTGGGTAACGATTTTAAACTCCATTTTTCTTATAACCTACTAATCTAAGTATGAATTCCTCCTTTAATTTCGGATTTTGAAAGAAAATTTGATAAAACTTCATAGGCCAAATTTTTGAGTTTTGTTGGGGATTTTGACATTCGATTCGAGAGATTTTTATATGGTTAGACTCGTGAGAATACGAGGTTTCTGAAAATATTAATTTCACCTGATTCTGAGACGTTGGCATTAGGGGCATTTTGGTTATTTTACCTAATTTCCCGTCTTAGCTTTGAATTAAAATGTAGAATCAGTTGCTTGAGACATTATTTTCTATATGTAATTGAATTGAATAGATTTGGGCCATTTGGAGTCGGATACTCGAGGCAAACATGTGGTTTCAAGTTGATTTTGAGCCGGTTCGAGGTAAGCGACTTGTCTAACCTTGTGTGAGGGACCTTTCCCATTAGGATATGATATTTGGTAATTGAATTCCTTATACATGAGGCGACGAGCGCATACTTGTGCTAATTGTTGAAAACTCTGGTTTTACTTTAAGTATTCAAACTGAGTTTCTTTCTTACCTGCTTTATTCTACTTGCAAATATAGCATGTGTTAGTTTAGAAGAAGCATGCTTAGTTGACCTAAATTGCCTATTTGCTCAAGTTGTCTCTATTTTATTACGTGAAGCATGTTAAGCTAGCTACCTATTGCCTTGTTTTTGAACTCCATTTCTGAATATCTTCTTGTTGTGGTTGTGTATTTATATTGGGACTACAGATGTAGGATTCCGATAGCTCCCCATTATTAGTTTACTTTGGGACTACGAGTTAGATTCCCGATAGATCTTCCTTCACATTTACTTTGGGACTATGGATCGGATTCCGGTGGATCCCAACGCACTATAGTTGGACTACGGGACGGTATCCTGGGAGATCCTCTGGACAGTTGATGAAAGAGAATAGAGGAAGGTATCCTGGGAGATCCTCGTTGTTGCTACTCATATTGTGCTATTTTTATTCCGTGTTACTATGTTCCATGTGTATTTGTTGTTGCCTTGTATAAAATATCTTATTGCAATGTTGTGTTCATTATATTGTTTATTTCATAATGTTGAAATTTATTATTATGTTTAACCTCAGTAGAGCCCTGACCTTCCTTGTCATTATCCGACCGAGGTAAGGTTTGGCACTTACTGAGTACCGCTATGGTGTACTCATGCCCCTTCTGCGCATGTTTTTTATGTGCAGATCCAGGTACCTCCACCCAGGCGTATCACCCTTGAGGCGGGGAGATCTATCAGGAACTTCAAGGTACATCTACCGCGTCCGCAGACCACGGAGTCTCTATCTTATTCTACCTTTTAGCAGTTAGCTTTCCTTCTTGTTGTTGTTATAGATATTTTGGTGTTAGAGCAGTGTATTACGTTTCTGTCAGCTTGTGTTCCCATGAGTTTTCAGGTTTTGAGATAATATTGTAGGCTTCCGTGATGTTGAGTTGTATGTGCCGAGCGCCATTTATATACAATTTTCTTCTAGATGTTCAACTTTGAAATTATTTCGCAAGTTTGTTTATTTTTGCATTATTAGGCTTACCTAGTCGTAAGGATTAGGTGCAGTCACGATATATTTACGATAAGTGAACTGGGATCATAAAACTTTCTCATCTTATTAAATTCATAACCATGATAATCTGATATGATTTAATGTAAACACTCAATAATTTGCAGAAATAAAATTGATAACCCAATGTTCTGAAAATTTATAATAGTAAGAAGGAAATACAAGTACGAAAAAGCAAATTGCGGCTGATATTCACACAAATAAATATGAGATATATATCTTGCATATAAACTTTCTTTACATAATTATAATTATTTTCATACTTTTATTTGTGATTCTTATAGTTAAATTGTTTGATTTGGTATAAACTTCAAATATAGTTAAATAATAATAATAATAATAATAATAATAATAATAATAATAATAATAATAATAATAATAATAATAATAATAATAATAATAATAATGGAATAAACGACTAGTCTACTATTAGTATTATGCCTCAATCTCAAACATGTTAGTATTGATTATAAATTCTTTCGATGATATAAAAAATTTATTATAATTTAAATGTATATTTAATCTTTATCCTAAACCTTTATTTAAACTACATAAATATCAATTTCTTTCTACTTCTCTCACCATTATATGTACTACTTTTTGCTCCAAAGCCTAGGTAAGATTATAATATAGATTAAAAGAGAAAAAAGTTTAGAAAGAAGTAAAAAGAAACATATTAATAATTTATAGTGTGATACCAGGTATTTAAATGTCTATGGGAGGAGAAAAGTTATGGCAGAAATTCAAAAATAGCAAGATTTACAATCGATCGTTCAAAAATAGCTCAATTTCAAGAGTAATCGAAATTTAGCCCTTTTTCATATAAAGATAAATATGGGCAAAAGTATTATTTAAAACCCGAAAATATGCCAGTATATTATGCTGGAGTTCCATCATAAGTATACTTGCTCCAACATACTATACTAGAGTTCTAGGATAAGTATGCTGGAGTTTCCAGCATAATATGATGGAGTTCCAGCATAAGTACGCTGGAACTCCAGCATGATATACTGGAGTTCCAATAAGTATACTGGTCCAGCATAATATACTGTAGTTTGGAGTACCGGTACTCCAGTCTCCAATATATTATACTGGAACCAGCAAAGTATATCGGTCCAACATAGAATGTTGGAGTTTATACACATGTGCATCGAACTCCAGTATATTATGCTGGATCGATCTCTGTTGCAACAAAATAGTGGCTATTTTTATTAACTTGGTAAACGCTGGCTATTTTTGAATGACCACTCCGAAAAATGGCTATACCGTGTTATTTATACAAAAGTTATATAGTTGAAAGTTGTGAGCAGGTATTTGATTTTGAAAGCAAAATTGGAAGGTAAATGGCCGGAAGCATTGCGATTATAAGTAGTAGCGGTGTACATAGGTCGGGCTGGTTCGGATTTTACAATTACAAACCAAATCAATTGTGTCGGGTTATTAAATCTAAAGACCAAACCAAACTAATAAAATTCGGGTTTTTCACTCTCGATTTTTCTCTGGTTTTCTCGAGTATTCGGATTTTTTCGAATTTTTTCCCGGTAAAATTTTCGTAGAACAGAACCTAAAAATAGTGCTCAAAGTATTTCTTTAGTCCTAGTAAGATACAACTATATAAAGTATTTTTCAAGAAAATAATACAAAATATAAGATATGCCATGACATTATCCTAAAATATTCAACAATAAAGACAATAAAATTATGTAACATAAATAATGCTAGTTAAAAATCCATAATAAAAATAAACATAATCTAAAAGTACTAAGTCATGCTAAAATAAGCAGACTAACAAGGGAGTATTAATTACATGACTAAATACTAAAGAAAAAATAAAAATAGGTTATGCATTTTTATCTAAATTATTGCAATGCAAAAAATAAATATTCAATCCATTCTTGTTCGTAGTATTGAATTGAATTTCTTTGTTAGCATTATTGATTTGATTTTGGTTTGAAATTTTGTTAACACTATTTAATTTACTAATGTTAATAGCTATAAAACATATTGGAACATTCAAAATTTCTAAGTCTAACCTTGAAATAATACCTCAAAAAATAAAATTATGGAATCTTTTAAGAAATATTTATAAATTACATCACAATAAATATATTTATATATTAAATATATATAAAGGTTCTATATATGTAATGTCCGGTTGGTTTGGTATGGTTTGGTTTGGTTTGACTTTTTTTTTGTTAAAACCAAACCAAACCAATTATGGTTGGGTTTTTTTCCAATACCAAATCAAACTAAACCATAATTTGACTTTTTTTTCGATTTGACTCGAATTATCGGGTTGATGCGATTTGTCGGTTTCCTTTGTACACCCTATCATTTACCATTACGATTCATCATGACATTTGATAATTGGGATTGACAAGTCGCATTTGTCATACGTTTTATAAGGCGCATTTGTTGCTTTGTCGGTTGCGATTCATAAGTCCTTTGATAAATGACTTATAAATCGTATTTCCAAATTTGGAAATACGATTTATGTCGCGTTAGGTAGTTCCAAAGAGATCAACATATGCCTTTGAGTTGAGGCTGCTGGCAGCTGCAGCATAGAACGAACTAATCAGTGACCAGCGACTGACAACGTACAAGAGCACTCATACCTGCAAACCCCTCGATTCTCTTTCTATGACTACTTTAAAAAAGAAAGTCTCACTACTCAAAAGCTTTCGATCTTCTTTCCTTGTATTAAATCCATTTGAATACCTCCCGCAACTTTGAAATATGTAACTTTTCTCCTCCATTTATATCTTATTAGAACACTTTATATACATATTTTACACTCGAAATTATCAACCTGTCTTTTTTTACTTCTTTTTAATATTGTGATGCTTTCCTTTTTTTTATCTATATTATAATCTTACCTACAGACTAGACAAAATCTTATTTATGGTTTTTAGATAAATTTTTAAAGCACATAAAATATTGTAATAATAAGAAAATTAATGAGAATATAGTTTGTTTGTATCATTAATTTTGATAATAGCAATCAAACTCTAAAATTTGACAATTGAGAATGAAAGAGAATAAAACTTTTAAAACTCTAATTGAGAAAGAAAGAAAATGATTCTCTGTAATATTTTAAATGAATTTCAATTATAATTTAATTATATAATATTATATGTATGAAGATCATAACTACAACAACAACTACTAACTATATATATATATATATATATATATATATATATATATATATATATATATATCTATATATATATATATATATATATCTGTGTGTGTGTGTATATATACACACTATACTATTGTGACGATCCAGCCCGTCGTCGCGTGAATTATCGCTCCGTTTCTCTCATACTATGCTTCACTATGATTCAATATCAGTATTTGAGTTGGTTGGATAGAATTGGATTGGCTTTAGTTGGAATGAGACACTTAGTCTCTTAAAGGGAAGCTTGTTTTGGAAAAGTCAACTTGAAGTAGACTATTTAGTTAGAGGGCTTGGATACGAATTCTGACGAGTCGGTTAGCTTTGGGGGATGATTTGTCACTTAGGAGTGCAATCGGAATTGAATTTGGAGGTTCGGTATAGAATTAGGCTTGAATTCGCTAAGTTAGCAATTTGGCGCTATCCGGTTATAGATGAGATTTTGATCCGAGGGTCGGAATGGAATTCCGAGAGTTTCAGTAACTTCGTTAGGTGATTTTGGATGTGTGTCCAAAACTTCAATTGATTCGGAAGTGTTTAGGTTGGGCTTTTGATCAAATGCGAGTTTTTGAAGTTTTAGTTTAACTTAGACTTGAATCCGTGATAATTTGATGATCCTTGTGTTGTTGGATATGTTTTTATGACTGGAACACGTTTGTGTGATGATTTAGGATGGATTGGCACTTTTGGTTGAGGTCCCGGGGGCCTCGGGATTTTTTCGGGTGGTCAATCGGACCAATCTTGGCCTTTGGGAGTTGCAGAAAAATTGTTGGTGTGTTGCAGAGATAATGCCCTATCTGATCGCATAGGTCACATTGCGATCGCATAGGATGTTTTGAAGGGGTTAAAATTTGTTCTATGCGATCGCATGGGGAGCATTACGATCACATAGGTTCGGAATGTTGGTCTGTGCGTTCGCATAAGTGTGAGTGGGATTGCGTAGTGTATTTGGGCCTGGGGTCCCTCGCAGAGAATTATTCCATGCGAGCATGGGGTTGAGAGAGATCGCATAAGAGGAAATCTGGGGGATGGAAATTTGTGCTATGCGATCGCAATAGCAAGGCTGTGATCGCATAGAGTAAAAACTGGGCTGATATAAGGGTTTTAATAACATTTCATCCGCGAACACCTTCATTATTTTCACCATTATTAACCCCCTTACGAGCTTTGGACAAGAATTTTTGAGGGATTTGACAGAGAATCAATTGGAGGTAAGTTTCTTAGCCAAATAATTCGAGTTTGTGGCAAATTTATCGTAGAAATCAGTGGAAAATCATCAAAATGGGGTAAGATAGGGCTTGAGAATTGTGATGTAAAAAAATATAATCTGAAGCGCATTTGAACTCCGATTTTGATAAAATTTATATATACAGACTCGTGGCGAGACGAGAAATCCGGTGATGTAAATTTTGGAATTTTTTAAAAAGTAGGTCCGGGGCTCGGGTTTTGCCAACTTTGTGATTTTTTGTATTTTTCAAGTATTTTTGATTGGGTTATGTTTCTTTAGCATATAGTAACATATTTGTTGTAGTTTTGACTAGATTCGATGCGCGAGGAGGTCTATTCAATAGGAAAGGGCATTGCAGGCTAGTCTACGGCCGGCTTGAGATGAGTAATAGATGTACATGATGACTTGAGGCTTTGAAACCCCGGTATCTCACATTGTGACATTGTATTGAGGCGAGACACATACTCTACAGTGAGTGCGGGGTCGTTTGTGGACGGGACTATGGATTAGTCCGTCCGAGTGATGTCCATACTGTGTTATTGACTAGAAATTGACTAGTAAACATCCTACTTGGATTGTTATGAGCATATTTGAGCCGCGTGCCAATTATTTGGATCCCTTAGGGATTATTATCATGTTTCCATGATATCAGTCCTGAGTTAAATACTGTCTAGAAATGATTAGTAAATTTCTAAGGTTTTAAACACTTAAGCTATAAGACCTGATAAATGGAACTAAAAATGGTAAACTTGATTGTCCCTGTGTGGCTTGCATGCATAAAATTATACTGATTGTGGATCGGGATGCACACCGCAGCGAATGCTGCTATGTCATTGCGCTTGGGCTGTAAGAGCCCCTCCGGAGTCTGAACCCCTATAGTGAGCGCGGGCACCCAAATGGATCGGGGTGTACGTCACAGCGGGCATGTGCACTGCATTGCATTAATACATTAATATCTATTTGTCTATCTATTATTGATTTATTGTTATTTCATCGTTAAATATGCTGAGTGGTTAGACTTAGCTCTACATTGTGGTATTTCAGAATTTCTTACTTTCAGTCATTATACATGTCTATTACCATTGATTTGGAAGTACTCACTTTACTCCTTGTATCATGTGTGCAGATTCAGGTGTCCCGGAGACTTAGCTGAGCAGTCGCTATCTTCCAGCATTTCATCACAGTTGTCGGGGTAGCTGCCTGACGTTCGTAGGACCCGATCACTCCCCTTTATTTACTTTTATTTTCGCATTCTAAACTTATGTATTTTCGAATATTGTTACTCACTTGTTTGGAGGCTCTAGACTCGTAACCCCAGATTCTGTTGGGAGTGTTTTGTTAGATATTTCGGTCTGTTTCGCATTATTTTTATTATAAACATTGGATTATTATTTTTAAACTGTTAAATTCCCTTAAATTTTCAGTAATGAGTTATCAGGTTGGGTTCGTGAGTGATAATTGGTCAGGCTTGCCTAGCTATATGGTTGGGCGCCATCACGATCGAGTTTGAGTCGTGACAAGTTGTTATCAAAGCCTAGGTTGCTAGGCCTCATGAGTCATGAGCCGGTTAGTAGAGTCTCGCGGATTGGTACGGAGACGTCTGTATTTATCCTCGAGAGGCTGCAGAACCTTTAGGAAACACTTCATATTCTTGAACTTTTGTCGTGCGGCTTTGTTGTTCTGAAACCTAAACTTTTGTATTCTATTCTCTCGCATATGGCAATAACCCGTGCTACCGGATGTGAAGGACGACCACCTTTGGCTCCCTCTAGGGGCCGTGGATGCGGTCGTGGTCGAGGCAGACCAGTTAGGGTAGCACCTGCAGATCCACCAGCTGCCCAGGTTTAGGACCAGCCTCCAGCTATAGATGCTCCAGCAGCACCTGTCCAGGCACCGACATTGCCCATTGTGATTCCTGGTCTTCAGGAAGCTTTAGCTCAGATCCTATCCGTCTGCACAACAGCTACTTCACAGGCGGGGGGTGTCAGCAGACCCCCGTTGCTCGCACACCCAAGCAGAGTGTTCAGGGATTGCAGACACCGGGAGTTGCACTAGTTTCCACAGTTGCCCCAGTTGCGCCAGTCACACCAGCTCCAGACTTTGTGGTTCAATCTATGCCAGATGACGAGCAACGTCGACTTGAGAGGTTCGGCAGGCTCCAGCCTTCGACGTTCAGTGGTACAGAAGGTGAGGACGCTCGGGGATTTCTGGACAATTGTTAGCTTATGCTTTGCACTGCAGGGATATTGGAGTCCAGTGGAGTGGCTTTTACTACTTTCCAATTCTCAGGGCCTGCATTTACTTGGTGGGAGGAGTTTGAGAGGCGTCAGCCTGTTGGAGAAGCGCCCCTTATTTTGAAACAGTTCTCCGTTCTCTTTCTGGAGAAGTATGTACCGCAGTCTCGCAGGGAGGAGCTGCATCATCAGTTTGGGTGGTTGGTCCAGGGGGACATGACCGTGACCCAGTATGAGTTGAGGTTTATGTAGCTTGCTCGACATGCTACTTGGATGATCCCGACTGATCGGGAAAGGATTAGGAGGTTTGTGGATGGCCTCAACTATCTCATTCGCATTTTGATGACTAAAGAGAGAGTTGTGGCCGCCTCGTTTGAGGAGGTAGTTGATATAGCTCGTCAAATTGAGACAGATCATCGTCAGAAGCGTGCGGAGTGTGACAATTTCTTCCTTTTCCTCTTGCTTTCCATCACTTGCTGAAAATTTGAGCCACTATGTTAAGTAGTAAAAGGGACGAGTGTGACAATTTCTTCCTTTGCCTCTTGCTTTCATTGTCCATCATGCTTGCCAACATCTCCAGCTCTGGTTCTGCTCCACATTTTTTCAACATCTTTTGCCTCCTCCATACGCCCTTTTAATGGGAAATCTCGAGGTCTCACTAAGAAAGAAAGACACTACAAAAAGTTGAAAAGCAAAAATTCCACGATTGGAGAAGGACCATCTCCAACCATAACGAAAGTTGTGAGATTATGTCATATTTACTGCTTTCTTGCTAGTACTTCCCCATAGCATCATGGAGTTATAAGCAAGGGAATTCACTTTGGTGCCTTTCCAATATTGATGTCACTCAATATAATAGGAATCACTAACAAGATTGTAACTTGTTTAAGTGTGACATGCAATATGAAGCACAAAAGATTTAAAACTACATATTATGATATTTCCTATTTCACAAAATAGCAAATGCTAATAATGATTAGTTGGATAATACTAACCTTGAACACTTATATTTTCAGTAACTAATTTGGCACAGGCCAAAGGAAAAAGATTAAACTTAACATCAACTCATCCTCCACGACCCGAGCATGGATATATTTAAAGTAAATAAATCTTATTACGAATATTATAATAAAAGAATTTATGTGCATACTAGATAGCCTAATGTTACTTGATGATTTTTTTTCCACAATAATAAAGTAAATATGAGATTTCATTCTTTAAAGAAGTTAACAAATGAGCCATGTGCATGTTATGTGCATCTTTTTCCATGTGGAAGCACTACTAGGGTGATGTAATATTTTTGCGTAAATTATTTTAGTAATAATATATGTGTGTAATGTTAGTGTAAAATTTAGTTTAGTAGATTCCAATTAAATAGGAAAGAAAATCAAAGTCATTTCATAGCCATTTCTACCATTCTTTAGTAAGACTTTAGCTTGCACTTGCAAAGAGAGAGCTTCAGTGAAGAATATCTCATGTCTTTCAACTACGCCTACATTAGCAAGGTAATCAACTAAAAATTTAATTCCCTATAGAAATGTATTACTTGAAGCCTCATTAAAGCCATTAGTTGGTTATTATGTAGAATTAAGCTCCTGATCTACCACATAGGTAGAGTGCTGCTGCCATATTAGAATAGAACATATACCCAAAATCTCATAAATACATCAGAACAATCAATGTAAATTATAGTTTTACAGTAAAAAATAAACTTAAAGCTACATGGCTTCAATATTGCCATCTTTTGAAAGAAACCTCTTCCAAAATCATTGTTGTTTGAAGAGATCTTCCACAACTCCTTTGCCATCTTTCTTTTCGCTCTCGGACAAAAATTTATAATTTGAAAAGCACATTTTCAATGTCAGAGAAACAAATAGCATAAATATCCAAGTCTTGAGAGCACAAAGGAGAAGTAGAATGGATGGATTCATGATTAGGGACATGACCAAAGATATGCTTGTCTCCCAGCATGCGCCTAATTCTCTAATCTCTTCGACGTACAATTCTTCAGTCCACTCAGGAGGCCCCGACAACATTAAATAGCAGCCTATGAAAAGGCACTCTTTTGGCTCAGTTGAAAGATATGGTCTCCTTCCAAAAGGAAGCGACCCAGTAAGGAAACCTGAAAAAATCCGAGAAAAATGATACAAATTAGATATGCTATGTTTCAGTTAATAAAAATTAATTTATATAAAGAAAACCTAAATAAGAATGAAATGAAGAAGTGCGTGTGCTAAAGTCATGCCTAAACATGCCGAGACTAGAGTCCTCCGTCGGCCGAAGAAGCTGTAACTCGGATAAGTGAGTCCAACAACTCCAACTAGAACAACTCCGGCAATGAGCCGAGCGACGAATGAGGCATTATAGGTGTATCTAGCTGACTACAGAAGTAATGCTTCAAAGAATAGTATTAAGTCTAAGCCAAACACTTGCCAGAAAATTTGAGCCAACATAGTAAGTAGCAAAAGTGGCAAGTATGACAATTTCTTTGTTTTCTCTTGCCTTCATTTTCCATCATGTCTACCAACATATGCAGCTCTGCTTCTGCTCCACATTTATTCAATATCTTAAGGACGCTTTTGCCCTTCCATACGCCCTTTTTTAATGAGAAACCTCGGGGTCTCACTAAGAAAGAAAGATAGTACAAGAAGTGGCAAAGCCATAAACTCACTACTGGCAAAGAACCATCTCTAACCATAATAGAAGTTGTGAGATATTCTGCCGTGTTTACTGCTTTCGTGCTAGTACTTCCTCATAGCACCATGGAGTTATAAGCAAGAAAAATCTACTTTGGTGCCTTTCTAACATGGATATATTTAAAGTAAATAAATTTTATTATGAATATTATAATAAGAGAATTTATGTGCATACTAGAGAGATTAATGTTACTTGATGAGTTTTTTCACAATAATAATGTAAATATGAGATTTTAGTCCTTAAAGAAGTTAACAAATGGATCATGGGCATTTTATGTGTATCTTTTTCCATGTGAAAGCACAATGAGGTATTATTTTTTTCGTAAATTATTTAGTAATAATAATATGTGTATAATGCTAGTATAAAATATTGTTTAGTAAATTCTAATTAAATAGGAAAGAAAATCAAAGTCACTTAATAGCCATTTCTATTATTCTTCAGTAGCCATAGTATAAAAACATGCTAACTTGTATGATACATTTATCATACAATTCTTATTCACCTTTCAGAGAATAGAAGGTCAACATGCTACATTGCCGATAAGGGATATTTTTGGTATTTCAGTAGTTTTGCTTTAAGACTGTTGCACTCAATGCTGCTCCTTCCTTAACATTCAGCTCAAAGTAGAATTCAGTGAGATCTATACCTTAATCAATATTCTTGAACATTGAGTTCTAAAATATAACCAATTTTATTTTAACGATGGTGTTCGGGCTAGTTTATGCGCATCTCAATCAGGGGCAAAGCTGTGTTTGGTCCAAGGATGGTCAACTGACCACCCTTTGTCGAAAAATTATACTATGTATAAGGTAAAATATTATTTGTTATTGATTAAAAATAAATATTGAACACCCTTGCATAGCTTACTGGCAAAGAGTGTTCAAAATTTGAACATACTTATTGAATTTATTGGCTTCGCCAATGATCTCAACTATTTCATTGGGTGCTTGCTACCTCCATCAAAACAAATATTGGGTAATTATACCATCAATGCATAGGCAAAACGGAAGACATCACAAATTTTGCCATGACATATTAGATTTACATTGCTTACAACTAGCTTCTTCGGTGTTCCACCAAGAAGAAGAAAAAAACACTCTATTTATCTAGAAGCTAACTAACTGCAGGTTCACATGCCTTCTAGACCAACAATTACAATTCAAGAGCACATGAATAGGTATCCCATACTAAGCTCTTCTACAACAATGACAACAACAACCCAGTATAATACTACTTAGTGGGGTCTGGGGAGGGTAGTGTGTACGCACACCTTACCCCTACCCTTGGATAGAGAGGCTGTTTCCAAATAGACCCCGGCATCCTTTCCTCCAAGAATTTCCCACCTTGCTCTTGGGGAGACTCGAACTCACAACCTCTCGGTTGGAAGTGGGGGTTGCTTACCATCAGAGCAACCCCTCTTGTCATACTAACCTCTTCTACTGCCTGGAAAAAAAAGTCCTCTACAAAAAAGCAAAATATGTCATTTGTCTAACAGTTAATCTTTATATCTCTACAATTTTCCTTTGCGAAATGTTGGATAGGATGTTGATTAACGGTCAACATCTGCAATATGCATTTTATAATGCTTTGCCAATCGAATAGCAGTTCCACTTTTAGTGACATCTTCTATGAATTGATTGCATTCAAGGACTCTGACTGCTCTTTTGCCAGTTCTTCTTCCTCCTCCAATTGACGCTACATGAGAAAACGAACCGTTGAGCCAACAATGTATATTACAGTACTTGGATTATAGCCACAAAACCAAATTATATGAATGATTGAAGAAGAGCTAAAATTGGAAATTTACCTTCAGCAGAAAGTTGGCCTCTTTTGCATGCTTCCTAATAATAAGCTTCATCTTCATGGCCACTTCAAAATCAGGATCACTGGTTTTCAACCAACGACACACTATCTTCATACCAGGTTTCCTCGGACGTTCATCAAACATCTCCGCTACAGCAGAACATGCCCTAACGGGCCTTGGCATGCCCGAGATCATGAATGGGGAATTGCGTATCTCAGAGATTATTGTTTTTGCCTCTTTTGCACTCTGCATCTCAATTAAAGCAGTGCATGCCATGCCTTTCATTTCAAGGTAGCTTCGTATAAACTTGACTTGAATGACATTCCCAAAGGATGAAGTTACAACTGAAGTGAATTATTTCCTAGCGATCTGTCTTGGTTCTTGCTAGAAGGGTGTTTAAATCTGCAAAGTATGCCTCAATCACATGTCATTCGCTATTAGTACATTTTTCTTTTGGCTCAAACCTCATTTCTTGTTCCCCAAAAAATTTGCAGGAAGTGTGAAGTCACTCATATGCCTGCCTTGCTTCATGTCCCATGTGGCTATACCTGCTGAAGTACGCGAGTCTAGAGGTCTTACTGAGGATCTAGTTCGAATCTCTGTTGGGATTGAAGATGTCAACGATTTGATAGCCGATCTAGAAAATGCACTTCGAACTGGGCCAGCATAACTTGAAACGGTTCACTAGAGTTTATCTCATGGATTACAGATGCCAATCTTGATGCCCTTTCAAATAAATGCCAGTTTGTATCACGCGATGAGTCAAGATTGCCAGCTAGGGAATCGTCAGCCGGCACTCGTATACTCAACGTGTGCTTTCTCTTGTAGTTACCAGTTTGTTCATAAATCCAAGAGTTGGCTTTGTTAGACGTGATCTTGTTGTTTCTGTACCTCTTGGTTTTGGAAAGAATGATAAGCAAATGAAGTTGAGCAAGTTCAACAGTTGAATATTTCTACTCTTTTGGTCGAATTTATCTGACTCTATAATAATCCAGAGCATTTAATGACAAGAAAACAGTTGTCACCTGTCACACATAACAAACTAAATAAACACTAAACCGATTAAACAACAAATAAGCATATATCTGAATCTCAACCAACAACAAATACTAAAAACCTGACTCGTGAAGATCAGTTATCTCTTAAGCATATTTGGGCTAACAAATGGCATAACTATTCGTTGATAATAAGCATTCAAAGATCATCTAGCATAATCAATGAGGCTACGACCTATCCATTACTGGCAGACGTCCTCTCGACTCGACTATGTCCGTCCAACGCCAGCTGGCAAGGTGCACAACTATAAATACCAAGAGAAAGAATTCTAAAAGGGAGGCTGCTTCATCTTCTTCACCCCTACTTCGAAAGAAAAGGGAAAACCATTGTAAGGCTCCGAACCTCTCCATGGAGAGGCAGATCAAAGATCTTTACCTTCCCTTCCTTAACAAATAACAATTATCTCTTGCATTTTTCCTTTGGTCTCCAAATTTATTACGATCTACTGTGATTGGCCCTCCATTTATTTTAGTTGTTTTATGCTTATAAAGTGTATGAGAACTTTGAGCTAAACAATTTGGCTCCGTCTATGGGGATTTAATAGCAGAATCATGTAGTTCATCCTTGGACCAAAAAAGAAAGAAAATACCCAAAAGGGAAAGCAACCCAGCTTGAATGAACAGAAGTAGCACAGCGGGTGAAGGGAACTCGAAAGCTCCGGCAAGAGTACGAAGTCCGACCCCCCCCCCCCCCAATCCTCAAGAAAACGAAAGAAGAAGAAGAAGAAGAAGAAGAAGAAGAAGAAGAAGAAGAAGAAGAAGAAGAAGAAGCAGATACCCCCCCTCCCTACAGGGAGAACACGGGTGAGAGACCCTCATCCCTTTAACACGAGACCCTGCCGGAAAGTGGCACAAAATCAGGATCCATAACAAAATGGCCTCGAAAACTAGACAAGAAGGCTATGTACAAATCAGACAAGATCTCAAACGAAAACCTAACACCCCCCCCCCCTCCCCAAAGAAAACAGGTCGGGTGAAAAGGCAAAAGTTTAACTATGAGTTGAACTGTGACTCAGGCTATGTGCCTTCGACATCAAAAAATTGCAAAGGTTCAACCACGGTTGAACAAAAGCTCAGGCTACGTGCCCTCGCCCAAAATATTCAACTATGAGTTGAACTGGGACTTAGGCTATGTGCTTTCGACATGAAAAAATTACAAAGGTTCAACCACGGTTGAACAACAGCTCAGGCTACGTGCCCTCGCCCAAAAAGTTCAATTATGATTTGACATGGGACTCGGGCTCTGTGCCTTCGACATCAAAAAATTGCAAAGGTTCAACCACGGTTGAACAACAGCTCAGGCTACATGCCCTCGCCCAAAAGTTCAACTATGAGTTGAACTGGAACTCAAGCTATCTGCTTTCGACATCAAAAATTGCAATGGTTCAACCACGGTTGAACAACAGGCTACGTGCCCTCGCCCAAAAAGTTCAACTACGAGTTGAACTGGTACTTAAGCTATATGCCTTCAACACCAAAAAAATGCAAAGGTTCAACCACGGTTGAACAGCAGCTCAGGATACGTGCTCTCACCCAAAAGTTCAACTATGATTTGAACCGGGACCAAAGGTCACGAGCGGGGCCATAAGAAGCCACCTGATCCCTCACGTGTTGATTCTCGGCCTCCAAGGCCGCAATCCGGTTCGCCGCAACTTGGGTGTCCCATTCATAGCTGTCGATGTATTCCTCCGGCCCCGCC
The DNA here is from genome assembly GCA_034376525.1 of Nicotiana benthamiana. NCBI lineage: Eukaryota > Viridiplantae > Streptophyta > Magnoliopsida > Solanales > Solanaceae > Nicotiana > Nicotiana benthamiana. The sequence goes on from CM067336.1 coordinate 81,087,667, forward strand.
ACTCTAAAAGCCGCAGCTGACCTTTCCATCTCCCACTCCCTCTCCCGAACGCGGACCGCCGCCTCCAACGCCCCGGCCTTCGTCGAAGAGTCCCTAGCTTGCCGCCTCAAAGCAGTGAGCTCTTCATCCAGCCTGACCACCTGCCTAATCAGGGACTCAGAGGCCTCCGCCAAAGCTTCCTGACTCTGGCGCTCCTTCTCAGCTGCAGCATTTCTCGCAGCCTCCAACTCCTCATCCCTACGACAAAGTTTATCCTAGAGAGCACTAACCCTGCTCTGGGCTTGCTGCACTAAAAGCTCCCGCCTCGCCAACTCCTCAACTAACTCCTGACTGTGAGGGTCATTCCTCAGGCGCTCGCGCATCACACGACACCTATCCCGGTAGCGGCGATATTTCTCCACCTCCCACAAGAAAAGTCCTGAGCGGACATTGGCCCGGCATGCTCTCTACCTCCAAAAGAAAAGACTGCAAGACAAAAAACAGCGTTTATGTTAAGAAGCAAACCAAGGCGGGAAAAGAAATAAAAGGAAATCGCCACACGTACCCTGAAGCCCATCACGGCCACCTCGGTCATCAATCCGATGTCCGAGACGTCCCTCAGAGACCTGCTCTCCTCCTCCGAGCACAAGGGCGCAAACATCGGTATCAAATTGTCCTCCTCGAGCAGCAAGTTCTAGTCGGTAAAAATCTCAGCATAACAGTATGGCCCCTCTTCATGCGTCGTCGCATTAGCAAAGCCTTCTAGGAGCCTGCGAACATCATCGAACTCCAGGTCGGACTCAGAGTCTAACTCCCCTCCCGCGGCGTCCCTTCCTCCCTCGACCGGTCGAGAGGTCGAAGCTTCTCCCCCCAGCAAAGGGTTGACACTTGCTTCCCTAACCAAAGCAGCCGCTGAGAAACCAACCTCCCTCTCAGCAGCTGGGACTGATGATGTGGCCGGTAAAGCAACTGTTTCGCTACGGCCTAAGCCAACAGGGGCGACCCCCATTGTGTTTCGCCCTCAAGGGCAGGCGCAACCGCCTCCTCACCCATACCATCCGACGGCGGAGAATCCAGATGTACCACCTCCACAGTAGGCGTGAAGGCGACCCTTCGCCTCACCAATGGTCTCTCCTCGTCTTCCTCCTCCTCCTCATCCAATGTTGGTTTCGCACTGGGGAGAACAACCCCCGAAGACGCCTCGACCAGAGTTCAAGACCACGCTGGGGAGTGGGCCGCCGACGACTCAGCTGAAGTCGCCCTCAGAACTAGGCGTGGTGTCGGCGCCAGAGCCAACAAAGCAGTCGCACTAGGCCTGCAGAAAGCAAGTTGAGGAGCCCTTACACGGCGCACCACCCCTGACCAACAAAAGAAAAATAATTAAGAGAAGAGAAATTCAGCATGACTAAACAAGAACGATGCAATAACTCAAACACTCACCCGCGGCTGGCCTACAGCCATGCCTTTCCCAGAAGGACGGCCATGTGCGAATCCCGCTGTCTGAGGAAGTATGGCCTCGACCCATTCGCCAATGCCGGACAGAGGACTCGGGGGAGCCCGCTCAGCTACAAACACAAGACAAAAGTTAACACCCGTGAGAACAAAAAAATAAGAAAGAACAGGGGACAGGGCCCAAAGAATAGGAAACTCACGTATATGGTTCCAAGTCTCTAGGTTCCAATCCCCTCTTCCAAATCTACCGAGTCGCATTCTATAAAGTCAGCTCATCGATCCCGACCGAATCCCGACCTCAATAAGCGGAGGGGATAACTATATGGGTCAAAACCTGACTCGTGATAATTAATAAAGATTAATTATCTCTTAAGCATATTTGGGATAACAAATGGCATAATTATTCGTTGATAATAAGCATTCAAAGATCATCTAGCATAATCAATGAGGCCACGACCTATCCATTACAGGCAGGCGTCCTCTCGACTCGACTACGGCCGTCCAAACGCCAGCTGGCAAGGTGCACAGCTATAAATACCTAGAGAAAGAACCCTAAAAGGGGGGGCTGCTTCTTCTTTTTCACCCCTACTTCGAAAGAAAAGGGAAAACCATTGTAAGGCTCTGAACCTCTCCATGGAGAGGCAGACCAAATCGATATTATCAATAAAAGATCTTTACCCTCCCCTCCTTAACAAATAACAATTATCTCTTGCGTTTTTCCTTTGATCTCCAAATTTATTACGATCTGCTATGATTGGCCCTCCATTTATTTTAGTTGTTTTATGCTTATAAAGTGTATGAGAACTTTGAGCTAAACATATAGCAAAGCTAAAAAAAGTCATCTAAATAATGAAAATGTGGTGGCTGAATTCTCTTTCCCTTCCCTGTGGCACTATGAAAGTTGAAACCCATCCCTCTTCCTACGGATCTCATATTGATACATTCAATTTATTGTATCTTAAACCAGAGGCCAATATATCAGGATGACTGGATGAGCCATGCATTTGTTTGAAACACAACAGAGCCACGATTTCAAGCTTATGAGTTCTAGATTAATATTTTTATACATATTCAATAAAAATTTAAGACAAATACAGGGTTCGAACCAAAGCTATTGGATTCAGCCGAACCCGCTCCCGGCACTCTAGCTCCGCCACCAAGACCTATTACAGTATGCTCTTATTTGACTTTAGATTGTTCTATGGTTGATTTGCGCAAGATGTTTCATATGTTTCGCATTGTGCAAGATGTTTCATATGTTTCACATTGTGCAAGATGTTTATATTGGTCACGTATAGATCGGAATTAAATTCTATTTATAGAGATAATACTTGGTATGTTGTTATTGTTGTACTTCTTGCAAGTCTATAACACATCATGCCTTAGTCGATTCTTCGCTAGCTTCAATATGGATTGAATGAATTGCCTTGGGCTCAATTGCTGCAAAGCTTTTTGTGAAAAGTCACTCTTTTTTCCTTGTTTATATTTCGGGGAAGTCATCGTTTCTCCAGCAAAAGTAGAGTAGAAGTCGATTTGCTAACTCTTCCAACTAGAGTTAGCATCAAATGTCTGAATAGAGAAATGGAGGAAGCCAAGAGAATAAATGCACGAGACTCTTACTTAAAGATCAACCCTTCTTTTGGTCAAAAAGAGAATACTTTATTTATTAATTAAGCAGTAGAGTCATTACAAGTTGGGATTTGCAAGTACTAAAGAAGAGAGTTGCATGACAAAATTCCCCTCGTGGAATAATTCCATAGCCCTTGACACCAACAGGTCCGTGCTCTTCCAGAACACATCAGCAACCATCCAAGTTCAAGCATTGGATTGAATAAATCATAATGTCAGTACCTCAAAAATTTGCAAAACCAACATAAAAGAGAAATTTTAAATCCCCCACTCCTTCTCCCACCAGAACAATAAAATTAAAACAACAATAACAAAACAAAAGTTCAAGTATTCTTGACTACACATTACATCAGATCTTCACAATCACAGCCCTATTTACAACTTCTACATCATAATATCCTTTGTTTCTAATTTTTATGACTAACCTCATTTTGCACAACTTCTTACATTACATTATTTCCTACTCCTCATACCCCATGCATGATCAACCATATCGATTGAGGTATAACCTTGACTGAAACCAACCAATGCCTTCAAAAAGGGGTCGAAGCATTTCTACTTACATAACCGTACTTACAGAACATTGTACTGGAATAATTGAACCTGCAAGGATAGAAACCATTCAAACTAAATAAAATGTGATAATCATAGGAGTTAACCCAACAAATACTGTACAAAGAAAAAAGTTGCTCAGGTTAGGACATTAAGCTGGAGTATAGGTGAAAACTATATTTCTAAACATGGTAGTTTACATATTGAGGATATAGTTGCAAGATGGTACCATCTTAATGAAGGTTCACTCAATCGCTGGCAAAATCATCGTAACTCAAGCCTTCTGATATAGCATCCAATCTCTTGATATCTGCAGAAAGTTAAGTAGATATCATTATTGGTAGGTATCCATAATGCATCTTCAAAGTTCACCTCTTTTGCTGCTTCACATGAGCACTTTATGACCTAAAACAAGCACCCAACCTATAAGTCCAATCAGGCTTTCTTCTAACAACCCCTTATATTTGGTATGTCAGGAAATGACATTGTTCTGTTTCATATTGATATGTGCCGAAAGAAGACAGAGAGAGCTATTGAGTAGTGAGACTTTCTTGTCCAAATTAACCATAAAAAGAGAATACCAGAATTGAGATGCCACACAACCTTGATTTTCTTCACTACCATGAGGATCCACGAAATTGCCAGTATCTGTTGCTAGGAAGGCCGATCCAGAGTAGCTCTCCATTATATCTGTAAGAGCAGATATGAGAAAGATAAAGCTCTGCACAGAGGTGATATATTAACTCAGAAGATAAGGCAGTCACAAACCAGAACTGTTGGAAAAATCTGCTGTTAAATCTGACAAACTGAAGTTTCGAGGAATATGCCCCAAGGACCCAAACGAAGTTGAATCAGCATCCAATACAGACTCATTCAGCACTTGAGGGTTTGATTCTCTGCTGCTGAAAGATGAACCAGATGCATCCCCAGTTTCTGGACGAGCTTCAACGATATTGCTCTCTGTACCATAGAGGAACGGCAAATTGCCTGAATAAAGCACTTCTGATTTGATCATCCCCCCATTCTGTCCTTGCATCACTCCCACATTTGAGCTCTGAGCCAACAGCATGTTTGCCGATGCATCAATTCCTCTTCCATTAGCAGACATATCAACAGCAGCTTGCATACATGGCTGAAGTGAGGACGCACCATTAGCGTATACATGAGGTACATTGGCATTAGCAGTCCGGTTCATGTTCTTAGACTTCACATTGGGTCCAGCATGTTCTGTCACTTGACAGGTTGAGTTCTGAGGCACTACCAATATTTAACAACCATAACGTCACTTCCCTTATTTAAGGGTTCATCGGAAGATGATGAAAGCTAGATTGAAACATTAAGACAGGCACCAAGTGTATAAGCATATACAATATTGTGTTAGCAGTGTCACACCAGCAGTTGAAAAAATTGCTTATGGGAAATACAGACCAAGGTAAACAATCAAAAAAGAAATGAGAAAAGCATAGTTCATCCAACATATTCCAATCAGTTCTGATGATGGGGATGCTCTTTGTAGAGAACTTGGTTTCATGTAAGATATATATAATTGTGCGGGGAATTCTACATCATATAACTACAATATTTATCTTCACTAAAATGATCGGTCAGATCATTCCCATGAGTGCCCATTTTAAAATTTTACTAACAAAGATATACTCGGACAATTTTAAGGGCAAAAACTAACTAAAGACATGAGCAAGAAGAATGGTTGAAGAATGTGTTGGGCGTAGGAGTGAAACCATTATGAATTTCACAATACAAATGAAAGAGATTCAAACAAAAAAAATAATCTCCAGGAAGGTCAATAGAAGAATCTCCGCTAGTTATATCTTACTTGGTCGGATCTGCGAACCATTAGAAATGGCATTGGAACCAGCTTGATATATCTGCATTGTTTCAAGCTGTCTGTGAAGCAAGTCATTGAATTTTTGTATTTGGTCCTTCACTATCAACCTCAAATAATATGCCTGGAAAAAATCCTGGTTTTCTTCTTCAAGCTTTTGCCACACTGGAAAAAGTTCAAGATCACATTCATCTCTTTCATGTAGATAGACATGGAGCACATAGATAAAAACATTATTTACAGTTTGTTTGGTTTTTTTTTTTTTTTTTTTTTTGAGAATGACGTTTAAAAATATTAACTAATGAAAGACTCAGCAGAACCCTTAAATTGTCTAAATTTCAGTAAATTCATTTCCGGCACTCTGATTTAAAATTTATTTTCCACATATTACTAATTTTTCCATGAAATATAGGTAGGAGAAGTTCACTTGAAATACTCAAAACTGGTTTTTCAATTTCAAATTTTATATTTCACGTTGAAGTTGAAGTAAAAATATGTATATGTAGTACAAGACCAATAATTATAAGCATGAATAACAAATATATGGACAAAAAAATTGAAAAAAAATTACGATAAAGTAAAATATCAATTGTTTAATGTCACAATTGATTTCCACTGGAGTTATTAATGTTTTATTTTCGTCTTTCTGAGCCGAGGGTCTATCGAAAATAGTCTCTCTGCCCCTATCGGGGCAAGGGTAAGCTCTGCATACACATTACCCTCTCCAGACCCCACTATGTGGGATTTTACTGGATAGTTGTTGTTGTTGTTGTAAGTCGAAGTAGAAATAATGAACAAAATTGTAAAACAAACATCAATTTGAAAATAATATTTCATTATTTGCAAATGAAGTAATGTCCAGACACCTACTAACTATTTTCTCTTCTAGAAACTGAAAATACCAATAAATAGTCTACTCTCCAAAAGCTCCATATTAGCAAAAGAAGAAACCAGATGAAAAGAGAAAGGAATTACCAAGTTCAGTGAAACCAGGCTCAATCTTTGCCTGATGTAAGAGGGTAGTGGTAACTTCCTTCTGGTTCATGTAAAGCTGTAAGCATCTTTCTATGAGATTCTGCACCTGACAGGGGAGAAACAAAGCTTAAGGAGAGGCAAGAGCTTGTACCATGCAAACAATAACAACAACAATCCAGTATAATCCCACAAGTGAAGTTTGGGGAAGGTAGAGCGTACGCAGACCATACCTCTACTCCAATGGGGTAGAGAGGCTATTTCCGATAGACCCTCGACTCAAGGAGACGAAAAGACAAAAAGAGACAATATATCAGTACTATCAACAAAAAACCATGAAAATAATAACATCACAAGAACCAATGAATAGATGGAAAACATAAATAATAATCAGTGAATAAGGCCCAACAGTATGAAAACGGAAGAGTAGTGTAAACACAACACTGGCCACTTGCAGTCTAAGACTAAATCCTATCAGTCTATCCTCACACTGGTAGACTAAATATGCTCAATTACCTCCTAACCGACAACCTTAATGCTCGACCTCCACAGCTTCCTATCGAGTGCCATGTTCTCGGAGATCTGAAGCCTAGTCATATCCCGCCTGGTCACCTCTCCCCAACACTTCTTAGGCCGTCTCTACCTCTCCTCGTACCCACCAACACCAACCGCTTGCATCTCCTTACCGGGGCATCCAAGCTCCTCCTCTTTACGTGCCCGAAACATCTGAGTCTCGCTCCCCACATCTTGTTATTAACAGGAGCCACGCCCACCTTCTCCCTAATATCTTCATTACTAATCTTATTCATCCTAGTGTGCCCGCACATCAACCTCAGCATCCTCATTTCTGTTACTTTCATCTTTTGGTATGTGAGTTCTTAACTGGCCAACACTCAGCCCCATACAATATGGACGGCCTAACCAACGCTCTATAAAACTTACTGATAAGAATGGACCTTGGGCCTAACTCAACCCCAAAAGCTAGCTTATGAGGTGAGGATTGCCCAAGCCATATAAGGAGACCAAGGACCTCCAATCCCTCCGATGTGGGACAACTCAACACCCCCCTCACGCTCAGATCTCTGGAGCGTGGACAACATAAATGGGGGCTCAACATCGGTAACAATAATTGGGATGTGCCTGACTCTGATACCATGATAAGAATGGACCTTGGGCCTAACTCAACCCCAAAAGCTAGCTTATGAGGTGAGGATTGCCCAAGCCATATAAGGAGACCAAGGACCTCAAATCCCTCCGATGTGGGACAACTCAACACTTACCTTTGAGTTGCCGAGGCACTTTCTTGTCACACAAAGCTCCAGACGCTAACCTCCATTTCATCCACCTCATCCCTATACGGTGTGTGACATCCTTGTCGATCTCCCCTTCCCCCTAGATAACCGCCAAGGTAATTGAAACTACCTCTCTTGGAAATGGCCTATGATCCAAGTCTCACATCCATGCTCGCTTCCCTCGGCTCTGTACTGAACTTGCACTCAAGATATTCCATCTTCGTCCTGCTCAACTTGAAACCCTTAGCCTCAAGGGCTTGTCTCCAAACCTCCAACCTCTTGTTAACGCCACTCTGCGTCTCGTCAATCAGAACAATGTCATCAGCGAATAACATACATTATGGCACCTCTCCTTGAACATGGTGTGTCAGTGCGTCCATCACCAGAGCAAACAAGAATGGCCTGAGCGCAAATCCTTGGTGTAACCCCATAACAACCGGAAAATGCTCAGAGTCGCCTCTCACTGTCCTAACCCGAGTCTTAGCTCTATCATACATGTCCTTTATCGCCCTAATGTAAGCAACTGACACACCTTTAACCTCTAGGCATCTCCAGCGAACCTCTCTAGGAACCTTGTCATACGCTTTCTCCAGATCAATAAACACCATGTGCAGATCAATAAACAGTTCTTCATATCCCTATACTGTTCCACAACCTCTTAATAAGGTGGATAGCTTCGGTAGTAGAACGACCCGGCATGAACCCGAATTGGTTATATGATACAACACTTTCCTTCTCACCCTCGCTTCTACTATCCTCTCCCAAACTTTCATGGTATGACTCAATAATTTGATACCCCTATAGTTGTTGCAACTTTGGATGTCACCTTTGTTCTTGTACAACGGAACCATCGTACTCCGGCTCCACTCGTTCGGCATCCTCTTCGTCCTGAAAATAAAGCTTGTACCATGCAAACAATTTAAGAAATCCAAGTGTTAAATTATCACCAGTTAAACACATGAAAAACAAAAAGAACAGCCAAAAAGCAACAATATCTGTAGGTCAACAACTGTGAAGCATTAAATGTCGAGCTGGAGAAACCTACAAGAGATTTGGATGTAATCAATCACATTGAAACCTAGCATGTAAAACACTACATCTCCCCACTCAAAAGCCTGTTACCCTTTAAAAGCTGGAAATATATGATCCCCCACTAGATAGGTCCTCCTTTTTTAGGGTTTGTTTGGGGGGGTGTGGGGGAGGGTGGAGGGGGTAGGGGGGTAGCAAGTGATTGCAGTACAATTCTCTATGGGATTATACTGGGTTGTTGTTGTTATTGTTATTGATTTAGCAAATGAATAGACGTAGTTGTTTATCTCTTCAAACTGGATGCAGAAGTTAAAAGACCCATTCATCAGTGAATTGGGTTTGCTAATACTGGCCTTTCTTTTCCATATTGCTTCAAAATCTTTCTTATGTCATGCAATAATGATTGGTAGAAAGTGCCTTGCCAGCTGTGAGCACCAATACTACGCATACATTATGAAGCTAACAACAACAACAACAACAACAACTACCCAGTATACTCCCACCAGGTGGGGTCTGGGGAGGGTAATATGTAGGCAGTCTTACCCCTACCCAAAAGGGCAGAGAGGCTGCTTCCATGCGACCCTCGGCGCATAGGACAGAATGAAAAGCAATGAAGCTAAGGTTTATTAATTTGGTAAAACAGAAAAGCAGCATCCTCCAACTCAAAATTATTCAGAATCATCCACGGAAGTCTTTGATAAAAAAGGGCCCAAAATTATAATAGTAATGTTGAATTCACCAATTATGTGGCTGTCAAAATATAATCCCTTCATATCACCTCGTTGATTGAATGTGATCAGTAACAACTAGAAAATGGTCATCCAGTGCTCTTACATGCGGGTGATTCAGGTTAAGACGGAGATGCATAATTGACTAGGCAGTACCCTTCTAAATGATTCCTGCCATCAATGCTCTGGTTATTACTTTTATCCATGACAACAAGCGTGGCCAACACAATCTAGATGCGCAAACATGACACCCCCTTGGCATTCAGACTAAAGCCAATTAGGTTGACAAGTTCAAGTACCAACCTCAATTGTTCACTGTAGATTCTGCTTATATAACAAGCCTTGTTCACTTGGAATCTATCTAATTTTTTTTATTGGACTTAGCACCCTCCATAATTGAAAAATACAATTATGTGGATATGAATTGTAAGGCACAACATTTTGAAGGATTAAGATATCTTAATTGGATGTCATAAAAAAGAATTTTAAGTACAAAATTCCACATGGGTCAATCAACTACCAGCTTCACACACTAACAAATAGATGTATATTCTCCATTTTGCCCAGTTGATTCAGGCCCTATTAAATGATTTAGACGCCCAATCTTTAGATGTAATGTTATGAATGCAGCTCAAGACTCACCAATTGAATATCTTGACGCGAGACTTTTCTAACCTCCCCACTAGACATTTTCCAATCTTCCAATGTGCAATGAACTCGGTGGAACCTCGATGCGATCCGTGTTGATAAGGCTTGGCAAAGGAGAGTTAGATCAGCCTACACATAAGAAAACATAAATTAAAATCTACTTTGTCCTGCGACAAATTACAAAGCACCCTAAAAAGAGAATTTTAATTAAAGGAATAAATATTCTTGCAAATTTGAAGGACATGTAATGCTATAGTATTAGTCAACTACATCAAAATACAGGTTATGAAAGTTGAGAGAGTCGACAAGCAACATCCAGAAGCATTTGGTATTACCAATCTGGCATTTGTCCATTATATTCCGTGTATCCTTTTATATCGACTAGCTCCCTATTTTAGTTTGTTCTAAATACATGACCTATTAACTAAAATAGTAAAAAAAAAAATTTGTAGAAATTTAATAAAGTAATACAAAGAACGGTTCACCAGAACCTAGTGCAACAGGGAGACCTTAAAAAGGAATTAAAATTTTCACATATAGTGTTCTTCAGCCTACTTACGCATAACAAGAGATTCATGCTCAAAAAGCACAGAAAAACATGTTATTTACAGTCACTGCTTCAAGAACAAGACACCACGTGAAAGCTTCGATCTTTACTTCGAACTTCTGCTTTCCCTATGAATGATGCTGGAGGCAAAAGCATGTAATTTGAACAAAAAAATCAGGAGAAAAAAAACTTGCATGAAAAGTACTGAGCACAACTACCTGTTTCCTACTCCATAGCCTAAGAGAGAACAAAAAGGAAGACACCTAAAACCATCTTGTTCCATCAATCAGATATAGAAAATGGGCACCAATCTAACCATAATATTTAGCATATGTAGAAGCTGTCTTCTAGTAAATATAACTAAAAACGTCCAGTGCTCTTGCTCAGCTCCTTGCATTACTAATCGCCTTAAAAGTTCGACTAGCAAACAATTGGTTTTTCCAAATTAAGACATGTCAAGTTTTCCTTGGATTAGTATGCTCTTCAAAAACTATGCAGAAATCAACATCAAGTTGCTTTTACATCATACAACCCGAGCAACCAAGAACAACACAACCGGAACAGAAAATAGCTCATAACTATAGGAAGACAATGGGAGATTGTGCAAAAATAGCCTTCCACTCGCCATTTGCCACATAAAGTGAACGTCCTCCCTCCTATATAAGTATTCAAAACCCGCAGCTGATAGCAAGCTAGGATCTTTAACTTTGGAACACAGGGGTATCAGGAATGTAACGTGATTCAAAGTTCTAGTTTTACTTCATTCTTAATTATTTAGTCTAAGATTTTTGTTTTTCCAAAAAATACAAATTAACCACAGATGAACGGAAAAAAGGACAAAAACCTAGTAATTTATAGCCTACGAAGCAATAAATATATCGCACAGAGATAAACTCAAAATTCATACAGATAACATAAAGATTCGGATCAATATCACATCACATAAAACAGATTCACATAACAAAGACCGAACCTTAAATGTTTAAAGGGTCAATCATCCAAGGATTGCATAAAATAACTAAACCAAAATTAGTTAAACATAAAAAGTGCCATTTTCTTAAATGAAGATAGAAAAAGAACGAACTCTAGGGCAAAATTACCTTCCACGTAATCAGTTGGCCGGAAAATCAACTCGCTGACGGGGCCAAATGGAACTCCCGATTCCGTTTTCCTCCTTTTGTAAGGTTGTTCCGACACCAGATTCTTGATAAAATACAAAAATGGCCCATTATGTTCTGTATTGGTTTAAATTAGTCCCTAAAATACGTTCTCGAGCAATTTTAAACCTTTAAATTAACCAAAGGTGAAAACTTAGTTTGTGTCGAAGATTTAAATTACTTAGATTGTTAGATTTAACCATGAGATTATTTCCGAAATTAGTGGGGAATAAAGTTCTATTATTGGTGCATTTTTGTTCTAAAATGGCTATGAGGAAGGATAGAAGAGTGAAAAAGGCGACTTAATTTATTTATTCTTTCCAACTTCAAAGGATTAACTTTTTTTGTTTCCAGAGACGTTTCTGTCGTTGCTTTATCCAACATCATTTCATACAAACATCATGATAAGAGGGGTTGCTATGATAGTAAGCAACTCCTACTTTCAATCGAGAGGTTGTGAGTTTGAGTCTCCCCAAGAGCAAGGTGGGAAGTTCTTCGAAGAAAGAATACCGGGGGTTTATTTGGAAACAGCCTCTCTACCCAAGGGTATAGGTAAGGTCTGCGTACACACTACCCTTCCCAGACTGGATTGTTGTTGTATTTCATACAAACATAATTGTATGAAGTTTCAAAATTACAATGCTTACTTGATCAAGGGTCACAATACCCAACTAATAATATACATTAAAGATAGAGCTACTTTCATCTTAATGGAATAAGATGAGTATATAATTGTTATAAACAATAATAAAAGAAGAGAGTATTGAAGAGCAAAGTAGAGAGAGAAGGAATTTTTATTGATATGAAATAAATTATAGTGGAATAGAACTCTATATTTATAGGGATATGGTGACTTAGCTACCAAGTAATAAACCCTAGAATCTCTCTAAATATAAACATTTACATAAATAAAATTCTATTTAAAACATGTTTGCTTTGTTTTCTTGAGATTGATTGAATAAATTTGTGACAAAATTAGAGAGTCTATGGCTAACATTAGTTTAACACAGGTATAAACGATATTACAATATCAAAAGAGTTTTATTTTTTTTTATTTTCTAAGTAATCTTTACAAATACGAGCTCCATCACAAGATGTTTAATTTGTTAAGAATGCCCTTAAAATTTGAATCACAAACAATAAAGATTAGATTAATATGAGATTTTTTGACAATCTTTCGAATACTTGAAAACTGCTAAAATCATTAGAATTAAAACGAGATAAAGTCTTTCTTAGAATTTCAGGAAAGTAAAAAGGGTCGTTTTCAATTTATAAATTTTCATATATTGATCAAGTTCCACTAACTTGAAAAAGAAAAAACAAACGATTTGCCAAAACGGACAAAAATAGACTATTTCTATCCAAAACTAAGGTTTAACAAAAATTTAAGTGGTAACAAAAACACCATTTTTGTTATGAAATAATATAAAAGACAAGAACAATAACTCAAGAACAAGAGCAAATAGAGAGAAGAGTAGAGAGAGTTCTTCTTATTGATACTTAGAGAATGTTAGGGATGATTTACAATGGTAGAAGACCCCTTTATTTATAGGGAGTGGGATGATTTATCTACCAAGAATAGAACTCTAGAATCTCTCTAATTATAGACATTCACCTTAAATAGGAGATTTCATAACACTCCCCCTTGAATGTCTATTCAACAATGTGCCTCGTTAAAACCTTAAAACCAAAACCCAATGGGAAAAATTAAAGAAAGGAAAAAGAGTACACATGTTTGAATATGCGCCTATTCGTTGCCTCATTAAAAACCTTGCAAGGAAAACCCAGTGGGACAAAACCTTGAAAGGGAAAAAGAGTGCAACGCGCATTAACTCCCCCTAATGAGTACATCAATTTATGTCCTTGAGCATTTGCATTCCAATCTTGTGCATCATCTTCAAAACGATCTTTGATAGAGATTTGATAAATAAATCAACCATATTGACTTGAATAAATATTTCGCACCTTGAAATTATCATTCTTGATAGATATGAACATCTTCATATAATGTCGTGAAATAACTCTTCAATATCTCCATAGATGCATTCTCAATGCCATCATGCTTATAATAGCAAGATACATATGTACACAAATTGTACTTAGGATGTGGTACTTCAGGACCAAGAATTGCATATGCTTCAAGTAACTTAAATCTTTCAAGTTAAGTCATATAAGCCATATAATAGACTTTAGATGCATATCAAGTTTTCCATGTCATGCTAGACAAATAAGATATCGAAAACTGACTATACATACCTTTGACTTTCATACTTTCAAGCATTTGAACTATAGGTTCAAAACTACATGTCTTTCATATGGAATCAATTCTTCTTGAATTGTATCTCTTCCATTTAGTTACTTTCTTTATGTCAGCAAATGCGTATAGCATGCGTTGCAATATGTTGCAATTGAATTATCCCTTTTATGAACTTCAGGTTCATATCATGATATTCGGGGATATACATATACAAATGATAATTCATCCCATGTAACCTTTTCTCAAGTGTTTATCATGTCTCCCCCTCATGTTAGTAAAGCTAACTTGTTTCCTCAACTTTGGGAAATCATCTTTGTGCATTATCATGTCAATATACACGGCACATTAATAATAAGATGAAATTATTTGGTCCCTGACCTTGAACCACTTGTGAGGGGAGAATATACTCTCGTATACAACTTATATCAAACTGATATATATAACTTTGTTCTCACAAGAAACAGTTTAGCTATTAAGTGGAAGCACTCAATAATTATCTTGCTAAACTTACTTTGATATAAACCAACTTATCAAGATGAACTATCTTGAGTAGAGAATCTAGAAATTATGCTCGAAGTTAGATTACTGAGCAATTTACCTCGCAAGCACCGGCCAGGCTGCGGGTTAATAACAATTGCGCATGTAACCATATCATAGATGCATCATATGTGGTATACATGGCAGGTGAATGGGCCCATATTCACCTTTGATATTTCCAGAATTTATGGGCTTCAACCCGAACTCTTTAGTTGGTCAGTTCATTAATGAGAACAAGTGATACAAGAGAATTCGTAAAGAACTTTCTAGTTCTTTGATATTCACCTATGTGAATTTGCACATCATACTTAAAATGAGATGGCTAACACGAATGCCAACTGAATAAATTATCAATATTGGTAAACTTCAAATTTACACCATGACATGTGCACTTATCAATAAACTTCAGGTTTATTATGACATGGGTTTTATACCAATAGATATCCACTTTATTGTGGCATTCTTTCGTTTGTGTAGTACAAACTGGAGAACAAAGCGGGTAGCTTTTCATATACAAATTACCCCGCTACAAGTTGTAGTAATAGGAGATATCAAATCCTTCCTTTATTTATAGTCTCAATATAATCAATCGCTTTCGCGTGTACTTTGGAAACTGAATAAGTTTCTTTGAGACTTACTACAGCACAATACTCAATTGTGTTTCTCCAACATAGTAATAATTGGCTCTTCTAGAGCTCTCAATTAATTTTGTACTACCACAGATTCATCAACATCCATGTGGTGAATATCTTTCTTAAAGAGAAAGTTATACCATTATGGTCATGTCAAACTTATATGCAAGATATGTTTCTTGCATTATCGTTGTCCTTTAATAGTCATATTTCCAAAATACTTTGGCGTACAATAGGTACGTGACCAACGATCATTCATGCCATATATCATCTCAAACCTCCTTCTATGGGTGAGTGTGGTATCATCTCCAACCTCCTTCTAGGGGTGAGTGTGGTACATTTAATACCAATTTCATGTTCATATTCTTCCAATAATGAATATGTATTCGTGAATCAGATGTTGTCACATTCACTTCGGGGATATGTGATTTTGTTATCCTTTTCAAATCTGTAAATGCGTCTGGCATTCGATTTGCTATTCTTTGCAAATGGATAATATTTTGTGCCTCTTTCACAAATAGAGGTATGTGGATCAAGATGAGATAATGATGCATTTTTCCACAAAATTTCCCGTTTGGTTTCACCAACTTCTCCCCCTAATTTTGGGAAAAGTGTCTCATCAAATTGACAGTCTGCAAATCGTGCAGTGAACAAATCTCCTGTCAATGTTTCGAGGTAGCGAATAATGGAGGGCGATTCAACCTCAACATATATTCCTAACCTTCTTTGCAGACCCATTTTGGTGCGGGATGGCGGTGCTAAAGGCACATATACTGCGCATCCAAAAATTCTTAAATGTGATATATTGGGTCCATGACCCAAAACCAATTGCAACGGGGAATATTTGTGTCAATTCGTCAGTCAAAGACGAACTAGCATTGTTGTATGTAAAATGGCGTGTCCCCAAACCGAAGTGGGCAGCCGACAAACTAAAATGCTGCATGCAAAATGGCATAAACCCAAACCAAAGTGGGCAGCCGACGAACTAGCATTGCTGCAGTGCAAAATGGCATGAACCCAAGCCAAAGTGGGCAGCCGACGAACTAGCATTGCTGTATGCAAAATGGCGTGAACCCAAACCGAAATGGGCAGCCTCGTTTTCATGAAGAATTCAAGATTATTCTCATCTATTGTCTCAATATGATATCCATTTTGAATGATATCTTTAAAACTCAACAAGTTATTCTTAGACTTGGAGGAGAATATTGCATTCTCTAAGATAAACGTCATGCCTTTGGGCAGAGTTACAGTTGCTCTTCCGGAGCCTTCAATCAATTTACTTCCCATGGTTTGACATATAAAAGAAATACACGAACATATGAATAAGTTCAATTCGTTTGTGTTACATAATATTTTCAAAATCTGCAGCTAACAGTTGACTAACAAAATCAGATATGTTATCCATTACATTGCAGTTTGAAAATTTCAGCGTTTTTCATAAGACAATCGATTATTAAACACACACAATCGATTGTTTGAACATAGACAAACGATTGTTAAACACACACAATCGATTATTTGTTATTTTTGAAAAACTTCAGATCACACTGTCTTAAGACAATCGATTGTTATGCATTGACAATCGATTGTTGGCTATTTTTGAAAAATTCCAGACCTCACTGTTTCAAGACAATCGATTGTTATGCAAAAGACAATCGATTGTGGATGATTTTTGAAAAATTCCAGATTACAGTCTAATGATAATCGATTGTTAGACATAGACAATCGATTGTGGATGATTTTTGAAAAATTCCAGATTACACTGTTTTAAAGACAATCGATTGTTAAACATAGACAATCGATTGTTGACTGTTTTTGAAAAATTCCAGAACACACTGTTTTAAAGACAATCGATTGTTGATCATTGACAATCGATTGTTTTGCAGTTTTTATGCGAAATATGAGATAACCGACTAGTTTTTCAGGTTAGTCGATTACCTCTACTGGAAAGTAAAAATATTATTGATATTTGAGCATATTGATACATTCTAAAGAACTAATACTAACATTATATCATGAACTAACTAATACGAGCTAATACTAATGGCTATTAGTTTATTCATTCACTAATACAAACAAGTAAAATAAAATCAAATAGCTCCATCTTCTTTCATCACGGATCCATCACCGATTAGGTGGTCTATCTTCCCCTCGGGTTGCTCAAAGAAGTCTGCCACATCCAAGTGGGTGATGCCAAAGTTGTCGTCAGAGACAAAATTCGTTTCAGGGCGTTTACTCTTTCGAGATGCTTGATAAAGGTCAACCAAATATCATGGTATACGGCAACGATAATATATAGTTTATAAACTATTTGCTTTTGGATTCTTATCGTATCGTGCTTGTGGCAGAGTGACCAACTTCAGGTTGTCATATCTCTTCTTTAAGCCATTCCACAAGATAGGTGGATCCTTGACGGTGAGATATTCAATCTTCAAACCTTCATCAAGGTGATGGCGCAAGAAAATCAAGGCCTTAGCATGGTTTTGGGTGGATGCATTATTTCTGTCTTTAATGGCGTCTCTAAGACCCATAGCATCCAAAATGGATTTAAGTATCCAACACCCATATCATATAGTTCTTGCCGAAATTTCAAGGGCAACGAACTTTCTTTTCATAATGTCAGACATAAACCAAAATTACATCAAGAGCGTGTTCATACTTACGGGCTCTATTACAATTATCACATTCACTTCAGGGAATGGATCAAAATCATGTGCTTTACACAATCTCATGTCAAATATTACTTTCATAAAGTGAAAGATTATTTTGAGAATCCTTATTGTTCTCATTACCACAATAATGACGATTATAACTTCGTCTATTGCCATGTCCACATCCATTGATACCTTTACGGTAATTAGTCTTCTTTCAGACTTATCACATACTGCTACCACATTCTCTAAAGGGAATGGAGCAAATTCAATTGGACGGAATTCTTTGCCACGTCCACATTCATTGATACCTTCATGGTAATATTTTAGTCTTCTTTCAGACTTATCATATACTGCTTCCACATTCTCTAAAGGGAATGGAGCAAATTCAATGGGACGGATTTTCAATTATTTGCCCACAATCATACATGAATTTAATCATGGCAGGACATAGAGATTTAACCACTTCATGTGGTTATAATTTCTTACAAACTCCATTAGAGTTATAATCAAACTTTGTTTGTATATTAAATCAAATCGTAGAATTTCAAGAATTTGAAAAGGAACAGTAAATTACTTACCTTTAAGGTATACCAATTATATTTTCAATGTTTTCTTCCTTTTCTCCACTGATGCAGACGACGGCGGCTCCGATGCGGAGAAATTGACGGCGGCTTAATCTTCTTAAAGAGCTTCTTGAGACGGTAGAGTCTCGTGCTGATAACGTGTTATGAAATAATATAAAAGACAAGAACAATAACTCAAGAACAAGAGCAAATAGAGAGAAGAGTAGAGAGAGTTCTTCTTATTGATACTTAGAGAATGTTAGGGATGATTTACAATGGTAAAAAACCCCTTTATTTATAGGGAGTGGGATGATTTATCTACCAAGAATAGAACTCTAGAATCTCTCTAATTATAGACATTCACCTTAAATAGGAGATTTCATAACAACTTTTGTATATTAAATAAATAAATGCTTCTCCATTCATTTACAAAAAGGAAAACGAACACATTTCTATCTACAATAAAAAGATCTATTCACCTCTTAGGTTAGCAAACAAAATTGGCTGCGAGACGAATACAAAGTTATCTGACTAAAAAACAAAAGGAAATTAAATTATATTGACATCGATCATGAGGTCAGACAGTAGTTAGGCCATTGTATCTCGGCCTTGTTCTCTCTGGAGATGAACCTTCTTAAGCGGAAACAACAAGAACAACCCAGTATAATTTTATTTAGTGGGGTCTGGGAAGGGTAGTGTGTATGCAAACCTTACCCCTACCCTTGGATAGAGAGGTTGTTTCCGAATAGACCCCTGACATCCTTCCCTCCAAGAACTTCCCACCTTGCTCTTGAGGAAACTCAAACTCACAACCTCTCGGTTGGAAGTGGGGTTGCTTACCATCAGAGCAACCCCTCTTGTCTAAATGGACTTCCTCTTATTATTATTGCCTTGAATTTGCTGTATTTGTTGTGTCCAATTCTGTTTTTTGCTGTGGCTGTGATTGTTCTGATGGAATTTTTTCAATTTCAGGTGATTCTTGATTTTCCTTTGTGACAATTTTCTCAGGTTCATGAAAGCTTTTGCACTTGGTTTTCAACATATGGGGTTTAAGCTTATTGACATCTGATAATCTGACTGGTTTCAAGAAGAATTCTTCAGCCCCTTCTTCTAAGCATCTGATGAATCAGTCAGAAAATATTATTAAACTTCATTCTTTATCCAATAATCTTCAAGAAACTAAAACTAAGGTAACATTGAGTATTTACCTATTGATTCTTGAAGGAACATTCTCAGATGACATAATGACTACTGGAATGTTTCTAAATGACGAAGATTCCTGTCACAAAAAAGAGTACAAGTATTAATTTACCAAATAGATAAATTGATTGGCAAAAGAATCCAGTAAAAGGAAAAGTTGTTTCAGTAGGGGTCCAAAAAGGGAAAGATATAAAATCATAGGCACATGTCCTTTCAACATCTAATTATGCAGTGGGCAAGGCAAGGCGTGCACTAAGCTTTCGTAATGCGTGAGCTCCAGGGAAGGGCGAGCCACAAAGTCTACTGCATATAATTTAGCCCTGTATCTCTAGAAAAATTTATTTTCATGACTCAAACCCGTGATTTCCTGATCACGTGGCAGCAACTTTGATAGTTACGACTCTTTTCTCAACTTTGCCGGTACACATACAGGTGGGATAGATTTCCTAACAAGATTCTCAACTGATCTCAAAATTGAAAGGTGAGAAAAGGACCCCATATGGCTAATGGGAATGCCACAAACAATTTGATGGGGAAAAATTTATGTCCTGAAGTATGTTACCAAGAAAGGAAAATGATGTACAATTCAGATCAAAGAATAATATGGCAGCAAGAGGGGAAAAAAGAAGAAACTTTAAAGCATACCTTAATTTTCTTGAGCAAATCATAGCCTGTCATACCAGGCATACAGTAATCTGTGATAATAAGATTTATTTCCACTTCCTGCAAATTCCAGGAACAAAAAAGACTAACTTTTTTTAACACTTTCAGGAAAAACCAGTGGAAAATCCAAGAAACAAAGAAGGGAATAATTTCTGGAAAAATACAAGAAGTCAGTACAAGAAAGTAAGTGAAATGGGGAAATGAACAATACCTGATGGTTATGAGGAGAAACACAAGGTGGATTTGGGTGATTGCGGTCATTTTCTTGAAACCCCAAAAATTCTAAAGCTTTACTTCCAGAATCCACAGCAGTAACTGCCATAATAAAAATGCAGATGCACATAGGAGTAAATCAATAAAAATCTTATCTTGGAATCCCTTTGGCCAGAAAAGTAAATAAAAATACGGACTCCCAAAATTAATGTTGTAACACGAGTGTCTGATCCTCCAAATATGCATTACTTTTGGAGGATCCGACACACACCCAACGGCATTTTCGGAGAGTCCCAGCTGCCAGAAAACTAAAAAGATTACCTTGGCAAGCAGAGGTTCTAAAGAGCCTCTCAATGAGCTTCCTATCAATCAAGCTATCATCTACAGCTAAGACATGAAACTGTTGCTCAGCAGCTGCCATTCCCATTGCTCCAATTCTTTTGAGGAGAAAAGTTTGGATTTTTACTTAATTCCTTGGTGGGGTTGGTTTGTTTGTAACTGTATTGGTTGTGGTGTGTTTTTTTCTTTGTCTATCTTTCTGTTATGAGTATGAGGAAGGAAGAAGGGTGGGCGACGTTTGGCTTTGTAATGAAATAAGTCCTACCAAATTCCACAACAAACCAAGCAAGATCTGACCAGATTTCATCCCAAAGATTACAAGACAAGCAATGGAGAAAGAAAAGCTGGTAAATTAGAGTAAAAACAGCAAAAAGTATTTAAGGATTTCTTGGAAGTTGGATTTTACTACCTATAATATAATAAGAAAGCAATTAAGGGAGAAATCTATAGCTATACATACATATATATGTGTGAAAGTAAGAAGAGGGATTGGCAAGGAAAATGGAGGGTTCTTTCATGGTGGCTTTGGGGGGAGGGTGATGGGACCCACAAATCCTACAAAGAGATACAGGTGAGATAAGCAATGGTGCCTTTGTTCCCGTAGTTGACAATAGCTTTGGTCGAATTTTGTATTTGTCTTACAATATTGATTGAATATATATAAATTATTAATTTAGAATTCATTAGCATGAGACGATTAAAATCTCAAACACATAAATTTTAAATCTTAACTTCGTCTCTATTTGTTCCTAATGTGAAATTATGTGCACTTACCATATCTTGAGCAGGTGGGGGAGTAGTGTGCAAAGAGAGGCCAATTTCTTTTGATTCCCTTTTAAGATTTGCTTCCTATGGCCAGTCTCTCTGTACCATCTATGTATGTATGTTTCTTTTGACCCCATCAATTATGTCCCCATTCACTCTTTCAAATGCTATAGCGAATACCCTTTTTCGTTTTATTTAAGTTTATGTGACACAATTTGTTCGTTGACTTTGAGGTTAATGAATACGTGAAAGTGTATTCTCTCTCAAAACCAAATAAAATGATGGAACTTCCTTGCAAAATTAGTATCCAATTAAATTGCATTATATATTATTCTCCTTAAGTAACGTGTGGTTCGGGTTGGATAACAGATAATAAAAACAGATAAATTATCTGAACCAATCCATATTTAATACGGATAAAAATGAGTTAACCAGCGGATAATATAGGTAATTATATTAGAAAAACTTACAGAAATGTCCAAGATTGGAGGTGATTTGTGTTTGGCTAAAAAGTTATGCGAATACTTATTAAGCTCAAGAACAATCGAAAATATAAAAGGGTAAATCGGAATCAAGCGTAGTATGAGCTAGAGAGTATTATCGAGCTAAGATCGGTGATAATGATGAGATGTAGATATCTTAAGATGTAAGAATAATGGAATAAGTAGTAATCTTTGCACAAGAGAGAGAGAATCAGTTGTATATTCTGAGTAGCCAAAATACACATTAAACTTTACAAAATGAAGGTCCCCTTTATATATCAGGGGACCTTCCTCGAAATAATCAAGAAAAAAAGTACAGATGTTGGTGGCTTCAGTGAACGGAAGAGTCAGAGCTTCAAACGACGTCATCTTGAGTCGTGTCACCCGGGCCGTCCACTGAGGTCGACCTTACTTGGGTCGGCCTTAGTTGAGCCGGACTTGATGCCAAGGACGTGCATAGATAGCATGAGGACATATGGAACCAAATTTGCCCGATACAGATAGTCCCTACATTTTTTGGGGACGCAGTCGAGAAGCGTCTTCAATAAATGGACATATGTGCTTGACCTTCCTCAAAATTTAGTTGTATCCGTAGGTACTATCTAAAAAGGTGTGGACTTATGCGAAGGCGTTATGCCATTGACATATGACCTCCTTTTAGGGCATCTTTTTAGGGTGACGGCATTGATCACGTGCGTGATCATTACTTTTGCTCCCGAGGCGGTTCAAGATGTGATATGATGTTTTGGTTTTTCGCGCCAGCTTTCGAATCAAGCCTTTTCGATTTTCGTGTGCCTTTCCTTACAAATAGAGGAGAGGTTGAATCCAATTCAACTTTCGAACCTTTTCAGAGAGTATTTCCTCAATTTTATCCTCGTCTTCTTCTGGTACACGTTGATCTTCTTAAAATTTCCGCTCCAGGGAATCGAACCATGTACCCTTGAAGCACCTTTCTTTCATAACTTTCACCATGGTAAAACGTCGCCGTGATAGCAAAAAGACCAAGGGCGATGCCCCTTCTAGGGTTTCATCGTCCTCAGATGGTGGGGAAGGGCAAGCCGAGGAAGACCTCATTCCTCTATCGTCGACCAACATACTTCCACAGGACATGGTTACGCGGAAGGATTTCAATAATAAATGTAACCTTCCTAGCTGGGAACTTAGCGAGCTTACATCATCTCATTTGGCTGCTCTTAGAACGTCGTACAAGATTCATGATTACGTTGAGATGGCCCCTGCTGGGACGGACTATGCCAATGTGCACACGCCTGGATATTGCACATTTTATGAGTATGCTTTTCGGATTGGATATAGCCTCCCACTCAATCCTTTGGCAGAGGAGCTTTATCATTTGTATGGGATGTGTCCAGCCAAACTTACCCCGTATGCGCTGAAGGTGTGTAGGATTCTTACCACCTATGCGGCTAAGGCTGAGAAAGAGGTCTTTGTTCACCACCTCTTGCAAATGTTCAGCGTGAGCTTCATGAGAGGTACCATGTTCAGTTGGTACGTCTGGGCAAGAAATGTTTTGTGGTGAAATCTAACGATAAGGCCAGTCGTAAATTTTGGAGGAAATTTTTCTACATACGTATTGAACATATGGTGTCTAACCTAGAAGGGTTCTCGAAGGCGTGGAACACGGCATCTAAGCATTCATGTATGCAATTTTTATGGAGATCTTATTTCGTCGGCTTAATCACCGTGGATTTCTTTTTACCTTTATGTAGTGACAGCTCGCACTCCTCGAATGATCGATGATATTAGGTCATAGGTGAGAGCATTGGTATATTTGCAGAGGAGTGCCATACCTAGCCAGAATTCCTCAGGCTTTATGGCCTGACATGTAACGGCCTTGCTTTGTTTTTCCCATCCGTTCTGGCTTGGAGGCTCCCCTTAATTTTCCTTGCTCAACTTATACATGTTTTGGTAGGTCGGGGTACTTCTAATAAGGCACAGAAGAAGAAGAAGAAGAAAATTGTTGTCAACCCTTCCAGGGCAATATCCGATTCTGATAAGGAGGATATACTCCTTGTAAGCACGCCTAGGGGTAGTGTTTCTCCCCCCTCAAGGCAAGAGTTTTCACCATCGACGACTCCCGACGCAACGTCTGAGGCGGTGCCTGGGGCCGTGCTTGAAATGACGCCCGAGGAGGTACCGGTGGCGGTGCCTATGACCGTCCCTGAAGTTGACCCCATAGGGATGCCAACTACCGAAGTGGCGCCATCTAAGCCAAACTTGCATCCTACGGAGGGGGGCATTGAAGAAGAAGAGTCATTAGAGATGAAGAGACGCTGGAATCATGCTGGCAAGGCGGTGGTCACTCATACAGAGAAGGTTAGGTCACCCCGCTGTGAGTCCAGGCCGGTCTTTATGGTTGAAGCCATTCACTCGGGGAGGCCTTCTCCTTGAAGGGGGGGGGGCGTTGTTAGTCCCCGCCCGGCACGTTCTCGAGACGGCGGGTTGCGGGCGGCTGCGGAGAGAGTGGGTGAGTGTGTGGATGTGGCAAGCCCAGAAATCGCTATTGAGGACGCGGGCAAAGAAGGCGAGTCCCTAGACCAAGTGGAGATGATAGCCGACCAGTCTACCCATCGTATAGTGATTCCCAGTCATTACAACTTGTTTGAAAATTGCGAAGAGGTGGCCGAAAGCATGACATTTTTATGTACGGGTGCTGAAAGCGAGGCCTTGGCGGAGACTAATGACAGGGACTTGTCCCGAAGAGTGGCGTGCGCAGCCTTGCAAATATGTCTTTTGACTTGATTTTTTGTATTTGTGGAGGGTGATTTTTCGTGCACTTACCTTTTGGATTTTTCCAGACTCTTGTCTTGGAGGCGAAGAGGGGTTGAAGCATGAAGAAGAAGGTGGCCAAATACAATAGGTTGGTGCAGAAGTACAACAGGACGCGTGAGGCGCACCAAACCTTGGCTGATATGTATAGACAGGACCGTAACTTTAGGGTGTTTCGTGAGGGCCTCGTGCAATCTGAGGCGCAGTTGAAGAAGAGGGTGGCCGAGCTGGAGAAGGTTGACGAGCAACTCATGGCCGTGTTCCTCGTGCTGCGGAGATGGAGATCCTTATCCAATCTAAGGATGAAGAGTTACAGCTTGGCTGTGTAGTGTAAGAGGAGGCGGTGGAATTGTGTACTTGAGTTGCAGCCTTAACGACAGAACTTGATGCTTAGAAGGCCGAGGTTGAGGTCCTCAGGCGGGCTCTTGCACAGGCTGATGAGTCTCGTGAGGCACATGAGATATAGGTGTATGTGCAGTTGGTTAGTGTATGTCCACTTGAAGAATTTTTAGAGTCTGGGCGAGCTTTTGAGGTGGAGATTGAGAGTCAATGCCAGTTGGTTAGTGTTGCCCGTGAAGCGGCCAGCTGTAGTCCCGAATCACCGGCACGGGAGGGGGGTAACTCCGCAGATTTTAACCGTTTGGAATCCAGCTCTTGGATTTCCAAGACGTACCCTCCTAGGAATGAAGACGGGCCACATGGAGACCAGGCGGGGCAGGACGAGCGGAGTGGCGGAGGCCTTTAGGATTTTTGTAAATAAATATGTTTGTAAATACTTATTTTTGTATCATGGGTGCTGACCCTTTTGGAGATAAAGACTTATGACTTTTGCCATAGTTAATATTTTTCTATTTTCCGGAACCTTGTTGAATTTTTTATTTTTGCCTTTGTGCTTTTTGCCATAGTTGAAGCTAAGTGGTTCATTTGGTGGCGACCATTTTCGGCGTGAAAGATTCGGCGGCCTTGATCGTGCAGAAATGATGGCTTTGGCCACGTAAAATTTGACAGCCTTAATCACACGAAAAATGGTGGACTTAGCCGTATAGAACGATGGCTTTTAGCCATGAAAAGTTTGACGGCCTTTATCCGTGTTCGACGGCAGCCTTAGCCATATAAAGTTTTACGGCCTTAATCGTGTAAAACGATGGCCTTATCTATGTAAAAACGGTGGCCTTAACCATGTAAAAAAATGATGGCCTTAGCCATGTAAAAATGATGATGGCCTTAGCCATGTAAAAGTTTTTACTGCCTTAGCCGTGTAAAAACGATGGCCTTAGCCATGTAAGAGTTTTTACGGCCTTAACCGTGTAAAAATTATGGCCTTAGCCATGTAAGAGTTTTACGGCCTTAACCGTGTAAAAATGGTGGCCTTAGCCATGTAAGAGTTTTTACGGCCTTAACCGTGTAAAAACGATGCCCTTAGCCATGTAAAAGTTTTTACGGCCTTAGCCGTGTAAAAACGATGGCCTTAGCCATGTAAACTTTTACGGCCTTATCCGTGTAAAAACGATGGCCTTAGCCATGTGAAAGTTTTACGACCTTAGCCGTGTAAAAACAATGGCCTTAGCCATGTAAGAGTTTTTACAGCCTTAACCGTGTAAAAATGATGGCCTTAGCCATGTAAAATTTTACGGCCTTAACCGTATAAAAATGATGGCCTTAGCCATGTAAAAGTTTTTACGGCCTTAGCCGTGTAATAACGACGGCCTTATCCATGTAAAAGATTTTATGGCCTTAGCCGTGTAAAAATGATAGCCTTAGCCATGTAAAAGTTTTTACGGCCTTAACCGTGTAAAAACAATGGCCTTAGCCATGTAAAAGTTTTTACGTCCTTAGCCGTGTAAAAATGATGGCCTTAGCCATGTAGGAGTTTTTACGGCCTTAACCGTGTAAAAACGATGGCCTTTTCATTCATTTGGGGATGGCCGTAGACTTTTCATTCATTTGGGGATGGCCGTAGCCTTTTTATATATTCAAGATGGGCGTAACCTTTTCGTACAATTGGAGATGGCCGTAGCCTTTTCCTACATTTGGAGATGGTCGCATCCTTTTCATATATTCAAGATGGTCGTAGCCTTTTCATACATTTGGAGATGGCCGTAGCCTTTCTATACATTTGGAGATGTCACTAATCCAGTCCCTGTATTATGTCGGGCTTGGAGAGTACATGGAGAGGCTGATATGATGCACTTGTACTGCAAACATCTCCAGGTGTTCCTTTTGCTTCTTTTTTGTCGGGGGGTAATGTCCCGTCCTGTAGATAAGATATGAACTGGTTGCGCCAGTCCCAAGTTAAGTTTGAAAAAAGTACATCGGTATGATCAATGGCAGATTGGAGGAGTGTGACCACACTTCTTTGTTGATGTTTTTGGTGGCTGCGGCCAACTTTTCCAGGCCGTCCGCTTCGATGTTCGTTGCTCTGGGAATTTGTTCGAAGCGGCATTCGTCGAACGTAGTCATTAGCTTGTGGATATATGTTTGGTACTTTTGCAGTCTTTGCTCTTTTATTTGATAAGTCCCAGTGACCTGGTTTACTACAAGTTGGGAGTCGCAATGGAGGAGGATTCGGCGAGCCCCATACTTGATGGCTAGTTTCATGCCTACGATAACGGCCTCATACTCGGCCTCGTTGTTAGTCATTTCCGGGAATCGTATGAACTGGCGAATTGTTTCTCCCATGGGGACCTCAAGGATGAGTCCCAATCCCGATCCCGATGCATTGGCGGCACTATCTATGTAAATGACCCATAGGTCATTTTTGGAGGATACACGTTGTACCTCGAGTTTCGCCTCTGGCAGGACTTCCGCACTAAAGTCAGCAATAAAGTCGGCTAGGACTTGCGACTTGATGGCGGTCCTTGGAAGGTATGTGATATCATGCTCGCTGATCTCAACGGCCCATCTGGTGAGCTGGCCTGAGAGTTTGGGCTTGTGTAATACGCTTCTTAATGGGAAGGTCGTTACTACCCTTATGGGGTGGCACTGAAAATAGGGTCGTAGCTTTCGTGAAGCTACTACGAGTGCTAACGCCAGCCTCTCAAGGTGTGGGTACCGGGTTTTGGCGTCCACTAAATCTTGCCAATGTAATAAAGAGGAGATTGCGTACCTTTATTTTCACGTACTAGGACGGCGGTGACCGCGACTTCCGATACGTCCAAGTACACCAACAACAGTTCGCCTGGGTTTGCTTTGACTAGTAGGGGTGGCGATGATAGATATGCCTTCAGATTCCTCAGGGCCTAGACGCATTCTTCGTTCCATTGTAGTCCCTAGTCTTTTCTCAATACACCACATAATTTATGGCACCTGTCGGAGGAGCGTGAGATGAATCTGGAGAGGGAGCTATTCGACCTGTCAGCTTTTGCACTTTGTTTTTGCTGCTTAGTATTTCTGGGATGGCTTCTATAGCCTTGATCTGGTCTGGGTTGTCTTCGATGCCCCTTTGTGATACCAGAAACCCTAGGAACTTTCCCGAGGCTACGTCGAAGGCACATTTTTCAGGATTCAGTTTCGTACCGTATCTTCTTAATATTTCGAAGGTTTCTTTCAAGTGATCGAGGTGGTCCTCTTTCTTTGATGACTTCGCTAGCATGTCGTCAATATAGACCTCCATCATTTTGTCGAGTGTTCTTTGAACATTGTAGTCACCTGCCGTTGCGTCTATTAATTGGTCGATGTTGGGTAGTAGGAACGAATCTTTTGGACATGCTTTGTTTAGGTCAATGAAATCCACGCACATCCGCCGCTCCCCATTTTTATTTTTGACCATTACAACGTTGGCGACCCATTCCGGATACCTGGACGCCATAATGGAACCGTTTGCCAGTAGCTTGTCTACTTCTTCACTTACTGCTTCGTTGATGGCGGCATTGAATTTTCTCCTTACCTACCGCACAGGCGGGTGTAGTGGATCAACGTTCAGTTTATGGGAGGCAATTTCTCGTGGAATCCCTGTCATATCTGCATAGGAAAAAGCGAATAGGTCTGCATAATTAAATAGAAATTCACTATACTTACTTGGATTTGAAAGGTTGTGTCCTATTTAAGCCTTCTTTGAGAAGTCGTTGTTGTTCAGCTGGACGGGGTCGAGGTGTTCGACCGTGGCCTTGTTTGCCTCAACATCATCGGGATCTTTGATGGTGTCCTCTGTCGGGTGGACCTTAGGCCCCGACAGGGCTGATTGCTATGCATCCGCACTTACTCATTTGAGTTGTTTCGTGTGAAATCTTGAGCTATTTTATAACACTCTTGGGCGGTGTGCGGCTTGCCCTGTATGCTGAACACCCCCATGGGGTGGGGAATTTGATCACTTTATAGAAACTAGAAGGGGCTGCCCTCATGGCGTGTATCCACGGACGTTCGATGATGGAGTTGTATGCAGTTTCTTGGTTCATTACGTGGAAAGTGGTTTCCATCATAACTCCTCCCGCCAGAACGTGTAGCGTTACCTCCCCAGAGGTTCTTTCCATTGCATTGTTAAAACTAGTTAGTGTTATGCAGCGTGGTATTATCTTATCCTCGAGTCCTATTAGTGCAAGGACTCTTGGATGAATGATACATGTGTCACTGCCATCGTCAACCATAATCCTTTTAACGTCAGTATCTACTATGCTAAAGAAATAACTAAAGCACCATAATGGGGGAAAAATAAATCGTTAGTATCAGACTTATCGAAGGTGATACTATCTTCGAAGTCGTCATACTGTTCATGAGCGATAGTTCGCTTTAATTTGTGAGTGGTGGTGAATTTTACATGGTTGATCACTGAGTCATTGCCATCCCCAATGATCATGTTGATGGTGCGTGTTGGTCAGGGTTTCCTTGGCGGGCCGTGAGGTTGTTCCCGCCCATGTGCGAAGTTGAGTTTTCCTTTGTCGCTGAGTAGTTCTTTCAAGAATCCTTGGTTCAACATCCGAACCACCTCCGTTCGGAGACCTATGCAGTATTTGGTTCTGTGGCCTCATTCCTGATGGAACTCACATAGGGCATTTGATTTTCTGGTGGCGGGGTCGGACTTCATCTTCGCCGGCCATTGTACTTTGTACCCAGCTTCTCCAGTGCGTACACTACTTCTGAAGGAGATACACAAAAGTTATGTGCATATAGTAAAGGAGGTATACCTTTGTCGTTCCGTGGTGGGGAGACATGTCGTTATAAGGCGTCCGCGTGCCTTGGTGGTGGCGGATGCGATGATCAGATGTATGGTTGGTGCCTCTTCCTGTTGAGGCGTGGGACTTGTTCCCGTCGTCCTTGTTGCGTCGGTCTCTTCGAATTTCTGGGTGCACCGCAATTAACCACCAGGTTGGGCCATTAAGATTGTCATCGTCTCCACGTACCTCGGCGCAATAGGCATTGTGAATTTCTTCCCAGTTGGTGGGGGATATATTTCATAAGGCGGCTAAGCAGTTTCTTGGTCACCCTTGAGCCGTCTCTGCTGAGCCCGTTATGAAAAGCTGCGACTGCCATGCCTTGTGACATGTTTGGTAGGGTCATTCTAACCCTGTTGTACCTGGATAAGAACTCTCTGAGCCCTTCTCCTGAGGTCTGTCGGACAGCAAAGATGTCGTTGACACGTGCTTCCGCTTTCTTGGCTCCTGCGTGAGCGGTGACAAATTTATCTGCCTTCTCCTCGAACGTGGAGATGCTTTTGGCCGGTAGCTGGGAATACCACGTTAGGGCCCCTCCCGTTAACGTTTCGCCGAACTTCTTCAGAAGTACAGACGGTACCTGCTCCTTTGATAGATCGTTACCTTTGACTTCCGTGACATAATGAATCAGATGGTCCTCGAGATTTGAGGTCCCGTCATATGCCTTCAAGTAGGGGGAATTTTGAAGGTCTTTGGGATGGGGTATGGTGCAACTCATTCTGTGTAGGGTTGTTCAACGAACCTCCCCACATCTCACTTTGGCAGCAGCTTAGGCGCATCCGGGATCTTGTCCACTATTTCTTTGTTCTCCTTCATCTGGTCGCGAAGTGGCCTATTTTCATTTTTCCATTTCCTCCATCTTTTTTAGGATGGCTGTGAGTGTGCCGCTGTGAGCTTGAGCATCGACGGGCACGTTGTTCGCTCGTGTGACCTCGGGTTCATCTTCAGTTGCAACATGGTCTATTGCTGGTGCGCATCTAGCATTTTGGGGTGGCTTCCCAGCTAAACTACTCACAGGGTTTGTCAACCACTCTTCCAGTAACCTCTTTACCTCTGGGGGTGCTTCTTTAGTTGTAGATGTTGAAGTCTCTTTTTCTCGTGGAACCACCAGATCTTCAGATGGGGAAGGTGGGTTTTCCGCGTTTATCAGGGTAATAGGGGTTGCGTGTAGAGTATCCCCTTCAGCAGCTGCGTTGAGAGGGCCTATGAGATCGGCTCTAACATGCACGATAGCTTTCATTATTACGTTGTTTTCAGCCATTTTAGGTTGCATTAAGTGGTTTTTGAAGGATATCTAGAAGCAAACTACAACTTTGATTCAGGAAATCCCCACAGATGGCGCCAAATTGTTTGGCTAAAAGGTTATGCGAATACTTATTAAGCTCAAGGACAATCGAAAATATAAAAGGGCAAAAAGGAATCAAGGGTAATATGAACTAGAGAGTATTATTGAGCTAAGATCGGTGATAATGATGAGATGTAGATATCTTGAGATATAAGAATAATGAATAAGTAGTAATCTTTGCACAAGAGAGAGAGAGAGAGAATCAGTTGTATATTCTGAGTAGCCAAAATACACATAAACCTTTACAAAGGGAAGGTCCCCTTTATATATTAGGGGACATTCCTCGAAATAATCAAAGAAAAGTACATAAGTTGGTGGCTTCAGTGTACGGAAGAGTCAGAGCTTCAAACGACCTCATCTTGAGTCGTGTCACTCGGGCCGTCCATTGAGGTCGACCTTACTTGGATCGACCTTAGTTGAGCTGGCCTTGATGCCAATGACGTGCATGGATAGCATGAGGACGCAGGGAGCCAAATTTTCCCGATACAATTTGGACTGGATTTGTATCAAATTCATAATTAAATCGATGCCAAAAAATTCGTCTTTGACAGATGTATCAAACATGTATCACGCATGTATGTCACACACATATATACATGGATATACATGTGATACATAATCGATACAATACATATGTGATACACAGTGTGATACACGTATCATTTTTTTCATATTCAGTTTTTACTTCGAATTTTCAATTCAAACCACCTCAAAACTTCACCAACTCATCCCAAAACTGAAGTTCAAGCACCTTAAGATATACCTAATCTATTCTAATAGCACTCACTTAAAAAGAAAGTTAAAATTTGATATTTTTTGCGACAAATAGCTAATTGGCCATTTTGGCTAATATTAGTAATATTTTATCAATTGGCTAATTTTATAATGAATTACTTCTAAATTGACATAGCTGGTAATTTTCCATTATATTATCCATGACTTCTTGCATATGATCACTTTTGGGAGAATTATTAGTCTGCCTAACTTGAGGAACCCCCAATTTGAGACTTTACAAAAATAAAAGTTAGACCCATTGGTTATTCATTTTTTAAATGAATAATATGATTAGTATCTATATTTAATCCGTTTTAAAAAAATTTATTATCTAATCTATTTTTTAGCGAATAATATGAATGATTGGGTTTTTGTTTTTTTCTATTTTGCCACCCCTATTCGTAAATGTATAGAAATAATTGAAAAATAGGGAGGCAAGAAGGCCTGATATATGGATGTGTGTCAATGGATAGCTTTATATATGTTCATATTATAATTTGTTCAACTTGTAGTGATTGTTGGATAGAGAAAAGAGGAGACAAACATGTGATCGTAAACAGATTTTTGAGAAAGAGAATATTAAACTAAATTGGGACCCTTAAAGATTCTATCCAATTACCATATCGAGAGAAGTGGCTGTAAATATTTGTTTGCACCCAATCTTAATATTAAACCAATGAATGCAACCTCTATGTTTTTATATTCACATTGATCATGGTCTCACTTTAACTTTAAACTGTTGAAGGACTAAAGCTAATTATTTAATTTTCGATATAAATATTATGTGCGAGTAAATATTGATTATTTTCTTTGCTCTAAAATAAGTTATTTTTTATTTATTTTCATATATATTAAGTTCATCTTTTAATATTAATTAGCAATGAAATCGACCATATTAATTTTTACTATCTCTTGAATAAACACTCATAACACATACTCCAATATTAATTATTCCAAGGGCAATGTAGGAAAAAAATAATTAATTTATTCTTAAATTTTAAAAAAATTATTTATTTTAGACCAAAAAAAACCAAAAAAATTTATTTATTTTAGACCGGAGGAGGTAAAAAAGTATGGACTTGATCTTTTTCTTTTTTTTTTAACTATAGACTTGATCATTGACTCTTTCTCCATCCCTTTTCTTTTCTTTTGATTTTCACTAGGATAAATTTGTAATGTCCCTCTTCCGATGTTTGGTAGTTGATTTATACTACATCCCAAATAAAATTATATAGTGTGATTTCATTTGTTTTAATGTAAAATAAAATTGTCTTGCGATTTTTCATTTATCATTATCAAGAATCTCGTCTTTGCTTATTTTTAAGTAAAACGTCGAGAATAAGGGGAAACTAAAGAGAAACAAGGAAAAAAATTGGTAAGAGGGAATAGCCGCATTCGCTACAAGAAAATTAGTCGTAACAAAAAAAATAAGAGAATAAAATAAATTATTATGACTTCTCATCACACGTTTGTCCAGAGTGCCACAAAAAGATTCCTCGCCCATATCATATGGTACAACATTATCACAATTAATCCACATCCCAATGATCATAAGAAAAAGAAGTGTCTTTTAGGGGGCAAAATGGATTTATACCAACAAAAATATGACAGGTCTTTCACTCTATCACAAAAAGTTACCTAATTCTAAAAAATTAATTTGAGCTTTCAATTGATGAGTTGAAAGAATAGTGGAGGAAATGCATTTCTTTTAGTGTACTATTGAGTTAAAATATTGTGGTAATCTTTTTTTATAAAAATTGAGTGACACAAAAAGCAGCTTAATAGAATTAATTGATGGCTTAAAATCAAATATTATTACTAAGAGAGTTTGAGTATATTTAATAAAATTGGCTTTTACATGCATTGCACATGTATCTCACAGTTATTCATACATTCCATATCGATTAGTATAATCTTTTTAACTATCAAATACATATATTATTAAAATTTATGTGTGAGGTATAAACAATAACAACAATTCAGTATATTTTTACAAGTGAAGTTTGAGTAGGGTAATATATACCCAGATCTTACCTCTACCCCAAGAGGCAGAGAGGCTATTTTTAGGGGACCTTAAAATAATGCAGGCTTAAATGAGATTGAGGTTGGAGGAGGGGTTTAATTTAATTTTTGGACCTTCTAGCACATGTGAAGTTAGGATTAGAGGTTTATGAGCTTTGAATTCATGTTCTTTTAAGTTATTAGGTTTTAAAGTAATAATTTGTATATGTCAATAAAAAAATTAAGACAAATATAAGATTTGGACCAAAATTACTGGGATTCTGTCGAACCCCTAGTCGAAAGTTGTTGGGATTAAAGATTGGTGAATGGAAAATAGAGGGAAGAAAGTGGAGGGAAAGCGATCTCCCTTCTGCTTTGGAAAGAGCGAAGTGTCCCTCGTTGGTGCTGGAAAGAAAAGTGAATGTGCTTATATTGAGAAAACACTTCTCTTGGTGTTAAATATGTTGGAAAGAAAGTAAGACTCACATCGTCGCCGTCGTCGCTCGGCTTCGGCCTCAGCTACTTGAGGGAAATAATTTTCTTAAGGACACACTGTGCATTCAGTGAGCTCGATTTATTTCAAAATTATTTTCAAATACTATTTCATTATTCTGTTGCTACTAACTTTCTATTTCTGTTTCTATTCCGCAAAATTTATCGTTTTATTATTTATTGCAGAATTTGCAGTAATACAGGTTGAATAACAAAAGCTATTTCTGCCTTTAGTTTAGTTCTAGGCAGTGGCGGATTCAAAATTTTAAAGTCATGTGTGCTCACCAATAAAAAATTCAAATGATGAGGAAAAAGGAGTTTAGTTGTGGATACTCACTTAATATTTATCTAAATATTTTTACAATTGTCTATACAAATTTACTAAATCTGGTAAGAAATAATGGGTGCCCAAGCACCCACAAGTTGCCATGTAAATCAGCCACTGGTTCTAGGCCACTATCCCTCCATGTTTAGGACAAGGAGAGAATATTAATGTGGACTATGAATCAGGGGAAGAGCTAGAGTGTCCCTATATCGGGTTCGGTCGAACCCAGTAATTTTGATTCGAACCATATATTTATTTTAAAATATTTATTTAATATGTATAAATTATTAGCTTAGAACCCAATAACATAAAACAATTAGAATCCCGAACCTATAAACTTGAAATCTTGGCTCGGTCACTGCCTTGAATATAGTGATTCTAGCATATTGTGTGTGCCTCTAGAGGAACCTTTGCATGTATTCCCTCCCTATTGTTCATCATCACTTTGACCCTACCATTGCTTCACTCATGACATTAATCTCCATGTTTTATGGATCCATAAAAGTATCCTATTTCTGTTCTTTTTTGCATAGGGTATATACTTGGACTACTAATCACAATAGTGTAATCAAATTTCTTAAAGCAGAAAAAAATTACGCAATCAAGTTCTAGCTACATGTTCTCAAAGCTTAAGAAAGCAAGATAACTTTAGAGTTATGCTTATATGAGTAATGACACTGCATAAATTTTTTACACAATCAAATTAAATTTTTTCTTTTTTGGCAAGACAATCAAATTAAATTGATCTACAATAAAATATAACTTTTTAATCAAGACCGGTATGGTAACAAAAAAAGAATAGAGTAATAACGCGTCCCTCTTTATTGAAGGTTAAAATAAGATTTAAAAGAGTTATAATTATTATGATTTTACGTTACATTTATTTGTACCCTTCCTTTCTATAATTTAAAAAAAATATTTCTTTAGAAAACTAGGTTTTGAAATCTTTACTCCCACACCAAAAAGAAATTTAAAAATAGAAAAGGAAAAAGATGGTCAAATACTATTGCTGTAATTAGTAGGCCTTCTATACATGTTATAATTTTTTACTTTTGCTCCTCATAATTGACGGCAATTAGTCCAAATCCTTCTAATGTCGAAAAAGGTGAGATATCATGCACGACCGAGAGGCTCATAGCTCATGTTTGACTCCTAGCATGATCACAACGTGTGAACAAAGAATAATACAGCACAAAACATGCTTATAATTCAGGCGTACGTACTCTAGCACTTATGATAAATTAATTTAATAATTATACCATTTCATATAAAAAATATATTTTTATTGTCCACTTAAATTGAAGTTAAATAATTTGAGAAACTTTATTTTCAAAATATAATTTAAAGTGAAGCATCTAATCATCACATGGTTTTGTCACTCTTTAATTCATAGTTTGCTTATTGGGACCATGTTTTTTCATGGTCCCCTTCTATATTTCCTCAGGATTTGTTGCTTCAATTCTACAACTTGTTTTCTCCTTTTCTTTTCTCTTTTCCTCATTGGTCCCAATTTTGCACTAAAAAAATCTCTGAGATCCTAAATTCAGATGCGTGGATCGCTCTAATTTCTACATCTTTACCCATTTAAAAGATACAATAATATTCCTTTACTCTAGCTTTAATCATTTGACTTAATAACGAATATCTACCTTTGCGAGAATAGAAATTCTATGTGCAATTTACGGTTTGTTATTTTTCAAATATCTTGATAAAGCATTTTGTAATGTAAATTCTACTCATTTGTTTGATTAATAGGACGAAAAACGTTAAGGAGGTTATTAACAAACTCATCTTGGCAACTTTAGTTTGTCTGCTGTGTTGAAATATGGAATTTTATTCGTGAGAATAAAGTGGTAAATCCATCTTGTGATATTAGAAAAATAAGTCAAAATAATCAAAGTCTACGAAAAAGGTCAGCTCTTATTTAAATACTGAAATTTAATTACTAAAAAGATAGGAGTGAGTGACGGGCAAATTTTATTAAGCTTTTTCCTTTCTTATTATTTTCTTTTTGAGGATGCAATGGACAACCTTAGCTTGGATAAATTGTGGTTCTATCTTGCCTACCATTTGGAACTACAATTAAATAAGTTAGGATAATATTTTAATATACGGTTAATGTCAACTATGACATTACTGGTATGCCTAATTAATCTTTTTTTGTTTCTAGTAAAGATGTGATTAGATACGGTTGGCCGATTTAAATTCGTGATAAAGACATACCCCAATTGCAAGGATAGGTGCTAGTTCAACAGAACGTATTTATTTTTATTTTTTTCATTGATTACTTACAATCACGTTGACAATGCAAATATACGATTTTGCTTCTTGTTATGATAATAGAAGAAGAACAATATTGCAGAGAAAGAGAGAGAAAATTTTTATTGAATTTTGGGGTGATTTACAATGAGGTAAGACCCCTCTATTTATATGAGGAAAAATGACTTAGCCTCAAAGTAAAACTCTCTACAAGATAGACATTCACTCTAAATAGAGTTCTATTCTTAACACTCCCCCTTGAATGTATAGTCAATAAGTAATGTGCCTCGTTAAAACCTTAACTAAAATAAAATCCGGTGGGAAAAAAATTCTAGAAAAAGAAAAAGAGTACACATGTTTAGATATGCGTCTATTGGTTGCCTCATTAAAAACCTTGCAAGGAAAACCCAGTGGGACAAAACATTGTAAGGGAAAAAGAGTGCAACGCGCATTAACTCCCCCTGAAGAGAGCATCAAATCACATCCTTAAGCCTTTGTATCCCAATCTTGTGCACTAGCTTCTTGAATGTTAACGTCGGTAGAGATTTTGTGAATAAATCAGCCATATTATCACTTGAACAAATCTGTTGCACATTGATATCATCATTCTTTTGAAGATCATGTGTGAAAAATAACTTTGGTGAAAAATGCTTTGTCATATCTCCTTTTATGAATCCTCCCTTCAATTGAGCTATGCATGATGCATTGTCTTCATACAAAATTGTAGGTAGTTTGTCACATTTCAAACCACATTTGTCTCGAATATAATGTATTATAGACCTCAAACACACACACTCTCGACTTGCTTCATGAATAGTAATTATCTCAGCATGATTAGATGAAGTAGCCATAATTGATTGCTTAGTCGATCGCCAAGATATGGCAGTGCCTCCATAGGTAAACACATAACCTGTTTGAGATCGAGCCTTGTGTGGGTCAGATAAATATCCAACATCAGCATAACCAACAAGATCAGGACTGCAATTATTGCCATAAAATAAGCCCATATCGGTAGTCCCTTTTAGATACTACAATATATGTTTGATTCCATTTCAATTTCTCCTTGTAGGAGTAGAGCTATATCTTGCTAAGACATTAACTGAAAAAGTTATGTCAGGCCTTGTAGTATTTGCAAGATACATTAATGTGCCAATTCCACTAAGATATGGTACTTTAGGACCAAGTAGCTCTTCATTCTTTTCTTGAGGTCGGAATGGATCCTTATTCACATCAAGTGATCGAACAACCATCAAAGTACTTAAAGGATGTGCTCCATCCATGTAAAACCGTTTCAATACCTTCTCTATATAGGCAGATTGATGAACAAAAATTCCGTTTGCCAAATGTTCAATTTTCAAACCAAGAAATAATTTTGTCTTTCCGAGATCTTTCATCTCGAATTCCTTCTTTAAATAATCAATTGCCTTTTGGAGTTCTATGGGAGTTCCAATAAGGTTTATGTCATCAACATATACGGCAAGTACAATAAATTTCGATGTTATTTTCTTTATAAAAACACATGGGTAAATGACATCATTTATATAGCCTTCCTTTATAAATACTCACTAAGACGATTATACCACATTCGTTCCGATTGCTTTAGACCATACAAAGATCTTTGCAATTTGATTGAAAACATTTTCAGGGACTTTGAATTATGTGTGTTTGGCATTTTGAATCCATCGGAAGTTTTTATGTATATCTCATTATCAAGTGGTCCATAAACGTAGGCGGTAACCACATCCATTAAACGCATGTCAAGCTTTTCAAGGACAACAAAACTAATGAGATAACAAAAAGTTATAATATCCATAACGGGTGAATATGTCTCTTCATAATCCATACCCGGCCTTTGTGAAAATCCTTGTGCAACAAGGCGTGCCTTATATCTTTGTACCTCGTTTTTCTTATTTCTCTTGCGTACAAAGACCCATTTATAGCCAACAGGCTTAACACCATTAGGTGTTTGAACTATAGGCCCAAAAACTTCACGTTTTGCAAGTGAATTCAATTCTGACTGGATTGCTTCTTGCCATTTTGGCCAATCAAGTCTTTGTCGACATTCTCCAACAGATTGAGGTAGATCCTCACTTTCTTGCATAATTCTAGATGCAATATTATATGCAAATACATAATCCACCACTATATCCACTCGATTAAAATTTGTCTCAATATTGATTGGATTTATTTATAGTTCCTTATTTTCTTGAGTCTCGGGCTCAATGGATTCTTCATGAATCTCAGAATTTATTAAATCATGGATTTCCTCATGAGATTCTTTCGTAGTGTCATTTTGATCATTTGCTTTCCTTTTTCTAAGATTTCGATCTTTGGAACCTAATGGTATGCCACGTTTTAGGCGTGCTTTCGACTCATTAGCTATGACACTAGAAGATTGTCCAATAGGGACATCAATACGGATTGGAACATTCTCTGCGGGGATATATGATTTTGTTATCCTTTTCAAGTCCGTAAATGCTGGCATTTGATTTTCTATTCTTTGCAAATGGATAATCTTTTGTACCTATTTTTCACAAATAGAGGCACGTGATCAAGATGAGATAATGATGGATTTATTTACAAAATTTCCCGTTTGGTTTCACCAACTTCTCCCCCTAATTTTGAAAAAGTGTCTAATTGAATCGGCAGTCTGCAAATCGTGCAGTGAACAAATCCTCTGTCAATGTTTCGAGGTAGCGAATAATGGAGGGGGATTCAAACCCAACACATATTCCTAACATTCTTTGCGGACCCATTTTGGTGCGATATGGCGGTGCTACAGGCACATATACTGCGCATCCAAAAATTCTTAAATGGGATATATTAGGTTCATGATCCAAAACTAATTGCAACGGGGAGTATTTGTGATAATTTGTCGGTCTGAGACAAACTAGCATTGCTGCACGTAAAATGGCGTGACCCCAAACTGAAGTGGGCATCCTCGTTTTCATGAGTAACGGTCTTGCTATCAACTGCAGACATTTAATTAAAGACTCTGCAAGACCATTTTTGAGTGTGAACATGAGCTACAGGATGTTCCACTTTTATCCCATTTGATAAGCAATAATCATTAAATTCTTGGGGTGAAAACTCAACAGCATTATCTAGTCTAATAGACTTGATTGGATTATCGGGAAATTGTGCCCGTAATCGAGTTATTTGTGCCATTAATTTTGCAAACGCAAGGTTGCGAGATTACAATAGGCACACATGAGACCATCTAGAAGATGTGTCTATTAGGACCATGAAATATCTAAACGACCCACTAGGTGGGTGAATATGTCCACAAATATCCCCTTGTATACGTTCCAAAAATGCAGGGACTCAATTCCAACCTTTGTTGGTGATGGACTAATAATTAATTTGTCTTGATAACAAGAAGTGCAAGAAAATTAATTATTTAAAAAAATCTTTAAATTCTTTGCCCATTTGAGTTTTCTATAATCCGTCTCATCATAATTGATCCAGGATGTCCCAATCGATCATGCCAAAGTACGAAAGTATTGGAATCAGTAACATTTTGGTTTACGGTTGAATGTGCCTCAATTGCACTAATTCTTGTCCAATACATGCCGCAAGATAAAGATGGGAACTTCACAATAACCCTCTTTTGGCCAGAGACATTCTTTGTAATGATGAGATTTCAAGATTATTCTCATCTATTATATAAATATGATATCCATTTTGACAGATATCTTTAAAACTCAACAAGTTCCTCTTGGACTTGGAGGAGAACATTGCATTCTCTATCATAAGTATTGTTCCCTTATGCAGAGTTATAGTAGCTCTTCCAGAGCCTTCAATTAATTTACTACTACCAGAAATTGTAGTAACATCTGCCTTACACATACTTAAATGAGAGAAATATTTTTTATCTTTAAATATTGTATGTGTGGTACATGAATCAATAAAATAAATATTTTTACAATTGAATTTTGATTTAAGTTTGTTTTATGAGATATCCATATTTGCTTAATCTTCTCAAAAGAACTTCTTGAGACGGTAGAGTCTCGTGCTGATAACGTGTTATGAAATAATAAAAGAAGAAGAACAATATTGCAGAGAAAGAGAGAGAAAATTTTTATTGAATTTTGGGTGATTTACAATGAGGTAAGACCCCTATATTTATAGGAGGAAAAATGACTTAGCCTCAAAGTAAAACTCTCTACAAGATAGACATTCACTCTAAATAGAATTCTATTCTTAACACTCCCCATTTTTTTTCTTTTTTATTTTTTGGATTTGAGGGGAGGGGTGTTGGCGGGGGGGCATATACATAATGCATACCTTCAAAAAAGTAAGACCAAGCTTGAGAAAAATAAGTAGAAACCTTTTTTTTCTATTAAAAGCAGTATTTTAAAAATAAGGAATTTATATATATTGAGGATGAGCAAGTGAAATTAATTGACATATGATTAACGGAGAAGGGTCAGATATGTCCATGAACTATACGTTTTGGATCAATAATGTTCTCCATCCACCTATTGGGCCAAATATGTCCTTCCAATAATGTTTTTGGCTCACAACTGCCATTTGAGTTAACGGAGGGACACGTGTCATCGTCATGTTGGTCCATTCTAAATATTTCGTAATTAATTAAAAAGACCCATTATTCATACCCAAAAAATAATTTTCGAAAGCAATTCTTCTAAACTTTTTTTTACTTTAGCCCAACAGGTGCATGAAAGACATTATTGATCCAAAACGTATTGTTTTGGAGCACATCTGACCATTCTCCATATGATTAAAATAATTGCGGACATTGAACCTTCCGCCGTGGTTATTTCTTTTAATAGATACACTTGTACTTTGAGATCTTCTTTGATTATTTACCATTAAAATACTTAATTAGATTAGTAAAGCATTTCTTTTTATATTTTGAAACTTTAAATGAATACTATGAACATCACATACTGAACGAAATTGCTATTAAATATAGACAGACAACAAACTCTCTGTTTGAAGAAAGTTTAGGTTTTTTTACAACAAAAGAATCAACCAAATCAAAACATACGATACCTAAAGGTTGGCATTTTTATGTAAGAACATCGGCAATTGGCTTTATATTTACCACAGGTCCATATATAAGAGATCTCTAGTTTGAGTCATCAAGAAGCTTTTTTTGTTGTTTGTTTTGCTGGCTAAAAGCTTCAAGACGAGGATGCACTAATACAAAGACATTGTTCATAGTCCCAAATAATAACAATAGAACATGCCGCTATCTTTAATCAAAAGTCTACTCCTCCTTATAGGCTGGACAAAAATTTAATTTTATGAGTTATGTATTTTAGAATGATACTTTCAAGTATTAAAATTGGATCCTAAATTTTTTATTTTATATATATTTTATGAATTTCTTAACAATAATACACTATTTGTAAAAAAATTACTTAGATTCGGCCGAACACACATTCAAACTTCCACCTACCTCTGCCCTTTAACAAAGCTTATATACATATATAAAAAAACTAAACTCTTAGAAGTTTTCCTAAATAGTAGTAAAAGATATGAGTTTTGGCTAAATATTTAACTTGTTGATTAATCGAAGGTGCACCTATCATTATACTTGTAAAGTTTAGTATTATCCCTTCTAAACTAGTATGCACTGCACAGAGCACAACTAATATAAAAATATAAGTCTCCCTTGGTTAATTAAATGGATCGTCCGTGAAGATTATCCAATGTCCAAATCAAGCAAAGGGGATATTATAATTTTATATTTTCGACGTCTTAACCAACTAAATACAATTGTTAATTAGGTCATAGATTCCTATGCATAATGGGCAAAACATGTGGCTAACTAGTTTAGAAAAGATGTGTTAGGAATCTATATTATATTAAAAGGAGAGTAACTTGAAATGTGATTAAGTCAAATGGCAAGTTAAAATGAAGTCACTCGGTAATTTAAGATAACATAAAAAATTTATATTATATTAAAAGGAGAGTAGTTTGTAATATGGTTAAGTCAAATGGCAAGTTAAAATGAAGTCACTCGGTAATTTAAGATAACATAAAAAATTTATATTATATTAAAAGGAGAGTAGTTAGTAATATGGTTAAGTCAAATGGCAAGTTAAAATGAAGCCACTTGGTAATTTAAGACAACATAAAAAATCTATATTATATTAAAAGGAGAGTAGTTTGCAATATGGTTAAGCCAAGTGGCAAGCTAAAATGAAACCACTTGGCAATTTAAAACAACATAAAAAATTAGGATTATAAATGGAAAAATATTTAATGAAAGCAATAGTCCAAGATTTTCAATAGATATTTTTAATTAAAGTTGTGTGTAATTCAGTTATGGTAGGTATCATTTTTTGAGCAAGAATCAATTAAAATTTCGTTGAAAATCTATTACACTAATTTTAAGTTGAAATAATAATTCTTTATTTTGTACCAGTTTTGTATCTAACTTTATTTGTAAATAATATACAATATTATATGTATCTTTTATTAAATTTTTTGTATAATTCAGTTATGGTAAGTATTCTTTTTTAAGAAAAATATTTAAATAAATATTTTATATCTTACAAATTTGGTAGTTCATATCCAACGATCCCTTGCTATTGAAAACATGTGATGCATACTTTATATGATGAGCTTTAAATTTATTGAAATGAATCTTGCAAATATTTTGAAAAATAATTTTTAATAAAAAAAGACTCCTAAGCTGCCATATCCCTTGCATATCTTTTAGACTATTATCCTTAACGAAAAATAAAGTTAAATAAATTACTCAAATAATTAATTAAGAATAACACGATAATCAACCACGTCAAGTGGTATGATAAAAAGGTTAAAGTAAAATTTAATAAATATTATAATAAAATATTGAATTTAGATTAGAACATATTTAAATTGAGATAAAAAAAAATTTAAGTTGAAGGATAAAATTTTTTGAATTGAAATCTTAAATCTTGAATTGAAAGATAATCTTTTTTTTTGAATTGAGATTTAAAAATCAAGTTTGATTGAAAGAAGCATTATGATACTATTAAAAAAATTGAAGTTTTTGTTGATTTTCTTCGTGCTTCATTGTTGTTGGATTTTCTTTTATGAATCAAGATTTGTAA
Source organism: Nicotiana benthamiana (assembly GCA_034376525.1). Taxonomy (NCBI): domain Eukaryota; kingdom Viridiplantae; phylum Streptophyta; class Magnoliopsida; order Solanales; family Solanaceae; genus Nicotiana; species Nicotiana benthamiana. Next base: position 81,132,003 of record CM067336.1, read on the forward strand.
ATGTGTAAATATAATATTTATTATATTGTGTATCTGTATTTGTTAGAGATTTAATACTATATAATATATTATAGGAATATAATATTCTTAGGAGAGATTTTAGGGAGTATGAGCTTAAACTCATGTATAAATACTTTTCTTCCTGGGAATGAGAAAGCAAGTCGGATCCATCTAAAAATTATGCAATCTCTAATGTACTATTTTGCCCATTAAGCAGGGGATGTACGATAGGAAATACATTAAAAAATAAAATAAAGTAGGAAATACAAAATTATTATTTATATTAAATATATAAGAAACAAAAAAAATTAAAAGTAAACCATAAGCGTAAATACGTAAGAAGGTTAAGAAACTCCTAGTTAACCAATGTTGGGAACTTGGGATCGAAGTACTAAAAGTAAGCTTAGCGAAACATAAATAAATATATAAATAAAATTAAGTAATATATATATCAACACACACTTACAACAATGTAATAATATGATTACTTAACTATTTTTACCATATATAAAGAATTACTACATATTTTTACCATAATTTTTTACTTACTGTTGTAAATTAATATGCTTCAGTATAAACATTTGGATTAGGTTAATTTTGCAACCACCCTGTGATAATTAAAAGAATTTTGCTACTGTATTGTGAACTTGTGATTAACAATTTAACACCCGCATTGTCTATCTCTAGGAAGTCGCTTCTCTCGCTCTTTGATATCTAACGGTAAAAAGAGTGGACTTAGTTTTTAAGATCTACTATTAGCAAATAGTGATGTAGAGTGTATGTATACATTGAGTTCTTTTGTTAGCGCCTTAGCGGACGTTTTGGACATAAGAATTGTAAAATTTTAAAAAAGGGCGGAAAAAGAATTTCAAGTGAAATGATATTTGAAAATTAGAGTTGTGCTTGGACATAAATATAATTGTTTAGCTCAAAGTTCTCATACACATAAATCAATTAAAATCGACTGAGGGCCAATCATAGCAGATCGTAATAAATCAATAAACTAAATGAATAAAATGGAAGAGACAACAGTTAATGATTAAGGGGAAGATGGTGAAGATCTTTTATTAATGATATTGGTCAGGTCTGCCTCTCCATGGAGAGGTTCAGAGCCTTACAATGATATATATTCTCTTCTATTAGAAGTAGGTCTAAAGGAGAAGAAGCAGCCCCCCTTTAGGGTTCTTTTCTCATAGTATTTATAGATGTGGATCTTGCCAGCTGGCAACATGCGGTCGTGGCTGCATCGAGAGGACGTCTATTGACGGTGAATAGGCTGTGGCGTCGCTACTTGCTAGTTAGGTGGAATAGTCTTGGAATACTTTGGTTGGTCGATAGTTATACTTTTCATTAATCCAAATGAGCTTAAGAGATATTTGGACACACTATTGATCGTGAGTCTAATTTCGACCCATACAGATAGTCCCTCCGCTTATTAAGGTCGGGGAACAGACCGAGCTCGATGAGCGGATTTTACCGTTAGCTATAGTCGTTTATGTTTTGGAGACAGTCGTAGCCACTTTTATTTTGAAAACGGCCGTAGTCGTTTTTGGAGATGGCCGTAGCCATTTACACTTTGGAGATGGCCGTAGCCATTTGCACTTTGGAGATGGTTGTAGCCGTTTGCACTTTGGAGATGGCCGTAGGAGTTTGCACTTTGGAGATGGCCGTAGGCGTTTGCACTTTGGAGATGGCCGTGGCCGTTTGCACTTTGGAGATGGTCGTAGCTGTGTAAAAATGATGGCCTTGGCCATGTTGAAACAATGGCCTTAGCCGTGTAAAGATGATGGCAGTAGCCTTTTCATTCATTTGGAGATGGTCGTGGCCGCTATTGATCTAGAGACGACCATATAACACACATTTGATTGGGATACGATCAGGCTCGCCGCTCATAGGGGAGGCGTCATGGGCTTACATGGGGCATGCTCTTGGCGTCTTGGGGATGTTACAACCATTTCACGGACGACGTGCCAACTGACGGTTGAAGGACCGTTCCGTGGTTGTTGTCATAATAATACCGTTATTGTAGTCCTGAACCGATTTGCATTTGGTCGGGCAGTTAATGGTGGCCTTTGGGATTCGTAAAAGCCATTTGTGCCTCGTCTATAAATAAGGGGGTGTATCCTTCATTTCTCACTTTTCCGATATTCGTTTGAGTGAAATTCAGTGAGAGATCACTTTCTGGTTCTCGGGTTAATTCGTCTTTCGCTTCTTCGTTACTCAGTTCTTTGTTGATTATCGTCAGATTTCCGTCTTCCCTTGCTTTTCCGGTGAACTCTGCTCTCTTTCTTTCAATATACTGACAATTCCAAGCAGTTCACGTTCCGATATTGCTCCAGCTGTGGTTCCGGCGGCTGAGGGTCCATCTACGATGGTGAGAACCGTAGAGTCGGCAAATATTGATGGGCCTCCGTCGGTGACCAACATTTTTTCACTGCCCGCCGGTCCGACGACTGATTTCTCCGATCCCGAAGGAGAGGACCAAATGGACGAGGCCCCATTGATGGGGGCAGTGGGCCTCGCCCAACTGAGGGATCAATGCGACATCCCTCGTTTTGGTGACATCGTCCTTGCTGGGAGCGGGGAGAGGGTTCATGTCGACCACCGGCGGTACTGCATTTTCTACGCTTACCCGTTCAAGCTAGGATTTAAGCTCCCCCTTCCCATGTTAGTAGTGGATCTCTGCCGCTACTACAGGGTATGCCCTGGTCAGCTCGTCCATTCCAGTTACAAGTTACTGGCGATGCTAATAAAATATATAGAGTTGGTGCGGAGGGAGATTACCCTTGGACATGTACTGACCCTCTACGCTCCCCAGAGGGTGCGGGGTACCATGATTCGGTTGGTCCCTTGTGGAGCCGACGACTTAACTGTGGAGCTTGATGGCGAGGTCAATACCCGTCCTTATGAGCTTGATGGCGAAGTCAGTAGTGGCTACTGACTTCCTGGAAGAATGGAACCATGCATGTAAGCTTCTTTTGCGCTGGTCTTGATTTCTTTTGGTTGGATATCATGTTTCATGTTCGTACGTACTGACTTCCTCTTATGCCGTAGCTGGAGGGGCACCGCCAACACTATTTTCTAGCATCTCTGAGTGGGTTGAGGCCGTGCTCCCTGTTACAGCAGGAATTCGCACGTGGGCATCTTTTCAGGAGGTCCATGGCCGTAGATCGGAAACTGATAATAATCTAGCTTGCTCTATTGTTTTGCTTTGGTAGTTTTGGTTTCCTATCCTTAACCCTTCTTCCTTTGCTGGTTAGGACGTCCATGTCGTAGTAGGGCTCCCCAACTTGATTTCCGTAGGCCGGAGGCGACTGGCCGATTGGTTGCAATGCCGGCGCCTCACGCAGTCCCGAGGGAGGCCTCAGTTGATCCTCGGCGGCTCACTCTCCTGCGCGGTACGAGCATCGAGTTGAAGATCCTTCAGGGGTCTTGCGTTCCATCATGGAGTCTCCACCGAATGAAGACGAGGAGGGAGAGAATAAGCCGCTAGTTCGGCACAGGGTGGCATTCACCCCGGTCCTTCCGGTGGTGATTAGTTTGGATTCCTCGCCATCAGAAGCGGAAGGAGACGCAGTGGGCCTCGCCCTAGAGGGCAAGCATTCCGTAGGGGATTGCCCTATTGGCTTAGGCCAAATTGACAAAATCGCTTCGGCGATTCAAATTTCAGCTCCCGTTGCTGAGATGGAAGGTAGTTCCTCAGCAACGGTTCTAGCGGAGGACACGGGCGTCGAAATTTTGGCAAATGCAGGCGCTTCAACATCCCGAGCGGCAGAGGACTCGACTTCCAGGGCGGCGGAAGGAAGGGGTGCCTCAGGAGAAGGGGATGGTTCAGAGCCTAACATGGATCGTGAGGATGTCCGTTTGTTTCAAGAGAGTTACCCCGCCTAGCGGTGCAGGCCGAATGGGATTACCTATATTTTGAGATCCCTAATGACCTGAACCCGCTGCTTGAGGAGGAAAATCTGGTGATGTTGTTTGGGGTTCTGTGCTCGGAGGCGGAGAGTGCGTCCTTGAGGGGCACCTCAGACGTCGGGTTGATGGGCGAGGTGGCCGCTCTGAGTACAAAATGTACGAGTGAAGTCTTAGTCTATCTTTTTCTTTAGCGTATCTTGTTGTATTAACTGTTGTTCTGCTTGCTGCAGTCATTCTTGTTAGAGGTTGAGAGTATTCGCCGGGCCATTTTTCGCTCGATTGTCTTTGTGCGGTTGTTAGAGAAATACCGCCGCTATTGGAATCGGTGCCGCGACTTGCGGGAACAATTAAGGAACGACCCGCGGAACCGGAAGCTGGTAGAAGAGCTGGCGAGGTGGGAGCTTCATTTGCAGCAGACCCTTAACAGGGTAAGCACTCTTGAGAGGCAGCTCCGTCAAAGAAACGAGGAGATGGATGCCGAAAGGAGGGCAGCCACAGATAGAGGGCGCCAAAATCGGGCTATGGCAGCGGAGGCCACTGAGACCTTGACTAGGCAGGTGGCTGCCCTAGAGACGGAGACTACTGTCTTGAGGAAGCAGGCAGAGGATGCCTTGACGAGGGTTGAGACGTTGCAGGCGACTTACCACGCCCAAGAAAGAGAGCACGGATTGGAGAGGGCCGCCGCTGCTTCTCGAGAGAGGGTGTTGGAGGGGCGCATTGCAGTTTGTGAGCAGGACGCCTGCACCGCGGCATACCGGATTGCTACCTTGGAGGTTGAGAACTAGCGCTTAAGGAATCATACTGCTTTTTTTGATCCTGCTCGTGAGCTTTGGACGTACACCGAAGTCCAGCTCGACGTGTATAGGCGGTTGTGGGAAGCTGGCATTGTGCCTGAGGCTTCCTGTGAGAAGGCACGCCAGAAGGCTTGTGAAGCCCGCCTCGACTGCGGTTTTGACCCATCCACGCCCGGGGGTGATGATGGCACCGAGGGCGCTGGCAATGTCTAAGAGGGCGCTGGTGGCACCGAGTAAACAAAAAAGAAAGTTTGTAATATTTGTTTGGTTTTCATTATCTCTTTTTTTATCATTTTTTCTTTGTTGCTGGCCCTGGACGAAGTAATTGGCGGTAACCCCTTGTGAATATTGTAAATATATGTGGTCTTCTTCCTTTCTGTTTTGTATTAATTTCGTGCGTTTCTTCTTTGTGCTCGTTTGAGAGTGTTTTGCCCTAGAGTTTCTCTAATAAGCATGTTAGTGGTTTCGACCGGTTAGGCGGTTTCAACCATTGTCGAATTGACTCCTTGTCTTAAGGGAGAATTGGTGTAGAAGGCTTTGGCCATAGATAGGTGCTTTTGGTTGTCACCTTCCTTCACTTGGTGGGAGTGGGTTGTAGCTGTGTTCGGGCAGTGGCGGCACATGGCCTTAGTCCCAGTTCGAGCTCAATCGGACTACTGGCCGCGATAATGAAAAGCACAACCTTGTAGTTTGACTTGGGCCGAACTTTACGTGGGTCAAAACTTTAGTTTTGAGTCAGTCGTACTTACTTGAATGGTGGGGGCGCTTGGCCACGCCTAATCGCGGAGGACCGGATCCACTGGGACGTATGTTCTTGGTTTTGATTCATCCGTGGTTGAGTTTGTGACTTTTGTGGCGGAGGTGTGTAACTTGGGTCCTAGTTCAATCGTAGTTGAACCTCTAGGTGAGGGCACGTAGAGTTCAACCGTAGTTGAACCTCTAGCCTTAGTCCCGGTTCAACGATAGTTGTACCTTTGTAATTTTTGAATTCGAAGGCGCATAACCTGAGTCCCGGTTCAACCGTATTTGAACCTTTATGTGAAGGCACATAGCCTGAGCTGATGTTCAACAGTAGTTGAACCTTTGTAATTTTTGAATTCGAAGGCGCATAGCCTGAGTCCTGGTTCAACCGTAGTTAAACCTTAGTAATTTTTGAAGAAAAGGCACATAGCCTGAGTCCCGGTTCAACCGTAGTTAAACCTTTATAATTTTTGAAGTCGAAGGCGCATAGCCTGAGTCCCGGTTCAACCGTAGTTAAACCTTTATAATTTTTGAAGTCGAAGGCGCATAGCGTGGGTCCTGGTTTAACCGTAGTTGAACCTTTTTAATTTTTGAAGTCAAAGGCGCATAGCCTAAGTCTCGGTTCAGCCGTAATTGAACCTTTATAATTTTTGAAGTTGAAGGCACAAATCTTGAGTCCCCTTTCAACCGTAGTTGAACCTTTGTAATTCTTAAAACCGAAGGCGCATAGCCTGAGTCCCGGTTCAATCGTAGTTGAACCTTTGTGTGAAGGCACGTAGCCTGAGCTGCTGCTAAACCGTAGTTGAACCTATGTAATTTTTGAAGTCGAAGGCGCATAGCCTGACTCCCAGTTCAACTGTAGTTGAACCTTTGTAATTTTTGAAGTCGAAGGCGCATAGCCTGAGTTCCGGTTCAACTGTAGTTGAACCTTTTTAATTTTTGAAGTCGAAGGCGCATAGCCTGAGTCCCGATTCAACCGTAGTTGAACCTTTGTGTGCACGCATATAGCCGGAGCTGTTGTTCAACCGTAGTTGAACCTTTGTAATTTTTGAAGTCGAAGGCGCATAGCGTGAGTCCCAATTCAACCGTAGATGAACTATTAAAATTTTTGAAGTCGAAGGCACATAGCTTGAGTCACGGTTCAACCGCAGTTGAACCTTTGTAATTTTTGAAGTCGAAGGCGCTTAGCCTGAGCCAAGGTTCAACCGTAGTTGAACCTTTGTGTGCACGCACGTAGTCGGAGCTGCTGTTCAACCGTAGTTGAACCTTTGTGATTTTTGAAGTCGAAGGCGCATAGCGTGAGTCCCAGTTCAACCGTAGATGAACCATTAAAATTTTTGAAGTCGAAGGCACATAGCTTGAGTCACGGTTCAACTGCAGTTGAACCTTTGTAATTTTTGAAGTCAAAGGCGCTTAGCCTGAGTCAAGGTTCAACCGTAGTTGAACCTTTGTAATTTTTGAAGTCGAAGGCGCATAGCCTGAGTCCCGGTTCCACTGTAGTTGAACCTTTGTAATTTTTGAAGTCGAAGGTGCATAGCTTGAGTACCGGTTCAACCGAGGTTTAACCTTTGTGTGCAGTCACATAGCCTGAGCTACTGTTCAACTGTAGTTGAACCTTTGTAATTTTTGAAGTCGAAGGTGCATAGCCTGAGTCCCGGTTCAACCGTAGTTGAACCTTTGTAATTTTTGAAGTCGAAGACACATAGTCTGAGTCTCGGTTCAACTGTTGTTGAACGTTTGTAATTTTTGAAGTCGAAGGCACATATCCTGTGTCCAGGTTCAACCAGTCGAAAGTGCAATGCCAGAGTCCCGGTTCAACCGTAGTTGAACCTTTGTAATATTTGAAGTCGAAGGCACATATCCTGAGTGCCGGTTCAACAGTAGTTGAACCTTTGTAATTTTTGAAGTCGAAGTCGCATAGCTTGAGTCCTGGTTCAACCATAGTTGAACCTTTGTAATTTATAAAGTCGAATGCACATTGCTTGAGTCCCGGTTCGACCGTAGTTGAACCTTTGTAATTTTTGAAGTCGAGTCGCATAACCTCAGTCCTAGTTCAACCGTGGTTGAATCTTTGTAATTTTTGAAATCTAAGGCACATAGCCTGAGTCCCGGTTCAACCGTAGTTGAACCTTTGTAATTTTTGAACTCGAAGGCACATAGCCCAAGTCCCGGTTCAACCGTAGTTGAACCATTGTAATTTTTGAAGTCGGAGGCGCATAGTCTGAGTCCACGGTTCAACCATAGTTTAACCTTTGTAATTTTTGAAGTCGAAGGCACATAGCTTGAGTCCTAGTTCAACCGTAGTTGAACCTTTGTAATTTTTGAAGTCGAAAGCACATAGCCTGAGTCCCGGTTCAACCGTAGTTAAACCTTTGTAATTTTTGAAGTCGACGGCGCATAGCCTGAGTCTCAGTTCAACCGTAGTTGAACCTTTGTAATTTTTGAAGTCGAAGGCACATAGCCTAAGTCCCGGTTCAACCGTAGTTAATCCTTTTAATTTTTGAAGTTGAAGGCGCAGAGCCTGAGTCCCGATTCAACCTTAGCTGAACCTTTGTGGTTTCTCTCACAACCCTCTTTGCCGGGCGTTGGGATTTATTTCTAGCTTCTTGTCTTGCCTAAATCGCACTTGTAGTCTTCTCGACTGGTTCCACAGGTTCCTCGTTATAGATCTCGGTTCGAGATGCTCTTATGCGTTTCTCCCTTTTGGCAGGATCTCGTGTGAAAGAAGGGGGAGGTACCTTATGCGCATTTCCATGGGGATGGGGGATCTACTTCTTCTCTTTCTTCTTCTTGGTCGGAGACGCGAGATGTGGAAGCAAGCTCATTTCGAGGCTTTTAACTTCTTATGGTCCGACATGCCGTTTTGGCTTGTTCGAGCAGGGTTGTTCCCTTTCCTTGTTTTGTTTGGTCTAAGGATGAACTACGCGATTCTGCTATGAAATCCCCACAGACTAGGCCAAATTTTTTAGCTTAAAGTTCTCATACACTTTATATGCATAATCAATAAAAATCGATGGAGGGCCAATCATAGCAGATCGTAATAAATCACTAAACCAAATGAATAAAATGGAAGAGACAACAGTTAATGATTAAGGGAAAGAGGGTGAAGATTTTTTATTAATGATATTGGTTAGGTCCGTCTCTCCTTGGAGAGGATTAGAGCCTTACAATGATATATATTCTCTTATATTAGAAGTAGGTCTGAAGGAGAAGAAGCAGCCCCCCTTTAGGGTTCTTTTGTCATAGTATTTATAGCGGTGGATCCTGCCAGCGGGCAACAGGCGGTCGTGCCTGCATCGAGAGGACGTCTGTTGACGGTGAATAGGTTGTGGCCTCGCTACTTGCTAGTTAGGTGGAATAGTCTTGGTATACTTTGGTCGGTCGATAGTTATACTTTTCATTAATCCATATGAGCTTAAGAGATATTTGGACACACTATTGATCGTGAGTGTAATTTTGACCCATACAATAATTTTTGGTTATTTTTGAAGTTTTGTGAGTGAAAATTTTGAAAAACAACTTTTTCGAGTTTTCAGATTTTCGAAAAATTACAAAATTAATCTTCAAGTAAAAATTCAAAACTTTATGGCCAGACATTGATTTCGAATAAAATAAAGTGATTTTTTGTTGGAAAAAAATACTGTATAGCCGTTGTAAAAATAATAGCCGAAAAAGTGTGTAAAATTTATATAATTTTAGTATATATATACATTCTACATGTTATATACAAAAATCATACAAGTTTTATATACTTTTACGGCTACCTGATATAAATAGCTTTTGGTGCGGGCTAAAAGTGATAATAATAACGGGCCCTTAGGCCTTATTTGTTTTTAAAGATTAAGACGTTAGAATCTGAATACACGTCTGTATATCAAGATATGTATTAGGATAGACATCTGAATCTGAATATGCCTCTGAATATATTAAGGTGTGTATTAAGTTTAGGATAGAAATAATTAAGACTGTTAGATTTTTAACATCATAATATATAAAATTTATCTTTATTTGAAAATTAATAAACATAAAATTCATATAAAATACTAATTAATCCAATATTTTATTAATAAAATATTAAAATATGGATAGTTGTTGGTGGTGATGGCTAACGAGTTGACTAGAGGCGGTAGTTCAGGAAAACTTGAAACACCTGATCTTTGGTTTTCAAAATATAAACCCATAATTTTCGTGAAGCATCATCAATAAAAGTAACAACATATTTGTTACCGCCCATTGATTTAATTTCCATTGGGCCACAAACATCAGAATATACTAAATCAAGTATTTTCAATTTACTATCACACGATGTCTGAAATGAGACTCTATGCTGCTTACCAAATCAACAGTAGTCACAGGGTTTTATTGTTGTACCTTTGGCATAAGAAATGAGTGATTTCTTGGCAAGAATCTGCAATTCCTTCTCGCTCATATGACCCATTATTTTGTTCCACAAATCTGCAGAAATCTCATCTTGTGCCGTATTCAATTCACCTTGCCATATTTCTGCATTTTTCCTGTACAACGTGCCACGAGCAACTCCCTTTGCAATCACCAATGATCCCTTGGTGAGTCTCAACTTTTGATTTGCAAAATAGTTCTCGTATCCATCTTGGTCCAAAGCAATTCCCGAGATCAAGTTCATCCGTAAATCAGGTACATGCCGCACATCCTTTAGAACCAATGTGCATCCGACATTTGTCTTGATACAAATGTCACCAATTCCCGCAATCTTTGAGTAACTTGTGTTACCCATTCTCACTGCGCCGAAATCATCTGCTACATATCTGCAAAAAAGATCTCTTACCGGTGTGGCATGGTAAGATGCCGCTGTGTCAACCACGCATTCCGACTCTGGACCTGGCAGGGGCATGCATTCCTCTTCCTCAAAATATAAAGATGACAACATTATCATTGTTTTGCACTATGGCGGCTGTGTTGTCGTCATTCTTCTGGCCACTGGTTTCACCTTTGCCCTTCCTTGGATTTGGGAAATCTCTTTTGAATTGACCTTGTTGATCATAGTTGTAGCAATTTTTGACTTTTGATTTGGATCGGTTCTTTGACTTCCCACGAGCTCCGGATCTGCCATAGTTGCTTGAACACCTTTGATAACTCCTGCCTCTACCTTCTGTGATGAGAGCTTGTCCTTGATTTTCAGGCTTCTTTCTCATCAACTCATTGAGTAAAAGAGCTGATGTGACATCTTTCAACTCAATAATAGTCATACCGTGCAGGATGGTTGTTGCCAAATTATCGTACGAAGATGGCAACGAGTTCAATAGCAAGATGGCTTTATCTTCCTCCTCGATTTTTACTCTGAGGTTGCCAAGCTGTGTGATTAGTCCATTAAGCACATTTAAATGTGACAAAAAATTCAGACATTCACCCATGTGTAGTGCGTATAATTTTTTCTTCAGGTACAATTTATTTGTCAGCGTTTTGGACATGTATAGGCTTTCCAAACTTGTCCAAATTCCACGTGCAGTGTCTTCATCAATGATATTATTTACCGCATCATCCGATAAGTGCAACCTGATTGCTCTAGCAGCTATTTCATCCAAGTCATCCCAATCCTTAGCTTTCATGGTATCAGATTTTTTGGCATCAACATCAAGTACCTTGTGTAATCCTTGTTGGATGAGCAGATCCCTCATCCTTCTTTGTCATGTTGAGAAACCGTTATCTCCATTGAATTTAGCTACCTCGTACTTTACTCCGGATAATTTTATTTTTCACCGAGTATAGTACTACCAACAGTGAATAGTATTTCAATGAACGAGCAGAACATGTGCTCTGATGCGAGTTGTTGAAAATAAATCCCCTAACAAAATAATTCACGGTAATAAATACGGAATATTAATGTAGCACCGAGATACGGTAATTAACAAGAATAAAAGAGTAAAAATGACGCCAAAAATTTTACGTGGAAAACCCTTCTGAATAAGGGAAAAAACCACGACCCGAGAGGAGCAACTGATATCACTATAGTAAGGAAACTTACACTTTGTAGGTCCTAGTAATATACTCCAAAGACCACTACAACACTCAAAAGAAATAACATTGTTTTGATATTCTCACCTCACCACAATATCGCTCACTCTCTATTTTCTTCAGAGTCTATTTTCTTATACCCTTTCTGTGAAACCTCACTCTCAGATTTATTTTTCTCTGAGTTTTTGTTGAAATAAAAATGAGAGCCGGAGCTCTTATTTTATAGGAAAACGCAGGCCTTCCTTAATTGACAATATCTTTTCTGCAACATACTAAATTTGACAATGAAAGCAAAAACATTGGCTGCTTAGCAGCCATTTTTGATAAAAATAAAAAAGGAATAAATTTCTTCCTTGATTCAATGGGATTGGACCCCACCAGATTCTTCTTTCTTTTTCTCTCGTCGCCCTTAATTTGTGGAGCGGTATTCCTCCTTCTGTTATTACAATAAAATTGATTAATATTCAATTAATTATGGCTTTATCTAATTAATCATTAATGATATTGAGTCATAGCATTGGATCGAGCTTAAATATTTCCAGGTAATGCACACACCTAATTTTTTTGGATTACACTAATTATATATTTATGTTACATAATTGCAGTTATTAATTAAGTTATTTTTTGAAACATAGCGTAGTGTCCTTAAAGATATGTTATAGTGCTACCAAACACTTTGACCTTACGAAGGGATTTCAGGTTATGTTTGGCTGTCACTAAGTAGTCCCCTAAGACAATATTTCCACCAAATACAATTTTTGCTTTGGTTTCACATGTGTAGGTTATTGATAATAAAACTTATATAAATCAGCTACCTGCTAACCTAATAAAGTCTTGTAACACTATTATTTTTTATTATAAATTATAAAAAAAAAAAAAAAAAAAAAAAAAGAAAAAGTCTACCAGTTTTGGTCGGATCTGGCTCATCTCAAGTGAGCCATTTCGCCATTTCCCCAGTTAACCATTAATTGTCTTAAACGTGTCCGGCCCCTTCAAAATTTAAGGGACAAGATTTGTTTGGTTACTTGCATCCCCTAACCCAAGATAATATTCATCGGACTGGAGCCGAATCCCCTGCAATGACCACACATATGTTTACAACAACAACTATTCAATGTAGTCCTATAAGATCAGTGGCGAATTCAGAATTTTTATTAAGCGGGTTCAAAAATTAAATTAGAGATTATATGTGACTAGTTTGTGTCGAACTCAGGACTATGTGAAAAATTTGAACCCTCTTTACCAACAGGCTAGGCATTTCACTTGTTTGAAGTGGGTTCAAAATTATATTTATACCTTTACTTGTTTGAAAACAACAAAAATATACCTATATATACCATGTTATTTTTCGATGACGGGGGTTCATATGAACCCACTTGACTCCATGTGGGTCCGCCCCTGCATAAGGTGGGGTGTGGGGAGGGTAATATGTAGACAAGCCTTACCCTTACCCAAAATGGCAGAGAGGTTGTTTCCAATTGACTCTTGGCTCAGGGAAGGAAAGGGAAAACAAAAAAGAAAACAAAAGAGCATTATTAACTCCAACAGAAATCGCGTAAATAGTTATCTAAACATAAGAACCATAAATAAAATAGTATGCAATAATATTAAATAGTAACTACCATAAATAACTACCATAAGGGGGACACAATCAAATACACAAATCATATGGATAGCCCTGCCAAGCCTCACCCAACCCCGGGAAAGTAGTACGAAAAATTCTAGGAGCCCTTACCCTACAACCCTGATACTAGACCTCCAGACTTTCCTATCAAGGGCCATGTCCTCGGAAATCCGCATCCTAGCCATGTCATGCCTAATCACTCTCTCCCCAATACCTCTTAGGCCTCCTTCTGCCTCGCCTCACGCCAATCACCACAAGTCGCTCACAACTCCTCACCGGGACATCAAGACTTCTCCTTCGCACATGCCCGAACAACCTGAGCCTCCCTTCACGCATCTTCTCATCCGCCAAGTCCACCCCCACCTTATATCGAATAACTTCATTCTTAATCTTATCTAACCTGGTGAGCCCGCACATCCACCTGAGCATCCTCATCTCCGCAACCTTCATTCTCGGAACATGAGAGTTCTTCACCGGCCAGCACTCCGCCCCATACAACATGGCAGTTCTAACCACAGCTCTATAAAATTTCCCCTTGAGTTTCTCTGGCACTTTCTTGTCATATAGGACTCCTGATGCAAGCCTCCACTTCGACCACCCCGCTCCTATACGATGAGTGACATCTACGTCAATCTCTCCGTCCCCCTGAACCACCGATCCAAGATATCTGAAATTGTCCCTATTGGAGATGACCTAAGACCTAGTCTTTACGTCCCTGCCTACTTCGCTCGGCTTGGCGCTAAACTTGCACTCCAGATATTTAGTCTAAGATCTGCTTATTTTGAAACCCTTAGACTCGAGAGTCTATCTTCATACCTCTAGCCTTTCATTAACACCGATCCTCGTCTCGTCTATCAATACTATGTCATCAGCAAAGAGCATACACCAAGGCACATCCCCTTGAATATGTCGGGTTAGAGCATCCATCACCAATTCAAAAAAGAGAGGGCTAAGAACCAATCCTTGATGGAGCCCCATAACCACCGGAAAATGGTCTGAGTCACCACCCACCGTCCTAACCCTAGTCTTAGCTCCATCGTAAATGTCCTTGATTACTCTGATGTAGGCTTCTGGCATGCTCTTCGCCTCCAGGAACCTCCATATCACCTCCCTTGGGACCGTGTTATACGCCTTCTCCAAGTCGATAAACATTGTGTGCAGGTCCTTTTTCTTATCCCTAAACTGTTCCACCAATCTCCTGAAAAGGTGGATAGCTTCTGTAGTGGAGAAACCCGGCATGAAAACGAACTGGTTCATCTATATATATATATATATATATATATATATATATATATATATATCTCCCTCACCCTCGTCTCGATCACCCGCTCCCAGGCCTTCATGGTGTGACTAATTAATTTGATACCCCCATAGGTGTTGTAACAGTGGATATACCCTTTGTTCTTGTACAAGGGCACCACTGTACTCCACTTCCCGGACATCTTTTTAGTACTGAATTTTGCATTGAACAACCTGGAGATCCACTCCACTCTTGACCAACCCATGCATTTCCACAACTCCACCGGGATCTCGTCAGGCCCGATCGCTCAACCCCTACTCATCCTACGCAAAGCCCCCATGACCTTCTCCACCCTAATGCGTCTGCAGTACCGAAGGTCTATATGATGCTCTGAATGCCCCATCTCCCCTAGATCTATGTTTCGATCCCCCTCCTCGTTAAGTAGGTCTCGAAAGTACGCCTGCCACTTTTGCTTGACTTGATACTGCCCCATCAAAACTCTACCATCCTCATCCTTGATGCACCAAACTTGGTCTAGATCCCGCGCCCTCCTCTCCCTTACTTTAGCTAAACTGAATAACTTCCTATCCCCGCATTTCTCCCCTAATTCCTCGTACATGAAACCAAATGCCGCAGTTTTATCTTTCGTAACCGCCAGCTTCGCTTCCTTCCTCGCCACCTTGTATATCCTGAGTCCTTGCCGCCAAACTTTTGAAGGTGGCCAAATGCTCCTCCCTCTTCTGAAATGTCGAGTTCGCAATTAGAAGCTCAGAAGCCTTGGCAAAATCAAGCAGTGACGTGCCTTCTTCGTTCCTAACCCCAAGGCCAAAGCCACCGTGCACCTCACCATAACCACCAGCATCAACCCCAATATGACCATTAAAGTCCCCTCCAATAACTAACTTCTCATATTGGGGAATACTACTCACCGAATAATCCAAGACTTCCCAAAAGTGCCTCTTAACCTCCTCATCTAAGCCCGCGTGCGGCACGTAAGCACTGATGATGTTGAGCACGCAACCCCCAATGACCAACTTAATAGACATTAATCTATCATTCACTCGCCTAACCTCAACCACAGACTCCCTTAGATCCCAACCCGCGAAGATGCCCACTCCATTCTTACCTCTCACGACCCTAGAATACCAAAGTTTAAACGCGTCTGCATACCTCGCCTACGACCCTTTCCACCTAGTCTCTTGGACACAGGCTATGTTTATCCTCCTCTTCTAACCACACACATATTTATTGAATAAATTTTTATCAATTCCACTTTTAAATTATTCTATACCACCAAGCAAATTTGAACTAGACATTTCGAGTGATAGCAAGCTGTCAATTTTGTTAAATATATGTTGCAAAAAAAAATCGTAAGGAAACTGTAAACAAGAAATGAGAGGAAGTACATGTTTAACCAAAAAATATAATTTGGTAAAAGCGTGATTTTGAGAAAAAGAAGTCGGGTTACTGATAATCAATGAGACCAAAATATAATAGGCTTTCAAAGAATAAGAAAAAAGCAATAAGAAGTTCGTATTTCAATATGATATAGATGATATTTCCTTACAAATTATGAAACCTCCTCCTTTTATAGCTAATAAGGAGTAACGACTTAATCTAAATAATAAAGAGCATTTAATGAAACATTACAGAATCATTGCTATTAAATACTAATTCACTAACGTATCATGTATTTAATAATGAATTTAGACTACTTTGTGTTATCAGATTCTTGTCTTCAGTGCTCTTTTTATCCATTGGTTTTAAATGGCTTGAACAGATACGAGACTCGTATCTAAGACTCCCTCTGCTATCTATTTACTTTCCTCCTCCTGCATCTGTTATCTTCTGTACCTCTTAGTCATTTTACTCTTTGACTATTTGACCAGTCCACGTGTTATGCCACATCATCTTTAATTCAAATTCGGTTTTTTCCCAATACAGATACTCCCCCCACTTCTCATTTATTTATCAATTAAATAATTGGGAAGTGGATCTTCGTAAAAGAGAATTTTTGTCACAATTAATGCGTGTGATTGTATTGACGTCTCATCTGTCTTTCTCATTTAGTGCTCCACACATGTGTCACCTTCTGATTGGATATGCAGTTTTTTGCCCACTTTTCTAGGATTATTCATTTTCCTCTTTTCACGAAGTGATAGTTATCTTTAATATAGGTTTTCCGTCATTACACCTCTTAATTTGACGGTTGCTTCCATATAACCTTTTAATTCACATTTCCTTTGTCATCTTCTTCATCAAGCATTCCTTTACTTTCTTTTACTTCTCCTTACTTCATACTCGCTCAACATTTTCATCTCCAAACCCTAATCCCAGAAAGGTTCTAGTTCTTGATCAATTTCCTAATACCCCTGCTCCGATTAGACATACAAGAGGCATAGGAGAAAGACTTAGAAGTTCAGGATCTACACGTTGTGGTTCGACTGGTTCTGCTTCTCCTTATTCAATTTCTGGTATCAAATGTTCCTCTTCTAAAATTCCATCTTTGAAAGGTAAAGAGGTTTCTGATCCTTCTCAATAACCCAGTTGAAGAGATTATACCGAGTGATTTGTCTTTTATAAGTGATAGAACGTCTCCTCATAAGCAAATTGCAAAATTAGAGAAGACTGATGCCTACCCCTCTCGTATAACTGAACTCACAATCCCTACAATTAGAAAATATTGTATTTGGAAAGAGAGTGTTCGTCTATCAGTCTCTGCCATAAATCAAAGAATTTCTTTCTATAGACATGGGTATTCTTTTGTTTACACTTATCCCTTTACTTTGGGATTTAAACCTGCCATAGATCCATTTATCCTTGATTTCTACCATTTTTTCAACATTTGCTTAGCTCAAATTGGTCCCTTAGTATGAAGGGCTGTAGCTTGTTTGAGGTATCTGTCTACTAAAGCGAAAATCAATTTTACGCTTTCCCATCTCATTCATTTATACCATCCCAGCTTACTGCGCCATGTTTTATCCTAACTACGAGGAGCAAGAAAGTTTTAGTAAACCCTGAAGATGATAAAGACCGTGGGTGGTATCTTCATTATATTTCTGTTCGTACATTGGATTTGCTGGGTGAATCAAACATTCCCTTCCATGAGAAGTGGAACTTTGCACGTAAGTTTCTACTTACTTTCCCGTACCTATTTTTGAGAGATTTTGATTTTCTCTCTAATTTTATCCCTCTTTTGGGTTTTTAGAGCAACCATGGGGAATGTGGAGCCTATCCCCAACTTCCGTGGTTGGGTAGATTCGATTTTGAAAATTGCCCCAAAAGAAGATAGCACTTGGAGATATATATCTTCTTTACATGATTAGAGAGTGAAAACACACGGTATACATCTCTCTATATATGTTTTTAGATACATATGATAAGTACAAATATTAAATTCAAATCCCTAATATCAGGATTTGGTATAAAAGAAATGACGACTGATGTTGCTTTGGCTATGCGTGCTTTTGCCAATGCTTCTCTTGACTTTGACAAGGCTAAAGCTTTGATAGCTAAAAGAAAAAGCTATGGTAGCGGATATTGAGAATGAGGAAAAAAGTAGTACCTCATTGGTATATAGACCTAGAGTTAGGAGACACGTTATTATTGAAGATGAAGCTGAGGATACTCCTGCTCGCACCTCTTTTGCTTGTACTTCTGCTCCCGAACCTGTTCTAATTCATTCCGATGAAGACCCGATACCTAGAGACACAAGTGAATCTGTTCACCGTCTCTTTGTTAGCGATTTTGAAAGTGGGGAACTCGGCCCTGTTCTAAATAAAGTCCCTTTATCTACTTCAGTTCCCATCTCTCATGTTCCTTATATTCCTTCTTCAACCGTGAGTGTTTCTTCTCCTATGACGACCTCTTTTGCATCTTCATCTACTTTGGATGCTTCTACTTCCGTTCCTTCATTAGCTCCCATGCCTATTCCTTCTGCTCCTGTTTTGACTTATGTAGCTCCTGCTATCTTCACCTCTTCTACTACTTCTCCTTCTACTGCACCTTCTCCCTCTATTGTACTTTCAGATTCTAGCCCCAATAACAAGGGTATGGCTATGAGAAAAGTTACGCTTGAAGTACCTGCTACTCATACTCTTTTGAGGAAGACTGGTGGAGCTGATGTTTGGCTCGAGACTCTCATTGGAGATGTGGAGAGGACGAATATGTAGAGCCACAACTGCTATACTTTAATGAATGACATAGTTCATTCGACACTGAAGGTAACTTCTTTTAACTTGACTATTTGCTCTTCTTTGATTTTAAGTTCTTATTTATGTGCCTTATGTTCATTGGAAAACCTGATTGGAACTGAGTTAACGGGAAGGATCTCTACTTTGGAGAAGAGAGCACGTGAGTCTACAAAGGTCGTTTCTGATGCTGAAAGAATAGCTGAGGGAGCACAGCTTGAGGCTCAAAATTGGAAGGAACAATTTGAAAGTGCTCAAAGGAGCATAGAAGAGTTGCAAGCTTGTAAATCTCAATTGGAGTAGCAAAATCGTGCTTTATCCATGGACCTAGGGATTGCCAAGGCCTCCACGAACCAAGTAAAAAGGGATAAAGAGATTTTGAAGAGCTCATTGTCAAAGGCTAGCGAAAAAATCAAAGAATTCAAAGCACTTATGGAGAAAAAAGAAGAATATGCTAAAGAGTTCAAAGCACTTATGAAGAATCAGGCTTAAGCTGATTTAAAGATTTCTTCAGATAAAGTTCATGCTCTGGAGGTGTTCCCATGCCAATCAGACTTCCTTTGATTCCCACCTAGCTGAGCAAGAGATAATGAAGAACGCCCTTGCTACGTGGGAAAGGGATTATGAAATGTTGGAGAAGGATTACAATTCTCTTGCGGAGAATTTTAATTACGAGGTTAATTGGGCTTTGTTGAAGTCTCGTCGTGATGCTTTGCTGTAGGCTTCTCAAGAAAATTTCAATTTGCAATATGAGTTAGCCAAAGTCGTAGACATGATTGAGAAGAATAACCAACCTTTTGACATTCCTTTTCCAGATCAGCCAATTTGATATTTCCTCTCCAATAATTGAAACTCCTGGGGTAGAAGAACCTTTGAACTTTGAGGCAGCTGCTGAAGCAGTTGAAGTTGTGATTCTAGTGACCGAGTGTGAATCATCTATAGCACAGCCTGTGGGAATGAAAATTCCCTTGACTATTTCTTCCCTCGAGGACATTAATACTTCAAGTTCAGTTGAAACTGTTCCTGTTGCTACTTCCTTAGAAGTTCCTATCGAGCCTAATGAGGCTACAACTTCTAATGTCCCAATCCCTTCAGTGACCAGCTAAAGTGTTTGACCTTAACTTTTTTCTTTATGATAGATGATGTAATCTCTTGAATTTTAGTGAAGTCCCCAGTTTCCATAACGGGGCATTTGTTTTAAAGACAATTGTATTCTACTAACTAAGTTTTTCGCTTAGCCTTTGATGTTAAGAATGACTATACTTGTTTATTTTATTCTTATCTATTTAGGACATAGAGAATAGGTTAGCATTCTTATCTTTTTAGATAATTCTTTTATGATTCTTCTCATGGATTATCATCATGAGGAAAATAAAAGAGGGCCCTTTTATTTATCGACACTTAATGAAGAAGACGTCTCAACTTCATTATGATTTTACAATCGATGAAAGAAATAGGAACATATATGTTTCATATGAAATAACTTTTGACAAGTTTTTATTCATGAACTTTGGCAAGTTTTTTGAGTATTAAATGTATTGAAGTACATCTACAACTTTCTCGTAACTGTTTTCTTTTAACAGATTTATAAAATAAACAAGGTTTTTCATAACCTGTTTTTAATACATAATCACGACCCTATCTTTACTTGTCTTTGCCGTTGTTCGATATGCCCATAATACCGCTGGTAATACTTCAGGCCAATTGCCTTTTGATTCTTGTAACCTTTTCTTTAGGTTGTTAATAATGACTTTGTTTGTAGACTCTGCTTGTCCATTACCTACTGGATGATATGCAGTCGACGTAATTCTTTTGATTTGCCAACTTTGAAAGAATTTTGTGACTTGTGCTCCGACAAATTGTGCTCCATTATCGCACACAATATCCTTTGGTACACCAAAGAAGCAAAGTATATTTCTCCAAATGAAATCCTTAACTTCCTTTTCTCGTACCTGTTTCAACGCCATTGCTTCTACCCATTTAGTGAAATAATCAGTAAGTACGAGTAGAAACTTTACCTGACCTTTTTCCTGGGGTGATGGTCCTACGATGTCCATTCCCCATTTCATGAAGGGGCCACGGAGCTATGACATGATGTAATAACTCAACTGGTCTATGCATATTATTGCCATACCTTTGACATTTGTCACACTTAGATACAGAGTTATTCGCTTCTTCTTCCACTTTGGGCCAGTAACATCCTGCTCGAATCAATGTCTTTACAAGTGATCTGCCTCCCGCATGATTTCCACAATGTCCCTCGTGCATTTCTCTCATCACATATTTTGTTTGAGAAGGTCCGAGACACCTGGCTGGTGGTTTACCGGACATTTTTCGATAAAGGTTTCCTTGATATAGGCAGTAACGAGCAGATTTCTTTCTAAGTGCATGAGCCGTCACCTTATCCTCAGGTACGATTCCGTGCTGCAAAAAAGATACGATTTCGTTTCTCCAATCCCAAGTTAAGTGATTAAAGTTTACCTCATTTTTATCAGAGTCAAGAACGGAGTGGAATAAATGTATGATTGATGCATTTTCATCTTTCTCTATATCTGCTGCAGACGCGAGATTGGCTAAAGCATCTGCTTCCACTTTCTTTTTCTTAGGATTTGTATCGCTTTCCAAGTTTGGAACTGTCTTATCAGTTCTCGTACCTTTTCAAGATACTCTTGCATTTGAGTTTCTCTGGCCACGTAAGTCCCAATATTTGATTTACTACGAGCTGTGAATCACTTTTGATTATGATTTCCTTGATACCAAGTTCTAATGCTAGCTTTAAAACTGCAATCACAGCTTCATACTCTGTTTCATTATTAGTTACAAGGTGACATTTTATAGCTTGTCTAATTGTTTCACCCGCAGGTGGTATAAGAACAATTCCTAAACCTGCCCCCTTTACACTAGATGAACCATCAGTAAATAATATCCAAGTCCCCGGATTAGCACCATAAAAAACTTGTAACTCTTTTTCTGCTTCTAGATGCATTCCTTGACTAAAGTCAGCTACGAAATCAGCGAGTACTTGGGATTTAATAGCAGTTTGAGGTTGGTAAATTATTTCGTATTCGCTTAATTCTATAGCCCATTTTGCTAACCTTCCTGATTGTTCATGTTTATGCAAAATATTTCGTAATGGAAAAGCAGTAACAGCAACAATAGGATGCACTGAAAATAAGGCATTAATTTTCTAGATGCCATTATGAGAGCTAATGTTAACTTTTCTAGTTGCGGGTACCGTGTATCAGCGTCCAGTAGAGTTTTACTTACACAATAAATATGAGATTTCTTACCTTGGTCCTCACGAACTAAAACAACACTTACTGCTACTTCTGAGACTGCCAAATAGATGAGTAGCTTCTCTCCTTCCTTAGGTTTTGCCAATAGAGGAAGGTTTGACAAGTATGCTTTCAAATTTTTAAGGGCTCGTTGAAAATCTTCATTCCTCTCGAAATGATCATTTTTTTTTAGCGTAGAGAAAAATTTGAAGCACTTTTTTGAAGATTTGGAAATAAATCTCCCTAAGACCGTGATTCTTCTTGTTAATATTTGAACCTCCTTTTTACTGGTAAGTACATCATGTATTTCTTCAATTGCTTTAATCTGAGAAGGATTTACCTCAATGCCATAGTTAGAAACGAGAAAAGCTAAAACTTTACCTGAAGCAACTCCGAATGCACATTTTTCAGGGTTAAGTTTCATATTGAATTTCCGCAAAATTTTAAAGGTAATAGCTAAATGAGAAATATGATCATGAGAACGCAACGTTTTGATGAGCATGGCGTCTATGTACACCTCCATAGTTTTCCTAAATGTTCTTGAAACATTTTAGTAACTAACCTTTGATAGGTTGCACCTGCATGTTTTAGACCAAAAGGCATTACTTTATAACAGTAAGTCCCTCGGTCTGTAATGAAAGAAGTCTTTTCCTCATCACTGGGGTCCATTTTAATTTGATTTTACCCTGAATATGCATCTAAAAACTTAAAAGTTCATGACCTGTAGTTGCATCAATCAAGTGATCTATATGGGGTAAAGGGAATGAATCTTTTGGACGTGATTTGTTTAGATCAGTATAATCTACAAAAACTCGCTACTTACCATTCCTCTTAGGTACGACCACCATGTTAGCTAACCAATCAGGGTACTTTACCTCGCCAATTGACCCGATTTTCAACAACTTTAAGACCTCATCCTGGATTACTTGATTTTTGAAAGCCCCTTGATTTTTGAAAGCCCCTTGTTCTTTTGCTTGATTGGAATAAAAAATGGGTCTTCATTGAGTTTATGAGTCATCACATCCGGTGAAATACCTGTCATATCAGCGTGGGACCAAGCAAAATACTCTATATTAGTTTTTAGAAATTCAATTAACACACCTCGCATATCAGGATTTAGATTGGCTACTACGTAAACTTTTCTCTCTGGCCATTGTTCAAATAGCACCACAATCTCGAGTTCTTATATTGTTGTTTTGATGTTCTCATTTTCTTCAGGTTCTTGAATTACATCAGGCCTTAAATCTAAATCTGTTTTCTCAGTTGAAGTTTGGTTGCTGACGCCTTCAACCGTTTCCTGTAATTGCTATTTATCTTTACTCATAGTACTCGTATATGTTACTGCGTTGATATTCCTGGATTTTTGTTTATCCCCTCGAATTTGACATATTCCCTAGGGTGATGGAAATTTGATAACTTGATGTAAGGTTGATGGAACATCATCCATATCATGGATGCATGGTCTCCCCATAATTATGTTGTAGGCCATTTCCATATCAACTACCTGAAATTTAGTTTCTTTAATAACACCTGCATCATAAGTCATTAGAGTTACCTCGCCTTTTGTTACCAAGATTGAATTGTCGAAGCCTGACAAAACATGCGCCTTAGGTATCATTCTATCTCTAGCTTGCATTTCCCGCAGGACTCTTAGTAGAATAATATTCACAGAACTTTCTGGGTCAATTCAAACTTTCTTTACATCAGTATCATGTATAAGTAAGGATATTACCAGTGCATCAATGTGATGAGTAATCACTCCTTCCTTATCTGCATCATCGAAGTTTATACTCTCATGATCTAATGTTTTTCGTACTCGTTTGCCGTGTGTAGTGGTCATTTTAGAAACCTTACTTGAATCCGTATATGATACTTCGTAAATATCCTCTCCTCCATTGATTACGTTCACTACTCTCTTAGGTGAGGGTGGTTTTGGCGGCTCCTGCCTATTTTTCATGTAAGCTTGCTTTCCCTTCTCACTAAACAGCTCTGTGAGATATCCTTGCTTCAAAGATGATCTACTTCACTTTGTAAGAATCTGCATTCTGATGCTTTATATCCGTGGTCATTGTGAAATTCGCACCAATGGTCCGGATTGCGTCTGTTTGGATTTGACCGCATCTCCTTTGGCCACCGTACCTTATCTCCCATACTCCTTAGAACATCTACGAGCTCAGAATTGGTTACATTGAAACTATGACCAGCAAAGCGTGCCATTAAATTCCTACCATAATCTCGTGGCTCTTGGTTGTTTCGATCGCCCCTGAACCTGGATGAAGATCCGGTTCCCCTGTCTCTTGATCTTTGATCATAGTGTTGGTTGTTGTGTCTAGGTCGCGAATCCTTTTCTGCAGGTCCCATATATGGATCGTACATGTTCTTACCTGACCTTTTTTTGGCTTCAGATCTTCTGGATCCGCTCCTTTCTTCCCGATGAGATTGAGATACGATATCCTCCTCAATTCTGAGCTTCGTACTGTACCTGTTATAAACATCGTTCCAAGTAGTTGTGGGAAACACACGAAGACTTTCTTTAAGCCTTCTCATGGCTTCTGAACTTTTGTCATTCAAATTACTTGCGAAAGCTATCGCCGCCCAATTATCCGGTACACGGAGTAGCATCATTCTCTCACGTTGGAATCTATCAACAAAATCTCTGAGCAATTCAGAGTTCCCTTGCTTGATTTTAAAGATATCCTCCATTCTTTTTTCAACTTTCTGAGCTCTCGAGTGCGCTTTAATAAAAGAATCTACAAGCTCAGCAAAAGAATTTATTATAATTTTCAGGTAAAAGAGAATACCAGGTTAAGGCACCCTTGGTGAGTGTCTCCCCAAATTTTTTGACCAATACTAATTCAATATCTTGTTTAGTCAAATCGTTTCCTTTCACTCCCGTGGTAAATGCAGCTACGTGGTCACGTGGGTCCGTTGTACCATCATATATTGGGATGTCAGACATCTTGAATTTCTTTGTATTTGGTAGGGGAGCGACACTTGGTTTCCAAGGTTGCTGCGAGTATTTATCCACATCCACTCCTTTTATCACAGGTGGAACTCAGGGGATTTGCTCGATATGCTCATTTTCTCCTTGAGTTATTTATGCAGGGTTAGTACTAAATTTTGAAGATGAGAATTACCTGAATTACCTGGTTCTCCTTCTTGTGAGTCACTGGGAGTTGCTCTATTGCCAGAATTAATTAGACCAGAGCAAGGGTTTTCCAATATGTTGTTATTAGGTGTTGTTGGTGCAACATGAAATCGATTAACCAAAGCTTTGTCAATTCGTGCGTCAATTATTTTATAAAAAGTTCATCTCTTGTTTCAGCTCCTCCATCAACATGTTCAGACATATCATTAGGAGTTCCTTCTCGAGATTCACGTGTAGAAGCTTGAGAGATAACATTATTGAGTTCATCACCATCCACTTGATGGATCTGATTTTCCTGGTTGTTGTTGTCATTGTTGTTTGACATGTTAGCAATAGGTAGATTTTTTTTAAAAAAAGAATGGATTATCAGATTCTCGGTAACGGAACTAATTTGTTTAACCAAAAAATATAATTTGGTCAAAGCGTGAATTTTGAGAAAAGAAGTCACGTTACTGATAATCAAAGAGACCAAAATATAATAGGCTTTCAAAGAATAAGAATAAAGCAATAAGAAGTTCGTATTTCAATATGATATAGATGATATTTCTTGTCCTTACAAATGATGAAACCTCAAACAAGATCAAGCGAACTCACACGACCAACATCAAAGAGAAACAGATTAATAAGTCCGTAATTATCACTGATAAATTCATCTTCTAATGGCTCATCTAAGACTAGATTCACAATGAAAAATAAGGAGAAAGAGAACAGAACGGAACCTGAAGTTAGAACTTGTTGAATAATAACACTTTAACAGATACAACGGCCCACGATGAATGATGCTCGAACTAGTGACTACAAATGCAACCGCGCACCAGCTTCGAATCGGCACTTCCGTTCAAATCGGTGACGAAATCAGAACCAAGCTTCAAACGACATCCATTTCTGAACAACTCGACCTAAAGAAAAAACTAAAATGTTTTCAGGTATTTTCTGATTATTTTTGTTTAAAAAAAATAGAATAAAACCTGAACAAAATCAATCTGTTTTTATATTTTTTTTTTGGAATTTGAACTTAACTAAAAATGGATTGGAATGAGAAGAAAAGAAGAATCTCCCTCTTAGAACCGTAATTTTGTTTTCGAAGATTTCCTCTCCAACTTTCTGTTCGAAAAAATCAGTCTTCAAAACCCCCAAATATATATCAAACCCTAGAATCTTCTTCCCTCTTCTCCAAGAAATCCCCAAAAACACCCTCGAATAATCCAAAAATTATCTAAAAAAATCGAAACATTCTAATTATCTTTTGCGAATGATTTTGGGACAAATGGAAGGTCAAGATTGATTCATAATTAATCTATATCTCTCATTCATACAAAAATCACTCTCAAAGCCGCGTGAAAAGGAATGAGAATGTTCTGTTGGCAGTGGTCGTTGTATATTTGGATGACGTGGAAGGAATATGAGAGGAGAGGACCATGAGGGGGGGACCATATAATCATTTTGGGAAGATTTTCGGTGGTTTTGGGGTGACTTCGCGGTGGCAGAAGCTTAGAGACCGGGGGGGAAGGGGACGCCAATCTTGGTTTGGGGATTTAGGGTTAGGATTTTGGGAAATAAAGGTTTTATATGGCGTGTGAGGAATTAATTTTGACCATTGAATTATTTAGGATGGAAGGCTGGGATTTAAAAAGGGAATTGGGGCGGGTCGGCGGATTGGGTCAAG
This sequence comes from Nicotiana benthamiana, assembly GCA_034376525.1. NCBI lineage: Eukaryota > Viridiplantae > Streptophyta > Magnoliopsida > Solanales > Solanaceae > Nicotiana > Nicotiana benthamiana. The sequence goes on from CM067336.1 coordinate 81,158,587, forward strand.
GGGGAGGATTGGGTTGCCCAAATTTGGACCTTGAATTTTTGAAATTGGGCCATAATTTGGGGTTTTTAACCCCTTTTAAAATCAACAATTAAGGAGACTTAAATATTTTCATTTATAAAATTATTTTGAAAATAATTCTTACCAATAAAAGTAAACTATATCATACTTATGAAGATATATGTGTGTGTGTATTATTTTTATACAAATTATTATATTCAAAATAAAAGTAGAATCATAGTAAAATAAAAGATATTGCTGTAAACTACTAATGGCCTTAAGTTAAAAAATAAGAAAATATATAATGAAATTATTTTGTATATATTTTTTTAATTTTCACGCCTTTAAAAATGGAACTAAAACTAATAAAAGCGAAATCCTATAGGAATAAGCCCAAATAAATATCCCAAAAATGCTATGACTATTAAAAGTAATTCCAAGGCGTATGTCAAAAATTACATGTATATACTAACAATTAGTTTCAAGTAATATTAATAAATGATTCACTAACGTCATATCAAAATAAATAAATAATAATACAACTAAAGCAACCGTCTTCTTCCATGTCTGCTCTGTGCATGTAAGTGAACATACACTGAGATCGATGGCAAGAGGAAGAGGAAGAGGTCGAGGAAGAGGTAGACCAAAGAAAACTCTAGTCCCAATCTATGCGAACACAAACCCCTCAACTATAGTGAATTCCCCTGCTAAATCCACTACAGATCTGAAGGTAGCTGGAGATTCCATAACTTCTTCAACTGGAAAGGGTGATAACAGCTCAAAGTATGCTGCTAGTCCATTGAATAATGTTACATTGACAACTATTTCAGCAAACACTGTTTCATTGGTACAAATGGAGGAGGGTACTGTTACATTAAGTACTGTACCATCAAATGATGTTGCATTGGCACAATCGGAGAAGAGTACTAAACAAGATGAACATATGGTATCATCCCCATGTCTGGGTGTACCAAATGTTCCCATGCAGAGTCCTAAACAAATAGTAGAGTCAGATCCAACCAAGGAGGTTAAGGATGCCCCTAAGGTTTGGGCAAATTTATTCCATAAGAACAGATTCTCTTCGAATGGTATGGCATTGGAATATATCCCACCTGTTATGCTGGATGGCAAGCCTGTAGGGCAATTGATGAAAGAGGAAGTGGAGGAGGAAGAGAAGAAATGGAAGAATGCTTTAGTAATCTTTTTATTTGGAAATGGACCAGGATTTAATGCTATGAAACGATTTATTAATCAGCACTGGTCACATGTCCCTGAGCCAGAATTATACTATCATGAGGAGGGCTACTATGTAGCCAAGTTTCTGACCATAGAGGATGCTAAAGAAGTAATGTATGCTGGGCCATATACGATAGCTAATAGACCTATGATTTTGAAACACTGGTCTGTAGATTTTGATTTCACACTTGAGTTCCCAAATGAAATCCCACTGTGGGTTAAATTCCCTAACCTGCCCATGTCATGTTGGGGGATTAAGTCACTTAGTAGGATTGCGAGTGTCCTAGGGAAGCCTTTATTTGCAGATGAATGTACTACTAACCAGTCCAGGATTTCCTTTGCTCGCATGCTTATAGAAGTCAATGTTTCCAAGCCATTACCTAGTGAGATTGAACTCATTGATCCAACTGGTAATAGATTCTTTCAGGATGTGGCTTACGACTGGAAACCTATATATTGTGAGAAGTGCCTGAAAGTTGGACATAATTGTCTTGCTATGCCCAAAACTCAACCTGTCAACAAGCCCAAAGTAATACAGCAATGGAGACCAAAAGTGGTGACTGAGAATAATATGCAAGTCCAACATTCTAGTCCTCAAGAGCAGATGATGGCCACAAGTAAGCAAACTCCTCAAGAGCAGATGATGGTACCAAGTAAGACAGCTGATAGTAATGAAGACATAGCAGTGGTGAAGACAGATAATGGGAAGCAAGTGCTGCCAGAGTTCAATATAACCAACTTCCCCCCTCTATCACCTATGGTGCTGAGCAACAGGTTCCAAAGCATGTCAGATGGTAAACTTAGAAACCCTCCTGATAAAGGAGGACCTAGTTATACTAAATGAAGCTGTTAGTATGGAACATTAGAGGTGTAAATAAGAGATACAAACAAAAGGAGACTAGGGAATATTTTAAACAAAATAAATTTAGTATAGTTAGTATAGTAGAGACAAAGGTTAAAGAACATAATGCAGGGAGAATAGCTAATACTTTATTACCTGGCTGGAAATTGCAAGCTAACTACAGGGATTCTACAAGAGGCAGAATATGGATTCTTTGGGATGAACAGAAGATTATTATCACTGATTGTCAAGAGGGAGATCAATTCATTCACTGCAAAGTCCTTACTCTTACAGGAGAGCTGGTTTGTCTACTCACTATAGTATATGGAAGCAATGCCTTGGATCAAAGAAGGGTGTTATGGCAGCAGCTTCAAAATCTTGCTCTTGGCATAAATGAGCCTTGGTTGGTTGCAGGGGACTTCAATGCTGTGTTGTCCATCACAGATAGGCAATCTTGTAATCAGGTTACACAAGCTGAAATTCAGGATTTCACTCAGTGTATACAAACTGCAGGACTGTCAGAATTACCTTGGAAAGGGTCTTTTTATACATGGTCTAATAAACAAACTGGATCTGATAGAGTGAATAGTAGATTGGATAGAATTTTTGGGAACAATGAATGGATGATTAAGTGGAGTCATATACAAACTGTATATGGTCTTCCCTTAATATCTGATCATAATCCCATGGTCCTTACTATATATGAAGATTGCAGGCTCAGGAAAGCTCCCTTCAGATTTTACAATGTATGGGCTAATCATGAAGATTTTCAATGCATTGTAAAGGAGAACTGGAAGTCTAATGATCAAGCTACTCTCAGGGAGATATGGCAGAATCTCAAAGCACTCAAGCCTGTCCTTAAATCTCTAAATACTAGAGAATTTAAGTACATTACACAAAGAATTGTAGATAGCAGGGTGGAGCTAACTAGCATTCAAAATTAGATGGGGCTGCACTATACTGATGAACTACAGCTGAAAGAAAAGGAGCTAATAGTACAATTGGAGAAATGGTCACTGATAGAAGAGAGTATACTTCAACAGAAATCAAGGGCTAAATGGATTCAATTAGGAGACTCAAATAACAAATATTTTTCTGCTTTAATGAAAGAAAGGAACCAACACAAGAGTATCACAGAACTAGTTACAACAGAAGGCACAAGAATCACCAATCCAGATGCCATCAGAGAGGAAGTCAAGCAATTTTACAAATCATTGATGGGAACAGCTTCTAACTCATTGCCAGCAATTAACAGGTCTTATATGGATAATGGTCCTAAACTCACTCACAGGCAGCAGTTGCAGCTAGTTGCAGATGTATCTAGGGATGAAATTATTGACAGCCTAAAGTCTATAGGTGATCACAAAGCCCCAGGCATTGATGGTTTTAATGCTGTTTTCTTCAAGCAAACATGGAATATTACAGGTGAGCAGATCATATTGGCTGTCCAAGATTTTTTCCAGACCAACTGTATGTATAAACCAGCTAACTGTGCTTCCCTGACCTTACTTCCCAAAGTTGCTAACCCTACATCAGTTAAAGAATTCAGACCAATAGCATGTTGTTCAGTGCTATATAAAATCATCTCCAAGATCTTGGCCAATAGATTGCAGCAGTGCATAGCAAGTATCATATGTGAGACACAGGCAGGCTTCATACCTGGAAGGAGGATAGCTGACAATGTTATCCTTGCTCATGAATTGATCAAACATTACACAAGGAAGCATATTTCCCCCAGATGTATGATAAAGATTGACTTACAAAAAGCTTATGACTCTGTGGAGTGGATTTTCCTACAACAGGTGATGGAAGCTCTAAATTTTCCATGGAAGTTCATCAGATGGATCATGGAATGTGTTCAAACAGTGAGCTACACAATCATGGTGAATGGGGAAACCACAGAACCTTCTCAAGCAGCCAAAGGTCTGAGGCAAGGAGATCCAATGTCTCCATTTCTGTTTACCATGGTGATGGAATACCTCAGCAGAGCTCTATATAAACTTAAGAAGGATTCAAACTTCTCTTTTCATCCTGGTTGCAAAAGGTTGGGTATTACACATCTTAGCTTTACAGATGATTTGTTATTGTTTGCAAAAGGAGACCTCTTATCTGTATGCACTATGTTCAAATATGTTACTCAATTCACAGAGGCATCTGGTCTGAAGGCAAATCTAAACAAGAGTTCTGTGTATTTTGGTGGAGTCACTAATGAGATCAAACAGCTTATCCTAGCTCAGCTGGGTTTTGCATCTGGTGAGCTACCATTTAAGTACCTGGGAATTCCTTTATCTACAAGGAAGATGTCTCTTCTACAGTGGCAGCCTTTGGTGGATAAAATCACTGCTAAGATAACCTCTTGGACTGCCAGGAAGTTATCTTATGCTGGAAGAATACAGCTTGTCCAAACAGTTACCTTTGGCATACAAGCTTATTGGGCACAAATCTTTCTTATTCCTTCAAAGATATTGAAGATGTTAGATGCAATATGTAGATCCTATATTTGGACTGGTAATGCCAGCATCTCAAAAAAGGCATATGTGGCCTGGGAGAAAATGTGTTTACCTAAATCTGCTGAGGGTTAGGTCTCATGAACCTGCAACTATGGAATAGAGCTGCTATTACTAAGCTAGGGTGGGACTTAGCTAACAAGAAAGATATCTTATGGATCAAGTGGATCCATTCTGTGTACATTAAGCAACAGCAGCTCCATAACATCAAAATTCCTAACCAGGCAAGCTGGATGGTTAGGAAAATAGTTGAAGCCACTGTTACATTGAGCCAAATGCAGCAGTTGCCCCACACTGAATGGTCTGTAAGGAAGCTATATTTGCATCAAATTGGTCAGCTGCCACGAGTCATATGGAGGAACTTAACTATCACAAATCATGCAAGGCCTAAGGCAGTGTTTAACCTTTGGTTAATACTGCAGGATAGGCTGCCTACTAAAGATCGAGTGAAGCAATGGAATCCAAACATTGACAGCCTATGCATTTTGTGTAAACAAAGTGATGAATCCAGAGATCATCTCTTCTATCAGTGTCCATTCACCACCATAATGATGCATCAAGCAATGAGTTGGATTGGAGTTACTCAGCCTGCTTGTCAATCTTGGGATCAGTACATACAGTGGGTTGTTACCAAGGCTAAGGGAAGGACTGCACGAGCTCACAACTTTAAGCTGTTATTTGCTGAATTATGCTATTGTCTCTGGCTAGAAAGGAATTCCAGAGTGTTCACAAATGTGTCAAATCTTGTTGGGCAATTACTTAGAAACACTGCTTACATCTGTCATGTTAGAAGTCCTATTGAGTTTTGCCTACAATTTCAACAGGTTTCATGTAATTAGATATAGAGGCATAGTATAGAAGTAGGAGAGGAGTTTATTATAGATAATCAGCTGTGTTAGCTGAATTATGGAAATGTAATGACTCTATCTTTGGTGATTAATAAAAGAAAGTTAATTACCAAAAAAAAAAAATTAGTTTCAAGTATGTGCATCTTTCCCGAATGACTCCCTCATAAAGAAAAATAACTTCAAGTATGTGCAAGAGAGTTCCAAAATAATGAAGTCCTCAAGAAGTGCTTCAAATGTACTAGTTCACTACAAATGCTCACTTTATTCAATTTCACCAATCTTTCTTAATTAATGTGCACTCACAACAAAGAAAGTCCCAAAATCACTATATTTACAATACAACATAAGAGAATTTTTTTTAAAAAATACCTACTCTCATAAAGAACTTCAAGTGTTACACCATTTCATACTATAAACTTGCCCTTTGTTACTCTTTGACTATTTGACCAGTCCACGTGTTATACCACATCATCTTTAATTCAAATTCGATTTTTCCCAGTACTTCCCAAAATTTAAAGAAACCAATAAAATATAAGGAAAATGCAACGTTCATCAAATGGGCCTAAAGTAAAATGTGATAAAGAAGACATAAAGTTGGTATTCCACATCCCTCCCTCAATGCCAATATCTCAGCTCTATTGAATAATATAAGCCCAGTTTGGTTTCAGACTTGGATTCAGTTGAGTTAAATAGTGAATCTTAATAACCGTTCACTCAACTACTCAAACTATATAGTTAGTGGTTAATTATGTATACGTGCTAGAAAAAATACACAGTAAAATTTGGTCAACTACTTGTGTAAAGATCACATCATCTTTTCCTCTAGTTTGGTTCATAACTTCATATAGAAAGAAAGATTATCGTTCTATTTTGTGTGATATTATCTCTTTAGTTTATTAAAAAAACGACGACTTTCTAAACTTAGATTATTTTAATTTAATCTCTTTTTCCAGCCTTTTTTTAGGGATAAAGTGAAAAAGACTAAGTGGACAGAACCTAAAAAGTGGTTGTCCAAGTAATAAATTGTCCCGTTAATGGTTTAATTGCTTCATTGTCAATTTTCTTCCCTCTCTTCTTGACCAGTTTGAATTTCTAGAAGTTGACTTTTGCCCATTACGGTATACCAGTATCCATAATATAGAAGCTGACTTTTTTCATAAGAAGGAATCTTTGAACAATGGTAAAGATGTCTCTTTATGATTTATAAGTCATGGGTTCAAGCTATAAAGTAACTCTAATGCTTGGATTAATACGAAATAATTTGTGCACCGAATTATCCTTTTTGTAGTTTAATTTCTTTCATACCATTCTTTGGTACGACTTTAATTGTGATGCAAGACAATCCACGCAACGGCCCCAATTACAGGCAGAAGGCATATATATATATATATATATATATATATATATATATATATTCCAAAAATGAATTGGAACGAAGTATAATATATATACCTTGTGCATTTGTAATAACCAAACCATATGACAATAATGAATGCCTTAAAGCTCCTCATGTTGAGTGCTATAGCACTTTTACTTGTCCCTGCAATCTTGGCCTCCGACTCTGATGATGAGAATAATGTGATTAAGCCAGCTCCTATACTAGGGTCCAAAGATGTCCTCTCTAAAGCTGAGTTAATCCAATTGAAAGGAGCATCTGGAGCAGAAAGTCTTGCTTTTGATCCAAATGGTGAAGGACCCTATACTGGTGTTGCCGATGGCCGCATTCTTAAGTGGCATCCATTTTCTCAAACTTGGATTGATTTTGCAGTCACCTCTTCCCAAAGGTACTTAACACCCTTTATTTATTTTATGCGTAATCACCTAAAGTTGGCATGACCTTTCACTTAGACACTTAAACTAGGTCTCTTTCCAATTAGACACGTTTTTTGCTGGCTTATTAATTATTGTGTAGGGATTTGCTGCATCTTTAAAAGAAGTTTTACCCAATGCTGAATTTAGGATGTGTGCCAGGCATATCTGGTCTAATTGGCATAAGAAATGGAAAGGAGAGGAAAGGAGAAAATAGTTTCGGAGGTGCTGGTATGCAACCCCCACTTCCAACCGAGAGGTTGTGAGTTCGAGTCTCCTCAAGAGCAAGGTGGGAAGTTCTTGGAGGGAAGGATGCCGGAGGTCTATTTGGAAACAGCATCTCTACCCCACGGTAGGGGTAAGGTCTGCGTATACACTACCCTCCCCAGACCCCACTAAGTTGGATTATACTGGGTTGTTGTTGTTGTTGTTGTTGTTGGTAGTGCTCTAAATCTAGTTATGAAGTTAAGTTTATTTGTAAAGATATTTGTAAGGATTTATTATATTATCCGAAAAATTCATAGATTAGAGCCTAGTTTAAGTGTTTAATTGAAATTAAAATTGCCTAAGAAACATGTCTAATTAGAAAGAGGCCTAATTTAAGTGTCTAAGTGAAAGATCGTGCAAACTTTGCGTGTCTTTGTATGTATTACACCATTATTTTAATTTTCTAGACGTACTGTTGCATTTGAGTAACATTTGAACCAAATGATTCCCTGCTTGTTAGCAAGAGTTGACTTTTTAGATCCCTAGCAAAATTGGGCAGAGGGTATTTGCATTTTCCTTTCTATTCTAAAACATATATATGTTACTTAATTAATCTTTGGCCTTCAAAATAACTAGGATTCTAGGAGAAGTCAATAAGCTTAAGATGCACTAACATGTACAGTTAAACAAAACAAGAGGGTAATGAAACCAACTTTTACAATGCTAAATACAACTCTCTATCACCTTAAAAGTCAACTTCTGACTCTTTCACATGATGTCCCACAAAAACTGAAAAATCATTTGTTTTTATTTATAATGATCTATCGTGAATTCCATTAATTATCTGATAAAGAATTATGTTATGTTAAAGGGAGAATTGCAGCAGGCCCTCTGCTCCTGAAATGGAGCATGTATGTGGAAGACCACTGGGCTTAAGATTTGATCATAAAACTGGGGATCTCTACATTGCTGACGCCTACTTTGGACTCCACGTTGTGGGACCAACTGGTGGATTGGCTACCCCACTTGTCCAAAATTTTGAAGGTCAACCTCTTCTCTTCACAAATGATCTGGATATTGATGACCACGACGATGTTATTTACTTCACGGATACAAGCACAATCTACCAGCGCAGGTAATTAATTCTTTTTATTCATAACTCCATATTTACAATACAAGTGTGTTGATCAATTAGACCTTTAGATTAATTACCTTTGACCTCCTCGTTTCTTTAATTCATAGGCAAATAGGTCAAATTCCGATTATTTTGAAAGTAATTGGATGAATCTATTTTATTCTAATTCGATCTAAGAAAGAAGTTAAAACCATCACGCGTGGTAGGATTTGAACCTACAACATCAGGTTGTGGAGACACATTTTATCGAACTAAACTAGAAGTGTTTTCTTATGAGAATAAAATAGATAAGACCGTAAATAAAAAGATTCTTCTCATACTAGAATAATAATATTATAACCTCAACTTCAGCTACTCTTTTTTTCAACTCCAACCAGAATATCATTTCGTTCATAATTAAGGAGTCTCCACACCCCTTTTAGATGATGAACATGCTGGGATGCTCTTTTCATAATTAAGGATCCTCGCACGAGTATCTTATTTTCACGTTGTATATATGTAGGCAATTTGTTGCTGCGACAGCAAGTGGAGATAAGACAGGCAGGCTGATGAAATATAATAAATCAACAAAAGAAGTAAGAGTTGTACTAGGAGGCCTAGCTTTTGCAAATGGTGTAGCCTTAAGCAAAGATGGGTCATTTGTACTAGTAGCTGAAACTTCTGCATGTAGAATACTAAGGTATTGGCTTAAAGGTCCTAATGTGGGAAACCATGATATATTTGCTGAGTTACCAGGATTTCCAGACAATGTTAGAATAAATTCAAGAGGAGAATTTTGGGTTGCTTTGCATGCAAAAGCATCACCTCTTGCACGATTAATTATATCCGATTCGTTGCTCGGGGAGACATTGTTAAGGGAATTCAATTTCCAGCAACTCCACAACTTGTTAGTCGGAGGGCAGCCACATGCTACTGCAATTAAGCTAAGCGAAGACGGCGGCCGAATTTTGGAGGTTTTAGAAGATGTTGAAGGCAAGACCTTGAGGTTTATTAGTGAAGTTCATGAGGAAAATGGCAAGTTATGGATCAGCTCTGTGATCATGTCCTCTTTGGGAGTTTATGATTTGTCTTAAAGAAAACCACTATATATTCTCTACTAGAGTAACTTTTTTTTTTTTTTTCATATTTTTTAATTTCTAATGATAAACTCTTTTGATTGAATTGTTCCTCAGTATTCAATGTCTATACTAGACTAACTTGTTCTTCCAGCTTTGCTAATGTCGTCTATGATAAAACTCTCTTGTTTAAACTAACAAAATATGTAAATAAGAAAGTGGATTTCTGATATTTTGTATATAAAGGGAGGTTTGTAAGCTAAGATCAATCAACTAACTTCTAAATCTCAATGCCTCAATCTCAAGTTTCTAACCATATACACCAAATTTTGGAGAAGTACAATTAATCTGGACCCTTTGAAAGTCCTAGAACTAGGGGTGTATATAGACCGGATTGGTTCGGATTTTACTATTACCAAACCAAACCAATTGTGTCGGGTTATTTAATCTAAAGACCAAACCAAACCAATAAATTCGGGTTTCTCAATATCGGTTTTTCTCGGATTTTTTCGGGTTATTCGGGTTTTTTCGAACTTTTTTCCGGTAAAATCTTCGTAGAACAAAATATATAACGTATGCTCAAAATATTTCTTTAATCCTAGTAAGATACAACTATATAAAGTATTTTTCAAGAAAATAATACAAAATATGAGATATGTCATGACTCATGACATTATCCTAAAATATTCAACAATAAAAAATAATAAAATTATGTACTATAAATATTGCTAATTAAAAAGTCATAATAAAAATAAACATAATCTAAAAGCACTAATTCATGCTAAATTAGATAGACTAATGAGGAAGTATCAATTATATGCCTAAAAGCTAAAGAAAAATAAAAATAGGTTATGTATTTTTATCTAAATTATTGCAAAATAAAAAATAGAAATTTAATAAATTCTCGTTCGTAATATTGAATTGAGTGTCTTTTGTTAGCATTAGTATTGATTGCTAGCATTATTTAATTTACTAATATTAATGGCTATAAAACTTATTGGAGCATTCAAAAGTTCTAAATCAAACCTTGAAATAATACCTTAAAAGATAAAATTATGAAATTTTTTAAGAAATATTTATAAATTACATTACAATAAGTATATTTATATATTAAATATATCTAAAATTACTATATATCTAATGTCGGGTTGGTTTAGTTTCGGTTTGACTTTCTTTAGTTAAAACCAAACCAAACCAATTATGGTCGGGTTTTTTTTTTCCCACACCAAACCAAGTCAAACTAAACCATAGTCGGGTTTTTTTTCTCGGTTTGATTCGGATTATCGGGTTGGTGCGGTTTATCGATTTTCTTTGTCCACCCCTACCTAGAACTATGGCGTCGATCATTTAAAAGAAAATTTATACGACTATTAAACTACACTGTAGAGTTTCTTTTTAGGTTAACTTTCATAAAATAAGACAATACTTGTTGTTTTACAAAATAAATTACTCCTATATTCTACCCTAATAAAGTGGGCGAAGTACACTAGTAGCCACTTTTAAGTCTACTATTTAAAATATATACACAATTTATAATGCGTTTAAAGATAAGATAATTCACTCGAACTTCAGGAATAACTAAGTATCCAGAATTTTTATATTTGAATTTTTGAGCCGATAATTTGTAATTCAAGACTTAGTTCCCTAAATTTTTTAGCTCCTAATTTGAAATTCAGGACTAAGACTGCTTATTTAAAATTCATGACATAAGATTTAAATTTTTGGACATAATTTTCTACCTTTATGATTGTTCGCAACTAATTTTCGTTGTATGAAAAATAAACCGCAACAAAAATAAAATGAAGAAAAAGAAATTTTATTGATGAATATTTATGAATACAATTCTTTGTATCTGCTGATTCTCCTCTATGAAATTCTCCGTGATTCGAGGGCTTGAGAAAACGTCTTTCTCAAATGTAGGACAATGTAGACCTCCTTGTGATGTATTTAATTGCTAAGAACGTCGCGCAATACTTTGTTGTTTCGGGTTGATCTTCGGGAAGTACTCCGTTGACCACTCCTTTGTAAAAGAAATTTGCACTTGATGGTTGATCTCTCTGTTTGCGGATGCCTTCACCAATTGCGGAATGCTCTCCTCCAACATTAAATGTCCTCTAGAGAGTTCTGTAACCCCTACGTTTTTTAAGAGGTTATGCCATGCGGGCGATGACTCGGCGACACATTGGCGATGATTTGGCGCACAGATAGCAGCATTTCTCTAGCTAAGGCCGCACGGAAGATAGCTAGGAAGTTATCCGGTCCGTGACACTTAGCTACGAGGCTTGAAGTAACGGTGAAAATAATTACTCCAAATCTTTTCATCAAATGAAGTATTTGAGTATTTGGATAGGCAGCAACTTTTTTGTGAAAGGGAAAAAAGAAGTTACATGACCTAAGTAATGAATTCCAAATCCACGCTAGACAAAGGCACAATTAATTTGCACAAAATTTGGCTTTTAATTAAACAACTCTAGTCACCTTCTTTGGATAAGGAGAATATAATTTCAAGATATAGTCCATGTAGAAATTGATTATTGTTTCCTCCTGCACTTCGAATTGTGACAGTAGTAAACTTAGCAAGGTGATAATCTGAGTCCATCTAAAATCCAATTACTTCAGCCGTTCTTTTAACTTTATAAATATACATGAGTTGACCTTCAAAACACATGAAAAGAAAAGGATTATTATGATCACGAGCTAGCAGAAGAAATCCTTAATTCTCGAAAAATCTGTCCAAGTATTTGATATCTTTGTCTAAGTATTCTCCAAATATCAGGTGAACTATTTGATATCTTTTTTGCTTCTTTCTGCTTCCTCCACCTTACTGCCCCTAATGTGCTTTTCTACACTTATTTTTCTTGTAGATTTCACTGTTAAACAACAACAGATTATTCAGAGTCACGGAGAGCCATCTGCAACTTCATTAATTATAGAGAAATACTGCAACTGTACTGATCACGAAGGAGTCATGAGCGTTACATTAGCGGACCTCACGGACACATGCTCAATCATGATAAGCTTGATACTACCGCTAACTAAATTTTATTCAGAGACAACACGCAGTAAGGATGTACGACGCTAAAGAAGCCCTACACTACATAGAGATCAACTAGAGCACCAAAAAAACTTCGTGCACTCAGCATCCTAGACTCCCGCGCCTCTCTCTCCCTCTCTCCTTTTTGCATGTTTACAAGGAAGTGATGGCAAAGGCTTTAGATGCTTTCACAAGTTGTTCTCACTGGCTCTAGTGGAGGATGTAACATTGTTCATCTTATACCGCTGAGAAGTGTTCCCCATCCAAATTGGAGAGGGCTCTGAACTTTATGTCACTAGCATAGTATTCGCAGAAGAAGAAACATTGTGCTATGACACCGAGGGCTCAAAAATATTTCTTCACTTCGCAGGTTTTTGTCAATTTACAAGCATCTATATGTGAAGATTACTAATTGACAGTGAATTATAGAGAGAGAAAGGTAGAGTTATTATCGTTAACTCTGATCCTTTTAAACAGACTAACTTTGTAACTTTTCCTTCATTATAATTTTGTCTTCTAACTTTTACTATTTACACTTTGGTCCCTAATTCTTAGGTAGTATCTATTATCAAAAAATTCCCCCTCAAGGTGGAGGGTGAAAAACATCCAACACTCCCAGTTTGGACACAAGAATCTGGTGATGTGCAACACCTAAGACTTTTGTCATCATATCTGCAACGTGCTCTCTTGTTGATATGTGTTCTGGTGCAATCAGTACACTTTTGATTCTCTCTCGCAAAATGACAGTCTATCTTTATGCATTTTAGTCCTTTCATGGTAGATTGTATTGGCAGCAATCTGTAGAAATGCTTTGCTATCACAAAACAGCCTCACAGGTGTTTGACCCTCAATCCCAAGCTCTTTCATCAACCCTGTGAGCCAAACTACTTCAGATACCAAAGATTCCATGCTTCTATACTCAGCTTCTGCTGAACTTTTGCTCACAGTCTGATTCTTTCTTATTTCCAGGAGATCAAGAAATCACCCATTTTCACCATATACCCTATAATCGATCTTCTTGTGTTTGGGCACGCTGCCCAATCTGAGTCACAATAGGCTGTGACTTATTATACAGGTTCAATTTTAAGCAATATTCTTCTTTCTAGACATCCCTTAATATATCTAAAAGCTTTCAATGCTACCTCTAGGTGTGACAGTTTTGGATGTTGCATAGACTCACTCAGCATTTGAACAGCAAAGCATATGTCTAGTCTAGTTATGGCCAGATATATCAGCTTTCCTATAAGCTTTTAATATCCACCTATATCATGTAATTCTTCAGCTTCTGTTGCCCTACAAGTTTGTCATAGTCTACTATAGTTAGCTTTTGATTTTGTTCAACTAGGAAACTTGCGCCCACCTCAACCCAACTTCTGAGATTATAGACTAAGAGCATATTTTCTTTGATTGAGAAGGATCCCTTTGGTGACCTCATGATCTCTATACCTGGAAGTATTTCAACTCTCCTAGATATTTCACTTTAAAATTCAAATGAATGTTTCCTTTGCTGCATGTATCATAGATTCACAAATGCTTGTGATCAATAGATCATCAACATAGACAATATAATTACCACATCTACATCACTCTTCTTGGTGAAGAGTGAATGGTCATAGGAACTTAGCAAAAAATTTGCTTTTGTCAATGCATCAGTTAGCTTAATATTTCATTGCCTAGATTCCTGTTTAAGGCCATAAAGTGACTTGGAAAATTTGCAAACTTTGGACTCTCTTTGGCTATGAAAACCTTGGGGCAGATGCACGTAAACCTCCACATAAAGGTTTCCATTCAAAAAAGTATTACTGACATCCATTTGAAAAAGATGCCAATTCTTTAAAGTTGCCAGGCTAATCATTGTTCTGACTGTCACCATCTTTGCAACTTGTGAGAAAGTTTCCTGGTAGTCTAGGCCTCTTACTGTGTGTAGCCCTTTGCTACAAGTCTGACTTTTAACCTTTATATCTCTCAATTTTCCTTGTATTTGATTTTATATAACCATTTAGACCCAATTGCCCTTTTTCACAGGGCAAGTCTACTACTTCCCAAGAATTGTTATCTTCTAGGGCCTTGATCTCAATTTGCATAGCTTCAACCCACCCAACATCTTGTGAAGCTTCTGGGAAAGACCCTGGTTCTACTTTTGTTGAGATTGTTATTAGATAGGTTTGGTAAAGAGTTAAAAGTTGGTCATATGACACATATTGAGAGATAAGGTAGGAACAACGATTGGAGTTCCTAGTAGTACAGTAATATTTTAGCCAAATAGGAGATTTTACCCCTCTAGTCAATCTTCTTAGTTCAACTGATGGTACAAGTTGAAGCACAAGAAGACATGTCGTAGATGCAGTCTGAGGGAACTGATTATCGGGCTGAATGACTGAGGGATCTGCAATAAGTTTTGGTAGTGCATGTTGCATTTGATCAAGTGGCTCTTCCTGTGTCATTTCTCCTGATGTAAGTATAGAAGTCTCAAGTTTTGGAATGATTTCATGTTCTTTGGAGGATTCAGCTTGATCAGGATTGTGATCACTAGTATGATCAGGTGGAATACCTCTACTACTTCTTTTCATGACGTCAGTTGTGTCTGTAGTATTAAAGAAATATATCCTCATATTCCATGTGATTGTGCTCAGTCTTGAAGGGAAACATATTCTTACTGAAGTTGACATCTCTTCTAATTAGGAAGGTATTGTTGTCTAAATCAAACAACTTGTAGCCTTTTGAGCCTCCGAATACCCTACGAAGATAGTTCTTCTTGCTCTTGGGGCAAACTTGTCACCTTTAGGCAATGTGCTTGCATAGCACAAAAAACCAAACATCCTTAAATGATCCACCTTGGTGGATTCTTATGCAACAATTCAAAAGGAGATTTTCCTTTCAAGACATCTGAAGGCATCTTGTTGATCAAGTACACAACTATTTTCACATAGTCTCCCCAGAACTTCACTGGTATACAACTTTGGAATCTAAAAGCCCTTGGTACCTCTAGAATGTGTCTATGCTTTCTCTCTACAACTCTATTTTTTTGTGGAGTATATGGATAGCTGCTTTGATGCACAATACCTAGAGATGCATACAGATCATTGCATTGAGTGTTGAAAAAATCTATGCCGTTATCTGATCTTGTAGTCTTAATCATTGTGTTAAATTGGTTTTTAACCAAGGCAAAGAAGTCTTTCAACAAATTATTATTTCACTATTTGAATGCAACTAACAAACCCAAGTATATCGATTGAATTCATCAACTATTGTCACAAAATAATGCTTCATGTCATAAGTTGGGATCTTATATGGACCCCATACATCAGCATGCATAAGTTAAAAAATACTATCAGACTTACTACTACTATTTGGAAACTTGAGTATGCTTTGTTTAGCTAGTGGACATACTTCATATAGCTTGTGTCAGCTTGCATCAACTTTATTCTTCAGTTCCTCTAGTTGTTGTAAAGTACTTGATGGCGCATGTCCTAATATTTGATGCCATAATTCGGTATCTGCTGTCTCCTCTTTAGAAATCTTAGCTACTACCACTCCTTCCCTTCTAAGTGTGTAGAGTCCACTATCTTCTCTACGAATCCCCACCATCTTGCCATTATAGAGTCCTTGAAACATCCAGAAATCAGGGTTGAATCTAAAATCTGGCTCATGTAACACATTTGTTATCTTTTGTTTTCCTAAAATAAGGGCATCTCTTGAGTGTGTGATCTTTAACTTATCTCTTGCATGTATCTCTAATCTATAATTGTTCTCACCTTCAATTTCTTTAAGACTTTGTAATAATTCTTTGCAGAATGCTATGTGATGTGATGCACCTGTATCTATTATCCAATCATATACCCTGCTATTGGATACATTAGATAGCAATGACACTATACCTGCCATGTTTGATGAACTTGTTGCAGCAACAGATTATTCTCCAATAGAGGATTTGGTCAGCAAATTGACTAAGTGTTTGTAGTGCTCCTCTATCATGAAGCTTCCTCGAATCTTCACTTTGATATCTTTTTCTCCGTTCGCATTCACATTGTTAGCAAAAGGTTTGTATCCACTTTCTTGCCCTTTCTTTTTGCTCATAAACTATGCGATACCCTTGTTTTGATTGACCAAGACATGTCATTTTAGATACGTGATAACTCTTGATTAGTCATTGTTTTAAACTGGGATTGACACATTATTTCACGCATGGTGTCATCTTGTTGCCTTTGAGTTTGAGTGGATATAACATGTTACTTGATACATGGCATGAGTCTGCGCATTAAGATGAAATGGACCTTGGGCTTGCAAATAATAAAGTAGACTAATTTAATTTATAGTCCAAATTAATTACTTAACCCAAATAAAATTAAGATCCAATCCAAATTTTGTATCGATTAAACTTAATAAATTTTATATGTTTACAATGACACAATGTTTTGAAGTTTGAGAAAATTGACTAATCTTTAAATAAACTATAAACTATGAATATACTTCAAATAACATACTTAAAAGTGGCTATCTTGTGTCATTTCCAATAATAAAGTGGCTATATTTATATAAACATTCTTTCTTTGAAAGCGCCATTGAAAAAAGTTTTTCCTTAATTAAGACACAGGGTATTCTAAATGGGTTTTACTCTTTAACTTTGACATTCAACTTAAAATTGTGGTTGCTGCCTTACGCTACAATATTTAGTTAAATTAAGGCGGAATATCCTAAATGGCACTTGTACTTCATCCACTTTGTCATGACGGTTCCCAAAGTTACACATTTGTTAACTGAACACTGATATTCATTCAAAATATGATTAATAAACGTTTATCCAACGTGACTTATCCTATGTGTCATATGTGATTTCAGTGCGTGATTCACACGTATGCAAGGGGCGTGAAGATATTTTTAAAAGCCCTAACAGTAATAAATTAGCCTATTTAACATCCATCTTCTTCTTTCTACATTATTCAGCATTGTTGAACATTATAGAAGCTAGATTTAGCAAATCTGATGCCTTTTTCTTTCTTTGTTAGCTTCAACAGTGAAAAAATAGAATTTTATTTTTCTTTGATTCTTCATTGCCCATCAATTTTTGTCATCTCCTTTTGTTTTGAAAGACGATTTTTTCTGCTTCTCCTCCAACAAATAAGCTACTGCCGCCATTCCAATTCAAACCTCCATTAGCAAATTATCTCAGATGTAATGTGCAAAGCTTCCAGCTCTAGGTAATCTCTAAGAACATCGAGAATCAATTTCAGACCCACATTTTCCGTCATTACTTCTTTCCGTTCGAAATTGAGAAAAATTCCAGAAATAACCCCATTGTAAAATTGAGAAACGCAGAAATTGAGATAACTATATATATAAGAGAAATAGAAATTGTAAAGTGGAAGGGAGATACGAGATGTAAAATAATAGGGATTGTGAGGAATTGGATCAACGTCTAGGACGAGGAATTGAGAAAGAACTGAAGTCGGAAAGTGAAGAACAATGTGATCCTATTTGTTTGGGGGGAGGGGGGGTTAAATAATCTTGGCCCGATTTTTAATCCTATTTGGCCATGGTGTGTGACCTGGAGCATACGTAATCTTCTAATTATTGACGTGACTTCATGTGTATGTGATTGTCACACACACTGGCAGCCTCCTTGGATAAGTGTTTATTATTTACGTTTTAAACAAGTATAAGTATTCAGTTAGCAAATATGTAACTTTGGTGACCGGCATGACAAAATGGATAAAATACAGGTGCCATTTATACTATTCTGCCTTAGATTAAAGCTCAAAGTCTATATTGCTACTTGTTAACAGCCGCATTTCAGCGCTTTTACATAGAACACCTAACTTAGCATAGGATTACCTTCTTCCTATATGATTCAAAGAGCAATTAATAACAAAATGCAGTGGAATTAATGAGGTTTAATATATGCTCACAATTAGCAAAGTAATACTTAACAATATCACAATTATATTATATCTTTGAATACATGTAGTTGGTTTAAGATTTTTTTAAATCTTGAATTCTTTTAAAACATTTTTTCCCCAATATCTAGATGAGTCCTCCTTAACCTAATCACAACAACAACAACAAATAACACATCAGATAATAATAAAGAATTAGGATTTCTTTAACCTAACCATGGTGTCAAAATTTATTTTAAAAAGAATAACTTAATGTCACAATCCTTCAGCAGGCTACGTATTTGGTAGCTTCTTGACTGTCTAGACTGCAAGACACCTGTACTTGCATAATTTGAAAGAATTATATAAATAACATTACCGCTATTTTAGTGTTGAGGGTTAACAGAAAACACCAAAATCAAGCATGGTGCTCTATCTTATCACATAGGCCGCAACCCAAAATTGGCTTATTCATATTCAATAATATAACCATGATATAGTGCCAAAAGAAATCATACAATTTTGTAGCTTAGTTTGGGAGCGTACTTTGTTTTGACATAATATACCAAAACCCATAGTCTATTCATCCATCATTTGTGGCTAAGACTCTAATCTCTTAGATCAGAGAGAGCATCTCCATATGGCTTGTTGTTTGTTGGTATGTGTGGCAAATGGACATTAGCTTTCTGCTTTCCTATCACAATATGTACCGTTTAATTTTAACCATATATTGCAAGTTAACTACTACAAGAAGGCAACTTTTGTGGATCTCATCATCTATGACAACTTAACCATTTGGGAAAGGAAATCATTGGGTGGATAACTTGTAATATTATTCTTCGTTAAATTCATATAGTAGAAAGTGAGATTTGAACCGTTTTCATGGGTATCTCGTTCTATAAGGAAAATATAAGTTTCAAATATGTAAGGAATATATCATTTTCCTAACTAACATATCGAAATATTGAAATACTATGACAAGTTAAATATTTCGATATTTGTCCTACTATATAGAAACTGATTTATTTTTTGCGATGGAGATTAGAGTACTATGTAACTTCAGCAAACTTCTCTTCTTCATTTTTTTTTTTAAAATTACTTTTTAATATGTCGTGAAAATGTAAGTAACTATTTATGCATGTTAAAACCCACTCAAGTATCTAATATAATATTTTCAGTCCTCCAAAAACTTAGCCTAGCTAATGGCGTCTTCTCTGTTATCTATTTCTAATTCCAGCTCAACCTTTAAGCTTTTGTTTGCGGCAGCTATTGTTGTTCTGATAGCTGTATCCTTCTTCTCATTACTTGACCAAAATTCATCAATTAATCCATTAATAGAGAGAAGGTTTGAAGAATCAGAAGTAATTGGAATAGTGGGCGCTGTTGGGCCGGAGAGCTTTGCTTTTGACCGTCACGGTGATGGTCCTTACGCCGGCGTTTCTGATGGCCGAATTATCAAATGGCTTCGAAATGAAAGCCGGTGGCTGGATTTCGCCGTCACATCACCGGAGAGGTATGATTTTATATCTCTCTCTTATTTTTCTTTATTCTTATGGTTGTTACAACGTGTTGTTGAAGTAAAGAGCTAGAAGTACTACGTATAGCATGCTCTTTTCATGACTACTTTCCAACATAAAACGCTTTGGTAGTTCAGAATCACTCACCTAATTCTCCGATTCATAGACGGATCCAGAATTTAAATTTTATGAGTTTAATTTTACTGTCTTCAATATTGAACCCATTATATTTTTAAAATTATAGGTTCATATATATTATCTTTGTAATTTTAATGAATTTTTACATACAATTTTTACTACGCATCAAAAATTATGGGTTCAATTGAACCCGTAGTTATTACAATACATCCGCCTCTGCTCCGCTTCTCCTACCCCCTTCCCTGCTTTCCCCATCACCAGTAAGACAATTTTTTTTAAAAAAAATGTTGTAAGTAAAATTTTTTATTACCGCTAGGAAGAATTGATATCTATATAAACAAACAAAAATAAAGGAAATTCAGTCACTGGATGAAATCCCCAGTGAAAGAGTCACTACTAAACAAATTGAAATTAGCTATAAATTTCGTTGCTAATGTTTCACTAAATTAGTATTACTTGTAGCTAATATATTTTTTGATAATTTGTCCATAAGTAGGACTAGTAATAAAATTTTACTGTTTAGCTACAAAATATTAGAATATATTGTGTGTATTTTTTTATTATTGGTAGAATATTCTTTCATTATTGTACAGTCCTATAGTTGGTAGGATTTGATACCTCTGTACTCTATATATACTTTTGTGAGCAATACGAGAAAATAACTTCTCCCAAAACTCTCTACATGGTATCATACGCTGGTGGCTTATCCCCAAAGAAACCCTAATTCTTCCCTACCCGCGTCGCCGTCGCCGCTGCACTAATCGGCAGCCCGCCGCCGAACTTCTCGGTTCACTGCCTCTCTCCGCCGTCTTGCCGCACCACCGCTGCACTAATCGGTAGCCCTCTCTCTCGACGTTGATCAGCGCCTCCTCTGCCTCGCGCTTCATGGCCGCTACGACGTCCAACGATCTTCTCCAACCGATTGCCATCAATGCATCGGCTCAGATCCCACTTAAGTTGGATTCCACTAATTACCTGGCGTGAAAATTCCAATTTCGAACCCTTCTTACGGGTTACGACCTCCTCGGCTTCTTGGACGGATCAAAGCCGTGCCCACCGGCCACTATCGTCGACAAGGAGGTAACTTCCCCCAATCCAGCATATCCTTACTGGATTCGCCAGGACAATCTTATTCTCAGTGCCATCATCTCGTCGATCACACCGACGATCATCTCCTTTATTGCCTCTGCGGAAACCTCTAAAGAGGCCTGGGACATCCTCGCGCGCACATGCGGCACTGCTTCTCGTGGTCGTATCATGGCTCTCAAACAATAGCTCCATAATCCGGTAAAAGGTTCTAAATATGTTACTGATTTTATGCACGGTATTCGCGTGATTGTGGATGAATTATCTCTTCTGGGTGTTACTGTTGATTCTGAGGATCTTGTCATTAAGGTTCTAAATGGTCTTGATGATCCGTATATGGAGCTCTCTCATGCTATCCAAGCCCGTGAATCTCCAATCTCTTTTGCTGAATTACATGACAAGCTGTTAAGCATGGAGGCTCAGATTACTGCCCGTGCGCCAGCCTCCTCCGCCGCATCTGATTTGGCTCCATCGGCTGCCTTCGTCGCCGGACAGCAGTCCGGCCGTAACCGCTTCGGTGGCCGCGGCCGCGGCCGTGGCAGCCGTGGTTTATCCTCCAGCCGCGGTGGTTACTCCAACAATGGCCAATCTCGCGGGTACAATGGGAAGTGCCAGCTCTACAGTGAATTTGGCCACGCGCGCGCCGCTGTCTGTCCTATCCTATTTCTGGCGCAAATCAACCCCCTTACGGTGGACAACTGCCGCGACCAGCATACGCTGCGTCATCTTATCCGGCTGCTCACACAGCCCATCACTCTCCATCTGATTGGATCCTGGACTCTGGTGCCACTCATCACATAACAAATGATCTTGACAACATGTCTCTTCACAGTCCTTACACTGGTTTTGATGATGTGGTTATTGGTAACGGTGAAGGTTTAAAAATTACACATACTGGCCAACTTTTCAGTTATTCATCTCTTTTATTGCCTGGGGCTCTCTGTGTTCTACACTGGTTTTGATGATGTGGTCATTGTTTTTTCTGATACTTTTTCAGGTGAAGGATCGTCGCACGTGGGCAACACTCGTCAGCGGCCCACGTAGGAACGACGCCTACTACTGGCCGGCGGCTTCCTGTCTACCGTCCGCCCTCACGGCACAAAAGCTCTCTGCGTCATTATGGCATTCTCGGTTGGTCATCCATCAACTAAAACCTACGTCATTTAGTGTCTTCTAGCAGTATAGCGTCTAGTAGTGTGTCTGATTTTGCTTGTGTCTCTTGCAAGCTTCATAAGTGTCATAAGTTACCTTTCTCTGAGTCAAGTTTATATTCTACTGCTCCGCTAGAGCTTATTTTTTCTGATGTATGGACCTCTCCAATTATTTCTAATGAAGGATTTAAATATTATGTCATTTTTGTTGATCATTTTTCTAAGTACGTTTGGTTTTTCCCTTTACGCCGTAAATCTGATGTCTTACAAACCTTCCCCACTTTTAAGTCCATTGTCGAAAAATACTTCTCTACCAAAATTATTACTCTGTATACTGATAATGGGGGTGAATTCCTAGCTTTACGCTTTTTCTTGCCTCCCATGGCATCTCACATCTCACTTCACCTCCTCATACACCTCAACACAATGGCTATGATGAACGTCGTCACCGTCATATTGTCGATACTGGTCTCACTCTCCTTCATTATGCCTCTGTCCCTCTCATTTACTGGCCTTATGCCTTTGCCACAGCAGTCTATCTCATTAATCGTCTTCCAAAGACAAATCTCTCGATGCTCTCCTCCTTTGAGTCTCTCTTCCATAGGCGCCCCAACCTTGTCAAACTGCGTGTCTTCGGCTGTCAATGCTTCCCTTGGCTTCGGCCCTACACCTAACACAAAATGGAACCCAGATCTCGTGCCTGTGTCCTATTCGGCTACTCATCTACTCAAAGCGCATATCTATGCTTTGATCCCTCAACATTTAAAATCTTCGTCTCGCGTCATGTCACCTTCCATGAAGATATCTTCCCGTTCTCCAAATTGTCTAACCCCGAGTCTCAACCCGTACCCATTCCGGTCACCCTAGAAGTCCTTCTGCTGCCTCCGCCAGTTCCTGCCGCCGCTCCCACTAGCGATCCTTCACCGGGCGCACTGCCGGCGCCAACGCCCGAGCCACCAGCGCCTCTTACGGCACCGCCAGCGGTCCCCGCCGCCGCTACACCCACTATGTCGCCACCTTCATCCTCTTAGGGTGGTCATCACATGCAAACTCGCAGCAAAAATAACATCTTTATGCCCAACGAGAAGTTTGGTATGTCTGTTGTATCTTCTCCAGCTGTTACAGAACCTCAGACTTTGTCTATTGCTATGTCTGATGAGCGCTGGCGCGATGCTATGTCATTGGAGTTTGATGCTCTGCTACGGAATGGCACCTGGGATCTTGTTCCACCTGATTCTTCACAGAATGTTGTGGGCTGCAAGTGGGTTTATCGTATCAAACGAAAATCTGACGGTAATGTGGATAAGTTCAAAGCACAACTTGTTGCGAAAGTCTTTCATCAGCGACCATGTGTCGACTTCCAGGAGACTTTCAGTCCGGTTATTAAGCCGGCAACTGTGCGTTTGGTTCTCAGTCTAGCTGTATCCAAGGGCTGGCCTCTTCGTCAAATGGATGTGAACAATGACTTTCTCCACGGGAGGCTTACAAAGGAAGTCTATATGGCACAACCACCGGGTTTTGTTGACAAAGCCTATCCATCTTATGTCTGTAAGTTACAGAAAGCTATTTATGGTCTCAAACAGGCACCCTGGGCATGGTACAGTGAGCTCCGCCAATGCCTTTTGGCCATGGGTTTCGTCAACACTACCTCTCACACTTCGCTCTTTGTCTTTCAGCATTCTGGTATTGCAGCCTATTTTTTGGTATATGTTGATGATCTCATATTGACTGGTAATGACTCTGCCTTCTTGAACCGTGTGATTGACTCTCTTGGGACTAAATTTTCTCTTAAAGACATGGGTGATCTAAGCTACTTTCTTGGTGTTGAGGTTCTCAGCTCCAAAGGGTGTTTTCTTTCTCAGCGTAAGTCTGTTGTTGATCTTTTGACTCGTGATAATATGCTGGAATCCAACCCTGTTCAGACGCCAACAGCGGCGTCCACCCGCCTACATCTGGCCGACGGCTCGGCTCCTGCCGACGCATCCGCCTATTGACAAGCCCTTGGGGGCCTCCAGTATCTCTCATTCGCTCGTCCTGATATCTCCTTTGCTGTGAATAAACTCTCACAGTTCATGCACGCTCCTACTGTAACTCATTGGAGTGCAGTTAAGCGCCTCTTCCGGTATCTGAATGGGATGCGTGACTTCGTAGTCTGGCTGCGTCCTTCATCTGCTATACCTCTGCATTGTTTCTCTGATGCTGATTGGGGTGGAAACTGTGATGACCGCTCCTCAACTGGTGCCCATGTTGTCTTTCTGGGGCCTAATCCTATTTCCTGGAGCTCCAAAAAGTAGCGTTCCGTTGCACGATCTTCTACTGAGGCTGAATATCGTGCCATTGCTTCTGCTGCCGCTGAAGTCTGTTGGCTTCATTCACTACTGCGCGAGCTTCATGTCCCTCTTCTGGCTGCTCCTGTCATTTACAGCGACAACATTGGCGCCACTTACCTCTGTGCCAACCCAGTGTTTCATTCGCGCATGAAACACATCTCCATTGATTATCACTTTGTTCGTCAATGGTTCAGAATGGGTCTCTTCGTGTTGCTCACGTATCCTCTGCTGATCAGATTGCTGATGCTCTCACCAAGCACTTATCTCGTCCTCGGCTTCTTCTGCTGATGTCCAAGATTGGCGTGTCCTCCGACCCTCCATCTTGAGGGGGCGTATTAGAATATATTGTGTGTATCTTTTTATTGTTGGTATAATATTCTTTCATTATTGTACAATCCTATAGTTTGTAGGATTTGATTTCTTTCATTATTGTACAGTACTATAGTTGGTAGGATTTGATTTCTTTCATTATTGCAGTCCTATAGTTGGTACGATTTGATACCTCTCTGTACTCTATATATACTTTTGTGAGCAATACAAAAAAATAAATTCTCCCAAAATTCTCTACACAATATTTCTTTTTAGTGCGTAATGAGTAAAACAGACAAACAGCCTATAATCCTTCCCATTCCCCTTTGCTCCTAATCTATTCTAGCTATAATAAAAGTTTTAAGTCTTGCAACTTCTAGTCATTGATATCCTAAATATTTCAGCTGTGACAAAAAAAAATTCCTCTTTTAAATTAAACATCACATATAGTTCGTTAATTTTAATTAATTTATCTCCTTTTTCATATATGAGATTAAATATTAACATTGTGGTGTAAATAATTTTTATTTAAGCAAAACATACATGTTGAGTTTTACTACTCCTCTTGGCGTTCAAATAAAGAGAGGTCTTTTGTTAAGACAGACAAGGATGACCTAATAACTAGCTCGACCCTCGCCTCGTGAAATTAAATTAATCCTTCCTCCCGCTTCTTAGCTACTAGCTAGTCCTAATTACGTAATGAATTAATGTTGGTAAACGTGAATGAACATGCATGAATTTATATGAATTCTCTCCCTCTTTCTTTCTGTGTATATAAACACACCAATAAATAAATCGAGAAAGCAAAATAAAAAGTTTTTTTTCTTTATAATTTTGATAGTATATTATCAAGTCTAATTTATAATTAAATGAACTTCATTCATTCTTTAAGCAAATCGATCTATTTTGTGATTGCACGTTTTGGGCTACTACTAGCAGAACATCCTACAACTACTGCCGAATTCTATCATCGTAGACCGCATAAACGGTATTAAGGCCAAGTTTATTTTGACCAAAAGTGTTTTTTTTTTTTTGCCAAAAGTATTTTTGGTCAAAAATTGAAGTGTTTGGTCAAGTTTTTAGAAGGAAAAAAAGTGTTTTTGAGAAGTAGTTTCTTTTCAAAAGTATTTTTTTGAGAAAAATACACTTAGAAGCAGTTTTTTAAAACTTGGCCAAACACTAATTGCTGCTCGAAAGTGTTTTTCAAACTAATTAGTCAAACACAAAAATGTCTCTCTCCAAAAATACTTTTGAAAAAGATACTTTTGAAAAAAAAACACTTCTCATAATAAGTTGATTTTCGCAGCTTGGCCAAACGGAGCTATAAGTATTCCCTTTTTGGAGCGTTTTACAAGTTCTGATCCCCAGCTAATCATTTTTGTGAGGCTCTTTCTTTCTTGTCAAATATCTAAGGCAAATCTAGGCTTCAAAAATCAAATCAAATTGAAGTTGTGAAAAGAACAACAACAACTACCAAGTAATATCCCATAAAGTGGTGTCTGGGGAGGGTAATATGTAGACAAGTCTTACCCCTACCCAAGAGGCTGTTTCCAATTGACCATCGGCTCAGTGAAGGAGAGGAAAAACAAAAATACAAACAAAGGATGTTTAATCAAATTTATTTAAGGAGAAACTTTCATAAAGCACTATACATAATTTAATTAGAGCCTAATTACCATACATAAGTATAGTTTGTCTAATTATTGTTCCTAGCAAAAGTTTCGTTGCCAGCAGTCTATATCAACTGCATTTGTTTGCATATAATAGTTGTGTAAATTAATACAATTTTTTATGGAAATACTAATATTGCGGGAGGATCTTAAAAACAAAAAAAAAATGCAATAAATAAACATGTGTCACGCTCATGTAAATTTTCCTTTATGTAATGTTTTTGAGTTGGACCGCAATAACAGGAGTGGATGTGAAGGTTTTCATGACCATAGTGATACTGAGCACAGATGTGGGCGCCCATTGGGTATGGACTTTGATGAAAATAGTGGTGATCTATATATTGCAGATGCTTATTTAGGCCTCCTCGTTGTGGGCCCAAATGGAGGCCTTGCTACCAAAGTTGCTAAAATCGCAGAAGGTGTTCCTTTTGGATTCACCAATTCACTCTGCATTGATCAAACTCATGGAGTCCTCTATTTTACAGATAGCAGTACTACATTCTCAAGAAGGTAACAATACTTGCATGTAATTACTAAAAAGCATTAAATTTTGAAATCATAATTTTCAAAAGTGTTAAGGAATTCAATCGTGAGAATATAAATGTTGAACTCATTAAATTTAAATCTTTGACATAAGTTGCTAATATTTTCAGGAGTTATGTATCAGTCATAGTTAGTGGTGACAACACAGGAAGGCTAATGAAATATGACATGCAAAGCAAGCTAGTCTCAGTTCTCCTCAAGAATCTCAAGTTCCCAAATGGAGTAGCCATGAGCAAACATGGTGATTTCCTCCTTTTTGCAGAGTCAACCACTTGCAAAATCTTCAAGTTTTGGCTACAAGCTGGCAGTGTTGAGGTTGTCTCACAACTCCCAGGATTTCCAGACAACATTAAACGGAATAAAAATGGAGAGTTTTGGGTGGGAGTTAACTCAAGAAGAAGCAAATTCTTAGAGTGGCTTCTCTCCAGAACTTGGATTAAAAATTATTTCGCTAAAATCCCTTTTGATATTACTAAAGCACATTCCTACTTGGCAAGTCTTGGTCTTGGTGGGGGTGGTTTAGCTGTTAGACTTAGTGAAGATGGCCATATAGTGGAGATTTTAGAGGATTCAAAGGGCAAAAGATGGAAATTTCTTAGTGAAGCAA
The DNA here is from genome assembly GCA_034376525.1 of Nicotiana benthamiana. Taxonomy (NCBI): domain Eukaryota; kingdom Viridiplantae; phylum Streptophyta; class Magnoliopsida; order Solanales; family Solanaceae; genus Nicotiana; species Nicotiana benthamiana. The sequence goes on from CM067336.1 coordinate 81,186,480, forward strand.
ATGAAATAAACGGGAATTTGTGGGTTGGATCAGTAAAAATGCCATTTGCAATTAAAGAGAAGATGACTAGTTAATTACGAAAAGTTTTAGACACTCCATTCATTTTCTTGAATTTTTTTTCTTCTTTTTGGTGACCATAGCAAGAGGAAGGAAAAAGGGAGAGTCGCAATATTATTCCTCTAGATTGCAAGGTTGGAATTCTAACATCAAACTCTTACTAATTCTATTTCCTTGCATCTTTTAATTATCTTTTCCTCTTGGAAGAGAGATACAAATGTAGTTCGTGACAATAACAGGGTGTATATTTCCAAGAATTTTACCTGAAACTGTTAAGTTTTAACAATTTGTTATGAATAGAACTCTATTTAAGGTGAATGTCTATGTTATAAGAAGAGTCTTACTTCAAGGTTAAGTCTTTTATCTTCCTATAAATAGAGGGGTCTTACCCCATTGTAAATCATCCCTAAGTATCAATAAGAATACTCCTCTCTCTACTTCTCTCTCTATTGTTCTTGTTCTTGTATTATTGTTCTTGTTCTTATATTATTTCATAACACGTTATCAGCACTAGTTTAACCAATTGAAATTTTTGATTGTTTTAACTTTTGTTTGTGTAGTACAGAAGTGAAGCCATTGATGCTACCAAAGTGACTGGTAGTTCTCTTCTTTATTTTTCTTGCTAAAGTGCATATATATATATATATATATATATATATATATATATATATATATATATATATATATATATATATATATATATATATATATATCTTCATTGACCATTCTCTATGAAGGTCGGAAAGAAGTGCTTTATTTCTCTGTTTCACTATCTTTACGTCAATACTAATCAACGTCAGCCACAGCATAACGAAATAATATACCATATGCTGAAATTCCTTTTTATGACACACAATAGTTGCACATATTAGTCCAAACAGTGCCTTTGCTGGTTTAGATGTCTAACAATTTCCATGGTACTGTATACTTTTATTTAATTGTGAGACAACCTTATTGCATCTTTGTTGACAGATAAGGTAATTGGTCAAAGAGATATCCTCCTTTGCATCCATCTATAATGAGATAGAGCTCTTAATTCTTTCGTTATTCATTAACTCCTTTATTCTACTTGCACTGTTGTTGTAATTATGAATATGGCTTCTCCTCCTAATTTTGTATTAATTATGTCTGACATTATAAAAAGAAAGTTTTGTTGCCCTTGAAATTTAGGGCAAGAACTACATGACATGGGTGTTGGATGCTGAAATCCATTTGGATGCAATGGGTCTTGGAGACGCCATTAAAGACAGAAATAATGCATCCACCCAAAACTGTGCTAAGGCCTTGATTTTCTTGCGCCATCACCTTGATGAAGGTTTGAAACTGTGCTAAGGCTTTGATTTTCTTGCGCCATCACCTTGATGAAGGTTTGAAACTGTGCTAAGGCCTTGATTTTCTTGCGCCATCACCTTGATGAAGGTTTGAAAATTGAATATATCACAGTCAAAGATCCACCTATCTAGTGGAATGGCTTAAAGGAGAGATATGACAACTTAAAGTTGGTCACTCTGCCACAAGCACGATATGATGAGAATCCAAAAGCAAATAGTTCATAAACTATATGTTATCCTTGCGGTGGAAAAGGGCACTGGGCGAAAATTTGCCGTGTACCAAGACATTTGGTTGAGCTTTATCAAGCATCTCTAATTGTTTAAATCATGTTTAATAGTAAGTCACAAATTTAGTCAACACTATGTACTATGTGTAAAAATTATGTACAGAATTAATTATAAATCAATAAACTCATTGTGTTAATTAATTTTGAAGTGGTGATTGTTTATAGTTGTAGCACAATTTTATTACGTTATTGTTGACATGTAGTGTAAATGTGATAAGACCAAACGTTCAATGTGATGTAATTGTTTATAGTAATGTCATTAGTTTTATAAACTTATGTATTCATTACAATTTTGCGTCAGAGTGTTGGTTCACTGTAAAACATAATTTGTGATTCAATTTTTATACACTTATGTGTTTTTGTGCATACCATGAATATGGTTTTATAACATTACATGTAATATAGTATAATTGTCACATTTTGTTTATCAAATTACTTACATATAATAATGGTAAACAGTGTCATGTGCTACAAGTTAATTCAAATATTGTGTTGCCTCACTTGTGTAATACGCTTGTTTTGCTGTAAATACAATAATACAATATATGTCTGATGAGTTCATAGTATAAATTATTCATTATATTATTGTGTACTTTGCACTACTTTGTTGCGGAATTATGTTTGCATATGTTAATGTTGTGAGTACAGCTTAATTGTAAACTAATACGTACGTATGTTTTGTATAGTATGCACTGTGTGTATATGTATTGACAGAAAGCAAACTTGGATCAACGTCCAATTGTAAAAATATTTGTTTGATTGATTCATGTACCACAAATACGATATTCAAAGAGAAGAAATATTTCTCTCATTTAAGTATGTGTAAGGCAGATGTTACTACAACTTCTGGTAGTAGTAAATTGATTGAAGGCTCCGGAAGAGCAACTATAACTCTGCCTAAAGGAACAATATTTATCATAGAGAATGCAATGTTCTCCTCCAAGTCTAAAAGGAACTTGTTGAGTTTTAAAGATATCATGGATATCATATTGAGACGATAGATGAGAATAATCTTGAATACCTCATTTACTCATGAAAACGAGGCTGCCCACTTCGGTTTGGGGTCACGCCATTTTGCATGCAGCAATGCTAGTTCGTCTCTGACTGACGAATTATCACAAATATTCCCCGTTGCAATTAGTTTTGGGTCATGAACCTAATATATCCCACTTAAGAATTTGTGAATGTGCAGTATATGTGCCTGTAGCACCGCCATATTGCACCAAAATGGGTTTGCAAAGAAGGTTAGGAATATCTGTTGAGTTTGAATCGCCCTCCATTATTCACTACCTCGAAACATTGACAGGGGATTTGTTCACTGCACGATTTGCAGACTTTCAATTCGATGAGACACTTTTCTCAAAATTAGGGGGAGAAGTTGGTGAAACCAAACGGGAAATTTTGTGGAAAAATGCATCATTATCTCATCTTGATCCACATACCTCTATTTGTGAAAAAGAGGTGCAAGATATTATCCATTTGCAAAGAATAGCAAAACGAATGTCAGACGCATTGGTATTGAATATACCACACTCACCCCTAGAAGGAGGTTTGAGATGATATATGAAAATAATGTCATTGTTATGGCATGAATGATCGTTGGTCACGTACCTATTGTACGCCCAAAATATTTTGAAAATATGACTATTAAAGGATAACGATAATGCAAGAAACATATCTTGCATATAATTTTGACCATGACCATAATGGTATAACTTTCTCTTTAAAAGAGATATTCACCACATGGATGTTGATGAATTTGTGGTAGTACAAAATTAATTGAGAGCTCTAGAAGAGCCAATTATTACTATGTTGGAGAAACACAATTAATTACCAATAAGGTATTGTGTTGTAGTAAGTCTCAAAGAAACTTATTCAGTTTCCAAAGTATATGCGAAAGCGATTGATTATATTGAGACTATAAATAAAGGAAAGATTTGATATCTTCTATTACTGCAACTTGTAGCGGGATAATCTGTATGTGAAAAACTACCCGCTTTATTCTCCAGTTTGTACTACAGAAGAATACCACAATAAAGTGGACGTTTATTGATATAAAAACCCATATCATAATAAACTTGAAGTTTATTGATAATTGCACACGTCATGGTGTAAATTTGAAGTTTATCAATATTGATAATTTATTCAGTTGGCATTCGGGTTAGCCATATCATTTTAAGTATGATGTGCAGTAATAGAGAATTCACATGGGTAAATATTAAAGAACTAGAAAGTTCTTTACGAATTCTCTTGTATTACTTGTTCTCATTAATTAATTGACCAACTAAAGAGTTCGGGTTGAATCCCATAAATTCTGAAAATATCAAAGGTGAATATGGGCCCATTCACCTGCCATGTATACTACATATGATGCATTTATGATATGGTTACATGCGCGATTGTTATTAACCTACAGCCTGGCCGGTGGTTGCGAGGAAAATTGCTCAGTAATCTAACTTCGAGCATAATTTCCAGATTGTCTATTCAAGATAGTTCATCTTGATAAGTTGGTTTACATCATAGTTGGTTTAGCAAAATGATTTATTGAGTGCCTCCACTTAATAGCTAAACTATTGCTTATGAGAACAAAGTTATATATATATCAGTTTGATATACGTTGTATACGAGATTATATTATATTCTCCCCTCATAAGTGGTTCAGGGTCAGGAACCAAATAATTTCATCTTATTATTATTAATGTACTGTGTATATTGACATGATAATGCACAAAGATGATTTCCCAGAGGTGAGGAAACATGCTAGTTTTCCTAACATGAGGGGGAGACATGATGAACACTTGAGAAAAGGTTACATGAGATAAATTATCATTTGTATATATAGATCCTCGAATATCATAATATGAACATGAAGTTCATAAAAGGATAATTCAATTGCAACATATTGCAAAGCATGCTACACGCATTTGCTGACCCAAAGAAAGTAACTATATTCTCACTGCAAATGCTCATATTAAGTCCTAGAAGGACAAAGTCTTGGATACGCTTAAAACGTATAGACAAATCGGTTTCAAAATAACTTCTTAATAAAGAAGATGAGCAAATGATCAAAGTGATCATAATAAGGAGGCAAGTGATCCAAAAGATCACACGACATAACACTTCATAAAATCTCATGAGAGATTCAGGTACCTGAATGTATGAATGAAGAGATCTCCATGTTATGTCTTTATGAAAATTTACTGGAACCGATATAAAATGATCGTCGACGACATCTATGATAGCGCTAAATATCGATGAGGATCTTATGTTTGTCGAATACAAACAAAATATTGACTAAATGGAAAAGATACAATTCAAGAAGAATTGATTCCATATGAAAGACATGTAGTTTTGGACATGTAGTTCAAATACTTGAAAGTATAAAGTCAAAGGTATGTGTAATCAGTTTTCGATATTTTATTTGTTTAGCATGACATGAAAACTTGATATGCATCTAAAGTTTATTATATGACTTATATGACTTAACTTGAAAGATTTAAGTTGCTTGAAGCATATACAATTCTTGGTCCTGAAGTACCACATCCTAAGTGCAATTTGTGTACATATGTATCTTGCTATAACTATGATAATGTGATGGCGAGGATATCCCTATGGAAGTATTGAAGAGTCATTCCACGACATTACATGAAGATGTTCATATCTATCAAGAATGATAATTTCAAGGTACGGAATATTCATTCAAGTCAATATGGTTGATTTATTTATCAAATATCTACTAACGATTTCTTGAAGCTAGTGCACAAGATTGGAATGTGAAGGTTCAAGGTTGTGAATTGATGTTCTTTTTAGGGGGAGTTAATGCGCGTTGCACTCTTTCTCCCTTACAAGGTTTTGTCACACTGGGTTTTCCTTGCAAGGTTTTTAACGAGGCAACAAATAGGCGTATTTCTAAACATATGTACTCTTTTCTTTTTCTAGAATTTTTCCCATTGGGTTTTGTTTTAGTTAAGGTTTTAACGAGGCACATTATTGAATAGACATTCAAGGGGGAGTGTTATGAATAGAACTCTATTTAAGGTAAATGTCTATCTTATAAGAAGAGTCTTACTTCAAGGCTAAGTCTTTTATCTTCCTATAAATAGAGGGGTCTTACCCCATTGTAAATCATCCCTAAGTATCAATAAGAATACTCCTCTCTCTACTTCTCTCTCTATTGTTCTTGTTCTTGTATTATTGTTCTTGTTCATATATTATTTCATAACACAATTGGAATATACATGTATATTATATGATTTATTTTAGCCAATATGCATTCTGTTTATGTTCATCGTAGAACTCTTGCACTATTTCCTACATTAAGATCTTGTTTGCATCACCGTTATATATTGTTTCATAATATATTGTATCGTATTGCAATATATTGAAGTGTTTTGATGAATACTGACACTTGGATAGAGTGTATGACTTGTTGTTCTTTTATAATGTCATGCGCCAACAATATGAAAAATAAACTTATAACATTACATGAGATAAAATAGGATATACAACAGACTTATTATATAAAAAATGTAGGGTAAAGGATAAATAAAATTATTTAATACTAAGGGAAGGGCAATATGATGGGAAAAAAATAAGATAACAACGCGATCACACCAAATTGGTCATTACATAAAATGACACTTTTTATCGTCATATAACGATAATTAACAATAATACGATAAATTAAAATTTAAATAATGACCAAAATAAATATTATATTTAAAGTAATACAATACAATAAGTAACAACCGTCTAAACAATCATACTATATTATTTTATTAGTGGGAAAACTTTTAAGTGTAAAGTGAATTACATAAATGCTCATTAAAAATGAGTGACAATTTTACCCCTCATCTAATCACTATTTCTATAACATTTTTGTGCCAAATAATGAACTTACCTTCTAATTAATTATTAGCAGTGAATCAATTATATGGAAAATCAACCGCTGAATTAACTCATTATGTTGTAACTAAGGAGAACTTTAGGAGTTACAAACAAAAAAAAAAGTTCATGTGGACCGGTTCATCTGATCCATCTAATCCTCATTCTTAATTATATATTTAATGTGCATTAAAGAAAGAAACAGTAGAAGTTTGAAACGTATAGGATTGATCTAGATAAATAGAGCGTGAAGTTGGTAACAAATTGTAGGCACATCAATTTTACTTAAAATTAAATCCATAAAATAATTTGGATTATATTATAAATTTAAGATATATTAGTCCAAATAAATTCTATGGGCTAATATATAAATGAATTAATTATATAAGTCCAATATATATGTATTAAATAAATAATTCTTAATCTATTGGGCTAGCCCATTTAATTGGGTTAAAGTAATGAGCCCACTTCATTAAGCCCAATATGACATCTTCCTAGAGGCCCAGTTTGGTGCCACGCGTGAAATAACGTGGCGCGCCAAATCAAACGAAAGAGCCAATAGGATCATGTCATGTGTCAAAATGACAAGGCATGCCAAGTCACACTAAAAGGCCAATGAAATCGCGCCACGTATGCAAGTGACATTTTCTGGCCAATCAAATGCGGCCATGTCACACTTCAATTTGATTGGTTTGAAAGAGTTTCTTCTTATCACAACTCCTCCTTTCCACAATAATAAATAGGGGTCTTCATAACTCAGAAAAGACACCATAAGTTATAACAAGAAGCAAGAAAGAACTCGTGGATCAAACGCTGCGAATTCGTCCACAAGTTTCAAGCTTCAAGATCAAGTTCTAGCTCAAGAACGACGAAGAAATCAAGTTCAAGTTCAAGAACGAAGAACAAATCAAGGTCAAGTTCAAGCAATAAAGCTCAAGCTCAAGAACAAAATCATCGCTCGTGGAAACAAATACAGATTCAAGATCAAGCTCAAAGGCCCTTGAATTTGTTTGCTACTGGAAAAAAGAATCAGATGATTCATAGAGATTGTAACACTCAAATATTCGAAATAGAATACTATAATTGTTGCGATATTTTTGGTCTTGATTTTATTTTCTCGAACCAAAATTATCGTCTACAAATTCTGGCACGCCCAGTGGGACAATCTCTACCTCTCATCTCAACTTATCGATCATCAAAGTCCAAGAACATTGAAATGGCTTCAAAGAAAATCAACTCTGTTTCAACTTCCACCAAGGCTGCAAACTCCAGGTTCTATGCTGATGTGGAAATATCCTCGATGTTACCTTTGGAAGCTTTGGACCGGTTACGACGAGCAAAGCAAGCTCTTTAGGACAATAAGCATCACAAGTTTGTCCGCATCAACCCCTGTTTTCGGATCTTCATCCCCAAAAGGAGTAAGATCTGCCACAAACGCATCTGAAGGAGGAAGCGATATTGCTGAAAAGATCAAGAAAATGATTGCTCTGCTTGACCTCTCCGAATCCAAGCACTCTGCTATGAAGGAAGATGACGATGCTTCAAGTGATGGATCATCCCCGCTTACACCACATAGCATGATCCAATCAAGGATCAATCTGTGTGAAAATCCATGCTACTCTCCATCATCCACGACAATCATGCCAGCCATGGTGACAAACATTTCATCTATGGAGGAGCAGTTGGCAAACTTGATAGAGGCAGTCGCTGGCTTGACCAAATGCATGAAAAATCAAGAGGCCAGAATTGGCAAGCTAACAGACAGGGTGGGAATTCTGATGGAAGAAGAATCCACTCATGCACCTGGCAAGCTCCTAGAGGTTCTAAAGAGCGACTCTCCCCCCAGACAAGCAGCATCCACTAAGGCTATCCCTGTCTCATCTGAAGGGATGATTCCAATCGATCAATGAAGGAGTTTATTGAAGGAACCATTAAGAACAAATATGAAGTTGCTGCCAAATCCTCCCTTACATATGCAAAGCCTTACACTGCAAAGGGTCGATATGTTGAAGATGTCTACTGGCTATCAACCTCCAAAGTTTCAACGGTTTGATGGTAAAGGTAACCCAAACCAACATGTGGCGCACTTTGTTGAGACATGCAACAATGTTGGGACTTATGGAGACTACCTCGTCAAGCAGTTTGTCTTCTCATTAAAAGAAAATGCTTTTGATTGGTACACGGACCTCGAGGTTGGATCTGTCGATAGCTGGGATCAACTAGAACAAGAGTTCCTCAATCGCTTTTATAGCACAAGACGCATTGTGAGTATGAGAGAGCTCACAATTAATCTTCAAAGAAAATGGGAACAAGTTATCAACTTTATCAATCGTTGGAGGAATGTAAGCCTCAACTGGAAAGACAGGATTGGTGAAGCTTCGGGCATAGAGATGTGCATCCAAGGCATGCATTGGGGATTGCGCTACATCTTGCAAGGTATCAAGCCTAGCACATTTGAAGAACTTGCAACTCGCGCCCATGACATGGAATTGAGAATGGCCTCCGCTGAAAATGAAAGGTTGACCATCTATGAACCTCGCAAAGCGAATGAAAATCAAGAAGTCAGGAAGTGGGACAAGTTCGTACCCAAATTTGAAAGCAAAGAAGCTACGAATGTCAATACATCACCTATGAAGTTCACATCGAAGATGAGCAAGAAGCAGAGTATGAAATCCACTTCTTCTCAAGACAAGCCAAGTGGAAAGTTGACTCTAAAAGAGATGTAGGAGAAAGAGTACCCATTCCTGGATTCTAATGTGCCAGACGCTGTCAAAGAACTCCTCGAGTTAAATCTCATTGAGCTTCCGGAGATGAAGCGGCCAAATGAAGCTGGGAAAACAAATGACCCGAACTACTGCAAATATCACCAAATTGTAAGCCACCCTCTGGAGAAGTGTTCAAGGACAAATTCATGTACTTGGCTCGCGTAAAGAAGATTGTGCTGGAAGATGAGGAAGCAAGCGCAAACCAGGTCTCTATCACATTTGGCTCATTTAGTCCGGATGAATTATGCGGTATTAAAGAAAGTAAAGATGAAGAATTACTGGAGAACAACAAATTTGAAGACAATCAACCTGATAATGATGAAGGTTGGACGTCGATGACTCGTCATAGGCGCCACAAAATGAGCACACGAAAATAATCAGTAGAACAACCAACAAGGAAGATGATGGTAAAAAGAACAATGAAAAAGAATACAGTTAGGTGTTTGAAGAAAGCAAAAGTGGAGATGCACCACCCTCAAAAGCCACGAAATCCAACAACCTTGGAGGATTTTTTACCAAGTTGGTTCCGCACGAAGATTTCCCATGAGGGCATTGATGCCTCTTGTTGCCACGCTGACAAAGGGGAAGGAAAGAATGATGACCTACCGTTGGCACCATCTTCGGAAAAGCCTATCGAGTCCACTCCTCAAGAAGTTAATGCTTGTGAGGAAAAGTTCAGTTCACAAATGACGATCTTTTGCTATGTGACACTCCTCATAACCGCCCCTTGTATCTGGTTGGCTATATGCGCAATGAAAGGGTAAATCTGATTTTGGTTGATAGAGGATCCTCAGTGAACATTTTGCCAATCCACACTGTAAAAGAACTTTGTATTCCCAGGAACGAACTCTCAGAAAGTCGTGTGATGATCCAAGGATTCAACCAAGGGGGGAAAAGAGCCATAGGCGCGATCAGGTTGGGAATCACTATTGAAGATATGCAATCAACCGCATGGCTGCATGTGATCAACGCGAAGACTTCATACAATGTTTTGCTTGGGAGGCCTTGGATACATGAGAATAAAGTGGTTCTATCTACCTACTATCAATGTTTAAAACACTGTGAGGGTGAAGTCAGAAGACGATAGTTGCTGATGATGATCCATTCATCGAGGCTAGGTCACACTTTGTCGATGCAAAGTTCTACTTGAAGAACCGTATTGTGAAGGAGCTGAAAGCTGATGATGGTACGAAAAAGCAAGAATGACGAACCCATAACTAAAAGAGCTGAGGTAACTATTGGTAAAGCCAATTTTTACAAGTGAGGTACCTACCAACATGAATAAATTTCATAAAGGGGGTATTGTGTCTTATGGAAAGAGAGTCCCGCACTCCAATATGACCCTAAAAGGAAGAAAGACGAGGGCGAATCATATAATATCCAAACCAACATGCCAAAGGAGATAAATCTTTCAGTCAAACGAATTGAGGAAGTAAAGTCATCCTCAAGGCCGCTTGCAGGGTTTTTAGCCCAAAATCGTTAGCAGAATGTGACACTCCATACAAAGCGAACAGATGAAGGTTTTGACCCTAACTCTTACAAGATATTTTCAAAAGCTGAATACAATCCCAATGAGCTATCATAGTTAGGGAAGCTCCCATCAGAAGCTGTAACGAGGCAACCATGTCAAGGTTTGGGATACAAGAAACCATCACCAGTGCGCATCTCGATAAGAAGGGCGAGCAGCAACTATATCACTGTAGAAGATGAATAAACCGCTTCTAACAAGCCTTCTATCTTTGATCGACTTGGAAAATCACTTGTGAGGACCTCCGTGTTCGAAAGATTGGGTCAACTAAAGAAGGGGAACAAGTTATGGAGAAATTTTCAAAGCATAAAAACACCCTCTTCACCCAAAATCCAGGAGATCTCCAAGGATTTCCAAAGTTTGGTTCCTTCTAGAATGAGGCGACAAACAAAACTTTTGGTTTCATGTAAAGAAGTACTGAGGGTAAAGCTATATACTCTGGTCCATAATAAGGAACGTGATGAAGACGAAGAAAGTGTGAGTTCTTCGTATCATGTTACTGTACAAGTCAATAATGGTATTCCATCTTCAATGGAAGATAATGCAGAATTGGAGGATGTTTCGCCGTGTCATCACATATCCTTCAGTAATGGGGACCTCAAGAAGATGAAGATGCTAAAGATGATCCACCTAAACTTGAAGAAGGAGTGAAGATGACAGTTGATGCCTTAAAAGAAGTTAACCTTGGCAACCGATGAAGAACCAAGACCCACCTACCTAAGTGTTTTACTTGAAGCTGATGAAGAGAGCACTTATATTGAATTACTCAAAGAGATTAGGGATGTCTTCGCCCTTGGTGTTACAAAGAGATTCCTGGCTTGGACCCGAAAGTAGCAGTCCATCACCTTGCAGTCACAAATGGTGCTCGCCCTGTTAAACAAGCTCAAAGGCACTTTAGGCCGAACTTGGTTCCCCTGATTGAAACCGAAGATAACAAACTCATTGAAGCTGGATTTATTCGGGAAGTTAAATATCCAACATGGGTTTCAAGTATTGTCCCTGTAAGGAAGAAGAATTGCCAAATTCGAGTATGTGTTGACTTCAAGGACCTATAATGCGTGTCCCAAAGATGAATTCCCGCTTCTTATTCCAGAGCTGATGATCGATGCTACTACTGGTTATGAGGCAATATCTTTCATGGACGGTTTGTTGGGCTATAACCAAATTCTCATGGCACCAAACGATGAAGAGTTTACTGCGTTCTGCACTCCCAAGGGTATTTATTGCTACAAGGTAATGCCTTTTGGCTTAAAGAATGCTGGTGCTACTTACCAAAGGGCTATGCAAAATATTTTTGACGATCTTCTCCACAAGAATGTCGAATGCTATGTTGACGACTTGGTGGTGAAATCAAGAGAGAAGGGTGACCATATGAAAGACTTGAGGGTGGTATTTGAATTGCTCCAAAGGTACAAACTTAGGATGAATCCATTGAAATGTGCCTTTGGAGTTACTTCTGGAAAGTTCCTTGGTTTCATTGTCCGACATCGAGGGATTGAAATTGATCAAGCCAAAGTGGATGCCATTTTGAAAATGCTTGAGCCTCGGGATATCCATGAATTGAAAAGTCTGCAAGGAAAGCTAGCGTACTTTAGGAGATTCATCTCGAACCTAGCTGGGAGCTGTCAACCATTCAGTCGCCTTAAAAAGAAAGGTGTCCCTTTCAAATGGGACCAAACATGCAGTAATGCCTTTGAGAGCATTAAATCCTACTTAATGAAGCCTCCAGTTTTAGCAACCCCTACACCTGGAAAGTCATTGATACTATACATTGTGGTACAAGAAAGGTTTGTTGGAGCATTGTTGGCCCAAGAAAATAGTGAGGGGAAAGAAAACTCTCTTTACTATTTGAGCAGGATGATGATACCAAACGAGTTGAATGATTTACCAATTGAGAAGTTGTGCTTGGTGCTAGTCTTCTCAATTCGAAAGTTGAAGCACTACTTCAAAGCTTATGTTGTTCGTCTTATTTCTAAAGCAAATCCCATCAAGTTTGTGATGTAAAAACCTGTTATTAGTGATCGACTAGCAAGGTGGTACCTCCCGTTTTAACAATTTGAAATCGTGTACATCCCACAAAAGGCTATAAAAGGACAAGCGTTAGCAGACTTCTTGGCAGATCACCTATACCTGATGGTTGAGAGTTAACTGGCGAACTACCTGATGAGGACGTCATGGTCGTTGAAGTTCAGCCTCCATGGAAGATGTACTTTGATGGTGCTACACATCGTGGAGGAGCTGGTGCTCGCATAGTATTTGTCACTCCCCAATGTGAAGTCTTGCCCTACTCCTTCACGTTGATACTACTCTGTTCCAACAATGTTGTTGAGTATCAAGCATTATTACTTGGGCTTGAAATGGTCGTTGATATAAAGCAATTACAATTGCAAGCCTTTGGTGACTCCCAGTTAGTGGTCAATCAGCTTTTGGGTAATTATGAGGTTAAGAAGCCTGCACTACGCCCATATCATGGTTACGCTAAAACGTTGATGGGATGGCTCGGTGATGTTACTATTCAGCATGTGCCAAGGAAAGAAAATAAGAAGGTTGATGCTTAGGTGCCCAAGCTTCATCTTTAACCCTGCCTGATCAAGCGCAATTTACGGTCTGCCAAAAATGGGTAGTACCACCGCCAAATGAGACTGAAGGGGAAGAAAATGAACTCAAGCATCTTTTTGTTATTTCTGATGTTAAGAAAGAAGAATAGTGACAATGCATTATCGACTACTTGTGTTATGGGATACTTCCAGAAAATACGAGGAGAAGGACTGAAATCTATTGTCGTGCACCATGTTTCCTTTAATACAAAGATACCATATACAGAAGATAATTCAAGGGAGTACTCTTGCGATCCTTAGGGGAAGATGAAGCACTCCAAGCTTTGCAAGAAGCGGATTCTGGGCTATGTGGGTCACACCAATCTGGACCAAAGTTGCACTTCTATATAAAAAGGATGGGATATTATTGGCCAACGATGGTAAAAGATTGCTTGGACTACGCTCGAAGATGCAAGGCTTGTCAATTCCATGCGAATTTTATTCATCAACCTCCTGAAGTGTTGCACCCGACCATTGCATCCTGACCATTTGACGCTTAGGGATTGGATGTTGTTGGACCACTGCCAAAGTCCTTTGGTTGGCACCTGTACATCTTGGATGCAACTGACTACTTCTCAAAATGGGCTAAAGTTGTTGCTCTTAAGGAAGTAAAGAAGGAAATTGTTGCAAGTTTCATCCGAGTAAACATTATTTATCGCTTTGGCATTCCTCGTTACATAGCAACAGATAATGGAAAGCCATTCGATAATAGGTTGATGAACAATATTTTTTATCTCTTAGGCTTCAAGCAACATAACTCTTTGATGTACAATGTTGCCGCCAATAGTCTAGCTAAGGCATTCAACAAGACGCTATGCAATTAGTTAAAGAAATTCGTCTCCAAATCCAAACGAGATTTGAATGACCGTATGGAAGAAGCTCTATGGGCATATAGGACGACTCACTGCACACCAACACAGGTGACTCCTTATTCACTCGTTTATGGAGTCGAAGCCGTCTTGCCACTTGAGCGTCAAATACCTTCTTACGACTGGCTATTCAAGAAGGGATAATTGATTAAGAAAATGCTCGACTTAGATTAGAAGAATTGGAAACTCTTGATGAAAAAAGATTGGAAGCTCAACAGAGTCTTGAATTTTATGAAGCTCGATTGTCTCGCACTTTCAATAAAAGAGTTCGTCCGAGATCCTTTTAAATAGGAGATCAAGTCATTGCCATACGTTCCCATAAACCTGTAGGGAAGTTCACTTCAAAATGGGATGGGCCATATGTCGTACAAGAAACTTATTCAAGTGGGGCATACAAGCTTGTTGACTCAGATGGTATGAGAATCGGCCCTATCAACGGCACGTTTTTGAAGAAGTATTATCCATGAAGTTGTAAGTCATGACCCTCTTTGACGTACGAGCCTAAACTGCAAGTCATGATGCTCCTCGATGTACGAGCCTAAACTACAAGTCATGACGCTCCTTAACGCATGAGCCTAAACTGTATGTTGCTACACTCCTGGCCCGCAAGAGTATAAACTGTGTACGGCCCAAAAAAATTCTGCTAGGTTGAAAATCTCGAAAGAGGCGGCCTAGGAAATAGTTAGGACGTAAAAAAAAGCCTGCTAGGTTGAAAATCTTGAAAGAGGCGGCCAAGGCAAAAGTTAGGACATAAAAAAAATCACCCAGTCTAAACTACGGTATGACTTGATCCTCTTCACTGGGGTACGTAGGCAGCTTAGTGTTTCATTCTAAATTCAGTCGCATAAGTTTAAAAGAAACTTATTGCCCCAGTTGTTATTCGAATGAAGTACGAAGGAATATAAGATCAAGCTGAAATGTCATCCTCCTATTGAACATTGATCTCATTTGATTTAAAGGGGGCAACCCTCCATGGTAAATTGACATCTTCAATGGGTCGATTTTAGAAGGATGTCAATTATTTGCATTGAAGTCCAGGGATTCTCTATGTCTTCAGGTTCGCCAAACCTTCAAGTTTGTTGGTCTCCAAGTCCGCCCTCTGCCTAAAAAAGGGTAAGAGAAGTGAGGCGTCAAAAGAAAACACAAGTATAAGGAAATAATTGCTTGGCGCAACGTTTCAAATTCAATGAGATTTGAACCCCAAGATATTTGTGAGACTATGGCTCTTAAATTTTGATGTATGGAAAGTAAGACATCTTTCAATTATGAGGCTTCCATACCAAGATATAAAATTTTTGGTGAAATCGTGCAATCTTAAATCTTCAGCATGTTAGAATTTTGCGTTGACTTGGGAATATTATCTGAAACTATCCTTAAGGAATCAAATTTTGAATTTTGGATATGATTTAAAATTTGAAGTTGGGTTTCAGAAAAATCAAACGGCTCATTATTTTGATATTTCTACAGCAAGATACGAATTTGTTTGCAAGACTGCGCAAATCTGGAATGGATAGCGTGATACATATAAAGTTGATTTTAAAATATTATTTAGGACGATTCTGAAGTTGTTTGATTGAGAATTTTTGATATGTTATAGGTCTTTATGTATAGTTATCAATAAAAAACGGTTTGTAATTTCGACGTTCTTATACCAAGATATGAATTTTTTGGTGAGACTTCGCAAATCTGGAATTGATAGTCTGGTGCAATATAAAGTTGAATTCAAAATATTATCTCGGACGATTCTGAAGTTGTTTGATTGAGAATTTTTTAAATGTTCTAAGTCTTGAAGTCTAAGTTTCAATAAATTGAACGGTGTATAATTTTGACATACCTACACCAAGATATGAGTTGTTTGGTAAGACTGCAAATCTTGAATTGATAGCCTGGTGCAATATAAAGTTGACTTCAAAATATTATCTGGGATGATTCTGAAGTTGTTTGATTGAGAATTTTGGATATGTTCTAGATGATGAAGTATGTTATTTGGACGTTTCTGCACTAAGATATGAATTTTTTGGTGAAACTGCACAAATCTGGAATTGACGGAACTGTGCAATATAAAGTTCGTTTCAAAAATTGTCTCAAAGGAAGACAAGTTTTGTTACGTAAGCATAATCGCAGCATGCTAAGCAAGCAACTATTGGTACTGATATAAAAGGAGAAACATCAATAAAAAATGTGCAATGTAAAGCAAAATAGGTGGAGTTTTCAGTCTCAAGGATATTGGCTAGTTAACTAAATGCAAGAAAAAATAAAATAAGAGGCAAATAAAATACTCTATGTATGCTAATCTAAACATAACTTATAATTGACTAAGTCTTTAAGGGTGGCCTCTAAGTGTTTTTTCTTCATCTCCACATCGGCCAAGTCATCAGGAGTTGTCAAGGAAACATCAGAACATCTACGGTACTCCTCTTCAGCAAATGAAACTTTAGATTCAAGCTTTTCAACCTCTTTCTTGGAAATAAGTGAAAGAGCTCTAAATTGTTTTACCTTCTCGTTGGCCTCTTTGAGAGACCAAATGGTGGCAGACAATTTCTCGACCTTCTCCCTTTTCTCAATCAAGATAAAATAAAGATGCTTCTTGGCATTTAAAAATGACTCAGATTTTTCAACATCCACAACCTTGTCAGAAAGAGCTGATCGCGCCTGGTCATATGAAGTGGCAAGCTTGAACAAAGACGTCAATAGGTGTTTTAGAGGGGAACTATCCACACCCTTTTCGTCCATCTCCTCGAGAATCACTTGGATCACGAATTGAAGAGAAGAAGCATTGTCTATGGTAGCATCCTTGAGTTTGGCCCGAATTTTAGCCAAGGCATTAGAAATGTACTCCTTGCGAAGAGTCAAGATAACCTTTCTTCCATCAAAGATAGACATCATCGGTGCGGATTGTTGATGAAAATTAGGCCCCGATTTTTCTCCAAGACTAGGAATGGAAGTCGCCTTTAGGTCTGACTTGGGTATTAGAAGTGATTTCCTCAAATCTGGCTCCACCACGGATTCACTACTACCTTGTGACTTGCTCTGGTGTGACGCCATTGAAATCTGGACACCATTTAGCTGCATGAAAAATATACGGTACCTCTTTGATAGCCGTCATAGTCCTTGAAACACTTATGATGATGTTAGTAATCTCGACTACACCCAAATTAGCATCTCCCTGTTTGTTTGAATATGGCTTAACCCGCTTGAAGTTCTGATCTCCATGACTACTATCACTCTCATTTTGGGGTGGGAATTTGTTAGAGGTAGGGACAACAGTGCCTATTGGAGAGGAACCCCTATGGACTTAGAGAGCCTGAGAAGGTCCCTTCTTTTTACAAACTTCTTTATATGGAGGTCCCTTGATGTCTCGTGGTGCAACCACTTTGGATTTTAAATTAGGAGGCTCTCCCTCCCTGTTATGCTCTTGAGGCGTGATCTCTGAAAGCGTAGTAGTAACTGGCTCAATGGTATTCACCAAAGATTGCAAGTGGTTTTCAAGGAAGTTTCCATGCACTCTTTCCCACCAAGACTTATAATCAGACAAGACATACTTCTTAATCATGGGAATAATAGGGTGAAATGTGACATTTGACCTGCTTTTACAAAACGCATGTTCGTAAAGTTCCAATACTTTATCTAACGAGCACTTACAAAAATATTGATCAAAGCAACCAAGGATGTTTTGATAAAAACCAAATTGACGACTGAAGCGATGAGGTCTATAAGGCTCCACGATAAAGGTCAATCCATTTCTCAAAGGAAGATAATTCATCGGATACTCATAAAATAATTTGACTTGGAATCTTCCTCGTTGCCATTATCACGATAATAATACGGTTGAGAATTACTTGGCATTGTGGAAGTCCATACTGCATTTTCTCCTCTATGAATGTGTTTTCTTGCGTCTTCATTCCCGAAGTATCTCGATATTCCCTCACCTGAATATATGGCCATAAGAGGGGTAGCTAGCCTATGTGTTAGAGAAAAGTGAGTCTTGAAGTAACAGGCCAGTCAACCATACACATAATGAATTGGGAAGTGAACTCTAAAAGGATCGAGTGGTGAGCCATTTGAAATTGTGTTTAATCCCTATAAATGCTAGCTAAGACTGGAACAACGAGGTTAATTCTTTGTCCGCACGCTAGAAGGCCTGCAATTTTGAAAGTCGCAGGCCGAATAAAGTCGCCTTCTTTTGTAGGGAGCGCAAAGAGACATAACTAGCAAGATAAAAAGCAGCCAGGTATACTTCATCTTTATTGTCACCTCCAACGCCACGTTTAACAAATAGTGCATCTTCAGCTTCCGACCAATCGGCCATTTTTACTATGGCTCCTAATGTTATAAACGTCAATACCACACAAGAGGGGGGATGATTTGCATGGTACCCAATTTTCTCTTTAGAAGAACAAGGTTCTTCTAAGAGTTCTAACTACTGCAATTTGCGGAATAATAAATACTTAAAGTAAAGTGCACAAAGATTTTTACGTAGAAAACATCTTGCTCAAAAGGTAAAAAAACCACGACCTACTACTCAGTAGGATGTTCCCAAACTTTCACTAAAATCACTGAGCCAAAATAGCATTTAGAAAAACTCTTTGTAAACCTAAAGATTAACTAATTAGCATATTGTGATATATTTGCCCTGATTTTGGTTAGATTTGACGCGCGTGGAGGCCGGTTTGAGGGGAAAATGCGTCACGGGCTAGAGAATTCGCCGGTTCGAGGTAGGTAATATTTGTAAATGATGTTCTGATGGTTTGAAACCCCGGACTTGCACATCGTAGTGCTGTATTGTGGTGACTTGCACGCCAGGTATGAGCGTGCGGTAGAGCACCATTGGGGACTGTGACTTGGTCCGTCCCGGTTATTGATTTTACCGCGTATTTGATAAAGAATTATTGGTTTTTATCATGATTTGGGCTTATTTCCATACTTGGGCTTCGTGCCAATTATTTGAAATCTTTTATGAATTCACATCACTATTTTCCTCACGTATTGAAATATTATTTGAATTCAGTCTAATTGAATTCTATTATTCGTGAACTCAGCTACATTTATACTCTACTCGAGATTTAATGATATTTAAAATGTTGTTGGGCTGAGCACTATTGTTTTACTGATGCCCAAGGGGCTTATGATTATTTTCTGGACTGATTGAGGCCAAGGGCCATCTGTGAGGATATATTGAGTGATGTGAGGAGGCTTTCGCGCCTTGAGTGCTATGTGAGGAATCTTCACGCCTCGAGTGTTATGTGAGGAGGCTTTCAGGCCTCGAGTACTATATGAGGAGGCTTTCACGATTCATGCGTGATGTGTGAAGGATTTCAGGCCTATTGATATTGCGCTTGGGCTGTAGGAGTCCCCCTGGAATCTGTACACGCCCCCAGCGAGCGAAGGGTACCCAGGTGAGTTGGGAGTGGGCTCGAGAGGCTGTTGTTTGTGTCAGGTGAGTTGGGAGTGAGCCCGGGCTGATGTTGTGTGTTGGTGAGTTGGGAGTGAGCTTGTGGGGCTGATACTATACTGAAAGTTTGATATTGAGCCCGAGGAGCTAACTTGTGATTATTCCTTAATTGTTCAATTGGTTATTTTCTCTATTTTAAAAAGGAGAATGATCTGATACCTTATGGTTTTTATGGCATAATTGTTTTTTACTGCTTGGGATAGCGTTATATTTCAGATATTTAATAAAGGGTTTTCATGGAACTACTGGATCTAAAATGGGTTGTACTATACTTTATTGCATGATGTAGTGCTCTTACGTGATTTCTTTACTCTCAGCATTATTTACTCTTATTACCACTAAGTTGGAAGTACTCACTTTACTCCCTGCACCTCGTGTGCAGATGCAGGTATTTGTTACCCCGTAGCGGGTTTGAGCTGATTGGAGATTTGCTACTATAGCTGAGCCAGGTGACCGCCAGCGTCCGCGACACCAGATTTTCTACCCTTTTTACTTTAAAAATTTCGTATTGTACACTACTGGTCTTGTAAAGGTATTTGGACTTCTTTAGATGCTCATGACTTGTGACACCCCGATCGGGTTGTATTAGGATGAAACAAATAGTTTAAATGTCAATGAATTATATTTTCTATTCATTTATGTTTGATAGATGTTAAAGAGATGATTTGGGGTTGTTGGCTTGCCTTGTCTTCACGAGAGGCGCCATCACGACCGGGTATGGGATTTGGGTCATTCCAAGTTGGTATCAAAGCCTAGGTTAGTAGGTCTCACGAGTCATGAGCAGGTTTAGTAGAGTCCCGCGGATCGATATGGAGACGTCTGTATTTATCCTCGGGAGGCTGCAGAACCTTTACGAAAACTTCACATTCTTGGAATTCTCATCGTGCATACTTGATTCATCTTGGAATGTAACTCTTGAAAGTCCTTCCTCACGTTTGTATGTGCACATGAGCACTCAGTATTATATATGCCTTGATGGCTTGTAATTCCAATCGATGGGCGAGATGTGATTGCTGTGAGTTAATGCTAGGCCAGTCTAGATGACTTCAGGCCGAATATTCACCAATGGCTTGAGCACCAAGGTTTTGATTTTGCGAACTGGTATTATGAACTTATATATTCGATATTGTCCCTTATTGTGGAAATAGAAGCTAGATATCTACGTAATGAGTATGTTGGGTGTGTGGTGTGTCTATATGACTTGGAAGTGTCGAGGAAAGTCTACTGGATGATAGATGGACTACTTGAAGTATGATTTCTATTGTGATAGGATGTGTAGCCCCATGCTATGGGCACGTGAAGATCTTTTCATGTCTCCTGGTTGGAGTGGAGTAAAATTTCATGTTATAGTATGAGATTAGACTCTGGAAGAGTAAGTGATTGTGTAATGTGTATGGCAGCGGGAGGTATACAAAAATGTTAACTAAAGGTAAAGCTAGTGGGTAATTAACTTGTGAGGTTAATCTATTTGCATACTAGTTAGATAAGTTTGGGAGCTGAGATCGCTTCTGTAAATGTATTATGACAAAACCATTGGGTCAAGGAGACCGCCTTGAAGGTCAAAAAAATTTAAAAAAAATAATGTGTTCTTACTTGGTTGAATAGCCCAATAATGGAGGGTTGGAATGTATTTTCTATGTGTTATGATTCAAATAGGTGCAACGAATGTCCATGTATCAATTTTGATAGAATAATACATGTAGTATTGAAATTTATGTGTTGATATGCATTGTGATACATTTTCAGGTTGTGGACGTGTTGTTAGGATGGTATTGGTGATTCTCTGGCTGGTGGATAGTTCCAATTACAAAGGAAACTCTGCCGAAATTTTTGAAAAATTTGGGACTTAGTAAAAATTTGGTCGCCTAAGGAGTGGGCTTAACTGTTGATAAATGCAAGAATTGTAGAAGAGTTAAAGTTTCTGATGATTCGTGTCTCCAATAGCTTTTGAAAGAGTGAGTTTAATCCCATCATGATATTACGACATCAATAAAGTATATGTGTTGTGATATATATGGCTTCGAGCTAAGTTGGGGAGCTTGACATTGATTAGTTGATTGCGCATTTATGTGCTATGTTGGTTCTATCTAAAAGTATACTGGCGAACCAGTTCTTGTTGCAGAATTTGAGCTGAAAATGGCACGAGCGAAGGAAAATTTTGACAAAGATGTCATGAAGTTGGATGAGCGGGAAAGAAGTTTTGATTGTTAAGGTAAATTGATATTGCCTTCAACATCACTTGAGAACGGTGTGCGCAGAAAGGGCTTTGCGCCCTGGTTAATTATGCTTGATCGCTTTTCAGCATTAATGCGACCGGTGGCTTGGAGGTACGCCTATCCCACTGGAAGATTATATAAGTGTGGCATGTAGTCACTTGACTGATTAAAGATGTAAACCAAGTATGAAGGTTGTGAGGGTTGTTCTTGTGTTTTATAAAGAAGATGGAAGTCATTATGGACCTTTGAAAGGTTATCAGACTAGATCAGTGTGATCAGAATCGGCTTGAAGTTGATTGATAGATTTAATGTGAATAATGGCTCTACATCAGGTCAGATGGGTGTATTTTAGTAATGCGGTCCTCATGGAGGAGTAGCTAGGTCGATGCTTCATTGTCACATGTCTTTCGTAGTGATGCATCATGCCGTATGATTTGTGAAATAGCTCGAGAAATTGCTTATGTGATGAGAATCCGCGTAGGAATGATTACTTGAGCAAAATGGCTCTTGAAATTCAGATTGTATATCGTACCTCGGTTGTGCTTGAGTAGCTTATAACGGTAAATATCCCTCAGGGATGATATTATGCACTTAGCATGCTTGTGACCGATATTTGGTATTTGGTTATAATGAGCAGATTTGGCTTGATGTATATCTCCTTATGTGAGATCTATGTGTGGATCGGGTGGCACGCCGGCATGGGGATGTGATCTGGATCGGGTTGCATGTGGCAATAGTGTGAAATTGGGTATAGATTTCTATATTCTATCTTTGTATGCCTTGTTTCCTGTTTTCCATGGAAAGTATTTGTTAGTGCGTAGGATTTGTAATTCCTTCCAGAGCTCATTTTCTTTTGTATTGCGTTTGAATTGGTAGCCTATTGGCACATTGGGGGCATCATATGCGACTTTTAACTATGTATGAAGTGGCTTATTGCCCGAGCAGTTCATATTGGGTGAGACGAGATCACTGAATTTGAGATCAGTGCAATCTGAGTATGTGAAGTAAATAAAAGAGCTAAGAACCATTGTTTGGCTCAGAATGAGGTGATAGTTCTTGCCAGGAGTATAGAACTAATGAATTGTTGTTTCGGTAATAGTTATGAATGTGTACAGATTTTATCCTTCGTGTCGGTATTGTAAGAATTTGAACAAGACCTATGTATGTCATGCAGACATAGGAGGTGTAACAATTTTTCTTTTAGATGGGATCAATGTAAGTTGTTGACTAGATGAGTACGTAAACGTTCTCATGTTACCTTGAGATGATATGGTATATGCGGTATGTTGTGAAGGATTGAGAATTGCGTGTGTAAGATTATCGTTCAGTTCTGAATGGAAATGCATAACATTCTTAGGCAGTACAGGTAGCTTTGGGTGATTATAGAAATGAGATTCAAATGATTAGGGTGAATGATCTTCAGATGATTAAGGAAATTGTATTTCTAATCATAGTGATTGTAGAGGTTATATGTTTTAGAAAAAAGGACAATGTGATTAAGTTGATGGCACTTCAATAGTATTGCGACACTTTAAGGCTGGATCGACTACTTATATTCGAGTTGCTTGTATGGCGCATGAAATTTTAGAGTATTTATTGTGGGATGCTTGTGTATTAAAGATGTGCATGTATTCACACTGTGGAAATTGGGGTCAGGTATAATGATGTGTGTGCTATATGGAGTTGGAGACTGGGAGTTCTCATGTACATGCTATATTGTGGTTATGAATCATGTGTGTCGGTTCTATTTAACGACTATCAGGATTTGGAGGCTCGAGTGGATCTTTACTTACTGGTATGTTAGATTTTGTATGTGATGTCAGAATTTAGACTGGTTGTCTTAGCGTCAGGCAATTGTGAACTATCGTGCCATGGGCTATGCCGGAAATGCCACAGGTTGAGTGGCGAGGTGAGTTTGATTATGTTCGATCAGGTTTGCGTGGTATGTGTTATTCGTGTCATCGTGGGTGTAATGGTTTACTCTGGATCCAACCATCAAATGTGTGTGGCTGTCGATTTTGATCATAATGACTTGTGGTGCTTCATATGTAACAGTGTTTGAATAATATCGCGCATTGCAGCAAAGCTGTGTGGAAAACATGACCTTGCAGGTCAAATTTATGTCTTATTTCTATGATGTGAGACAGGGTCTCGGCCATATGTTGTGGAAGTACTAGTGAATTTGAAGTACAACTCTTTCATTTGAATCATTTTATAAATTGTGTATGTTCGGACTGTTGCTTATTGGTGCGCGTATTGTATGAGCTGAGGCTTAGCCCTGTATTGAGGTGTTATATCACCATAGTGGTGTGTTGGATTTGAGGTGGTCATTGGGGTTATTGGTGTATTCGAACATATTTGATTTCGGCTTGTTAGAAGGATAATATCGAGGTTCGGCTCGGAAATCTGTTGTGGTATTAGTCAAAAGGGAAGTGGCTTCATAAATGGTTGATCTGAGGAATTGTTACGGTTTATCGCGTGTTTTATTTATCGTTGGCAATATATGAAAGTGTTGGAATAACACTTCAACTAATAAGAGGTTTCCGACGGTATTTGGGTATTGTAGGAAACTGCGGTAAATAAAGAATGTTATTGTGGTCCTATGAGTCAAGTGATGCAAAGTGTGAATTCAATAAAGTTATGCATTAATGTCTGGGTACATCGTCTGGAGATTGATATGGTGTTCGTATGATGGAAACAGACTTGGCAGGAAATTCAGGATGTTGGAATTTAGCATAATGGCTTATTTGCTTGAATAAAGAATTATATCTACAGTATATCGAGCTAGTGTGCTCAACTAAGTAGTGGTAGCACGGGAAGGTGCATGATGTGTTAAACAAGTTATTTTAGACTACATCATTGTAGTTTTCATAAATTTGGGTTGGAAGGCATTTTAGAGTGATAGATGTCCATTTGGGATTCCGAGTATGGGAATAGCTCAGTATGGTGATTCTGGAGTTGGGAACGCGATCGAAAGTGAATTCGGATGTCCGGAGGTCATTTTGAAGTCATTTGGCTAAATATAGGAATTTGAAGGTTTTTGAGAAAATTCGACCGGAAGTGAAAATTTTGATATCGGGGTCAGAATGCGATTCCAAAAGTTGGTGCAACTTCGTAATGTCGAATGTGACTTGTGTGAAAAATTTGAGTTAATTCGGATCGAGTTTGGTAGGAAATGGGATAATTAGCCTCTTTTAAGAAGACTTAAATTGGAAAAGTCAACCGAATGTTGACTTGTGAGTTAGAGAGATCGGAATTGAATTTTGATGATTCGGTTAGCTCTGGGTGATGATTTGAGGCTTAGTAGCGCAATCAGAAGTAATTTTGGAGGTCCGGTGAAGAAGTTAGCCAATTTTGGCGAAGTTAGTATTTTGGCGAATTCCGTTTAATAGGTGAAATTTTTATCTGAGGGTCGGAATGAAATTCTGAAAGTTTCTGTAACTTCTTTGGGTGATTTTGGATATGTGTACAAATTTTCAGGTCATTCGGACATCGTTTGGTCGGGTTTTTGATCGAATGCGCGTTTTGAAAGTATTAGTTTAACTTAGGACTTGATTTGATGAAAATTGATGATTTTGATCTTATTTTGGCGATTTGATCGCTCGAGCGAGTTCGTGTGATGTTTTAGAGTCAATTTGTATATTTGGTTTGGAGCCCCGAGGGCTCGGGAGTGTTTCGGAGGTGTCTCGGAGTGATTCCGGACTTGGAAAAAAATGCGGAAAATTTTGTCGTGAACAGTGCTGTGAACAGTACCGTGAATAGTAGCTTTGTACAATAACCATGTAAAATATACGTGAACAGTGCCCATGAATAGTGCCATGAACAGTACCCCGTGAACAGTGCCCCCGAAATTTCTGGACAGATTGTTATTTTTCTGAAAATAGGAATCATCCGATTTTCCATTTTTGGACCAAGGGAGCTTGGGTGAGGTAAAGTTTTCGAGATATTATCAAGGAAAACATCGGGTTAAGTGTTCTTGACTCAATTGTGGTTGTATAACTCGAATCTATTGCAAGTTTTGGTGTTTAGTTTGAGAATTTTGTGAAAAAGGGTAGAAAACCCTCTTGGATAGAAATGATGATTGGAGGGTCAAATGAACTCCGATTATTATGAAATTGATATGCATAGACTCGTGGCGAGACGAGGATTCTAAAAATGTAAATTTTGAAATTTTTCGGGACGTGGGCCAGGAGCTCGGGTTTTGCCAATTTCGTGTTTTTGGATATTTTTCGAGTTCTTTCGATTGTGTTATGTCCCATTTGTGTATTGTGATATATTTGCCCTGATTTTGGTAAGATTTGATGCGCGTGAAGGCTGGTTTGAGGGGCAAATGCGTCGCGGGCTAGAGAATTCGCTGGTTCGAGGTAGGTAATATTTGTAAATGATGTCCTGAGGGTTTGAAACCCCAGACTTGCACATCATAGTGCTGTATTGTGGTGACTTGCACGCCAGGTATGAGCATGGGGTAGAGCACAGTTGGGGATTGTGACTTGGTCCGTCCTGGTTGTTGATTTTACCGCGTATTTGATAAAGAATTATTGATTTTTATCATGATTTGGGCTTTTTTCCATACTTGGGCTTCGTGCCAATTATTTGAAATCTTTTATGAATTCACATTACTATTTTCCTCACGTATTGAAATATTATTTGAATTCAGTCCAATTGAATTATATTATTCGTGAACTCAGCTACATTTATACTCAACTCGAGATTTAATGATATTTAAAATATTGTTGGGTTGAGCACTATTGTTTTAGTGATGCCCATGGGGCTTATGATTATTTTCTGGACTGATTGAGGCCAAGGGCCACCTGTGAGGATATATTGATTGATATGAGGAGGCTTTCAGGACTCGAGTGTTATGTGAGGAGGCTTTCAGGCCTCAAGTGCTATATGAGGAGGCTTTCAGTCCTCGAGTGCTATGTGAGGAGGATTTCAGGCCTTGAGTGTTATATGAGGAGGCTTTCAGGCCTCGTGTGTGATGTGTGAAGTCTTTCAGACCTATTGGTATTACGCTTGGGCTGTAGCAGTCCCTCCGGAGTCTATACACACACCCCGTGAGCGCAGGGTACCCAGGCGAGTTCGGAGAGGGCCCGAGAGTCCGTTGTTTGTGTCTGGTGAGTTGGGGGTGAGCCCGAGGGGCTGGTGAGTTGGGAGTGAGCGCTTAGGGCTGTTACTATACTGAGAGTTTGATGTTGAGCCTGAGGGGCAAGCTTGTGATTATTCCTTAATTTTTGAGTTGGTTATTTCCTCTATTTTAAGAAGGAGAATTATCTGATACCTTATAGTTTTTATGGTATAATTGATTTTTACTACTTGAGATAGCGTTATATTTCAGATATTTTATAAAGGATTTTCATGGAATTACTGAATCTAAAAAGGGTTGTACCATTACTGGTCTTGTAAAGGTATTTGGACTCCTTTAGATGCTCATGACATGTGACACCCCGGTCGGGTTGTATTGGGATGAATTTAATAGTTTAAATGCTAATGAGTTATATTTTCTATTCATTTATGTTTGATAGTTGTTAAAGAGATGATTTGGGGTTGTTGGCTTGCCTTGTCTTCACGAGAGGCGCCATCACGACCGAGTGTGGGATTTGGGTCGTGACACCTGGATAACAGAGGAATACACTCAAGTTCAAATTCAGCAATCAGGAACCCTCCTGGATAAAAGAGGAATACATTCGATTTCAAGTTGATTCAAGTTCAGCAATTTGGAGGGAAGGAACGACATCGCAGTGCACGATTTGAAGTAACAACAATGAGTTTCACCAAGGAAACGCAAGACAACAAGGAAGTACAAGATGCAAGTTTGAAGATTCTAGATAGTACTTTCTAATTCGTAACTTGTAGTTTAGTCTAGCTTCTATTATTTTTGATATGGTGTAATAAGGAAGGTCAACGAGCAGTAGCAGCACCAGCAAGCGCAGTGAAATCACAGCTCCTGGTAGTCCCAGCTACCAGACTCTCTCGAACTACACTAACCTGATTCATGTTTAGCCCAGGATATGTAGGCAACCTCTGAATCAGGGTGCCATCAAAACTTTTCAAAATGCTTCACAACAGAATTTTCAAACGGGCAAAAATTGCTCGTAGTTGCTCACTTATCTTTGCCCAGAAACATTTCATGTTTCCAAGCAAAGAGGGGCAGTTGTGAGCACGTGATTTTTGCCCTGTATATGAATTATTCCCATAAAAAATCAAACAAATGATTTTTTTTATTTTTACAATTTTTGTGTCATTTTTCTGATAATTGTTGCATTTTATTTGTGCATGATAATTTATAAAAATACAAAAGTACGCATCTGCATTTAGAATTTAATTTCATGTTTTAGGATTATTTAGGGTTAATTTGTTTTGGCTCAAAGTATGAAAATTCACAAAAACAATTAGTTCATTTTGCATTTTAATCATATTTATTTGGAAATTGTCACAAATTAGATTTTTACAATAATTTTAGGAATTATTTAATTTAGTTCAAATGTATTAGGATTTTACTATAGTTCCAATTTAATACAATCAGAAAAAATATAAAAAGTTTTAATATAATTAAAGTACCAAAAAGAAAAAAGAGAAATAAAAGGGATTAATTGAAATTATAAAAGAGAGTACAGGAGCCGCCCATTTTGGGCTGTCTCTTGAATTAATTGAGCCCAATTCAACCAAAACAACCAATCTAGTTATCATCCCGCCCGGTCCAATTCTTTGAAGTCCATACGACGCCGTTTTGTTGAGCTAATCTCAGCCGTTGATCGCTAATCCAACGATCAAGATTGTCCTAGGATTTTCCCTATAAAACTGTCCGAACCAGTTCCCCCCTACCCCATCTCACTCGTCTTCTTCACACCATCCTTCTCTTAGTAAACCCTAGAGGCGCCACCTCAAATTCCTAAGCCGTCGGTGGTGGCGCCATCTCCAAAGTTGACCAAAAATACATCCTGAACTCCCCTTAGGCTCCTCATCCCAAATACCCAATTCGTTTTCCTCGAATCTCAGTCTGCTCGGTCGAATCTTAAATCAAAGTTCTGAGTCAAAACCTTAACTCACCCAAATGAACCCAAAATCATACCAGGCAACCGGCTCCCTCCCCTCATTGTTATTTCACGTCTAAGACCCCTCGAATCCAAGCACAAGGGCTTGAGTTGCGGATCTAGGGTTTTGAGGACTGGAAATATTTTAGGGATTTTCTCAGTCGGTTCTTTTTTTATGGTAAGTTCTCTCCCGTGTTCTAAGTTTGATTAGTGTATTAATTTCTTTTCTTCTCCTCTTTTTATTTGATTGATTCTGAGACCATGCGTAGCCAATCTTGAGTTCATGCATATTTGAATTTAAGATTCGTCATATTAGTTTAATTTCGTTTGGATTCGTTAGTTTAGTTCAGTATCCATTTTAGGTAACATTAGTCCATACTTGTGTAACTCTATGTTAGTTTGTGGAATTCTGCTTCTTTAGTTTTAATTTGATTTTACCATCTTGGTTTAATTCTAGTTCTATTGGAATTAGCTGTGATTCAGTTCACTACTGTGTTTTTAATTGCAATCTCGTGTTTAATCTGTGATTACTAGTTCATGATGTTAGTTTACAATTTTAATGTTGCTTGTCAATTATTAGCTTGTTTCTTTCGTTAATTGTTGTTTACTTTAGTTTAATGGTGATTTAGGATTACATTTTAGTTGTGTTGATGGGTTATGGATGGTTTAGAATCATTAGGTTAGCTTCAGTTAATTCTTAACTGAGGTAAGGGGTTTAGTAATTTCAGGCAAAAGTAAGGGTAGTTTGGGCATGAGAAAAGGGTAGTTTCTTTAAGAATAGTAATTTCCAAAGTAGGGAGAGGGTAGTTTAGGAATTGTAACAGGCATAGGACCTTCTAGAATGGTACTTTAGTGTGCATTTTAGCAAACAAGAGGTATTCACTTGCGCAACAAGTTAGGAAAAGGAGGATCAAAATGAAATAAAGGGGGACTAAAATGAAAACAAAAAATCTGATTCATGTTGCCTATAAAAGGGCTTCAAGATGCCTTGGAAAGAGGATCTGAACTCTTCAACCTAAAAATCCAAAAAATTCTGATTTTCGTTGCATTTCCACTTTTAGATTAGTTTCAGCAATTAAATACACAAAAATACAAAAATACATACCAAAAAAATCAGAAAACCATAAAATTTCACTGTTCCATTAGAGTAAATCAATGAAATTCTAGATTTACTGTAGATCCCTTCACCTCTATTTCAGAGTTGAGTTTATTTGCTTCAATGGAGTTCTTGTCGTGATTTTGAACTATTGATGGTCTATTTCAACTGTTGGGGTGTTTGCTTGGGTTGATTGGTTTTCAAAATTTCACTCCTGGTTTAAACTGGTTGCTGGATGTTGATTTTTGCTTTGGTGTGGACTGCTACTAACTGATCTGCTTCTTCTTAGTTCCTAATACCATGTACATATTCAAGTTCTTCAATGTGTCCTCCTGATTGAAAGGAGATGAAACTGTGGAGCATTTAAGTCCATCTAATATGTAATTATTTAGTATGCTATGTTAAAAACCTTTAGAGTTTGGATAAGTCGATTCTGTTCATTGATTTTGACTGTAGAATGTGGGCTAATGGACAAAATTAGTTTGTTAATGTGAGGCATGGACTGTATTTAGTTTTGAACTTGCAAACAGTGAAGTTAAACACTAGATTTAGTTGGTTTTAGCTCATTACTTATATGTAATTACCTCTTTGAATTCAAAATAAAAATAACAGAGATAGGGATATAAGCTGTTGAGCACTAGCATATGAGTCTATGAATTGAAAATTGGTGCAAGGTTCTTAAACCCGTTAAGTCTCAACAACTTTAGTATTTTTTTTGTTAAATCTGGTGATCGCGCGAGTATGGGTGAATAATTTAAAACAGTTAGTGTGATTAATTAGGTCTGTTAAATTAAACTAGTTTAACCAAATGGTAATTAGCGTTTAATTAGTGATTATTGATCATTTTGAGAATTATCAAGTTTAATGTTTCAATTCCCTTCGCTGGGATTCGAGGTCTTGTCCAGCCGGACAATCTTCAAATAGGCCTCACCTGAGTGGTCCGTTTGCTGAAGCTGAAACGGAAGAAAGGATTTGGACATCCAGGATGGATCATGCGTTGGGCCCAAATGAGACTAATTTAACTGAGCCCACAGGAGTTCACACTCCTTCTCATCCGTTCGTTTCATGTGGCTTGGGCCAGCCAATTGGGCCCTGTCCCCGACTCCGTCAATTAATTTGATTGGTATTTGAAATTCGTGTTTTGAGTTAGGTAGTGAGTTTTTAACTAAAAGTTTATCCTTTTGTTTGGACCCGTACTTGAATTTAAGACCTGGGTTTCGAATATAATTACTTAAAATATTTTCTATAATATTAGGAAAACAAAAAAAACAAAAATAGAAAATATAGTCGCTTTTAGGCTTATCCTTTAAAATAAAATGAGACGAGCCTCGCCCAATAAAAATGCAAAATTGCGGGGCCCTCAATAAAGGTTTAAAAATATCTAGAGAATCGGGAAAGGCTGTTCAGCGAATTTCACGGCCCTACCAAAAGATAATAACGCACTAGACTCTATTAGGCGCAGCTTTAATAACTTACATTCCTAAATATGGGTGGGCATCTTATGCGGCCTAAATCCAAATCCTAAAGTGTTGAATAGAGTGTGTCTAGGATTGCGGGTTCATTTGATGCGGCGCAATCCGAAAACACATTTTAAACGACGTTCACTTTATTAAAGAAATATCATATTAAATAAAAGCGCTTAAGCATAAAATTGGCACATAAATTCTTCATGTAATAAAATTAGTTAATCGCTAAATGCAACAGTTGAGCGACCGTGCTAGAACCACGGAAACCGAGAATTCCTAACACCTTCTCCCGGGTTAACAGAATTCCTTATCCGGATTTCTGGTTCGCAGACTGTGAACAGAGTCATCTTTTTCCTCGGTTCGGGATTCAACCGGTGACTTGGGACACCATTAATCTCCCAAGTGGCGACTCAAAATTAATAATAAAAAAATTGTGTTCCAATTGTCCTTTAATTGGAAAAACTCCTTTACGCCCCTTTGCGGGGGTTATAGTGAAAAAGGAGGTGTGGCAGATCCCACATCACCCTAACTCAGTTATGCCCAATAACACAACACAGCTAAAATTTCACATGTCGTCTAGACCATAATCGTAGAGTCACATTACACATCTGAAACCATACACCAGACCAGAACCCCACATTTATACTCAGAATAAGCCTGAACTGGCTGTCATAACCCTTACCTGCAACCTCAGGTGAACCCATGCAACAAACCACACAATTCGACACTCTACGCGATATTCTCTATTCACAACAGTTGCCCAAAATACTCAACTATCGGTGGGAATCTCATATTAGTTATGGTCTTATTCCACCACTTCTATACTCTATCAATGATAAGGAACAGGCAGTAGACCATAACCATTTCTCAGGTCAACCATTTACGAAGACAATTCTTCCCTTTTTACTAATACCACAACAAATCTCCGAGTCAAACCTCGGTATTAACCTTCCAACAAGCCGCAGCCAAATCTGTTCGTATTCATTAATGAATCCAATGATCACCTCGAATCCTACATACCATTTTGGTGACATGACACATCAGTACGGCCTATGCCACAATTTACATAAGAACACTCCAATAAGAAATGGTCTGAACATACTCAAGTCATGAAAATGACTCAAACGATAGAGCTATACCTTAAGCTCGTCAATACCATTACAACACAAGTCCGAGACCCCATATCACATCATAGGAATAGAATACTTGAACCTTTCCCGAAGGGTCCAACCTCCACGTAGCCTCGCTATAATGCGCGATCTCATCCAATACAATTCCACATGAAGCACCTCGAGCCGCTATACTCAAACTTAACAATCACGCACAGAGTGATTTCTGAACCCAAGCAATTCACCACACTCACGGTGAAGCGAGTTATATACACAATATGATCCAATCAGATTGTAATATGTCTTCAACTAAGGTAGTTTCTGCAGTGTTTAAGTTGGAGTCCAATGCAACAGTGCAGTCACCTTGTGAGATATCAGTGTCAAAGGAACTTGGTGATCAAACTGTTTCGGCTGAACATCACTTTGTGGTAAATATAGACAAACAGAATGGTGATCCTACTGTCCAAGCTCTTAAGATGGACAAGGGAAATGGAGAACAACGCCTAAGTTCACAGACTCCTATGATCAGTCATGCATCAGTTGCCGCACAGGTAGCAGCACCAGTGAAGCCTATTGATGAGGTAATGATTTTGGACAATCTGTCTCCTATACTGCCTATGGATGTTCCTTCACCTTATGTGGAGAGTGCTGGGACAATTCATACATCAACAGCTCATAGTGCATCAAGTGCACGTATAGGACAATTCACTGATCTAGATGGACAGCCTGGTAAGGAGAAAATCATTGAGCAGCAGACCTTGACACAGAGTAATCACATTTCTGGTCCTTCCAATTTATCATTTAATTTAGATGCCTCAAAAAAAGAGAGGTCAATATTAGTTCAGTCAACTCCAACTTCGGATGCAATGGAAATTCTTGATACTAAAGACAACAACAGTTCCAAATGCACATTACACAATGCAACAGTTCAAGCAGCTTGTTCACTGCCAAAGTCAGACTCTGCAGTTCCATTGCAAAGTCCTGCAGATCGACCAATAACTGAGACTGATGAAGCTGTCATTCAAATAACAGAAATTCCATCAAACAAAGACATGATGGGAATCTCATCTCGGCAGGGCACAAATCACATGGCAGAAATGGTTCAATATCAACATCCTTCAGATGACTCGCAGGTGCTAAAGAAAATTGGACAATATAATGCAAGGAACAATCAATCATCCAGATCTAACAGAAATGAAAGTCTCCAAAATAACAATAAACAGAAGGAAGAGATGAGTAAAGAAATAACAACAAGCTCCAATTCATGTGCCGTGCTCGCAAATATCGTTAAAGATGATGAAAAAATGGCTGGAGGGGTGATACGGAAGGTTCAAAGCTATACTCCCATCTCTATATCCAGTATATACGCCGAGCAAGGCATCAATGATAGTGGGGAATTCTCAAGCCTCAATGAAAATAACAAACAACTAGTTCTAGAAAACATGAGAGATATGGTTATTAAATCGAAACTCTGGGACCAACGACATGTTGATGACGATGAGAGTTGGGACGAAGATTCTGAGGGCTGGTCATCTGCTGACGAAGCCCAGATAGATGATTACAATAGCTCGGAAGAAGACAGTGAGGCTATGATCAAGCCAATAGTTCAAGAGAAACCGGCAAATAGGAATGGGAATGTAAAACTTTCATCTACAACAAGTAAGTTGAACCATAATGCTCCAGTTTTCTTTTCAAAAAAGGATACAATAGCCGGTAACTCTAGTCAGCCATCAAAGGAATGCATTGCTACGAATAACAAAGAAGTTGCAATTTCACAAGCGGGACAACACCAGCAAACTTCGTCAGCGCTGATAATATCCTCCGTTCAAAGTTATGTCCAGAAAGATTTGGAAGGAAGTCACATACTTGAAGAAGGAGAGGAAGAGGATATCTTAACGCAATGCCGGAAAAATGCTGCAAGAATGGGGATTTATCACCAAAGCACAGTAA
Organism: Nicotiana benthamiana; assembly: GCA_034376525.1. Lineage (NCBI taxonomy): Eukaryota > Viridiplantae > Streptophyta > Magnoliopsida > Solanales > Solanaceae > Nicotiana > Nicotiana benthamiana. The sequence goes on from CM067336.1 coordinate 81,221,121, forward strand.
AACAAATAAAAAAAATCATCAAAGGGAGAGAAGCTGGGACGGCAGAATGGCTGAAGACGCAAACAAAAGAAAGCTCCCATTGAGAATTGCAAAACTAAAACAGGTCAACCAATCTACTTTCACAAAGTCCAGTAAAACAAAGAGCAAAACATGAATCTTTTTGAATACATCCCAAAGTTGGGGAAAGGACAGCACTTTAATCGCTCCCTCATAATTTATTTTACTTACTTAATATCCTCATCTTGTAATATCACCACAGAGTATGTTATGAACTCTGTGATGATTATGGCTTATCTGGTTCATTTAAGTTATTATGTTGTAATTTTAAATTTTATGTTATTAATAAAAATCTAACCCTAGGCTTTGTCTAGTGGATTGCCAAAAAAAATATATACACAGTTAAATCCTGAACGAACTCGGTCGATGCGCTATTTGTCGAGCAAATCCCAATACGGACTTTCCTCAGAAACCAGGAAACAAGGCATACAAAGTAACACATGGAAACTATCCTCAATGTCACACTTTTGTGCACGCAACCCGATCCAGATAACATACCCTGTGGCGCGTGCCACCGGATCCACTCAACTATCTCACATAAGGAGATGCACATCGAGCCGAATTTGCTCATAATCACAGAGTACCGAGTATCGGTCGCAGGCACATTGAATGCTTAATCATATCTACTTATGGCGATGTAACCTACAAAACTCAACTTCCACTATGAATCTCGATAGAGCCGCACCATGTGTGCCCCTAGTCCGTAAACCATAACGTCTCGCAATGTAGAAAAAAACTCATAGATCTCTTCAGATCGCTGATAAGCTCAGCAGTGGTCGAGTCAACTTATCCTTCGACAATACAATTCGGAGCCAACCGAGTTCACTCATACTGGAACACGCATCTGAAAAGCCCCTTAATGCCGGAACTGAATCACTGGTAGAAACCTCTACACTTCCTCTCGCCTCAAAGTCCAAGTTAAGGAAAGAAACTCCTACCAGCCGTCTGCTGGTCCTTGGAACACAACCATTCTGCTAGAACATAATCCAATGCACCTCGCCACGCAACCTGTGGCATCTTTCGATATGACCGATAGCACAACAGTCTAAAATAATCCTACAATGAGACAACCAGTCTACACACTGATATCATGTCCAAATCTAACATACCCCGCAAGGAAAGATACACTCGGGATTCCAAATCCCAATGGCCGCTTGCGGTGCCAATGCACACGATCCAGAACCACTACATAGACTGCATCGAAGAACTCCATCTCCAGCTCCATATAACATACAAATCGCTATACCTGGTCCCACATTTCGCCGTATGAATACTTATTACACATCAAGTACCCATTCATTCCACGATAGATATTCCAAGATTTCCATGTGCCACCGACAGACTCAATTGCCAACAGTCGGTCCAATAGGAAACTACCGCAATCCCACCGAATTGTTATCAGTTTACATCACCTTCCCCTTACTGAACGTATACTCCCGCCAAATTACTAGAATAGTAATACCATTTTCCTTAATAATCTTAGGGTCGCTTCTTAAATCACATGCTGCTGCCCGAGCTGCTTAAGAATTTAATGACTTTCATTTGGAACTGAACTGTACCTTACACACACAAATCCCAATCCTTCATCCCAGACCGCACATACCATACCAAACTAGGGTAACCTGAGAACTCCATCTCCTTTTTCCTAACCACAAGCTATATTGCCAGGACTAAATCATTCTATCCACACCAGCCTAAGCAAGATGTCCGAGCTCAAAAACTCTGCCGCCCAATACCCCGTAAGGGCTCATTACCTCAAACATAAACTAAACAAGGAATTGACCATATCTTTACCATACCGATTCAGTCTTCTATCAAGCTACTTCAGTTGTCTAGATTCCCTTCTGATTCATTTTCAACGTGATATACTCTCTTGCTGTAGCGCTACAATGCCTCAACCCAGGCTTACCACATGAGACTCGAACGTAAGACCACCATGTCTAAGACTAATAGGCCACTACACACACTCTCAAAAGTCCCCAAAAGTACCACTTCTAAAATACCCTACTTTGAATATGAATATAAGTCCGCTACCTTTACTTCTCATATATTGATACATAGAATCCCGTAATTGACGTAAAAATACCACAAGTCTTGACCTGTTCTAATGAAAACACCGACTTGGTCATCTACTTAACCTTGAAAAAACTGAGTGCTACATATAGAATCTTCAACACATAAAAATCATTCTCAAGAGTCATCCACTCTTATAATCACTGCAATTACTTGACCTAACGAACCCAACCACTCGTGCCTTATCAGCACTTTGACACCTCAGGACATGATCTCATTCTGATACAACCAAACAACTTCCTTCCCTTTACACTAACCATTATCTATCAACAACTCAAGACATCCTATTATTTTCTCACATCTACTAAGTACCATATAACCTCTGTCGAAATTTAGCTTCACTCGTGCCACCCTCGGCTCAATTTTTGCAACCAAAACTGATTCACCCGTATGCATCAAATCATAACTAACATAATACCTAATCGTACCATCAGCTAATCAACGGCAACCTCCCCAACTTAGCTCGAAGCCATATGTACCACAACACATATATTTTTTTGTTGTCGTAACATCATGGTAAGATTAAAATCACTCTTTCAAAAGCTTGTGGAAACACGAGTCATCAGAAATTTTAACTCTTCTGCAATTCTTGCATTCATTCACCTAACATTTGAGCCCACTCTTTCGGCGACAAAATTCCTTACAAATTCCCAAATTTTTCAAAAAATTTAGGCAGAGTTTCCTTTGTAACTAAGACTATCCACCTGCCAGAGAATCACCAAAACCATCCTAACAACATGTCCACAACTTGACAAAGCATCACAATGTATCTCAACAACATTAATCTCAATACTACATGTCCTATATCATAAAAAATGATATATGGGCATGCGTTGAACCTATTTGAATCCTAACACAGGGAAAATACCTTCCAGTTACACATGAAGTCTTCTCACAATATACATAGGAACCGCATCACTTCGTAACACTTAGCAGGAGATAACCCACCTGCTTTTCCGCAATATAACATCTTTGTATACCTTCCATCGACATACACATTACACAGCTACTAAATCTTCCTGAGTCTGAACTCATATCGTATCATGCAATTTACTTCACTCAACTAGGAGACTTGAAACGATTCTTCATACGCCTATATTCGGGCTACACATCAAACCACAATAGGAAACAAATCGATTAACAGTTCATCCATCATCTAGCAGACTTCTTCATCACTACCAAGTCATACAATTGCATCTCGCATCACTAGCATACTCATCGCAAGGATGCCAAACTGCCATTCACATCTAAGTTTAAAACACTTGCTCACACGATTAGCACCTTAGTGCTCAAGCCCTAGGAAATATCCGGCCTCAAGTCCTCCAGACTGGCCCAATATCAACCTCACGAAGATTACATCTCACCCCTCGATCGGGGAATCGCAAGCCATCGAAGTACATATAATACCGAGCGCTCATGCGTGCATACAGGAGTGAGGAAGGAACTTCAAGAGTTACTCTTTCAAGATGAATCAAGGACGTACGATAAGATTTTCAAGAAAGTGGGGTGTTTCCTAAAAGTTCTGTAGCCTCGTGCTTATAAGTGTGGTGCACGACACACCCATAAACAAGACTCTATTAAACCGGCTCATGACTCGTGAGGTCTAGTAACCTAGGCTATGATACCAACTTGTCACGATCCAAACCCGGTCGTGATGGAACCCAGCCCTAAAGCTAGGTAAGCCTGACCAATAATCGTTTTCTATTAAATACTGAGTCTCAAAATCGAGTGCTTAAGAATATTATAGTAATTTAGAATACTTATCCGATAATAATAATAATAGAATATTACAAAATCTGAATAATCACTCCCAAACATCTGGGGTCACGAGTCTAGAGCCTCTAAAAAAAACTGGGTAGTAATAATAATGTCTGAATAACTATATAAAAATCAGGGAAAGTATATAATAATAATGAACTGGAAAAAAAATAAAGAACAACCAGGTCCTACGAACTTCATGTAGCTACCTCAATGACTCTGGAAATATATGAAGACTATGAGTGTCAGCTAGGCCTCCTGCGTACCTGAATCTGCACACAAGGTGCAGGGAGTAAGGATGAGTACTACCGACTCAGTGAATAACAAGCATAGAAAAATGTCTGAAAGTAAGAAATCCACGAAATGGCACAAAGAAAAGCTAAATCTAACAGTCTTATACCTTAGCTATGAACTAACAACAAATAATATCAAATATAACAGCCAAGTATCTGATAAAAAAAATGCAATGCAATGCACATGAATACGCGGCGTGCATCCCGAGTCATCCATATTTATTTATCATCGACGTTGCTCATTGGGGGTGTGTACAGACTCCAGAGGGGCTCCTTCAGCCCAAGCGCAATATCAGCTAGGTATCGGCATAGAACAGGCTCTCGGCCTCAATATCAATGTATAACTGCTGCGGCGTGTAGCCCGGGCCATTCTCAGTCCACAGTATGCATGTAAGTCATATAACAGATTCAATCTAATTCTTTGCTAGTTTCCAATTATTAAGGTGAATATATTAATTAGTCAATTTCAGAAACAAGCGACTTAGCATTTAATGACATTGATTAAGCACAGGACTAAGATCAATGATTATGCAAATCATGTTATCACACATATATCCATCCTAGACGGATGATACAGATCGGCACAAGGCCCCAAACATGGCATTTCGCCCATTTATCAACAATACAATGTGCATATCAGACGCCAATAATTTATATTCAGCTCTCGGGATGGACCAAGTCACAATCCCGAATCATTTACAATCCCGCACTTGCCACGGGGTGCTAGTCATGCCCTATTATAGCGTCACGATGTGATAAATCGGGATTTCAAACCCTCAGACCATCATCTATACAAATTACTCACCTCTAACCGGCCGTATATTGGTTCGCAATGCCTTTTTCCTTTGAATCTCCGTCTACAGCGTCGAATCTAGTCAAAACCACAACGAATTTGTTATTATAGGCTAAATAAACATAACCCAATCAAAATAATTCAAAAAACTCTAAAAATCATGAAGTTGGTAAAACCCGAGCCTCGGACCCACTTCTCGAAAAAAATCTAAAAATCACATCTTTCGATTTCTCGTCTCGCCAAGAGTCCGTATATAAAGCTTGTCGAAAATGGAGCTCGAATGACCTTTCAAATCCCCAAATTCGTTTCTAAAAACCAAGCCCTATTTCTTCACGATTTCTACACAATTTCATGGAATAGAGGGTTGATTCTTCCTAAAAATTGTGTTTTTAAGCCAAGGGACTTACCTCCAATCAATACCCGTTGAAAAGACGCTTCAAATCGCTCAAGTAGCTCCTTTGGTTGCTTAACAATGGAGGAAAATATGTTTAAGTCGCGGGTGAAATAACCTCTAAAACATTTTGTCCGCCCAGTGATTTACTCTATGCGATCGCATCCCTACTCTTGCAGTCGCATAGACCAAAATTCCAGCCCTCCAATTTCCTATTACGCGATTGCATAACTCCCCATGCGATAGCATATCACTGAGCCCTACAACTACGCGATTGCATTGACCTCTACGCAACCGCACTGCACACAGTCCCATACCTATGCGATTGCATCACCCCTTACGCAATCGCATAGACCAAATTCTGAGCCCCCTGTTTCTTTCCTGTATGCGATCGCAATGATGCTCATGCGATCGCATAGAACAAAACTCTGCTGCCTTCTGCTGCACTTCTTAACTTAAAAATTCCCGTTAGCCATCCGAAATCACCCCGAGGCCCTCGGGACCTCAACCAAAAGCACAGATCTATTACTTCATTCAAACTTGCTCGCAATATTGGGTTTGCCTAGCAGTGTGTTGGGCGCCATCATGACCGGGGTTGGGGTCGTGACAACCACCTTCATTGTTGTTTCACGCCGAGAAATGCTAATGTATTCATGAAAATAGTAGCTTAAGTACATCGAATAAACTCTAAAAAACCTAAAATCATAGCTATAGGAAGTGATATAGTAAATGGTAGCTACAACTAGCTAATAACCACAGAAGAATAATGGTTTGTGAAAATTTCTAGGTTATTGTATTCACAAATACATATCGTGAATAGAGTCGAATATAATAATCTGTCTAGCTGTAATCCCCAATTTCACGTCGTGGATACAGTCAAATATAATAATCTGTCTAGCTGTAATCTCATATTTCACGCCGAGAAATGCTATTGCATTCATGATTATAGTAGCTTAAATACATCGAATACACTCTAAAAAAAATATGAAAATATAACTGTAGGAAGTAATATAGTAAGTGATAGCTACAACTAGCTAATAGCTACTAAACAATAGTGGTTTGCGAAAATTTCTCTGCTTGATACCCTACATATGTATGTGTCTCCATATATGACGGATGAACATCACTTCGGTCTATTAAAAATAGTTGACATTCCAATACGAAGTCATTTAGTGAAAGCATATATAAATTAAGAAGCATATTATATCAACAACAACTACCTAGTATAGTCCCACAAGGTGGGGTCTGGGGAGGGTAATATGTACACAGGCCTTACCCCTACCCGAAAGAGCAGAGAGGTTATTTCCAATCGACCCTCGGCTCAGAGAAGGAAAGGAAAAACAAAAACAAAAAGAAAAGAGCATTAGTGACTCCAGCAGAAATCGCGTAAATAATTATCAAAACATAAGAACCATAAATAAAATGGCATGCAATAATATCAAACAGTAACTACCATAAATAACTACAATAAGGGGGACACAATCCAATGTACAAATTATCTCTGGATAGCCTTGTCAAGCCTCACCCAACCCGGGGAAAGCATATTATATCAATAGACACATTTACAGAAATAATAATGTATAAGGATATATAAACAGAGTCGCAAAAAATGGCTATGGGGTATAAACTAAAAAATACAACTAGGTGGGTGCAAATTGTTGTAAAAAAGGGCAGCTCGGTATAATAAGCTCCCGTCATGGGGAAACTACCAGATATGTCCATTTATAAATAGCTCGTTACAAAATAAGGCCAATTCATAAAATATTACTAATGTTAGTCAAATATTATTAATATTAGTCAATTAGCTATTTGTAAGGAAAAAAGGGTCATATTTTACTTCTTTTGAGTAGATATTATTAGAATAGATTGGGTACATCTTAAGAGGCTTGAATCATAGTTTTGGGATGATTTGGTGAAGTTTTGAGGTTGTTTAAATTGAAAATTCAAAGTAAAAACTGAACATGAAAAAAAAAATTATGTGTATCACACTATGTATCATTTATGTATCATATTTGTATCATATGTATATCTACATATACATGTGCGTGAGATACATGTGTCGCTAAAGAATTTTTTGAACTCGATTTAATTACGAATTTTGATACAAAACAAGTCCAAATCACATCTAATCTTCCTCAAATTTTGTATATTAACTTATCTATATGTTTTTTATGAATTTCAACTATACCCATTGATAAAGTTACTTTTTTGCTTAGATTTTTGAAATATTGTGTATATATATATATATTTGAATTTCATTACTTATTTGCTACCTTATCCATAAAATTTTCTTTCTGTCTTACATCTAATATTGTTAATCACGCTTAAAATATGGAAAATTTTTGCATGTGATTCTTTAAGAGAAAACTTTATTTATTTGATTTTTCAATTTTGATGTGCTTGGCTAATTTTGGTAAGTCTATGACTAATGGCTAGAGGTTAATAAGTTAAGACTTATTTGAGATATTTGTATAAGTTTCCCCTTGCCATACGCAGGTCTAGGGAAGAGCTGGACCACAAGGTTATTGCATCGGAAAGGGCCCGGTGCAAACTGTAGTGTTTTCAAAAATTGCCCAAATACATTTTGTTGATGGTAAACAGTTGAAAACGGTTTAAAAGAAAAAAAAATCCATTTATGAAATGAATACTAAACAAGTCACATTAATGGATACCAAACGAGTCGTTACACCATTTCGTTTCCTGGAGCAAACATGTCTCACTTTAATTTGTTCGTTAGAAACAAATAAAGAAACTCTAATTTTTTTCCTCATTATAAAATCATAATGCAGTTCAACGTAGTACCTACTGGCAGAATTTCATATACAAATAATTAGTTAAGATCAATATATTGGTACCGTCCAACAGATATGTACTTAACACAGATGCAGAGATATATCAACCATTCAAGGACCCCTTGCAGAAGCAAGCTGCTTCTTGAGGCTGAGGATTTCAAGACCACTTGAAACTAACTGATCTTTCAGCTTTAATGAAGCCTCCTCAAATTTCTTGTTCATTATGTCCATCTCATCCAGCGCCTCATTGTACCTCACACGAAATGCATCCAATTTTGATTGTGCCCCTCGAAGTCTCATTCTCAGCTTAGCTTTCTCATTGATATGGTTGACTTCATCCTGTTCAGACATATCGGATAATCACATCCACTCTCTTTTGCAAATAGCAGGACAATCCAAGGAAAATAAGCTTAAAATAAACCGCCTGACTTGGCTCAGATTGCTTTTAGAATTTTAAAATAAATCGCCTGGCTTGCCTCAGACTGCTCTTAGAGGTTACATGTGCAACTTATCACAGACATGTGCTGAGTTCGTAGTTATTCATACCCAAGGATACATCACTTAATTACACATGCAAACATTTTCAGCAGATTGTCCTCATTATGCAGAAATTAAGCAAATGCAAAAGCTACATATAGAAGCATATGCAGAAGCCACTCTTTACAGCTGCTTCATAAAGAAATTGGCATTATGAGTAGAAAGCAAAAGCTACAAAATTATTTCCTTTCTTTAGTCTCAATCATCACATAGATATAGAGTGTAATACTAAAAACCAAGAAAAAAGAGAAGACAAATTATAAAATATAGCCACAAAAGGGTAACCTGTCATCTGTGTATATCTCATCATAATCAAATATAGCTGCAATTGACCATGTAGATTACTTACATCATGCATTTTGATCTCCAAAGATGAAAGTTTCTCGCTGAGCTGATTGACTTCATGATCTGAATTTGACAGCTGACAACCGATATATAGTGTTATCCTCGAGCATAGTAGAGAAAGAGTAAGTAACATAATGAATTGGTAATAATCTGTCTCAGATAAACGAGAATCACATCTCAAGAAGATTTGACAATTAGCATTTCATGGCATTCAAGTGTAAACCTGAAAGTCATTTCTCTGAATTGGCACCGTCTCCGCTTCTCTAATACGGGCTAACAGATCTACTCTTTCTTTGCTAAGCATGCTTAAGTCCATCTGAAGCCGTTCTACTTCCTTGCGCAGATCCTGATGTTCCAGTGTCAGCATCTGCAGTTGCAAAATGTGACATTTCATTAGAAAAAGACCAGGCATGCAGAATGGCAGCAACATATAATGATGCTGGAAACTTGGACAAGAAAGGGATATCTACTGAATTGGTGTGCTGCAGAAAAGGTCCAAAATTCAAATAATATTGAATTAGATTGAAATCAGTAGATAAGTTTGTCGTGCAAGGCTGCGGTGGTGAAGAAACTGACAGCATCAATGTCATTTAGGATTTTGTAATAAGCCTCATCAATTCATAATTACAGTTTCAGTGGCAACTTTAAGTGCCTCCACCTTGTAACTGGATATTTGACAATCATGATTGAAGTTTCTTTAGGTTCAGATCACATAGTTTAGGATAAACAATCATGGGAACTTTTAGTGAGTTCTCATTGGCAGATGTGGAAGTCATTGCCCCCCTTTTTTTTCATTTCAGTCTTTTGTGAGAGTAAAGAATGCACTTGAGATTTTCTCTGTTTTTCACTTTTACTTATATAAATTTTGGGATTATTTTAATAGGTGATAACAGTAGCGTGAAATTCAACCAAAAGTCAGAAGTTAGAACTATGGAGAAGCACTCTATATGGTAAAAGTTTTAGAATAAGTAGAAGAAGATTATATGCAATTGCAAGCTTAGCCTCCTTAAGTAGAAGGAAGGTGAGGAGATTGGATGGGATTGTGATGACTAAATGTAAGACAATTTTGATCTAGACTCAGTTGTCAAGGAGAATAGCATGAAAGGTGAAATACAACACATAGTGGATGGTTAAAACGGAGGAGTATCATGGGAGTGCTGGCATACCTAACAAAGTAAAAAGGCAAAATTATGTGGAATGATTGTAAGACCAACAATGTTATATGAGAATAATGTTGGGTCTTTAAGACACAACACATCCACAAAATGAGCGTGTTCAAATCACAAATAGCAAAATGGATGTGCGATCATACAAGATCATACCAGATTGGAAATGATCACATCAGAGAAGGGGTGCTAGTGATACACGCGACGAATAAAATGGGAAGTGGCATAAGATGGTTTTCATAATGTCCTACACAGATCTCTGAATGTACAGTTGATAAGTGTGCCATTAAGATGATTAAGGATACTAAGATGGGACTAGGTGACGTAGATCATCAGGATAGTTTCATCACTTTAAACTTTTGCCTATTCATATCCTTTTAGTTGAAGAAAAGATTATTAGTAGTTTCCAGAATCTAAAGTCCAAACCTCCCTTTCTATATGGACCATATGTCTATGTTCTTTCAATCTTTTACTGGGGACCATATAGCCATATCAGGGCTAATTTCCTTTCTTTGACAGTAAGAATCAGGCGCAAAGGAAGAAGTTACGTTGCAAGGGAGCCTCATTCCAACTCGTCTTTGTAGGCGAAACCTTTGATAAATTTCCTCTTACCTACTTGCTGTCGGGAGAATATTCCTTTTTCCTTCTAGGGGTTTTAGTCTATTCATGTTCATGTGCTTTGTTTTGATGGACTTGCATAATATTGAACAATTACTTTATTGTTACTGTTGATTAGTGTAATTAGTAAGAAGATTTGATTAGATTTTATTCTCGAGCCTAATTATAGGCTGATTATATTATGTAGCGTAATTAGTGTAATCACCGATTTCGTTTCCTAATTTAGCCATAGGATACATTGTATAAATATCAGTACTCTTGATGTGAATAATATACAGAAATACAAGAAGCTCTATTCTTCTTCTTGAAATCTTCATGGTATCAGAGCCTCTGCTGCCACTTTGAGGTGAGTTTCCTCCCTCGGCAGCACTATAGGGGTCCAGTTCTTTGAAAGAGGTCGAGTTTTTCTCCCTCACAGTGGCTGTCCGCATTAAAGCCACTATATATTAGTAGTGTGGAGAAACTAACACCACTACAAGCTTCCTCACGCGACGGCAATAAAACCCCGGTGAGGAGCTCCGAAAAACGCTGCCGCACGCGCCACCAAATAGCCCCAGCTCCGGCGCGCGTGAACCCCACGCGCCGGCGAGTAGACGACTTTCTGACAGTTTTTTCTGGAAATTTTTTCTCCCTCCTGGTCGCCTGCAAATTCCGACCAAACCCCCAGTTGGAATTTTTTTTTCTACCACCGGAGGTAGGGTTTCTGCAATTTTTTTGCTCTCGAACCTATTCCAGTGAAGTAACCGTTGTTTTTTTCCCTTCATTCTTGGAGTTCAGGTTTAGTCTATTTACTACTACTTAAGAAATAATGGGGGACACTAAATCAACAGATAATTCTCTTTCACAAATTGTTAATTCTGTTTCACAAGTTAGCACGGTTAAATTAGATGGGGCTGGTACTTATCTAGCTTGGTCAAGATTCTGTTTGCTTTTTATTAAGTCCAGAAAGTTGCTTAGTTATATTACGGGAGAAAAGAAAGCACCTGTTGTGACTGATGCTAGCAATAGTCAGTGGGATTCAGATAACTCTAGTTATGAAATGGCTTTTGAATACTATGCATCCTCGAATTTCTAAATAGTATTTGTTGCTTGATACTGCTGAAAAAAATCTGGAATTCCACTAAGAGCACTTACTCTCGTAAGGGAAATGACGCTCAGGTCTTTGAAATTCGAAATAAGATTCATGCCACTATGCAAGGTGAGTTGACTATCAGTGACTACTATTCCGAGTTAACTGGGTTACAGGAAATTGACTACTATCAGGATCTCCAAGCGAGGTGTTACGACGATGCAATTCTTTTTCAAAAATTGGTTGAAAAAGAAAGGATATATGATACTTTGGCTGTTTTGAACCCAGAATAAGATCAGATCAGGGTCCAAGTTCTTGGTAAAGTTCATTTTCCTTCTCTTGAGGATGCAAACTCTTATGTTCAACAGAAAGAGAGCCGACGAGGAGTCGTGCTTTATTCCACACCAACCGAGAAGTCCGGGTTAACTGTGTCTCATGAGCAAACAAAGGCGCTCACTTCTGATAAAGATCACTTGCACTGTGACTACTGTGGAAGGTCAAGACAAACAAAATATGCATGGTAGACCAACTAGAGGTCGTGGCGGCAAGCGTGTCGGTCTATCAAGGGGTCAAGCTCATATTGCAGATGTAAAGAATGGACCTTGGACCTAACTCAACCCCAAAAGCTAGCTTATGAGGTGAGGATTGCCCAAGCCATATAAGGAGACCAAGGACCTCAAATCCCTCCGATGTGGGATAACTCAACACCCTCCATTACGTCCAGATCTCTGGAGCGTGGACAACATAAATGGGGGCCCAACATCGGTAACAATAATTGGGATGGGCCTGGCTCTGATACCATGTAAAGAAAATGTGGGAACATTCGGAGAAAATGCTTCAGGAGAAGCTTTGTCTTCGGAGGAAGTTCAGCACCTTCGCCGTCTCCTGAACAAACTTGACACCTCTAATGTTGGGTCTTCCAATTATGTGCAGTCAGGTATTGCTTTTAATACCCATCTTAATTCTTGGATTATTGATTCTGGTGCGAATAGACACATGACAGGATCCTCTAAAGGCTTTCAAAACTACTCTCCTAGTCCAAAGGGGACTGTGTCAGAATAGCCAATGGCTCTCTAACTCCTGTCTCTGGAACAGGTTCTGTTATCTGTACACCTGATATTATGTTGTCATCCGTTCTTCATGTCCCTGAGTTTCCCGTTAACTTATTATCTGTTAACGCCATCACCAAACAACTAAAATGGAGTGTTGAGTTCTTTCCTGATTATTGTGTGTTGCAGGACCTTCAAACAAGGAAGAGGATTGGCAGTGATAGATTGCACGATGACTTATATTGGGTTGATGGAACTCGAGCCTTTGGTCAAGCCTTTTTTGGAGGAAATAAGAACATCAACCAAGAAATAATACAGTCGCATAGACGGTTGGGGCACCCATCATTTTTTGTTCTAAAGATATTATATCCTAGTTTGTTTTCCAGAACTGAGTTTGAATCTTTGTCTTGTGATGCTTGTGAATATGCCAAGCACACTAGAAACTCTTATCCTTTAAGTGACAATAAAAGTACCATCCCTTTTTCGAATATTCACTCTGACATATGGGGTCCCACTCAAACAGTTCCCTTGTCTGGTAGTCGATGGCTTGTTACTTTTATTGATTGTTGCACTAGGATGACTTGGGTATACTTGTTAAAGGCAAAAAATGAAGTCTTCTCCTGTTTTCAGTCGTTTCATTAGATGATTTGTACCGAATTTGAAGTTAAGATAAAAATCTTGCGAACTGACAATGGAACAGAATATACATGTAAATATTTTGGTGCGTATTTGGAGCCTTTTGGGATAATACATCACACTAGCTGTCCTTATACTAGTGCACAAAATGGGGTTGCTGAAAGGAAAAATAGGCATTTGCTAGAAGTAGCAAGATCTCAAATGTTTACTATGAATTTACCAGAACCTTAATGGGGGGACGCCATTCTAGTAGCTGCCTACCTTATCAATAAAATGCCCCTTAAAGACCTCAATTTTAAAAGTCCTTTGGAAGCTTTGAAGAGTAAGAGTGATTATATTGTTCCTCCAAAGGTGTTTGGCTGTGTTTGCTTTGTTCACACTAGGAGTTCGGGAAAACTTGATCCTAGAGCTATTAAATGTGTGTTTATTGGGTATTCTCCAACACAGAAAGGGTATAAATGCTATCATCCTCCTTCTAGGAGATCCTTCGTCAGCATAGATGTTATCTTTCGAGAATCTGAGCCCTATTACAATGAAACACCATCACCTCTTCAGGGGGAGAGCTCTAGGAATGAAGAGATGATTCCCACTGTTGAAACGATTCCCACCATTGAAGCCACTAAGACATGAGAATGTGAAATTGAAGAAAGAATTCAGGGGGTGACTATTCGGCGTCTGGATAAACCTGATTTGATGACTTATTCAAGAAAAAAAAAAGCTGAAGAAGTCATCGTGCAATCTACTGAAGCTCATCCCTCTTCTGCGGTTGAAACCTCTTCTACCAGTGAGTCATCTACATTCTCTAGTGAGTTAGATGTACCTATTGCTCATAGAAAAGGAGTCATATCTTGCACCAAACATCCTTTATCTAACTTTGTCTCCTATAATTCATTCTCCTTCCTATAGAGTTTTTGCCTTGTCTGTTTCTTTTATGTCTATTCCCCAGAATTGGAGGGAAGCTTTTGCAGATTCTAAATGGAAGCAAGCTATGATTGAAGAAATGAAGGCCTTGTCAAAGAATGAGACTTGGAATCTTGTTACTTCACCACTAAATAAGAAATTGGTTGGCTGCAAATGGGTCTTTACTGTGAAACACAAAGCTAATGGCTCGATTGAAAGGTTCAAAGCAAGACTGGTAGCTAAGGGGTTCACTCAAACTTATGGAGTGATCAGGAGACATTTGCCCCTGTTGCAAAAATGAACACTATTAGAATACTTTTGTCTTGTGCAGTTAATCTTGATATGGATTTACAACAGTTTGATGTGAAGAACGCATTTCTTCATGGCGACTTAGAAGAAAAGGTGTATATGGAGATTCCTCCTGATACTGAACAAAGTCAAGAAAAAGTGTGCAGATTGAAGAAAGCCTTATACGGACCGAAGCAGTCTCCAAGACCTTGGTTTGACAGATTCTCCAAAGCAATGATCTCCTTCTGTTACCAACAAAGTAATGCCGATCATACCCTTTTCATGAAACACCAAAAGAGTAAACTCACTCTTCTCAAAGTTTATGTTGATAACATAGTAATGACAGGGAATGACAATGAAGAGATGGCCCGATTGAAGAAGTTGTTAGCCCAGGAATTTGAGATCAAACATCTAGGGAAGTTGCAATACTTCTTGGGAATTGAGGTTGTTAGATCAAAAAGGGAAATCTTTATTTCTCAAAGGAAATATATCCTAGACCTCTTGAAAAAAACTGGTATGACAGGTTGCAAGCCAGCAGAATCTCCCATTGAAAGTAATCACAAGTTACAAACTGGTGTTGGAAAGCCAATTGATAAGAAGAGATATCAGAGGTTGGTTGGAAAGCTTATTTATCTCTCTCACACTAGGCCAGATATAGCATATTCAGTTAGCTTGGTGAGTCAGTTCATGCACAATCCAAGAGATTCTCATATGCAAGCTGTCTTTCACATTTTGCGGTCTGAAGCCTGCCCCAGGAAAGGGTCTACTTTTCTCTAAACATGGTCACCTCCAGATAGAAGCCTTTACAGATACGGATTGGGCTGGATCTCTAGATTAAAGAAGATCTACGTCTGGTTACTATACATTCGTGGGAAGGAATGTAGTTACTTGGAGAAGCAAGAAACAACATGTTGTTGCTAGATCCAGTGCAGAAGCAGAATATAGAGCAATGGCCCAGGGTGTTTGTGAACTGATTTGGCTACAAAAGTTAATGGATGAATTGAGATTGTCTGAGACAGGGAAGCTTTTGTTATATTGCGACAACAAGGCTGCAATTAGTATAGCTCATAATCCGGTTCAACATGATAGAACAAAACATGTTGAAATCGATCGACATTTCATCAAAGAAAAGATTGTTGGTGGTACCTTGAGTTTGCTTCATGTATCGTCAGAAAAGCAGCTAGCAGATGTCCTCACAAAAGGTCTCAGCAAAAAGACTTTTTACACTTTGGTTTGCAAGTTGGGCATGTGCGACATCTTTGCACCAACTTGAGGGGGAGTGTTGATTAGTGTAATTAGTAAGAAGATTTGATTAGATTTTATTCTCGAGCCTAATAATAGGCTGATTATATTCTGTAAGCATAATTAGTGTAATCACTGATTTCCTTTCCTAGTTTAGTCATAGGATACATTGTATAAATATCAGTACTCTTGATGAGAATAATATACAGAAATACAAGAAGCTCTATTCTTCTTCTTGAAATCTTCAGTTACAAATCTCCCTAACCTTTCTCTCTCTCTCTCTCTCTCCCCCTCTCTCTCTCTTTCTTTCTATTTGGCTTTCCCTCTTTCTCTCTCTTGCATCTCTATTCGTCTCTCATTCTTCTTTTTCTCATTTCTACCCCTTACCTTCCTCCCTTCTGGCGCTACATCAAATTGGTACCAAAGCACAAGTTTAGATTCGCTATGTAGTTGCACTCTTTGCTACAAATCAGTATTATGCTGGCTACTCATTGCCAAAGAAGTTTGGCCAATCAATTGGTGGCTTCCCAAGTACTTAGATAGAACGATGAACTATCTCACCATATCAGACTCACTTGTCAGAGTCAACTGTCGAGTTTTCTCCACCGTGAACACAAAAGAATTCAATCATGAGGATATCATTATCGTTCCATATTATTTATCTTGATCTATTACGTGGAACTAAAATAACGGTAACCATATTTTATTTTAGAGTTGAGATTTTTTATAATGTTATCATTTTAGTTAGAGATTGGAATGTCATAGTATCAAGAGTTCTAATTCAACCAAAACTTCCTATCTTATAAATAAGATCTTCATGTACTTTCTTTGACAGAATCAAATCATTTTGTTGCATTTATTTGGCATTAATATCCCCCTCCCTAATCTCTCTATTTCTGTCTCCCTCTCTTTGTCTCTCTGTAATTCACTCTCTATGTTTCTCTCTCTTTCCTCTACTCTTCCTTCCTATTCTCTCCTCTCCATTATTCTCTCCGTAGTCACCTCCACCCAAACCCACCCCAATCCCACCTTCCTTCCTTCTAGTGTTACATCACTAGGTAGACCGTAGACCTAAAATCAATAGAGGGTTGTCTCCCAAGACCTGCAATCTCTCGAAATTTCAGACTTGGCTAAAATAATAACAAAATAGAAACAGCATAACAAAATAGAAACAAAGGATCATATTAGGCAATACCAAAGAGTTGAGATAAAGGCTTAGATGTAGCTACACATACATTATGTCCGACTATTACAACAGAAATCGTGTTCCAGTGATCTAAACAGAGTAGACAGGTTAATCTGGGTGAATAGCAGGAATAAACTTTTTTAAGTAAACAGCTGTTATAAAATGCTAGAACAACAGAACAGCCAGAAGATTACTAATTGGCCCAGGAAGATGATATGGAAGACCAAAGCACCTGTGAAAGTAGCTTGACTTGGATGGTAAGCAGCTAGGGATGCCTGTCTAACTCAGCATAAATTACAAAGAAGAGGTTTCTCTCAGTGCAGCAGATGCTATATTTCTACACTGCACGTTATCAAGAAAATGCTGGGAGCTTTTTCTTACTATTATGGGAGTGTCTCCTGGTGATTCCCTAGAATATTAGTAGTCTCTTGGAAATCTGGCAAGCTCAAAAGGTGAAGAAAAACTTGAAGAAGATATGGAGGAACATTCCCATCTGTCTTTTATGGCTGTATGGCTGAAAAGGAACAAGGCATGCTCTGAAGGGAAGAGGTTGCAGATTGGTTGAGTCAAGAACAAATGTATCAAGAATCTATTTCTCTGATGTGCTTGCATACTCTATATAGGATGGATCAGTATTTGGATTTCTTATACATATATATATTTATTTTTTTTGTTGGGGGGGGGGGGGGGGGGGGGGGGGTTGGGGGGGAGGCATGTAATATGTTTGATGGGTGTAGTGGAATTTGACTGGTACTTTTTAGTACCATCTTGGTACCAGTTCTAACAAATCTTGACTTATATTAAAAAAAGGAAAACATTATGCCCGATTACTTCCAGAAGTCATTCTAGTCTAGTTAAAGACTTGTATGCCAGTGTACGCAAGAAGTGTGAGATAATGAAATCATTTAACTTTAGAGAACCCTTAATTTAACCTAAAAGACAAACTGTTACTAGTATTCGAATGAAATTGACCCAAAAGAGTGGAATGGATATAGGGATTAGTATAGTCAGCCCAACCATTTGAGGTTCAGGCAAAGTTGAGTGCTTGATTTTCTTATTCACCATAATATGTCATGAATTATTAGTTTATAATACCAGGAATTCACCAAGGTTCCGAAATTAGCAAGCTCGAGGCAAAAATTCTGTTCCAGTATAACTTGGCTCCAGCTGTTGTATACCACTATGTATCATTTCTTTATTCATTAATTTCTTGGAGGGGAGTGCTTCTGACCGAGTGGTAAAGCTAATGCTGAAGAACAAAAGCACTTCCTCACTTTCTAAGTCAAATAAGCAACAAGGCGAACTCGTGTACAAGAAGAGTTAGACAGCATCAATATTCAACTAAAGTATATCCAGCTTTGCGAACCCCAGAATACCTTCTAGGCTGAATCATTATTCTCGCTTTCAATATAAATTCTGAAAGCTTGACAAAGTACAAACATATTACCTCTTGAGATCTTTTACATTGTTCCTCAGCAACACTCATGCCAAGTCTAAGTTGATCGATCTCTAGTAATTTCTCTTCACTGTAAAACAATGTATGTTTATCATCAGGCAGATTGATCTAAAGGTTTAAATGAATACAAAACTCATGGCACCTAGATTACACCCAGCTTTATTGATGAGGGTAGTAGCAGCTCTAGAATCAAAGTTTATATTTGATCAACTAGGCACCTCAAGAATATTTAGGAAATAGATGAACAAGCTGTAGAAAATCATTCTATCCATGATATGTGTGCTTTGGTTGTATTAGCATGATTTTCAGGGATAGGTTTTGATGAATGACAAACAACGAAGTCGATGAATGACAAACAATGAAGTCAAGTATCGAACAAAGTTATTATATGACAAACAATCAAGATTGAATGCCGAGAAGCATATTGATGACGGAATTGCATAGACAAGCCAAAGACGAGCTCAAAAGTTCAAGAGCGAAGACCCAAAGCGTAGGTCGTTAGGTAGAACAAATGTAAGAGCAACGTTTAAAGTTATCTCGTCTTTTGGCTCAACATAGGTCATCATAAATATGCATAAAATCATTTTATCAAATCATATTTCAAATACTTCAAACAAAATGATTTCAAACATTTTCATTTTAGCCAAAATGAATTTTAAACATGTCTTTCAAAGCTGGACAGAAATAATCGATTATGTTTATGTTGATAATCGATTATGTTAAGACAGTGTAAACCGGAATTTCCAAAACAGCACAATAATCGATTATCATGTATAGCATAATCGATTATCTTGTATCCGTTGCCAAGCTTTTGAACACTGTAACAAAATAATCGATTATGCATATCTGATAATAGATTATGTTGCATAAAATCAGCTTCCAGATTTTGTAACGGTTAGCTGATAATCGATTATCCAAATCTGATAATCGATTATCTTGGCATAAAATCAGCATAATTGATTGATAATTAAGCAACGGACATACTACTTCTACCACCTGTAAATAGAGGTCTTTTGAGCTGAATTGAAAGACACAACACCTCTCATTATTCATATACATATTGATATCATTTGTGCATCATTATAGAGCTTTTGTTGAGCCATTTGAGAGACAACTTTGAGTTGTTCATAGAGCTAATCTTGTATCTCTTTATCTACTCTTTTGAGAGAGTTCTTGTTGTAAAAGAGAAAGGTGTTTGAGAAGACCATATCTTCTCATTGATTGTCGGGTTTTGCTAAGTACCCTCAATCTTAGTGGTTGAAGTCTTGTGGTGCGGTATCCACGAGCAAGGTTGAAGTCTTGTGGTGCGGTATCCACGAGCAAGTTGAAGTCTTGAGGCGCGGTATCATCGAGCAAGTTGAAGTCTTGTAGAGTGTACATCTACGAGCAAGTGTAACGGTTTGTTAGGCACCCGTAAGCTTAATGGAGTTAGTGGAATCTCGAGAGAGTCTCTCGGGGACTGGACTAACCACAAGTTGTGGTGAACCAGGATAAATTCGGTGTGTTCTTTCCTTACTATTTTAATTACCGAATTTATTTTATTCCTGCAATTTTAATTCCGCAATATTTATCAATATTCTCGTGCCGCACTGTTCACCCCCCCTCTAGTGACGGGCATAAATCCTAACACAAGCTATTAAGACAAGAGGGGTTGCTCTGATGGTAAGCAACCCCCACTTCCAACCGAGAGGTTGTGAGTTCGAGTCTCCCCAAGAGCAAGGTGGGAAGTTCTTGGAGGGAAGGATGTCGGAGGTCTATTTGGAAACAGCCTCTCTACCCAAGGGTAAGGGTAAGGTCTGCGTACACACTACCCTCCCCAGACCCCACTAAGTGGGATTATACTGGGTTGTTGTTGTTGTTGTTGTTGTTGTAGATGAACAAGCTATTATATACTCCGTTGTCCTAGCACCTAAGTGTGAGGAGTAGCATTAAATGAAGTTGGTGAAACCCCGGATAGACCAGGTTCAAATCTCAGCAGAAGCAAAATGTTAGGTGATTTCTTTCCATCAGTGCCGGTGGGAGGAGCAGGTCCACGGTGGATTAGTGTACGTACATACAAGCTAGCCCGAACACCACTGCTATAGAAGTACACTGACACATAAAGAGACACACCCCATTGTCCCAATTTACCAGTCACTTTTTACTTATCTAGTACCAATTTTACTATAGCTAAATACAACAAGATTAAACTCAATCTTGAAATTAATTTAGATTTCAGAAAGCATAAGTGTAATACATGTTGTGATCTTGCATCAAAATACATTTTAAAAAGACAGCAGAATACACTTGAAAATATTAGTCAATAGTTACTTCACTTGACGATTGAAAACCTTTTGGACAAAGGGAGTAGCAGGTAGCAACATATCAGAGTGATAGGGGAGCAAAGGACAGACAAACCTGAAACTTCTCTCCAACCGCACATTATTTTCTGAGACGAGCAATCTCTCCTCAAGGAGCTTGCACTGCATTCTACAACTCTCAAGTTCATTCTTCACCTGTAGTTTAAACTCAGGATCATAAATCAAGATTCAATAAGTAAATCACGTGCAACTGACGTGTACAGAAATGTGCAACATGTTTTGCTAAGTTCATCACCTCAATGGATGGCTTTGCTTTCTATAATTTAGCTATGTGCATTTCTAAAGCTTTCACAAGATAAGATGTTCAAAGCAAATAGAAAGGATACATTTTACAATACGGTATTCAGACCTCACAAACAATTCTCTTATTTTTTAAGAAAGAAGTTCAAATGTGAACTAGCTTTGAATTAACTATGCTTTAAACTCGGCAATAAATTTTCCACAAATATCATGTTCCCTCGAGACAGTGTACCAAAACAGCATGCAAGCACCGAGTCCTTGAAGAGATCCTCAATATCATCAGTAAGAGCCACTGCAGTGTTTCTAGAATATGCTTAAATTGTTCAACTACGTCATGTGTAAATCTGAAGGTTACCTCTGTCATTTTCTGTGATAGAGTGGCGATTTCAGCACTATAAGATTTTGCTTTATCATTGATTGCTTCAACTGTAGCTTTCTCCCTTGCAAACCATATGGCCTTTTCCTCCTCCATTGCCAAAAGGGCATCAGTTAGTTGCTGCAAAGGAAAGAAGGCACTCATAACTGACGTAATTGAAACGGTTAAATGGAGCCTCAGAATACATGTTCCCCAAAGCAACTTCAATTGGTACCATAGCTAAATCTTCTTTTTCCTCTACCAAAAAGTTGACAGAAGTTTCCAATCTCTGACATCGTGATTCAGATTCTTCCGAACATAAGCTCTGCAATGCCATAGAAAAAATAAAATAGCAATAAGTTAATGTTTTATTTTCCTGAAGAAAGAACAGTTGAAATTAAGCTAATAAATCATGCTCAAAAGGCATGGAATCTCAGAGGAAAAGCTAACAAACATAAACTTACAAGGGATGACAACTCTTCCTTCAGCATATTTAGTTCTGTATTTGACATATTCAACTCGTCAGATAAAGTCTGCAATTCACATGCCAAATTTTCTGCTCTAGAAATGGCTTCTTCTTTTTCCACATGAGAAATTGTTAATTCCTCTTCCAAAGAAGCAATAGTTGTCTCCATCTCAAATGCCAGCACTTCCAGCTTCCTATACTCCTCCTTCACACCAGAAAGGGAAAAGTAGCTTAAGACTAAGCAATAAAGACAACTAACTTCCTCTCGAGTAGAATGCAGGCAATCAATTACTTATCTACTTTTCATATCATAAGGATATGAGATACTCCCTCTGTTTCAATTTAAGTGAAGCAATTCGATTCGGCACGGAGTTTAAGGAAAAAAAAGACTTTTGAAACTTGCAGTCTTAAAAGCTTAAGGGGTAAAAGCTTGTGGGGCTATGACATTTGTGTGGCTATAAAAGCTTCTCTTAAGGGTAAAATGGATAAATGAAAAGTTTAAAGTTAAGTTGTTTCCAAATATAGAAATGTGTCATTCCTTATGGAACGGACTAATAAGGAAAGTGTGGCATATCAATCGGAACGAAGGGGGTACTATTTATAAGATTGATGGAAAGAGTAAATATAATGGATGAGCGTCTTATGGGCATTAAATGCCCAACATGCTGTTTAATACAGATCAAGGGTTCGAGCCGTGGAAGCAGCCACCAATGCTTAAATTAGGGTAAGTTATCTACATCATTACCCCTTAGGGTGCGACTCTTCCCCAGACCTTACGTGACTGGAGGATGCCTCGTGCACCGGGCTGCCCATGCTGTTTAATATAGGGCTAACAAATAAAGTTCAAAGTGATTCCTAGACCTAATTTGGGTGAGAAATATCTCAAGAAAGAAACAAACATGCTATAGAATTTTTCTAAATCAGTATATTCTAAGATAAACAGAAGCAAACTAGACTTCATGATGCATACCAATAAGGTTTTCTTTTCTTTGAGGGCACAGAAAATATAGCATGTTTATACCAAGTTTAGTGATGCTTAATTTAGTAATAAAGTTTATACACTTTGAAATGTTTGAGGTTATCCTGAGATCATCATTGTAAGATGATTGGGAGAAGAAACACAGGTAAAGTACTTTTACCATATGATGATCTGATCCTTTGGTTTGAAAATCTTATTACGCCGTATGTAACTTAGACAACGATGCCTTGGGAGCTGTAAGAGGATTTAGATTGAGATTGACAGAACCCAAAAAGCCTAAACATGAAAATGAATTGAAAGCACAAATGTCACTCTCCAAGCCCTGCTTGGACAGCCTTTTGTTAATTTTCAGGCTTGTCCTACTTTACTTGTCAGGAGTTCTTTTAATGCAGGTGAAAATTCAAAAATCAATGGTTTCTTGAACAAGAGATACAGTAAAAAGACACCAACTTTTGGTCCGCCCTCCTGTTTTTTTATTGAGTTACTGATTTTCCTGCATGGATTAAGGGCTTCAAAAATTGTATATAAAGGTCTAGGGCCACTCCCACCATTGACTTAAGGTTTTGGACTAAATGCACTGATTCTTTCACAAGGTATCAGAATCAACCTTGGGGTAAGCCTATTCTCACACCCACAAAGTTCATGTTTGAACCACCAGAATTGGATTACGGGTGTGGGAGAGTGTTAAGTTATTAAATGTCCCACATAGGTTGTGTAAGGGCTTCCAAAGGATTTTATAAAGATCTAGGACCACTCTAGTCATTGCCTTAAGTTTTTGCGGTGGACACCCAGATTCCTTCAGCACCATAAAGTTAGGCTCAATCTCCATGTGTGACACTAATTTCAAAACTGGACCAACAGACGAAAGTGGTTTTTGCCGTTCCAGTATACATTTAAGGAATATAGGGCACTTCTTGAACTTATTTACGCTATAGTTTGAGCACACCATACCTACCTGCACAGCATGTTCAACACAAACAGAGGAATTCTTGGCCCTTTTGGAGTCAAACACATTAGAGCTCCTATCAACAACTGAATCACGCCTTCTTCCAATGATCGAGTCTCGTTTATTGATGTCACGCTCAAGAATAGCCCTCTGTCCATTCAAGCGTTTAATTTCCCTCTCAGCACAAGCTCTTTCACCCTAAGAATGTGATACTGTCAGAAAAGATAGAAATGCCTCAGACGGCACAAGAAAATCAACTTTCAGAAAAATTTGAATGAGACCTCAAGTTTTGTCTTCTCCTGGATGGCATTCCTAAGTTTGGATTCTGTGTCTCTCAACTTTGCTTTTGTTTTCTCCAAATCTTTTCTAATGCTTTCCTTCTCTCTGACTAAGGAACTAGAAGATAAGCATGACAGTTCCTTTTGAAGACTTTGAATTTGAGAAAGGTGTTCAGATTTTTCTGCTTCACATTTTTCAGAAATTTCCTGGAAAAGAACATGATTCTGTCAGCACAAGTGGAGATATAAAAAAGTGAAGATATCGGAGAAAGTGAAGAAACTTACTGTTAACGCATTTCCGGAATCTTCAATAGCTCTTTTCAGTTCTTCTATCTGATTATGCAGATCCAAAGACAGATTATCCAGTAGAATCTAGATTTTGATTAGCAAGCGTTAAAAGGTACTTTCAACAGAAACTCAAATAATCAAAACGTGAGATAAACTTGGTAGTCAAAGTTTTAATTATAAAGACAAACAAAAAGGAAATGCAGTCAATTCGCACCTTTTCATCCTCAACTACATTAATCTTTTGCCTCAAGAAATATTGTAGTTTCTCATGGTTTCTAATTATGGATCTTATTTGGTTGGAACTGTCAAGTGCTGAAGACTTCAAATCCTGAAAGTGGGAAACCAGATCAGGTCGTAGAATACACATAGATAATAAACTATAATACTAGAATTAATAAATAGAATATATAATTGATAACACCGCGTGTTGTTTAAGACATATTTAATACATGCCAGGAATATATGAAAAGAATGACCAAATTTAAAATTGATTATGCAATGACATACAGTACTCACAAGAACTAGTTTGGATATGGCAGAGAAAGATAGGACAAGTTCCTCTACCACAGGAATGAGAGAATCAATTAAGGTTCGTGAATTTTCAAATTCTGACATCATATCTTGAACCTCTCTCAGCAGCTCAATTTCAGAGTTCATGTTATCCTCCTGAAAGAAGTGTATCCATTAATGCGCCAGGAGACATACGAAAAATGGTTATATAGCATGCTTAAAGCGGAGGCTTAAAGAATGTCAGTCTTAATTATCATCAAGCAATATTAGGGTGGAAATGAACTCACAACAAGAAGTACGGCAGATCGCATTGAAGCAAGTTGTTCATGAGCCCCTTGTGCCTCAAGTTTTGCACTCAAAAGCTCTTGGTAAAGCTAAAGCATTAAAACAGAAGTCATTGCACTGTACCGCTTAAATGAAAGGTATTATGGATATCAAATGTAAATATCAATGAAAGAATGAGATCCTAGCAGTCAAAGAATTGGCTTGAAAACGTGCTTATACAGATGCAGAATAACACCGGTTTCCTTGGCTTCTTTGAGTGTCAGGATCATTTGAGTCTGTATCCAATAGAGACATGCTATACCCACTCAACTCGAAAGCTATTACCATCCTAATGTGTTTTATGAGTCACTTATGCAGTTATGCTTTGTACCAGATGGAATATGATACTAGGAACAGGATATCCCAGACATACTCAACAAGCAAGACAAAAAGGCCAAACACTTGATTCCCACTCTGAGATGTGGCACATGCAGAGGAAACAGATATGATGCATGTGAGGTAAGAAAGAGGGGACTAAGAGACTATTTCTGCCGGAAATGCAAAACAAAACACAAAAGAGGGAGGGGGATGGGGGCAGCCTGGTGCACTAAGCTCCTACTATGCGCGGGGTTCGGGGAAGGACCGGACCATAAGAGTCTTGTACGTAGCCTTACCCTGCATTTCTGCAAGAGGCTATTTCCACAGCTCAAACCCGTAACCTCCTGATAACATGGCAGCAACTTTACCGGTTACGTCCAGGCTCCCCTTCATACCGGAAATGCAGAAGGAAAGCAAAATACTATTTAAAGCTTCATTTAATAAATGAAACCAATAACTATTGAATAGATAAAAATCACCATCAGAATACATCATTCTATTTTTATTTTTATTTTTTTTGAGATGGTAACATATGTATATATTAAAAACAATAGATAGATTGTATTCCCTTTCTCCTGAGCCGAGCTTCGATTGAAAACAGCCTCTTTGCCCTTTCGGGTATGGGTAAGGCCTGTGTACGTATTACCCTCCCCAAACCCCACTTTATGGGAATACACTGGATAGTTGTTGTTTGTTTTCGTTGTAGATAGGTTGTATTGAAACCATATTTACAAGAGAGCAAAAATAGAAGACAGTTCAATAATCCTAGCAAGAGCCTAGAATTTCTCTGATTGAGACAGTATCTTCTGTGTAAAACTGTCTACACCAAAAACGAAAAAGCCAAATACATCTTCTACTTTTAATAACTAAGATTAAGAATGAGATCTTCTACCACCACGGCTTATAGCCTAGTAGTACCGTTGCAGATCTCCTACACCAAATAGGCTAAGGCGAAAAGCGCAAAAAGTGTCAAAATGTGTTGGAGCTTTAAATGCAAGCACAGATAAAGCGTGGGCTTTAGCGAAGAAAAGCACCATGACGGAAAATAAAATAAAAATGTAATGCATGAAAATGTAACTATAAACACAAACAACAATTATTTGGACAAAACAATGGAAAAACAATATTTAAGCTATATATGTATCTGCGTTGTTGTTCCCTAAAGACAAAACTCATCGGTGAAGGTGCACGCGGCTTAGTACCTTGATGCCAACACTAAAGGGCCAAAAGCGAGGCGAACCGTACAACCTGGGCTTCACTGAGCTTTAGGGCTTAAGCGCGCTTTAAGCAAACCCTTAATGACATTGTCCAGCATAATATATGCGGGTTCGAATCTCTCCATTCCCTTCCCCTTCCCTAGTCCCTCTATGTAATAAAAAAAAATTAAAAGAATGCAAAAATGTGACTAAGGTGAAAAGGAAGAAATAAGACGTAATTAATCGAAAAAACATGTGGATTTTCAAATTCAGATTCAGCATCATCATGGTATGGGCTCTTTATGTGGCTTCTCGTCTTCGTTAATAGTTAGATTTTGAAAGCAATATTTAGTAATGACATGCCATCATTTACAAACTAGAATACAAGCAACACTCATTAAAGATATATAGAAGACTACCACATGTTCAATATTTCCTTGTGCGTTTATCATGCAAATGGGAGAAAGAACTTTCTTTGTATTCTATCAGGAAGAAGCAGTTTCTTTGTAACAGTCAAACAGCTGTGACTGTGAGAATGCAATGGTTGGGATAGATACAGCCACAACATTTATGCCACTAGCAGAGAAATTCTCAAGTGAACAAGAATATATCACCTCTTTGCCTGCTCTTTCACAGTGTTGGCAAAGGCGAAAAGCTCTAAAAAGCATTCCATGTGTATTGGGGCTTTAAGAGCAAAGCACAATTTAAGTGTGGGTTTTAGTAAAAAAAATGTTGGAATGAAGGGGAAAAAATAAAAATATATATGTAATTTAAGGAAAAATAACAAATCATTCATATTGTTTTACTTAATAACTAATACACTTATTTGCCAATTATATTTGATGTTTAGTACTGTTCGATTCAAGATAGAATTCATGGGCAATGAGTGTGCACGCCTTAGTTCCTTGCCTACACTAAAGCACAGCTTAAGCGAGGGGAAGCACCCTCCATGAGCTTTTCTAAGCTTCAAGACTTAAGCGCGCCTTAAATGAGCCTTTGACAATACTGCTCTCTCAATATAAGGAGATAAATCATCATAATTGCAATTTCCAATGCCTCGATAGGATTATTACAATAAGGGTAGCCCGGTTGTGTTATATGGGTAACAATACCGGTGCTATTGTACCCCTTATTTGTACTTTTTCTATTCGTTGTATTTTCTTTTTCTTTTATGTTATTAATATAAAAACCAACCCTAGGCGCTTGCCTAGTGGATTCAAAAAAAAGTGAAGTCCATGTTACCTCTTCATGCTTCTCTCTTGCAGAAATGGTTTGCTCTGTTGCTATCTCAACAACAGAGTCCAAATTCAGTTGGCTTGAGGATCTCTCCATCTCTAGCACAGTGATCTGAACAAAAGTTCCGCATTCTGAGAAATACTTAGAAAGAGGAAAAAGGACAAGGTAATCTTATTTATATAGATGGCAGGAAGATGAGAAAGAAAGAAAATGAGAGGGCACCTTCTCTTGCAGCTGCTTAATCACCAAAATAGCTTCCGACTCTCTCAAAGTTTTGCTTTCATTCACGTGCATCAAAGAATTGTCGTCTTGCTCAGAACCATCGACCAGATGAATGTCAGCCTCAAAAAGCTTTCTTGTTAGATAGTCAACTTTTACCTCACTTGCGATTTTCTAGCAAAAGCACAAGATTAAACTAAGAAACCAGGCTGCAGAATCAGAAATAAAAGAAGCAAAGCAAAAGAACTTACATGTGATTCAAATTTTAAAAGCAACTCCTCATACTCCCTTTGAAGTTCTGATAATTCATTGTCTTCCTGCCAGGAAAAAAATAAGATAATCAGTTGTATAATACTATTTTGAAAGAAAGTTCAAATAGCGGAGTGATGTGAGAACCATTGAGGAGCTTTTTTTTCTAGAGGCTCCTTTTCTCCTGCTAGTCACATGCAACAAAGCCCGCGGGCCAGGGAGAGTACAGTCTTCCAATTGATTACTCCTTGAATTGTCATCTTGCTTGACAGAGTCTCCAATGCTGTCAGCATCTAATAGTTCTTCAAAAGGAAGTAGGGGTCCAATGTCACATTCTATCCTTTTGGCTTCGCCTACAGAAGCCTCCTCTGTGACTGCGGAGTTCAACTGAAGCAGCAGAGAATAAAATATTTAATTTCTGTGTTCATAGGTAAAGCCTGCTTCACGAGATCATTGAACTTTGATAAACCCAATGAACAATGAAACTAATAACAATGAGAAGAAAAACCTCAATGTCAATCATATAAGAAATAAACATCTGATTATTTTCTTTTCCTTTTTTTTGGGTGGAGATGGAGGGATGATGATAACAAGGAGAACTCAACTGATAACTAAGAGAAGTTAAACTATAATTACAGAAAACTAAGGATGCAGATATACTCCTTTAGGACTATCTCAACCCTACTTTTGCTGTTCTTGGCACATCCCCAGCTTAGATGGTCATGCTTCAATCATAGAAAGTAATGCCCAGACTTGTTCTGAAGATTCAGAAATTAATATGTAAAAAGCAGAACAGCAGTCCCTAAAAGATATATATATATATATATATATATATATATATATATATATATATATAAAGAAAGACTATCGGAGTCAATTACAGTGAGATAGATATTAGTTGGCTTTGTTGCTATTGAAGGGCACACTATCATACTGTGTGCAATTTAATACTTGTAACTCATGCAATTAACTTGCCACTTTTCTCTTCCACCATTGAAATTCTCCTGCTTCACTACGAGTCATGCAAACTTCCGGATAACTGTGTTGAACTTACCAAACCATGCTCGAGGAGACTGTTTTAGACTAAAGTGACTGGCGCAAGCGACAGACAAGGCCACTAGACTCCCCCTGACCAACAAAACCAGGTGGTTGCTTCATATAAATTTCATCCTCAAGATCAGCACGAACAAAAGCATTCTTAATGTTCAACTGATAGAGAGGCCAATGGCAAACAACCATGGATGGAATAAGCAGACTGATGCTATTTTAGCCACGGGAGAGAAAGTATTATTGTAATCGAGCCCAAATATCTGATTATATCCTTTGGCAATAAGACAGGCCTTAAGTCGATCAACCTGGCCATCCGGACCAACTTTGACTGCATAAACCCAACGACAACTAACAATAGATTTACCTGAAGGAAGAGAATAGCAAGGGAATAACAAAGGGAAGTTCTCAGTTAAAGCAACATATAAGGAGTTCAACATCTCAAACAATCAGATTGGCTGCTGGCCATGGAAATTGATTTGGAAGGTTAAAATTCCTTATAAACTAGCATGCTTTACATGGTTGTTGGCAAAGGAGGCAGTACTAACTCTGAATAATTTGATCAAAAGAGGATTCCAGAAATGTTCTAGATGTTACTTATGTGAAGAGGAGGCAGAGACAATCAATCATCTCTTTTTGCATCGTAGAGTGACTTTACAATTACGGAGGATATTCATCAATTTGAGGGGAATACTCTAGGTTATGCCAAGAAGAATACCTAAAGTTTTAACATATTGGAATAGAGAAGGCAGCCTATCCAGTAATAATAAAGAGAGATGGAAGATTGTCCCAACTTGCATTTGGTGGACAATTTGGGAAGAAAGAAATCAAAGATGCTTTGAAGATAGATATAGTAACATTCAAAAGATGAAAATGAAATGTTTAGTCTTTTTTACTTTTGGTATAAAGGAGAATATTTAGAAGATCATGAATCTATTTTTGATGATTTAGAATTCTTATGAGAAGACAAAGGATTAGGAATGCCTTTTCTTACTAGGTCTCCTTGTAATTATGGGTAACTTCACAGCTTTTGTGTAGTCGTTTATTTATATATAAATATGTTACCTTTTCAAAAAAAAAAAGAATAAGCTCCCAAGTATCACTCATATGTAAAGCAGACATCTCATCAATCATAGCATGCTGCCATCCTGAGACACAGAGGACAAAGAAGATACAAAAGCATAATGGGGTGATGACAGACGATCATAGCATATAAGGTACGAGCAAAAAGTAAATGACATATCTGGAAGAGATGAAACAAAGGCATCAACTTGGAATCAGTGGATCGCCACAGGATATTACATAACTGAGCATTGATCTTCTCCCAAAGTGCTTTAGCCTTTTCATCTCCCTCACTAGCCTTTTGGGTTAAGTGGTCTTGAACACCTTGACTATTACACCACAACTCGACAGACGAAGTCCAAGGTAAATAATGTGAACTCCCAAGTAGGGGTTCAGAAATAATCATAAAGGTTGAATTTGCAGAACCCATGTTTTTAGAACAAAAAACATCAAACCCTAAAGATATGTTGGATTGAAGAGAGGTTTATTACCATGTAACTCACAAAAATTGTAGCTTGGAAAAAGAAAAAAGTTGCCGGAACAGTCGCCCGAAACTGCAGATAGAACACCACAAAATAAAAAGTCACAGGAATTAGGTTTAAACTTAATGAGTCGAGTCGGATGAGCATTGCGACCAAGCTGTCCTGAAGGTCAGTCAGAAAATGGCCAGAAGAGGTCAATGGGCCAGCGCGTGGAATAGATCTCGCTGGAAAAAAATACTCCGAGCAGTGCGTGAGAACGCGTGGAACCCCTGTAGCCGGAGATTCTTTTTGGGTTTGGTTGCCGAGGGTTGGGGGACCTTGTGGTGGTGTTGCTTTTTGCACAACACCACCAAAAATTGATTTTGACAAAAAAACGCCATAGAAAAGGTCGCCTGAATTGAAGCACGATACTGTTTTGGCTGGGTTTTCTTTCACGAATGTTTTCTCAATGTCTTTCTGATACCATGTGAGAAATAATATACGGAAAAAATATTATTGATGTATTAACAATGATACAATGAGTCCTATATATAATACATTTACTCCAACTATATATGGGGCTACCACTAATTACACATACACATATTCCAACATGTATTGTTGAGTTGTCTCACATCGGAGGGATTTGAGGCCCTTGGTCTCCTTATATGGCTTGGGCAATCCTCACCTTATAAGCTAGCTTTTGGGGTTGAGTTAGGCCCAAGGTACATTATTATCATGGTATCAGAACCAGGTCCATCCCAATTATTATTACCGTGTTTGGCCCCCATTTATGTTGTCCACGCTCCAGAGATCTGGGCGTGAGGGGGGGTGTTGAGTTGTCCCATATCGGAGGGATTTGAGGTCCTTGATATCATTATATGGCTTGGGCAATCCTCACCTCATAAGCTAGCTTTTAGGGTTGAGTTAGGCCCAATGTCCATTATTATCATATATGTTGGGGTCTAAAGTGTGTAAGGACAATATTTTGCAAGTTCAAATGGATATGCATCAACCCATTAAATTTTGGCATGATTGCCACTGAAAACTACAATATACATGAAGTTCCCTATCTAGGTTCCTCCAACTCCACAAGTTCCTCCAACTCCACAAGTACACCATACATCATTTTATCAACTAGGGAAAATTTCAAAGATTTCTATCTAGGTTTCGCCTTCGTAACATTAATGTCCTTGTAGTTTCCGATATTATACTTAGCTTCCTTGTTTTGGCTTTTCTATAAGTTGTAACAGTTTTAAACATCTTTATTATTAATGAAAAAGAATTACATTTTGACAGATTTGCCCATTTATAATATTAAGCTTCTCTAACAATTAATTTTATCAAAATGTCTTCTTTAGCACATTCTTTAGTAATAAAACACGTGATTCTTTAGCTCGAAATTCATTTTTTTGGTTTCAGGTTCCTTTTCCTCTTCAATCTTCTCTGCAAATTGATATTCCACCTTAGTCTCCATAAAGTTGAAAGTCTTTATTTAATTTTTGTTTTCAATGGTTTCTGGCGTTTTAGAATGTTTAATATATGAAGATGCATTTGTGCTGAAGAAAAAGAATTTAGAGCAGATCATAAGAGCACACCGTAGTTAATGGTACCTGGCAAAAAGTAAAAAATGAACGTAGCTTTCCAAGGATTCTAGATTGGAGTTTTAGTGCCCTAATTTGGTGCTGATGGTGGTAAATTTGAAATGGCATATTTTAATGCGTGCAAGGAATCTGGAAGCAACGTTCGCAGGGAGAATTGAGTTGGAAGAGGAAGAAGAATTTGGAGCCAAGGTTTCCATCGAA
Organism: Nicotiana benthamiana; assembly: GCA_034376525.1. Classification (NCBI taxonomy): domain Eukaryota; kingdom Viridiplantae; phylum Streptophyta; class Magnoliopsida; order Solanales; family Solanaceae; genus Nicotiana; species Nicotiana benthamiana. The sequence goes on from CM067336.1 coordinate 81,254,109, forward strand.
AAAGAGATTTGAGCCGATGAATCAAAATTTTATCATTAAAGAATTTGTTATCAGAGGATATTAGAGGATGGCTGGAAGTCTCGTTTATCTCTCCCACACTAGACCAAGCATAGCCTATTTAGCCAGCCAGGTGAGTCAGTTTATGCATAATCACCGAGATCCTCATGCAAGTTGTCTTTCAAATTTGCGGCATCTGAAGTCTACTCCAGGGAAAGGTCTATTTTTCTCTAAACATGATCACCTACAAATAAAAGTCTTTACGTACGCGGATTGGGCTGGATCTTTGGATGTCAGAAGATCAACATCCGCTTGTTGTACGCTCGTAAAGAAACTTGGTTACTTGGAGAAGCAAGAAGCAAAGTTTAGTTGCTAGATCAAGTGCGGAGACCCAGGGTTTTTGCGAACTGCTTTGGCTACAAAAGCTACTACAGGAATTGAGACTGTCAGAAAAAGGAAAACTTTGCTTGTACTATTACAATAAGGCTACCATCAGTTTAGCTCATAATCCAGTCCAGCATGACCGAATAAAGCATGTGGAAATTGATTGACACTTCATCAAAAAAAATTACAACTAGTGTCTTGAGTTTGTTTCATGTGCCATCGAAAAACCAACTAGCTGATGTGTTAACCAAAGGTCTTAACAAGTGAACTTTACGTACTTCGAGTAGCAAGTTGGGCATTTGCAACATCTTTGCACCAACTTGAGGGGGAGTGTTGATTAGCATGATTCTAGAAGATTTTGACTTAAGAGTGTTGATTAGCATGATTTCAGGAGATTTGATTATATTTAGGAGATCTTATTTTTAATTGATTTGATAGCTGAATTGATTGTATAGGTTTATTTTATTTCCTTAATTAGCATTAGGAGCTTTGTATAAATTCCCTTGCTCATGGAATGTAAACATACACAGAAGTATATGAAGCTTTTTCTTCTTCTTAAAATCCATATAAAGAAGATATTTTATAAATTAATTAATTAGAACACTTTAATATCAGAAAAGAGAAAACTAGTCAAATTGCAACTATTTTACATTAAGGATAAGTATGTTTAAAAAAATTTACAAAAAAATCAAAACAAGAGAGGTAAGCATAATATCGTAAATCCCAAGGTTAGTGTTAAGAAGAGAAACGGGAGGCCTCTGAAATTATCCCTATCAGTTATTATTTCATTGTGCTTGGCTAACTTTTTATCAATGAATTGCATTTTTATCATTAAAGAATGTGATATTCTATGAAATTAGTTAATTAGAACAGTTTAATCATATTATACTAAAAGTGGGAAGCCCCGATGTTAAAAGTTAAATTACTAAAATATCCACAAAAAATTATTGGACTTTAATACCCTTAGTAAATAAATAAATAATTTCTTTTTATACTCTTTTTAGTAGTATAACTGTTCTTATAAACACAAATGTATAAAAAGGTAAACGGACTCATAATAAATAGCCTAAATCATGATAAGGGCGTTTTGTCTCTTCAATTTCTTGTCCTTATTCTGCTCTTGAGATTTGAGAATCATCACCTATTTGAAACTACTACAATAAACAGACCGAGCACTCCCATAATGAATATTAATTGCTTGATAATATTGCTATGTCTTTTCCACTACTCTTAATTAATTAGTATAAGGGAGTAACTGCTTAATGCTCCTTTGGAATTCCAAACTAGATTCATTGAAATATTTGCTTTATGGGAATGTTCCAGATGGAATAGTAAACTAACAGTTATGTTTGATGCACGTTGTTATATAAAAAGACAACCCACTAAACCTGAAATATCTCAACAATGGCAGCGGATATGGGCATGGATGAAAACTTTTGATGCGTTTCTATATATAGTCCCATATAAATCTTGCTATATATCAATTAATCTCTCCACATATTTCTATGAAAGTTGGATTGGAGCAGTAAAAAATCACTTGAGCCCATAAAAAGAAGTGGCTTCAGTGCTAAGCTGATATGGCCACCGCTCAATGACTCAAACAATGATCAGGTGGCAAGTCTCATGCAGTTGAAGAAATACACGTAGATAGCAGAACCAACTCCATCACTATTGTGCTAAACTTGGTCTATGTTGAATGACCATCGTTAGATATAATAATTTGCAACATTTCAGATCAATAATCTGGTTTTGTATTAAAATATCGAATGAATTTGTCTATATTGAGATATGCATTGCAATCCTCAAATTCTCCCATGACAGAAGTTTGGATTCGAGAATTACCACATTCTCTCTTCTCTCTTATTGCTCATAGGTAAAAAATTAGAGATGAAATTCCCATAGACGAAAATAACAATAGAGTTGATGATTCTTTATGCCTTTTATCCAAACAAGTTAATTTCTATAAGGTATTAGCATGAAGAGTTGTAGAGGAATTAGGACAAATCTAATTAGGAAATTTTAATGGTGTGCAATATAATTTGAGTTTTTTTTTCATTTGTGTTGTCCAATGTGTATTTAGCTTTTATCATATTATACTACTATTATATCTTTTTTTGGATGTCAATAAAGTGCATAAATGTCACCGTAAATTTGTTACTATTGACAAAGAATGCAGAAAGCTATCAATTTGATGATTTTACTTTTGCAACATTATAGAGTAGACAAATCCAGTGGTTATATGCAAGAAGATAAAATTGGATTTCATTTTTTAAACTTATTCTTTTATTTCCTACACCTGTGAAGTTTAATTTACACTTATGATTAGCAATACTATATTCTCTGATATTATCCCAATCAATTATTATAAATGTTTAGTACATAATAGTTGGCTTACTTTTTCGTTTTCTCGAAGCTCATTGACTTGTATGCTCAAGTACTTTCACTGAAACTAGAATAGATTCAAGCAAGCTTTCTGAATAAACACCGCAGTTGATAGAGCATTAAAACAACGCTGTGCATTGAGTGTCAACCATCCTTAATGAGTTTATGCACGGCGTCCTAACAATATGATGACCACTAAAACCAACTTATCTAACTGATGCACTTAAACACAAATTAGCAACAAATTTCTCAAGTACTCGCAGTCTATTCATATACCAAGAACACTAATGATGCAGATTCATAGTACAATATAATGCAGCTTGTGATGCAGAATTGCACAAATATGGTCAATAATAATCTACTGCTCCTATTTACACAACAAAAGATAACGTATGGTAAAGCTACCAACGGAAATCAAATCTCACCTCCTTCAAAGCCTCCCTTGAAACGTTACCTGGGCAGCATGTATACCGTCGTTTATCCTAGAATGCAGAAGATATAACATCAAATTAACTACAAGAGAACGGAAATAAAAGAAATCTAAGGGTAGAAGACCAAATCAAATGCTAATGAGTGATGTATGTCGTATTGCCTTCATTGACTAAGATTATATAAGCAATTTTTCCAGAAATGCAAAGAGGCCTATTTGGGAATTGGTAGAAGATTTTGAATTTTCTCTTCAAACAAAAAATTTGTTATGCCCCTGGGCGTTCTTCCAAGAAAGGACTACGAATCCTTAAAAGTTTATCGAAAAAGGGCCAAAATACCTCTATTGTATGGTAAATGGTTCATAAAAGTGTCACGTTAATCTATGCGTCTGAATATATGCACCACGTTATTTTAATATCAAAACTACCCCTACGATTAACGGAAATCCAGCTAGGCATCTCATTAAATGACCTGGCATTTTTTCATTGGTCCACGCGGACCAGTGGGGCTCACATCTTAACTGGGTTTGATTTTACCCATTAAAATGATCCGACCCAAATTCTTTTAACCATGGTTAGGTCTTTTAACCCTAAACCCACGATTAAATATTTACTTTTTACCTTTTCCCTCATTTCTTTTTCGTTTCGTTTTTCTAAAGCTTCAATGGCGATTTTAGGGTTTTCTCGGGGTTCTTTGTTTGGTCCCATTTGGTGAGCTCAAAACAGGAAGACCTTTGATTTCCAGCTATATCTTGCATTATTATTCGATTAAGGTATGTATTCCCTGCGTAAATATATTAAATTGTCGGGTTGGGGAATATTTTGTACCTTTTTAGAATTTTATTATGTTACTTTTGTTTATGGTGGTCCTTATCATATTGGTCCTACTTATTAAAGCTATTGTTTCTGTCGATTTGTATATTTAATTGATGGTGGGGTTTCAAATCTTTGTATTTTTTACTGTCGCTTTGTATTATAATGCTGATGTGGTCCCATTTTGCTCTTGTGGGGTTTTAAATCTTTATTTTTTTACTCTCGCTTTGTATTATAATGCTGATGTAGTCCTATTTTTCCCTTTTTTATTGTTGTTACATGTGCTTTTATCAGAAGGATGGTGGATAAAATGAACTTACATTTTAATCATGGGAGTGTGTGGGTATTGGAACCTAGGTTGTCTTATACTAAGAGATATGTCCATGTGTTGAGTGACTATGAAGTAGATCATCTCTCTTATATTGATTTGTGTAAAGAATACACTGAAGTAATAGGATATGTTGAGGTACAACAGCTAATATTTCTTAGACCCTTCTAGGAGGTATTTTTTGATAGATGGGGATGAAGGGATTAGGAAGATTCAAGCCTTAATTAATGATGGTTTCACTAATGTGCAATTATTTGGGGTTGACCTGTTAGATGATACTATTAATGTTCCTGTATTTAACCAAATTGGAGGAGCAGTAGATACTGTACCTGTTGTTAGGGGTGTTCGAAACCGATCCGAAACCGAAAACCAATCCAAACCGAAGCTTAACGGCTTACTGGTAACGGCTTAACGGCTTAACGGACGGGGAACGGATTGAATTTTTTTTATTAACGGCTTATCGGTTTGGGGATGGATTATTCAATTTTCTTAACGGCTAATCCGTTAACCCGTTAAGAATATAAATATATATATATATATATATATATAATTTATTTTTATTTATATATATTAAATATAAAAAAACTAAAACCCTTAAAAATGATTAACAAAAGTTTATTTCTACTTCTAAGCATTTTTAATCTCGGGATCTAGATGATTTGCAGGTACTCGCCCAACATAAAGGAGATGAAGGTGATGGACATGAAAAAAGTGAGGAGGGCAAAGCTATACTACCTCAGGGATAAAATGAATGCCCTGAAAAGACATTAACAAGCTAGCTCATATGAAGGTATACTAGAATAGGTGTTTGATCTATAATTGCCTGAAGAGATCTATCAAATTCTAGTAAACATGTATGTTAGGCCGATAAATCGCCCAATAACCGCCCTATAAGAGCTAACCCGATACCAATCCGCCCGATATCTTATCGGGTGGCTAACGGATTAATACATTTAAAAGCCGATAACCGTTAAGCCAAACCGTTAAAGAGTAAAAGCCGCCCAATCCGCCCAATGAACACCCCTACCTGTTGTTGCAGCTTCTGATTATGATAGTAGTGAAGATGATGAAGACATTGAAAGTTTTGATAGTGATTATGATAGTGATGCCCTAGGTTTATTTGAGAGGCAGAAGAAGTATGAGGTAACTGACAACTTTGATAGGTATAAAACATTGGAAAAGGGTATGACTTTCAAAACTCCTAAGGAAGCTAAGGAGGTTATTGGTTATTATGTTGTGTCTAATAAAGGGGCCTTCAGATAGATAAGAGTTGTACCAAAAGACTTAGATACAAGTGTCAGGTAGGGTGTCCTTTTAAATGTCTTATTTCTAAGGATGGCAAAGATCAAGGGATAAAGATAAAAACTTGGAGGGATGAACATGATTGTAGTGAAGTGTTTGAGAATAGAAGAGCTACTCCTTCTTCTTTAGCACATTACTTTAAGACAAAGATTCAAAATAATCCTAAGTTTAAGATTAAAGAGATGAAGAATGATTTAGAGGATAGATTTAGTTTGAATGTGAGTATCTCAAAGTAAAAAAGGGTGAAGAGAATGGTTTTAGAGAAATTGGAGGGTTCTTACTCGGATGAGTACAATAAATTGGAGGTATATGCTCAAGAGTTGAGAGACACAAACCCTGGCACTGATGTGGTGATACAGATATCCAAGGATGCAACGGAGGAGGGTAAGAGAAGATTCTTGAGGATGTATGTTTGTTTCCAAGCCCTGAAGAGTGGATTCAAAGCAGGTTTGAGACCTTTTATAGGTCTAGATGGAACATTCTTAAAAGGCAAATGCAAAGGGATGTTGTTAGTTGCTTGTTCTCAAGATTCTTGCAAGCATTTTTATCCACTAGCTTGGGCTGTAGTGGATAAGGAAACAAAGACAAGCTGGCAGTGGTTTATGGAGAACTTGAAGGCTTCTTTGGACTTGAAAGATGGTGAAGGGTACACATTCATGTCAGATATGCAGAAGGTATGAATCCTTATTCATCTTTTTACATTCAGCAGTGTATTTTTACTTACAGTCAGCAATTTTTTACGGTCAGCACTATACATACAGTCAGTACTATACTTACAGTTCAGCACTGTATTATTTGTGCAGGGTTTGTTAGATGATGTGAGGAATGTTTGTCCACGGTCATATAAAAGATATTGTGCAAGGCATGTTGAAGCAAATTGGAGCAAAAATTGGAATTCTGATGAGATGAAAAAGTTAATGTGGTGGTGTTCTTGGAGCACTTATGAGGAGGAATTTAAGGATATGTTGAAACAGCTAGGTGAAGTTTCTGAGGATGCTGTCAAGGACTTGCTGAACTATCCTCCAATCACTTGGTGTAGAGCTTACTTTGATACCCAATGCAAGAATCCAATGGTGGACAACAACTTTACAGAGTCCTTCAACTCTTGGATTCTTGAAGCTAGACATAAGCCAATAGTGAAGATGCTTGAAGATATAAGAGTGAAGGTAATACTATGTTGATTTAACTGTCCATTTTACTATGTTGATTAATAGTTAAATGTCCATAGTTAATACTGAGTTACTATTGAAGGTGATGAATCAACTTAAGGATAGAGCAGTAGAAGTAAACACTTGGAGAGCTGAATATAGCCTATATGCAATGGAGCTATACAATGATTATAGAGAGATGGCCATCCAGTGCAAGGAAAATTTCAATGGAAACAAGGATTTTGAAGTAAGTGAAGGTGAAGACAGGTACATAGTGATTCTGGAGCAACAAAGGTGCACATGCAGGCTTTGGGATTTGTTTGGAATCCCTTGTGCTCATGCTATCAGGGCATACTTATACAAGAAACAAGACCCAACAGTTGAGATTCACTGGTGGTATTCCAAACAAGCGTGGCAGATGGTGTATCAGCACAAAATGTTGTCTGTTAGTGGTGAAAGATTCTGGAAAATTGAGCCACACCAAGCCTTGGAACCACCACCACTAGCAAAGATGGTTGGTAGACCTAAAGTGAAAAGGTCAAGAGAGAAGGATGAAGCTCGGAAAAGGCAAGGACAATGGTCAACATCTAGGAAGGGTCTTCAGATGACATGCAGCTTTTGTGGCAAGCCAAATCATAATAAAAGAAGTTATCCATTAGCCAACAGAGTAATGGACACTCAGACAAAGAGAGTGCAAGACCACACTCAGACAAATGAAAACCAAGAATCATTATTCTTTATGGTACCTACTCCAGGTTTTCAACCACAAGACCAACAATCCAGTCACACCACTCAGCACCCAACTCAGCAATCCAGTTATGACACTCAGCCAAGTCAGCAGTCCAGTCAAGACACTCAAATGCCAACTCAGCACTCCAGCACTCAGAATATTCAGACCAGAAGAAACTTTATTGAAGCAGACTTTGGTGCAGATTCTGACCCAGTCTTGAGGCCTAAGGTTGTGTCTGATATTAAGACTAAACTTCAGCTTAGGAGTCAACAAAATTCTGGCACTAGGAAGATACCATTCACGGGTGATCACACTGGTAGCTCACAACCAACAAAACTGCCATACTCCCTAAATAAAGTAGCTATATCATCTAAACCAAGATCCTTCAAATTTAAAATCTCTAGACTTGTCCGTAGGGCTTTTATTCCAGGGTAAAAGCAAAGCACATGAGGTGTGGGTTAGGCGACCCAAGCCACGAGTGTGAATCCTACAGGAGACTAACAGTTTAAGTGGAGAATAGTAGAGGTGCAGGCTCATTATCCACCGAGCTTTGACCGTGCTGCTAACCGGCCTCGAGGATTTATCGATTTTCCAGAAAGAGTTCTTTGGACTTGCTACCATAATAGACCAAATGCTGCAATTAAATCTGGTCAAAATCCAAGGCGAGGTTGGGTAATTAAAGAATATGGAAAGACTTGTGAGGCTAGAGAAAGAGGGAAAAAGAGTATATATGGCTGATACCTCTTGTTGATCTGGAGTTGCATGTAGGCAATGGCAATTCATGTGACTAGGATTGAAAGAGAATGTGAGGCTCTTGCGCAACGAGAAAGCTTAATGTCAGAATTCTTATATCTTGGGCAATCCCCACCTCATGAGCTAGCTTTTAGGGTTGAGTTAGGTCCAAGGTTCATTTCTTATCTTGGTATAAAAACCACATCCATCTCAATTCTTGGTACCTGATGTTGGACCCATATTATCTTGTCCATACACCAGTTGGTAGGCCCGGACGTGCGGGGGTGTCAAAATTCTTGTATTGGTTGTGGATAGGTGATTTGGTGATTTGGCCTCTTTATATGTTTTTGGCCAATTCTCACTTCATGAGTTAGCTTTTGAAGTTGAGTTAGGCACTTGCTATATTGAGGATCAGTTCCAATTTGCTAATACTGGACTGGAGACAGAATCAAGGGAGTAACGAAAAACAACAGAGAAAGTGTCCAAGGAAATCACATCTAGAATTCAAAGGATCACAGAAGGTAAAAGAAAAAGAACTAGGAACCCAATTCCCGGATAAAAGAGATGGAAAAAAAACTTGTGTACTGAAAATTAGTTGCTTTTACAAGAAAATTGATCTACAGTAAATTAGGTGAAGTTCCAGCAATATGTTAAAAATTGAATTGTATTTGTCAATTTCACACAGTGAAGCACCAAACTTGTTGAAATTACACTCTTAAATAGTAGTGCTTTTAGGAGGGATTCAAAAGCAAGTAAAGCAATGAAAAGATTGAAATCCACTAATTTACCTTTTTATAGGTATCACGACCCTCATCCCTATTTGAGCATAGCACCATAGAACTCAAGTTCTCAATTTTCTTGGCTTGCTCTTGTAACCTCTTCTCCCTTTCAACTTGAGCTTTCTTTTCCTCCTCCAACTCTAACGCAATTCGTTCCCTCTCCAATTCACTCTGTTAAATATTTACACCTTTTGAGACTCATAAAATTGCCAAAGCAACTATGAAGTAATCATCACAAACCTTCAGTAAAGTGTTCCGAAGATTCAATATTTCTTCATCAGGATGTTCTGAATGTGATGCCTTCAATGGTTTAAAAAACATAGGTTGGTCAACATATCAATGCAACCACTTCAAAATAACAAACAGGCGTGACTGCTTGCACAACCTGCAATTTTGATCGCAGCTCCTCAATCTCCTTCTTTTGACGCTTGAGCAACGCAGCATCAGTCAGTATCTGGTATCAAATACAGATAGGTTAAGATGCAATAAAAAAAGGCATCATATAATGGTAAAAAGAAAGTGCAAACCAGAAGCAACTCAGACTAACAGCAGACATGAGTAAGAGGCATAAAGAACGATTAAGTGATGACTTGCTTTCTGGTGCATGAATTAGACATGCACTTCGTGAATTCCATATGAAAATTGTTTGAAGTAACGAAAAATACTACTAAGTGCAGGATGCAGTTAAATATCCAACCTCATTCACGTGAACACAATTTGTAACCCGCAATGCCCTGCTTGCAAATTGAAGACTACTTTTAGTCTCATCAGCATGAATCTGGCATCAAGGAAAAATGCATTATCAAAATAGAAAACCAGAAACTGTCAGCATGAACTAGCATCAAGCAGAAAGCCCCACAAGAAAGCCAAAGGCAGAAAAAAGGAAGAAAGAAAGAAGAATCATAGACACATGGTCATCCAAGCATTATATGATCCACGAGCACAATATGTGATGAAAAGAAAGTTCTGCCAATGACACTATATTTCTGAAAGCTGGTCCTGTTGCATATATATCATGGTTATCGCAAATTGAAAGGTACTCGATCCCTCCACACTGAAAAATGAGAGAAGACAAAGAATGACCCGAAGACAATTTCGAGCAACTGTACTCAAAAAGTCAGCAGCATTAAGTGGAAAACAGAAGGCCAGTTCATCGATAGTCAACTTGTGTGTCCATTGCATAACCATTTTGCTAGATAAATTGCTGAAAACCGAAAAATGATATCACAATAGCACTATAATAATTTGTGGGACCATACTGGGTAGTTGTTGTTGTTGTTTGTTGTTAATAGCACTATAATAACTTGTAAACCTTAAAAGGAAAACACTTGGAGTGAACTGCAATGGTAGTATATTAATTGTAAGCCTACAGGGAAAACACTTGGACACAATCATATTATTGTGATACCAAATAGACTTGATCTGAGGCAGACATGCCTACCATTGTACAGTAAGATCAGTGTAGCAGTAGTTTCCATCAGCCGCAGATTGCTTCATCATGAAACTTCTTTAATAAAAGATACTCCAAGCAAGTTTTGACATGATAGACATTGAAATTTCATTTATTCTGTTTTTAAGTTCTCTAAAGAACTCAAAGAAAAAAATAAAAATTATGAAATTGAAGACTCCATAGAGAATGTTGTGCACAAACACAAGGACTTATGTATTTTGTAGGTGCTTTTTTTTTTTCAGTATGTAGGTGCTTTTCAGCCTACCATAAATATAATAAGCACAAAAAATTTACCTGGGCAAGAGTTATATTACATATGATGGCAGTGTTTGCATTTCCACCCAGTGCAGGTTGCAAGATACGTGTTAGTTTACTGTCTCGATACGGAACGTGACCCCTGCAAGATTGCATAACACATTAGTACAAGTAGGAGAACAGCTTTACGGAACCAAGTCAACACATAACAAACTTACCCTTGACTCTCAGCACCTTCACTTAGTTTTTTAATCACAGTTCCTAAAGTCATCAAGCTTTTGTTGATGTGGGAGCCTTCTTTTAGACGAACACCTTCCGCTCCGGTTTTGGCAGCACGTTCTGAACCAGCAAGGTCCACCAGGTTCTGGAAAAATGTGAGGATAGAAGAGCATCCTTACAGATTTTTCTACATAAATAATAGCATCTTAAAAAGAGAATGTAAAAACTTCACACCGCATACCAGAACAGATACACGGACTGCATCACAAAAATTGTCTGTTTTTGTATCTTCAGCCTTCTCCCTACTCTCAACTATCTGTTAAGTATAAATTTTAGGACGTGAATGTATTCTCATATCTTAGTATAGTCATTCAAGTGTATCTTACCATCCGAAAAATTGTGTGTGACCTACTACTGTATACATTCATATTAGTTTCCCCAATATGTCGATGACCTGCAAAACAAATTGTGTTGGACGCAGCACTTCTTTAAAGATGAAAACCAAATCTTTAGGGCACGGAAATGTTTGGCAGTATGCTCTTAAGACCAATACTCACAGTGGAGCCTTTGTTATTAGATAAATTGGAGCATATAAGATACTTTCGAGGAAAAACAATTATGAGAGGACATACACAAATTGATGATACTTTTAACTCACATTCTCCAAAATCCATGAGTTCAAGCACTTGATCAGGAGAGGCGACAATTTCCTCCCTTAAGCCAGCGACAAATATTCCCCGCTACATGCCAGATCAGCACAGTATGAAAGCCAAATTATGCTGACAGTTCATGTGCAACTACAAAACAATGATGCGAAACCAAAACTAATCCATTACCTCTACACTTTCATGGATTTGCAACTTTCGGTGCTCTGGAGCCAACAAATCATTTATCTCCTCATTATAGATTTCCATATACGACATCCGTAGAAGAAACTCTCTATCCCTTTCCTAAAATTCCAGGAGACAATATCATACATTGGTACTTATCAAATTTTTGAAAAGGCAGAACCGACTTCATGTACTAAAGAAGTTTCTAAGGAATGAGCATGTTGCACAGGACAACACTGGAACATTTTTTTTAAAACGGTTGATAAGTCATAAAAGAAGATATTTCACTAGTTTCTTATGCAATCGACAAACCCTCGGGAACTTAAACCAGCACAAACAGAAGAGGCTTGTCACTTCCCTTATTCATCACTCATCAGGGCAGTATCATTTCTATCAAAAACACACTCTTGGGCTCTTTTTAACAAGGAAATGAATCTGATGATCAATCTTTCCCTATGTTTCATTTCAGGTTAAGAAGGAATCAAGACTCTAATACTTTCAATCCTTCAGCTTCAAATAGGTGAATCAATATGCTCATTTCCTATCTTTCTTTCGCCAAATAGGTTTAGTGCCTTTTTTCTTTGATACGACTGTTGGAACTCTTTGTATAGAGGTTGCACCTATAATAAGACTGTTGGAGACATAAGAAATAAAGAGAAAAAATCTGGTTAACTGACAAGTCTCAGCTAGATAGTGTATGGACTCATTTTGAGGATTCCCCAGTTACCAAGCTGAAGCATAAGAATCTAATATTTTGTGCCACACGTGTGATGTAGCTCAAAGATATTGCTTTCCTTGGTGTCCCCTAAAAATCCTCTAGACCAACTTTATACCCATAAGTCCTAACTATGGAGCAGTTTTATATGAAAACATAAGCAAATTTCAGAAAATAATAACAGCAAGAACCGCAAAATGACTTTAAAACTTGAAAAAAGACCCAGAATCGCCTTTATGACGAGTTGTTCTCCAGTAAATAAACTTATTTCAATCTATTGAAGTTGCAGACAAAGTTGTCATTAAGGAATGTCAAATATATGAAGGTGACATGAATGCAATTAATGGTTGAAGGGGTGCAAATTGATCTAATGGCAATGCCAAACCTCTCCAATGAAATTAAACAGATCTTGCACAGCCATAGGGATGACTCCAGGTTCAGTTGCTGACCCTCTCATAGTATATGTCTTTCCACTACTTGTCTGACCATATGCAAAGACTGTCCCTGCAAAAGAAGATAAGTAGGCAGATCAGTAGATTAAAAGACATATATTTTCTTTTTATGAAATTAGGTAAAGCTAGTACCAAGAAGGTACTGCAAGTAGGGTTGTTCATTCGGATCGGATATCCGAAATTCGAACCGATCCATTCAATTTCGTATTTCAGATTTCAGATTGGATCGGATTTCGGATTGTGTTTATTAAAATTGCGGATTTCGGATCGAATTCGGATTGGTATATTTTAATCCGATCCGAAATCCGAAATTATTAGGCAATATAACTACTACACTTTACTTTCGGATAGTCAGTACTTCCTTTACATCTTCCTCCAAGTTATTACCTTTACAATTGCTAGATTTAGCTATATTGACACCATATCACCCTCATAGTTGCATAAACATGAATTTTTCTTAATGTATTGCCTCTTTTACTAAGAAAATATATATATTAGTTTGCAACTTTGAGGCATAATACAATCCGAAATCCGATCCGATCCAAACTTTAAAATCCGAATCCAATCAAATATAATTCGAATCGGATTCGGATTGCATTTTCTAGAATCCGAAATCCGAAATTCGAATCCGAAATATGCTAAGTCTGATCCGATCCGTGCATAGCCCTAACTGCAAGAGGTACAAAAAAGGAGATTACAGCGACACCGTTACATCTTTAACATCATAGAACCCCAAAAAAAAAAAGCCAACAAGCTATGGCGCACCTTCTAACATGTGATCTAACACCTATGTATGCATTTAAAAGGGTAGTCCGGTATACATGCAGAGTCCAGGAAGAGTCGCACCCCAAGGGAGTGTAACGTAGGCAGCCTACTCGGAGAATAGACTATGTATGCATTTATACTTCTCAAAAGATGAGTTTCTTATCCCCAAATCATCTTTTATTCCTTTTGGAGAAAATAAGAACACGACAAAAGATTTTAAGCTTCTGTTCTTTTCTTTTTTTTTTTTATTTGCACCAGGTGTCTGAGTCTCTTCGAGCCCCGACTAATCCCGGGGTGCACAGGCCCTCGGCAAGGAGTTTTCCGCAAGTTCACCACGGTTAATTCAGGTTTTACCCAGTCCGATGGCCCTCAGAAATTGTTTACACCCAGTAGGTTTCGAACTTGAGACCTTGAAATGGAGCAAACCCCAAGGCTCAAGTTTGTTCTTGCTGTCATTCAATGCTTGTATGGCCATATTTATACAAAGTATAATCAGCCCTTCTAGCTAACACTTAGTTGTAGCAGTGTGTGCTCTATGTGGTTGTATTTGACACAAATACATCGAGGAGTTAACATACACCTAATAGTCCTACAGCACTACAACTGCTTTGGTAGTTACGGTTAGTTTAGCTACACATTACAATACACGATAGGAATGTCATCCAAATCCTAAACTAACCAAGTTGTCTGACATCCCACGCAAGCTGGTGTTAGGAGGTCACAAAACACCCAGCTTGGTATGTAGAGTCCGAAATTGTTGCCAGATGTATAGTGAATATATCAGCTACCTGGTGCAAGAAGGGAACAAACTTAGCAACCATAGCACCCCGGACAACCTTTTCTCGCACAAAATGATAGTCAATTTCGACATGCTTGGTTCGTGCATGCAACACAGGATTGGAAGTGAGATGGAGAGCACTTATATTATCAGTTGAACAACAACGGAGGGCAAGGTAAGGAAATGCCAATATCCTTCAAGAGATAAGTCACCCAAGTGAGTTCTGCGGCTAGCGACGCCAAGGAGCGATATTCGACCTCTGCACTAGATTTGGCCACTGTGTGTTGCTTTTTAGAAGATCGGCTGATACAGTTTGAGCCTAGGATGACACATAGACCGGAGTAGATCGTCTAGTAAGGGGACATCCTGCCAAATCCGCATCAGAGAACCCTACAAGATTAAGAGACGACCTGGATGATAATCGTAGACCACAATCAATGTGCCAGAAATGTAACGAAGCATGCGCTTTACTCCAGGCCAATGAACAGCAGTAGGACAATGCATAAATTGACATAGGAGATTAACAGTATGGGAGATTTCCGGCGAGTGTGTGAGGTATTGGCATATTGCAAGGCACCAACAACACTTCTATATTCATAGACATCAATGGGAGTACCAATGGACACCTGAAGATTATGTTCGAGAGAGTCGTGTCGGAATAGCTCTTGACCCCAGCATGCAGCATGCTGGTGCGAGTAAGAATCTCAGAAGGCATATCTGCTTTGGCTAAGGAAAAGGCCATCTTTGGTGAGAGTTACCTCTATGCCCAGAAAATAGCGAAGAGGACCCATATCTTTCATCTCAAATCAAGTACGCAACTGGTTGATGAGTTGAGAGATGAGAAGAGTGCTACTGCCAATATAAATTATATCATCAACATAGACTAGGAGCAATGTTAGACAACTTGGTTAGTTTAGGATTTGGATAACATGCCTATCGTGTATTGTCATGTGTAGCTAAACTAACCGTAACTGCCAAGGCAGTTGTAGTGTTGTAGTACCATTAGGTGTATGTTAAATACTGGATGTATTCATCAATGGATTTGGATCCAAGTTTCACAGTCTGAAGTTGTTGCTTCATCTGAAACTCTTTATCTTTGCTTGCTTGTTGTAGTTATCCTCAAGACAATACCACGTCTGTTTCGCAGTTTGACATCCTATAATAAGGAACATTGATTCTTCAGTCATTGTTCCAAATAGCCAACTCCTAATAAGAACACCGCGTTCTTCCCACTCAGTTAATTTCAGGTTTGGATTAGTTGCTCCTTTCGCATTATCGACAATTTCGGATGGAGGGTCCTCTTTAATAGCCTTGTCAACTTTTAAGGTTTGCATATGTTGAAAGATTTGTGTCCTCCAAACAAGGTAGTTTGATGGTTTCAACTTGATGGAACAAATTGCAATGAGTTGGTGCAGTGATGAGGGAGATAGGGCTAGTCTAGTGTTAGAGGAGGAGGCCATGGCTGTTTTGAGGAAGAAACAAGAAGTTAAGGATCGCTGGATTTTAGTTGAGCCTTTGCCCTGATACCATTAAGAAAATAAGAAGATAACAAAATATTTTAAGCTTCTGTTCTTGCTGCCATTCAATGCTTATATGGCCATATTTATACAAAGTATAATCAGCCCTTCTAGCTAATACTTCGTTGTAGCAGCGTGTGCTGTGGTTGTGTTTGACTGATGGTTTTTTAAAAGATGTGGCAGCAAAAATATTTAAAATATTGATTGAAAATGTCTCTCAATAATTTTATTAAGCGTAACACGGCTTTATATAGCCAATTTTAATAATAGAATCTGCAAAAAATCAGGAGAATAAATATTCAAATTCAAAAACATAAACTATCTCAACTAACTTATCCTATTAAATTTAAGCAAAGACTCCTTCTTCGACTGAACTACTTATTATTCTGGTAAATTAAATATCAACAGTAACAAATGCAAAATCCAACATTGACACAAATACATCCAGGAGTTAACATACACCTAATAGTCCTACAACACTAACTGCCTTGGCAGCTACGGTTAGTTTAGCTACACATTACAATACACGATAGGCATGTTAGCCATATCCTAAACTAACCAGGTTGTCTAATATCTTTAAGCCAACTAGACCACATGATGCAGACCGGACAGTCCTCCAGATCTGTCTCATCTCTTTTCAAACTCTTTGTCTAACCGAACCTAGCAGCAAACCCTTCACATCCTTAGGCATCACCCATTGCACTCCAAAAAATGTTTGAAAACAAAGTCTCAATCTTTCACCTCACTGTATAATTATGTGTAATCAATGCATATGCATTATAAACAATTACAACAACAACAACAATCCAGTAAAATTCCACAAATGGGGTCTAGGGAGGGTGGTGTGTACGCAGACCTACCCCTACCCTGGAGGAGTAGAGAGGTTATTTCTAAAAGACCATCGACTCATGAAGACAAAAGGAGACAATAGATTCGTAAAGCTAGAAATATAATATCAGCATTATAAGAGACAAAAAATAAATGGAAAAGCAATACTAATAACCGAAAATAATGACCCAATACTATGAAAAACGAAAAAATTGTGTAAGCACAACATCAGACTAGCCTCACCCCCTGTACGAAGTACAAAAATACCGGAGTACCTCCTAACCTTAAACCTTAATGCTCGACATCCACACCTTCCTGTCAAGATCCATATCCTCGGAATTCTGAAGTCGCACGATGTCCTGCTTGATCACCTCACCCCATTAGGCCCTCTACCTCTTCTCATACCTGGCAAAACCAACCACTCACACCTTCTAACCGGGGAATCTAGGCCTCTCCTTCGCACATGTTCGAACCATGTAAAGCTTGATTCCCACATCTTGTCATCCATAGGGGTCACGGTCACCTTCTCCCGAATATCTTCATTTCTAATCTTATCCAACCTAGTGTGCCTGCACATTCATCTCAACCTCCTCATTTCTGTTACTGTCATCTTTTTGATATGTGAATTCTTGACTGGCCAATACTCAGTACCATACAACATTGCTGGTCTAATCACCACTCTATACAAATTACCTTTAGTTTCGGTGGCACATTCTTGTCACAGGACTCCAGATGCTAACCTCTATTTCCTCCACCCCACTCATATACAGTGCGTGAAATCCTCGTCGATCTCCCAATCCCTAATTAGACTTAGACATTTATTGTGAAGTTAGTATACACATATTATACATTGCATTCGCCTTTCCCAAAATTGTGATTAAACATTCATTTTCCTGATATCCTAGTTTCTTATTTGGGATTGGCTTCATTTGCTCAAGACGGTGTTATAAATAGCGCTCGCCTCAGCGCTAATAGCATGAGGCGAGGTTGTGTCGCTTCAGAGCTTCTATTGCATTGTGATTCCAAATAGCGCTCGCTTCATGGTGTATTGCGTGAGGCGACTGCGTGGCGAGTAGCGACTGTAGCGTCGCTATTTAAAAAAAAGAGAAAGGGAGAAGACTTATGTCGGGAATTAGGGCTCGATCGGCTTCATTTGCTCCCAACTGTGTTATAAATAGCGCTTGCCTCAGCGCTAAGAGCGTGAGGCGAGGCGAGGCGAGAGTGTATCGCTTCAGAGTTTCTGTTGTGTTGCGATTCCAAATAGCGCTCGCTTCAGGGTGTGTTGCATGAGGCGACTGTGTGGCGAGTAGAGACTGTACGTCGCTATTTTTTTTTTAAAAAAAGAGAAAGGGAGAAGACTTAAGTCGGGAATTAGGGCTCGATCTTTTCACAGGCGAACAAAAAAGCTTCAACGATTAGGGCTTTTCACCTGCGAACAAACAACGGTCTTCTTCAGTCTTCTTCTTCATCATCTGGCTTCATCTTCTTCAAGCTTCAACAGCAAAAAACAGAGATATGTTTCTTCTTTCTTCTTTCTTCTTTCTACTTTCTTCTTTCTTCTTTCTTCTTCTCTTCTTCTTTCTATTTTTTTTCTTTTGTTTTTTGTCGATAGAAACATAGCCAAACCTGAGGGTTTTCTTCTTCTCTTTTTTTTTTCTGTTTTGTCTTCTTCTTTATTTGCGGTGAGGCAAAAACTGAGGGTTTTCTTGCTCTTTTCTGCTTTGTTTTCTTCTTTATTTGCATTTAGCCAAATATCTGTTTTGTCGATCAATTTTTTGTTTTGCTCTATTTTTTTTTCTTTTTTTCTTTGCTGTTTTTTTCAGAGGCAGTGTTACTGTTTCCAAAGGTAGAATCATTTTTTTTGCTCTATTTTTTTTTTGTCTTCTTTATATAGTAGAATTAATTGCATATTAACTTGATAATTTTTGTTTATAAAACAATGTTAAATTGGAGTCATCCGATAATACTAAATGAGATATAGCTTGGAATTATGCTATACAAGCCTCGTCAAGTTTCGCAATTAAATTGTCAAAAAACATATAATGGTGGGATAACTCGTCACAAGCAACATTTGGTAGGTGGATTTAAAAATGTAATACAATGTCCCCTTTGTCCGCCCGAGGTTAGGGAGGAAGTAAAAGCGTTTGTTGAAAAGAAAAATATGGCAAGAACTCAAATGAATTATGAAGCATTGGTGAATCTAATTGATGAAGATGATGAGATAGATGAAATAGGTGAAATGGGACCTCCCCCCTAAAACTCATAAGAAATTCAAATACTTCTAGTGGGTCATCCACGGCACATACAGTGACAAAAGGTCCTCTCAATCTTTATTCTCGGCAAAACAACAAGAAAGGGAAAAAAGTGAAAAAGGTACAGGTTTAGAAGCCATGAAGATTTTGAGGGATCGTGTTGTCAGTGCCTTTGCATCATGGATGTACGATGCAGGGCTTCCTTTCAACTGTGTCAACTATAAAACTTTTGATAAATTCACTGAGGCCTTAGGAGAATATGGCCCACAAATGAAGCCTCCTAGCTATCATGAAGTTAGAGTAACTCATCTTAAAAAGGAGGTGAAGAAGATAGACCAAATTATTGAGGAGCATAAAGTGGAATGGAACAAGTTTGGATGTTCCATTACGATGGATAAATGTACAACACATAATGGAAAACTGATCATAAATGTGTTTGTGAACTCTCCAAGAGGGAGTGTTTTTCTTGAATCTCACGATGCTAGCAACTCTTCTATGGATGGAAGTATGTACAGCTTGTTTATAAACACTATTGATAAACTTAGAAAGGAAAATATTGTACAAATTGTTAGAGATAATGCTAGTGAGAATGTTAGTGCGGGGAAGACGATGGAAGCTATCTATCCAAACATTTATTGAGCTCCATGTGTTGCCCATTGTATCAACTTGATGATTGGTGGCATATTCAAGGAAAACTCATATGCTTCAGGTAACTTTAATATAGTTATATTTAAAGACTTTAACTTTATTTGTACTTATGTCATATCCTATTAAGTATTAACTATAAAATTGTTGTTGTTACTTTCATAGTTTTTACTAATGCCGTCAAGTTATATGCTTACATCAGTCAGAGATCATTGTTGTTGAATTTGATGAGGAAATTCACAAATGAAAGAAATTTGGTAAGACCGACCAAGACTAGATTTGCAACGGCTTTCTTAACTTTGCATAGTTTTTACTTGCAAAAGAAAAATTTGAGAAAGCTAGTTCTTCCGACTAAATGGAAAGATAACAAATATGCAAAGGAAGCTGCAAGGAAAGAAACTGCCAAAGTTATTATTGCTCCATCATTCTGGAATGATGTCGTCCGGGCTCTTAAAGTTAGTGGTCCTTTGATTAGTGTGCTTCGTATGGTGGATGGGGAGAAAAAACCACCAATGGGCTATCTTTATAAAGCTATGGATAGAGCCAAAGAGAGTATTGCAGCGTCATTTGATGGAGATGTTAGGAAACATGAGAAAGTTTTTGAGATAATTAATACCAGGTGGAACAATCAACTCCATCGACCTTTGCATGCAGCAGCCATCTTCTGAACCCAGAATTATTTTACAAGAACACTAGAGATGAAACTTTGGATTAAGAGGTATGGATTGGATACCATGCATGTCTTGAGAAGTTGATCCCTAATTCAGCGATGATAGATCTAATAGGGGAAGAGTTTGGTAAATACTCACAAGTAAAAGGCCTATTTGGTTTACCGGCTGCCGTTAGAGCCAGAGACAAAAGGTCGCTAGGTAACTAATTTTAAGACAGATATCATTATAACTTTAATATAAATTATTTGATTTATACTTATTAACTTTTAAAATATTTTTCTACAGTTGAATGGTGGAGGCTGGGACATGAGGCTTGGGTCTCAGGTCATCCCCACGAGAGATAGCTTCAAGTACCTTGGGTCGATGATTCAAGAGGACAGAGAGATCGACGAGGACGTCGCTCACCGTATAGAGGCGGGCTGGTTGAAATGGAGGCTTGCAACTGTAGTCTTATGTGACAAGAAAGTGCCACTGATACTCAAAGGTAAGTTTTATAGAGCTGTGGTTAGACCGACCATATGGTATAGGGCAGAGTATTGGCCGATTAAGAACTCATATATCTAGAGGATGAAGGTAGCAGAGATGCAGATGATGAGGTGGATGTGCGGGCATACTAGGATAGACAAGATTAGGAATGAAGATATTCGGAAGAAGGTGGGTGTCGCCCCTGTGGATGACAAGATGCTGGAAGCGATGCTCAAATGGTTCGGACACATGTAGAGGAGAAGCCTTGATGCCCCGGTGAGGAAGTGTGAGCGGTTGGCCGTGGTGGGCACGAGAAAAGGTAGAGGGAGGCCTAAGAAGTATTTGAGAGAGATGATCAGGCAGGACATGGCACAACTCCAGATTTCCAAGGACATGGCCCTTGATAGGAAGGTCTGGAGGTCAAGCATTAGGGTTGTAGGTTAAGGGTAGTAGAGCTTTCTTTACTTCATATCGGGGGTAAGACGGAGTTGAATTAGGGTTGATCTTAGTTGGCTTGCAGTTTATGTTGTAACCACACTATCATTGTTGTTTATCCTAGCCCCGGGCCGTAGACTATGGTTACTGCTATTGCATGTGATTCATCTTTTGGTTGTTATGCTTCTGTTACTATTACGGTTTCTACTTGAGTTACTAATGAATTGTCTTTCCTTTTTTTTTTTTATTTCAGTCTTTCTGAGCCGAGGGTCTATAGAAAATAGCCTCTCTGCCCTATCGAGGCAGGGGTAAGGTCTGGGTACACATTACTCTCCCCAGACCCCACTTTGTAGGATTTTACTGGGTAGTTGTTGTTGTTGTTGTTGTTGTTGTTGAATGTTGGAAGCAATTTGGACATCAAACTCCAAACTTGCAAAAGTTTGCCATCAAAGTATTAAGCCTAACTTGTAGTGCATCTGGATGCGAGAGAAATTGGAGCGTATTTGAGCATGTAAGAAGTAGATTTATTATATTAATATATTCTATATTGTATTATTATTAGTATTTATTAATTATAAATTAATCTAAATAATTTATGCGCATATTCACTTCAAGAAAAGGAATAGGCTTGAGCTATCACGTCTCAATGATCTAGTGTATATTAAATACAATAGGCGACGTTATGAAGCTCGCGATACCATTGATCCAATTATGTTGGACAACATTGACGATCAAATGAATGGTTAACTGGAGCTCCCCAAAATCATGAAGATGAACAAGTGTATGAAGGAGATGATCTTGACTGGGGTACTGTTTCTATGGCCGTTAGAGTTGAGGAGAATATCTATGGACTTACAGCGAGTTCTTCAAGTTACAAGGAATAGGGGGTAGCAAGTTCAAGCCGGTCCCTAATTGATGAAGAGTCCGAGAATGAAGAAGATGATAGCCAATATAATGCTAACATTCATGAAGTTGTAGAATTTGAAAATCTTGAAGAAGAATAGATGTTGCTTGTTTTAGAGTTTAGACTATTAGTCTTTAATTTATGAATCTACCATGAGTGTATGACTATCTATTGAGTCTTTAATTTTAGAATGATATATTTATTAATATATTATTGTTATTGAATTATTAGTTATATGTATATAATATTTTATGTTTTTGTATAAATTGTAGCTTCACATCAAAAAGGCGAGTGCTTCGCTGCGTGCCTCTCGCCTCAGTGAGGCAGGCACTCGTCGCTATTTGTCGTCGCACGCTATCCAAAACAATGGCTCCAAATGTGCCACTGTGAAATTGCTTCTTTCTCTGGGTGTGTCTCTCTCTTTGTTATTTAAGTATGAGCACCAAATTGATGTTGTTTGTTTATGGTAGAGAAAGATGGAAATGGTTGTGAAGAGGACTGTTAAGTGGTAGAAGGGTGGGGTTTCAATGATTTTTCTTAATTTTTGGGTACAAAATAATATGGCTATCTGGCTGCAAATAGTAATTGTTGTTTAGCTATTTTCATGATTATCAATAGTCAACTCGTTATTTGTATTTTTTTTCCCTTTTAAAAGTTAGCTCATAAGCTGGCTTAAGCCCAACCTCAGCAAAGCCTCAATGGTCATCGGGCTGACCTGGGCCAGACCTAATAGCCTCGGTTCTTCTAAATGGGTCAAAATATTTTAGCCCAACCCTATCCAAAAAATCGGTTGGAGCCTCACGGGACAGGCCCACTTTAACGGCAAAACAACCATACCTCTTTTCTATAATTTTTTGTGTAGAAAAACTTCATCAATTTCCTCCCAACAAAAGCATGTCCTAATAAGGGGATTTGATTTTTCAAATTGTTAAAATTCCCACGTTGGTTAAGGATATGGTATACTTTCTTATATGGTCTTAGGTAATCTCCACCTCAATAGCTTATATTTTGGATTAAGTTAGGCCATAGGTCTATTTTCTCAACGTGGTATCTAAGTCAAAATCATCCATGATATTTGATTAGAATCCCATATTGGTTGAGGATATAGGTTGTAATCAATTTAGAGTCTTGGGCAATTTTCATTTCATGGATAGTTATTAGAATTGAGTTAGACGCAAGGTTATTTTCTTAACACAAATCTTCATTTGATGTTGTTGTGGACTATAAAAATAATTGGAAATCAAAGCTTTATAGAATTTCACATTGAACTTCCAATCTTTATTTCTAGACCAGATCTCTAGGCTCATTGTTCTAGCATATGTAATGATAGAAAAAAATGTTACACAAAGAATCAGAATCGAATGGCCGAAATGTAAATTACCTACCGAAGTGAACAGTATGTTCTATCAAATAGTTATAAGACCAGTAATATTATACGAGAGTGAATGTTCGGCTGCTAAAGCCTAATAAATCCATAAAATGAGTGTCGAGATGCCGATGCCAAGAGGGATGTGCAGTCATACAAGATTAGACAAGCTTAAAAATGGATCATGTGAGAAGGCACGGGAGAAAATATGATATGTATTAATATGTTGTGTGTTCAATACAATACAAGAGGTCCTTATTTATAGCTATATTATAGAAGGATATTCTACTCCTATTCCAATATGGGACAAGACTACATATCTAATACCCCCCCTCAAGCCGGTGCATACACATCATATGTACTGAGCTTGTTACACATGTAACTAATACGAGAACCAGTAAGAGACTTAGTGAAAATATTTGGTAGTTGATCATTCGACTTTACAAACTTTGTAACAATATCTCCTGAAAGTACTTTTTTTCTCTGACAAAGTGACAGTCGATCTCAATGTGTTTAGTCCTCTCATGGAACACCGGATTTGACGCAATATGAAGAGCAGCTTGGTTATCACACACTAGTTCCATCCTGCTGATTTCTCTGAACTCTAACTCCTTGAGCAACTGCTTGACCCAAACTAACTCACCTGTTGTCATAGCCATGGCCCAATATTCCGCTTTGGTGCTAGATCGAGCAACTACATTTTGTTTCTTGCTCTTCCACGAGACCAAATTACCTCCTACTAGAACACAATATACAGATGTAGATCGTCTATCAGAAGGCGATCCAGCCCAATCATCATCTGTGTACCCAACAATCTGCTCGTGGCCTCGATCCTCGAATAGTAATCTTTTGCCTGGAGCTGACTTTATATATCGAAGAATACGAACAACTGCATCTCAGTGACTATCACATGGAGAATCCATAAACTGACATACAACACTCACCGGAAAAGAAATGTCAGGTCTAGTCACTATGAGATAATTCAATTTTCCAACCAACCTCCTATATCTAGTAAGGTCTCTAAGAGGCTCCCCTTGTCCAAGCAGAAGCTTGGCATTCGGATCCATAGGAGAGTCAATAGGTCTGCGACCCATCATTCCAGTCTCCTCAAGAATGTCTAAGGCATACTTCCGCTGTGAAATAACAATACCTGAGCTAGACTGAGCGACCTCAATACCTAGAAAATACTTCAGTCTGCCCAAATCCTTAGTTTGGAAGTGCTGAAAGAGATGTTGCTTCAAATTAGTAATACTATCCTGATCGTTGCCAGTAATAACAATATCATCAACATAAACCACCAGATAAATACATAGATTCGGAGCAGAATGTTGATAAAACACAGAGTGATCAGCCTCACTACGAGTCATGCCGAACTCCTAAATAATTGTGCTGACTTACCAAACCATGCTCGAGGGGACTGTTTCAAACCATATAGTGACCTGTGCAATCTGCATAGACCTCCACTAAACTCCCCCTGAGCAACAAAACCAGGTGGTTGCTCCATATAAACTTCCTCGTCAAGATCACCGTAGAGAAAAACATTCTTAATGTCGAACTGATAAAGAGGCCAATAACGTACAGCATCCATGGACAAAGAGACGAACAGATGCTACTTTAGTCACGGGAGAGAAAGTATCACTATAATCTAAGCCCAAAAATCTGAGTATATCGTTTTGCAACAAGATGAGCCTTTAACCGATCAACCTGGCCATCCGGGCCGACTTTGACTACATAAACCCAACGACAACCAATAATAGACTTACCTGCAGGAAGAGGAACAAGCTCCCAAGTGCAGTTGCATGTAAAGCAGACATCTCGTCAATCATAGTCTGTCGCCATCCAGGATGAGATAGTGCCTCACCTGTAGACTTAGGAATAGAAACAGTGGACAAAGAAGAAATAAAAGCATAATGAGGTGACGACAGACGATGATAACTTAGGCCAACATAGTGGGGATTAAGATTAAGTTTGGACCGTACACCTTTACGGAGTGCAATTGCTTGACTAAGAGGAAACAAGTCCGCAGTAAGTGCAGAATCTAATGCATGATGTGAATCACCCGGGCGTGATGCTGGATGTGGACGACAATGATAAGTCAAGAGTGGCGGAGCTGAAGAAGCGTGAAAGGTCTGAAATACAGAAAACAACTCAGATCGATTTTTTATCAAAAATATCCAGGTGCACCTAGAATAGTCATCAATGAAACTAACAAAGTAGCGGAATCCTAAGGTAGAACTAACCCGACTAGGACCCCAAACATCTGAATGGACTTAAGTAAAAGGTGACTCTGCTCGATTATCAATACGTCGAAGAAAATGAGAGCGAGTACGCTTACCGAGCTGACAAGACTCACACTCTAGAGATGACAAGTGAGATAAACCAGGTACCATTTTATGAAGTTTTGACAAACTAGGATGTCCCAACCGTTTTGTAATAAATCTGGTGAATCGGTAACATGACAAGTTGTTGAAGGAAGACAAGATGTGAGTCCATGTGATTTAGCGAGGATAAGATAATAAAGTCCATTTGATTCACGCCTGGTACCAATGATCCGTCCTGTACTACGTTCCTGTATAAAAACATGGTCCTCAAGAAATAAAACTGCACATTTAAGTGATTTGGCTAGGCTACTAACATCTATGAGATTAAAAGGACTATTAGGGACATAAAGAACTGAATCTAAAGGTAAGGAAGGAATTGGGCATGATTGACATATTGCAGTTGCCATGGTTTGAGACTCATTGGCCACTGTGACTCTTGGAAGGGATTGAGAATACGAAATAGTAGTGAAAAGAGATTTGTTACCAGAAATATGATCTGTTGCACCTAAATCAATGACCAAAGACACAGAGGATGAAGATTGAGAGACACAAGACACGCTATTACCTGTCTGAACAACGGAAGCTATCTCAGAAGATGCCTGCTTACCTGCTTTGTACTGAAGAAACTCAAAATAATCCACTAAAGAAACCATTTGACTATTTGAAGCATCAGTTACCATGTCGCTACAATTAATAGCAGTAGGGTTAACTTGAAATAGTGAAAATTAGTAACTCTTTTGGCAAAACTGAAGAAATCGCTGAGAAAACACTGTTTATAGCAGGAAAACAGAACATTGTTCTACACCGAAAAATACTGTTCACTTCAAAAATACTATAACTCTCGGATTATTACTGTAGCAGCAGGAAAAAATTCAAAGGGGTCGGAATAAAATATAAATAGTAGGGGTAGGATCGGAATTAACAGACGACTCAACTGTTCTGAAGAAACTTTCTCAAAAAATAGCTGGAAGTCCGCTTTTGAAATCACTATTCATGTCAGAAAAATATAAAAGTGGTCGGAATTTGGTGTAACCTGGATGGGTAGGCTCGGAATTACAAGGGGAACAATCTGTCCTGAAGAGTCGTCGCCAAAAAATGGTCGGAAGATGGCCCACTCGACGTCGGAAATTCGTCGAAAAATTTTCTTCGGACAGCTACAATACCGCCGGATATTTTCACTGTGGTTTGGTCACCGGATAGTGACTACTCTTATGGTAGTGTTGGATTTTTTACACAACACTAACAGAGACAAAGAAGACGCAAAACAACTTTGAAAGTCGCCGGAAAAAGGGTACCGGTGTCTAATTTCACTTGCCGGAATCGCTGGAATTTATGCACAGCAATAAATCTCTCACGATAGCTCTGATACCATGTGAGAAGGCACGGGAGAAAATATGATATGTATTAATATGTTGTGTGTTCAATACAATACAAGAGGTCCTTATTTATAGCTATACTATACAAGGATACTCTACTCCTATTCCAATGTGGGACAAGACTACATATCTAACATATCATATTTGCTAGAAGTTGCAAGTAGCACGCATTGAGGATAAAATGAGAGAATGTTCTTGAAATATTTTTATCATATCCTGCATCGACCTCCAAAATGCACTGGTTCGTGGAAGTAAAAACAAGAAATCTAGTAAGTGGGATTGTTACAGAATGAACCTAGACACTTTACACAATGAACATAGATTGTTTCTTAGTAGTGTACATAACCCCTATATAGATAGTAGATTTGTAGGAATCTCTTTTATTTCTTTCCTTCCTTAGCACATGTTGTACATGTATATATATGTATCACTACATGGAATAATACACCAATATGATTCTTCCATACCTTGTTAATTACATGGTATCAGAGCCACATTTAGGGCTTCACCGGAGTTGACCAAAACTTTTAGGCATACACGTGAGGTGCGTGTGTGGTCCATTCTCTGTCCAGCTTTGTTCTTAGAGATTAGCTTGATATTTTCGATCGATTGTTGGTTATCCTTTGATAATAGAACCTTATTTTCGTGAAGAACAGACTCAGACAAGGTTGTATTCTACAGTTTGTTTTGTTTTTTGAGATAATGAAGTAGTCGTGGAGCAATATTCTTGCATCTGATTTCTTGTTTTGTGAATTGGTATTTGTTGGGTCTTCCTTGTAAGACGCTTTGTTACAATTTGAGACTTGATATTATCTGTTGGGTCTTCCCTTACCAAAAACCTTGTTGGTCTCTGATTTTATTTGATTTAGGGACATATTTTTTTGGTTCTCTGATTTGGTTGAGTGGATTATTGGAGTGGAGTTTGGTTAAATAGATCGTTGACTTTGTGTCTACCTGTTTTGGTATCTTTTAGCCTTGGGGACCTCTATTAATTTAATCGATTTGTTATTCAAAGGAAAAATGATGGGAAAGAATAATAATGCAACAACTCCTAGTCCAGCAATCTTGGTTCGGATGAGTTTCTAAAATTCCTTCAATATCATAAATCAGTTAAGGAATCTTCTTCAGTTAGTGCTTTGCTTGGTTAGATATTAAATGTCTTATCACCTTTTCCAATAAATGGGTGATCGATTCAGGTGCCATAAATCACATGACAGGTAATCTAAATATTTTTTCTAGCTTCCGCTCACATAAGCACCCTCTCTAGTTATTGTAGCTGATGGATCAACTTGTAGCAGTGTTGGATCTGGGACTGTTAAACCAATTTCCTCTATTACCTTGTTATCTGTATTAAGTCTACCAAACTTGGCCTTTAACTTGATTTTTATTAGTAAAATCACCAAAGACCATAATTGTTGTTTTGCATTCTCCCCCGTCATTATTTATTTCTAGATCTTACAACATGGTAAAGGATATTGACCATTTGTTACTAAGTTAGATCCCAAGGCATTGAAGTGTGTTTTCCTTGGCTATTCTCGCCTTCAGAAGGGGTATCGGTGTTATTCTACTGAACTTGGCAAATATTTGTTGTCAACTGATGTGGTATTTTCATATACTACACCATTCTTCTATGCACCTCCCATTTCCACAAGTCAGGGGGAGGAAGATAAGTGGCTAGTATATCAGATTACTCGTACTTTGACAGAACAACGAGATGATGTTCCTCCATCTCCTAGTTCTATCGAGCACCAATCCATCATTCTGCCTTCAGCACCAACTCCAAATGTGTTAGCAAGACCACCAATTGTTCAAGTTTACTCGCGGAGGCAACAGACGAATGATACATGTTCTGCACCAGTTCCTTCGTCATTAATTCCTTCATCATCAAATCTGCCCCCACCTGAACCTCCGAAAAACCTTCATCTTCCAATTGATCTTCGCAAAGGTATACATACTTGCAAATCCACATACTCTATTGCTAATTTTGTTTCCTGCAACCACTTGTCTCCTGCATCTAGATCTTTGATTGTGTCGCTAGACTTTGTTTCTATACCCAAAACGGTGAAGGAGGATTTGAATCATCCTGGATGGTTTGAAATAATGCTTGATGGTTTGAAACAATGTTTGAGGAAATACAAGCCTTAAAGACAAATCACACTTGGGATTTAGTGCAGTTACCCCGTGGAAAGAAAGCAGCGGGATACAAGTGGGTCTTCACGGTCAAAGTTAATTTTGATGGCTCTGTGGCGATAATTAAGGCCAGAGTTGTGGCTAAGGGGGATGTTCAGAGTTATGGAGTGGATTATTCACACTTTCTCGCCAGTTGCCAAATTCACTTTTGTCCGCTTGTTCATTTAACTAGCTGCTTCTGAGAATTGGCCTTTGCATCAACTGAATATTAAGAATGTGTGTCTTCATGGTGATCTCCATGAAGAGGTATATATGGAGCAACCACCTGGTTTTGTTGCTCACGGGGAGTATGGCAATGTCTGTCATTTGAAGAAATCCTTATATGGCTTGAATTAAAGCAGTCTCCGGGCTTGGTTTGGTAAATTTAGTGAAGCAGTTTAAGAATTTGGGCTGAAAAAGAGCAAATGTGATCATTTTATCTTCTACAAGCAATCAACAATTGGATCTATTCTCCTTGTTGTATATGTGGATGAAATTGTTATCACAGGCCATGTTACTCGGACTCTTCAAAAATGTTGTTGGATGCGTGTCGGATCCTCCAAATTTAGTGCATTTGCAGCACTTTTGGAGAGTCTGAACAACATAGATCACAGGGAGTGATTACGCAGGAATCTCTTCTCTCAAGTCTTTCTTGCATACTAAGTTTCATACAAAAAACTTGGGACAACTGAAATGCTTATTGGGAGTAGAAATAACTAGAAGCAAGAAGGGAATTTTTCTATCTTAGAGAAAGTATATTCTTGACTTACTAGCAGAAACTGGTAAGCTGGCTGCCAAGCCTTGCAGTACTCCAATGGTTCCTAATTTGCATCTTATGAAATATGATGGTGATCCATTTAATGATCCATGTTAGAAACCAAAGAAGTTCTATATTTCATATCTAGAAGAGAAGATTACAAGGCCTATTTATAATACTAGTTCACCTAATCTATTAGTTGCCATATACCTAATTACACCTACTATACAACTCATATACATGTGCTAGCTATGATGTAATACATGTGTATACATGTGCTAGACAACTTGTATTACACCTACTATACAACTCATACATGTGCTAGCTATGATGTGTATACATGTGCTAGACAACTTGTATCTCAACAATCCCCTCAAGTTGGAGGATATATATTGATCATGCCCAACTTGTTACAGATATATTCAACTCGAGCTCCATTCAAAGCTTTTGTGAAAATGTCTCCCAATTGATATTCAGTTCTAACATAACCCGTAGAGATAAGCTTTTGTTGAATCTTTTCACGAACAAATTGACAATCTATTTCAATGTGCTTAGTTCTTTCGTGAAATACAGGATTAGAGGAGATATGAAGAGCAACTTGATTATCACACCACAACTTTGCTGGCAATGTAGTTTGGAAGCCAACTTCACTTAATAGTTGATGTACCCATACAACCTCACACACAGATTGTGCCATAGCTCTGTCTGCTTCCGCACTAGATCGAGATACGACATTTTGTTTCTTACTCTTCCACGAAATCAAGTTTCCACCAACAAAAACGCAATATCCTATCGTGGATCTCCTATCGGCTTTTGACCCTGCCCAATCTGCATCTGTGAAACACTTAATGTTAGTGCGTTCATTATTCTTATATACTAGACCCCGTCCTGGAGATCCCATTAGATAACAAAGAATCTGCTCCAGAGCCGCCCAATGCTTAACTGTTCGGGAAGACATAAACTGACTCACAATGCTGACAGAGTATGCGATATCGGGACGAGTTACTGTAAGATAGTTCAGTTTCCCAACCAATCTCCTATATTTCTATGGATCTTCGAATAACTCACCGTCTTCTTTCACGAGTTCTGTGTTAGGAACCATTGGCATGCTGCATGGTTTAGATCCCAACTTTCCAGTTTCAGCTAACAAGTCAAGAGTATATTTCCTTTGGGACAAGAAGGTGCCTTTCTTGTACCGTGTAACTTCAACTCCCAAAAAATACTTTAGTTGCCCTAAATCTTTCGTCTGAAATTGAATGTGAAGGAAAGACTTTAGAGTAGAAATTCCCGCAATATCACTTCCAGTAATAACGATGTCATCAACATATACTACCAATCAAAGAATATCATCATCAGACTTTTTATAGAACACCGTATGATTGCAATTGCTTTTCTTCATCTCATATTCTAGAACAGCCTCACTAAATCTGCCAAACCAAGCACGGGGACTCTGTTTCAGCCCATAAAGAGATTTTCGAAGACGACATACCTTTCCGCACTTCCCTTGAGCAACAAATCCATGTGGTTGCTCCATATATACTTTTTCCTGAAGATCTCCATCTAGAAAAGCATTCTTTATATCAAGCTGATGCAAAGGTCAATCATAAGTAGCTGCCATGGAAATGAATAATGGAACAGAAGCTAACTTGGCGACCGGGGAAAAAGTGTCCAAATAGTCGACTCCATAGGTCTGTTCATACCCTTTTGCAACAAGGCGTGCCTTAAGGCGAGCTACTGTCCCATCGGAGTAAAACTTAACAGCAAATACCCACTTGCACCCAATAGCCTTTATGTTAGTGGGCAGATCGGCCAACTCCCAAGTACCATTCTCATCTAAAGCCGTCATCTCTTCTATCATTGCATCATGCCAACCTGGGTGGGACAATGCTTCACGAACAGTTTTAGGTATCCTAGCAGAATCTAATGATGCCATAAACGAGCTAGAAGAGTAGACAAATGGCCATAAGACACAAAAGAAGAAATAGGATAAGTTCATTGTCGTGTACCTTTGTGAATGGCAATAGGAAGATCCAAACTAGGATTTGAAACACAGGAGGTTGGATCTACCGACGAAGCAGAAGTAGGTAAAGGATCGGGTTCTGAGGTTTGTTGTCGCTTGGTATACACACGAAGAACAGGTGGCTGCTCAGATGGTGGATCGAGGGAAACGGGTGACTGAGGAAGAGGTGTTGGAGAACTAACTGGATGTGTGACAGTGTAGACCAAAGTATCATCTTCTTCCTCAGGACTGTTATAAACATATGAAGAAAAGAACGGGTAGTTTTCATGGAATGTGACATCGGCAGACACTAAGTACCTTTTGAGATCTGGAGAATAACACCGATAACCTTTCTGAAGACGTGAGTACCCTAAGAACACACACTTAAGAGCCTTTGGATCTAATTTAGTTACCTATTGACGAATATCACGAACAAAACAAGTACAACCAAATATTTTGGGTTCAATAGGAAATAATGGCTTAGAGGAAAAAAGAATATTATAAGGAATATTACCATGAAGTACAGAAGATGTCATACAATTTATTAAAAAACAAGCTGTAGAGACGGCATCAGCCCAAAAACATCTTGGCACTTTCATTTGAAAGAGGAGTGCTCGGCCTACTTCAAGAAGATGTCTATTTTTTCGTCCCGCAACCCCATTTTGAGAAGGGGTATCAACACAAGAAGATTGATGTAGAATGCCATTTGTAGCCATATAATCTTTAAACACATTCAAAAAATATTCGTTTGCATTGTCACTCCTTAAATTACGAACGGAAACATTAAAATGAGTTTTTATTTCAGCACAAAAAGCACAAAAAATTGAAAACAACTCCGAACGATTTTTCATTAAATATAACCAAGTAACACGAGAATGATCATCCACAAAGGTAACAAAATATCTAAAACCAGTTTTAGAGATAATAGGACATGGACCCCAAACATCTGTGACTAACTCAAAAAGTAAGTCGACCCGTTTATTGACTCTAGAAACTTTAGGAAGGCGATGGTGTTTAGCAAACTGACATGACTCACAATCTAAAGAGGAAATACTCTGAAACTGAGAATATAACTTCTTCAAACTAGACAAGGATGGATGACCCAATCGACAATGTACGTCAAAGGGAGACAACACAGATGAACAAGAAATGGATTTCGGCACCTGTGATTCAAGAACATAGAGACCCCCAGACTCAGAACCTTTACCAATAATCTGCTTCGTCGAAAGATCCTGAAAAAGACAATAATTGGGAAAGTGAGACAACAATTTAGAGTACGAGTAAGTTTACTGACAGATATTAGATTGAAAGAAAAATCAGGCAAATTTAAGACGGAACTAAGGGAAAGAGAAGATGTTTGGTTAACAGTGTCAGACCCTAAAACATATGAGGTAGACCCATCGGCTAAAGTAACTGTGGAACATTGGGTATGTGGCTAAAAAGTAGAAAAGAGTTTATAGTTACCTGTCATATGATCTGTGACACCAGAATCAATGACCCATTTGGATGACGAATAGAGGAGACACTTAGTGGTTTTACCTGACTCGGGGATAGTATTGATAGCAGGAGATGATGACTTAGATGGTGAAATAGTCTCGTAAGTGGCGATGTTGGCATATTGAGATCTTTTGTTCTTATTCTGAAGCTTCACACAATAACGTATGGTATGACCGAGCTCATGACAATAAAAACATTTAACTTCCCCTTGCTTTAGGTCTCGACTATCGTTACTCCGATTGCGATTACTATGACTCCTATTCTTTTGGACGCGGCTAAGCAGAGCGCCACTATTGATCGTGGTTGTCGGACCTGGATAAGACTTTTCAGTACGCAACACTCTTGTAAAGGCCTCTTTCAAGGAAGAGATAGTAGTCCCAGATAAAATCTGCGATTAGGCCCCTTCAAATTTGGGAAAAGGCCAGAAAGGAAACTCATGACCGCCAGTTGTTCACGCTGAGCCTGTTGTACCTTCACATCTGGAATAAACGGCAGTATAACATTAAGCTCATCATACATCTTCTTAAACTCTGTAAAGTAAGTGGTGAGAGAGCCATCTTGCATGGATGGATGGTAAAATGCCTGGCACACATCATACATACGAGACAAGTTTCCTTTGCCAGAGTACAAAAAATCTAAATAATCCATTAGATCCTTCACATAATCACAATGAGAAACTAGATCATTTACCTCACTATGCATCAAATTCTT
The DNA here is from genome assembly GCA_034376525.1 of Nicotiana benthamiana. Classification (NCBI taxonomy): domain Eukaryota; kingdom Viridiplantae; phylum Streptophyta; class Magnoliopsida; order Solanales; family Solanaceae; genus Nicotiana; species Nicotiana benthamiana. The sequence goes on from CM067336.1 coordinate 81,288,509, forward strand.
GATTTGGAGAAACAATTTTGCATCCTCCTTTAACCAGACTGATTTAATCCCATCCTTGGGTGGATCATCAACCAAGTGGTTCTCTTTGTCGATGCTCCGCAAATAGAGACGGATTGTCTTACTCCAATCCATGTAATTGGAACCCATGAACTTATTCTCCGTAATTTTGGACATAACCGAAATGACATCAACGGTAGGTTTCGTTTCAGTCATCTTGCACCCGAATAATAGTATAATCAAATAGTCAAGAACAGTGTTGTGAACAGTGATCTGGGAAAATGAAAGTTGTCAAGAAAAAAATTTTGACAGTACCACTTTGGTCAGAATAGTGAGTAGAAAAATCTATAAAGAAGCGGCCGGGGCAAAAAGTGGCTGAAAATAGTGAAATAGAATCAAAACAGTGAAAGACTGTTCAAAACAAAAATAATTCGAAGGGGAAAAAAATTCCAGCAACAAACTGATGAAAAAACTTCAATGCTCTGATACCATGTTATAAACGAAAGAAGTTCTATATTTCATATCTAGAAGAGAAGATTACAAGGCCTATTTATAATACTAGTTCACCTAATCTATTAGTTGCCATACACCTAATTACACCTACTATACAACTCATATATATGTGCTAGCTATGATGTAGTACATGTATATACATGTGCTAGACAACTTGTATTACACCTACTATACAACTCATATACATGTGCTAGCTATGATGTGTATACATGTGCTAGACAACTTGTATCTCAATAATCCAGATAGATACAGGAAGCTAGTTGGGAGATTAAACTATCTTACTGTGACTCGTCCAAATATTATTTTTGCAGTCAGTATGGTTAGCCAATTCATGTCCGCGCCCACAGTTAAACACTGAAGGCTTTGGAGCAGATCCTATGTTACTTAAAAGGAGCTCCTGGACTTGGAATATTATGCCATAATCACGGTCATTCTCGCATTGATTGTTTCGCATATGCAGATTGGGCTGGATCCAAAATTGATAGAAGCTCTACTATTGGTTACTGTGTATTTGTTGGTCGAAACTTGGTATCATGGAGAAGTAAGAAACAAAATGTTGTAGGTCCAATGCAAAATCCGAGTATAGAGCTATGGCACAATCAACATGTGAGATAATATGGATACATCACCTTTAAACTAAAATTGGGTTGAAGCATCCTACTCCATCAAAACTCGTATCATGAAAGAACCTGTTGAGTTGTCCCACATCGGAGGGATTTGAGGCCCTTGGTCTCCTTATATGGCTAGGGCAATCCTCACCTCATAAGCTAGCTTTTAGGGTTGAGTTAGGCCCAAGGTCCATTCTTATCATGGTATCAAAGCCAGGCCCATCCCAATTATTGTTACCGATGTTGGGCCCCCATTTATGTTATCCACGCTCCAGAGATCTGGGCGTGAGGGGGGGTGTTGAGTTGTCCCACATCGGAGGGATTTGAGGTCCTTGGACTCCTTATATGGCTTGGGCAATCCTCACCTCATAAGCTAGCTTTTGGGGTTGAGTTAGGCCCAAGGTCCATTCTTATCAGAACCAAAAATATTGAAGTTGACTGGCATTTTATTCGTGAGAAAATTCAGGAGAACTTGATTTCCATTGGCTACGTGAAGACAAAAGAGCAGCTAGCCGATTTGTTCACTAAAGCATTGAATGGCATTCGAGTTGATTACCTTTGTAACAAGCTGAGCTTGATCAATATATATGCTCCAGCTTGAAGGGGCGTGTTACTGAATGAACCTAGACACTTTACACAATGAACATAGATTGTTTCTTAGTAGTGTACATAACCCCTATATAGATAGCAAATTTGTAGGAATCTCTTTTATTTCTTTCCTTACTTAGCAATTGATATAGGAATAGTATACCAATCTGATTCTTCCATACCTTGTTAATTATAGGGATCAAAAGAAAATTCTTTCTTCTCCAAGAATTAAGTTTAGAAGACTAGTAGAATCGCTTCATTCCAAGATGTACATGTACCAATCAAGTGAGTTTTGTTTTTATGGAATCAATGCAATATAAACCATGCTGAATAAAGGTGTTAATATAGGACAAGGTAGACCTAAAATCACATTGGAGGAGTTGTCTTGAAAGACCTAAAATCTCTTGGAATCTTGCGAAAGATAGAGCAAAATTGGAAGAAGGTATTTATATGTATGATACCAATAAATATAGGAATATGTTTTTAAAATGTTAGTATGTTTATTTTAAGTCCTATATTTCGTAGGAGTCTTCCAAGCCCTATTAGATTTCTTTAAGATAGAATGTGTAACACTTCATTTTTTGTTTTGTATAAGATTGGTTTAGATGAATTAATTATAAACATGATCAATGATGTTTCGTACAGCCAACCCCAACTTGTTTAGAACTACGGCATAGTTGTTGTTGTACCAGATAATGGAGCTTGGTCCCTTGCTTAACTCCTGAGCATCGTCAACAATTGTCCCACTCTTTCAACTTTCTGATCATCAGAATCCTTCTAAAACAAAGACAAAAATTGTCTCATCCGGATTGATGCTTTCCTCTCTACTTTGCCAATAACTCCATGTCAGATGTCAATTGATTTGTGACTTTTTCCTAATGGCAAGCGCAGATATGTCTTATGTAGTTTGCTAATCTTGCGAAACAAGAATTCCTCCCAGTTCCTCTATCCTCACAAATTTTTGCTAGAATCATATGCAACCTAGATATTGTTTCAAACACAAGGAGAATGATCTTAAAGAATTTCAATCATACTATATCTTCTTCACAGATTATGAGAGTATCATGATTAGTACATATTCTTTCTCTTTTCCAATTTATATGACACTATTTTCATTTTGTGACGTCCCAAAATTTTATGCTTTTCCTCTTATATACAAATTTCAACCTTTCAATAATTTAAAATTACTACACTATTCGAATTTAGAACTCAATGGGATATTCTCTCTGTTAAATCAACTTTTCAACCATTACTTTAATATTTTTTCCATGTCGCTTGTAATATAAAGTCAATTTAACATGTTTAAATTTCGTACCCAGTCAATTGGAATCTTGTTATGCCGCTAAAAGGATCAACGAGTACATCTTACTAAAATAGGAGAACAAAATATGACAACGCTGATGAACGAAAACATAAACACCTAGAATTACATGATTCGGTCAATTATGCCTATGTCCAGGAGCACGACTTTCATTATAATAGAAGTATAGAGAGAGAGAGAGAGAGAGAGTGGACCCTACAATGAATTTCACACAAGTGTTTCCCAAATCATTCTCTCGATATACTTGACACCTCTCTAGTCTCTGCTATCATTTTTAGAAAGAATACTCTCTACCCTAATAACATTTTATTCCAATCAATTTCAGATTAACAATTAACAAGAGATGACTATTTATAAAGAATATTCTTTCACCAACGCCAGGTTACCAATTCGATCAATTTGCTGTCGTGGACTTCGATTCATATCAAGTTGCAAGACAACTGACTTCGACTTGTAACCAAGTTGCAAGCCAACTGACTTCGACTTGTAACCAAGTTGCAAGCCAACTCACTCTAGGTTGAAATCAATCGGCAAGCTGACTTACTCCAGGTTAGTAATCAAGTTGCAAGTCAGCTTACTCTAATTTGAAATCAAGTTGACAGCCAACTTTGAACCTACCGAAGAGGAGCCTTGAAGCAACGGTAAAGTTATCTCCATGTGACCTATAGGTCACGGGTTCGAGCTGTGAAAGCCGCCACTAATATTTGCATTAGGATAAGCTATTGACATCACACCCCCTAGGAGTGTGGTCCTTCCCACTCTGCACAAAAGCGGGATGCTTTATGCACCGGGATGCCCTGTTGACAACCAACCTACTGTAACTTACAAACAAACTGCCACCAGACAACATATCAAATTGAATAGGAAAAATTCAAGACGTTTTCCTAACAGAGCTCTTTTATGTTTAACTTTAAATGGAGTATGCCTCTTAACTTTTTGTTGCTACTCTTCTAGTCTTCCCAATTGCATTGACTTCATTCTTAAATTTTAAACACGCAACATCTCGCTATTAAAGTGTCTTAGGAGCTAAAATAGTAATAGTAAAATATTTTTATTTAATTCAATAAAAGAAAAGGAAAATTGCATTCCAAACGTGTATCCGGCAGAAATGGAAAATAAATAAGACGACAATAACAATAAATGCCAATAATTTAAGTAAAAGAGAGGCCTAAAATACCATTAAATCCTTGAATTGCAGCAGAAACAATATTTTTCGTTCGAGCTTTGTAGATTTCAAGTGTTGTGCATTCGTCCCCGAAAATTTTATCTGCATACCCAAAGAACAAAAAAATGAGTAGGTGAAGAGATAAAGGGATAAACCTAGAGAGAAAAGCGAGAGAGAGTACCAAAATCAAACTTGGCGGGCTGGTTGGGAATGAAGATAGAGTTGCCGGAGATTCGCCAGGGGCTGCACTTTGCATCTTCCGGCGACAGAGGCCTCGCTCTCACAGACACGTGGATTCTCTCCATCCTGATTCCTTAGGGTGAACTCTTCCCGAGAAGGAGCCTCAGATTTGCTGATTTTCCCGCCCGGGGACTCTTCCACCAATATTCAATTGGGGCTCTTTTTTATGGAAGGCTTAAAAAAAGTTGTTCATTAATCACAAAAATTAGAAAAAATCAGACTAACAATAAAAGATGAAAATAACCCTATAAAATTGAAAGACTAAAATACCCTTAAATAATGAAAGATGTTATGAAATAATATAAAAGACAAGAACAATATAGAGAGAATAGGGAGAGGAGTATTCTTATTGATACTTGGGATGGTTTACAATGGAATAGAAGCCCTATATATAGGGAGGTGGTGACTTAGCCACCAAGTAGTAAACCCTAGAATCTCTCTAAATATAGACATTCACCTTAAATAGAGTTCTATTTATAACACTCCCCCTTGAATGTCTATTCAACAATGTGCCTCGTTAAAACCTTAAAACCAAAACCCAATGGGAAAAATTAAAGAGAAGGAAAAAGAGTACACATGTTTGAATATGCGCCTATTGGTTGCCTCGTTAAAAACCTCGCAAGGAAAACCCAGTTGGGACAAAACCTTGTAAGGGAAAAAGAGTGCAACGCGCATTAACTCCCCCTGATAAGAACATCAATTTATATCCTTGAGCATTTGCATTCCAATCTTGTGCACCATCTTCAAAACAATCTTTGGTAGATGTTTGATAAATAAATCAACCATATTGACTTGAATAAATATTCCGCACCTTGAAATCATCATTCTTGATAGGTGTGAACATCTTCATATAATGTCGTGGAATGACTCTTCAATATCTTCATAGATGTATTCTCAATGCCATCATGCTTATAGTTATAGCAAGATACATATGTACACAAATTGTACTTAGGATGTGGTACTTCAGGACCAAGAATTGTGTATGCTTCAAGCAACTTAAATCTTTCAAGTTAAGTCGTATAAATCACATAATAGACTTTAGATGCATATCAAGTTTTTATGTCATGCTAAACAAATAAGATATCGAAAACTGATTATACATACCTTTGATTTTATGCTTTCAAGTATTTGAACTATATGTCCAAATCTACATGTCTTTCATATGGAATCAAGTATTTGTCTATACGCTTTAAGCGTATCAAAGACTTTGTCCTTCTGGGACTTAATATGAGTATTTGTAGTGAGAATATAGTTACTTTTTTTGGGTCAGCAAATGCGTATAGCATGCTTTGCAATATGTTGCAATTGAATTATCCATTTTATGAACTTCAGGTTCATGATATTCAGGGATTTACATATACAAATGATAATTCATCCCATGTAACCTTTTCTCAAGTGTTTATCATGTCTCCCCCTCATGTTAGAAAAGCTAACTTGTTTCCTCAACTTTGGGAAATCATATTTGTGTATTATCATGTCAATATACACAGCACATTAATAATAAGATGAAATTATTTGGTTCCTGACCCTGAACCACTTGTGAGGGGAGAATATACTCTCGTATACAACGTATATCAAACTGATATATATAACTTTGTTCTCATAAGAAACAATTTAGCTATTAAGTGGAGGCACTCAATAATTATCTTGCTAAACCAACTTTGATATAAACCAACTTATCACGATGAACTATCTTGAGTAGAAAATCTGGAAATTATGCTCGAAGTTAGATTACTGAGCAACTTACCTCGCAAGCACCGACCAGGCTGTGGGTTAATAACAATCGCGCATGTAACCATTTCATAGATGCATCATATGTGGTATACATGGCAGGTGAATGGGCCCATATTCACCTTTGATATTTCCAGAATTTATGGGCTTCAACCCGAACTCTTTAGTTGGTCAGTTCATTAATGAGAACAAGTAATACAAGAGAATTCGTAAAGAACTTTCTAGTTCTTTAATATTCATCCATGTGAATTCTCTATTATTGCACATCATACTTAAAATGAGATGGCTAACCCGAATGCCAACTGAATAAATTATCAATATTGGTAAACTTCAAATTTACACCATGACATGTGCATTTATCAATAAACTTCAGGTTTATTATGACATGGGTTTTTATACCAATAGATATCCACTTTATTGTGGCATTCTTTTGTTTGTGTAGTACAAACTGGAGAATGAAGCGGGTAGCTTTTCATATAAAAATTATCCCGCTACAAGTTGTAGTAATAGGAGATATCAAATCTTTCCTTCATTTATAGTCTCAATATAATCAATCGCTTTCGCGTGTACTTTGGAAACTGAATAAGTTTCTTTGAGACTTACTACAGCACAATACTCAATTGTGTTTCTCCAACATAGTAATTGGCTCTTCTAGAGCTCTCAATTAATTTTGTACTACCACAGATTCATCAACATCCATGTGATGAATATCTCTTTTAAAGAGAAAGTTATACCATTATGGTCATGGTCAAAATTATATGCAAGATATGTTTCTTGCATTATCGTTGTCCTTTAATAGTCATATTTCCAAAATACTTTGGCGTACAATAGGTACGTGACCAACGATCATTCATGCCATATATCATCTCAAACCTCCTTCTAGGGGTGAGTGTGGTATCATCTCAAACCTCCTTCTAGGGGTGAGGGTGGAATATTCAGTACCAACTTCATGTTCATATTCTTCCGATAATGAATATGTATTCGTGAGTCAGATGTTGTCACATTCACTGCGGGGATATGTGATTTTGTTATCCTTTTCAAATCTGTAAATGCGTCTGGCATTCGATTTGCTATTCTTTGCAAATGGATAATATTTTGCGCCTTTTTTTTCACAAATAGAGGTATGTGGATCAAGATGAGATAATGATGCATTTTTCCACAAAATTTCCCGTTTGGTTTCACCAACTTCTCCCCCTAATTTTGGGAAAAGTGTCTCATCAAATTGACAGTTTGCAAATCGTACAGTGTACAAATCCCCTGTCAATGTTTCGAGGTAGTGAATAATGGAGGACGATTCAAACTCGACATATATTCCTAACCTTCTTTGCGGACCCATTTTGGTGCGGGATGGCGGTGCTATAGGCACATATACTGCGCATCCAAAGATTCTTAAATGGGATATATTAGGTTCATGACCCAAAACCAATTGCAACGGGGAATATTTGTGTCAATTCGTCAGTCAGAGACGAACTAGCATTGCTGCATGCAAAATGGCGTGACCCCAAGCCGAAGTGGGCAGCCTCGTTTTCATGAGTAAATGAGGTATTCAAGATTATACTTATGTATTGTCTCAATCTGATATCCATTTTGAATGATATCTTTAAAACTCAACAAGTTCCTTTTAGACTTGGAGGAGAACATTTTGACTGATATCATTAAAACTCAACAAGTTCTTTCTTAGACTTGGAGGAGAACATTGCATTCTCTAAAATATCGTTCCTTTAGGCAGAGTTATAGTTGCTCTTCAGGAGCCTTCAATCAATTTAATTCCCATAGTTTGCCATACAAAAGAAAATATACGAACATGAGAATAAACAAGTTCAATTCGTTTGTTTCACATTTAAACAATATTTTCAAAATTTGCTGAGGTCAGTTGACTAACTAAATCAGATAGTCGATTATATGTTTTCCATAATCGATTACTATGCAGTTTGAAAATTTCAGTTTAAGCATTTTCTTAAAACAATCGATTGTTAAACACACACAATCGATTGTTGAACATTGACAATCGATTGTTAAACACACACAATCGATTATTTGCTATTTTGAAAAACTTCAGATCACACTGTCTTAAGACAATCGATTGTTAAACATAGACAATCGATTATTTGCTATTTTGAAAAAATTCCAGATCACGCTGTCTTAAGACAATCGATTGTTAAACATAGACAATCGATTGTTGAACATTGACAATCGATTGTTGAACATTGACAATCGATTGTTGAACATTGACAATCGATTGTTTTGCAGTTTTAATGCGAAATATTAGATAATCGACTAACTGTTAGGTTAGTCGATTACCGCTACTGGAAAATAAAAATATTATTGAAATCTGAGCATATTGAAATATTCTATAGAACTAATACTAACATTATATCATAAACTAACTAATACGAGCTGATACTAATGACTATTATTTTATTCACTAACTATTACAAATAAGTGAAATAAAATCAAACAACTCCATCTCCTTTAATCACAGATCCATCACCGATTAGGTGGTCTATTTTCCCATCGGGTTGCTCAAAGAAGTCTGCCACATCCAAGTGGGTGATGTCAAAGTTATCGTCAGAGACAAAATTTGTTTAAGGGCCTTTACTCTTTCGAGATGCTTGATAAAGGTCAACCAAATGTCTTGGTATACGGCAAGCTTTTGACCAGTGCCCTTTTCCACCGCAACGATAACATATAGTTTCTGAACCATTTGCCTTTGGATTCTCATCGTATCGTGCTTGTGGCAGAGTGACCAACTTCAGGTTGTCATATCTCTCCTTTAAGCTATTCCACAAGATAGGTGGATCTTTGACTGTGATATATTCAATTTTCAAACCTTCATCAAGGTGATGGCGCAAGTAAATCAAGGCCTTAGCACAGTTTTAAACCTTCATCAAGGTGATGGCGCAAGAAAATCAAGGCCTTAGCATAGTCTTGGGTGGATGCATTATTTCTGTCTTTAATGGCGTCTCCAAGACCCATAGCATCTAAGTGGATTTCAGCATCCAACACCCATATCATATAGTTCTTGCCCGAAATTTCAAGGGCAACGAACTTTCTTTTTATAATGTCAGACATGAAACAAAATTACGTCAAGAGCGTGTTCATACTTACGGGCTCTATTACAATTATCACATTCACTTCAAGGAATGGATCATAATCATCTGTATGTGTTATACACAATCTCATGTCAAATATTACTTTCATAAAGTGAAAGATTATTTTGAGAATCCTCATTGTTCTCATTACCACAATAATGACGATTATAATTTCGTCTATTGCCACGTCCATTGATACCTTTACGGTAATAATTTTGTCTTCTTTCAGACTTATCACATACTGCTACCACATTCTCTAAAGGGAATGGAGCAAATTCAATTGGACGGATTTTTAATTCTTTGCCCACAATCATTCATGAATTTGATCATGGCAAGACATAGAAATTTTACCACTTCACGTGGTTATAATTTCTTACAAACTCCATTAGAGTTATAATCAAACTTTGTTGTCTTTGCTGGTATATAAAATCAAATCGTAGAATTTCAAGAATTTGAAAGGGAAAAGTAAATTACTTACCTTTAAGGTATACCAATAAATGTTGTGATATCAAATATACCTCTTGAGTTTCCATCCCGTTCCATGCCGTGGCAACAGATTCCGGCAACTTTGGTCGACTCCCGCGGCCAATTTGACGCCGGAGAACGCGTCATATTTTCCGTATAGAAATTCATAGCAGGCCATGCCAGAAAAGCCTTTAACCTTAGCAAGCACAAGATCACCAACTTTCCACTGACGGCAAGCGGCAGCGTACCTTTTCTTTGACTGGGCGCCATAGAAATCTACCCAATCAAAGCAGCGAAGGAGCAAATTTTCAAGGGATTCCTGAATGTAAAGGAACCAAAACCACCCACTTGTCCACACAGTTTGATATGTAGATTCCGAGGCATTGATTGATAGGTCATACACAATTTGATAACAGAAAATTCACGAATTGAGAAAACCCTAACCCTACTGCTACAGACGAGAGAAACAAAGGGAAGAAATCAAATTCAATTGGTTAGAGACTCGTGCTGATAACGTGTTATGAAATAATATAAAAGACAAGAACAATATAGAGAGAATAGGGAGAGGAGTATTCTTATTGATACTTGGGATGGTTTACAATGGAATAGAAGCCCTATATTTATAGGGAGGTGGTGACTTAGCCACCAAGTAGTAAACCCTAGAATCTCTCTAAATATAGACATTCACCTTAAATAGAGTTCTATTTATAACAAAAGACACAAATTAGTACATTAATTAAGTGACTTTTTTGTTAATCTAAAACAATGAAGAATTGGAGAAGTTCAAAAAATTAACTAGATTCATAGAATTTAGAAATGTATTTTCCCTCTTATTTAGGAACCTAATATTGGCAATTTATTTTCAAAACAAGTTATCAACTCCTTCGTATCAATTTAAATACTAGTCTACGGATGTATCCCCAAATATAGAGGCGGATGTAATGCAATAACTACGGATTCAATTGAACCTATAATTTTTAACACGGAGTAAAAAAGTATATGTAAAAATTCATTAAAATTGCAAAAATAATAGATATAAACCCATGACATAAAAAATATAATGGGGTTCAATGTTAAAAGTATTAAAATTGAACCCATAGCATGTCACTCGTGAAAATATTTGACTTTAGGAAAAGTTCATAACATTAATAAAACATCCTTTTGTAAATTTCTCGAGTACATAACTTACAATTATCTTTTCAAAATACTAATCCTAGATATTATCAGCTAAATAAGGTAAAATACATAATCTACCCATCAAACTTTGGACCAAAATTCTATTACAGTCTTGTTTAACACGGGCAACCTTTCACACACATAACCTTTCTAGAGTGTGTCTAAGACACATTACTTTTTTCTTACCCAAATTTTTAAAGCAGGTGTACTATCACGCGCCAACAAGGTCGTGACACGTGTCACTGACTAATAATAAAAATATAGCACATAAAATTATAATTATATCCCCATCTTCTTCATCCTGTCCACCATAACTGCCACCATCACACATTTATTTTCTTTTTATGATCTCTCAATTCCCACAACTGAAGCAACGAGGTAGTAATAATAATTATTTGTAAACTCACCTGTTAATAAAATTAAAGAATGTGCTTATCTGGAAAAGCTGGAAATTTTTTTGAAAATTTCACCCTTTCAGAAACTTTACTTAACCATGATAAAGCTCAAGCTAAGCTTTTCTCGAGAAAAGAAGAATATTCTTCTGTACATAAACTTAAGCCTAGCTTTAATGGTTGGTGGAGCTACAAAGAATTTTAATTTTCGAATTCTAATTACAATTTCTCAAACAAAAAAAATCAACAAAGCTAAGGACTAATCAATCAGAAAAGATATGAGAAATTTTAATGGGTCTAGTACTTGAAAAGAAGCAGATCGAGTGGAGAGAAGCGGGCCTAAGCGTGAAGGAGTAGCTATGGCAGGTTTATTGATTTTTTCAAACAAGGAAGAAGAAGACACTAATTTAAATTTTTTAAAATAAATTTAAAAATTTGACATCTGATATAAAAATTCCCATGTTCACGTGCTTCAGTTGCTGGTAAAAACACGCATTGACCACGTTGGCAAAGTGGTGTGTCTTAGACACACTATAAAAAGTTGCCCGTGTTGAACATGTTTGTAACAAGGATGTGTGTCCAAAGTTGGATGGGTAGATTATGTATTTTGCCGCTAAATAATTGAATAAATATTTTAACACATAAAATGATAGACTAAAGGCGAAATATATATTTTACCCTTCCAACATACGACCAAATCCTTGCTACACACCTATTGACCACGAGTTTCATTTTACACACCGAACCTTTCAAGTGTGTCAATTACACACTACTTTTGACCAGCCTTTGGAACGTGTGAAACACGACCAATGGGGCACGTGAATAGTTATTTTCTGCCTGAACTGACTAATTAAAACGAATATTTACTGAAAATGTGCCCATTTTCTTAACCCTTACACCCAATTCTTCATCTCCTCTTATTAAAAGCCAACATTTTCATCTTTAAATGTGGCAAATAATTTTCTGAAAAATTCAGTCCCATCTTCCTTCCACATCTAAATTTAGAAGCTGGTTATATTTGGTCAATTAAAGTGCAATACATTATCATTCTTTCCGAATAAATCCTAATTATTTCGACCCACCCATCTAAATCAGAAGGGTTGAACAACCTTAAATGCGAATACTAACCTAAAAAACTGAAGAAGAAACGGCAATTAGCAGATTTGTGCTCGTCAGACTAGTTTCATAGGTTAGAGATGAAGAACATAATTTTGAAATTGGGTTTACTTGTTAATCTAGTCGTGTTTATTTTTCTAAGTAATCGGGTCGGATCTTTCATGGGTCTGATTTAAGAAAAGGGTCGGGTTAGCTATTTTAATTAAAGAATTGTTGGTTTGTTAAATTTAAAAAAGTATGTGTAACCAACGCATTGAATATTTAAAAGGCTGGTCAAAAGTAGAGTGTAATTGACACACTTTTGAAAGGTTTGATATGTAAAATAAAATTTATAGTCAACATATGTATAACAGAGATTTGATCGTAAATTGGATAAGTTAAATATATATTTCGCCTAGACTAAAAAGGTTCAAGAAGTTAGTCCGCATACTCATAATTGTTTTGAGGTGATTATACTTATCATGCATAGGAATTTTTTCAACTTCTTCCGCTTCAAAAGCGATTGCATAAATATAATTAGTTGACACACGAGCTCAACACTAACAAATACACATGTATACTTCTTATATTCAAATTCTTCCAGTTTCCTCCTTGCCTATATTAGGCATTTTTTTTTCAGACCTTCACCCTGTCATTATTTGTTTCTTTTATTCATAAAAAAATAAAACAAAAGCGAATTATTGACTTAATTTCTACCCCATGTATGATATCGGTTCTATAATTATATATAATCGAGGTACATCTAACCTTTCATCTCTTTACACCAACTAATATTGTAATTATTAAAATATAAGCGTGTAATATTCATCTGAAAGAGAAGATAGAAGACAAGGAACACCATACGTGTAGTGGGATTAAATTTTGCACTTTAATTAATACATATATAGTGGAATAAAAATTATTAGTAGGTTGCAACATACGCTAATAAGTATAGGTTTAGAGTGCATGTTAAGAAAACTTACTTAAAAGTGCTTTCGCAACCTCTTTACTAAAAGATAAAGCAAATGATGAAACTTTTTTATTTTAGCATTCCCTAATTTATATGTTTAGTATCAATATATAAACACAGATGTTGTTGCTTAGCTCGTCCCTTCTAAATTTCGCCGCAGTGAGTCTCGCAAACCTAAAGCCTAACGGTTAGAACTTTCCAGTGAAGAAAATCAAAACAATAAAGTAATAGTAGTGTCTATTTCTGTGCATTAAGAGATGTAATCTCTTTTCACATAATAAACCAATGCAGTAACTTTGATTCCATCTATATATATATATATAATGGCGGATTTACACATAAAATTTAAGTGCTCGAGCACCTATTAATCTCGACGCAGAGTATGTACAGTTATATAGAAAATTTAAAAAAACGTATAAAAATTTATAAAAGCACCTACTAATTTTATGTACAAAAAAGATTCAATACCCACAAACTTGAATTCTCAGATCCGCCACTATGTATATGCATGCGTCAGAAAAGCTTGAAATAATTCTCCATGAACTCAGCATAAACCCTTGTCAATTAAGTTGCTTACGCATTATCCATTTCTGCAACACAAACAAACAATTACTTTAATATTTCATGAATAGACTCTAGATTACAATAAAGACACGTAACAGTAGTTACTTTTCCATGTTCTCACATGAGAAACACAACTCAATCCATTTCCGAGGAGGAAATTGACTCATCTAGCTCCTCAAATGGGTAGAAAGCATTTATTTTATATTTTTGAAAATGTACAAAAGCAGGGAGAAATTATAAGAGTTTTGTAGACGATAATTTTGGTTCGAGAAAATAAAATCAAGACCGAAAATATCGAAATAATCGTAGTATTCTATTTCAAATGTTTGAGTGTTACAATCTCTATAAATCCTCTGATTCTTCTTTCCAGTAGCAAATAGATTCAAAGGCCTTTGAGCTTGATCTTTAATCTATATTTGTTTCCACGAATGATGATCTTGTTCTTGAGCTTGAGATTGATTGCTTGAACTTGACCTTGATTTGTTCTTCGTTCTTGAACTTGAACTTGAACTTGATTTCTTTTTCGTTCTTGAGCTTGAGCTTGAACTTGATCTTGAGGCTTGGAACTTATGGAGGAATTTGCAGCGTTTGATCCACGAGCTCTTTATTGATTCTTGTTATAACTTCTTGTGTCTTTTCTGAGTTAGGAAAACCCTTATTTATAGTTGTGAAAGGGAGGAGTTGTGATAAGAACAAACTCTTTCCTACCAATCAAATTAAAGTGTGACATGGCTGCATTTGATTGGCCAGAACATGTCACTTGCACATGTGAAGCGATTTCATTGGCCTTTTAGTGTGACTTGGCATGCCTTGTCATTTTGACACGTGGCGTGATCCTATTGGCTCTTCCGTTTGACTTGGCGTGCCACGTCATTTCACGCGTGGCATCAAACTGGGCCTCTAGGAAGATGTCATCTTGGGCTTAACGAAGTGGGTTCATTACTTTAGCCTAATGGATTTAAGACTTATTTATTTAAGAAATTTTTACTTCCTATAGCAAAGGTTGATACCTTATTTATTTTAAATAAATACTCTTTGAAAAAATTATATTCCAAAGCTACCTTTTGATTTTTATAGCCAAATATCTATATATATGGTTATCTCCTACCCTTAAGTCATAAAATACTTTTTGTATTATTTTTTTCTCTCATTCTTTCGGATTTTTCTCCATCCCCTCTCTCTCATTAGGGTTCGCCAGAGTTTATTATATGAGTGCCTGTATTTTGCAATCTCAATTCACCTACAATTTCATTGGTTCCCGGGCACTAAATTCCTCTCTTTCTATTTTTTCCGACCAACTATTCTGGATTCAACAAATCTGAATTTGTTTTCTCATTCACTGCTAATCATTATGCCCTCTTGAGTAACTTCAGCGCTTTCCCCACTATCTCTGCTAGTGACGATGATAAGTCTAGTAAATCAATTCAAAAAGAATATATCATCAATGTTGATGATAGTCAAATATTCAATATAATTTTTTCTCCTTCACCAAACTCTTATGCTTTTGTTAAATGGATTGAGATTGTTTCCATGCCAACTCATATTTGCGCCAAATTTTGAGAGTTTCAAGTCAGAATTACAGCCCTCTTAACAAGACGGATTAGGGTTGTTCTTGAACAAAGTTGACAGAGTTTGGGGCTGAGCAACTTGATTTTTCGTCAATATATTTCAATGTATTCTCATGTATTTCACTGTATTCATTGTCTTTTTTCCATTATAATTCAATGTATCTCGTTGTATTCCATGTATTTCATTGTATTCACTGTCTTTTTTTTCATTGTATTTCAATGTATCCCGCTGTATTCTATGTATTTCATTGTATTCACTGTCTCGCTATATACCATGAATGTATTCATATATTTTTTTAATTAGTATAATTTATGTATTCGGATGTATTATATAATTTCTCGGAAGATTGCTATTTTTAGGGTATTTTTCGATCGAGAATATTTTTTGTAACTGAAAATACAAAATTTGTGTGGTATAATTGAGTTTGTTGAGTAATGTTAGGAGTCTATTATGTTAATTGATTCGCTTTCCGTTTTAAAAATAGTGTAATCCTCTAATTTCATACCGTGAATAGAGTCGAATACAATAATCTGTCCAGCTGTAATCCCATATTTCATTCCATGAATACAGTCAAATACACTCGAATACAACATATGATTAGCTGGACTTCCCTGATTCCCGCCTATTTTTGCTATTGTATTCATGAATACAATAGCTTAAATGCATTAAATACATCGTATAACTACAGGAAAGGTATTTATAATCCGTAATATAGCAAATGATATCTATAAATAGCTAATTACTACCAAAAGATAGTGCTTTATGAAAAAATTTCTTTATTAATCCATTTATATTGGATATATATAATTAATTCATTTATATATTAGCCCATAGGATTTATTTGGACTAATATATCTTAAATTTAAAATATAATCCAAATTATTTTATGGATTTAATTTTAAGTAAAATTTATATGCCTACAAATGCCCACTATTTCAAGGCTCGTTGAAGCGTAAACTTGTCAAAACCGAAAACGGGTAATGAAGTACAAGCGGTCTATCAAATTTGGCTTAGACCAATTTAGAGCAGAAAAGATTGTCCATGCAATTTATTATTTGCACACCTGGTCAATTATTTATATAATTTAATGACAATTTAGTTTAATAGGGATAAGAGAAAATATTGAAAATGATGATTTCAATATGAAACTTGCCGCCTGAACATGGTCTCCTACGATTCCTTTTGGGAAAAGGAAATGTTTGCCGCCTGACACAATTTTATAGTATTAACTTTGCAATTCTTACAACAATTCGAGTCCATCTTGGATTTGTTTTCGCGTCGTAAAAAAATCAGAGTCCTTTTAGGAGTTCCCTTTATAATTTCAGTCCCACGTCGGCAATATACTATCGTAAGCATCCTATGGAGATCTATATAAACCTCTGGACTCTAATTTATTGAGCATCAATTCGCAGTATTTATAAGCCATTTAAGTTTATTTTTGTGGACGCGGAAGCATTAACGTGAAGATAATTTCTTCTTCTTTTCTTGTGCTTTTCTTTTACTGTTATCTTTTTTTTTGTAGGAGCAACTTCGTCGAACTACGAAATCCTTTATATGTTCGAGACGAAGACCTTTAAAAATTCGTGATGAAGATCTTTAAGATTTGCGGCAAAGACCCATAAAAGCTCGTGGTCAAGATCTTTAAAAGTTCACAATGAAGACCTTTAAAAGTTCGCGATGAAGACCTTTAAAAGCATGCAATGAAGACCTTTAAAAGTTCATAGTGGAGACTTTTAAAAGCACGTGGTGGAAACTTTTAAAAGATCGTGGTGAAGACCTTTAAAAGTTCGCGACGAAGACCTTTAAAATTCGCGGTGAAGATCTCTAAAAGACTGCGATGAAGACCTTTAAAATTTCGTTTAAAAGCACGTGATGGAGACCTTTAAAAGATTATAGTGAAGACCGTTAAAGTTCTCGACGAAAGATCCTTGAAAGCTCATGGTCAAGATATTTAAAAGTTCACGGTGGATACCTTTAAAATTTGCGGCAAGGCCCATAAAAGTTCGTGCAAAGATCCTTAACAGCTCGTGGTCAACATCTTAAAAGTCGGCAGCAAGGACCCTTTAAAATTTTCCACGAGCACCTTTAAAAGTTCAAGGCATATGCCTTAAAAGTGCAGAATGAAAACCTTAAAAATCTGATTGCCTTTAAAAGTTCGATACAAACACCATTAAAAGTTCGCAACAAAAATCGTTAAAAACTCGGATGCCTTTAAAAGTTCGAGACGAATACCTTTAAAAGTTCACAACGAAAACCGTTAGAATAATTTCGACACATACATCCCCTCCGAGGTAACTTTTTTTTATTATTACTTATCTATGCTCTCTTTAAAGGTTGCAATTGTTACTTCTCCCTTTTTGGCTTAGGTACTAACAATATTTTTTTCTGCAGCTTGAACATGGCTTACTTTAGAGACTCAACATCCTCTTCATCGACGTCCAAGTATCTTGTAATTTCAGAGCACGGGGAAAGCAAAACGGAGACCAGATTACTAGTTAACACAACACCGACCGGCTTATATGCAGCTTCGTGGCCATTTATACAAAGTCCATTTCATTTGGTAGATTGGACCTTTGAAAACACCAAATGTAAATTCAAGACATGGACTCTTCGTTCCCATAATCACAAAGTAAAGAATGTGGTAAGTTCCTTCCCATGCTTAGGACGACGAATCCTCAAAGGAGAAGTATACTGGAGTGATTCCTTAACTTTTGGTGGCGAATTTCATTATATTCCCAGCTATTAGGAGTGGACCAAAGATATCCTTATTAGGAGCCATCGAGCATTGGGAGCCATCAATATTTACGATGTTGTCTATGCCTCATTGTTTACTTACGATCATTCTGCAAGTATCATGCAAGTTTTTTGTGAGGCTTGGTGTCCTCTTACAAACATGTTCCTTACATCAATTGGAGAGTTATCCATATCCCTTTGGGACTTGTGCACTATTGGGGGTCCACCTTTAATCGGGTCTCCTTATGAAGAGGTTATTCCAAATACTCGAGAACTTACGGGTGCTTATGACAAGGATGAAATGTTCCTTCCACAAGCCTGCCAGCAATTATTTGATGCGTATCACCAACTCCGAGAGGGAGATACTAAATGTCCCTGCGAGAAGATGGATAGAGTTTTGGAGCAAAAAGGTCATGAAGTATGAAAATCCTCGAACGAGAAAAGAGAAGAAGTCAGCTTGTCCCAAATCAACACACAACCCTACTGGAGCAGTTGGCCCAAGTTTACTTCAAGTTTTGAAGATTGACAAATGAACGGAGTGATGGACTTGGTCCATGTTAGGAGACACATTTGTTATGGACCATACACATGAGACGCACTTGAAGAAGATAAATCCTTGGGGATCAAGCATCAATATCTTCTGAATATCTTCTTAACTGATCGAAAAGATTGTATATGGGATAAGGAGAAGATGTCTCCTTATGAGAAGGGAACACATCCGGATAAGGGTTGGAGTTTGGATTGGTCTAGGACTCAAACTCAATGGAGGATCATAAATTGAGTTACAATCAAACTCTAATTTCTAATCTAATAAATAACTGAGTTGTTCTCTTTTACAGGTATTGCAAATACGCAGAAGTAATACATAATTGAGAGCAAAAAAGCAAGTCTATTTTGCAAGCAATATATGAGATATAAGTGTGCTCGCCTGAAGCTAGTTGGACGAGATAGAAGAACCAGTTCCATTGTGCTTATTCTTATTCTAGTTCATTTGTAGTAGGTGTTTCATATTGTACCTTTCAGCTTATTTAGAAGCAATTGTATTAGGTACTTTGAGTATTCAAGTTAGAGTTAACTTGAAGGTGTCGCAACAGTTGAGGCTATGTGCCACACTGGGATAACTGAAAGAACTCGAAAAATACCTGAAAACACGAAATTGACAAAACCCGAGCCCCGGGCCCATGTCCCAAAAAAATTTCGAAATTTAAATTTCCATAATCCTCATCTCGCCACGAGTCTATACATATCAATTTCACAAAAATCGGAGTTCATTTGACCCCTCAAATCATCATTTCTATCCAAGAGGGTTTCTACCTTTTTCAACAAAATTGTCAAACTAAACACCAAAACTTGCAATAGATTCGAGTTATTCAACTACAATTGAGTTAAGAACACTTACCTCGATGTTTTCCTTGAAAATCTCTCGAAAAATTTGCCCCACCCGAGCTCCCTTGGTCTAAAAATGGAATATGGGATGACTCACATTTTCAGAAAAATAACAATTTGTCCAGAAATTTTGGGGGCACTGTTCACGCGTCGGGCACTATTCACTCGCTTTGTTAATGGGGTACTGTTCACGGTATTAAACGGAATTTGCCAAAATACTAACTTCGCCAAAATAGGCTAACTTCTTTACCGGACCTCCAAAATTACTTCCGATTGCGCTCCTAAGCCTTAAATCATCACCCGGAGCTAACTGAATCATCGAAATTCAATTCCAAGCTCTCTAACTCACAAGTCAACATCTGGTTGACTTTTCCAATTTAAGTCTTCTTAAAAGAGACTAATTGTCCCATTTCCTACCAAACTCGATCCGAATTGACTCAAATTTTGCACACAAGTTGTTAGATAATACGCTTAACGCTAGGGGGGAGGGTGAATAGCGTTATAATAAAAATTAGCGTAAACTTGTGGAATTTAACAATTGAAGGAAATAAATAAGTGCGATAAGTAAATAAATTAGAACAAACGCACCGATATATCCTGGTTCACCACAACCCGTGGCTAGTCCTTCCCCGAGAGACTCTCTCGAGATTTCCACTAACTTGTTAAGCTTACGGGTGCTCAACAAACCGTTACAACTTGAGGACACAAGCCTCAACAACCTTTGCTCGGAGATACAACACTCCAAGACTTCAACCAAGGAAACACAAGTTCCTTCTTACAACACAAGGGACTAACACTTCCCTTCAAGTGTACAAAAACACTTAGCACTCAAACAAGACACTCCTTTAAGAGTAGATATGAGTAAAAAGAATACGCTCAAGATCGCAACAACTTTCGACAAGAATTTGGCTCTCAAAAGCTTATGTAATGAATATAAAATGATAAGCAATAAAGTATGCAAGCTTTAGCAATTGTATGATCAATTGTTGTAGTTAAAAGACTGAATTGAAGCTGTATTTATAGTTGAAAAACTTTGTATTACCGTTGCCTAATTGCCAATTAAGAATTACTGATTTTACTCAGTGACAATCGATTGTCAAATTACCACAATCGATTGTTTGCCAGTTCTTCCAAAAATCAATCCCAGATTTTACGCATAACAATCGATTATCCAAGATCAATAATCGATTACTGGCAACGTTCAAAATATCATTTCCAGATTTTACGTAAAACAATCGATTGTCAGAAATCTACAATCGATTACTCAGCAACGTTCAAAAAATCCTTTCCAGATTTTAATTAAAACAATCGATTATAAGAAATCAATAATCGATTACTCAGCAACGTTCAAAAAATCCTTTCCAGATTTTAATTAAAACAATCGATTATAAGAAAATAATAATCGATTACCTTACGGTATTTGAAAATATTTTGGCAACGGTCAGTTATACAATCGATTATACTAAGTTAACAATCGATTATATATCAGTCTTGAAAAATCAATTTAGACACTGCCTCTTGACAATCGATTGTCATAAGTTCACAATCGATTATTTAATAACTTTGAAAAAGTTTGGAAGACACTGCCTCAACACAATCGATTGTCATATGTTCACAATCGATTATTTTGTGACTTTGAAAAATCTGATGGACACTGTCTCTTCACAATCGATTGTCATTAGCTTCACAATCGATTATTTTGAGCTTTGAAAAACTTTGATGGACACTGCCTCATCACAATCGATTGTCATAAGGTTCACAATCGATTGCCATGCAGATTTGAAAAATCTGATGCTCACTGCCTTAACACAATCGATTGTCATAAGTTCACAATCGATTGTCAAGCAGCTGACTTAAACATAATCGATTATCATAAGTACATAATCGATTATCTTAGTCCAGATTTTAGAGGCATGTTTAAAAATCATTTTGACTAAAGTAAATATGCATTATTTAAAATCATTTTGCTCTAAATTAAATATGCATGATTTGTTAAAAATATTTTTATGAGAGAAGCCAAGTCTTGAGTTTAAGTTGTCGGATCAAGATCACAATTAAATACCGACTCATATAAAACTTAATCTCGATCTTTGTCTTGTGCTTGAATCTCGTTATATATCAATTTTGCGCTTGTGCTTGGATCTCGTCATATGTCAATTTGCGCATAGTTTGTCATTCATCAAAACCTACAAATATGAACACACGTTTAGCATAATGCCTTGAGAACGTGTTTCCAACAATTTCCCCCTTTTTGATAATGGCAAACTTTAAGCAGGATATGCATATTAGGCAATTCATAATGACGATTCAAGACAAGTAAAGATATGCAACAAGTATATAGATATGCAATTTGTTCCCCCTCAATATATGAATTCCCCCTCAATTTATGCCGATAAGTATTGAGAGTGCATACCTGTTATCTTCCCTCTTTTGCCGTTAGCAAAAAAATATAGAATAATTAAAAAAAACATGTTTATTTATTAAATCTGCAATTTCAGACATAATAACACAAATAATGTCAAGACAATCGATTATTGATACTGGATAATCGATTATATAAAAGAGAAATCGATTGTTCTGTGCGTCAAGCTTTATAATTCCCCCTGCCTTTAGGGCGATACCTGCAAAACTACGTTAGACGTCTCCGACGCTCAAGTTAGAAAACATGTGAAAGGGAAAATGCTATGCATGACTTAGATCAACGCGGAGTCAAGGATCCCGAGTTCACTACGAATTCGGAAGAAGGACTCTTTCTCTAAGGGCTTTGTAAAGATGTCGGCCAATTGATCTTTGGTTTCAACAAATTCAATTTCGACATCGCCCTTGAGAACGTGATCTCTTATAAAATGATGTCTAATTTCAATGTGTTTTGTTCGCGAATGAAGAACGGGGTTCTTCGTCAAGCATATGGCACTAGTATTATCACATCTAAGAGGGATATGATCAAGACTTAAGCCATAGTCCAAGAGTTGTTGTTTCATCCAAAGGACTTGAGCGCAACAACTCCCCGCGGCTACATATTCAGCCTCGGTTGTGGACAACGCAACACTTACTTGTTTCTTGCTAAACCAAGAAACGAGAGAGCTACCGAGCAAATGGCAAGTGCCACTAGTGCTCTTGCGGTCCAATTTGCATCCAGCAAAATCGGAATCGGAATAGCCAACAAGTTGGCATGAAGAACCTTTGGGGTACCATAGACCCACATTTACAGTACCAACAAGATACTTCAATATCCGTTTCACCGCAGTTAGGTGAGACTCCTTCGGACATGATTGATAACGAGCGCATAAGCACACGCTAAACATGATGTCCGGACGACTAGCAGTAAGATAAAGGAGAGAGCCAATCATACCTCGATACTTTTTGATGTCGACTTCCTTACCTTTCTCATCTTTGTCTAGATGATCGGATGTGCTCATGGGGGTTGCCATTGCTTTTGCATTGGTCATTTCAAATCGTTTCAGCAATTCTTTGCAATATTTCGCTTGGCAAATGAACGTACCTTCTTTCGTTTGCTTTACTTGTAATCCCAAAAATAATGTTAACTCACCCATCATAGACATCTCAAATTCGCTTGTCATTAAATCGGAAAATTCCTTGCACAAAACATTGTTAGTAACACCAAATATAATATCATCCACATAGATTTGAACTAATAAAATATCATTGTTTTTATGCTTAACAAAAAGAGTGGTGTCAACTTTCCCCCTAATGAAATCATTTTCCAATAGAAATTTACTCAATCTTTCATACCAAGCTCGGGGAGCTTGTTTTAAACCATAAAGAGCCTTTTTGAGTTTGAAAACATGATCGGGAGATTTAAAATCTTCAAAACCGGGGGGTTGTTCAACATAAACTTCTTCTTGAATAACACCATTTAGAAAAGCACTTTTCACATCCATTTGATATAAATTGAAATTCATAGAAGAGGCAAAAGCAAGCAATAAACGAATAGCTTCTAATCTAGCTACGGGAGCATATGTTTCTTCATAGTCAATACCCTCTTCTTGATTATAGCCTTTTGCTACAAGCCTAGCTTTGTTTCTAGTGATTACACCATTTTCATCTAGTTTGTTTCGAAAAACCCATTTCGTACGAATTATGGTATGATTTTCGGGTCTTGGCACCAAATCCCAGACGTCATTCCGTTTGAATTGGTTAAGCTCCTCTTGCATTGCCAAGGTCCAAAATTCATCCCCAATTTCTTCGGAGATGGTTGTTGGTTCAATTTGAGAAACAAAAGCAGTATGTCCTAAGGTGTTCATAAGGGAGTTTCGGGTACTTACCTTTTCTCCGACGTCGCCAATTACCTGTTCGAGAGGGTGATCTTTGATTGTCCTCCACTCGTTAGGTATTTTCGTTTCTTTCTCCAATTATGGCGTTTCCTCTGTTGATTGTTCCAAGATTTCATCTTGAATTTCCTTAGGAGTTTCCTCTTGTACTTTGTCTTTTAAACTATTTAAAATACCTGCAAGATCAGAACAAGAATCCTTTCTCGCCAAGCGAGCATTATTTTCGGAAAACACAATATGGGGGGATTCCTCCACAGTTTGGGTTCTATTATTAAATACCTATATGCTTTGCTACGAGAAGAATACCCAATAAAAATTTCCTCATCGGATTTGGCATCAAATTTTCCCAATTGATCTTTTCCATTGTTGTGAATAAAAACTTTACAACCGAATACTCTAAAATGGGAGATATTTGGTTTCCTTCCCTTGTAGAGCTCATAAGGGGTTTTCATGAGTATTGGCCTTATGACTACTCTATTTAAAACGTAGCATGCGGTACTCACGGCATCCGCCCAAAAAAGTTTGGGAATCTTAGCCTCTTCGAGCATGGTTCTAGCCATCTCTTCGAGACACCTATTTTTCCTTTCCACCACCCCATTTTGTTGTGGTGTTCGTGGAGCGGAAAAGGTATGCTCGATACTGAGTTCGTCACAAAAGTCCGCAAAGAGATTGTGATCAAACTCTCCCCCATGATCACTTCTAATTGAAGTGACGGTTGTTTCCTTTTCGTTTTGAACACGTTTAAGAAACTATTTAAAATTCTGAAAAGCATCACTTTTATGGGCAA
Source organism: Nicotiana benthamiana (assembly GCA_034376525.1). NCBI lineage: Eukaryota > Viridiplantae > Streptophyta > Magnoliopsida > Solanales > Solanaceae > Nicotiana > Nicotiana benthamiana. Next base: position 81,313,193 of record CM067336.1, read on the forward strand.
GAAATAAAGTCCAAGTAAATCTGGAATAATCATCAACAATAACAAAAGCATAACGATTTCTACCAAGACTTTCAATGCGAGATGGTCTAAACAAATCCATGTGAAGCAATTGCAATGGTCTAGTAGTTGAAACAATATTTTTCGATTTAAAAGATGCTTTTGTTTGCTTCCCTTTTTGACAAGAATCACAAATAGAGTCATTTTCAAATTTCAAATTTGGAATACCAACAACTAAATTTTGTGAAACCAATTTGTTCAAAAGATGCATGTTGATGTGAGCTACTCTACGATGCCATAACCAAGAATCATCCTCTTTGCTCATTAAACAATTCACATATTCGGGTGAAGAATTTGCAAGATCAACCATATAAATGTTATCCATTCTAAAACCACGAAGGATAATTTTAAAATCGCTACGTCTAAAAACTAAGCATTCATCCGAATCAAATAAAACAAGATTTCCCTTGTCACATAATTGACTTATGCTCAAGAGATTATGTTTTAAACCTTTCACAAGTAATATATGCTTAATGGAAGAAATTTCATCCTTACCGACTGATCCGATGCCGATAATCTTTCCTTTGTTGTTATCACCAAAAATAACACTTCCCCCTTCCTTGTGTTCTAGCTGAAGGAATTTGGATTCGTCTCCCGTCACGTGCTTGGAGCATCCACTATCAAGGTACCATAGTACACTTGATCCCTTCAAACATACCTACAAAACAGATTAATGAGTTTTAGGTACCCATGCCATTTTGGGTCCTTGGGGGTTAGGCAAATCATAGTGATGTGATTGAGTGTTATGTCTATGTCGTGTAAAACAAGCAGGAGCAATATGTCCAATTCGTCTACAATAATGAGAAGTCACGTTAGGGTTATGCATCCTTCTAGGTTGATAGTAATTGGACGGACGAAATTCATTTACTCTATTCTTGACAATATAACTATTGCGCAAATCATGAAAATCATTTCTCCTACCATTTGTTCTAGGATATGCATCATTTCTAGAATAGTTGTTTCTAGGTTGAAAGTCATTTCTAGGTGTCCTAAAAGGTTCAACATTCCTTCTAGTGTTTGGCCTAGAATGTGCATTATTTCTAGCATGATTATTTCTAGGTTGCGATTGATGAAAACCATTTCTAGGTTTGTTGTATCTAGGATGAGCATTTGTTTTATTTATCCTAGGTTGAGCCTTAGGTGGTTGGGGGTTGGCTTCAACTTTCTCTTTAGGCTCGTTTCTAAAACCTATGCCATGCTTGGTCGACTTCAAATTAACAAGCACTTCATTCAAATTTTTATGAGAAGAGTTAAACTTATCTAAGGTGCCCTTAAGCCTTTCTACTTCATTTTTGAGATGCATGCAAGAAGTACAATTTCTAGAACTCTCGGGCTTGTCGGCGCTTCTTTTGCCAAAAAATTTGTTTTCCTCTTTCAACTTCTCATTTTCTAAAATCAGTTATTCCAATTCCTTTTCTTTAAAAGAGAGTTGTTTTTGAAAATCTTTTTCTTTTAAAGAAGCATTTTCTTTTATACTCTTAATAGTTTTTGAAGCTTTAATAAATTTGCTATACAACTCATCAAAAGCATTTTGCATTTCTTCAAGGGAAAAGAAATTTTTGGAAGAAATTTGACATACCTCTTCTTTGTTGTCTTCTTGTGCCATAAGACAAAGATTTGCGGCTTCGTCTTCTTCTTCCTCACTTGACTCGTCACCGGAGTCGCCTCCCCATGATATGTATGCTCGTTGCTTCTTGAAGGGTTCTCCTTTTTAGCATTTGGGCAATTTGATTTAATGTGCCCGGTTTCTCCGCACTCATAGCACTTTATTTGATCTCCTTGGTTTTTGCCCTTTCGTTCATACTCTTTTCGCATGAACTTTTGAAATCTCTTGATAACGAGTCCGAACTCGTTGTCTCCGTCCTCATCATTTTGAGGTTGGCTTGTGCTTTCCTTGAGAGCGATTCTTTGCTTCCTTTGATCATCAACAAGAGGGTTAAGTATAGTAGATTCATAAGTTTTAAGATTACCTCTTAATGCGTCGATGGTGACATTTGAAATGCCAATGGATTCTTGAATCGCATCGGCCTTGGATCGCCATTCCGGAGTGAGACTTCGAAGAATTTTTCGGACAAGTTCCTTATCCGTGAAGGTCTTCTTAAGAGCATGTAAATCATTTACGATTTTTGAAAATCGTTCAAACATCTCATCGACCTTTTCGCCTTCCTTCATGTGAAACAATTCATATGCATGGGTTAGGAAATCAATTTTGGCTTCCCTTACCTGGTCCGTACCTTCGTACGTAATTTCCAGCTTGTCCCACATTTGGTTCGCCGTTGTGCAACAAGATATCTTCCTGTAATCATCAGCATTTACAGCATAATATAATAAATTAATAGCTTTAGCATTATTTTGCACCTTTCGGATATCATCCGCATCGTATTCATTTTCGGACTTTGGGACCCATTCATTTTCAACCTTCTTGGCTGGAATTTGTTCTCCATTCATTATGACCTTCCAAAGATGAAAACTATTTGATTGTACAAATATTCTCATCCTCTCCTTCCAGTATGTATAATTTGTACCATCGCATAGCGGTGGTCGGGTGGAGCATTGTCCTTCACCTATTCCTGCAAAAGAATCACGAGTAGAAGCCATGGATGTTTCTCTCAAACGGTTAAGTCTTCAGAGAGTTGGGCTCTGATACCAATTGTTAGATAATACGCTTAACGCTAGAGGGGGGGGGGTGAATAGCGTAATAATCAAAATTAGCGTAAACTTGCGGAATTTAACAATTGCAAGAAATAAATAAGTGCGATAAGTAAATAAATTAGAACAAACGCACTGATATATCCTGGTTCACCACAACCCGTGGCTAGTCCTGTCCCCGAGAGACTCTCTCGAGATTTCCACTAACTTGTTAAGCTTACGGGTGCTCAACAAACCGTTACAACTTGAGGACACAAGCCTCAACAACCTTTGCTCGGAGATACAACACTCCAAGACTTCAACCAAGGAAACACAAGTTCCTTCTTACAACACAAGGGACTAACACTTCCCTTCAAGTGTACAAAAACACTTAGCACTCAAACAAGACACTCCTTTAAGAGTAGATATGAGTAAAAAGAATACGCTCAAGATCGCAACAACTTTCGACAAGAATTTGGCTCTCAAAAGCTTATGTAATGAATATAAAATGATAAGCAATAAAGTATGCAAGCTTTAGCAATTGTATGATCAATTGTTGTGTGTTGTTGTAGTTAAAAGACTGAATTGAAGCTGTATTTATAGTTGAAAAACTTTGTATTACCGTTGCCTAATTGCCAACTAAGAATTGCTGATTTTACTCAGTGACAATCGATTGTCAAATTACCACAATTGATTGTTTGCCAGTTCTTCCAAAAATCAATACCAGATTTTACGCATAACAATCGATTATCTAAGATCAATAATTGATTACTGGCAACGTTCAAACTATCATTTCCAGATTTTACGTAAAATAATCGATTGTCAGAAATCTACAATCGATTACTCAGCAACGTTCAAAAAATTCTTTCCAGATTTAATTAAAACAATCGATTATAAGAAATCAATAATCGATTACTCAGCAACGTTCAAAAAATCCTTTCCAGATTTTAATTAAATCAATCGATTATAAGAAATCAATAATCGATTACCTGACGGTATTTGAAAACATTTTGGCAACGGTCAGTTATACAATCGATTATACTAAGTTAACAATCGATTATATATCAGTCTTGAAAAATCAATTTAGACACTGCCTCTTGACAATCGATTGTCATAAGTTCACAATCGATTATTTAATAACTTTGAAAAAGTTTGGGAGACACTGCCTCAACACAATTGATTGTCAAATGTTCACAATCGATTATTTTGTGACTTTAAAAAATCTGATGGACACTGTCTCTTCACAATCGATTGTCATTAGCTCTACAATCGATTATTTTGAGCTTTGAAAACTTTGATGGACACTGCCTCATCACAATAGATTGTCATAAGGTTCACAATCGATTGCCATGCAGATTTGAAAAATCTGATGCTCACTGCCTTAACACAATCAATGTCATAAGTTCACAATCGATTGTCAAGCAGCTGACTTAAACATAATCGATTATCATAAGTACATAATCGATTATCTTAGTCCAGATTTTAGAGGCATGTTTAAAAATCATTTTGACTAAAGTAAATATGCATTATTTAAAATCATTTTGCTCTAAGTTAAATATGCATGATTTGTTAAAAATATTTTTACGAGAGAAGCCAAGTCTTGAGTTTAAGTTGTCGGATCAAGATCACAATTAAATACCGACTCATATAAAACTTAATCTCAATCTTTGTCTTGTGCTTGAATCTCGTTATATATCAATTTTGCGCTTGTGCTTGGATCTCGTCATATGTCAATTTGCGCATAGTTTGTCATTCATCAAAACCTACAAATATGAACACACATTTAGTATAATGCCTTGAGAACGTGTTTCCAACATAAGTCACGTTCGACATTCTGACTCCGATATCAAAATTTTCACTTCCGGTCGAATTTTCTCGAAAACCTTCAAATTCCTATATTTAGCCAAATGACTTCAAAATGACCTCTGGACATGCGAATTCACTTCCGATCGCGTTCCCAGCTCCATAATCACCATACGGAGCTATTCCCAGACTTGGAATCCCAAACGGACATCGATAATTCTAAAATGCCTTCCAACCCAAATTTATGAAATTCTTCTGAAATACTAACTTCCACAATATATGCCGAAATGCTCACGGGTTACGAAAAACCAAATCCGGACATACGCCCAAGTTCAAAATTATCATAAAACATGCTGGAACTTTCATATCCCAATTCTGAGGTCATTTTCTCAAAATTCCAATCCTAGTTCATTTCTTCAACTTTAAGCTTTCAAAATGAGAATTTCCATTTAGATTTGACTCCAAACTTGCTGAATTTTAATTCTGACCATGCACATAAGTCAATATACTTGAGATGAAGCTGCTCGTCTCCGTTCTTCAGGCGGGCTCCTAACTTCAACTGCAAATTAAAGTTTAACACCTCCATTTTTCAGGCGGGCTCCTGATTTCAACTACTTAAAGATTTAGCACCTCCATTTTCCAGGCGGGCTCCTGATCTCGACTACTTAGCACCTCCATTCTCCAGGCGGGCTCTTGATTACTAAAATTTTAATTGTATGTCTCTATTCTCCAGGCGGACTCCTGACTTCAAATTAAACAAAGAAATTGGCTGAAAACTACACCTTGAGTTGTATCGCCTATGTTTTTCAGGTGGGCCCCTAATTGCTAAAATATGGACTGCACGCCTCTGTTCTTCAGGTGGGTTCCTAACTACTAAAATTGAAATATGTCTATATTCTCCAAGCGGACTCCTGACTTCAAAAATTTAAATTGTATGTCTCTGTTCTTCAGGCGGACTCTTGACTTCTAAAACTTGAAATATATGTCTCGATTTTCCAGGCAGACTCCTGAATTCAAAATAGACAAAGAAGCTGATTGAAAACTAAAATGGATAGTGCCACGTCTGTTCTTCAGGCGGGCTCCTCACTGCTGAAATTTAAACTGTATGCCTCTGTTCTCCAGGTGGACTCCTGATTTTAAAAGTTCTAAATGCATGTCTTTATTCTCCAAGTGGACTCCTAACTACTGATTTTTCAATGTGGATCTCTGTTCTCCAGGCGGGCACCTGAATACCGAAATAAACGAAGGAATTGATTTAAAACTAACAACTTGAATTGTATCACTTCTATTATTCAGGCGGGCTCCTGATTTCTGACTGAAATGTATTCCTTTATTCTTCAGGCGGGCTCCTTATTTCCCAAAAGTAGACAAGACAACGAAAATTTCCTGCCCCAGTTTGGGAAAACTAGGGGTTTGTTACCACATACTAAAAAAAGATTGAACTAAAACTTGAATTGCGATAAAACTGAAGTGTAATGCTTAACATTTAAATACTAAAATGTACTCCTCTGTTTTCCAGGCGGACTCCTGACTTCAACATCGCGTCATGCCATTCCACATTTTCTTGCATTTTACCCATGTCACACTTGCGGTTAAACTTGATTACTGCCTGCTTTTCTTTCACGGAGAATCTTCCTGACAAACAATTTTCTACCCCTGTTTCAATCACCAAAAATTTTGTTTGTTTAAAAATTGTGCTTAGTTGATGGCATTCTTGCTGCATCATCCTTCCATTGCCTTGCTTTGTGTTGCTTGACTTCCTCCAAACTGCCTGACTTTCTGACCGACTTTCACATTCCCCAATTCTAACAACCTGAATGCTTTTGTACTTCCCCTGTTGTTTCACCTTTCCGACTTCCCACAACATTTTCCAAATATTCTGCCGATGAAACTTCCGGCGACTTCCCCTATTTCATTTTTCATCACATTGTTCCTGACATGCTCTGGCCATATTATGCTTTACCATTTTCAGAAGCTGGTAGTGGGCTTTAAAACCCTTTCGCCTTTGCGTTGAACAAAACTGACATTGAAACATTTTAGACAAACTTAAACCCCTGAAAAAGAATGAAATGTAATAATTTTATGGGTTAAGTATAAGAAGAATCCAAAACCAGATGACTGTTGAAGAAGAAAAGAAAAGAAACTTATCTGACCGGGGACAGCTAGTACCAATGATCACGACATTAATTTCGGACTAACCGGCCCAACCAATTCAATTAACCAGCTCTCAGTTGCCATACCTCACTGCCCAAGACTTCCGTCACTTGATTCCTTTACACAAACCTTACACTCATTTAACCTGCGATTCCACGAAGCAATTTTCACCAACAGAGTTGCTCTGCTTGCCATTTCTCATCTCACTTTTTCCTTAAGGTGCCCGTAAGGGTTTTCACCCCTAAGACTCTCTCATTTCATTTTCTCTCAGCTCCGGTCACCTTGCGGTGCCCGTGAGGGTTTTCACCAATAAGACTCTCTCATTTTTATTTTTCATGCTTTTTGTTTGCACCCGAGTGTTGCCCCTGTGGCAGATTACTTTTCTGTGCTTGACTTGGCATTTCTCACAAATTGATCAGAAGGTCTTTCTGTAGACCATAATGTAGGTTTTTGGATGGGTTAGAAAGAATGGTATAAAAGGCTCAAGACAATTTAAAAATGGGTTATCATTACAACTTTCGGAATCCAATTTCTCACAACTAACCACAATTTCTGCCCTAGTTTTCGCTTGGGGACTTTCGGATTTTTATTTTGGTTTGACTGAACCTCGGAGTAAGGCTGCTTACGTACCCTTTCGGGATCAAGTCAAACATAGTTCACTTTATCGTAATTACCTTTATTGTGATTCTTTTTTTTTCTTTTCTTTTCTTTTCACTTTCTTTCTTTTCTTTTCTCTTTCTTTTTTTCCCTTCTATTTTTTTTCTTTTCTTCTCTTTTTTTCTTTAATTTTATCTCTTTTGTTTCATTTTCCTTTTCTCTTTTTTTTCATTTTCCTTTTTCTTTACTTTATACATGGCACCTCCATTTTTTGATTATGCCGTTGATTCCGAAAGAGGTGTATGAACGAAAATAATTATGGCTCAAAGGGGTAACAAAGGGTAAAAGTGTTTGGATAGCAGAACAAAACGCCTTCATCATTTGAATCTTTAAAATATGCTAAATACAAACAAGTACATTTAGAATAAGGAAATCATACATAATATCTCTTGACCGCATCGGCATTGATGGCCATTTCTACATATTTTACTTCTACGTCTGTCACATACAATGCACCATTAGACAATACCCTAGTTACCACAAATGGCCCCTGCCAGTTTGGGGCGAATTTTCCTTTTGCTTCAGCCCAATGAGGCAAAATCCGCCTCAATACTAACTGTCCGACTTCGAATTTCCGTGAACGTACTTTCTTATTGTACGCTCTTGCCATCCTTTGCTGGTACAATTGACCATGGCACACTGATGCCAAACTTTTCTCATCAATCAAACTCAATTATTCCAGAAGGGTCTTTACCTATTCATTATCGTCGATTTCAGCCTCTGCAATGATTCGAAGTGATGGGATCTCCACTTCTGCGGGTATTACTTCTTCGATGCCATAAGCCAATGAATAAGGAGTCGCCCCCGCCAAAGTACGAACGATGGTGCGATATCCCAACAATGCAAAAGGCAACTTCTCATGCCACTGTCTAGACCCTTCAACCATTTCCACAGTATTTTCTTTATGTTCTTGTTGGCCGCTTCAACCGCACCATTTGCTTTAGGGCAATATGGAGTAGAATGACGATGAGTAATCTTGAATTTCTCACATGTTTCCTACATAAAATGACTATTGAGATTATCCCCATTGTTCGTGATAATCACCCTTGGTATACCAAATCGACAAATAATGTTTACATGCACAAAATCCACCACAACTTTCTTAGTCACAAACTTGAACGTCTTCGCTTCCACCCACTAGGTAATATAATCTATCGCTACCAGAATAAACCTGTGCCCATTTGATGCCGCTGGATCAATCGGCCCAATAACGTCCATGCCCCAAGAAACAAAAGGCCATGGCGTTGACATCGTATGCAATTCGAACGGTGGAGAGTGAATCAAATCTCCATGCACTTGGCACTGATGATATTTGCGTACAAAGCTGATACAATCCCGCTCCATTGTAAGCCAATAACACCCTACCCGTAAGATCTTTTTTGCCAAAACATATCCGCTCATGTGCGGTCCACAGACTCCAGAATGTACCTCGATAATGATAGTCGTGGCTTGCCTAGCATCCATGCACCTCAACAGTCCGAGATCTGGTGTTCTTTTGTACATCACTCCTCCACTCAAGAAAGATCCGCTTGCCAATCGATGAATAGTACTTTTCTGATCACTAGATTTTCAATGGACCATAAACATTATCAACTGGATTCTCAGCTAAATGATCAGCTAAGGCCTGTGCTTTCATTACAGTCCTTGTCACGTAGACAATATCAAATTATGTAAGCAATATCTGCCACTTTGCAAGCCTTCCCGTGGGCATAGGCTTCTGGAAAATATACTTCAATGGATCTAACCGAGATATGAGGTAAGTAGTGTAGGACGACAAATAATGCTTCAACTTCTGTGCCACCCAAGTTAGGGCGCAATATGTCCTCTCCAGATGAGTGTACTTAACCTCGTAAGATGTAAACTTCTTGCTGAGATAGTCGATCGCTTGATCCTTTCTTCTCGTGACATCATGCTACCCCAGTACACAGCCAAAAGAATTATCCAGGATTGTCAGATACAGACAATGGCCTCCCCGGTTCTGGCGGAACCAACACGGGCGAATTCGACAAATATTCCTTTATCTTATCAAAAGCTTTCTGACATTCATCTGTCCATTTAACCACATCATCTTTCTTTAGCAGTTTGAAAATGGGTTCACAAGTAGTTGTGAGCTGATCAATGAACCTGCTAATGTAGTTCAATCTTCCCAATAAACTCATCACATCAATTTTGTTTCTCGGAGGCGACAATTCCTGAATGGCCTTAATCTTTGATGGATCCAATTCAATACATCGGCGACTGACTACAAACCCTAGCAACTTTCCAGATGGCACCACAAAAGCACACTTTGCAGGATTGAGCTTGAGATTGTACCTACGTAGCCTTTGAAAGAATTTCCTCAAATCCCTGACATGGTCAGACTGCTTCCTTGATTTCACAATCACATCATCTACCTACACCTCAATATTTTTATCTATCATATCATAGAGGCCCATTGTCATAGCCCTCATGTAGGTTGCCCCAGCATTTTTCAAACCAAATGGCATGACCCGATAGCATTATGTTCCCCACGACGTGATGAATGCCATCTTCTGTGCATCTTCCTCCTCCATTAAGATCTTATGGTAACCCGCATAACAATCCACAAAAGAACTAATCGCATGTTTGGCATAATTGTCAATCAATATGTGGATGTTTGGCAATGGAAAGTTGTCTTTTGGACTCGCCTTGTTGAGATCTCTATAATCAACGCACACCTAAGTTTTGCCATCTTTCTTTGGTACAGGCACAACATTAGCTAACCAGGTGGGATACCGTGTGACCCGAATAACCTTTGCATCAAACTGTTTAGTGATTTCTTCTTTGATCTTCACACTTATGTCTGTTTTGAACTTTCTCAGTGTCTGCTTAACAAGTGAGAGTGATAGATCGGTAGGCAACTTGTGAGCTACCAAATCGGTACTCAGTCGCGGCATATCATCATAGGACCAAGAAAAAACGTCTTTATATTCCAACAATGCCGTGATTATTTCTTCTTTGAGCTGCGGCTCTAGATGAACACTTATTTTAGTTTCACGGGTATTATCTTGGTCCCCTAGGTTAACTGCTTCCGTGTCATTTAAGTTCGGTTTGGGTTTTTCCTCAAAGTGTTTTAATTCCTTACTAATTTCCTCATAGGCTTCATCATCGTCACAATCCTCTTCACCATCACATTCAATTTCTTTTACTATTGTTTCTAAGTTAGGTTGGCTTATAAGACCGGGCTGAAAAATCCTCATGCATGTCATGTCATTGATATCAGCATAAAAAGAATTGTACAGAAAAGAAAAGAAAAATGGAAACAAATTAGGAAAGAAGAAGGAAAGGAAATTGCATTTCATTAAAACATAAAGATAACAGGGCTTAGCTCATCCAAATGGACGGAACATAGTCACAAGGATTACAAACCCTGGAATAATCCAGGTGAAAACAAAAGAAAAACAAAGTCCCACTACAGTGACTCCCTCCGAACTGGCAGAGGAGTGGCTTCCCAATTATTAATCTTAGCATGTGGCCCAACGTACTGAATGTCTGCGTGACTGGAACCTTCAACAATCTGAACCATGTTTACTTCTGCAAATACCCTCTCAAACACTTCATCCAAATTACCCTCTGCTCCAATCAATGAACCCGTCGCATGTGTTGCTAACTGCTTTTTGGCCCTCGACCTAACAAAGGATTTGGACAGACGCGGAATTGGTTTGGGGAGAACCCAAGATTTCTTTTTCAACTTACAGGTCCTTCATATATCTGATGTTGTTGGCTCGAATACCAGCTCGAAGGTGCCAAAATTCTTAGGCAAGGAAACCGGTTGAACAATGCCCTGAAGCTTGGCGCCCATACCTTTTCCCGGCACAAACCCATTACCTATAATTTTCTGAAACCACCATGATGGTTGCAGCTGCTACTCGGGGAAGTGGAGTACTTTTTCCTTCTGGCACCTTGTTCACAGTGATCGTGTAAAAAACCTGATAGTCCCATGGACCCTTATCGTCATCAGTTTCTACAAAGGGCACAATATCATCACATGTAGCGCTTGTGGGGTCTTCTCCATGTAGCACCACCTCTTGCCTATCCCGTTCAAATTTGACCATTTGATGCAGTTAGGAGGGCACTGCTTTTGCCGCATAGATCCATGGCCGTCCCAACAAAAGATTATATGATACCGCCGCGTCCAACACCTGGAACTCCATGTTAAACTCAAGTGGGCTGGTGGTCCAATCGAGGATAATGTCCCCCACTGTGTCTGTTCTGCCCCGTCAAACCTTGGACACACACACTGTTCCTGCGGATTCTGTCATTATCGATCTTTAGATTGTTCAGTGTAGACATCGGGCAAATATTGGAACTAGACCCAATTATCTGTCAATGCTCTGGTCACTACTGAATCTTCACATTTGACTGTCAAGTAAAGGGCTTTATTGTGCTATGTTCCTTCTACGGGCAACTCATCATCCGAAAATGTTATCCTATTTACCTCGAAGATCCTATTAGCAATTGTCTCCAAGTTGTTTACTGAAATCTTATCAGGCACATGAGCTTCATTTAATATGTTCATCAAGGCTCGGCGATGCTCATCAGAGTGGATCAACAATGACAACAACGAAATATGGGCCGCGGTTTTCCTCAGCTGCTCGACAATAGAATAGTCCTATACCTTCATCTTTCTTAGAAACTCCTCTGTTTCCTTCTCCATAACTGCCTTCTTGACCAACAATGGACTGCCTTTAGTAGCCGTAGCCTTTCTGAACTCCTCGGGAGTGAAGCAGCACCCTATCGAGTCAACCCTTGCTCCTCACAGCTCTCCTCCTCAATTTCTTTTCCCTTGTATGTTACTATCACCTTCTTATATTTCCATGGCACAGCTTTGCCATCAACCACGGGTAGTTGGACTACTGGCTTGATGATCACTTACTCTATGCAAACACCTTTCACAACAACCACGGGCGCGGGTGACACCCCTGGTACCACGAACTTGATTGGTTCCGGTTTCTTTGCGTCAACAGATAATTCTTTCCCCATCAGTACCACTGGCTTGTCACTTGTACCTTTCAACTTCACCCATGCATGTTCCCCAATCAACTTCTCTTTTGAACTGGTCTTAATAGCACGAATCATCATCACGGTTTGTGAGGGTTTCTTCACCTCCCCATCCTTGTGTACAAACTACTCGTGATGTGCTGGCAGCAGTTTCTAATTGATGTTTGGAGCCTTCGGGGCCTGCACTTCAATACGGTGGTTGTCAATGAGCTCTTGCACTGTATTCTTCAAGGTTTCTGGGAGGTGGGTTTGGTACTTTGGGATCGATTGGGGTTAACATTCCCAACTGCTTCAGTCGATGGAATAAAGCAGTGTAAGATTCTCCCAATGGGGTAAAAGTTCTTTTGCTTAGGGCCCTTTTATATCAAAAATTTTGGTTCGATCGAAAGCCGGGTCCTAATCTGTTAGCCCTGGGGTGTGTATGGGTGTTTTTTTGAGGTGTATATGTGTTTTTGGGGGCTGGCGCATGCCATTGCGGATGCGACGGAGGCTCCGTGTATGCTTGGGCATGGTGGACAGAGAGGTGTGGTTCCGGGGGTGGGTAGTAATGTTGTGGTGGGCCGTATGGGGTATATGGGTAGTTTGGGTGGTGGAGTCTGGGTTGGCTATAGTAAGGTGGATGATTTTTGGGCCTGGACCAGGTGGTAGCTTCCACTATGGCCACTTCTTCCTTCTTCTTTTTTCCCAGCACACCACCAATACCGCTTTGTATGGCCTGCGTGGTTGCTTTCAGCGCTGAATAACTCGAGATTTTGTTAGACTTTAGACCGTCTTCTATCATGGCGCCCATCTTCACTACTTCATTGAATGATATACCCACATAAGTCACTAGATGACCGAAGTATGTCAGCTTTATCGTTTATAGAAAATAGTCTACCATCTCGTTTTCCCTTATTGGGGGATCCACTCTGGATGCTTGCTCTCTCCATCGGAACCCAAATTCTCTAAAACTTTTTCCCAGATTTTTCTCAAATTTCAGCAATGATAGACGATCAGGGACTATCTCAAGGTTATATTGGAAATGGCCAATGAATGCCTGTGCCAGATCATCCCAGGTGTACCATTGGCTAGGGTCCTGTCTGATGTACGACTCCAATGCAGAACCGCTCAGACTCTGACTGGAGTAGGCTATCAGTAATTCATCTTTTCCCCCAACACCTCTCATCTTACTACAGAATCCTGGGAGGTGGGCCACCGGGTCATCTTGTCCCTCGTATAGGTCAAACTTAGGCATCTTGAACCCCGCAGGCAACTGGGCATCCGGGAAAGGGCATAAATCTTTATAGGCAACACTGACTTGGCTTCCCAACCCGTGCATGTTCCTGAAGGATTGCTCCAGGCTTTTGAATTTTCTGATCACTTTGTCATGCTATGCATTTTTAACTGGTTTCTGGACTTCTTCTGGGATCTCAAAGTGAGGGGAATATGAATACGGCTCAGGAGCCTTAAAGGTGGGTTCAGGCGGGTAATATTGCGCATCATGGGCTTGGAATAGTGGTTCAGTAAAGGACCTTTGTAATGGAGCCGGGGGAGGAGCCACAAAGATTGGAGCCCCGGGCGGAGGAGGATTTTGTTTGGGTAGTGGTGCCGGTGGAGCATATGAAGTTGTGGCATACCCTTGGGTGTTATACTGGAAGGGTGGAGATGTTTCGGGAGTGGAAGACTCGTGAACCTGCGCTAGGTGCGGGATATAAGAGGGGTTGACGGGGTATAATGGTGTTGGGTGACCCTCAGACCAAGCGCGATGCATGGCCTCCATTTGGGCTTTCAACTTCTTCATTTCTTCTTTCATAGCCCCCACATCGATTACCTTGACCTCTTTTGTGGGGTCCATAGGTACTAGTATCTGAATCTTGTCCCGTCATTTCTTTGTCCTTCGACCGGGTGTTGTAGTGGTGTGTTGACAGAATTGCCAATCAACTAACCACCTTCCTGTACTCATACATTTAAAACAACCACTTCCTTATCGATTAGGCTTTAACAGATTTGATAAGTGCACGTTGTCATGGATGCACATATACAGTTAATCATTTCTATTATGCATTTGCTCGACCACATGTATCATCCCAGCATTCTTTTTGTTTCATTTTCTCGTTCTATCCCACTCTTTTCTTCCTTTTCCCTTTCTTATTCTCACCCTTGTTTTCCGCTCTTGCTCTTTTTCCGCTCTTATTCTTACCTTTGTTTTTCCGTTCCTCTTTTCTTTCTTTTTCTTTTATTCTCTCCTTTGTTTTTCCATTTATCTTTATTTCTTTTCTTTTACCTCCATTTCCTTTCTTTTTCTTTTTGTTAAAGACCATGGTCGAATCCTATGAAGATTGCCTACGTATTGTGACCCCGCACGAATCAGACCAAGCGTAGTTCGTGAAAATACATGCGAAAATAAAGTAATTGCGGGAATTTCCAAATTTACATTACTAACACAAGGTATTACAAACTAAACATCTTTGCGAAAAGAAACGACAGACACAAACTAAGACCAAATAACAACTTCAAACTACAGACTCATTTTGACATGAAAAAAAAATACTCAAAATAGAAAAAGATACAGACACAACCAACGCATACTCTAATGACTCAAACCTAGGTGCCCGCGGTTCGTCATTCGGCCTCGACGCGGACCTGGGTTCCAAATCGTGTTCAAGCTGCTCTAATTAAAGCAAAGTTCGTTTAACAAAGACCACTACAGCTGGGACAAAAGTAGTAACAGTCATATCTTCATAGGCCCGACATCTTCTCACAATGGCATGAGCAATGGCTCTGATCCTGTCTTTGGCTCGCTTATTTTCTATGAGCAGATGTCTTATCTGGTTACTGTATGTTGATAAGGCATGAGAATCTTGCAGGTGCTGATCCTGCAATTGTTGCACTTCCTCCATTTTGGCCAATAAGTCATAACAATGCCCACTTTCCACTTCAAAGTCTTTGGCCTGCTTGACCATTTTTCTCTCGAGGGCGACCATCTTTCTTTTCAAGTCGGCCACAATCTTCTCGTGATCCCGTTTCAGCTGGTTCAAATACTGGCTAAGCTCTTCTGTCTTGGTAGCCCAATGTGCCTTGAACTTTGCCATGATGTTCTTAGATCTTTCCAACTCGTCCCGACACCCATTGACCTCATTTTCCAAACCCTTTATGCGTCTCTCATCCGACCTACTTCTTTGTTGATTATTGGCGGTTACCTTCATTTGCTGTATTTGAGCCATTAGCATCTCATTTTCTTGACTCAGTCTATTCTTTTCACTTTGGTCCGCCGCCGCTTGCACGCTGCTCTCAAAAGTCAAGCTTGCAATCTGTTGCTTCAATTTGCTTTCTGCTCGATAGTTTTCTTCCTTTGCCAACCAGCCCATTGTTCTTGTGAGTCATCCGTAAATTGTTGAACGTGGGCTCTTTTGGCAGGTCTCTGAATCTGGCACCTTTTTCGAAACCAAGCATTGTACTTCGGATCTACTTCTCCCTTAGCTCGTTCCCGAACCATGGTTTTTGCCTCAGGGAATCTATACTCATTCCATAGCTTTCGAACTTCCTTTTCGGGAAATGAGGCTCCTGGACTTAACTCAATGGCATGCTTACTCAGGCGTCAGTGGGGATTGTCTGAAACCTTCCTAGCTGGCGCAATACTCGATGAGGAGTATAGGGTTGGATACTGCGTCCCCCATCAAAAGAATATGACATTCTTCGGCCGCCATATGTATTACCTCGGTATCAGGCAACCATCCAAATGCCCATTCAACATGACTAGCTGTCAATGACCTCAATCGTGTGGACCACGCCTTGACACCTTCAGGGAATTCAACGCCTGCTACCCGCTTCTCAAAACCACTGATGCAGTTTCTTCCAGTTAGCCTGTGATTCATGTATCCCACCCGATGATAGAGATGTTCATGTATCCATAGTTGGATATATTACAACCCTGCAAAAAATCACCACCCTCTCGACACACAGTTAAGGCTTGGTATATTTCAGATAACATCAAAGGGACCACAGTACTGTTACACCTTTCGATTGCAACGTCAGCCATCCCCATGGACAAACCACGATTCCCAGGAAGGCCTTCAGGAATACCAAAGGACGTTGTGACTCCCACTTGTTTCTGTCCCTATCATGAGTTAGTCTGAGATTTGGTTCTTCAAAACCCCGAGGAGTACCATACCATTTATATAAGAATTGGAGAGTACAACAACCTTTCGACAGATCGTCATCTTTCACCTTTCGATTAATGTGTAGAAAATTCAAAAACTCATGTGGAGACACCGGTCTAGATGAAAGAAAATGTTGCCCCCTAAATTTCCCATCCAACTTGCATAACCCGCAACCTCCTCTAGTATAGGTGTAAGCTCAAAGTCTGTGAAACGGAATACATTATGGGTTGTATCCCATAACGGTATAAAAGCTTCAATGACATCTATCTTTGACTTGATATCTAACAGATCGACGAGACCTCCCAAAATTCTTTCCACTATCTTTTTACTATCATCTCCCAGATCATTCCACCACATGTGGAGCTGTAGAGGGACCTCGATAAAAACTGAGAATGGTTCAATTTGATTTGTGCTCATCCTATACATTATTAAGGTGATTAGGCAAAAGAAAAACTTTTATTCGACTAAAAAAAGATAAAACTGTTATATGCTGTTTTGTGTGTTTTCAAATTGGAAAATAAAAGACTTGATTTTCAAACATGACCTTTCAGCACTTCGGAAACGAAGATTTAAAGGCTGTGTAGTCAACAAAAATCACATTTGACCAAAAACGGCCGCTTACGCAAATTCACCCTTCCGGCGTCCCATTTGGGAGTGTTTGGCTATTTTTGACAAAGCGGACTTTTTGACTTATTTGTGGCAAAAATTAAAAATTTGACATTTTTTGGGCTATTTTGTAAAGGGGAGGTTGGACCCGATGAGGGTTGCCTACGTATCTCACGCCTGTGAGAATCAAACCATGTGTAGTTCGGGAAAATTAACCAGACTATTTTAAAACAAAACTCTTTTTCATTTTTATTTCTGGCATTAAAACAAAACTACTTTTTTAAGAAATAAAACTCTTTTTCTTTTCTTTCAAACAACTAAAAAGACCTCTTTTTCCTTCTTCACTTCCTATGGCAAAACAAACTATTTTTCTCTTTTCATTTTTGAAAACTAGATTAAAATAAAAGACTTTTTTTCATTTTTCATAGAAAAAGAAACATTTTTTTGAAAACAAGACAAAACAAACGATTTTTTCATGTTCAACGGACAACCCATTTTCCCAAAAAAAAACTATTTTTTTTTCCGACAAACAACCTATTCTTCACTTCCTGGGTGCTTGTTCTACACCTGGCTTACCCGAGCGGACAACTCGAGCGCAGGGGGAGGTGGAAATCCGGGAATACATAAGCTTCGCCAACTTTGCGACTTATCCAAACCTAGTTCTAAATTGGGATTTTGATACTAGACAGAAAAGAATTCGTACATCGTACACCCTTCTTCACAATTCAGAAGACTCGGAAAGGAGATTTTGTTCGGCACAGTTTACATACAGTTCACGTAATATCAAAGCGGTAAAAGTAATCTATTAGCACATTAAGCACATATCATGTAACAAAATCAGATAAAGCCAAACACAACAATTATTCTAAGCTCGAATTCTGAATCCTGAACAAAATGTTCTGGGTTTTATTCCCTAGCAGAGTTGCCAGAGCTGTCACACCTCCTTTTTCACTATACACCCCCGCAAAGGGGCGTAAAGGAGTTTTTCCAATTAAAGGACAATCGGAGTAGAGTTTTATTATTATTAATTCAGAGTCACCATTTGGGAGATTAATGGTGTCTCAAGTCACGTGTTGATTTCCGAACCGAGGAAAAAGATGACTCTGTTCATAATTTGCAAACCAGAAATCTGGATAAGGAATTCTGTTAACCCGGGAGAAGGTATTATGCATTTCCTGGTTCCGTGGTTCTCGCACGGTCGCTCAGCTGCTGCATTTAGCTATTATCTGATTTTATTACATGAAGAACTTATGTGCCAATTTTATACTTAACCGCTTTTATTTAATATGATATTTCTATAAGAAAGTGAACGTCGTTTCAAATGTATTTTCGGATTGCGCCGCATCAAATGAACCCGCAATCCTAGACACACTCTATTCAATATTTGAGGATTTGGATTTGGGCCGCATAAGATGCCCACCCGTATTTAGGAATGTAATTTATTAAAGCCGCGCCTAATAGAGTCTAGCGCGTTATTATCTTTTGGGAGGACCGTGAAATTTTCTAAACGGCCTTTCCCGATTCTCTAGATATTTTTAAACCTTTATTGAGGGTCCCACAATTTTACATTTTTATTGGGCGATGCTCATCTCATTTTATTTTAAAGGATAAGCTGAAAAGCGATTATATTTTCTATTTTTGATTTTTTTTTGTTTTCCTAATAGTATAGAAAAGATTTTAAATAATTATATTCGAAACCCAGGTCTTAAATTCAAGTCCGGGTCCAAACAAAAGGATGAACCTTTTAGTATAAAACCCACTACCTAACTCAAAATCCGAATTTCAAATACCAATCAAATCAATTGAAGGAGTTGAGGACAGGGCCCAATTGGCTGGCTCAAGCCACATGAAATGAATGGATAAGAAGGAGCGTGAACTTCTGTGGGCTCAATTAAATGAGTCTCATTTGGGCCCAACGCATGATCCATCCTGGATGTCCAAATCCTTGCTTCCCTTTCAACTTCAGCAAACGGACCACTCAGGTGAGGACTATTTGAAGATTGTCTGGCTGGACAAGACCTCGAATCCCAGCTAAGGGAATTGAAACATTGGACTTGATAATTCTCAAACATGATCAATAATCACAAATTAAACGCTAATTACCATTTTGTTAAAGTGCTTTTATTCAACAGACCTAACTAATCACACCAACTGTTTTAAATTATTCACCCATACTTATGCAATCACCAGATTTAAAAAAAATACTACAGTTGTTGAGACTTAACGAGTTTAAGAACCTTGCACCAATTTTCAATTCATAGACTCATGTGCTAGTGCTCAACAGCTTATATCCCTATCTCCATTATTTTTATTTTGAATTCAAAGAGGTAATTACATATAAGTAATGAGCTAAAACCAACTAAATCTAGTGTTTAACTTCACTGTTTGCAAGTTCAAAACTAAATACAGTCCATGCCTCATATTAACAAACTAATTTTGTCCATTAGCACACATTCTACAGTCAAATCAATGAACAGAATTGACTTATCCAAACTCTAAAGGTTTTTAACATAGCATACTAAATAATTACATATCAGATGGACTTAAATGCTCCACTTTTCATATCCTTTCAATCATGAGGACATTGAAGAACTCTAATATATACCTGGTATTAGGAATTAAAAAGAAGCAGATCAGTTAGTAGCAGTCCACACCAAAGCAGCAATCAACATCCAGAAACCAGTTTAAACCACAAGTGAAATTTTGAAAACCAATCAACCAAAGCAAACACCCCAACAGTTGAAATAGACCATCAACAGTTCAAAATCACAACTAGAACTCCATTGAAGCAAATAAACTCAACTTTGAAACAGAGGTGAAGGGATCTACAGTAAATCTGGAATTTCACTGATTTACTCTAATTGAACAGTGAAATTTTGTGGTTTTCTGATTTTTTTGGTATGTATTTTTATATTTTTGTGTATCTAATTGCTGAAACTAATCTAAAATTGGAAATGCAAGGAAAATCAGAATTTTTTGGATTCTTAGGTTGAAGAGTTCAGACCCCTTTCCAAGGCATCTTGAAGCCCTTTTATTGGCAACATGAAATCAGATTTTTTGTTTTCATTTTAATCCCCCCTTATTTCATTTTAATCCTCATTTTCCTAACTTGTTGCCCAAGTAAATACTTCTTGTTTGCTGAAATTCACACTAAAGTACCATTATAGAAGGTCCTATGCCTGTTACAATTTCTAAACTACCCTTTCCCTACTTTGGAAATTACTATTCTTAAAGAAACTACCTTTTTTCCATGCCCAAACTACCCGTACTTTCACCTGAAATTACTAAACCCCATACCTCAGTTAAGAATTAACTGAAGTTAACCTAATGAGTCTAAACCATCCATACCATCAACACAACAAAAATTTAATCCTAACTCACCTAAATGCTTCAATTAATACTATCATTAAACTAAAGTAAACAACAATTAACGAAAGAAACAAGCTAATAATTGACAAGCAACAATGAAATTGTAAACTAACACCATGAACTAGTAATCACAGATTAAACATGAGATTGCAATTAAAAAACATAGTTGTGAACTGAATCACAACTAATTCCACAAACTAACAGAGAGTTACACAAGTATGGATTAATGTTACCTAAAATGGATATTGAACTAGACTAATGAATCCAAACGAAATTAAACTACATGACGAATCGTAAATTCAAACAGGCATGAACTCAAGATTGGCTATGCATGTTCTCACAATTAATCAAATAAAAGGAGGAGAAGAAAAGAAATTAATACACTAATCAAACTTAGAACATTGGAGAGAACTTACCATAAAAAAAAGATCCGACCGAGAAAATCCCTAAAGTAGTTCCAGACCTCAAAACCCTAGATCTGCAATTCAAGCCCTTCTACTTGGATTCGAGGGGTTTTAGACATGAAATTGCAATGAGGGGAGGGAGACGGTTGCCTGGTATGATTTTGGGTTCATTTGGGCGAGTTAACGTTTTGAATCAGAACTTACCGAGCCGACTGAGATTCGAGGAAAACAAATTAGGTATTTGGGATGAGGAGCCTAAGAGGAGGATGTATTTTTGGTCGAGTTTGGAGATGGCACCGCCACCGGCGACTTAGGAATTTGAGGCGGCGCCTCTAGGGTTTACTAAGAGAAGGAGGGTGGGTATGAAGAAGACGAGTGAGATGGGGTAGGGGGAAGTGGTTCAGACAGCTTTATAGGGGAAATCCTAGGACAATCTTGATCGTTGGATTTGCGATCAACGGCTGAGATTAGCTCAACAAAACAGCGTCGTTTGGACTTCAAAGAATTGGAACGGGCGGGATAATAACTGGACTGGTCGTTTTGGTTGAATTAGGCTCAATTAATTCAAGAGACAGCCCAAAATGAGCAGCTCCTGTACTCTCTTTTATAATTTCAATTAATTCCTTTTATTTCTCTTTTTTCTTTTTGGTACTTTAATTATATTAAAAAAATTGTATTTTTTCTGATTTTATAAAATTGGAACTATAGTAAAATCCTAATACATTTTAACTAAACTAAATAATTCCTAAAATTATTGTAAAAATCTAATTTGTGACAATTTCCAAATAAAAATGATTAAAATGCGAAATGAACTAATTTTTTTGTGAATTTTCATATTTTGAGACAAAACAAATTAACCCCTAATTAATCTTAAAACATGAAATTAAATCCTAAATGCAAATGCGTACTTTTGTATTTTTATAAATTATCATGCACAAATAAAATGCAACAATTATCAGAAAATGACACAAAAATGCACAAAAATTGTAAAAATAAAGAAAAATTATTTGTTTGATTTTTTATGGGAATAATTCATATAAAGGGAAAAAATCATGTGCTCATAGGATCGCCCTGGGTATATGATTATTAAGGTCATTCAGAGATTGGTTGGCTCCTAGTACAACTCTGAGCACGCTCGAGGACGAGCGTTTATTTAAGTTGGGGAGGATGTAACAACCTGACCCGTCGTCCCGTGAATTATCGCTGTGTTTTCCCCGTTTAATGCTTTTATGCGTTTCAATATATGTATTTGGAGAGTTTGAAATAATTCGGATGGAGTTTGGATAGAAATGAGACAATTAGTCTCTTTATGAGAAGGTTAGTTTTGAAACGTCAACTAAACATTGACTTATGAGTTAGAGGGCTCGTAATGGATTTCTGATGATTCGACTAGTTTCGGATGGTGATTTGTGACTTAAGAGTGAAATCAGAACGGAATTTGGAGGTCTGGTGTAGAATTAGACTTGAATTGGCTAAGTTAGAATTTTGGCGAAGTCCGATTCGTAGGTGAGATTTTGATCCAGGGTCGTAATGGAATTCTAATAGTTGCAGTAGCTCTGTTAGGTGATTTTGGATATGCGTGCAAATTTTCAGATCATTCGGAGGTGTCTAGGTCGGGTTTTAGATTAAATGCAAGTTTCAGAAGTTTTAGTTTAACTTAGGCTTGAATCCGTGGAAATTTGATGATTTTGATGTATATGATAGTGTTTTTATGTTGCGAGCAAGTTTGAATGAAGTAATAGAACATATATGTGCTTTTGGTTGAGGTCCCAAGGGCCTCAGGGTGATTGCGGATGGCTAACGGGAATTTTGAAGTTGAAAAGTGCATCATAAAATTGCAACAGACTTTTGTTCTATTGTGATCGCATAGAGGAAATAAAAAACGGCTCAGAATTCGGTCTATGCGATCGCGTAAGGGGTGATGCGATCGCATAGGTATGGACTGTGTGCAGTGCGGTCGCGTAGAGGTCAATGCGACTGCGTAGTTGTAGGGCTCAGTGATATGCGATCGTATGGGGAGTTATGCGATCGCGTAAGAGGAAATTAGAGGGCTGGAATTTTGGTCTATGCGATCACAGGAGTAGGGATGCGATCGCATAGAGTAAAACACTGGGCGGATAGAATTCTTTAAGGGTTATTTTACCCGCGACTTAAACATATTTACCTCCATTGTTAAGAAACCAAAGGATCTATACGAGCGATTTGAAGCGTGTTGTCAACGGGTATTAATTAGAGGTAAGTCCCTTGGCTTAAAAACACCATTTTGGAAAGAATCAACCCTCAATTCCATGAACAACAACAACTACTACCCAGTATATTCCGACAAAGTGAGGTCTGGGGAGGGTAATACGTACACAGGCCTTACCCCTACCCGAAAGGGTAGAGAGCCTGTTTCCGACCGACCCTCGGCTTAAAGAAAGGGAGAAATTGTGAAGAACTAGCGCTTGGTTTTTAGAAACGAATTTTGCGGATTTGAAAGGCCATTCGAGCTCTGTTTTTGACAATCTTTATATGTATGGACTCGTGGCGAGAGGAGGAATCCAAAGATGTGATTTTTAGAATTTTTTGAGAAGTGGGCCGGGGCTCGGGTTTTACCAACTTCATGATTTTTAGCATTTTTTGAGTTATTTCGATTGGGTTATGTTTATTTAGCCTATAATAACCTATTCGTTGTGGTTTTGACTAGATTCAACGCTCTTAGAAGGAGATTCAAAGGAAAAAGGCATTACGAACAAATCTACGACCGGGTAGAGGTGAGTAGTTTGTATAGATGATGGCCTGAGGGTTTGAAACCCCGGTTTATCACATCGTGACATTATGATAGGGCGTGATTCGCACCCTGTGGCAGGTGCGGGATTGTAAATGATTGGGGATTGTGACTTGATCCATCCCGAGAGCTGAATATAAATTATTAGCGTCCGATATGCACATTGTATTGTTGATAAATGGGTGAAATGCCACGTTTGGGGCCTTGTGCCGATCTGTAGCATCCGTATGGGATGGATATCTGTGTGATAACATGATTTGCATAATCATTGATCTCAGTCTTGTGCTTAATCACTGTCATTAAATACTAAGTCACTTGTTTCTGAAATTGACTAATTAAATTATATTCACCTTAATAATTGAAAACTGGCAAAGAATCAGATTGAATCTGTTATGTGAGTTACATATATACTATGGACTGGGGATGGCTCGGGTTGCATGCCACAACAGTTATATATTAATATTGAGGCCGAGAGCCTATTCTATGCCGATATCTGGCTGATATTGCGCTTGAGCTGAAGGAGCCCCTCCGTTGTCTGTACACACCCCTAGTGAGCGCAGTCGAAGATAAATAAATATGGATGGCTCGGGCTGCACGCCGCAGTGTATTCATATGCATTGCATTACATTTTTTATCTGATACTTGATTGTTATATTTGATATTATTTGCTGTTAGTTCGTAGATAAGGTATAGGACTGTTAGATTTAGCTTTGCTTTGTGTCATTTCGTGGATTTCTTACTTTTAGATATTTTTCTATGCTTATTATTCACTAAGCCGGTAGTACTCACCCTTATTCCATGCACCTTGTGTGCAGATTCTGGTACACAGGAGGCCTAGATGACACTCATAGTCTCCAAATATTTCCAGAGTCGTTGAGGTAATTGCATGACGTTCGCAGGACCTGGCTGCTCTTCATTTTTTTTCCAGTTCATTATTATTATATACTTTCCCAGATTTTTATATTGTTATTAAGACATTATTATTACTACCCAGTTTTGTTTAGAGGCTGTAGACTCGTGACCCGAGATCTTTCGGAGTGATTATTCAGATTTCGTAATATTCTATTATTATTATCGCATAGCTATTCTAAATTACAATAATATTCTTAAACTTTCGGTTTTGAGACTCAGTATTTAATAGAAAGCGATTTTTGGTCAGGCTTACCTGGCTTTAGGGCTGGGTTCCATCATGACCGGGTTTGGGTCGTGACATTCTAACTTTTGGCATTTCTAGCCTAAATGAGCTATGTACATCCAAAATACATTCCAAGCACGCTCCCAACCCCGAAATCACCTAATGGAGCTAACGGAAACATCAGGTTCCCATTCCGAGGTCGTTTTCATACTGTCCCGATTATAGACTACTTTTCACCACTTAAGCTCGTATTTAGGGACTAAGTGTCCCAAAAACACTCCGAATTCTAACACCGAACGTTCCGGCAAACCAAAATAGTAGAAATGAACTTAGGGGAAGCAGTTAATGGGGAAATGGGGTATAAATTCAAAAGACGACCGGCCGAGTCATCACATATAAACTTAAGCTCCAGCTATAAAATAAAAACATAAGCTCTAGAGCTTAAGTTTTCCAGTTAAAAAATAAAAATTTCAGCTCTAGAGCTGAAGTTTTTGTGTTGTAACTGAAAAGCTTCAGCTCAGGAGCAGAAGTTTTTGGAGGAGAAGAGGAGGAGAAAGGGAAGCTGAAGTTTTTTAAAAAGTGGGTACGGGTGCAAACAAAAAGACAAAATGGCTACAGGTTAAAAAAGGGCCCCCAAATAGGGCGCCCCGTGCAATATTTACTATATTAGCTGCCCAAGTTCCAAACGGGCGATTTGCAGCCGTACCCTATTTTTATGTCACCTTTTAACCTATACCCTATTTTTTAAAACTATTGATTTCGTAACCAACTAACAAAAAATCCGTAATAATATGACCATTATACCTTTTCCAAAACATATAAAAATCCATCTCTCCTACGTATTCCCAGATTCAAATTCCAGATCTCCTCTGTATCTCCTCTATCAGTCCGTCTCTCCTGAGAACGCATATCGCATTCAAATTCCAAATTCAAATTCAAATATATTGTAAGTATTCAAATTCTTCTCCAGAAATAAAAATAGTTTTTGAATTGTGTGTTTTCTGGTTGATCGATTTAAGTTTTTGTTTGCAATTCTACATCTATTTGAAGATAAATTCTAACATTCTAAGCTGAAGTTGTTTAGTTAACGAGCTGAATTTTATATGATTAATAAGACAACGATTAAGAAATAATATGATTTTTTTAACAATAATGCACAAAAAAAACTTAAAACTTAAGCAGGAGGGCCGAAATTTTCCTCCTTAATTATTTATTAAAAATTTCAGCAGGAGTGGCAAAGTTTTAATCCTTAAGTGGCTAAATAATAAAAACATGATGCACAAAAAACCTTCGGCCTAGCTGCTGAAGTTTTTTAGTTATTTATTAAAAACTTCAGCAGGAGGGCCGAAGTGTTCCTCCTTAAATGGCTAAATTAAAAAATCATCAATGCAAAAAAAACTTCGGCCTAGCTGCTGAAGTTCTTTAGTTATTTATTAAAAACTTCAGCAGGAGGGCCAAAGTTTTCCTTCTTAAGTGGCTAAATTAAGAACTCATTAATGCACAAAAAAATTTCGGGCTAGCTGCTGAAGTATTTTAGTTATTTATTAAGAACTTCAGGAGGAGGGCCGAAATTTTCCTCCTTAAGTGGCTAAATTAAAAAATCATTAATGCACAAAACAACTTCGGCCTAGCTGTTGAAGGTTTTTAGTTATTTATTAAAAATTTCAACAGAAGGGCCGAAGTTTTCATCCTTAAGTGGCTAAATTAAAAAATCATGATGCACAAAAAATAACTTCGGCCTAGCTGTTGAAGTTTTTTAGTTATTTAATAAGAACTTCAGCAGGAGGGCTGAAGTTTTTTTCCTTAAGTGGATAAATTAGAAAATCATGATGCACAAAAAAACTTCGGCGTGCTTGCTGAAGTTTCTTAGTTATTTATTAAAAACTTCAACAGGAGGGCCAAAGTTTTTTTGTTAATTTAGCTGCTGAAGTTTTTTAATTATTTATTTGAAAACTTAAGCGGATGATGCCTAAGTGATTTAATTAAAACTAAACATGAATATGTTCACTTTGTTAATACTTGAAACTAAACATGAATCTGCAGGATGAGTTCAATTTGCATCGTTATAACTTTCAATGGGAGTTGGACTCATGATTACAAATACTTGGATCATGATACAAAACGTGTTCTAGTTAATAAGGACATATCATTTAATACTTTCCTGAAGAAAATTAATGAAGTTGCAAATATTGATTCAGCCAGATATGCATTGAAAGTATGGTCTGAGATCAAACTAAATACAAGCAAAGGAATCCTTTTAACTTCAGATGAAGAACTCAGTATGTGTATACATTTACTTACAACTGATTCAGCCTACAAGAATTGGTATTTCGTCATCGAACAAATACAACCTTCAGAATCAGCAGGATTCAACCAATTTCTTGCATATGCAGTACATTCAGAACCTTTTGCCGACTATCAACATGAAGCACGACAGCCAATAATGGAAGTAGACAACGGGCAACAACCTTCTAACATTAAAGCTGCTTCAGAATACATAGTGCTACAACAATTACCCCATTCTCCAATAAATTTATACTAGGTTGCCGATGACCAAGAAGAAGAAGGACAGCTAATAATACAAATTGACAACCAACACACAATCCAACAAAGCTTTTATTCACCTTCTGCAACCATAAACAACAATGAAGATGAAGTAAACACGGAGTTTATACCGCTAACATCACATAGAATTGATGAAATTGCTGAAAGTTCTTGTGCTCCTCAGAAATCAAGAAAAAGAGTGAGGAGAAACGTGAAAGAATCCCCACCACGTAAAATTCTTAGGCACGATGCGTTGTCTGAGGAAGTAAGAGTTGGATCAACCTTTGAGAACAAACAAAGCATGACACTGCTGTTAGATCATGTTCCAAGGATACGAGCTGAAATGCATCATGGACAAATGTGGTTGGAATGTACATGCTACCAGAATAAAAAATTCCACACTGTTCAGGGTGATAAAATATCATAACATCCATGAATGCTCGGTTTATGCAAGAAAATCAGATCGGAAGCATGCTACATCAAATTTTTTATGAGTGAACAAATGATAGAACATGTTTAAGACAAAAAGATAGAGGTTACACCAGCCTTTGTTAGAAAATGAAATGAAAAAGAAATTTGGAATTGACATTGGTTATCACAAGGCATGGCGTGCCATTCAAAAAGTTGTTGCTTGCATTAGGGAAACACTTGAAGAGAACTACCATATTCTTCATTCATACCTACTCATGATGGTGGCCAAAAATCCAGGAACATACACAAGCATAAAAAGAGATGCGCAGAATAGGTAATCAAAACAATACTAACCATCAGCCTGAAGTTTCAAATGTTACTATTTGAAAAACTTCACACCTTATAATTTGTTTTTTGTGTTTCAAAGTACAGATTTGATTACTTTTTCATTGCTCCTACGACATCAGTAGCTGGTTAGCCCAACTGTAAACCCGTTATTGCAGCTGATGCAATATTTTTTAAGTCAAAATATCGTGGTGTTCTATTTGTTGCTATATCAAAGGATGCAAACAATCAAATCTTTCCTCTATGTTTTGGTGTAGCAGATTCAGAAAATAATGAGGCATACCATTTGGTTCTTCGAGGAAATTTGAAAAAAAATTCAAGTCCGTTGTGAACTGGTTTTCTTGTCAGATAGAAACCAATCGATCGCAAATGGTATTAGAAAAGTTTTTTTCTGAAGCTCACCATGGTATCTGCCTCTATAACTTTGAGGAAACATTAAAGCAAAGACATGCAAAGGTAACGGTAATAAATCTTTTTCAAAGTGTTGCAAGGTCATACAAACATGAAGGTTTTAATCGGTTAATATCCCAACTCAAAAGTATTGACAAGAAAACATACAATCACATAATGGAAGAGCCTCCCGAGAGATGGGCTCGATCGTGGTTCCCATGGCGACATTATGATATGCTAACAAGAAACATGGTAGAATCAATGAACTCCGTATTACTAAAAGGGAGAGAAATGCCTATTTTAAAAATGTTAGATTTCATCCAAGAAAAGCAGGAAGAGCGATTTTATGAATGGAGAAAAAAAGCAAATAAAACTTTTCACAGAGTATTAATATGGGCAGAAGAAGAGATGACTAAGAAGATGGACTTGGCTTGAAAAATGTTTGTGAGTATATTTATTAACTTCAGCTTTTTATATCTGTTGCAGTGATTCACTACTTACATTTAAAAATTTTCATACTTTTTCTTTTTGAAGCAAAAATACACTAATATAATTTGTCTTAATTTTTTATTCCTTGTTAGGTGTTCAACCTTGACTTAATGTTGCTTAGAATAAATAGTGAAGGAACTGAATTTATTGTGGACTTAAAGAAGAGAACTTGTGACTGCCGACAATTCCAACTTGATGAATTGCCCTGTCCACATGCAATTGCTGCTATTAATAAGAGATATTTGCAGAAATTTGATTACTAATCAAATTGATATTCAAGGGAAACATGGTTGAAAAAAGAAGGACACGTGAATACCGTGGGAGATCAAAAATCATGGGAAATACCACAAAATGTACAATCTGATATCACAAAACCTCCCGATGTAGAGATTTTACAAGGAAGAAGACAAAAGAAGAGGCATATACTTGCGACTGAATCATCAGTACCATTCAAGTCTAACAAATGTCGTCGATGTAAACAAGTTGGGCATAACAGAACAACTTGCTTGTCTTCTCCAGAACCTCATCCATATTCCAAGAAACACACTGAAAAATACTCCAAGCTTCAATAATCCTTGGTTTCAATTTAGACTTTCTTTATCATATGACATAATTCAAATATGATTTTTTAAATAGGAATAAAAAAATAATCTCTTAGAAATTTTATATACTGCTAAAGTACAAATCACTCATTTTTGTTGTGCGGGCTATAGGTTTGGTTGCATTTTAAAAAGTACGCAATGACTTCTGCGAGAAAAAACTTCAGGTTACAGTATGTGAAATACATATCCTTAAACAAACACACACGCACCAACAAATAACAATGATAATGCAATAGAAAGATAAGAACAAAAAGGGGGACAATTACATTGATATTAAAACATGTCACAACAACACATATTTTACAAAAAAAACTTTAGCTCTCCGGGCCGAAGTTATAAAAAATTAACCTAAAAAACTTCAGCTCTATGGACTGAAGTAAGAAAACCAAAATACTGAAAAACATAAAAAACTATTACAAACACTAACAATCAACACCATCATCATCATCAAAACCACCACCACCACCACCACCACCACCATCATCATCATCACAGCTTCGAATAATCGTTCCAACTAGGAAACTGAAAACTATCAAACTGATGCACAACCTTATCAAACGAGGTTGAATTATCTACACTATGTTCCATTTTAAGTCTATTCTGAAATGATTGATTGGCACATAGCTTTGGTCTGATTATCTCCCAATCAGCCTTAATTGCATCCCACAAACGCATAAGACTAGCCATAGGTTTGTTGTTGTACCACTCACACTTCAAACTCTACCACTTCTTCATAATTTTATCCATATTAGGCTTACCACTTCCACTTGCACCAAACATCTTTTTCTGTCACGACCCAAAATCCACAAAGGGTAGTGGTGGCGCCTGACACCGCTGTCAGGCCAGCCAACTCATGCTAAATTAAATCTTGTTCTAACACTTTTGAAATATAGAATTTTTCCTTACTTTACTTAGAGATCCTAAAGGATGTATTTTCAAATCAATATAAAAGTTAAACAATTAATACAATACTTCAAACCATCCCAGTACCCGAAGTCACAAGTGCATGAGCATCTACTGATAAGAGAAATAACATACAACATACGTCTGGAGTACAATGGACTGAAAGTAAATATGGTACAAAGGAAGGGACTACTCTAGTTACGGCCGTCTCGAATGATGCAACTCACCTAGTCCCAGAATCATCCATGCTGCTATGCCTAGAAGACCACTGGAGTCACATATACCTGTGCAACGCAATGCACATCAAGTGTAGTATGAGTAAAAAAAATAACGTGTACCCAATGAGTGTCCCTCCTAATCCCGAAAGGGTAGAGACGAGATGATCAAATTTGACACTCTCTAATGGTCCAACAATTATCCATCTTTAGTATACATATTAAACAATGGATTTATTTAATAAACATGATTTTAATCCAGATAGAGAAACAAGTAAACACATTATTCTTTGATAGGAATTTTCCATTAATCCTCTTTATTATTAACAAATAAGTCTCGAGCAAGGGTGAGGTAGTGACAACTTTAATAAGTTCAAGACAATAGCACAAACATGCGCAAATCATGCTGAGGTCGACGGTCCCTCCAACATAAATTTAAATTGTGCACATCCGAGGGTCGAGCGGTCTGTACACTAGATGTATCTATTTAATCGGATGTGGCGCTCGGCCCATTCCAAAAATAAATATATACCCTACTCGCAAATCATGCATGCGACACAGGTACACATAAGAATACATGCTCAATCAGTCAAATAAGAGCTTATCGGGGAATATATATTCAAGTGAAACCAATTCTCCTTTAAAATTTTTAAGAAATGAAGCTTAACCTCTTTGAAAATTATTTACTAATTTTAATGTGATTTAGGCAATTCAAGTCATCAATGGGTTCACAATAATCCAAGTATAACATGCTTTTGGGTCCTAGACTACCCGGACAATAGCATAATAGTAGCTACGCACTGACTCTCGTCGCCTCGTGCGTACGTAGCCCCCACAAATAGGAGCACATAATCAATTTAGCTCACCTATGGGGTAAATTCCCCCTCACAAGATTAGACAGGAAACTCATCTCGCTCCAAAGATCCACGATCGACATTCTACATTCTTCCGAAGACTTGCACCGACGCACATTGCTCCAAACTAGCCAACGATCATACAAATCCATTAATATATGCTCAATTATACTTTACAACCCAATTTATAACAATTTCTAACCCCGAACGAAAAGTTGACAAAAGTGCCCTCAAGCCCACGTGCCTGGAATCCAAAATTTCTCGAAGATAAAGCTTACCCATGCACTCATGAACTCAAATATATGATTTTCTCTTAATTTCATATCCAAAATTGTGGCTAAATTCCAAGAATACAATATTTCTAGGTCTTTCTCAAACCCTCAATTTTTTACCTATTTACATGCTAAAATCTATAAATAATCAATGTATTTAACTCATAATAGGTAGGAATAACTTACCTTAATATTGTTGATGAAGATCCTCTCTTGAACCCTTCCAAGAATCGCCCAAGTCATGAAAAATGTGAGAGAAATGGCCAAAATCTGACTTTTAAAACAACCCTCTACCTCCAGCCTACTTCCGCTTATGTGGAGATAATCCCGCTTCTGCGGTCCCGCTTTTCCGGACCAATAGCCGCATCTGCAACTTCCACTGAACTTCCCCATTTCACTTATGTGATCCACCTTCCGCAGATGCAGTCCCGTTTATGCGGAATCTAGACCGCATCTGCGGTCCTCGAGCCTCAGGTCCAAACCGCTTCTGCGGTTCCCTTCATCGCTTTTGCAGGGTCGCTTTTGCGGTCCCATTTTCGCAGAAGCGGAAATACCAGGTACCAACTAACTTAACATCTTCCAAAAATCCAAATTTCGATCCGCTAACCACCTGGAATCCACCCGAGGCCCCCGAGACCCCAACCAATCATACCAACCACTCCCAAAACACATTACAAACTTTCTCGAGGCCTCAAACCATAACAAACACCGCTAAAATCGTGAATTATACCTCGATTCGAGCTTTATGAACTTTGAACTTTCCAACTTCTACTTTTGATGTTTAAACCTATCAAAATCATGTCCGATTAATCTCGAATTTTGCACACAAGTCATATTTGACATTACGGACATACTCCAACTCCCGGAATCGGATTCTGACCTCGGTATCAAAAAGTCCACCCTCGGTCAAACTTCTCAAAAACCTCCAAATTTATATCTTTCGTCAAATGACTTCAAAATGACCCACGGACCTCCGAATTCACTTTCGATCGCGCTCCCAACTCCAGAATCACCATATGGAGCTACTCCCAGTCTCAGTATCCCAAACGGACATCAATAATACTGAAATGTACTTCAAGCCGAACTTATGAAATTTTTCCAAAATGCTAACTTCTACAATAGGTGCCAAAACGCTCCCGAGTTATCCAAAACCCGCACTGGGCATACTCCCAAGTCTGAAATCATCATACAAACCTGGTGAAACCTCCAAACCCCTATTCCAAGGTTGTTTACTCAATAATTAAACCATAGTTCATTATTTAAACTTAAGGCTTCTGAAATGGGAGTTTTTCATTTAATTTAACTCCAATCTTCGTGAATTTCAATTCCGACCATGCGTACATGTAATAACACTTGACATGAAGCTTCTCATGGCCTCAGACTGCTAAACGGCTTGCTAGGGCTCAAAACAACCGGTCTGGTCGTTACATTCTCTCCTACTTAAACATACGTTCGTCCTAGAACATGCTGAGAACTACCGAGTAGTCTGAAATTACTGTTTGGCACCTTATGCACCTTCCCGTGCTACCACAACTTAGCTGAGCACATCATCTCGATAAGTTCTGAAGGTACTCCTTGTATTCAAGCAAATAAGCCTTTGAGCCCAATTCCAACATCCTAAATTTCCTGCCAAGCCTGCTTCCAACATACGATCACAATATCAATCACTACACGTTGTATCCAAACATGACTACATAAATTTGTTGAATTCACACCTTGCGCCTCTTTATCCATAGGACCACAATATCATCCTCTAAGAATAATAGTCAAAATTCCACTAATCTGATGCTCCATTTGCATCTCCTGACACACACAGGTCTTATCTGACTTTTACAATACCGCCACAATGAAAGAGTTGTGCCGAAATTCACAATCAATTGCTAAATCAATAAATCATTGAGTCTATACTTATGGCAAGAACCAGTGCCTCATTCTGAACCAAAGAATGATATTTGCTCTTTTATATACTTCATATCATCAGATTGCACTAATCCTAAACCCAATAACCTCGTCTTACCCAGTACGAACTGCTTAGGCAATAAGCCACCACAGAAATGATCAAAAGTCCCACATGATGCCACAATGTGCCAGTAGGCTACTAATTCGAATGCGAAACAAAAGGAAGTCAATCTCTGAAAAGGAGATTTAATTACCTTGCCCCCGAACCATACATGTGATGCGGGCTCACAGCTAGGACGAGCTTTCCTCAAAAATGGGAAACAAAAAACATAAATGGGGAACCACATTGAACATCACACTATTGTGGCGCGCAACCCGATCCTAATAGCATAACCATGGCGGTATGCCACCTGATCCATACAACATAACTATGGCGGCATGCCACCCGATCCAAATGATATACCCATTGAGGCGTGCCACCCGATCCTCACGTAAAATTCACATTAGGGGATATACATCGAGCTAAGTTGCTCATTACAACAAAATACCGAATGTCAGTCAAAAACATGCTATGTGCATAATACCACTCCCTGGGAGACATACAATACCATAATCGACAACTCGGACACAACTAAGGTGCGACACAAGATCTAAATCTCAAGAGCCATTCTGCTCACATAACATCATCGCCACGCAGAACCTCAACACACAAGAATTTTCCAAGCCATCTCACAACTCATACGGCGCAATCCATCATTACCTGGAATAACTGATGATAAAATAACACCCCGAATGTTCCTCTATAGGGAAGCTCGCTGAAACGAACAAGACTAGCCTGATATAAAGCCATGTTCACATATAAATCAATCTACCGATCTCAAGCCGATTTTTGATTGCACCAACTTGGCTAATAACCTTTCAAAGGTCCATAGTAACTCATTGTTCCTCATAACACATAAGGACAACCATTATAACCGGAGCAACCTCCTCCGTTCATAACCCAATAAACAAAGTGCCCTCCAGGCCTAAATTCTCAAATTAATAATATTACCAGAATCCTCATACTTGGTTCAAATCTTTAGTCAATCAAATGACGACATATCATACTTATACAACCTTCCCGTGGGACACGCTCCCAAAAATCTTCCGAAATAAATGACGGGTCCGCACATCCAAACCACTGAACGCACTAATGCTGAAATGCAATCAAGAATCCTTATCGAGGATGCAAAGCCTCTCCACAACACATCGATCTTAGGTGATACTGAAGACAATACCAATTTACTCTAATTATTCCACCATTTCCTTTCTTATCTGAGCCCATGACATCCCTGTCAACACCGAACTGCAACCTTGACCCTCGCTTCACATTTCCATACCTCTCACCGCACCCAACATGCCAACATACGATAAGACACGATTTTCATTATAACTTCAAAATTATTAATATGTTCACACTTTATCACGTAAGAACTTTTCAATTAACTTACATCAGGAGAATCACAGTAACACATGGGCAACTTCACATAACCGTGGAATATACAAATTTGTAAGTAGTGGTCCAAATCATTATAGCCCTTCCGGAATCCACTTCCACTTAACAAGACATAATAAAGAATGCTTCTGAATAACATCAATTACGGCGGCCGACAAGCCTCACACGTACTGCCACAAATCATACACATAACTTGATCACGCGGAATGAACTGATCGTTGGCCCCAATGTGCCAATTCAACTATAGCTAATCAATTTACCTTCTTCCAATTAATCTTTACTTGCCTTAGAAATAAGACTAACTCCATTTAACACATAACATGCTCTATCTACACTCACCCCGAGTGACCTTGAATCACGAGACCAGGCTGTCTAAATTCCCACGAACTATTTCATATCACTCAAATGCTCACAAGTCACATATCATAGAGCATTCTGGGCACCTTCTCATCAGCTGCTACAAAGCTTAATTCTTAACTGTACTCATAGACTCGAAATTATTGAGCACCACACTTAAACTTCTGAATTCACTAGGACCATTATTGAGAGCCACCCGCTCGGACTGAGTCACGAACATAACTTACTCCATAGATCTTATAACACGCCAATACTCTCACGGCGGAATCACCTCCTCTAAGACCTGCATCTATACAAGGCATAAATCCTGAACCTTTTTCCAAGTCTGAACATGAGCCAATAAGGCCAACCATAGCATGCCTCCAACAATTCATTTACTCGAATTACCACTTATAGTCTTTTCTCATAGCTGAAATAATCCATCAATATGCTAATAGCCAAAAATCACGCAAGTAGTCAATCATACAACCCAATCAAAAGCGGTGGTACTCTCTCACTTAGCTTGAAGCCATCCTTTCACAATTCTTGAGTTCGCCCAACCTTTTTATCTCTTATTGACATAACCTCGCGCCATAAGTTATCAAAATTTCTCAGAACCTTCCTATAAATCCCCATCTTTCATATTCTGAATTATCAACCACATTCGCACGACCGGTCTTCTTGTTGAAAACCAATACAATTCTTTGTAGAAGCTTCGCCAACCACACGACTGCTAACCTGCTCATGGGGAATAGCCCCCTAGGGGAATCACCTCCCGACATCTTCCCATGTCGTTGCACGGGGTACATTCACTACATCACCAATAGCCCATCGTGAGTTCGAGCTCACCTTCCAATTGCACAAGTCTATTTACCCCTCGTAGACATCAAGTAAATGTGCGGAAACATCTTCCAATTCAGGGTTATGTTGGACCCTCCTCCATTTCAAGCAGCTCTGTTCCGCTATGTCAATCTTCTGCCGCCTAACAGCCCCTACTTCACATCATACCTATAGGCTTCAATCACCAATTATTAAAATCCCAATTTGATCCAACTCTCCTTACGGTACATAGTCATCCTACTACCAAGCCCATATGCATCCCCCACCACTCTCCCACTTTGGCGGAGCTCATCTCCTTAATCGGTCACTCGACCTTGCTTCTCATACTTGGTCTTCTAGAAATTTTAGGCACCGCCTGCCACTTCCCACATGTCCTTCCTCATGCTTTGCTGCTCAATTGTTGCCTTAAATAAAATCTATCTTCGTGGCACTTGAACCCACCGTTGCAGCTAACTTTAAAACTTTCCAAAGGTCATCTTTATCGAGCCATCAACAATAGAGATTCTGATTCGATCTTAAACCACCGCACCATGTACCTGATGGCTGTACCTCCAATACTATTTCACAATATCGTGCCATAAAGGCAAATTGTAGCAGATTATAACACCAACAACTTAGTACGTTCAATGAGGACCACGACACCCTCATCATATAAGAAAAGCTCCACCATGCTTGAAAATACCAGGCCTTATTACTTCCACCATCCCAAATCTGACCATCCTTAGTCCGACTGCCTTTCCCTTGCTAGGAAAAAAATACTGAATCCCTTAATTACACGCCGAGTAAACTTACCTTCAATTCATTCACTGCCCCGACACATAGGAAAACATCTTACCATCATAACAACACTGCAGAATAATCGCTCATAAGCATCATGGCAACATGTGCCTAGCCTCAAGGTTCTTAGACGTTCTACTACTGAGCTGAAACAATAGAATATCCCTCCATAATGTGATTATCATAGTCCAATCAACTATACCGGGAAAAATCATCCTACACCACATTTGTAGTGCCGTTTCCATTATTCAAAATTTTTGATTTCTAACAAGCGCTCGCGTCGCGTAAGATTGAGTAGGAAGAAATCAAAGGCATAAGCCTCAAAGGAATCGAACCGCACGATAAGGAAATCAAGAAGGGAAGTACTCCTAACAGCTTGTAGCCTCCCGAGGATAAGAATAGACGTCTCCGTACCAATCTGCGAGACTCTACTAGACTTGCTCATGATTCGTGAGACCGACAGGAACCTAGTGCTCTAATACCATGTTGTCACGACCCAAAATTCACTAAGGGTCATGGTGGCGTCGGACACCATTGTTAGGCCAGCCAACTCAAATGCTAAATTAAATCTCGTTCTAGCACTTTTGAAATACAAGAATTTTCCTTACTTTATTTAGAGATCCTAAAGGATATATTTTCAAATCAATTTAAAAGTAAAACAATTAATACAATACTTCAAACTATCCCGAACCCGGAGTCACAAGTGCATGAGCATCTACTGGAAAGAGAAATAACATACTACATCTGTTCGGAATAAAATGGACGGAAAGTAAATACAGTACAAAGTAAGGGACTACTCTAGCTGCGGCCGTTTTGAATGATGCAATTCACCTAGTCCCAGAATCATCCACGCTGCTATGCCTAGCAGACCATTGGAGTCACATATACTTGTGCAACAAAATGCACAGCAAGTGTAGTATGAGTACAAAAACAACGTGTACCCAATGAGTGTCCCACCTAATCCCGAAGGGGTAGAGACGAGATGGTCAACTTTGACACTCTCTAATGGTCCAATAATTATCCATCTTTAATAAATATATTAAATAGTGGATTTATTTTATAAATATGATTCTAATCCAGATAGAGAAACAAGTAAACACATAATTCATTCATAGGAATTTTCCATAAGTCCTCTTTATTATTACAAATAAGTCTCGAGCCAGGGTGAGGTAGTGACAACTTTAATAAGTTCAAGACAACAACACAAACATGCACAAATCATGCCGAGGTCGACGGCCCGCTCGAACAGAAATATAAATAGTGCACTGCCGAGGGTCGAGTAGCCCATACCTTAGATGCATCTATTTAATCTGCCGAGGTGTTCGGCCCATTCCAGAAAACACATACCCGGCTTGCGAATCATGCATGCGATACAGGTACACATAAGAATACATGCTCAATTAGTCAAATAAGAGCTTTTCGGGGAATATTTATTCAAGTAAAATCAATTCACCTTTAATAATTTTTAAGAAATGAAGCTTAACCCCTTTGAAAATCATTTACAAGTTTTAATGTGATTTAGGGAATTCAAGTCATCAATGGGTTCATAATAATCCAAGTATAACATTGTCACTACGCCAATTTCTATACCCCGTCGTGATGGCGACTCTCGTGAAGACAAGGCCAGCCAACAACCCCAAATACTCTTTAGGCAGCTATTAAACATAAATGAATAGGAATATTACTTAATGGCATTTAACTATGAAATGTTCATTTTCAATACAACCCGACTGGGGTGTCACAAGTCACACACATCTAATGAGTATGGACACTACTATTGGGCCAACAAAATATATATACAAGATAAAATTCGGAACTCAAAGTCGGGATGTGGTGCCGCGAACGCTGGCGGTCACCTTGCTCAACTACCACAATATGGCCTTCGATCCTGCTAATAAATCGCTACCGAGTGAATAATACCTGCAACTGCACGCAAGGTGCAGGGAGTAAGGAGAGTACTTCCAACTCAGTGGTAATAAGAGAGAATAATATCTGCGCGAAAGAAAACACATATGGGCACATCAAACTGCTATAAAAGAAAGAACAACCCTTTTAGAGAAAAACTGAAAATACTGTGAAAATTCCCTTTAGAAAATCTCAAGATCAGTTTAGAATCTCTTTTGAAACTATGCTTTTTCAACAATTGCAAAGATAATTTCAACAAGTAGGAAGTAATCAGAAAAACTACCCCTCGGGCTCAGTATCAACCTCCTAGTACGGTATCAACCCCGCGGGCTCACTCCCAACTCACAATATACGAAATCAGCCTCTCGGGCTCAGCACTCCTTAACATATAACACCAGGGTATCTGGTCAACTAGGCAAGTAACAGAATGTATGCCAATGATATATGAGTGTTAAATGTCG
Organism: Nicotiana benthamiana; assembly: GCA_034376525.1. NCBI lineage: Eukaryota > Viridiplantae > Streptophyta > Magnoliopsida > Solanales > Solanaceae > Nicotiana > Nicotiana benthamiana. The sequence continues at coordinate 81,352,669 of CM067336.1, forward strand.
TGGCACATAGTATGAACAGGAGTGAATGCGTGAATGCAATGCAATGCAATGCACATGACCGATACGGCACGTAGCCCGATCCATGGATACCCTGCGCTCACTGGGGTGTGTACAGACTTCAGAGGGGCTCCTACAGCCCAAGCGCTAAAATTCTGCCGCTTGCAGTCCGATCCATTATGTATAATGTTGCGGCGTGCAACTCGATCCAATATAATATATATAATATTGCGGCGTGGAGCCCGATCCATGAAATAAGCTACTGCGGCGTGCAGTCCGATCCATGCAATATTCTACTACGGCGTGCAGTCCAATCCATGCAATATGCTACTGCGACGCGATCCATGCAATATGCTACTGCGGCGTGCAGTCTGATCCATGCAATATGCTACTGCGGCATGCAGTCCGATCCAAGCAATATGCTACTACGGCGTGCAGTCCGATCCATGCAATATGCTACTGCGACGTGCAGTCCGATCCATGCAATATGCTACTGCGACGTGCAGTTCGATCCATACAATATGCTACTACGGCGTGTTGTCCGATCAATGCAATATGCTACTGCGGCGTGCAGTCCGATGCATGCATGTATATGCACATGCTCACACAACACTCGAGGCTTGAAAGCCCCCTTACAGCATCTTCATGCCCTCACATATGGCCCTCAGCCTCAATCAGTCCAAAATAGTCAAAAGCCTCCCCCCTCCCCCGGGCATCCATAAAACGATAATACTCAGATCAAACAATAGTTCAGATATCAGTTAAATCTCCAAGTTTGAGAAAATATAGTTGAGTTCATGAAACAGTATAAATCACATGGACTGAGTTCAATTAATCTTTCAAATAGTGAGGAAAACTGTGATGATAGGTCATAAAGAGTTCAAATAATCGGCAATAAGCCCCAAGTATGGCAATGAGCCAGGTCATAAGGATAACAATAAATCATTTGCACTTTCGCGGTGAAAAACCAACAACCAGGACAGACCAAGTCACAGTCCCCAACGGTGCTCTACCCCACACTCAGGTCCAGCGTGCAAGTCACCAGAATACATCACTAAGATGTGCAAATCCGGGGTTTCAAACCCTCAAGATATTCTTCCCAAGTATTACTCACCTCAAACCGGAAAAATCTCAAGCTTGCGACGCCTTTTCCCCTCAAATTGGCCTTCACGCGCATCAAATCTAGCCAAAAATAGAGCGAATACATCACAATATGCAAATGGGACAATACCCAATCGAAAACAATCGAATTACAACAAGAACCTCGAAACTAGCAAAACCCGAGCCCCAGGCTCGCTTCTCAAAAAATTACAAAACTTACATTTTCGGAATCCTCGTCTCTCCACGAGTCCATGCATACCAAGAACTCCCAAATCCGAGCTCAAATGACCTATCAAATCTCCAATTTGAAATATCAAAGATTCAAGCCCTATCTCTTCAATTTTTATACTCAATTTCAGCAAATTAATGGATAATTCTTCGATTAAATGACGTATTTAACTCATAAAGCTTACCTCCAATCGATCCCCAGTCGAAACCCTCTTAATTACTTGCCAAAAGCTCCTAAGCTTGCTAAAAAATGGTGGAAAATAAACCCAAGTCGCGGATGAAATGTTTAAACATAAACTGATCTACCCAGCGAAATCCTTCTATGCGATCGCAGAACAGGCCTTGCGATTGCAATGCACAAATTTTCCTCAACCTCAAAATGAACTACGTGATCGCAGCAATACATACGCGATCGCACTGCTTTGAGACACAACTCTATGCGATCGCAGGCAACATCATGCGATCGCAGAGATCAAAATATCCAGCCTGCCCAAACTCTTCTATGCGAACGAGATCCTCCTCACGCGATTGCAATGAAAAACTCATTGTTACGCGATCGCATACACGCTCCTACAATCGCAATGACCAAAATTGGTCTGCACTGCTTCTGCAACTCTTCAAGTCCAAAAACCTCTCGTTTAACCATCCGAATCCATTCCGAGGCCCCCACGACCTCAACCAAAAGCACAAACATGACCTATTACTTTATTCAAACTTGATCAAGCCATAAGAACACTATATTTAACATCAAAATCACCAAATTGCTCGAATCCAAGCCTAAATTTCTTAAGAACTTCCAAAATGCGCATTCGATCAAAAACCTAACCAAACGATGTCCGAATGATCTGAAAATTTGCAGACATATCCATAATCACCTAACGAACTACTGCAACTCTCAGAATTCCATTCCATCCCTCGGATTGAAATCTCACCTATCAACCAGAATCCGTCAAAATGCAAACTTCGCCAATTCGAGCCTAATTCTACACCGGACCTCCAAGTTAAATTCCGTTTGCTCTCCTAAGTCATAAATCAACCCCCGAAGCTAACCAAATCACCAAAATTCACATCTGGTCCCTCTAACCACTCAGTCAACTTCTGGTTGACTTTTTCAAACTAGCCTTCTCTTAAAGAGACTAATTGTCTCAATTCCAACCAAACTCTGTCAGAAACACTTCAAACTCTACAAACACATATCATGAAGCATATAGAAGCATAACACGAGGAAAACGGGGCGGTAACACATAAGACGACGGGTCGGTTCGTCACATCCTCCCCAACTTAAACAAACGCTCGTCCTCGAGCGTACCCAGAGTTGTACTAGAAGCAACCCAATAGCTGAATGATCTTACCAAGCATAAACTGGGGGTGATCCCGTGCTACCCTATCTCACCTAGGTCCGGTAACACAATATATCTGAAATCTTCTACCCATTACACCATTTAGTCCATAAACAACAGAACTACAGTTCCTCCTCTGAAATCCTACACAAGATCAGAACCTTACATTTTTTATTCAGAATAAACCTGAACCAGCTGTCATAATCCATACCTGCAACCTCGGCTGCAATCATATGATATACCACATAACTCAACACATGCAGCGGTAACTACCATTTGCAGCAAGTGCCCACAATAACCAAATACTGATAGAAAAACCTTTTTATTAGCTAAAGTCTTAACCCAACACCTTTATATACTGCCAACGGCAACTGAAACACGCGTTAAACTGAACTCATCTCTCAAATCAACCATTCATGAATCCATTTCCTTCTTGACTGGTACCACAATAGATTTTCGTAGCCAAACCTCGATATTACCTTTCTAACTGGCTGAAATCAAATTGGTTCATGTCCATTAATTACTCCAATGATCACCTACACTACAATACGCCACTCTGGTGATATGACATCTCGATACCGGCCTAAGCCACAACGTGCTCATCATAGTCACCAATAAGAAACGATCTGAACACACTCAAATCATGACAAATAACCCAAATGAAAGAGATGTAATTCAAATTCCTTCATATGATCACAACACAGAACTGGGATCCCATCTCACATCATAGAAATAAAGTACCTGAATCCTCCTCGAAGGGTCATAACATCACGTGGCCTTGCCACAATGCGCGATTCTATCCAAACACGATTACCCATAAAGCACCTTAAGTCATCATGCCCAACACATACAGCCACACACAGATTGAGGTCTGAAACCAGGCAATCCATCAGACCTACGGTGAAGCAAGTATTATACACTATTCAATCTTGGAAGGACACAACCGATGCGCTATTAGCCGAGCAACACCCAATACAGATTTTCCTCATAAACCAGAAAATAAGGCATACAAAGTAACATATAGGAAACTATTCTCCACATCACACTGTTGCGGTGCGCAACCTGGTCCAGATAACATACCCGTGGCGGTGTGCCACCCGATCCAAATAACATACTCGTGGCGGCGTGCCACCCGATCCAGATACCATACCCTTGGTGGCGTGCCACCCGATCCAAATAACATACCCGTGATGGCGTGCTACTCGATCCATACATATATCTCACAAAAGGAGATGCACTTCTGTTCAAATTTGCTCATTACAATAAACATATATAGACTCATGCTCGGCCGCAAGAAACGCATCCGAAAAGTCCCTCAATACCGAAACTGAATCAGTGGTAGTAACCTCTGCACTAACATCCGTCACGAAGGCCCAATCAATAAGCAGTGCTTTCCAGCCGTCCACTGGTATCTGGAATACAAGCTACCCTGCTAGAACATAATCTGATGTACCTTGCCACGCAGCCTCTGGCATTTCTTGACATAGCCCATAACACATTAGTCTAGACAATCTGACCCTTGAAAAACCAGTCTGCCATCAGATATCATAACCCAATTTTTTTTAACATATCAAGCATAGAAAGATCCATTCAGACCTCCAGTTTTCAACAACTGCTAGACGATGTCAATACACACGACCCACAACCACCGCATGGTCGGATCACGAGAACTTCTAGTCTCCAACACATATAACGCATAAATCATTGTGCCTGATCCACACTCCGCCGTACGAATACATAAAACACATCTAGTATCCATTCATACCATGAAAGATATCAAAATTCCATGCGCCATCATCGACCTCAAATATCCGCGGTCAATCCAACAAGAAAATGTCGCAATACTACTGATGTATCATCAATTTACATCACCTTAATCATCTGAAGATCGATTCTTTACTCTCTTGTAGTTGACCTTGTTACTCAACAATTTAATGATCTCCCAATATGAACTGGACCAAAACCTTGAACACGCAAATCTCTATTCTCCATATCATAACACATAGACCATACCACACTAGGATAACATGAGGACTCCTATCTCTCTCCTGTGCCGCAGACATCAACACACTCAACTAGTCTAGAACTTTCATGACCCATATAGGAGAAAAATTATTACACATTCCATGCTTCGCATACCCATAGAAAATATACTCATCTTCAAATCACGGTAAAACACATCAGGAGCTCTTTCTCCCAATTCCATTGCACAAGGTAAACTGCCAGGACCGAATCCTTCTACCTAAACAAAGTTAAGCAAATTGCCAGCACTTAAAGCTTTGTTGCACAATACGCGTAAGGCTCATTACCTCGAAAATATACAAGAATTACCATACTTATTTGGTTTATTATCAAGTTATTCCATTTATCTAATTTCCTTCCTGATTCATCATTAACATGATATTCTCCCTTGCTGTAGCACCACAATACCTCGACCCAGGTTACCACACGAGACTCGCACATAAAAACACATTGTCCAAGACCCACAGGCCACTGAATACCCTCTCAAACGTTTCCCAGAAGTACCACATTTCGGAATGCTTTACTTTGAAGAACTTTCTACAATCCTGAATTCGTTACCATTACCTTCCAAATATGGATACATAGAATCCAATGATTAACATAAATACCGCAAGTCTTGATCTTTTCTAATGAAAACACAGTCTCGAGCAACATACACAAACTTAAGACACATGATTGTTACATATAAAATCTTGAACATAGTAAAACCATTCTCGAGAGTCGTTCACTTTTATTCAGCTGCAATTCACCCACTCTACACGAACGGAACCACTCGTGCCTCATTAGCACCCTAACACCACAAAACATGATTTCATACAGATACAAACAACTATTTTCCTTCTTTATGCACCGAGCACTCTTTATCAACAGCAGCTCAAAACATCCTAGTATTTTCTCACATTTACGAATTTGTAGAAATTTTCCTTCACACGTTCCATCCTCGGCTACATTTCTGTATCCAGAACTGATCTTCCATCATACCTCAAAACGGAACCAACATAGCACATAACAATGCAATTAGCTGACCAACAAAAACCTCCCCAACATGGCTCGAAGCCATATATTAAGGCACTCTTAACAACTCATAACACTTTTATTCTCATGATGCCACAATGAGATCAAACTCAAATCATTTACAAGTTTTGTGAATACACAGATCATCTAGCACTGACATTCTCTACAAACCTCGCGTTCATTTCCACATCAGTTCAGTCCACTTTCTTAAGCGTCCCAATTCTTCAAAATACAGCACATACCCTTCAATTACGCATGAGATATTTTTACATTCACATAAGGATCATATCGCTCAAAACCCTCCGCAGGAGATAACCCACCTGCTTCGCCTCATTTAGATATTTCCACATACCTTCAACCATCATATATGTAATACACAACCATATAGTATTTCTGAGTCTGAACTTATGCCGCCTCATGTATTGCACCTCACTTTCCAGCTAGGGAATACGAAAATATTCTTCATGTGCCCATGCCTTGGGCTTCACAAGATATAGGAAACAACACTTAACAGATAATCTATTAGCTATCAGACTCCTTCGTCACTACCAAAATTACATAGATACACCTTGCAATACTAACATACTCATCACATACATATCCAGCCGCCATTCTAGCAAATAAGAACAATATTGAACATATAAGTTCAAAACACTTGCTCACATAATCAGCACCTCGGTGCTCAAGCCATAGGTAAATATCCGGCCTCAAGTCCTCCAGACTGGCCCAATATGAACTCACAGAGATTACCTCTCACCCCTCAATCGGGGAATCACAAGCCATCAAAGCACATATACTACTGAACGCTCATGTGCGCATACAGACGTGTGGAAGGAATTTCAAGAATGATATCTCAAACTAAATCAAGTACGCGCGATAAGGATGCCAAGAATGGGAAGTTTTCCTAAAGGTTCTACAGCCTCTCGAGGATAAATACAGATGTCTCTGTACCGATCTGCGAGACTCTACTAACCCTACTCATGACTCGTGAGACCTAGTAACCTAGGCTCCGATACAAACTTGTCACTACCCCAATTTCCATACTCGGTCGTGATGGCGCCTCTCATGAAGACAAGGCCAACCGACAACCCCAAATACTCTTTAGGCAACTATTGAACATAAATGAATAGGAATATTACTTAATGGCATTTAACTATGAAATTTTCATTTTCAATACAACCCAATCGGGGTGTCACAAGTCACGAGCATCTAATGAGTAGGGACACTACTATTGGGACAACAAAATATATGTACAAGGTAAAATTCAGAACTCAAAGTCGGAATGTGGTGCCGCAAACGTTGGTTGTCACCTTGCTCAACTACCAAAATATGGCCTTCGATCCTGCTAATAAACCGGTATCGGGTGAACAATACCTGCAACTACACGCAAGGTGCAGGGAGTAAGGTGAGTACTTCCAACTCAGTGTGAATAAGAGAGAATAATATATGAACGATAAGAAAACACATATGGGCACATCAAACTGCTATAAAAGACAGAACAACCCTTTTTGAGAAAAACAAAAATACTGTGAAAACTCCCTTTAGAAAATCTCAAGATTAGTTAGGAATCTCTTTTGAAAGTATGCTTTTTCGACAATTGCGAAGATAATTTCAACAAGAAGGTTTTTTCTCGATGTGGACCAAGCTCCGACTTCCTTTTTAACTTTGGCTCGGAAGAGGTCGGCCTTTGAGCCCGTATTGGAAGGGGATCTTGGTTTTTTTTTATTATAAAAGAAACCCCAGGAGTTACGTCTTATTCCCGAGGAGTAATCAGAAAACTACCCCTCGGGCTCAGTATCAACCCTTAGTACAGTATCAACCCCGCGATCTCACTCCCAACTCACAATATACAAAATCAGCCTCTCGGGCTCAGCACTCCTTAACATATAACACCAGGGTATCTGGTCAACAAGGCAAGTAACAATATGTATGCCAATGATATATGAGTGCTAAATGTCATTCCACGTAGTATAAACATGAGTGAATGCAATGCACGTGACCGATACGGTGCGTAGCCCGATCCATGGGTATCCTGCGCTCACTGGGAGTGTGTACAGACTCCGGAGGGGCTCCTACATCCCAAGCGCAAAACTTTGCGACGTGCAGCCTGATCCAGTATGTATAATGCTGCAACGTGCAACCCGATCAAATATAATATATATAATGTTGCGGCGTGCAGCCTGATCCATGCAATAAGCTACTGCGGCAAGCAATCTAATCCATGCAATATGCTACTGCGGCGTGCAGTCCGATCCATGCAATATGCTACTGCGGCGTGCAGTCCGATCCATGCAATATGCTACTGCGGTGTGCAGTCCGATCCATGCAATATGCTACTGCGGCGTGTAGTTCGATCCATGCAATATGCTACTGTGGTGTGCAGTCCGATCCATGCAATATGCTACTGCGGCGTGCAGTCCGATCCATGCAATATGCTACTGCGGCGTGCAGTCCGATCCATGCATATATATATGCACATGCTCACACAAGAGTCGAGTCTTGAAAGCCTCCTTACAGCATCTTCATGCCCTCACATATGACCCCCAACCTCAATGAGTCCAAAATAGTCAAAAGCCCCCCCCAGGCATCCGTAAAATGATAATACTCAGCTCAAACAATAGTTCAAATATCAGTTAAATCTCCAAGTTTGAGAAAAATATAGCTGAGTTCATGAAACAGTATAAATCACATGGACTGAGTTCAATTAATCTATCAAATAGTGAGGAAAACTGTGATAATAGTTTATAAAGAGTAATAATCGGCAATAAGCCAAAGTATGGCAATGAGCCCAAGTCATAAGGATAACAATAAATCATTTGCACTTTCGCGGTGAAAAACCAACAATCGGGACGGACCAAGTCACAATCCCAATGGTGCTCTACCCCACGCTCAGGTCCAGCGTGCAAGTCACCACAATACAACACTAAGATGTGCAAATCCGGGGTTTCAAACCCTTAAGATATCATTCCCAATTATTACTCACCTCGAACCGGCAAAATCTCAAGCTCGCGATGCCTTTGCCCCTCAAATTGGCCTTCACACGCATCGAATCTAGCCAAAAATAGAGCGAATACATCACAATATGCAAATGGGACAGTACCTAATCCAAAACAATCGAATTATAGCAAGAACCTCAAAACTAGCAAACCTCGAGCCTCGGGCCCGCTTCTTGAAAAATTACAAAACTTACCTTTCGGAATCCTCGTCTCACCATGAGATCGTGCATACCAAAAACTCCCATATTCGAGCTCAAATGACTTATCCAATCCCCAATTTGAAATATCAAAGATTCAAGCCCTAGCTCTTCAATTTTTATACCCAAATTCAACAAATTAATGGATGATTCTTCAATTAAATGACATATTTAACTCATGAAACTTACCTCCAATTTATCCCCAGTCGAAACCCTCTTAATTCCTTGACAAAAGCTCCCAAACTTGCTCAAAAATGGTGGAAAATAAACCCAAGTCGAGGATGAAATGTTTTACATTAACTGATCTGCCCAGCGAAATCCTTCTATGCGATCGCGGACCACGTCTTGCGATTGCAATGCACAAATATTCCTCAACCTCAAAATGAACTACGAGATCGTAGCAATACATACGCAATAGCACCGTTTTGAGACACAACTCTATGCGATCGCAGGCTATATCATGCGATTGCAGAGACCAAATACCCAGCCTGCCCAAACTCTTCTATGCGAACACGATCCTCCTCACGCAATCGCAATGAACAACGAGTCACTATTACGCGATCGCATACACACTCCTGCGATCGCGATGAACAAAATTGGTCTCCACTGCTGCTGCAATTTTTGCAACTCTTCAAGTCCAAAAACCTCTTGTTTAACCATCTGAAACCACTCCGAGGCCCCCGGGACCTCAACCAAAAGCACAAACATGACCTATACTTTATTTAAACTTGCTCGAGCCATAAGAACACTATCTTTAACATCAAAATCACCAAATATAACAACTTCTAACCCCGAACAAAAAGTTGACAAACATACCCTCGGGCCCACGCGCCCGGAGTCCGAAATTTCTCGAAGATAAAGTTTACCCATGAACTCATGAACTAAAATATATGATTTTCTCTTAATTTCATATCCAAAATCGTGGCTAAATTCCAAGAATACAATATTTATAGGTCTTTCTCAAACCCTCAATTTTCTACCCATTTACAAGCTAAAATCTATACATAATCAATGTATTTAACTCATAATAGGTAGGAATAACTTACCTTAACATTGTTGATAAAGATCCTCTCTTGAACCATTCCAAGAATCGTCCAAGTCATGAAAAATGTGAGAGAAATGGCCAACATATGACTATTAAAATAACCCTCTGCCTCCAAGCTACCTCCACGTCTGCGAAGAGAATCCTGCTTCCGCATTCCCTCTTTCGAGGTCTCGCTTTCGCGGACCAATAACTGCTTCTACGGCTTCCACTGAACTTCCTGATTTCGCTTCTGTGATCCGCCTTACGCAAATGCGGTCCCGCTTCTGCGGAATCTAGACCCCATCAGCTATCCTCGAGCCTCGGGTCCATACCGTTTCTGAGGTTCCCTTCATCACTTCTGCAGGGACGCTACAGCGGTCCCATTTCCACAAAAGCAGAAATACCAGATACCAGCTAACTTAGCTTCTTCCAAAAATCCAAATTCCGATCCGTTAACCACCTGGAATCCACTTGACACCCCCGATACCCCAATCAATCATGCAAACCAGTCCCAAAACACATTACGGACATGATTGAGGCCTCAAACCATAATAAACAATGCTAAAACTGTTAATTACACCCCGATTCAAGCTTTTTGAACTTTCCAACTTCTACTTCCGATATTTAAACCTATCAAATCATGTCCGATTGACCTCGACTTTTTCACATAGGTCATATTTGACATTACGGACCTACTCCAACTTCCGAAATCGGATTCTGACCACGATATCAAAAAGCCCAATCCCGGTCAAACTTCTCAAAAACCTTCATATTTTGTTCTTTAGTCAAATGACTTCAAAATGACCTACGGACCTCCTAATTCACTTCCAATCGTGTTCCCAACTCCAGAATCGCCATACGGAGCTAGTGCCAATCTCGAAATCCCAAACGGATATCAATAACACTGAAATGAACTTTAAGCCAAACTTATAAAATTTCTTCCAAAATGCTAACTTCCACAATAGGCGCCAAAAAATGCTCCCGGGTTATCGAAAATGTTCACCGGGCATATGCCCAAGTCCGAAATCATCATACGAACCTGCTGAAATCTTCAGATCCCGAATCTGAGGTCGTTTACTCAAAAATTCAATCTTAGTTCATTCTTTCAACTTAAGGCTTCTGAAATGAGAATTTTTCATTTAAATTTAACTCTGATCTTCCTGAACTTCAATTCCGACCATGCGTACAAGTCATAACACCTGAAATAAAGATACTCGTGGCCTCAGACTGCTGGACTACACACTAGGGCTCAAAACAACCGGTCGGGTCGTTACATTTTCTTTAGGAAAAGCTGAAAGACTAAGGATGAATATAAATTTATGAAATATGATAAAAGTTTATGAATGTGTATGAAATTTTTAAGTGAAGAGATTGTTAATATAGGCAATGAGTTCACCTAATCAATTCAATATCAGTAAATATAAAAGTAATTTTCATCTTCTTTTAAAACCCACAGTTTTTCTATTTTAATAAAATAATTTCAGCCTGAAAAATAACTTTTCAGATCATTTACGATATAGTCAAAGAAATTTAAATGAAAGATGTATTAGTTGACAAAAGACAAAAAGTAAATAGTAAATGCAAAAAAGATAAGTATCAAATTAAAAAAAATACCAAATGTGTTGAAAGGATAAGCACAATAAGTCTAAATTTTTTGTTGGATTCAATAGTTATTGTGCTAAAGCTTTTTCAAAAATCTTCGGCCAATGTGCTGAAGTTTTCTAGTATATTTCCAAAAACTTTTGCACTTGATCGGCCTAAGTTTTTTGTTAGATTCAATAGTTTTTGTCCTAAAACTTTTTCAGAAAACTTCGGTCATTTTGTTGAAGTGTTTTAGTATATTTGCAAAAACTTTAGCATTTGATCGGCCTAAGTTCTTTTAGTATATAATAACTCCAGTACATAGTGGTTTAACAATATATGCATCCAGTACACTATATAGGAAATACAATTTTAAATTATTTAATTTCACTAACTTGTTCTTGATACTATTTTTGCACTATTTTAGACTTCTCTTCATTATAATATACTGGGATATATAACTACTACTACTATATGTGGGATTGTTTGATTTTTTAGCATTTCAAACAGTAAAACATAGTCATCATTTATATTTTTCTTGAATTTGAAGAGATCAAAAGTAAGGAAGATAAAGACATTAACAGAAACATATTATATTACTATAAAATAAAATTACATTGTGATCATTCAGATTCAAATACTTTCACAAAAACACCAAACAAAAAAGCATAGAAATAAAGAACGAATCATGTCCTATATCATCAGAGTCAAACGAACTAGTTTCCATACTGCCATCTCGAACAATATAGATTACTATATATATATAGTAATCTATATATATATTACTATATATATATATATATATATATATATATATATATATATATATATTAAAACTAGATGAATTTGTGTGAATAAATCAGTAAATGATGTCCTACTTACATAGCAATATTTTTATAAAAAAGGGTATATGAAAACACAGAAGGCAAATTGAATGGCATGGGTAAAAAGAAAGATTCACGAATCACAGCTTAATGAAAATAGTGAAAATGTAATTATTAATATAGGTGCAGCATAAAAGACTCCGCCAATGTGCTGAAATTTTCTAGTATATTTCCAAAAAATTCAGAACTTGGTCGGCCTAAGTTTTTTTTTTTTTTGGATTCAATAGTTTTTATCCTGAAGCGTTTTAGAAAAACTTCGGCCAAAGTCCTGAAGTTCTTTAGTATATTTGCAAAAACTTCATTGATTGGTCGGCCTAAGTTTTTTTGTTGGATTTAATAGTTTTTGTCTTAAAGCTTTTTGAAGAAACTTCGGCCCAATGTCCTGAAGTTTTTTACCATATTTCCAAAAACTTCAGCAGTTGATCGGCCTAAGTTGATTGTTGGATTCAATAGTTTTTCTCGTAAAGAATTTTCAAATAACTTACGCAGATACTGCTTAAGTTATTTAGTATATTTTGTAATGAGCTGAATTTTTTTCCTACATATTTGAATCAACCAAGTCACATAATTCACACAAAATAATATATATTCACAAAATACAAATTTGGTTTCACTTACATCCTTGGAATAAAAGGAAAAATTAGTTCTTTGTTTACAAGTTATTCTCTATTGAAAAAATTCACAGACCGTCTTCATAGTCATGTCCTAGTTGTTGTTCTTGGATTCTTAACCACATTCCATAAACCTTTACTATGTCTTCCACCAAATCATTTTCTTTCAGACACAGGTTGACGAAGTTTAGTCTTATGATATATTTAGCAACTACCGTCTTCTTTTTATAAGAAAAAAATAAAAAAATATTGGCCAAAGACATGCTTACTGGTATGCATACGGGAATTCGTGGGAAAAAAAAGATAGTGAAGGATAAGTCCAAAAAACTTCATATGCGATGGAGATTGGCCACATCAAAAACTCGAACCTCAGAATATTTGCTCTTTTTCCTAAAACTTAGATTTATCAACTAGTAAAAAGAGAAAATGTCCTGGTGCTCCAGTTTTTGATCTGGTCAATCTCCTTCACATATGAAGTATTTTGACTTTTCCTTCAGTATCTTTGCTTCGCACGAACTCCCTTCTACGCCCAATAAGCATGTCGTAGCCAATATTTTCTTATTTTTCTTTGAAATATAATAGAACTATATGGATGAATATGAAATCTTTAAGTGAAGACATAGTTAATATAGCCAAAGAATGCACCTAAACAATTTAATATCTATAAAAGCTGAAAAGATTGTTACCTGTTTTTTTATCAGAGAAATTGAATGTAAGAATACAACTAGTTGGCAAAAGAAATAAGTGGTAAATGTTAGTAAATGCTAGTAGTTGGTAAATAGAATTTTTAAAAAAAAAGTAATTTCTAAAGCTTTTGTCCGAAAAACTTAGGCCGAAAGTGCTGAAATTTTTTAGTATATTTCTAAAAACTTCAACACTTTATCAGCCTAAGTTTTTTTATTGGATTCAATAGTTTTTCTCCTAAAGCTTTTGTTCGAAAAACTTAGGCCCAAAGTTCTAAAGTTTTTTAGTATATTCAAAAAAAACTACAACACTTTGTCAGCCTAAGTTTTTTTTTTTTTTGTGTTGGATTCAATAGTTTTTCTCCTAAAGCTTTTGTCCGAAAAACTTAGGCCAAAAGTGCTGAAGTTTTTATTATATTTCTAAAAACTTTAGCACTTTATCAGCCAAAGTTTTTTTTATTGGATTCAATAGTTTTTCTCCTAAAGCTTTTGTCCAAAAAACTTAGGCCCAAAGTGCTGAAGTTTTTTAGTATATTTGAAAAAACATCAGCACTTTATTAGCCTAAATTTTTCTATGCTGGATTCAATAATTTTTCTCCTAAAACTTTTGTTCGAAAAACTTAGGCCCAATGTGCTTACGTTTTTTAGTATATTTCTAAAACTTCAATACTTTATCAGCCAAATTTTTTTATTGGATTCAATAGCTTTTCTCCTAAAGCTTTTATCCGAAAAACTTAGGCCCAAAGTGCTGAATTTTTTAATATATTTAGAAAAAATTTAGCACTTTATCAGTGTAACGACCAGACCGGTCGTTTTGAAAAATTAAGCTCCGTTCAGTGGCATAAGGTTTGGAGAAGCTTCGAAACATTAGTATCGACTTGCTTGAATGGTGGAATTAAGTTTTCGGGTGGTTTGGAGTTAATTCTAGAGAAGAAACCTTATCTTGGAAGTTAGAACGGTGCAAATTTGACCGGAATTGGGCTTTTGGGTAAACGACCCCGGAATGGGGCGTGGATGATCTCAACAGCTTCATATATTAATTTTGGATTTAGGCGCACGTTCGGATTCAGATTTGGAAGTCTGTAGAGTAAATTGAGGTATTTCGGCGAAAGTTGAAGTTGGAAAATGGAGAAGTTTGACTCACAGTCGACTTTTGGAAAATAGGGGTCTGAACGTGATTCTGAGAGCTGGAGCAGCTTTTTAATGTCATTTTAGACTTGTCTACAAAAGTTAACGTCATTCCGAGTTGAATTAATAGGTTTCGGCATGAGATTCAATATTTGAAGATTTAGAAGTTCATAAGCTTGATTTTTGGTTTGATTCATCGCTTCATTGTTGTGTTATGTGATTTGGGACTTTGAGCGAGTACGTGTTAGGTTATATGACTTGTTTGTGTGATTAGACGGAGTCCCGGGAGCCTCGGGTGAATTTCGGATAGGTTTAGGCTATGTTGCACTTGTTTTTGGATGCTTTGTCATCATTTCTTCAAGCAAAAAAGATACCACCTTGAGCAAATGAGATCCAAATTCCATTTCGTTTGAACCATTAGATCTGAATCAAAATTTTGGATCCATAGGAAAAAGAATCACCAAATTTGGATATCGTATGAGGAAGTTATGCTCATTTTTGTATCGGGAAAAATTGTTGGTTTCTCGTGTGTTCGCAAATGCGAACTCTTTCATCGCATTTGTGATGCCCAGTTTGCAAATGCGAAGTTTTTGCTGCAAATGTAACTTCTGCCAGTTCTGTTTTGTTTTCAATTTCCAAGGGTTCGCAATTGCAAACGCCGAGGCCTGTTAAGTGAGGTTTTTGACGGGATTTTTACCCATTTTTCAATTTTCTCAAACCCTAAACCTCCATAGGTGATTTTTCAAAGACCAAAACTCCTTCAAATCATTGGGTAAGTGTCTATAGTCCATTTATAACTATATTTATGTTTACATCTTAGATTTAACATCAAATTCATGAGAATCTAAAGGAAAAATTTGGGAAAAATTGTGAAATCTTTCAAAAATGTAAATTGATGATTTGAATGACCAAATGGTATCGGAATTAGATAATTTTTGTATGGGTGAACTCGTAGTGGAATGGGTGTTTGGTTTTTGTAAATTTTGTCGGTTTTTGAGGTGCGGTCCGGGGGAGTTGACTTTTATTGACTTTTTATAAATTGTATAAGAATCACAGTTTTGTCAATTGAAATTGCTTTATCTTGCATCGTTTGATATATTCAAGTTGTTTTTGGCTAGATTGAGCCGAGAATTGACGAATTGGTAAAGGAAAAGCTAAATTAACTATTGAATTGACCGGATTGAGGTAAGTATCTTGCCTAACCTTGTATGGGAGACTTCCCCTTAGGATTTGAGTCTTCTCTGTTGATTGTATTCCATGTACGCGAGGTGACGAGTGCGTGCTCGGATTTATTTGTGGTAAATTATCCCTTTTAGGCTATTAGACTCTTGAAATCACCAAGTAATATTGATACAATTGAGTTCCCTGATATTAGTATCACCCTACATGTCTTACTCGATATTTGTTTGCCCTTCTTGATTTATTCTTGCTGTTTAATGGACCATTACGTGCTTAACTAAAGACAATTACCCTTCTATAGTCATATTACCCGTCCTAACTACTCGCCTTTAAGTGGAAATCATAAATATTATATCTCATGTAACTAAATGGATTTAAACGGAAAGAAGATTGATATCATATAATTAGTTGTTATTTCTTTCAATTGTAATTTATTTCATTCATGTTGACTTTTTACCGTTGGTTACTCCTTGATTGTAAGTTCCTCCGTAACTTCGTGCAATTATATTACATGTTCAACTGTTTGGTATCGGTCTAGTTATTTTGCACGTAGTTGGACCCTCCTATTAGAGATGAATCCCTTCTGATTTGACTAGTGGTAGGGATATGCCATCGTTTACCCATTATATATGTGAGAGTGACCCTAGTTGACTAGTTAGTTGTCCGTATAACTGTGTTATTGATGGGGCACAAGATGCCAAGTGTTAGACTTTAGACGCTGGGTTTTTCATGAGTTGTGGTTGGTCTGAGAGATTTTGGTAGAATTGTGGATAGAGTTGGGAAGACCTTATGTAAGATCATTGCAGAATAATGAGTTAGTGACTTGTCTGTCCTTGTTGTGTTGCGACTTCAGGATTTGGATTGTAATGTCTACCGTCATTTTACTATCATCATTTGTTGTATTTCTCGTTATTACTTATTGTCCGTTATCCTTATTGTGATTGTAGCATTTTTAGTTATCTGTACGGTCTCTACATTTTACATATCATCTGTATTATCTCTATTATATTATTTATTCACCGGTAGGTGTCTCGACCGTTCCTCTTCACTACTCTATCGAACCTAGTCTTGATACTTGTTGGGCACCGCCGTGGTGTGCTCATGCTACTCTTCTGCACACGTTTTGTTGTGCAGATTTAGGTACTCCCATTCAGTTCTGTCGGCCTTGGAAGGAAGCGTATCGGTGGAGACTTCGAGGCATATCTGCTACATCCGCAGACCGAGGAGTCCCTTTCCAGCTTTCTGTAATAAGTATAGTTATTTTAGTATTTCTCTTTTGTATAGACATTCTTGACTCAGAGCCTCTTATGTATCCCTTAGCTTGTGATTTAATGAGATTCCGTATTTTGGGAATTTTTGTTTAGTTATGAGAGAGTTGATATTGTATGTGGCAGGTGGCACTTGATCATTTAGTTATTTACTTGGTTCAGTTTAAATGTTTTCTTCTGCAATTGATTATATTTTTGCGTTGTTAGGCTTACCTAGTCATAAGGACTAGGTGCCGTCACGACATGTTCACGGAGAGCGAACTGGGGTTGTTACAAGTTGGTATCAGAGCTGTAGGTTCATAGAGTCTCGTGGATCGGTACGGAGACGTCTGTACTTATCTGCAAGAGGCTATGTAACCGTTAGGAAAATTGCACTCATTTAATTTCCCTGTCGTGCGAGATTTTTGACATTTACAATCGTAAGCCTCTGTCTTCTACTCTCTTACAGATGGTGAGGACACGTACTACCCGAGGTGATCAGGCACATGCGCCCCTTGCTGCAGCTGTCGAAGGTTAGGGTCGAGGTAGAGTTGGTGCAGCGGGAGCACCTGCACAAGCCGCCAAGGTACGACCAGCAAATCTAACCGGAGTCCAAGCATCTGACACGCCTACAGCTACTGGTACTCTAGCCCTTCAGCCCTTCAGGAGACTTTGGCGCAGCTCATGAGTATGTACACCACTTTGGCTCAGGGCGGATTGCTTCCCCTTGCTGCAGCCATACCCCAGGCCGGGGGAGGAGCACAGACTTCTGCCGCCCGCTTTCCTGAGCAGCGCACGTTGAGAAAGTTCCTGAGATTATTCCTGCATAGCCTGCAGCACCAGTTCAGCCCGAAGGCATGGGAGTGGCTTCCGAGCAAGAGCAGATGAGACTAGAGAGGTTCAAGAAGTATGGTTCTCCGGTGTTCAGTGGATAAACATCAGACGATGCCTTGGGGTTTCTTGATGAGTGCTACTGCATTCTCCGTAATATGGGTATCTCTGAGTCGAGTGGGATTTCTTTCACTACTTTCCATCTTCGAGGTGCCGCCTATGATTGGTGGCGCAGCTATGAGTTAGACAGCCCATAGGAGGCAGCTTCACCAACTTGGACCCAGTTTTCAGATATGTTCCTGAGAGAGTTTCTTCCTCAGAGCCTCAGGAATACATGGCGCGCTGAGTTTGAGCATTTGCACCAGGGTGCTATGACCGTCTCAGAGTATGCTGTCCGTTACACCAGTTTGGCTAGAAGGATAGAGTGTATGCATGCTAAAGAGAGAGAGGGCAGGCAGGGTCTTGAGAGAGAGAGAGCAGATGAGATCAGGAGAGAGAGTCTGAGGAGGCGAGGAGGCCTCGTAGGCTGGTGAGATATACTGGTCCTTATTTTCGAGGTAGGGTGCGTCATGGTAGAGGTTTTGCGGGTCAGCCAATTCAGCTCGCGATTCAGGCCTTGCATGGTGACTCAGGTGTTCATGGGTCTTGGAGGACCCGTACCGCACAGTTTCCACCACCTCTTTAGCAGAGATGGTGCTTTGAGTGTGGAGATATTAGCCACATGGTGAGAGATTTTCCCAGACTTCGGATCGATGTGTCGCGGCGAGGTATTTAGACAGGGAGAGGGCACCCAAGAGGAGAAGGCCCAGCTCGTTTATGTGTTTCATATAGTAGGTTTGAGGCCGGTGCGCCAGCTAATGTCACTCCGGTACGGATTCACTTTGTTATAGAAAGGCACTATTTGTAGTTCATCACAATTCTACTTATCAGGTTGAGTTCTTTGCTTGTTGTTCTATTTATGGGAGTGCTTCATGATTTGCACTCTATCTATGTGATTATCCCGTTGGGATGTTTTATGAGTGATAGTTGTGTCTATCGTCTGTTTTAGCAGTTGTCGAGAGTTATGACGCTAGTGGTATTTTCCTTTTGTCTGTTCTGGCAGGCTTAATATGATTTCCGAGCATTCTTGGTTACGAGCTGTAATTTTATGCTCCACATGTGTGGGAGCTAGTCTATGCAGTAAATTGTAGATGGAACTGATCTAGTGAGAGTCTCTATATGGATTGATGTGTACCCTAGTTGTGATCCAGTATTGAGGACAAGACCCTCGTTATTTTAGGTGATTTGATATGTTGAGACCGGGCTATGTACTGTGGTGAGAGTTATATTAGTATAAGATCTTTGTGAGTCCATTATATGCTTTCAATCTTTCTTGTTAGATGTCTTGTAGATTTGTGTTTTAGAAGAATTTTGAGCGGGTTAAATTTGTTTGTTAGTTCTCTTATGTGTTTCCTTTCCAATATTCATTCATTTTTGTTCTATGCTCCTTGAGTTTTAGTTTGTGGGGTGTGTACCCATTGGTGTTGGCTGAGATTTGGTTAATCGGGTGTTTCGTCATGTGATTTTCATGGTTATTGTAACATCGCCAGTGTTATGGATGGTTTGAAAAGAGTTCCTATTGAATATGAGGCTCATAGCCGGTACAGATTTGATCTCAGGCATTTATTGCTATCGGAAATGTTATTTTGGAACTATGTGTGGTGTGTCATGTTGTTTGGCTGTACCCCGTGTGTGTTGGCTTGTGTTGAATTAGCTAGTTGAGACTGATACCGGATAGGGACTTGGAATCGAGTCTTTTGGAAACGGATGTAAGTTGAGGAATCTAGTTTGAAGGCTTAATAGTATTGCTAGAAGGGTTAAATTTCAGTTGAGATGGTGTCATTGTGCCAAAATGGATTGGGGTGACCTGGGGTCGCCCACAGGTGTATGTAAAGTGCGCACTCAGTGACTTGAGGACTTCAAGGTGAATCTTAGCACGTTCGGTCGAACGGTTGTTTTAAGAGGGGGAGGATGTCACGACCCGATCGGTCGTTTTGAAAAATTAAGCTCCGTTCAGCGGCATAAGGTCTGGAGCAGCTTCGGAACATTAGTATCGACTTGCGTGCATTGTGGAATTAAGTTTTCGGATGGTTTGGAGTCAATTCTAGAGAAGAAACCTTATCCTGGAAGTTAGAATGGTGAAAATTTGGCTGGAACTAGACTTTTGGGTAAACGACCCCGGAATGGATCGTGGATGATCTCAACATCTTCGTATGGTAATTTCGGAGTTAGACGCGCGTTCGTATTCAGATTTGGAGGTCTGTAGAGTAAATTGAGGTATTTCGATGAAAGTTGAAGTTGGAAAATGGAGAAGTTTGACTCACAGTTGACTTTTGGGAAATTGGGGTCTGAACGCGATCCGAGAGTTAGAGCAGCTCTGTTATGTCATTTTGGACTTGTCTGCAAAATTCGGCGTCATTCCGAGTTGAATTGATAGGTTTTGGCATGAGATTCATTATTTGAAGATTTAGAAGTTCATAAGCTTGATTTTTTATTTGATTCGTCATTTTGATGTTGTGTTATGTGATTTGGGACTTCGAGCGAGTCTGTGTTAGGTTATATGACTTGTGTGTGATTAGACGGAGTCCCGGGAGCTCCGGGAGAGTTTCGGATAGGTTTAGGATGTGTTGCACTTGTTTTTGGATGCTTTGTCGTCGTTCTTCAAGAAAAAATGATACCACCTTGAGAAAATGATATCCAAATTCATTTTTGTTTGAACCATTAGATCCGCATCAAAATTTCGGAGCCATAGGAAAAAGAATCACCAAATTTGGATATCGTATGCGGAAGTTATGCTCATTTTGTTGTCGGGAAAAATTGCTGGTTTCTGGTGTGTTTGCAAAAGCGAACTTTTTCATCGCATTTGCGATGCCCAGTTCTCAAATGCGAAGTTTTTGTCGCAAATTCTCCATAGCAATAATATATCTAAATGCAGCATTAGTAAGCTTATCCCTTTGTGTAGGAGTCAAGAAAGTTGCAATTAAAGTCTTCAATTCATGGTCCCCCTTCCAGTAACCCTTTGAGTTAAACCTTTCTGAAACTCATAATATCTTTGTCCTGGTCTTATAGGTGGAGGAGGAGGGATATAAGGACCTGGTGGTAATACAGGCAGTTTAGGTTTTTTAGGTGCTTTGCCTTGTTTAGCTACTTTAGGATGTTTAGGTGCTTTAGGTTATTTAGGAGCCATCTGTCCAAAAAAAGTAAAACATACAAAAAATAACATCAGGACATTATATTAAAAACTTCAACATCTAAGAAGGCTTAAGTTCAACAAGTATAAAACAAAAACTTCAAAAAAACTTCAACTCTAGAGCTGAAGTTCTACAGGTATAAAAAAAACTTCAGCTCTAGAGCCGAAGTTCGAAAGTTATAAAAAAAAAACTACAGCTCTTGAGCCGAAGTTCGATAGTTATTAAAAAAACATCAGCTCTAGAGCCGAAGTTCGACAGTTATAAAAAAAACTTCAACTCTATAGCTGAAGTTCTACAGGTATAAAAAGAACTTCAGCTCTACCAGTAACAAACACAAATTCACCAGTTACAAACACAAAACACTTCAACTCCTAAAGATGGAAATCACCAGTTACAAACAAAAAAAATTAATTCTGGTTCTCCATACAAGCACAAAACATTCAGCAAAAAAACAAAAATACAAATTCAAATCCAAAAATAATGCCAAAATATGAAGAAAAAAAAAGGCTTTAACTCATATCTAAGGTATCATTATCATCTGTTTAACTCTGAATTTTTTTTAAAATTTGAATGTCTAATCACATAATAATTTACAGAATTTTCATTAACAACATAAACATTCGTTCAAAAAACCTAAAAATACAAACGTAAAAGTAAAACTAATAAACTTATCAAACTAAACCCTATCATAAATACATGACTATCAAACCAAAACCACAAATTAAATCGTAAAATAAAACCCAAAAAGTTAATGCAATATACCTGTGATTGAATCGTAATGTGGGAACAACGACGACTAGTTGAGAATTCGAAACAATGACGAACATCCTTTGATTTCACAGAAGAGCGCGAATAACGAGAGACAAAGAGATAGAGAGAGAAGAGTACTAGAGTGAATATACTTGGAGTGAACGTAGTCTTTTAATAAAGAAGTGCAAAATAGTCTTTTCAAATAGCTTTTAACAAAAAAATGGGTATGGGTGCAAACAAAAATATAAAAAGCGGCTACAGTCTAGGCACCAGGTGCAATTTGTATGTTCCAAACCCAAGTCCAATCCTAAGCCAGTAAACCCAACCCAACTACCCAAGTGCAACCGGACCCAAGTCACGACTTCAGTTGCCTTTTGGAGTTAGGCTAGGTTTCTTTCCCTTGTTTATAACGCTAGACTTCTCTCAAAATCAAAATAGTCACGGCTTGATACAGTACACTGCTTAACTCCTAGGCGACTCTGCAGGTGCTGAACGGGGCGGGGCGTAATTAAATTTTTTAAAATAGAATTTCACAGGGGTTGGGGCGGGTCGCGGTTAGAGTTTAAAAAAAATTATATATAATAAAAGGATAGGTACAAATAATTATTAAGACAAGTGACATAACCACAAAAAGCGAAGTGGCCTTCTTAAGACAAAATAAACTATATTTTTAACTAAAAAAAACTTTTCAAATTTTGAAATAATTGATTACTAAATTTGAATTAATAAATATAAATATCGTATAATTAGCTATATAAAAAACGAAAAAATATTTTCAAAAAAATAACTACCATTCAAATGGGGGAGTAGTTTCAAGTTGGAGTATTAAAGGGTTTTTAAAAGAAAAAACGAAAAAATAAGAAAATAATTAAATCACCTATAATAAAAAAATATTAATTAAAGAAACACTACCTATTTAAGTTGGGGACTAGTTTCAAGTTCGAGTTTTAATATTATTTTAAAATAAAAAACAAAAATAATAAAATAAAAGTTGCCAATTCAAATTGGGGTATGGTTTCAATTTGGAGTTTTAAAACTATTTTAAAATACAAAACAAAATAAAGAAATAAAAAATTACCAATTTAAATTGGGGAGTAGTCTTTACACACACGCACACACATACACATATATATATAGAGAAGTAAACAATTATATGATGTTAAGAGATATTACCATAAGACGCCAAATATAGATTTTTAGAGCAAAGCTCCAAACAATTGGTGTTTTAAAATTATTTTAAAAAAAAATTGAAATTTTAAAAAGTAAAAATTACTAATTTATATTTGAGAGTAGTTTCAAGTTGGAGTTTTAAGACAAAATAAACTACCTTTCTAACTAAAATATCTTTTGAATTTTAAATTTTAAATTAATTGGTTATTCTATTTGAATTAATAAATATAGATATCTTATAATTAGCTATTATAAAAAATTACCCATTCAAATTGAGAAGTAGTTTCAAGTTGGAGTTTTAAAAATATTTTAAAATAAAAAATGAAAAATAAAATAAAATTAGCTATAGTAAAAAACAAAAAGATATAAATAAAAGAATACCCATTCAAATTGGGGAATAGTTTCAAGCTAAAATTTTCAAAATTATTTTAAAATAAAGAAATTAAAAAAAACTTTTAATTCAAATGAAAAATATAAAAAGTCAAGTGGCATTGTTAAGATAATATATTTTTCAAGTGGCACTCAAACTGTTGAGTAGTTTCAAGTTGGGATTTTAAATTTTTTAAAATTAAAATAAAAAAATAAGAAAAATTAAATTAGCTATAACAAAAAAATGAAAAATATTTTAAAAATAAAAACAAAAAACTACCTATTTAAGTTGCGGAATAGTTTTTTTTTTAATAAACAGATTTTCTATTCCATTTCATTAAAAAACTGTACAAATACAAACATAGATGCTGACCATCTATACTCTCATTCTAAACAGTCACTACATCTACTATCAGATGACAAATTGTTGCTAACTCACTATGTGATAGTATATGTGTCAAGCAAACTAAAAACAGTCCTAAGGGTAATGGTCTAAGCTTAACAGTGTTGCCTTCCATTTGTGAACTGTGTTGGAAATCATGTATACCTTTGATATGTGCGCTTTGGTTGTATGAGCATGATTTTCAGGTATAGGTTTTGATGAATGACAAACAATGAAGTCAAGTGTATAATCAAATGGCGAGAAGCATACTGATGACGGAATTGCATGAACGAGCCAAAGAAGTTCAAGACCGAAGACCCAAGACGTAGGTCGTTTGGTAGAACCAATGTAAGGACAACGTTTAAGTTATCTTATCCTTTGGCTCAACATTAGGTCATCATAAACATGCATAAAATCACTTTATTAAATTATATATATCATAAATATTTTTAATATATACTTCAAACAAAATGATTTTAACGTTTTCATTTCAACCAAAATGGGTTTTGAAGTAAGTTTTCAATTCTGGTATACTCTGGTATACACAGTGTATATCAAGTGTATATAATCGACCGTTGCCAAAGTTTTGAACACTGGAACAACATAATCGATTGTATACTTTAACAATCGATTGTTGACAATCGATTGTCTACTTTAACAATCGATTATTTTGAGACAGTGCAACCGAAGTTTTTAATATCAAAACAATCGATTCTGTCACAATCGATTATGAACAATCGATTGTCCCTTCATACAATCGATTATTTATTGACCGTTCCCACAGAATCCTAAATTGATTTTTGAACGTGGAAGACAATCGATTATTCAGGTTTAACAATCGATTGTTTAGCCTAAAATCAGGAATCTGTTTTTTGAACGTTGGTCAGACAATCGATTGTCACCTCCAAACAATCGATTGTTTGAGCACAGAATCAGGGATTTGATTTGTCAATTAAGCAACGGTCAGCACTACTTTTTCACCTATAAAAAGAGGTCTTTTGAGCTGATTTTAAACACACAACTCCTGCATATATTGATATACATATTGATCATTTTCAAGCATCATTTTAGAGCTTTTGTTGAGCCATTTGATAGACAACTTTGTGTTGTTCATAGAGCTTATTTTGTTTCTCTTTATCCACTCTATTGAGAGAGTATTTGTTGTAAAAGGAGTTGTTTGAGAAGAACATATCTTCTCATTTGTCGGGTTTGCTAAGTACCCAAAGTCTTAGCGGTTGAAGTCTTGGGGTGAGGTATCCTCAAGCAAGTGAAGTCTTAAGGTGTGGTATCCTTGAGCAACTGTAACGGTTTGTTAAGCACCCGTAAGCTTGACGAAGATAGTGGAATCTCGAGAGAGTCTCTCGGGGACTGGACTAGCCACGGGTTGTGGTGAACCAGGATAAAATACGGTGTGTTCTTTCTTGATTATTTCAATTATCGTATTTACTTATTCCTGCAATTTTAAATTCCGCAATATTTCAATATTCTCGTGCCTCACTATTCACCCCCCCCCCCTCTAGTGAACGGCATAAATACTAACAATTAGTATCAGAGCCTAACTCTCTGAAAGCCTTAACCGGTAGCTATATATATTTTTGTGTATAGAATATTGCAAGCATGAATGATGAATGAAGGACAATCCACCACTTGCGTTCCACTATTTGACGGAACAAACTATACATATTGGAAAGGGCGGATGAGTATCTTACTCAAAGCAAACAATTTTCGTTTGTGGCAAATCATCAAAAACGGTGAACCAATACCGACAAAGAAAGTTGGAGAAATCACGGTTCCAAAGAAGGAAGATGAATATGATGCCAAGGACATGAAGATAGTTGAAAATAATGCAAGGGCCATCCATGTATTATATTGTGCGGTGAATCCGAATGACTATCGGAAAATCTCTTGCTGCACAACCGCCAAGGAGATGTGGGACAAACTCGAGATCATTTATGAAGGTACGCCTCAAGTCCGAGAATCCAAAATTGATTTTCTAACTCATAAATATGAAACTTTTAAAATGGAGAAGGAACCTATTGGTGTTATGTTTGAACGATTTTTAAGAATCGTCAACGATCTCCATGCTCTCGGGAAAGTTTACACGAACAAAGATCTTGTTCGAAAATTCCTACGGAGTCTCACTCCCGAATGGCGTTCCAAAGCCAATGCCATCCAAGAGTCGATGGAATACACGAATATCACAATTGATGGACTAAGAGGTAACCTCGAAACTTATGATAGCACAATTCTTAATCCTTATCTTAGAAGTGATTCGAATTTTACCTTCAAAGCCTCATCCTCTAAAAGAGAAGAGGTAAGTGATTCGGAAAGGGATGATGAAAATACTTCCATTGATATATTTGAAAAGTTTTGTAAGTCTTTGAAAAAGGACAAGAAAAAGAGGAAACACCATAGGCGCGTATCACGGGACTCAGACAGCTCGGGCAATGAAGCCGGCGCATTATGTCTCATGGCAAACGGAGAAGAAGAGGTAAGTACATCTAACTCTCACTCATTTGAAGATTTACAAAATGCCTATGATGAATTGTATGGTGAATTTGTCAATGCTTCCAAATTGATAAAAGAATTGAAGAAAACACTTTCTTTGCAGAAATTACTTTCTTTGCAAATAGATTTTCAGAAAACACTTTCTTTACAAGAAAAAGATTTTGAAAAATCCTCTTCTTTGAAAGAAATAGATTTTGAAAAATTGACTAATGAAAATGGTGTTCTTAAAAACAAAATTGAAGTTTTAGAAAAAGAAAACAAATTTTTGGAAAATGACATTGCTGTTTTTAAAAATAAAATCAAGGAATTGAATGAAGCTTCTTCTATTGATACATGTTCAAATTGTTCTTCTTGTAGTTCTTTAAAACTAGAGAACACAGAACTTAGGAAAGCACTAGAAACACGTAGTGTTGATATTCCTAAAGCTGAAACAAAGAAGAAAAAGCCTAGGAATAACTATAGGCGTAAAATGAATAAGAATCGTGATAGAAATGGAGTTGCGCAACTTAGAAATGATTCTAGTATTTTTGCTAATGAGTCTAGGAATAATTATTCTAGACCACCTAGAGATGACTCTAGGAATTTCAACGCGTCTAGGAATGACTTTAGATCACCTAGAACGCATTTGGCTCAACCTAGACATATGCACAATCCTAATGTTATATGTCATTATTGTAATCGGGTAGGACACATTGCACCCGTTTGTTTTGTTAAACATAGAGATTTATGTGTTGATTACGATTATTATTATCCTAACCCCCAAGGACCCAAAAGAAGTTGGGTACCAAAAACCTATTTTTAGGTACTTTTGCAGGTGTGCTTGAAGACTACAAAATTGTAGTGGATGCACCAAGCACGAAACCTTAATGCATTAAGGGGGAACGTCGGTTAGTTATCGTATTTTGAATAAAAACACAATGAGTTGATATGTGCAAATAATCTATAGCAGTTTTGGTTGATACATGCTTTAATCAGTTCTTTTTGAATAACAATTAGTATCATTTTGGTTTATAATAATTGATTGATTCATGTTTTGATGAACATTCTTAGTTCAAAATAACAATTGATATTGTTGAGAAAATTGACCATTATCATTAGTATGCCATTTACTAACATTTGATATGATCTTGTTTATAACGATTGGTATCATCAATGGTTTAAATTTTTTTGGTATAGTCTTTTTGCTAATGCCAAAAGGGGGAAGAATATGGGCGATATGCATGCCTTAATTGAGGGGGAATATTCAATTAAGGGGGAATTATATTGAATTGATTTCTATGAATTGTTATACATTGTATGTTGAGATATAGCATGAATTTAGGGGGAATTCAATATGCATATATTCCGTTGTTTGTCATTATCAAAAAGGGGAAAATTGTTGGAAATCATGTATACCTTTGATATGTGCGCTTTGGTTGTATGAGCATGATTTTCGGGTATAGGTTTTGATGAATGACAAACAATGAAGTCAAGTGTATAATCAAATGGCGAGAAGCATACTGATGACGGAATTGCATGAACGAGCCAAAGAAGTTCAAGACCGAAGACCCAAGACGTAGGTCGTTTGGTAGAACCAATGTAAGGACAACGTTTAAGTTATCTTATCCTTTGGCTCAACATTAGGTCATCATAAACATGCATAAATCACTTTATTAAATTATATATATCATAAATATTTTTAATATATACTTCAAACAAAATGATTTTAACGTTTTCATTTCAACCAAAATAGGTTTTGAAGTAAGTTTTCAATTCTGGTATACTCTAGTATACACAGTGTATATCAAGTGTATATAATCGACCGTTGCCAAAGTTTTGAACACTGGAACAACATAATCGATTGTATACTTTAACAATCGATTGTTGACAATCGATTGTCTACTTTAACAATCGATTATTTTGAGACAGTGCAACCGAAGTTTTTAATATCAAAACAATCGATTCTTTGTCACAATCGATTATGAACAATCGATTGTCCCTTCATACAATCGATTATTTATTGACCGTTCCCACAGAATCCTAAATTGATTTTTGAACGTTGAAGACAATCGATTATTCAGGTTTAACAATCGATTGTTTAGCCTAAAATCAGGAATCTGTTTTTTGAACGTTGGTCAGACAATCGATTGTCACCTCCAAACAATCGATTGTTTGAGCACAGAATCAGGGATTTGATTTGTCAATTAAGCAACGGTCAGCACTACTTTTTCACCTATAAAAAGAGGTCTTTTGAGCTGATTTTAAATACACAACTCCTGCATATATTGATATACATATTGATCATTTTCAAGCATCATTTTAGAGCTTTTGTTGAGCCATTTGATAGACAACTTTGTGTTGTTCATAGAGCTTATTTTGTTTCTCTTTATCCACTCTATTGAGAGAGTATTTGTTGTAAAAGGAGTTGTTTGAGAAGAACATATCTTCTCATTTGTCGGGTTTGCTAAATACCCAAAGTCTTAGCGGTTGAAGTCTTGGGGTGAGGTATCCTCAAGCAAGTGAAGTCTTAAGGTGTGGTATCCTTGAGCAACTGTAACGGTTTGTTAAGCACCCGTAAGCTTGACGAAGATAGTGGAATCTCGAGAGAGTCTCTCGGGGACTGGACTAGCCACGGGTTGTGGTGAACCAGGATAAAATACGGTGTGTTCTTTCTTGATTATTTATATTATCGTATTTACTTATTCCTGCAATTTTAAATTCCGCAATATTTCAATATTCTCATGCCTCACTATTCACCCCCCCCTAGTGAACGGCATAAATACTAACAAACTGAAGCTCCTTTTAAGTGAAGGTGAATGGCAATTTCCTTGCATACATTGTCGCACACCATTTTCCCTCCTTGGAATCTCTGTTTATTTCGCTCTCTCCATATCACTGTCACCAATATCCCAACAAACATGCAGTGATTTCTACTATACCAGTTCTCTTCCTTGCTAGTTTACTAACCCACTCACATTCATTGTTCCAATCAGAGATGGGTCATTGATAACCCATCCAGTTTAGAAGACGACTCCAAAGTGCTTTAGTTTGTGAGCAATCAAAGTACAAGTGTTCAAAAGTCTCACGAGACAGTCCACAGAAAGTATAATCCTGTGGAATCAAAATGTTGAGTTCCTGGAGTCTATCCACTGTTGCCAACCTCTTATGCAAAGCAAGCCACAAAATGAACTTGAATCTAGGATGTAACTGAGCCTGCAATATGATACTCTTCCACTGGACATTATGGTATTGAGGGTGCTGGAACCTGTATAATTTCTTAATGCTGAAAGAATCCCCCCTCTGTAGTTGAAGCAGTCGACTATCCAGATTACCTTGAAGATCTTCAATGCCTTTTATCAACTCTCTCGACTCAATGATCTTCCTTATTGCCCAAGCAACAGATTTAGGAATTGGCATGTCATCAATACTATAGTTTTTTATATAGAAAGTATGCACCCATTTAATCCACATACTGTCTTTCTTCTTGGTTAGTGCCCATAGATATTTTGCAACAGCAGCCTTATTCCACTTGATCAAGTTTATAACATTTAACCCCCATGCACTGTATGACATACAAAGTGTTTCCCAGGAAACCAGAGCTTTTCTTGACACTGTAGCTGAACCTGTCCAAAGGCAGGATCTGTAAATTGCTTCAGTTATCCTCAGCACTTTTTTTGGCAGTAGAAATATCTGGGACCAGTAGGCTTGTACACCAAATAAAACAGATTTGATCAACTGAACTAGACCAGCATAAGAGAGCAGTCTTCATGACCAGCAGTTTATTTTCTGTATGACTTTCTCAACTAATAGCCAACATTGAGTAGTAGTCAGTTTTTTTGAATCCAGAGGCATACCTAGATTTTTAAATGGCAGACTGCCTTCAGGGAAACCAAGTGCCTGAATGATCTCCTCCTTCTACCAGTTTGATAATCCTGCTATGTACACATCACTTTTGTCAGCATTTGCTTGAAGTCCAGAAGCTTTGGAGAAATTCTGGAAAGCCTGCTTTACAGACTGAATGTCTACTTTACAGAACATAAGTAGATCATCCGCAAAGAAGACATGTGCCACCCCCAGTTTCTTACATCTAGGATGGAATTTGAATTCTTTCCGCATCATCATTTGCATGAATTCTCTCTGTAAATACTCCATATCTAGAACAAATAGGTATGGAGACATAGTATCACCTTGCCTTATGCCTCGTTTGCCTTTAAATGGATCAGTGAGTCCACCATTGAGGTTGAGAGAATAGGTGACAGATGATATACACTCCATTACCCACCCAATGAACTTATAAGAAAATCCCAAGTCATGCATCAGTCTACTTAGGAAGCTCCACTCAACTGTGTCATAGGCTTTCTTTAAATCTACTTTAAGGACACATCTAGGTGATATACCCTTCCTGGAGTAGCCTTTGAACAGTTCTTGTGTAAACAGAATGTTTTCTGTGATGCTGCGACCCTCAATAAAAGCTGACTGTGATCTGCCCACCAGATAGCCAATAACTGTTTTCAGCCTAGCAGTAAGGATCTTTGTGATGATTTTGTATAGAGTTGTACAGCATGCAATAGGTCTGTAATCCTTTAATTTGCTTGGATTTTGCACTTTAGGAATTAGTGTTAGAGCAGTGCTACTAACCCCCTTATGCATCTTCCCAGTAAGGAAGAATTCCAGCACAGCCTCACATATGTCTTCCCCCACTACATGCCAATGCCTTCTAAAGAGCTCAACTGAAAAACCATCCACACCTGGTGCCTTATCATGAGGCATATCCTTTATTGCCATTAGTATTTCCTTCCTTGTGACTAGTTTTACTAATTCATCTTTCTGTTGCTAAGGCAAGGGCCCTGGTGAATTACTGCAGTGTTTGGGCACTGGCATATATCATTGTTTCCCCCCAATAACTCCTTGAGACATGCAATAAACTCTTCTTCCACCTGTTTGGGATCATACAATTTAATTCCCTATTGAGTATATATGGAGTTTATAGTATTAAATTTTGTCCTCATCTTCAATTGAGCATGAAATATTTGGTGTTTGAATCTCCACAAGCAATCCAGTTAGCTCTAGACTTCTGGTGTAAGATCTGCTCCTCTATGTTACTCCATTTCTCAACTTCCATAAGCTCCATTCTTTCTTGATCAATCAGGCCTTGGTCCATATAATTGATCTGTAACTGATTCTGTACAGCTTCCAGTTTCTGCCTAGCCTCACTGAGATGGATCCTATACATTGCCATATAGGTATTCAATTCCTTCAACCCCATTTTTAGGGCCTTTAATTTATTCCATACTCTATGCATTTCCCCTCCAGGCTGGCTTTTGTTCCATACCCTTTCCACAATGCTAGGGAAATCAGGATGTTCCATCACAGAAAAATACAATATAAATGGCTTAGGATGTAGGTTCCTTCTTAGCTCCTCAGCATTGCATAGTAAAAGGATAGTGGAATGATCTGATACTCCAGGGGTCAACACATCAGCTTCTATATGGCTATACTCCTGCATCCATTTCACATTTCCAAATGCCCAGTCAATCCTGCTATATACTCTTGTCTCTGGTTTTTGTTTATTACACCAAGTATAAAAACAACCCAAGCTCTTCAACTGAGTGAGTTGCAGGGCATTGAGTGTGTCTTGAAATCCTTGAATCTCCTATTGCATAACTGGTGCTCCTATCCTATCATCAGTGTGGAGAACATTGTTGAAATCTCCACTGAGAAGCCAGCTCTGCTAGATAGTTGCTCCTAAGATCAACAGTTTTCCCCATAGTTACTGTCTCTTATTCATCTCATTGTTGCCATACACTACTCTTATCAGTGTTCTGAAATTTGTACTTCTTTCTTTTACCTCACAGTGTATAAACTGTTCATCAGTCTTCAGTATCTGCACCTCAACATTTGAATTCCACATTAGCCAAATTCTCCCATTTGGATGCTCATAATAGTTCCAGCAATATCTCCAGTCATCTCCTAGTTTTCTTATAATCCTTTTTGCCTTAGCTTCTTTAACTCTAGTTTCTATACATCCCATACAGTCTACTTTATTCTTTCTCAGAAAGAGTTTCAGCTCATTCTGTTTATGGGCCTTATTCCATGTGCTGAAGATTATTTTGCGGTGAAGCTGGATGGGCCAGCGTCCCATGGGTCTTCACCTATCTGTTGTAAAAAGAATCTGTTTGTTATGTTCACTGAAGTTCCAGCAGATTGTTGTACATTTTTTCCTTTTGACAACCCCTTATCCATCACCCTACTGCCTGCAATGTCAGCATTTTGTTTGTTTTCCTTCAGTATCCTAGCAGTCTTAAGCACCTCATCATTCTGCTTGGCTTTTGGTATCCATTTCCAGTTCTCTTTTTTCAATTGATTCTATATTAATTCTTCACTATCCTGTATCTTCTTATACTAGCAATCATCAGAGTTATGGCCAAACCTTACACAGTTACAACAGTATTTTGGCTTTCATTCATACACAATCTGTTGAGTGATAACTCCCCTCTTAGTATGTAGTTCAAAACTGTCCGGTAAGGGCTGGGATATGTCAGTTTCCACCAGTACTCTTGCATAAGATATCTTCTCCAATTCAGCATTGTACATAGGCTTCCCAACCACACTAGCTAGCTTACTGAGTGCTTCAGTTGACCAAAAACCCAAAGGCAAACCAGGGAAGTTAATCCACAGAGGAATAACACTCACACTGCCTGGATCATAACTCAAATCCATTCTCCATTGTTGTAGCACAAATGGCTTGTTATAGAAAGTGTAAGGACCTGCCTGGAGGACAAGGTCCCTATCTTCACTATTATCAAATCTGAAAATATAGTAACCTTCCTCATGATACAACACTTGAGGTTTATTAATAAAATCCCATACATTTGTGATGTAATTATCCATTGTTCGTTCATACGGGTCCTCTCCAAGCACAAACCCAATCAATGCATTGCTCCAGTATGCCTCTTGTTCATTTGTATCCTCGTCTTCAATTTGTACCACAAATGTACCATCACGCATAGCAGATGGTACATAACACAGGGGCTTCCTTTTTTGAGAGCTTCAATTCATCTGCATGGCATCCCTCTTAACTTCAAATTCCTTTGAACCTCCAGAATCCTGACAAATCTGATCTAGCTTTGCTTGTGCTAAAAATTGAAGTCGTCGATGGACTTGTTGTGCATCGGCATTGTCTGTCACCAAATTACCTACCTCGCCTTTATCGATTTTTTCACGAATTGGTTGGAATTTCTGTAGTAAAAAACTTCCAAAAGTAACCGGAAGTAATCGTTGTTGCACGCCAGTTTAAGGTGTTATTAGCATTTCAGTATTTCCGTTCCTGCTAGGGTTGTGAAAAATTGTAGGTGCCGAAACCATTCCAGTAAGCCAGCGAGCGGGTTTGTCGAGAGCAGGCGTCTCTGTTCTACTTTCCTCCTCCGTAATCTCCATTGTCGCTTGGTTCCTTCTTTTTCATCTTGCCATGTCTGACGCGCCTTGCTTATCTTGCGCCGAGAGCATTTTTTTTTGCGGAATAGTTTTGGTTAATCCCTTTCTAACTAAAAAATCTTTGAATTTTAAATTTTGAAATAATTGGTTACTCTATTTGAATTAATAAATAAAGATATCTTATAATTAGCTATAATTGAAAAAAGAAAAAAAAGCTACCCATTCAAATTTGGGAATAGATTCAAGTTATATTCTACAAATATTTTAAATTGAAAAAAACAAAAATAAGAAAAAATAAATCTAGCTATAATAAAAAAATAAAAATATATAATAAAAAAATATCCATTCAAATTGGGGAGTACGTTCGAGTTGGAGTTTTAAACTTATTTTAAATTAAAACAATTCAATTCAAATGAAAAATTCAAAAATATAAAGATACTATTCTTTATACTTTTGACGAATTTAAAATTATAATTTAGTAAAAAAAATTATATTAATTAGATTTTTAATAAACTATAAAATTTAAAAATTAATCAAATAAATATGACAGTAGAAAGGAATGTACGAAAAGAGGAGGATAGAGATAATTTATGATATTTATGTTTTGAATTATTTATAAATAAGAGATAAATAGATAACACTCAAGAAAATTATCAATAATACTAAGTACTTGCTAATTCAATAATAAAAATAAAATAAAATAAATAATTTATTTAATTACTATGATATGTGTCCTTTAATTTTGTATAGATTGTATATACTATATTAAATAATAAAATAAATAACTTTATTAAATTAATATGATATATTAAATCATAATTTTATAAGATTAATATTTTATACTACTAAAAAGAAGAAGATAAAACTCAAGTCTAGAGACCTAAAACGCCCAAAGGTACGACTGCTGAACTAAAACCTAATAACGATCTCCCCTCTCAAATCTCATCTCTCAAATCTCATCTCGGATCTGTCAATCTGTCTCTGACTGACGAGTGACAAGTTCAAGCGGCATTACAGGAGTCCTGTTACAGGACTCAGCTTTCTCTTTTCTTGTGAGTTGCGACAATCTCTCTCCCCATCCCTGGTATACTCTTCATTTCCACACTTTCACTTAATTTTGAAGATTATGGACATCAGATAACTCTTTATTTCTCCGTTTTCTTTCTTTTTGGCTATGATTCGAGCGTAATTTCTAAACTCACGCTGTATTTTTGCTGCTCTACTGTGGTTATGTTTTGGGTTAGGTAAAAAGATTTATTGTTGGGTTTTACTTTGAATCTAAAACTGGGTTTTACTAGGTTTGGTAATTGTTTCTTGGATTCTACTTGTTATGTTAAGTAGGGAGTTCAACTATAGCTAATTTAACAAGAATTTGATGAATTAAAAAGAAACAATCATTATATAATCTCTAATTTCTGTTTGCATTACTCTTTTTCTGCATTTGGGTACTTTAGTTTCTGTGGGTTGTTTACTATTTTTTGCTGGGATTCTATGTAGTTCTGTTTGCTTGACGCTATTTTCCGCATATGACTCTCAGAAAATTGCATATAAACTTTACAACTAAGTCAATTCAGCATTAATCTTCTGTAGATTCTTGTAGAAACTGCAAATGCACTAATAAGGCTTTCCGATGTTGTAGAATACTAGAATATGTATTGCTTTTTCTTACTTGAGTGAAATGATACTATGAGCACATTTTTGTTTTTTTTTTCTCTTTTAAATGAAAGTTAAGGTGTAAGTTTGTATTTAGGTTTTACTTGCTTGAATGAAGTTTGAGTCATTGGGCTTACTTTTGTATTTTTTTTGTTGTTGCTTGAATGAATGAAGCTATCAGCATATTCTTAGGTTTTCTTTCTTGAATAAGTTGAGGTATAGGTTTTTATTCTAGGTTTCGATTGGTTGAATGACAACTGAAGTGATGAGCATGTTCATGGGGTTTGCCTGAGGAAAGCAAAATGAAGATAGAAGCATATTTTTGGGGTTTTTTATACTATTATTGGTGCTTATGCTACACCATAACTGTTTGATCGTTTTAAAAAAATAGAATTTGCTGCAACTTGCAGGAATAGAAATGTTGAGCACCACGCCAATATTACCCCTTCCAGCGCCCCCATTGGATGGAAATCTGGGACCAACACCTCCAGCGCAGGTGGTAGAGGAACCAAAGGATGATAACATGGAGGAAAATGAAGAGGACAACAATAAAGCCAACAATGTTCCAACATCTGTTGCAACACATACGAGAACCATTGGTATCATTTATCCGCCTCCAGATATTAGGAGTATTGTCGACAAGACTGCACAGTTTGTGGCGAAGAATGGTCCAGAATTTGAGAAGAGGATTGTTCTAAATAACGCTGGCAATGCAAAATTTAACTTCCTGAGTGCTTCTGATCCTTACCATGCCTATTATCAGCACCGATTGGCTGAAGCTCGTGCACAGAATCGGGCTTCTGGAGAGCAGCCTACTCAAACAGCAGACCAAGAAGCAGCCCCTGCTCCTCCTACCGCTGATGGTGCTGAGGCAACTGCTAGGCCTGATCCGTCAGCTCAGTTTAGACCTGTCAGAAGGGTTCTTGAGCCACCTGAGGCAGAGCAATATACTGTTAGACTCCCTGAAGGGATCACAGGTGAAGAATTGGATATCATTAAGCTTACAGCACAATTTGTGGCCAGAAATGGGAAGTCTTTCTTAACAGGGTTGACGAGCAGGGAGATTAATAATCCGCAGTTTCATTTTCTAAAGCCTACTCACAGCATGTTCATGTTTTTCACTTCACTTGCGGATGCGTATTCAAAAGTTCTGATGCCTCCTAAAGGCTTGATGGATAAGCTGCGGAAGAGTGCTACCGACATGACTACAGTCCTGGAGCGATGTCTGCATCGATTGGAGTGGGAAAAGTCACAGGAACAGGCTAGGCAGAAAGCTGAAGATGAGATAGAACAGGAGAGGTTGCAGATGGCTATGATTGATTGGCATGATTTTGTTGTCGTTGAGACAATTGATTTTGCTGATGATGAGGATCAGGATTTACCTCCACCTATGACCCTTGAGGAGGTTATAAGGAGGAGCAAGATGCCTACATTGGAGGAAGAAGAGTATGTTGAGCCCGGAAAAGAGGTGGAAATGGAGATGGATGAAGAAGAGGTGCAGCTAGTCGAAGAAGGTATGAGAGCTGCGACTCTTCAAGAGAATGGTGATGTCAAGAGTGCTGAAGCCATGGGAATTGCAGAGGAACAGGACCCACCTATGCGGATTGTGAAGAACTGGAAGAGGCCTGAAGAGAGGATCCCCACAGAAAGCGACCCTACTAAGTATGTTGTCTCTCCTATAACTGGTGAGCTAATACCTATTAATGAAATGTCTGAACATATGAGGATCTCTCTCATTGATCCGAAGTACAAGGAACAGAAAGACAGGATGTTTGCGAAGATTAAGGAGACAACTCTTGCGCAGGATGATGAGATATCTAGGAACATTGTTGGACTTGCAAGAACCCGTCCGGATATATTTGGTACTACAGAAGAAGAAGTTTCAAATGCGGTCAAGGCTGAGATTGAGAAAAAAAAGGAAGAGCCGAAGCAGGTCATATGGGATGGTCACACCGGTAGCATTGGTCGCACTGCAAGCCAGGCAATGTCTCAGAACACTAACGCAGATGATCAGAATGATGCTGCAAATGATGAAAGAAACCTTCCTGGTCCGCAGGCTCCTCCACCTCCCAGACCTGGTTTTCCATCTGTTAGGCCACTACCTCCACCTCCTGGGCTCGCACTGAATATTCCTAGGCCTCCTAATACCGTCCAGTATTCCACCTCCACCGGTGCTGGGGTTGCTGCTCTGCCTTCACCTCGACCTCCTATGGTTAACATGATTCCTCAGGTTCGGCCCCCACCTCCTCCCATGCCACAGATGCTAGGTCAGCAAAATCTCATGGTAAATCGTCCACCAATGCCTCCATCAATGGCCATGAATTCGCATGGCCATCCTATTCCACCACCTCCTGGATCACAGTTTACACCTTTGGGAGCACCTCGAGCCTTTGTTCCCCTCCCGATGTCCCAGCCCGGAATGTCTATGGTTCCGCCTCCTCCTATTCCCCTAGGAATGCCGCCTCCTCCTCCACTGGAAGAAGCCCCTCCTCTACCTGAAGAGCCAGAGCCGAAGAGGCAAAAGCTTGACGAGTCTGTTCTCATTCCTGAAGAGCAGTTTTTGGCTCAGCACTCGGTAGGGATAGCTTTCTTTCTTATTCTTCTCCCCCCCCCCCCCCCCCACACACACACACACACAATGTTTTACATAATTGTCTGTTTCCTGCTGGGTTGTATTGCAGGGTCCTGCAAGGATCATTGTATCTGTGCCGAATACTGACGAAGGAAATCTCAAAGGACAAGTTCTGGAAATCACAGTGCAATCTCTGTCTGAAAGCATTGCCAGTCTAAAAGAGAAGATTTCCGGGGAGGTCCAGCTTCCTGCAAATAAACAAAAGCTGAGTGGAAAGGCTGGTTTTCTCAAGGATAACTTATCTCTTGCATACTATAATGTTGCATCTGGAGAAACTCTCAGTCTCTCTCTGAGAGAACGTGGTGGCAGAAAGAGATGAATGGGGAGTTATTTTGCATGGCCTTCAAAGGTTTATTTTGGAACTGTTTGGCATATCTAATCCTTGTTATGAGTTCAAAGATTTCTCCATGCTTCTTTCATGTTATTTTGGAGATTATATTGGTCTTGTACTTCTAGTTTTTTTGCAATTTAATCAACTTTTATCCTTCAAGCTGATGGTTGTGGGTATCTACTACAGATTTTGGCATGTCGGCGATCATCCATGAGGACAACAGGAAGTTTATTAGTTCTATGTTTATAAGTGCAATGACTGTGCGTTGTGTTTATGCTACTAATTTGTGTTTGTCTTAACACGTGCGGTTGCTTCACCCTAACTAGAGCTCAGTTGTTATTTTGTTGTATCTTCTAGGTCCAAGGCCATTCTGGATTAGAATTTTCTAATATATTCTTGGCAGTTATTCCTTATAATTTTAGAGGCTTCGCATAGCTATTTAATATCTCTGATTCTTATCTGGACTTTAGGACTTATTTCTGTAGAAGATGTGCTTGTCGTGGTGGGAGATACTTGTCGCAAGCACAGCTGCCTCTTTTGTGGTGCGTTTTTTGGGGCACTTGAGCCCCCTTCATTGTTTTGGTTTGTTTTGATGGAGTCTGCGGTATGGAGAAAGTGACTATGGTTTCTCTGATGCGTTTATTTTATCAACACAGCTTTATTCCTGTTAAGGGCTGTGATATATGCTGTATTCGTTGGTTGTTTTATGAGCTCAATAGCAAAAGCAGGTAGACTTATTGCCCTTTTCATTGGCGTGTTCATTTATTGTTTGGTGAGAACCTGTTGGCAGAAATCAAGATTCAACATTTTTCTTTTTGCAGTTTGCCCTGGCTTTCAGAGGATGTCGCAGGTTGATGGTTGATACATGCTTTTGTAATCTTTGGAAGTGCCTTATTTTCTGGTGGATAATGTGCCATCTTAGGTCATTAACTATAATTTTTGAGGGAATTGGTTGATCGGGTTATATATATCTATACTTTTGTGCAGTTTGTAACTTGCGCTATGCATTTGTGGGGTCTATTGATCATAATTTCACTTCCAATTGATGATATTAGTACTAGTGAGATGGCAGCTGGGAATGTGATGGACATATTTTAAGAAGCTGCATCCTATTAAATCATGCTCTCTATCCATGTGTTTTCTTTTAGCCGCCCAGCTTTTCCTAGCAAGCAGAAATTATGAACAGAAACCATTAGATGCGACTTCTAGATGAGGTGGCTTTTTTGGTGAAACAATGAAGGAGTTTGCTTGGATTTTACCTGAATCAGATAATAGCCTAGAGGGTAGAGTGCTGCATTGTTGACTCGTTTAATTTTCAGTTTTAAGACAACATCACTTAGTTCGCCACATGGCGATTTCTTAGTTAATTTCCTATCTAGGTTTCACCATAACCATCCTTAGAAAATTTAAGTCTTCATGTGTTATGGAGGGGTATATATTGCTTATTCTCCTAATGGAGTGCTTCCTGTTAACAACTTTTTGATTATATGATCGAGTGAAAAGGGATTAAAGAGGTCAGGGTTAAAGTAGAAGAGGAAGCATGTTGACCAATGAGGAGAAGGGGTTGAGCACACTATGGTTCTCCGCCTATTAGATTTGATTGACATGATGCGGATACTAGTTTAAACGGAAAAAGTTGAAGAAGAAAGAAGTCGAAGGATAGTGATATGTACATTTGGATGATTGAGCGCAATGCTGGTGTTGAGTTTGTGACCCCGGACCAAACTATATCTCTAATTTACAACCAAAACTACATGAATGCATTTGCTGGATGAGTTTGTTCCTTCTAGCGACATTAGGGGTGACAAAATAGTTAAAAGAAAACAGTTAATCATTTATATTATCCACTAAAAAATGGGTTGGATGTCGGAGCAATGGAGATGGAGTACAGTGGTGCCCTTGTACAAAAACAAAGGATATCCAGTGTTGCAACAACTATAGGGGTATCAAATTAATAAGTCACACCATGAAAGTCTGGGAGAGGGTGGTCGAGGCGAGGGTGAGGGAGATGTCATCTATATCCGTGAACCAGTTTGGTTTCAAGCCGGGCCGCTCTACTACAGAAGGTATCCACCTTGTGAGGAGATTGGTGGAACAGTTCAGGAATAAGAAGAATGACCTGCACATGGTGTTTATCGACTTGGAGAAGGCATACGATAATGTCATTAGAGAGGTGCTATGGAGATGCTTGGAGGCAAAGAGCGTGCCAGAAGCCTATATCAGAGTGATCAAGGACATGTATGATGGAGCTAAGACTAGGGTTAGCACGGTGGGTGGCGACTCAGACCATTTTCCGGTGGTTATGGAGCTGCAACAAGGATCTGCGCTAAGCCCTCTCTTATTTGCCTTGGTGATGGATGCTCTAACTCGCTATATTCAAGGGGAAGTGCCTTGGTGTATGCTATTTGCTGATGACATAGTCTTGATAGACGAGACGAGGGCTGGTGTTAATGAGAGGTTGGAGGTCTGGAGACAGACTCTCGAGTCTAAGGGTTTCAGACTAAGCAGGTCTAATACGGAATATCTGGAGTGCAAGTTTAGCACCGAGTCGAGCGAAGTAGGCTGGGACGTGAAGCTTGGATCTCA
Organism: Nicotiana benthamiana; assembly: GCA_034376525.1. Lineage (NCBI taxonomy): Eukaryota > Viridiplantae > Streptophyta > Magnoliopsida > Solanales > Solanaceae > Nicotiana > Nicotiana benthamiana. The sequence goes on from CM067336.1 coordinate 81,393,756, forward strand.
GGTCATAGCCAAGAGAGACAGTTTCAGATATCTTGGGTCGCTGATTCAAGGAGACGGAGAGATCGACGGAGATGTTACTCATCGTATAGGAGCGGGGTAGTTGTAGTGGAGCCTTGCATCTAGAGTTTTGTGTGACAAGAAAGTCTCACAGAAACTCAAGGGAAAGTATTATAGAGCGGTGGTTAGACCTGCCACACTGTATGGGGCGGAGTGCTGGCCTGTGAAGAACTCTCATGTTCAGAGAATGAAAGTTGCGGAGATGATGATGCTCAGGTGGATGTGCGGGCTCACCAGGTTAGATAAGATTAAGAATGAAGTTATTCGGGAGAAGGTGGGGTGGCCCCAGTGGATGAGAAGATGCGAGAAGTGAGACTCAGGTGGTTTGGGCATATGCGGAGGAGAAGCCTTGATGCCCCGGTGAGGAGTTGTGAGCGACTGGTGGTGGTTGGCGCGAGTCGAGGCATAGGGAGGCCTACGAGGTATTGGGGTGAGGTGATTAGACATGATATGACTAGAATGGGGATTTCCGAGGACATGGCCCTTGATAGGAAAGTCTTGAGGTCAGTAATAGGGTCGTAGGATAGGGGCTTTTAGAAATTTTAGTACTTCTGCCCGAGGCTGGGTAGGGTTTGGTAGGGCTCTCTATAGTTGTTTTATGTATTGTATTGTGCCTATTATGGTAGTGACTGATTGGTATTATTGCATATCATTTATTCTTGGTTTTATGTTTAGATAACTATTAATGTGATTTATGCTGGATTTACTAATGCTGTTTGGTTTTGTTTGATTTTCTCTCCCTTTCTCTGAGCCGAGGGTCGGTCAGAAACAGCCTCTCTACTCTTTCGGGTAAAGGTAACACCTGTGTACGTATTACCCTCCCCAGACCCAACTTTGTGGGATAATACTGGGTAGTTGTTGTTAAAAAATTGGCTGGATAATGAGCTCTTTTAAAAACGGTTCAAATATGGATAAGAAATATATTATCCATTTAAAAAATTGATAACCCATGAGCAGTGATTTAAAAGGCGTTCATGGGAAGAGCCCTGTGGCGAGGCGTACCAAAAACGTCCCGGGGCGATGGTGGGGGGCGAAAGCCTCGTAAGGCGTACGCCCAGAAGTTTGAGGCGTACGTCCGAGCGAGTTTTTTGGTCGAGGCGAGGTTTTTGGTTGAGGCGTAAGCCCAAGAGACATCTTTTTAAAAATGAACTAAAAATATTAAATTTAAAAGTAAACCTTTTAATATTGATAAAAGTCCTAAATTAGAAGCTTTTCTCAGTTCGTTTCGCTAGTCTGCATCTACCAAGATCAACGATTTATCACTTTTTTTGCAACAGGATACTTCATTCTTCTCCGTATGTCAAATTCAACAGGTTTGTTCCTTCCTCCATGTAAAAACTTTATTCTTTTGAACTCATTACTTTCTTCTCTTTTTATATTTCATTATTAGTTTGTAAATATGTATGTAATTAGTTTTTTAAGTTCAGTACTTCTCTTGCTCTCTTTCAAAATATAATATAGGATTATATGTATGCGTGCTTTTATATGTATTGATTAGATTTATATTTAATAGTTTATAATTTCATTAGATAATTTGAGATTTCACTTATATATATAATTATTTGGCATTTGAATGTAATTTCACTTACATAATTTCACTTTATTTGGGACTTCTATATAATTTCATTAGACAATATGGGATACAAATATGTTTATATATATATATATATATATATATATATATATATATATAGTGTTTTTGTTTCAAAATATTATGCAATTTTACCTATTTAATAATTTTTTATAATTATATTATTTTATAAAATATCAACAATTAAATACCCATGGGGCTTACGCCTCGCGCCTCGGGGCTTACGTCCCGCTGAGGCATATGCAAAATGCCTCGCTTTACGCCCCCGTCTTTTAAAACACAGCCCATGAGTAACCAATAGATAACCAATTTGTTTAACTTTTACATTTATAAAACCTCAAATGGGAGTTACTCAAGTTCGGAAGACTAAGAGTTCTTCTAAAAGTGATCATATATAAGAAGTCATGGATTAACCTATATTATCTGTCTGTTAACCTATTTTTTATCCGGATCAAATCAATGTTTTCTTTACTCATTTTCGACCCGAATTACCCGCTCATTTGCCACTCCTCGTGGACACCATAATAAGAGGCTGAATGCATATGCAGTCCCTTAAATTTGCCCAGACTTTTGATTAAACGTTGTTCCTATTGAATACTTCAGTTTTTTTACCATTAGCCAAAAATTAAAAGCACGCGAGTTTCAATCTCCAGATCAACCAATCAGTTTGGCCACATCACTCAACGCCCCTCCTATTCAGAGAATTCATCCCTCGCCTCCAATCACCACAATCCTCACCCCGAAAAGTCATCGGTGTTCAAATCTTTTGTAAATTTTTGGCTTTGAATTTGGAAAAAGTTTTCGTTAGAGAAAAATGGCGACTTTTTCTTAAAGAAAAAAACAACAATAATAACTTGTGAAAGCTTCATTTCTACAAAATAGTATGCGTTTAAGTTCTAGCAACAATTGCAGTTTCTATAAAATCTTGAAAATAATTAAAATCATTTAGACAAAGACCATTATTTCAGAAAAATGGCAGCTAATGTGCCTTGTTTTGGAACAAAATTTTCTTATCTTAAATTGGCAATCATTTGGTGGATTTTTCCGCGGTGGTGAGCTTTCCAATGGAATGGTTACGGGTGGTTTCCATTGCTGGTGAGGTTTTTGGCGTGGACAGTGGAGGAGGCGGTGGCATGGTGAGAAGGAAAAAGAAGAGAATTTTTTTAAAGAGAAAAATGGCCTCTCACGCGCTTAGAAAAAAATGTGGTAATGTCAACAGTATGTGTCTAATATGCATAGTAAGGGTGCAAACAGCCCGGGCCTGAACCGGGACCGAGTCGGGACCGTGGTCCGACTGCGGTCCCGGAAGTCCTGGTAGGCCGGTTCTGGCGGTCTCGAGCCTGCCGGTCCATTAAGCCCGTGACGGGCCGGTCTATTTGCTGCGAACCGCCCGGCCCGGGACCGCCAGGCTGGCCTGGACCAGTCCTGGCGGGCCCAACGGCTCTTTTTAATTTTTTTCTAAAAAAAAATTCAGTAACGGCTCTTTGCAAAAAGTAGCCGTTTGGAACTTTGTTATTTAGCCATTTGGCCCCCAAACTTTAATTTAACCCCAAACTTTATATAATTACATTTTTTCCCATATCTCAACTATAAATACCCCCTCTTTTTTTCATTATTCACCAATTCATCAATCTCTCTCAACCTCTTTTTCAATCTTTCTACTACAATTGCTTAATTTATCGTTGAAAATTCGTGAAAAATTGTGAAGTTGTTGAATTGAAGTTTTCAAGTGTTCAACGATTTTCAATTTTCAAGAAGTTGTTCGGCAATCGGTAAACTCATTTCAACTCTTACGTTTTAATTATATGTTTTTGTGTTGTTTAGTTTGCATAATTCTAGTTAGTATGTCATTTTCTTTGAAAAAATATTCGGAAAAGGTAACCGGTGAAAGTAGTCGCCATAATACTACCCTTCTCCCGGCTCCCCGACCTATAAAAGATAACCAAGTTGAAAGTAGTTGCTAACCTAGACGTCCTACTCCGCCTCCCGTAATGCTTGATAGTGATCACCCTTCTTTTCAATTTACCGATAGTGAACTTCTACATGATGTTGCAGTAGGTGATAGATTAGATGATGAAATTATGAATGCTCTTTATCCTAATGAACCTATCTTAGAGGAAAATGAGGATGATAATGATGATGATGAAACCCAAGCACTAGATTTAGATGATACACCTACTAGTCATGTTCATAACTCAAGTAATGCACCGGCACACCCACCTGTAGAAATTCCAACTTTTAGTAGACAACCTGCTAAACGTGCAGAAACATCATAAGTTTGGCATTTTTTTACTCAAGTAAGAGAACAAAATAAGACTAAGTGTAAAACTTGTGGGAAATTACTTGTTCATAAATTTACTGGAGACCGTAGCGGCACAGGTAGTTTGGTTAGGCACATAAAAATACACCCTACAGATAGGGCTATATTTTTTCAAATACAAGCGCATCAAGAGGGACAAGTGTAGATTCTGTGGTTAACCCTAGTACAGGTTCAAATCTAGTTCAACCCAGGAATTAACACTGTCACCAGAGGTATTTTATATTACGATCCAAATAGATATCGTGAAGAATTAGCAAAAATGATTACTGTTATGTGCTTACCTTATACTTTTGATTCTAATCCTAATTGGGTTCATTATATTAGAAGAGTTTTTAATCCTACTTATAAAGGTTGGCCTTGCGCAACAGTTAAGGCCGATATATATAAATTCAAACATGAATATGAATAATATTTGTGCTATTTATTTACTCATATACCTAATCGGATTATCTAACTGTTACAAGTCATTGGATAGATGAGGATTGGACAATGCAAAAACGTATAATTGCATATAGAATAATTAATTCACGTCACACGGGTAGGTTTATAGCTAACACTGTTTAGATATTTGTAGATATTTTTGCTTTAGCGATAACATAATTGCAATTTCCATGGATAATGCTTCTAGTAACACTAGTGCAATAGGAATGCTTACAAAAACACTAAATCCTGCATTTAGTAATATTTTCCATGTTATATGTATTTGTCATATTTATCATTTAATTGTTGGTGATGGCATGCGAATTTTGAACATAGAAATTGAAAAGGTTCGAATGGCTCTTAATTGGCTATTTTATTCAAACCGTAGAACTAGACTTAGGGAGTATTTTAAAAAATACTTTTGATTCTAATCCTAATTGGGTTCATTATATTAGAAGAGTTTTTAATCCTACTTATAAAGGTTGGCCTCGCGCAACAGTTAAGGCCGATATATATAAATTCAAACATGAATATGAACAATATTTGCGCTATTTATTTACTCATATACCTAATCGGATTTCTATTACTACTGATATTGGTAGAAGTAATAATGACTGTGATTATCTAACTGTTATAAGTCATTGGATAGATGAGGATTGGACAATGCAAAAACGTATAATTGCATATAGAATAATTAATTCACGTCACACGGGTAGGTTTATAGCTAACACTGTTTAGATATTTGTAGATATTTTTGCTTTAGCGATAAAATAATGGTAATTTCTATGGATAATGCTTCTAGTAACACTAGTGCAATAAGAATGCTTACAAAAACACTAAATCCTGCATTTAGTAATATTTTCCATGTTATATGTATTTGTCATATTTATCATTTAATTGTTGGTGATGGCATGCGAATTTTAAACATAGAAATTGAAAAGGTTCGAATGGCTCTTAATTGGCTATTTTATTCAAACCGTAGAACTAGACTTAGGGAGTATTTTAAAAGATATGATGAATATGGCCTTAGAGAAAGAAAGGTTCCTAAACCTTGCCCGGCTAGGTGGAATTGTATGTACGAAAGTTTAGTAGTTACGTATGAATATAGAAACCCAATAAATGCAACGTTTAATTCTCGGGTAGGTGGTGAGGATTATGATGAAATGCTTACTACCCAAGATTGGACGAATGTTAAAATTCTTTTAGATTTTTTAGAACATTTTCAAGTTGCTACAAATGCATTTTCTGGGCAATATTATCCTAGTATTTCAAACTGTTTAGTTTATATTGCCGCACTAGCTGATTTGTTTGTTGAATTTGGCGAGGGTGGGGATATTTATGAACTTGCTATAAATGAAGTGAAACAAAAATTTTAAAAATATTTTTTCCATATTCCTCCTATTTTTTGTGTAGCTGCAATGTTAAATTCTACAATGAAATTGGAAGGTCCTCATTTTTGGTATTCTAATATTTATAAGGCTTTAGATCTTTCAGACGAGGAAATTGCTACACTTGCTGATGCAAAAGCATCAATTAAAATTAATGCTCAAACTCTTTATAATGCTTATAAAGTTGCGTTAGAGCATGCTAGGCCAAATATTTCAACACCTACTTCGTCTTAGGGGTGTTCATTGGGCGGATTGGCGGCTTTTTACTCTAACGGTTTGGCATAACGGTTATCGGCTTTTAAATGTATTCATCCGTTAGCCACCCGATAAGATATCGGGCGGATCGGTATCGGGTTAGCTCTTATCGGGCGGTTACTGGGCGGTTTATCTGTTTAATACCTAAGGGCTCAAATATATTCTGTCAGCACACTAGGACATAACTAAAATTTCTTGTGCATGACATTCAAAGGCATCTGACCTTGCCATGAATTTTACAATTGACAATGAAACAAAGAAAAAGAGAAGATAAGATACATTGTCAGGTTTACAACAATTGGTCACAAATTTTTCAAGATACAGTGTGCCCATAGCATAGGCAAGAAAGATAAGAGGTTCTTTCCCACTTCTCCTGCAACGAAAACCAAAGTTGATAAAGTCTCATAATATATTAGTCTGAGAACTACAACCTTGCTAATAACAGAACCTAGTCAAAGCAAAAGATTCATAGAGGTAATACGAACTGGTCGCAAGTAAGATTAGATGCTGGTGTTACACTTGCATCAGCTTAAGAATATATATATATATATATATATATATATATATATATATATATATATATATATCCCAATCCGATAAGCCGTTAATAAAAAAATTTTAATCTGTTCCCCGTCCGTTAAGCCGTTACCACTAAGCCATTAAGCTTCGGTTTCGGATCGGTTTTCGGTTTCGGATGTTTTCGATTTCGGATCGGTTTTGAACACCCCTACTTCGTCTAACTCAGAATCATCTAATAGAGATGCGGGCTTAACAGCTTTTAAATCTTAGAAGGAGTTCCGGAGTTCTCAAGGTGATAATTATGATGAAATTTCACATCTAAATGAGCTTCAAGTTTACTTGTCTCGGGGACTTGAAAAGGAGAATCCAGACGGCTCTTTCAATCTTTTGGAATGGTGGAAGTCAAGGGAAAAATATTTTCTGGTTCTTGCAAGGATGGCTCGGGATGTTTTATCAATTCAAGCTTCAACTGTTGCATCGGAGAGTGCTTTCAGTCAAGCAAGACTACAAATCGATGATCATAGAGCGACGATGAGGGAGAGCTTGGAAAAATCGTTGCTTGTTAGAGATTGGATCCGCGCGGAAAGAAGAAACTTAGGAATTGCAGAATCGCAACCAGCGATAGATGAAGCTTATGAAGAAATGATAGCGGAACTTTTGGAGGATTCGGCTTCGCCCAGAAGTGGTGATGAACAAGCTTCGTTTCCACCATCACCAACACAATGTAGAATTGTAGATTATGATGTAACTTGTACATTGGCACATCTTCTTTTAGTTTTTTTTCCATTTAATGGTGGTATTAGTACCTTATTGTGCTCATTCCATTGGGGGAAGGAAGACTAAGAAAGATATGTCATTTTGGTCAATAAAAATTATAAGACATATCCTTGAATATCTTTTTTCTCAATATTTATTTGTCTTTACTTCGATATGTTATCCTTGAATATATATATAACATACAATATATAACATACAATATATACTATAATTAAATATATACGAGAATATATATACATAACGTACAACCTAAACTACAAGATAATATATAAGTAATAACATATATACATAAGATACAATATACTAATTACTACAACACAATATATACATTATATACAATATATACTAATTACTACAACACATTATATACATAATATATATCAATATATACATAATATATAATATATACTAATTACTACAACACACTATATACATAATATACAATATATACTAATTACTACAACACAATATATACATAATATACAATATATACTAATTACTACAACACAATATATAATGAAATATATATTACATATACTATACTAATAACTTAGTACACCATATAAAATATATTCTACACTATACTAATAACTAATATTCAAGATATTGCCTTAAAAAAACCGCCAGGCCCAGGACCACTGTGGGCTTAGGCCCGTCACGGGCCGGTCTCAACCTGCAGGACCGCCAGGCCCTGCACACGAAGCCCGGACCGCAAAGCCCGACCCGTCAGGCCCGTTTAGGCCCGGACCAGAATACACCCCTATTGCATAGCATGACTCAAGTTTAGGCATTTAATAAAAACAAAGCTTAATTTAAGTGCCTAAAAGGAAAAACGAGGACCACATATGTATTCAACCATTATTAAATGGTATACCAATTACTACGTACAAGATATAAATAGTACTAGATAAGGCAAGAAATCACGTGTTCCTTATTTTCAAGAATATGTCGTCCTATGTATCCTTTAGCACAGCTGAATCCTCCATTTACATCGCAGAACTCTATATACATAATCACAACAACAAAGGGAAATAACGTTACCCAAAAAGAAAAAGAAAAGAAAAAGTGAAACCAATTTATGGACTCAACAATTGGCAAAAGAGCATTAGAAATGTCATTGTAGTTTTCTACAAATGTGACTCTTTGTGCTCCCAGCCCGCTTCTTCATGATCCATAATGTGAAAAGAATGTAGGATTTGTTCTGAATTTCTAATATATTATGACTCTTTTTTTTTAAGGAATGGAAAAAGACTCCTAAAATAATTAACTTTACTTAATATATCTTATCTTTTTTTTGGAAGACAAGTTTTGCACATTTATAAATTAAGGATCTCTACTTCTCACAAGAACAATAAAAACATCCACAATGAATCATTATAAACTATTATGCTTAGTTTAGTATATTTTTCTTTTGTCATCTGATTTATCGTCCACCAAATTTTGTATTGTTAGTTTTTGCATGCACCATGTTATTTCGATTCCAACAAAAGGGTCCCAAGAGGAACTGAAAGTCATACGTTTTCAACAGTTATATAGGATAGAAAATATAAGGACCCGTCCAACTCCAACCTTTGATGAGTGCCTTTTTGTACTATTTATGAACAAGGTAAAAGAGCATAAGTCCATCCTTTTCTCTGCAAATGATGAACGAGATTACATATGGAAGAAACAAGCAAATAGATGAATGATGGCATTCATGGATATGAATCTTCATAATTTCAAGAAATGGAACTTTTAAGGAAGTACGACATTATACATTTCACTGTTATCTTTAAAGTTGAACAGTTAATATTTGTCCGATTAAGTTGTCTAATGTTCAAGAGGGACTAGCAACTCAATAAGCCCGATTATTCCCAACAGCCATCGTTATTTTTGAAAGATTGCAAACCTTTTCAGAAATAGTGTTAGAAAGTTTATAAATATGCTTTGAATCCTAGAATCTTTCTTTACGAAATTTTATGATCTTCTTCTTCTACACAAAATTTTCAGTGTGTTTTACAGCTTTCGAGTGGTTCGCTGTATATCGGCGTTTTTGGTACTAACACTACGGTGAGTTAAATCGTTCTATCCTGGGAGGATATATTTCAACACCTCGGATATTTGCGGGGAATACTTTCCTTAAGGATACACTACGTATTCAATGGGCTCGATTTATTCCGAATATATATATATATATATATATATATATATATATATATATATATATATATATATATATATATATAGGAGGAAACCCCTCTCCTTAAGCCAAGTGCCATCCTAAAAAAAGGAAACATGTCATAGTTAGTTATTAATTAGTTATTTAGTTATTGATTATTAATAATTAATAAAAAATTAATTATCAAAATTAACTACTCAAACATGGGCGAGGGTTGGTTTAGGGTAGTTAATTTCTTTATTTCATTTTGTAAATCATTTTTGTTTTTATATATTTTGAAATAAAAAGTGTATTTATTCATTAAAATTCAAACAATCTATATCTATTTATTAATATAGAATATGAGTGGCAAAGAATTACTATGATGACAAGTGGCATAACATTAAATTGACACATGTAAAAATTTAGACAATCCTCCAACTTTCTTGGAGTTTTAAAATTCAATTCAAATTTATTTAAAAATAGATGTGAAAGCAGTTTTTTTTTTCAAAATTCAGAAACTACCAATAAAAACTACCTACAACTCCCACTTCCTCCACTCCTCTTCCTTTTAAAAACTAACTGAAAATACACATTTTTTTTCAAAATTCAACCAATAAAAACCACCAACTACTCCCACTTTCCTCCACTCTAATAAAAACCACCACTTACTCCCACTTCCTGCACTCCTCTTCTTTTTAAAATCTAACTGAATTACATAAATTTTTTCAAAATTCAAGCAATAGAAACTACCAATAAAAACCACCTACTCCCACTTCCCTTCACTCCCCTTCCTTTTAAAAAGTAACTGAATTTTTCCTCTTGCATATATTGGATTTAAAAAACGTATAGTTGAATTGAATTAACAATCCTCTTCCATTTGTATCTCATATGTCGAAATCAGGTTAGTTTTTTACACCTCCTATATCAATGTATTATTTAATTCGGATTAGCTTCAGTTTACAACAAGAATTAACTTTTCGTAAGATTAAATTTTTTGAAGCTGTCGATTGCAGATCAGAAAATTAAATTCATATCAATGTGCTCTTTTTCTTTGTTTTTTTTTCCATTCGTGATTTTGTTTGTTTTCTTATAGACCACATATGAGAACTTTCATCGTAAAGGACTAAGAGGAGATAACAGGATCAATGTGTATGACCGGAGGTGCACGGACAACTTTCTTGAAGTATTCTGCTCGAGGATAGAACCTTCGAAAAATATTTTTTGTGGATATGTACATGAATAGGTAGTAAAGTCTAGCAAGGCAGGAAACATTCAAGTAACAGAAGTTGATAATTCAGATGGGGATAGAAGAGTCAAGGTAAAAGAAGATCTTAAGAATATTCTCAATAAAACTCATAAAGTATTAGGAATGATTAAACTACATGGATTAAAATTTTTAATTTGCGCGGCTCTAAATGATGCTCTTTTTTTATTCAAAAAGTGCAGCTTCTGCATTTCAATTTTAATTAATTTATTTCTAAGTAGGTTTTGTTTGTTTTGTATTTTGCAGTATCTTCACAACGAGGATCTGTGAGAGAAATCTTCTAATGTGATCAACGAAGGGAGTATATATTCTGTAGTAAGGTAAGTTTTATTTTCATATTTTTCCTTTATTAATCCAATTTGGGTATTATTCTTCTCATTCTATTGAATTTAATAGTAGCAACTTTTTTTGATCTTTTTTTTTCTTCCTTGGGCTAATTCATTCAAGCTCATCCATTTAGAAAAACAATTATAATAATATTTGTATTATACATAAACACTAAATGCGAAAAAAATTAAAATTTTGATGAACATAAACTAATTTATAAAGAGAAGAATAGATATAATATAATTATATTCACAATTTAAATTTATTTGATAAAATTAAGTAAACAAATAATACTTAAAAATATTGTTGATATATCAATAAATAGAGTAGTTGACAACGATTTTAAGTCATGTGGGACTTGATCTAATAAGACATAGGATAAAGTCTAATAATATTTAGAATAAAATATAATAGAAATTAGCACTTAATAAGAATTTTTAATAGATATTTTCAATTGAGTAGTTTGAGATTATGCCAAGTGGCAAACTAATAAAAAGCCACTTGATAATTTTAAGATAATATATGTTAGACTATGTAATTAATTAAAATTGTATTCAAAGTAAATTTTTAAATCTATAGATAAGAATTTTAGATTGGATTGAATTAATATTTTATATTTTATTGGATTGAAATATTAAAAAAAATAAAATAATGACAACAATGGTGAAATTGGATTGAAATATAAAAACATTATTTTGAATTATAATAATGGAAAGATAAAAATTTATGGAAAACATATATAATAATAGTAAAGGACATTATTTTAAACAGAGGATTTTAATTAATGAACGTAATGTTTTTCTAAAACTATGATTGTAGTATTACGATAACTTATAAGAATGTTTAAGAATCTTATAAAGCAATTAACGAAAATTTATTTGATTTCTCCAATAATAACATAATCATTTTTTTACCAAAAATTTTAGTAGTATCACAGTATCAAAAAATTATATATATATATATATATATATATACACACACACACATAAAAGTAAGAAAATAACATCACTATTTACAATCCACATATCTAATTTAGAGCTATAAGATTTCATAAAATAACTAAATGAGTAAGACCAATAAATCGAGTAACTGAATTAAGAATCTATCAGAAAACAAATTGAAAATACCTTCTAATTCAATCGAATGTAATTTTCACATTATTTTTTAATTATTAAAAGACATAACATTATTTTTTTAATATGAGACTATTCTAAAGATACATCTCTTTACAAAAGAATAACTTTATGATCTTCATTACGAGGAAAAAATTAAAGGTTCTAACTATGATTACGATGACAATGAAGATCAAATAGCAAATAAAATTATAAAAATAAAAAATAAAGTATTTTTGTAAAGATATTCATTAAATTATAATATATTCTAATCTGTGTAGAATCGTGTTATATTTTTAGATTGTGTGGAGTACAAACTATATAATTATTTCACCCATTTTAATTATGCGGCGCTTTTTTCCTTTTTAGTCAGTCTAAAAAAAGAATGTCACCTTTCTTTACTTAGAAATGATTTTTTTAGTAGAATGTATACTTTACCCTTTAATGAACTGATTTGTAGGCATACAAATATTTTAGACCATAAATTTTAAAAGTCTTTCTTTATTTTTTACTAACTCGAATACTGCCAGATAAATTGAAAAGAACGGAGTATGATATTTTAGTATCATCCAAGAATTATTCGATGATTATATGATTTATTTAATTTAGTTACATATATTTTTATTATAAAGGTACTTACATTGAGATAAGACGATAACTACAATTTTGTTAAAATGTATACAAACAAATCATGTCATAAATATTTGATACGATTAATATTTTTTAACAAAATCCGCACATTGCGCGGGTAATAATACTAGTATAAATTTGATAACAAAACCTCCACTAAAACATATCAAAGGTTAAGTTATTTCCTTAAATCCAGCACATATGGCTTTCAAAACAACAGTCCTCGAAACAGTAAAAAAGTATTTGAGTACTCAAAGAGGGAGATAACTAAGAATATATATTCCTGGAAAGAATTATTCATAAAACGGAAAATAGCCAAAATACCCTTATTGTATGGTAAATGGTTTATAAAATTATCACGTTAATCTATCCGTCTGAATATATGCACCACGTTATTTTTAATATCAAAACTACCCCAACGATTAATAAAAATTCAGCTGGGCATCTCATTAAATGACCTGGCATTTTTTCATTGGACCACACCGACCAGTGGGGCTCACATCTTAACTGGGTTTGATTTTACCCATTAAAATGATCCGACCCAAATTCTTTTAACTATGATTAGGTATTTTAACCCTAAACCCACGATTGAATATTTACTTTTTACCTTTTTTGTCATTTCTCTTCTGTTTCGTTTATCTAAAGCTTCAATGGCGATTTTAGGATTTTCTTAGGGTTCTTTGTCTGGTCCCATTTGGTAAGCTCAAAAGAGGAAGACCTCTGATTTCCAGCTATATCTTGCATTATTATTCGATTAAGGTATGTATTTCCTGCGTAAATGTATTAAATTGTCGGGTTGGGGAATATTTTGTACCTTTTTAGAATTTTATTATGTTACTTTTGTTTATAGTTGTCCTTATCATATTGGCCCTACTTATTAAAGCTATTGTTTCTGTCAATTTGTATATTTAATTGATGGTGGAGTTCAATCTTTGTATTTTTTACTGTCGCTTTGTATTGTAATGCTAATGTGGTCCCATTTTGCTCTTGTGGGGTTTTGAATATTTGTTTTTTTACTGTCACTTTGTATTATATTGTTGATGTAGTCCTATTTTCCCTTTTTATTGTTGTTACATGTGCTTTTATCAGAAGTATGGTGGATAAAGTGAACTTACACTTTAATCATGGGGGTGTGTGGGTATTGGGACCTAGGTTGTCTTATACTAAGAGAGATGTCCATGTGTTGAGTGACTATGAAGTAGACCATCTCTCTTATATTGATTTGTGTAAAGAATACACTAAAGTAATAGGATATGTTGAGGTACAACAGCTGATATTTATTGACCCTTCTGGGAGATATTTTTTTGGTAGATTGGGATGAAGTGATTAGGAAGATTCAAGCCTTAATTAATGATGATTTCACTAATGTGCAATTATTTGGGGTTGACCTGTTAGATGATACTATTGATGTTCCTGTTTTAACCAAATTGGAGGACCAGTAGATACTGTACCTGTTGTTGCAGCTTCTGATTGTGATAGTACTGAAGATGATGAAGACATTGAAAGTGTTGATAGTGATTATGATAGTGATGCCCTAGGTTTATTTGAGAGGCAGAAGAAATATGAGGTAACTGACAACCTTGATAGGTATAAAACATTGGAAAAGGGTATGACTTTCAAAACTCTTAAGGAAGCTAAGGAGGTTATTGGTTATTATGATGTGTCTAATAAGAGGGGCCTTCGGTAGATAAGAGTTGTACCAAAAGACTTAGATACAAGTGTCAGGTAGGGTGTCCTTTTAAATGTCTTATTTCTAAGGATGGCAAAGATCAATGGATAAAGATAAAATCTTGGAGGGATGAACATGATTGTAGTGAAGTGTTTGAAAATAGAAGAGCTACTCCTTCTGCTTTAGCACATTACTTTAAGACAAAGATTCAAAATAATCCTAAGTTTAAGATTAAAGAGATGAAGAATGATTTAGAGGATAAATTTAGTTTGAATGTGAGTAACTCAAAGTTAAAAAGGGTGAAGAGAATGATTTTAGAGAAATTGGAGGGTTCTTACTCGGATGAGTACAATAAATTGGAGGCATATGCTCAAGAGTTGAGAGACACAAACCTTGGCACTGATGTGGTGATACATATATCCAATGATGTAATGGAGGAGGGTAAGAGAAGATTTTTGATGATGTATGTTTGTTTCCAAGCCCTGAAGAGTGGATTCAAAGCAGGTTTGAGACCTTTTGTAGGTCTAGACGGAACATTCTTAAAAGGCAAATGCAAAGCGATGTTGTTAGTTGCTTGTTCTCAAGATTCATGCAAACATTTTTATCCACTAGCTTGAGCTGTAGTTGATAAGGAAACAAAGACAACCTGGCAATGGTTTATGGAGAACTTGAAGGCTTCTTTGGACTTGAAAGATGGTGAAGGGTACACATTCTTGTCAGATATGCAGAAGGTACGTATCCTTATTCATTTTTTTTACATTCAGCAGTGTATTTATACATTCACCAATGTATTTTTACATACAGTCATCAATTTTTTATAGTCAGCACTATACTTACAGTCAGTACTATACTTACAGTCAGCACTGTATTATTTGTGCAGGGTTTGTTAGATGCAGTAAGGAATGTTTGTCCACAGTCATATCACAGATATCGTGCAAGGCATGTCAAAGAAAATTAGAGCAAAAAGAATTCTATGAGATGAAAAAGTTAATATGGTGGTGTTCTTGGAGCACTTATGAGGAGGAATTTAAGGATATGTTGAAACAACTAGGTGAAGTTTCTGACGATGCTGTCAAGGACTTGCTGAACTATCCTCCAATCACTTGGTGTATAGCTTACTTTGATACCCAATGCAAGAATCCAATGGTGGACAAAAATTTACAGAGTCCTTCAACTCTTGGATTCTTGAAGCTAGACATAAGCCAATAGTGAAGATGCTTGAAGATATAAGAGTGAAGGTAATACTATGTTGATTTAACTGTACATTTACTATGTTGATTAATAGTTAACTGTCCATAGTTAATACTGATTTACTATTGAAGGTGATGAATCAACTTAAGGATAGAGCAGTAGAAGTAAACACTTGGAGAGGTGAATATAGCCCATATGCAATGGAGTTATACAATGATTATAGAGATGGCCATCCAGTGCAAGGAAAATTTCAATGGAGACAAGGATTTTGAAGTAAGTGAAGGTGAAGACAGGTACACAGTGATTCTGGAGCAATAAAGGTGCACATGGAGGCTTTGGGATTTGTTTGGAATCCCTTGTGCTGATGCTATCAGGCCATACTTATACAAGAAACAAGACCTAATAGTTGTGATTCACTGGTGGTATTCCAAACAAGCCTGGCAGATGGTGTATCAACACAAAATGCAGCCTGTTAGAGGTGAAAGATTCTGGAAAATTAAGCCACACCAAGCCATGGAACCACCACCACTAGCAAAGATGGTTGGTAGACCTAAAGTGAAAAGGTCAAGAGAGAAGGATGAAGCTAGGAAAAGGCAAGGACAATGGTCAACATCAAGAAAGGGTCTTCAGATGACATGCAGCTTTTGTGGCAAGCCAAATCATAATAAAATAAGTTGTCCATTAGCCAAAGGGGTAATGGACACTCAGACAAAGAGAATGCAAGACCACACTCAGACAAATGAAAACCAAGAATCATTATTCTTTATGGTATCTACTCCAGGTTTTCAACCACAATACCAACAATTCAGTCACACCACTCAGCAGCCAACTCAGCAATCCAGTTATGAAACTCACCCAAGTCAGCAGTCGAGTCAAGACACTCAAATGCCAACTCAGCACTCCAGCACTCACAATATTCAGACCAGAAGAAACCTTATTCAAGCAGACTTTGGTGCAGATTCGGACCCAATCTTGAGGCCTAAGGTTGTATCTGATATTAAGACTAGACTTCATCTTAGGAGTCAACAAAATTCTAGCACTAGGAAGATAACATTCGCAGGTGATCACATTGGTGGCTCACAACCAAAGAAACTGCCATACTCCCCACAGAAAACAACCTGGAAGGGGAAGGAAGCAATGGCAATAGCTCAATTGTTGGGTGTAAAAGAGAAAAAGATTGGCAAACTCAAAGCTAGAAGAGGCAAGGGGAAGGGCAATGGGGAGTAGTGTAGCTTCAAAAAACAGAATGTAATCCTTTTTTGCATGACTGTTCAGTGCATGATGTTTGTAGACAAGTAAATGTTGTGTTAGTGTTATATGTTTTTGGATCACACATTTACTTGTCTAATAGCAATATTTTTTTGGGCTTAAAAATGTAAATTTTCTACTCTATTTATGGCAATATTCTTCTTCTCTATCTTTAACAAGTTGTTATTGTGATAATTTATGCAAGTTGTTATTGAGATAATCTGTCCGTGTAGAAATGCAGATACCATGTGCATCTTAGACCTGCAGAATTTAAACTGCATCATAACATGGAAATGCACTCTAACATAATGTGCATCTTACAATTATTTTAGAAAATTCAAAAGACACAACTCTTCCATCCAGTTACAATTTAAATGTTAACAATAGGAAATGCAGAAACATTACATAAACAAATGCTAAAAAAACTTCATTTCATACCAAAATAGAATCAGTACATAAACATTACAATTGCAGAAAAAAAATTAAAAAAAGAAACTAATACATAAACTGCATCATGACATAACTACACCAGATCCCAACAACACTAAATCATCTTGAAAACTAACACTAACATAAAGCCAATCCCAGATAAAAAAAAAACTTCATATTTTGTAGTTGAGCCTCCACCCTAGCAACCTTCTGTAATTTTGCTGAATTTATTCCCTCGACTCTTCCATTATTTTCAGATTTTTTAGTATTTCAGCAGAAACATCAACTTCCAAGTTAGCCACCATCTTCTTTAGATAATTTCTTTCAACTTCAACCGACTTCAGTGAAGTATTCAAGTTATGGATTAGCATCGTCACATGTGGTGGCATCTCTTCATCACGCCATTCCCACAAACCACAGGAAGAGGCCTCATCAAAACGAGGGAATTTGTAGAATCAACGATCACCGTTCAATTGAGTCTTAGCCACAAAATGATTTGCAGTTAAATCACAACCACAAAGACGCGACGAACCAGAAGAGACAGAATTTTCAGACATTTCGAAGGAAAAAACAAGATTTAATTAGTTGTAAAAGAGAATTTTTAGGGAAGAAGAAAGATGAATAGTGGAACTGATGAACTCAGCTCTAAATTGGGGAAGTCAAGGGTATTTAATCGTGGGTTTAGGGTTAACAGACAAACCCATGGTTAATAGAATTTGGGTCGGATCATTTTAATGGGTAAAATCAAACCCAGTTAAGTTCTGAGCCCCACTGGTCCGCGTGGACCAATGAAAAAATGCCAGGTCATTTAATGAGATGCCCAGCTGGATTTTCATTAATCATAGGGATAGTTTTGATATTAAAAATAACGTGGTGCATATATTCAGATGGATAGATTAACGGGGTACTTTTATGAACCATTTACCATACAATAGGGATACTTTTGGCCTTTTTCCGTTCATAAAATTGCTAACAATTAGTTTAGATTGGGACTTATTTTTTCTAAATCTACGCGCATACCTCGATATTGTTCATATGCCCCATTATATCCCTCATAAATTCGTCCCTGCAGCAAACGCCATGAAATGAACCCGAAATTCATGGCGAAACAATGACTATTGGCTATAAGACCAATCGTCAAAAAGAATTCTACAAAATTAACATGTATTATTACACATAAAAGTGATTTAATCATAAGTTTATATTGTATGACTTCAAAATGCCATAAAATGAACCCAAAAATTATGGCAAAGGTCGTTTCAGATAGGCCCAAAAAAATTTTAGGCGATTTTCGGTGCCAAGTCGCCCGAATTCATGAAGATGGCATGGATATTAATACCGAAAATTGTGTTGAATTCCTAGTTTAATTTATAGCCCTAAAACACTAAAAAAATGAGGAAAAACCATGGAAAAGCTATGTCTATAGTTCATTAGGTTGTTTCTAATGGGCTTGTAAAATTTTAGATGATTTGAGACTGGTCGCCTTAATTAATGAAGATACGGTGGACATTAGAATACGAAAAATCGAAAATCATACAGAATTCTTATTTTATAGCCCAAAAACGTCAAAAACAAGGAATAATCATAAAAAAGCAATGACTATTAATTCATTAGTTCGTATTGAATAGACCCACAAAATTTTAAGCAATTCGAGACCGTTCGTCCAAACCTTAATGAGAATATAAAAGTAAATGTTAGAAGATTTAAAGGCTAATAAGCAAAACCTTATTAAGAACGTAGAAGATAATTCTTAAGTTTTTCTTTTGCCATTTTCTCTTCTATTCAGGTTAATATAAAGGTTAATACGGCTTCGTGACTAAGTTGGCAGTGTTATGAAATAATATAAAGACAAGAACAATAATGCAAGAATAAGAACAATATAGAGAGAGAATAGGGAAAGAGAGAAGTATTCTTATTAATACTTGGGGTGGTTTACAATGGGGTAAGACCCCTCTATTTATAGGAAGAGGAATGACTTAGCTTCAAGCTAAAACTCTTAGACATTCACTCTAAATAGACTTCTATTTTATAACATTCCCCCTTGAATGTCTATTCAATAATGTGCCTCATAAAACCTTAAAACCAAAACCCATTGGGAAAAATTAAAGAAAGGAAAAAGAGTACACATGTTTGAATATGCGCCTATTGGTTGCCTCGTTAAAAACCTCGCAAGGAAAACCCGGTGGGACAAAACCTTGTAAGGGAAAAAGAGTGCAACTCGCATTAACTCCTCCTGATAAGAACATCAATTTATATCCTTGAGCATTTGCATTCCAATCTTGTGCACCATCTTAAAAACAATCTTTGGTAGATGTTTGATAAATAAATCAACCATATTGACTTGAATAAATATTCCGCACCTTGAAATCATCATTCTTGATAGATATGAACATCTTCATATAATGTCGTGGAATAACTCTTCAATATCTCCATAGATGCATTCTCAATGTCATCATGCTTATAGTTATAGCAAGATACATATGTACACAAATTGTACTAAGGATGTGGTACTTCAGGACCAAGAATTGCATATGCTTCAAGCAACTTAAATCTTTCAAGTTAAGTCATATAAGCCATATAATAGACTTTAGATGCATATCAAGTTTTCCATGTCATGCTAGACAAATAAGATATCGAAAACTGACTATACATACCTTTGACTTTTATACTTTCAAGCATTTGAACTATAGGTTCAAAACTACATGTCTTTCATATGGAATCAATTCTTCTTGAATTGTATCTCTTCCATTTAGTTACTTTCTTTGGGTCAGCAAATGCGTATAGCATGCTTTGCAATATGTTGCAATTGAATTATCCCTTTTATGAACTTCAGGTTCATATCATGATATTCGGGGATATACATATACAAATGATAATTCATCCCATGTAACCTTTTCTCAAGTGTTTATCATGTCTCCCCCTCATGTTAGTAAAGCTAACTTGTTTCCTCAATTTTGGGAAATCATCTTTGTGCATTATCATGTCAATATACACAGAACATTAATAATAAGATGAAATTATTTGGTTCCTGACCCTGAACCACTTGTGAGGGGAGAATATACTCTCGTATACAACGTATATCAAACTGATATATATAACTTTGTTCTCATAAGAAACAGTTTAGCTATTAAGTGGAAGCACTCAATAATTATCTTGCTAAACCAACTTTGATATAAACCAACTTATCAAGATGAACTATCTTGAGTAGAAAATCTGGAAATTATGCTCGAAGTTAGATTACTGAGCAATTTACCTCGCAAGCACCGGCCAGGCTGCGGGTCAACAACAATTGCGCATGTAACCATTTCATAGATGCATCATATGTGGTATACATGGCAGGTGAATGGGCCCATATTCACCTTTGATATTTCCAGAATTTATGGGCTTCAACCCGAACTCTTTAGTTGGTCAGTTCATTAATGAGAACAAGTGATACAAGAGAATTCGTAAAGAACTTTCTAGTTCTTTATTATTCACCTATGTGAATTTGCACATCATACATAAAATGAGATGGCTAACATGAATGTCAACTGAATAAATTATCAATATTGGTAAACTTCAAATTTACACCATGACATGTGCACTTATCAATAAACTTCGGGTTTATTATGACATGGGTTTTTATACCAATAGATATCCACTTTATTGTGGCATTCTTTCTTTTGTGTAGTACAAACTGGAGAACAAAGCGGGTAGCTTTTCATATGCAAATTACCCCGCTACAAGTTGTAGTAATAGGAGATATCAAAACCTTCCTTTATTTATAGTCTCAATATAATCAATCGCTTTCGCGTGTACTTTGGAAACTGAATAAGTTTCTTTGAGACTTACTACAGCACAATACTCAATTGTGTTTCTCCAACATAGTAATAATTGGCTCTTCTAGAGCTCTCAATTAATTTTGTACTACCACAGATTCATCAACATCCATGTGGTGAATATCTTTCTTAAAGAGAAAGTTATACCATTATGGTCATGTCAAACTTATATGCAAGATATGTTTCTTGCATTATCGTTGTCCTTTAATAGTCATATTTCCAAAATACTTTGGCGTACAATAGGTACGTGACCAACGATCATTCATGCCATATATCATCTCAAACCTCCTTCTAGGGGTGAGTGTGGTATCATCTCAAACCTCCTTCTAGGAGTGAGTGTGGTATATTTAATACCAATTTCATGTTCATATTCTTCCAATAATGAATATGTATTCGTGAATCAGATGTTGTCACATTCACTTCGGGGATATGTGATTTTGTTATCCTTTTCAAATCTATAAATTCGTCAGGCATTTGATTTGCTATTCTTTGCAAATGGATAATCTTTTGTGCCTCTTTCACAAATAGAGGTATGTGGATCAAGATGAGATAATGATGCATTTTTCCACAAAATTTCCCGTTTGGTTTCACCAACTTCTCCCCCTAATTTTGGGAAAAGTGTCTCATCAAATTGACAGTCTGCAAATCGTGCAGTGAACAAATCTCCTGTCAATGTTTCGAGGTAGCGAATAATGGAGGGCGATTCAACCTCAACATATATTCCTAACCTTCTTTGCAGACCCATTTTGGTGCGGGATGGCGGTGCTACAGGCACATATACTGCGCATCCAAAGATTCTTAAATGGGATATATTGGGTCCATGACCCAAAACCAATTGCAACGGGGAATATTTGTGTCAATTCGTCAGTCAGAGATGAACTAGCATTGCTGTATGCAAAATGGCGTGATCCCAAACCGAAGTGGGCAGCCGACGAACTAGTATTGCTGCATGCAAAATAGCGTGAACCCAAACCAAAGTGGGCAGCCGACGAACTAGCATTGCTGCATGCAAAATGGCGTGAACCCAAACCGAAATGGGCAGCCTCGTTTTCATGAAGAATTCAAGATTATTCTCATCTATTGTCTCAATATGATATCCATTTTGAATGATATCTTTAAAACTCAACAAGTTCTTCTTAGACTTGGAGGAGAATATTGCATTCTCTAAGATAAACGTCATGCCTTTGGGCAGAGTTACAGTTGCTCTTCCGGAGCCTTCAATCAATTTAATTCCCATGGTTTGATATACAAAAGAAATACACGAACATAAGAATAAACAAGTTCAATTCGTTTGTGTCACATAATATTTTCAAAATCTACTGATGTCAGTTGACTAAAATAAATTAGATAGTCGATTATATGTTTTCCATAATCGATTACGATGCAGTTTGAAAATTTTAGTTTAAGCATTTTCATAAAACAATCGATTGTTAAACACACACAATCGATTGTTGAGTATTGACAATCGATTGTTAAACATAGACAATCGATTGTTGACAATTTTTGAAAAATTTCAGATTACACTGTCTAACGACAATCGATTGTTAGACATAGACAATCGATTGTGGATGATTTTTGAAAAATCCAGATTACACTGTCTAACGACAATCGATTGTTAGACATAGACAATCGATTGTGGATGATTTTTGAAAAATTCCAGATTTACACTGTCTAACGACAATCGATTGTTAGACATAGACAATCGATTGTGGATGATTTTTGAAAAATTCCAGAACACACTGTTTTAAAGACAATCGATTGTTGATCATTGACAATCGATTGTTTTGCAGTTTTTATGCGAAATATGAGATAACCGACTAGTTTTTCAGGTTAGTCGATTACCTCTACTGGAAAGTAAAAATATTATTGATATTTGAGCATATTGATACATTCTAAAGAACTAATACTAACATTATGTCATGAACTAACTAATACGAGCTAATACTGATGGCTATTAGTTTATTCATTCACTAATACAAACAAGTAAAATAAAATCAAATAGCTCCATCTTCTTTCATTACGGATCCATCACCGATTAGGTGGTCTATCTACCCCTCGGGTTGCTCAAAGAAGTCTGCCACATCCAAGTGGGTGATGTCAAAGTTGTCGTCAGAGACAAAATTCGTTTCAGGGCGTTTACTCTTTCGAGATGCTTGATAAAGGTCAACCAAATGTCATGGTATACGGCAATCCTTTGACCAGTGCCCGTTTCCACCGCAACGATAATATATAGTTTATAAACTATTTGCTTTTGGTTTCTTATCGTATCGTGCTTGTGGCAGAGTGACCAACTTCAGGTTGTCATATCTCTTCTTTAAGCCATTCCACAAGATAGGTGGATCTTTGACGGTGAGATATTCAATCTTCAAACCTTCATCAAGGTGATGGCGCAAGAAAATCAAGGCCTTAGCATAGTTTCAAACCTTCATCAAGGTGATGGCGCAAGAAAATCAAGGCCTTAGCATAGTTTTGGGTGGATGCATTATTTCTGTCTTTAATGGCGTCTCCAAGACCCATAGCATCCAAAATGGATTTAAGTATCCAACACCCATATCATATAGTTCTTGCCCGAAATTTCAAGGGCAACGAACTTTCTTTTCATAATGTCAGACATAAACTAAAATTACATCAAGAGCGTGTTCATACTTACGGGCTCTATTACAATTATCACATTCACTTCAGGGAATGGATCAAAATCATGTGCTTTACACAATCTCATGTCAAATATTACTTTCATAAAGTGAAAGATTATTTTGAGAATCCTTATTGTTCTCATTACCACAATAATGACGATTATAACTTCGTCTATTGCCATGTCCACATCCATTGATACCTTTACGGTAATTAGTCTTCTTTCAGACTTATCACATACTGCTACCACATTCTCTAAAGGGAATGGAGCAAATTCAATTGGACGGAATTCTTTGCTACGTCCACATTCATTGATACCTTCATGGTAATATTTTAGTCTTCTTTCAGACTTATCATATACTGCTTCCACATTCTCTAAAGGGAATGGAGCAAATTCAATGGGACGGATTTTCAATTATTTGCCCACAATCATACATGAATTTAATCATGGCAGGACATAGAGATTTTACCACTTCATGTGGTTATAATTTCTTACAAACTCCATTAGAGTTATAATCAAACTTTGTTTGTATATTAAATCAAATCGTAGAATTTCAAGAATTTGAAAGGGAAAAGTAAATTACTTACCTTTAAGGTATACCAATTATATTTTCAATGTTTTCTTCCTTTTCTCCACTGATGCAGACGACGGCGGCTCCGATGCGGAGAAATTGACGGCGGCTTAATCTTCTTAAAGAGCTTCTTGAGACGGTAGAGTCTCGTGCTGATAACGTGTTATGAATAATATAAAGACAAGAACAATAATGCAAGAATAAGAACAATATAGAGAGAGAATAGGGAAAGAGAGAAGTATTCTTATTAATACTTGGGGTGGTTTACAATGGGGTAAGACCCCTCTATTTATAGGAAGAGGAATGACTTAGCTTCAAGCTAAAACTCTTAGACATTCACTCTAAATAGACTTCTATTTTATAACAGGCAGATTGATTATTTGGAATAGTGTCAGAAAATTTTTGTAAGGGATCTTTGTGCACTCTCATTAGTACCTTTGCTTTTCCGACAATGTGTACGGTGTTATAAAATAAAGACCGTAACGCAAAGACAAGTATAGAGAAACTAATGTATTATTCAATTTTCAAACTGATGTACATATTGAATTAAAATTTATTTTATTTATAGAAGAAAGAAAGCTGATGTGTAAGCTGCTACTACAAGCTATTGTGTAAGCTACTATACTGCAAGCTGTTGTGTAACAATGTAAGCTGCTATACTGCAGGCTATTGTGTAAGCTGTTTGTGAATTGCATTTAAGTTAACATGTTAGTTACAATTTCTATTAGATTGCTAATTAATACATTAATACTTATATTTATCTATTATTATCTTATAAATGACATAATTGAATAAATATTTTTGATACTTTATAGTGTATGGAAGTTAAAACTCCTTTTTTTTGCCTAGCGACTACTTAACTATTCGTGGCTCGTTATACAATATCAAATAGGACTTAAGTTATATACGTTGCTAGTGTAATGTTTTTTATGCTATCACTATAATTTAATATGGTTAGTTACTGTTAGTTTTTTAAAAGATGGCGCACAAAAGAAATTAAAAGTGTTGATTGAAAAAGTCTTTCAATAATTTTGTTAAACATAACAAGGCTTTAAATACCCAATTTAAGAACAGAATTTGCAGAAAATCAGGAGAATACATATTCAAATTCAAAAAGCCTAAACTATCTCAACTAACTTATCATATTAAATTTAAATTTAAGTGAAGGCTCCTCCTTCGAATGAACTACTTATGATTCTGATAAATCAAATATCAGCAGTAACAAATGCAAATCCAACACTCCTCCTTGCTTTTGTTGTTGCAATAGGTTGATCCTCCTCAATTTCTGCTTTGGCAATTTGTGCTTGCATTCTTTCAAGTGTTTTGAACTTGCATCCATATGCAATGTGACTTGCTCTTTCTTTCTTTTTTCTTTTTGGTTTTGCGCATAAAAACAATCTCAACAACTTTGTCTTGTCTGAAGGTTCTTCTAAAGGAGTTTTAATTTGGGTAATGATAAGATTTGTCGAAAGTGGTTGTAAAGATCTTTCTTCTATTACAATATTCTATAAATCATAGGTTTCAACATACAATTTTATTTTCACTGACCAAATCTGATAATTTTCGTCGGTGAAAGTTTTTGGGGCATTGAATGAGAGACTGTTGCTTGCCATGTTTAAAAGGGATTTTAAAATTGATATTGATTAAAAATAATATTTGAAAATAATTTTTTTGGAAGAACTCACAGATCCCGTAAGATCAATGAGGCTATGATACCATTGTTGGTATTTTAAAGAGATGAGACAGCAAAAAGATTAAAAGTGTTGATTGAAAAAGTCTCTCAATCATTTTATTAAGCATAGCAGGGGTTTAAATAGCCAATTTAAGAACAGAATCTACAGAAAATCATGAGAATAAATATTCAAATTCAAAAAGCCTAAACTATCTCAACTAACTTATTTTATTAAATTTAAATTTAAACAAAGACTCCTCCTTCAACTGAACTACTTATAATTCTTATAAATCAAATATCAGCAGTAACAGATGCAAAATCCAATAATTACCCGTATTACGTTAGAATTACTTAACTCTATCAAGTAACGGAGTGCATATGCTGCTGCATAAATCCATGTTAGAAATGTAAGCTAATTTCATGAACTCAAACTACCATAGTGTTTATAATTAATATACCCCGCAAGTACTACTTTTACAGCATAAACTAAGTTCCATATTATTTATTGATCAATCTCGAAAATTGGCATCTGAAGCTTGACAGATTTATATTTTTCATCTTCCATAATTTTAATCTAGTTAGTTAGGTTCTTTTAAACTTAACTATTAGTTGTTCCTACTTCGTTTTATAAGCGAATTCACCTATCTTTCACCATTTATTATTTTTCTTCTCCCAATAAATTAACTTTACCAGCCATGGGGAGAACCCGTTTAGACTTTAGATACGAGGTGGGACGTTGCAGATATTCTGTGAATTAGTGAAAGCGTACACAATAGATCTTGTCCAAATATCACTGTTATTTAACAAAAAATTCTAATACATATACCTACAATCTTTTTTTTCAAAAGGATGTGTTTTTGTCCATACATATATTTAGAAAAACATGCTTGATACGCGTACAAATGATATGGGAATGTATATTATAAAGAGAGAATTACTAATAATAAACGAATGTATTACCGCATTTCTTGGTGTTGCCTCTTCTAACAACAAAATAAATACATTCAGGACAGGCAAAATAAGACAATATGACTACATCACAAACCCATTTTCTCACACAAGATCAAGTCTCTACAATGAGGTACCTCTGCCTATTATTATCTTTTTTTTTCCCCATCTAGCATGAAGTTTCTCTCCTTTTTAACACAAAGAAAACATTTATGCAACATTTTTCCAATGAGAGATATTTAAAATCATACATAATTTTTATGTATATTTCTTGATCTCTTAACACATTTTATATTGTTTGAGTACACTTGTTGGTTCAAAAAAAAAAATTTTTTTTTTTTGGGCAGAAGGGTAGATTCAAGATGGTATCAGTGGATCATTGTCCTACTGATTTGTTCAGTAATGAAAGTAAAAGCAGAAATTTTACCAAACAAAATTGCTAAAACCCTTGTTCAAGATGCCTTCTCAAAAGGAGCTGGTCAACCCTTATATCCTAATCTTTATTAAATTAAACTAAACAACTTCCATAGAGTAATATACTAACTAATTATTTTTCCTGATCACAAAACAATTACAGTTTGTTTGGACGGAAGTCCAGCAGCATACCATTATGACAAAGGGTCTGGAGATGGAGTCAATAATTGGGTAGTTTGGCTTGAGGTGAGCCATATATATCCCCACAGCTTCATTTTCGTGCATCTAGTTAATTTGGTTTAACTGATTAAAAGTAGACGATAAGCGCATCAAATACTAAAAATACTTTTAAGCGCTGAAATTAATTTAATAAATAAATAGTTAGGTGTTTGGACAGAAATGCATACATACTTATTAATATCGTTCTACTGCATTAGGGAGGAGGATGGTGTAAAAGTGTGGAAGATTGTGGACACCGGTTTAACTACAGCAATGGCTCCTCTAACCATATGGACAGTAAAAGTTTCTACGGGTTGCTAAGCAACTCGAAGATATCTAATCCAGGTACGAATATGTGAAAACTTCTTAAGTATTACCGTCAGTGTAAACAATTTTTACCTGATTAGGTCATTAATACCGTTACATATTGCAGCAGGTAACCTGTCTTATTTATCAAGATTGTAAATCCCACATTTAAGGAGGCTTACCTATAAATATCCGTGATCTAATAGTATAAAATTTCTTTACACTGATGATGTATATAACTTGAACTCTATTTAGATAACTATTGATTATGTGCTTTGATTGCCAGATTTTTACAATTGGCACAGAATTATGATCAGATATTGTGATGGATCTTCTTATACAGGAGACGTTGAATTAGTTGATAAAGTATATCTTTCCCATCGATCTCAGTAACACATTAATTTCTGTTATTAGTGCAACTCAAATGAAGGAGGGCAATTGTAATAATTAATTATCATATCAAAATTTCAGGCTACCAATCAACATTATAGAGGTGCAAGGATATTTCAAGCGATTATGGAGGAACTACTAGACAAAGGAATGAAGAATGCTAAAAATGTAAGGCCAGTTAGTGCAAATAACATGCTATAATAAATTAAATTACATTAATAGTGTTAAAATTGTGATGGCAGGCTATTCTATCTGGGTGTTCAGCTGGTGGATTGGGAACTATGTTCCATTGTGTTCGTTTTCGATCTCTATTACCAAGCACAGCTAGAGTTAAATGTCTCTCAGATGGTGCCTACTTTTTGCTCGAGTAAGATTCACATAACTCTAATTAACCCTAAAGCACTGAATCATATAATATGTAAGACTACTTTGTTGATAACAATAGTCACATTTTCTTTCTTTCTTTCAGTAATGATTTCAAGAGAGCCAAGATATTGGAATCGACTTACGATGGAGTGGTTAACTTACATGTACTCTCTCTCTCTATCTCTCTCACCCACACACAGTGACACAGACTCAAACACGTTACATAGTAATTTTTTTGCGCTATTATATGTTAACTAGTTATAGTAGGTAATTTACCTTATTTTCAGATAATTTTTAATGAAATTGTAGTAATTTACCGATGTTTCGTAGTCTTAAAAAACACTAAAGCTAACAAGTTTATATACTGTAATACCACGTTAGCGAAGATCTGCTTGAAGAAGAGAATGGAGTTGTGAATACAGACTGTTGTTGTACTACATTTGATTATTTGACCACTCGTGCAAAATGCTTAAATCCACTCTTTTAATTTGGTTACAGAATTCAGCCAAAATGTTGCCTCCATCATGCACTTCAAGAATGAATCCAGCATCTGTAAGGCAATTTCATTTGCAGTTTCAATTTATAATTAATGGACCTAGTTTGTTACTATATATAGTGTCATGTAAAAATTTCTCGATCTATATACTTGCAGTGTTTCTTCCCACAAAATATACAACAAGATATCAAGACCCCACTTTTCATACTCAATTCTGCGTATGATTCATGGCAGGTTAGTTTAATAGTACTAAGTTTGGTATCACAAAAAATATTTTTGCAAGTTTTTTTTTTTCGAGTTTCTCTTTCTGAGTTTGGTTACCAAAAAAAAATTATTTGTTAGAAAAATTTCTATGCCTTACTTATGGACGTAAGTCCTTTCCTTTACAATTATCTCAACTATTAATTTCATATCACTAATCCAAGAAGCATTTAAACATTAGTATTATCAATCTTTAACAAACAGTTTTTCGAACAAAAAAAAATTCCACTCAATAGCCAAACACTAAAAAACATGTTCCAAGAAAATATTTTGCAGTTGGAAACGACTTATTTTCCCAAATACATTGTCTAAAACAATATCTTCCATCAAACCAAGTTTATTCGATTGCTTTTCCAATTTAACAATAATCTTAGTTATTCTTATCTAATCCTGAGTTTATCAATCGAATTTCTCCCATTATAGTTTAATCTTTATTATCAATATATGTATCAAACTCTTGTGATGATACGTATTTGCAGATAGTAGACACCATTATACCATTCGCAGATCGACAAGACTTTGCAGAAAATTGTAAGAAAAACTTAAGTAAATGCTCCCCCCATCAGCAAAAGTTGTTGCGAGGTACTTAGGTGCCACAATCTCTTAATGATTTTATTGCTTCATGTTACGATGAAGTACTCAAAAAGCTATATATATTCCTTTTTTTTTTTGCTTTTCTGATTTCAGGTTTCGGGATCGAATTTTTAAGTGCATTACCAAAATCATATAGCCCTTCAAAGAGAGGAATGTATATCAACTCTTGCCTCATGCATTGTCAAACTGACCATGATTGGAGCTGGAATAGTGATAGTGACTTGTTGAATAATAAGGTAATCATAGTTACAAAGTGTTTGGAAAATGTTGTCAAACTTTCATATTTTCTAACCACAAATGTGAAAGTCACATTTTCCTTTTTTGTTTTTTTTACAGACAATTGCAAAGGTATTTGGTGACTGGTTCTTTGAACGAGATCCCTCACGAGAGATGGTCCATCAACAAGATCTGCCACAAATCTGTAGTCCACCTTCTTAACCGGCTCAACCCCATGTTCATTAAAGATTTTATTTAAGTCTCAAACATTAAAATTCCAAAATTTATTAAATTGTTAAATCTGAATATACCAAAGTATTTACTAGGAAGAACGAGTGTATTTTTTCTTTCTATTCGTCTTTTTTTATAACATAAACGACATTTATTTATCCATTACCAGAAACAGTTAAACATTACAAAAGGGATGATCTTGAGGATCATTGCTACTGGGTAACACATGCATAGCATGTAAGCTACCGATAGAAGCTAGAGAACTACAGTACTTAAGGAAATTAGTTTTTACAGATTTAGTCCCTATTTTGTCTGTCAGCATCCTGGTCAAGACAAAGGTGGTGGAAATAGCCAGAGTTGTAATTTATTTAAAACTAAGTTCTCCACAGCATACTTGGCCAACAAGTGTTCAACTTCATTCCCCTGCCTGAATATGTGTTGGAGTTCCACGGTGTCCATTTGCTCCAGAAGTGGTCTGCAACCATTAATAATGGAATTATAAGCTTTAGAGTCTTCACTCATGAAGCAAATTACCTGAGAGGCATCCGTTTCTACTATTAGAGACAACAAGTTCCTCTCTTTTGCTATGGTTAATCCTTGGTATAAGGCCATAATTTCTGAATGAATTGGACTTTTGGCAGAGAATTTTGAGCCAAATCCAATTAGCCAATCACCATGGTCATTCCTTATTATCCCTCCAACACCTCCTGTTTTTGTTAAGGGATTAAAAGCCACGTCTATATTTAGCTTGTACCAATGAATAAGAGGTTTTACTCAGGATATGTAGAGTTTAATATTATTGTCCCTATTAGATTCTCTTTTAGTGAGGAGAGAATACTCAATAGCTTGGTCTATAATTTTTCCTAGGTGACTGGTGAGGCTAGTATTATTGATATTATTGTCGTTCCTAGTGAGCCATATATTCCACATGGCAAAAGGGAATAGAGTGATCCAACTTATACGTTTAGAGGGGATTATGGGGTTACTCGATGTTAGCCAATTTAACCAATTATTATTTCCCAGGACAAGGCCACTAACATCAATGCCCAAACTTTTCCAAATGGTACTGGCATTAGGGCATGTTCTTTCTATTCGTCATTATTTACTTTAAATTTATTGCCAACGCACAACAACTTTATGCAGAATTATTCAATTATATTGTCCGCTCCTTCCCAAAAATATGAGATTTGCCTAAAATTAACAACAATGAGGTTTACTCTATTATTGCCCAGAATTGAACGTGAAGTGACTCTAATATCAATAGCAGTGCAAGCACAACCAATACTAAAAAAGAATTCCGCTTTGGAATCGTGGTGAGGCATAGCCACAACCAAAGACGGGTTTGAATGGAATGTGGCCTATTTGTGAAATTTTGGTAGCTTAATTGACTGGTTAACTGAGCCCTCACCTTATTCGTAAGGGGGTCATATTCCCCATCTTATGATCCTTTTCCATTTCTCCTTCCTGTACCTCCTATGGAAAAAAGAAATATAATCCTCTTCGTTGGAAAATATTCGAGCATCACAAGCTCGGAATTTTTGAATTACCTTAAGAATTTTTTTGACTCCACTACTGTTTGAACATACACCTGTATGACTTTAAAATGAATCATTACAATCTAGAGCTTACCTCCTTACATACCCAGTCTCCCTTTCGTATTTGTAGATTGATACATGTAGAATTTGCAAGTGATATCTTTAAAAAAGATCTAGCAGTAAATAGCATGTTCAGATCAATATTTTAAAAGGCGGGATCGTGAGGCGAGGCATTTTACTTCTGGCGAAGTGAGACATAGGGCGTACATCCCATGCATCTTTACATTTTACTAATTTCAAGAATTTTAAGATTGTATAAAACAAAAAATAAATAATAAGTGACACATAATTCATCATACCGTACCATAATACCTAATTATTTGTAAATAGTTACTAACTAATACAAAACTATTAAATTAATAATTATTGTATCTCGTAAACTTGAAAAATTAATATTTAGAAATGTAACTATAAAACAATTATGGATTATTATATAATAAAAATATAACAAAAGTTAATAAATACATACTTTTAAATGAAAGATTTATTTAAAATTTACTATCGTAGCAGTCATGCTGGATAATGTGGAATAAATACTATATTAATTATGACATCAGATACTCTCAACTTAATGATTTATGATTAAGAAAAAAATAATTTTGAATAGTAAACAATTTATTAAGAAAATTTGAGGATTTACAAGGTTAGTTTACACACAATTGCATAAGGATTTATTAGGCGAGCCTAGTACGCCGGAGTTGGGTGTGTCCAGGACGTAAGTCCCGGCGCCTGAGGCATAAGTCTCACTGAACTAAGCCTCACACATAAGCCCAGGGGCGTTTTACGAGTGCTCCGGCCCCAGGCGAGTCTCAATTCTGCCTTTAAAATAAAGGTTCAGATATCTCTTATTTGAACATCACATGATATTAGGTTTGAAAGGATAATCAAATTTAACAACTTTGATGAAACTTCCATTCCAAGGTTAGCGCAATCCACTAGTAAAATTATTCACTTGGGATCCGGAGCGGAGGTGTACAGTAAATCCAGCCAAAGAAGGGAGTTCAATTGAATCCTCTTCGGAGAATCTTATAGTAGCTCAGTTTGTGGCTACATGAGCTTTTACCTTGTTAATTAATTGGTAAAGGTTTAATTTTTCACCTTGTAATCCTTTCCCTGTTTTCTTCCCCAACCCATAATAGAAAGATAAAAATGAACCCATTTTGTTAAAACAGTTTACGACGAAAATACGGAAAAACCAACTTTATATATATATATAGAGAGAGAGATAGTTTGAATCCCTTTTTGTTGGAGAATATTTGAAAGCAAGGTAGTTCGGAAATTGCTTTAGATTGCACGCTTGGAATGTTTTATATCTTTTACATAAATTCCTTACTTCACCACTATTTTATTTGAACATATACCGATACTACTTTAGAACGAGTCACTACAGTCTAAAGTTTACTTCCTTATATACTACTATTAGAATCAACCATGGAAATAGAGAAGAAGCAAAGTAAAAGAGCAGTTTGGGAAGTTTTTACTGTTTGATTAGTAATAGTGATGTACATGCTACAATATACAACTCCACTAACTTACTAACTAACAACCTAACTTTCTAGAATAATAATAAGGGACTCTAACTTGTGCTATTTAGAAACTGAACCCTAATACTAATATCTGACTAATACGCTATACTTTAATACTCCCCCTCAAGCTAGAAAGTGAAGTATATTCAGCACACACAACTTGCCTAATAAGAGATGATGTTGCCTATAGGTTAAGCTCTTGGTAAGCAATTCAACCAATTGATCCTTCATATGCACATACTGAGTCTCCAGTACTCCTTTTGTGATCTTCTCTCGTACGAAATGACAGTCAGTTTCGATATGTTTTGTGCATTCATGGAAAATAGGATTGGTAGCCATATGTATAACATCTTTGTTATTGCATATAGGATGACAAGTTGAAGAACAGACACACCTAATTCTACAAAAATAAGCCAAGCAACCAAGTTATTTCAGCAACATCAGTGGCTATACTCCTCAACTCAACTTCTATGCTCCTTGAGACTGTATGCTGCTTCTTAGACTTTCATGAAATTAAGGAGTCCCCAAGTCTATCCAAATAGCCATAAATAGACCTCCTAGTGATAGGACAAGCTCCCAGTCTGAGTGACAAAATGCAACTAGAGATTGTACAGGTGATCTCTTCATGAGAATACCAAGGCTAGCTGCATTCTGGGATATCTGACAACCCTAAGAGTTGTATCCATATGAGATCCTTTTGGAGCCTACATGAATTGACTTAGGCTCTTGACAGCATAACATATATTTTGTTCTGGTGACCATGAGATACAAAAGCTTACCAATGAGCTTCTAATATCAGATAATGTCCAACAAAGGATCTGTAGTGGGTGAGTAACCTGCCATCTTATCAAACTCAATTGTGGTCAATTTTTAATTGATCTCTAGAGGTGTTAATGCTGGTTTGGCTCCATTGAGGCCTAGACTGAGATAAGTTCTAAAGCGTATTTCCTTTTTTTGAGTGTGATTTCATGCTTGGACCTCAACACCTCAATTTTCAAGGAAGTATCATAGCTCCCCCAAGCCCTTTAAGTTGCTGATGCAAGGAGTACTTGGTCATTTTGATCAATTCTATACTGCTTCTAGTGAGTAGCAAATTATCTACATATATCAATATCACAACAATGTCATGTCCAACTTTCTTAGTGAATAGTAAATAATCAAACCTACTCTGATTGAGCCTGCATTTAGTAAGGCTTGAGTAAGTTTTAAGTTCCACTATATAGAAGCATGTTTGAGCCTATACAGAGATTTCATCAGTCTCCAGACCTCCTTTTGCTGCCCATGTCTTTGAAATCCCTATGGTAAATTCATGTATACCTCCCCTGAGATATCTCCTTGTAATAATGCATTGAAGACATCCATCTGATGCAATTCCCAGTCCTTAAAAGCTGCAAGGGCAATAATTGACCTGATTGTCACCATTTTAGCCACTGGGAAAAATGTTTCATTATAATCCAATCCTTCATATTGGTTGTATTTTTTAACTACTAGTCTAGCTTTAAATCTCTCTTTCTCAACGTTAGCTTTATAATATTGATGTTGAAAACCCACTTAGAGCTATAGAATTCTTGCCAGGAGGTAAGCCAACTTCTTCTCATATTTTGTTTTCCTCCAAAGCTAGAATTTGATGCTTCATGCCCTCTATCCACTTGGGGTCCTTCACTTCCTCTTTGAAGGTGTGAGGCTCTCTCAAGGCTGAAAGTGCTAAGATATAGTCCTTGTATTTTCGTGACACATGCTCAGGTGATAAGAAGTTAGAGATATGGTATATATAATGTGATGATTTTGACCCTTGATCACATAATCTTGCAATAATACAGGTGGATGCTTAGTCCTGGTAGATTGTCCAGCTGTATAGAACTGGAATCTTCTCGGGGCCCTACGTTGATTATCGGGTGTTCTTGGAATGGAGACTTCACTTCTTCTGGATCATTAGAAGGGTCGCCTGATGCATCTTCCGGATCAGAAGAGGAGTCAGCTATTAAATCTTCAATCTGATCAGCAGTCCCATCAACATTTTTAATAACTGGTTCTTCCATTATTTTTGTTATCGTTGTATGTGAAGGTTCATATTGAAGATGTAAGAAATATACATAATGATCCACTACTGATAGACTAGTGTCTTATGTGACAAGTCGGCAAAAGTAAAGTCACTATCTATGAACATAACTGTCACGCCCCAAAATCTGAGGAGCGCGGCCGGCGTTCAACCGAGTAAACCCGACCGAGCAAGCATGTTAGTCTCATTCTACCCAAATTAACTCATGAATAAATAGGAGATGGACTTTGTTAACCAAATTCTATAAACATATAATTAACAATTTCCATTCCATTTTCATTAGCAACTTCATTCGCCACTTTAAAGGTATTACAAATTTTATACATCATTGCCAAACATCAATATTTCTATTTTAATTTCCAATACCCGACACTGCCCACAACATGTATGTGGAGCATCTAAATACAACTAAAGAAAAATATGGAAATGTCGGCAACAAGGCTCCGGCTATACCTTACAGAAATACTAAAATAAACTCCGGAATAAAAGTGGCATGAACCACGTAGGGCCCCGAGAGGAAAGGGGCTCACCAATGCAGCCGACGGAAAGTGGAGGAGGTGCTACTGTCGATGGAGAGAAGTACATGCTGTAAAACCACCTACAATCATAACACGAATGTAGCGCCCCCGGCAAAAGAGACGTTAATGCCATTGAATAGCACTAGTATGTATAACTAAACACCGTCTAATTAGAAAGAACTATCAAATAATAATAAAGAAATCACAAGTAAAACTCAAACACTTTAAAAATCATCACAACGTTTTCAAATAAAAAGGGATCACATGGCTTCCACATAAATTTCCATACCTCTAGGTTATGTTTCATAGCTCGTCCAATGAGTCCACGTATCAAATTATACACATATGCATTTCATAGCTCGTCCATATGGTTCACACATTATATTATATTATACACCTATGCATTTCATAGCCCGACCATAGATCTCACATATTACAGCACACACCTATGCATTTCATAGGCCCGTCCATAGGTGCCACATGTTACAGTACACAGCTATGTGTTTCATTGCCCGTCCATAGTTCCCACATGTTACATCAATATCAACTTTTAACAACAAGACATTCAATTCCAAATGTCAAGTGCACATGAGAGGAATCACGAACCATGGGCACATACAATGTTCCAGAAATCATACATCTCAAGTTTATTAACAACAAAACTATAAACACGACAGATTCTTCCAAATCAATATGGGTGGGGGGGGGGGTACACCAACCCAGAATAAAACACATCAAAGGCATCATCAAGTACATTTATAATTCAAGTTCTCAAGAATAGCACATTGATCACATTGGAATGCATCTTCCACAAATATAAGGTCACAACATCAATTCATGTAAAGTATCAATCAAAGCAAGAATCCAAAGTTCAGTCTTACCACATTTACACAAGCATCGATAGAGCTCAATTTCTAAAAGACGGGGTTTTAGCCATACATACCTCGAAGAGCTTTTCTTTAAGTTACTACAACATTCTGAAAATTCTAGCAACTTCAATCTATTTTGAGACATAGCAAAATTGAGCAAAAATTAGAAAGATATTCATGAAACTAGCCCATTTGAGCATTTTATCAAACACTAGTTGAGTATCTTGATTTCAAATCCGCTTTCCATGATTTCCTTCATTCCCTAACCCAAGCTTTACCTATATATGTTAATCAATCTTCCTATAAACCTAAGTTGTACGTGCATGCACACACAATACTTAAATACCCAAGAATCATACCTCCATAACCCATCTTATACTCTAAACTCGAAATTAAAACCTAGGGCATAGAATCTTACCTCTTAGAAGAAGAACTTGTGATAGGGTGCTTTGATTCTTGAAGATTCATACAAGATTTGGATGATTTAGATATTGGGTTCCTCCTTCTCTCTCTAAAATACTCCCACCTCTCTCTAAAATTAGTAGGAAATGACCCCAAATGAAGCCCTAAAGGTTATATATCAAAATGGGGTCGGGTTATAAAAATTAGAAATTTAACCCTCCGATGTCAATTATGCTATAGCAGAATGCACCGAAGAATGAACATGCGGGCCGCATAATGCACCGCAAAATCGGTTCCCAAAAATGAGCTTCACTGGTTCAATATGCAGTCAAAATGCGGACCGCAGATTTGACATGACACAGGATCGCATTTTCCAACCTTTGGTAATTTGATCATAACTTTGTGTAGGAATGTCCAAATGATGAACGGTTTGAAGCGTTGGAAACAAGACTCAAAGATATTTTATTCGATATGATATTAACCATATAAAAATTTATATATAATTATATATGCTCATTTAAAGTGGAGCCTTATGCGAATCCATTTGGAATTTTGGCATGTTTCGAAAATTTCCCCATTTGGCATACACTTAGGCTTCTATTTGGACCACACATCACTTACCATAAGACTTATACTCATATTTACCAAGTCTAATTTATGTCCTCCATGTTAATAGTATATAAAGATATTATAATAAGCCTGTGCGACTCTACGAAATCCTAATGTACTTAGCGAAATTTTTCGGGGCCTTACATTCTCCCCCGCCCCCACCCTTAGGATCTTTTGTCCTCGAATGAGGAGTGTAGTCTTCCCCAAACACTTTAACATCACACATATCTTTTTTAAACTACCTCAAGTCTCTAATATTTGACTAACTTCCAAATTTTTCAGAAATTTCGGCAGAGTCTCCTTTGTAACTAGGCCTATACACCTGCCAGAGAATCACCAAATTTGCCTCATCAACATATCCACAACTATAACTAGCACCACAATGTATATATCCACAATCCTAATCCCAGTATTACAAGGACTACATTAACATAAGGGT
The DNA here is from genome assembly GCA_034376525.1 of Nicotiana benthamiana. Taxonomy (NCBI): domain Eukaryota; kingdom Viridiplantae; phylum Streptophyta; class Magnoliopsida; order Solanales; family Solanaceae; genus Nicotiana; species Nicotiana benthamiana. Next base: position 81,432,244 of record CM067336.1, read on the forward strand.
ACCAGAACATGGATTGCACAGTTTTATATCAAACATCTATATGGTACATTCCAAGTCAAAACTAACTGGTATTCAACCAAGCGAAAGTATTTTCTTTCCACGACACATTTAGCCTTCCAGATGACGTTATCGACTTACAACCATTGTCATGACACATTCTCAGAAATAATATCAACTCCCAAACAAACATAACAAGGATGACGGATAGACACCTTGCATGAGTTAAATAACCATTGACTTTACCTTTAACAATTTTATTTCAATCAACAATCCATATTAAGTCAAGCCACCATGATTCGTGCTAGTAGCGCATCATATAGGATATTACCATGATTATATAGTTCACTATCTTCTTAGACATAAGCATAGGGAAACACGAAGTACACGAGGAACAATTATGGGGAATATCATACTCCTAGTGCAACCTAATATGGAATACACTTATGCAACCTTCTTTATCAACTCACCTAACATCTTTAGGGAAAGTATTGAGAATAACTCCTTCATTTTTCTAAACTCTAAATCTCTACATGAACACTCATACTAAACTATTTATGACCTTCAACAATCACCCTAGGACATGCTATCATAAACCGATAAAATTACATGTCGAATATATGGGATCACACGCGAATACTTCTCCTTTGACATGTTTGAACCTTCAATGCCCAATAAATCTAATACAGTAAGGGACAACAGAGTTCAATATTGGGCTTGGAGTTATTCATGAATCTTTTTAGACACTGAGTAGGGAATTCCATGAGGTTACATGCTGAAAGACAAGAGGATTTCTATTCGTGATGCTAATATGGTTAATCATTGTGATGATATCAATTATTAGGCAATTAAGGCATCAGGTAACTCGTACATTGGAAATAGGAACCATTAAAGAGGAATGCTCAAGTATGTGAACCACTCATTTTCTAGAGTGAAGGTTAATTTCGTTTATCAAGAATAAAAATATTCTGGCACCTTGAGTGCGATATGGATTTCAAAATACATGAAGTCGAATAACACTCTTAACATTAATTGGCACATGGGATCTAGGCCATAAGACCATGAGGATGGAAAGAAGTTGAACGCTTATGAGATTATCATATTTCATACAGCTTAACCCTTCCTAATGATTGATCATATACGAGGGAACTACAGATACAACCACTTTCCATTCAAATCAATATGCTCAAGATATATGCAAAATAATCATGGAGGGTTTATAGATGTTCATGATGAATTCTCCATAGATTTTGACTTGAGAAAAAAAGTGTCATAGTGACACATTGAAGGGCATGTTCTCTCATGGTCATCAAACAAGTGTTGGGAACTAGAACAATGAATTCACTAACCAACGAACACAATTAACACTTTGTGGAGGTATAAGGAGAAAATAATCATTTGTTATGAGCTGGGCATGTCTCTACTATTAACTCCCAATTGCAATATGCGACCAGGCCACGAGCAACCTTAATACTAGAAAAAAGTGAGCTACATACAGCGGGAGGTACCAAGTGTACACAAAAGTCATGGCAACACAATATTTTCCTATGACGGGGATGCGAGTATCCCAATTTTCAGAGAGACTTTATGCACACGGTAACTATTTCGATTTACATGCACTCATGTGATAGGTGTTAAGGTATACCCTTATGTTACTAGGAAGTGGGAATCTTTCATGATGATATTTGCAAGATAGTAGATTGACTATTCAAACCATTTAATCTATATACACAATTGAGCAAAACAGTGACTTGAGAAGGATTAGAACGTTAGGATACTTTGCATGGGACTTGACACCACATAGGAAAACTTGACATGTATAGGCTCAAGCGAGTAGATTTTGTCCAATTAAATAAAAAGATTCTGTAAGAAATTCATCGGATATAATCCCTTGGTGAGAATTTAGGAAAATCAAGTGAGAAGTATCACTAGTGTTATAACTCAATTCATGATCATACTTATAGAGCTCAATTCCAAAGGAGGTTGTGAATAATAAAACTGTGATTGGGAGACTATGTAAATAATACGCCCCATTCAAAGAGTCGATACACGGGATGTTTTGTTATTCAACACCTTGTTAAGACCACGTTTATGAGAACTCTTCAATATAGATGTACATATATAATGAGTAGAATTCTGATTTGACTAACTTAACAACATTAGATTGATAGGGAAATAGCTTAATCGATACCCCTCGACTCCACATCTCTAACGTACATGGGTAACATGCTGACATACCACATACTCAATATAAAAACACCATTTCTAAGCACTTAACTCGTGTTGTAAGCATGAGTAAACACCTCAAATCCCATTCCCATCTCACCTGATAATTTCTGTATGAGTTAAACTTACTGAGTTTGGAGGTCTAAACATGTAAGAAAGTATCACCCCATGGTCAGTCTTCCATGGCATGAAACTAAGTGGTCATACCTATTCACACACATCATAGAACAAAAAGGGTTAAAGGACTTACTTGTTGCTCTTCAGTTGTTGGGACAGTGTCTTAGCTGATGTCCCTTAACTCCGCACCCAAAACACTCGTCAGTGCCCTTATGAAACGCCCCTAGATGATGCCTCCTACACTTAGGGCAACGGGGTTGCTGCTGCCTCTGATGGCTCCCACTTGACTGGACCTGTTGGTTAGATTTCATGTTGCCTTGGTCTTGCATATTATGGCCACACTGCTGCTGATCAGGCCCTGAGGGTAGCGCCTTAGCTGAGGTCTGAAGGATTGATTGTGTGGGTTCGGATGACACTCTCCTGTATGATTCTTTCCCACCATAACCATTACCCCCACTGTAGGATCCATTATAATTGCTCGCAGATCGGGTCTTTTTGTTACCCTCTCTCTTTATTCTGTTCTTCAATTTACGATCCTCTGTGGCCTGAGCAAATGCCACCTTCTTCCCATAATTCATGTCAGAATTCAATGCACATGTAGCTGCCTCATTAATAGTTAAAGTATTGAGACCCTAAAACAAACCAACGTACCCTAGCCCCATTGTGGGCAACATATGAATAGCATACTTGGACAGGTGAGCAAACTCTATATGGTACTCCCACACACTCCTACTACCTTGCTTCAGATTTTCAAATCTGCTGCATGAGCTGCCCTTATCTCAACAGGTAGGAAATAATCTATAAAGGCATCATATCGCTCCACCTCGACGGAGGGCTCCCCTCCTCGCGGGAATCTTCCCATAACTCAAACCATGCATAGGCCACCCCTTTCAGACGGTAGGCAGCCAACTCTACTCCCTCTGTCTTAGTCGCACGCATCACCCTGAGGGTCTTGCGCATCTCATCAATAAAGTCCTGAGGGTGTTCTTCTGGATTGGCACATGTGAATACCGGGGGGTCTAATTGAAGGAATCGGTTAACCCTGGAACTAGTAGAATCCCCTGGCTGGTTGGATGAACTGGGTGCAACATTTGACCTCTAGGCCTGAGAGGCCACCAACTGAGTCAACATCTGAATAGCTCCCCTCAGATCCTTATTAGAAACACCAGAACCGGAAGTTGGGGCTAGAGGTGGGACAGAAGTATCATCGGGAGGGATAGCGACACCCTCTTTAGGTGTAGGAACTGTGGTAGTCTGTCCAGAATAGAAGGATCCGGTAGAGTAATAGCAGGGCAACTACCCTCACCCGCAACATCAAATAGTGAATCATAAGCCACTTCTAGGGTTGCATTGGCTTCTTGTCCAATTCTCGCTTTCTTCTTAGGTGCAATTTACTGGAAGATAGAACAATGCACTGATTAGAAAAGAACCAGTTTCACCGCACGATCCTGAATATCAAAGAAGGGTGTTATTCCTAAATGTATGAATAGCCTCCAACTTATAGATGTGGTCGACAAAACACTGATAAGAAGGACTCTACTATACACGGCTCCGAGACATCCTAGGACACTTCCAAATCTTAGGCTCTGATACCAAGTTTGTCACCCCCCAAATTCGACGAGCACGACTGGCGCTCAACCGAGTAAACCCGACCGAGAAAGCCTGTTAGGTCTCATTCTACCCAAAGTAACTCATGAACAAATAGGAGATGGACTACGTTAATCAAATTCTATAAACATATAATTAACAATTTCAATTTCATTTTCATTAGCAACTTCATTCGCCGCTTTAAAGGTATTTCAAATTTTATACATCATTTCTAAACATCAATATTTCTTTTTTAATTTCCAATACCCTACACTGCCCACAACATGTCTATGGAGCCTCTAAATACAACTAAAGAAAAATATGGAAATATCGGTAACAAGGCTCCGGCTATACCTTACACAAATACCAAAATAGACTCTGAAATAAAAGTGGCATGAGCAACGTAGGGCCCCGAGAGGAAAGGGGCTCACCAATGCAACTGGCGGAAAGTGGAGGAGGTGCTATTGTCGGTGGACTGGAGTACCTGCTGTAGAACCACCTACAATCATTACACGAATATAGTGCCCCCGGCAAAAGGGACGTTACTGCCATTGAATAGAACTAGTATGTATAACTAAACACCGTCTAATTAGAAAGAACTATCAATAAAGAATAAAGAAATCATAAGTAAAACTCAAACACTTTAAATATCATCACAACGTTTTCAGATAAAAGGGATCACATAGCTTCCACATAAATTTCCATACCTCTAGGTTATGTTCATAGCCCGTCCATTTATTTCATGTATCAAATTATTCACCTATGCATTTCATAGCCCGCCCATAGGGTTCAAACATCATATTATATTATACACTTATGCGTTTCATAGCCCCTCCATAGGTCCCACATATTACATCCACACCTATGCATTTCATAGCCCGTCCATAGGTCCCACATGTTACAGTACACACCTATGTGTTTCATAGCCCGTCCATAGTTCCCACATGTTACATCAATATCAATTTTGAACAACAAGCCATTCAATTCCAAATGTCAAGTGCACATGAGAGGAATCACAAACCATGAGCATATACAATGTTCCAGAAATCATACATCTCAAGTTTATTAATAACGGAACTTTAAACACGAAGGATTCTTCCAAATCAATATTGGGGGGAGGGAGGGTGCATACACCAACCCACAATAAAACACATAAAAGGTATCACCAAGTACATTTATAATTCAAGTTCCCAAGAATAGCACATTGATCAATTGGAATGCATCTTCCACAATATAGGGTCACAACACCAATTCATGTAAAGCATCAATCAAAGCAAGAATCTAAAGTTCAGTCTTACCACATTTACACAAGCATCGATAGAGCTCAATTTCAAAAAGATGGGATTTTAGCCATACATACCTCGAAGAACTTTTTTTTAAGTTACTACAACGTTTCGAAAATTCTAGCAACTTCAATCTATTTTGACACATAGCAAAATTGAGCAAAAATTAGAAAGATATTCATGAAACTAGCCCATTTGAGCATTTTATCAAACACTAGTTGTGTATCTTGATTTCAAATCCCCTTTTCATGATTTCCTTCATTCCCTAACCCAAGCTTTACCTATCTATGTTAATCAATCTTCCTATAAACCTAAGTTGTACGTGCATGCACACACAATACTAAAATACCAAGAATCATACCTCCATAACCCATCTTATACTCTAAACTCGAAATTAAAACCTAGGGCATAGAATCTTACCTATCAGATGAAGAACTTGCGATAGGGTTCTTTGATTCTTGAAGATTGATGCAAGATTTGGATAATTTAGATGTTGGGTTCCTCCTTCTCTCTCTAAAATACTCTCACATCTCTGTAAATTCAGTAGTAAATGACCCCAAATGAAGCCCCAAAGGTTATATATCAAAATAAGATCGGGTTATAAAAATTAGAAATTTAACCCTTCGATGTCAATTATGCTATAGCAGAATGCACCGCAGAATGAACATGCAGGCCGCATAATGCATCGCAAAATCGGTGCCCAAAAATAAGCTACACTGGTTCAATTTGCGATCAAAATGCACAACGTGGAATGAAAATGCGGACCGCAGATCTTACATGACACAGGATCGCATTTTCCAACTTTTGGTAATTTGATCATAACTTTGTGTAGGAATGTCCAAATGACGAACAGTTTGAAGCGTTGGAAACTAGACTCAAAGATATTACATTTGATATGCTATTCACCATATAAAGCCTTATACATAATTATATATGCTCGTTTAAAATGGAGCCTTTTACGAATCCATTTGGAAATATTGCATGTTTCGAACATGTTCCCATTTGGCATACACTTAGCCTTCCTTTTGGACCTCACATCACTTTCCATAAGACTTATACTCATATATACCAAGTCAATTTCCTCCATGTTAATAGTATATAAAGATATTATAATAAACCTGTGCGACACTACTAAATCCTAAATTACTTAGCGAAATATTCTAGGGCCTTATAATAACATCCCTGATAATAAAATATGTGTTAGTAGCCAAATCATATAACATGTATTCTTTCTGAGTGTGAAGAATCCCAAAACTACTATCTTTCTAGCTATACCTGCAAACTTATCCTCATTCAACATATTTATGAAATAGCACAAGCAACCAAATATCCTTAAGTGAGCCAGGTTCCCTACCAAACAATTCAAAAGGACTTTTCCCATTCAGAATTCTAGATGGTAACCTGTTCATTATGTAAACTACAACTTACACATATTCGCTGCAGAACTTACTTGAATAGATGCCAATTCAAGGCACTTGAAATATCTAGGATATGTCTGTGCTTTTTCCCACTATCCCATTTTATTGTGGTGTGTACACACAACTGCTTTGGTGAATTACACTTTTTTCCTGCAAAAATCGTTCCACTAAAAATTGATAACACGGTCCCATTATCTGTTCTAATCACCTTAGCTTGTTGTAGAGAAATCATCTACAACAGCAAGAAAATAGTTGTTTTTATCATGAGTGGCTATTCGACATGGTCCGCATACATCTATATATACTAATTGAAAATGCTTAGTGCTTTTACTCTCACTACTAGAAAAGCTTAACCTAGAAATTGTTTTGTTAGAGGACAAACAACACACTTATTATGAGTTGCATAGTCTACTCTTCGTTGCAGAAAAGAAATATGTGTCACACCTCCTTTTTACTAACCCAGAAGGATGTAAGCAAGTTTTTCCAATTAAAGGACAATCGAAACAGGATTATTTCATTTAAAAATTCAGAGTCGCCACTTGGAATATTTAAAGGTGTCCCAAGTCACCGTTAAAATTCCGAGTCGAGGAAAGGATGACTCTGTATTACAGTCCGCAAATCAGAAATCCGGGTAAGAAATTCTATTAACTCGAGAGTAAATGTTAGGCATTTCCGAGTTCTGTGGCTCTAGCATGGTCGCTCAACTGTTATAATTAGCTCAATTATCTGATTTTAAACATGTTTTAGCCTATGTACAATTTAAAGTTTATAACCGCTTTTATTTATTTTTTAAAGGAAGATTGCAACGTCATTTAAAATATATCTCGAACTATGTCACATAATGCACCCTCAGTCAACAATACATTTTATCTAACGTTGAGATTTATATTTGTGTAACATAAATGTGCACCCGGGTTTAGGAAAGGTAGATTATTAAACTAACGCACCTAAAGCAATCACGCGTTTGCAACTTTGTGAGGGCCATAGAAATTTCACTTAATGGCGTGTCTCGGTTACTAAGGATAAAACAAAATTAATTATAACGAGGGTCATGCAATTGTCATTTTGTTTGGCACGGCGCACCCTGACTTATTCTAATCAAAAGGTTTCTAAATTAAATTACGAGGGCCATACACTATGTGATCTTATTTTACGTATGGCGCACCTCAATTATTCAAAAGGCTTAGTTGAAAAAAAAGGAAAACCTAAAAATTCACAAGGCATTTGTCAAAGTTCAAACTAACAAAACGTGATAATCAAACTGGCTCCCATTTCTCTTTTAAAGCTTAAGCGCAGCAACCTATTGTATTTTTAATAGCTAGTGAACCAACTCCTATCTCAATTCTGATCTCAAAAGGGAGCCCAATATTGTTGCAAATGCCAGCCCAATCCAGCGATATGGTATAAGGGCAAGGCGGGGATTCAAGGTCGAATCCCTGCAACAGCACGATCAACCCACAAGCAAAAGGGTCAAATAACCCCAAGTCAATTTCAAACAACTGAGGTATTCTATATCTGATTCAAACAACCATGATGCCCATTTTAGTTTCCCAAATTGTTCCAAGATAGAATAAACAAATAAGCACTTAATATAGAATTCAGAACTTGGTGATTATCCTACAATCATACTGGACTCTGATTTTAAAAACTAGTTTTAACAGACAGTTTTATACAATTTCGGACTAATTTCAAAAGGGTAATTTCCAAAGATAATTTCAAAAGAGCCAGTATGACTTTACACACATCATTTGGCATTAAACACAACCTGAAGCAAAACTTTTCAGTGGATTAGAACAAACTCAACTTTCGTTTAAAATGAATCTTTTTAAAAGTTTTTCAGAAGTTGCTCACAAGGCACCTTTGGTGCTGAACAAACAAAACCACACTCATAATCTGTATTAACATGTATCTAGATTCCATGATTATGGACTTAAAACCAAATATACCAACCGCTTAATCTACAGGTTACAATCCACTTTTAACATATACTAAAGGTCAAAATGCTTCCAAGTCAATTGCACCTTCATAAGCTCAAATACAAACTTAACCAAACAGACTATCATACAAAATAAAACTATACTAGCAAGAACTAAACCAAATATGATGATGAACAGACAGTAGAAAATTATTATTGATCAACATTCCTCATCTTGAACTACATGAGCTCATATTTGCACTTTACATACAATGGATCCAAGGCATACCTAGGAAATAGGAGGAAATAAGAAGTAAATGAGGTTCAGTAGATGAACAGCACAACAGCATCACAACAGAACTCAAGTGTATCAGTCCATTTCAACTAGAAATTGAAATAAAACAACCCCAAATCCACTCTCGATTGATCAATAATTAGGGCTGACCTCAAACCAGACTTCAAACAATCCAAATTCAACCCATTCCACCTCAAATGGACAAGAAAAGTTGTTTCGTAAATCAAAACCTCAAGACTTAAAGTGTAATTTTAATGGAACAATAATTTTTCAATCTTTTCAGTCGTTTTGATTTTTCTGAGTTTCTTTATCTCTTAATTTCTGCCTTCATATGCAAGAAAGCATGCCTTCTGTTACGACCCAAATCCCGCTCTGATCGCGATGGCGCCTCTCGTGAAGATAAGACCAGCCAACCAACTCAAATTGCCTTTTCAAAAAGAGTTAAATATGAATAAACAGTCCAAATATGATTTAATAGTAATAATTAGCGGAAATACAATCCGAGCATAACCCAAATCAGGGTGTCTTAAGTCACAAGCATCTAGAAGAGTCTAAATACAACTACACGGCCAGTAATGTACATAATAGAATTTAGAATCAAGGAAGAAATCCGATGCCGTGAACGCTGGCGGTCACCTTACTCAACTACGATAGAAAAATCTCCAATCAGCTCAAAACCCGCTACCGGAGTGAACAAACACTTGCATCTGCACACGAGGTGCAGGGAGTAAAGTGAGTATTCCAACTCATTGAGTAATAAAAGTAAATAACAACTGAGCTGTAAAAAATCACGAATAACAGATCATCATGCTATATAAAAGAAGGGAAACCCTTTTTGAGAAAAGCAGTGAAGCTATGAAATCCTTAGAGAAAAACAGTTTAGCTCAGTTTAAACCTCTTTTTAAAAATGCCTTTCTCAACCGTTACGCAAAGAGATGCAATAACAATAGTGCAGATAAGGACAGAAATCCGCCCCTTCGGCACAACACCTAGGTATTAGATAATGCCAGACAATCAGGTAGATATTTCACGAAGTTTCACAAACAACAGATAATGGAAGACAAATGAAATCAAGTAAACACACAGAATAGTACTAGTACCTCTACGGCGTGCAGCCCGATCCACGATGCGGCGTGCAGCCCGATCCACGCTGGGGCGTGCACCCCAATCCATTTAACGTCGACGACGCTCACTGGGGGTATGTACAGACTCCGGAGGGGCTCCTACAACCCAAGCGCAATATCAAGCCATCTTGTGGCACCAAATCTAGACCCTCGGCCTCATTTCAATATCAGTATAGCACTGCTGCAGCGTGTAGCCCGATCAAAAAGTATCTTCACAACTCAGGCCCTCGGCTTTACTTAGTCAAAAATCACATAAGCCCCCCGGGCAACAATAAAACATGATGCTCAACCCAAAATAGTATTGGAAATATCATTTCAAGCTTTTAAAACAAAATAACCTGGCTGAGTTTTGAAAAAAAAATTAGTGGAAAATACATGACTAAGTTCAAGTATAACATCAAACAGTGAGGAAATATCAACAACCATCCCCGAAGTGGTTCAAATAATTGGCACGAAGCCTAAATATAGCAATCAGCCCAATATAGGATGATAATAAGTGTCAGTCAAACAGGCGGTAAAATCACCAGTCGGGACGGACCAAGTCACAATCCCTAGTAGTAAAAGACCCCACGCTCGTCATCCAGCGTGTGTCGCACCTCAATATAGCACTACGATGTGCAATCCGGGGTTTCAAACCCTCAGAATATCATTTACAATCATTACTCACCTCGAACCGGCGAAATCTCTAGCTCGCGATGACATTGACCCTCAAATCAGCCTCTACGCGCATCGAATGTAACCAAAACCACAACGAATACGTCACAATATGCTAAGGGAACATAACCTAATCGAAAATAATCAATAATAGGCACAAATCCCAAAATTACCAAAACCCGAGCACCAGGACCACTTCTTGAAACTCAAGATTTTTACATAGTTAAATTCCTCATCTCCCCACGATTTTATACATATCAAGAATACCAAAATCGGAGTCCAAATGACCATTTAAATCCTCAATTTAAAATCTCAAAATTCTAAGCCGTAGTTTTTCCATTTTAGCCAAATTTCCATGAATTTCTAGGCCAATTTCACAATATAATCGTATTTTATGTTGAAAAATTTTACCTCCAATCAATTCCCCTTGAATCCCTCTTCCATTAGCTCTCCCAAGCTCCAAAATCGCGCAACAATAGAGGATAATAACTTAGGCTCGTGGAACAAAATGTTTTAAAAACCTTCTGCCCAGCAACTATTTCCTTCTATGCGATCGCAAAAAATTCTTCACGATCACGAAGCACAAAATTCAATTCCCATAATTAAACCTATGTGAATGTAATAGATACCATGCGAACGCAATGCCCTGCTAACTTTCACCATGCGATCGCGGACCATACTCCGCATTCGCGATGAACAAATTCCAAAAATTACCTCAGGCCCTTTTTACTCTATGCGAACGCGGCCTTATCAATGCGTTCGCGAAGAAAAATTTTGCCCAACTATGCGATTGCATCCAACTTGTGCGAATACGAAGAACAAAAAGTGAACTACCCCAAAAGCTTCTATGCGATCGCAATGAACAAAAATTTCTGCAGCTGAAGCCTGCAATTTCTGCTATCCTTCAAGGTACAAACTGATCTGACTCACCATCTGAAGCCCACCCGAGGCCTTCGGGACCTCAACCACACATACAAACATAATCCATGAGATCATTCAAACTCGTTCCAATCATCAAAACACCTCAAACAACATCAAATTACTCAAAACTTATCTAATTCAAGCCTAAATTCTTTTAAAACTTTTGAAACACGCATTTTAATAAAAAAACCCAACTAAATCACCTCCGAATGACACGAAATTTTGCACACACATCTCAAATCACATAACGAAGCTTCAGCAACTCTCGGAATTCCATTCTGACCCTCTAATCAAAAGCTCACTTATCAACCGGAAATCGCCAAAATACTAGTTTCGGCAATTCAAGCCAAATTCCACATCGGGTCTCCAAAACCAATTCCGGTCTCGCTCCTTAGTCATAAATCATACGACGAAGCTAACCAAATCGTAAACACTCCAATCCGAGCTCGTATACACACAATTCAACTCTTGGTCAAACACTTCAAATTCAAAGCTTCCAACTGAGACTATTCTTTCAAGTTCATTTCGATTTTTCCTTCAACCATAACCAACGATTCACATCAGTCGTCATGCATAACACGGGGCAAGTCATGCCCGAGGACAGACGATCAAAGTGCAAAAGCTCAAAACGACCGGTCGGGTCATTACATCCTCCCCTACTTAAACACACGTTCATCCTGGAACGTACTCAGAGTTGCTCTAGAAGCCAACCAATAGCTGAATAACCTTACCAATCATATACTCGGGGTGATCCCACGCCACCCTATCTCACATAGGTTCGATAACACAATATAACTGAAATTTCACAATCCATCCTAGTCTATAACCGTAGAACCACATTTCCACTGCCGAAATCATCCACAAGATCAAAATCTCAGATACCATGTGTTAATAAAATTATTATTATTTGAAGATATTAATTAAAAAGAGTTGTAGTGCTTTGTTTGCATAATCTTATTGTAAAATTGTTGGTAATATTTCTAAATAGAATTTAAAGAGGAAGCATAGGCGAGTGTCACGTAATTTCTCTCTAAAAATAAGCGTTAGCTTCCCTTCCCCAATGTCAATCCCTATTAGAATTTGTCTTTTTTTTTCTTCCACATGTATTTTCTCCCTTATATATTTGGTGATGTTTTATTCTTTTGCATGTTTGTTCAAGAAAATATCTTTTAATATTTGCACTTATCTATTTGACTAGTAATGGGTAGTTCTTGCTGTGCACGTACCCAATCATTGGGCTTTTACAAAAATTATTCGTTTTATTAACTATTTTTGTTTTGGCTGGTACATATTAATTATGTACTAATTGTAGATGATTATACATATTTTCTTCAAGGAATATACATTTACAAAATAAGCGGTTAGTTTTAATTTAAGCGGTTGTGTAATCTATTATATAGCTTAATTCTTCCTTTAAATATTAGAATGAAAACAATTTTCGTTTTTGTAAACAAAATATTGTGTTAGGTTCATCTTCAATAATTCCCAAAATAAAAAAGTATCACAATTTTATTGGTCCCAACAATTACTTGAAAGTCTAATTTTTAAAATAAGTTTGCTTCATTATCGTGGTGCACTAATGAGCATTAATAAATCTTCTACTCAACTTGTGCACACTAATAATATAAATTTTAACTTACAAATGTCAAGTTACTTAAAACAATTACAGATAGGTTCTCAAATAATATTATATTCTGTCAAAAATAAGTGTTCTGTAATATTTTGGTACATTGATTAAGTAAATCATTTAATAGTATTTTAAAGATATCTAGATTACCTTTTACACCTTCTCAAATTACTCTTTTTATATGTCGCCGTATTTTATAAATCATTTATTGGATTAAGGATTAATTTCAAAAATATAATTAATGCATTTTGTTTTCTAAAGCAACATTTACTTTAGCCAAACTAATTTACTTATAAAATCATCTTCTACTAACATATGAAATTTACCACTTTTCACCTTACAAATTGAGGCAATCTATTAATGGCTTAGGGAATGTATCGAGATATGTTTATGATTAATCTCTTGACTTGTTGAACTGATTTCACGTATATTCTTGAAGTTTTACTAATTTATAGTGTGTATTATAACGAACATTTGATAAGGAGCTCATATGAAATTCTTTGTTAAGTTTGGTTTTCTACAAAAAGATAAGATGTTTTTTTGAATTTGTATAAATCATTTAATTTTTTTCGCTCTAAATCTTAAGAGTCCAAACTAAATTTTAAGTCAACAAATATGTAAAACTTAATTGAAGTTACTTATCCAAAATATAATATCTACTTTTTTAAATATAAGGGAACATCAAGTGGAAATCTATGTATCTTTATCTATTTCGTTTAAATTGTTTTTAGACTTATATGGAAAACTATAAACGTATGTCATTTTTTGACTATTTTGGATGTTTAAGGAAATCTATAGACAAGAATGATAACTAGAAAATGAAAAGTTTATTGTGGGCCCCATGTTTAAAGGGGTAAAATTTAGAATGGCGGCACATGAAAGCGCGTGAGCGGTAGATAAATAACATAATAAAAATTGTGTGAGGTAGTCATTTTTTAAAGTGATATTTACTTTTTATCCAACGCAATAGTAGCACTAGTCTATTAAAATTAATATGAAAAGACCATATTACCCTTTCTTCTATCTCTTTTCCTTCCCGAACCCTCTATCAAGTCCAGTATACCAATAATGGAGATACTGTCTAACTTGTGCTGACAGCTATCAAATTCTCCCTACTCTCAATAATCAAAAAGTCTTATTCCTGTGAAAATATACTGCCCTTTATTTTCAACTCATTTCCGTAATCATACTCCAAAATAATATAAAGTATCTATCAATTATTATTCCCAATTTTGATGTTAATAATAATTTCGACAATTATAATATTGATATTTTTGGCGAGGTAAATACAATCAATGTAATTCGAGGTGTTATCGGGTTGCACAAAATGCATAGTAGAAGACATAAAAAGTCATGGTTGTGGTAGGTGCTTGGTCTTGAACTTAGAGTTAGAAGTTCACAAATTAAGGATACTTGGAACTTAACTTAAAGTAACAAGCACATAAATTAAGGACAGATAGTCCGTTCTAACATAGAATTACAAGCATAGAAATTAAGGACATATATCCCTGAACTTCAAGTTCCAAGTTCAAAAGTTAAAGATATATAGTAAACGTTAGGACATTATTTTCTAAATGTCCTGGAATATTGAACTAGGAATCTGATATTGAGGACAAACGTTTTTAAAATGTCCTTAACTTCTGGACATTAAGTGAAACAAGTAAATGTTAGGACATAATTTTCTAAACGTCCTGAAATATTGAACTAGGAATCTAATATTGAGGACAAACGTGTCTGAAATGTCCTTAACTTTTGGATATTAAGCAAGCCATGTCCTTGATATTTATACAATACTCATGAATAGGGGTGGGCGTTCGGGCAGTTCGAAGTACCAAATCCAATATCCAATCCGAAATCTAAAAATTTTATAAATTAAATCCAAAATCCAATTCGTAATCCGAAAATCCAAACCAAAAATCCAAGAAATTCGAATTTCGGTTTGGATTTCGGGTTTGCCCAAAGTATGCCCACCCCTACTCATCATGAAGGTAAGGACACTATGTCCTTAATATTTACACTGCACATATGAAGTTAATGACATTATGTCCTAAAGTTTAACAACAAAATGTGCAAATACATGACACTTTGTCCTTAATATTTACACATTATTCATGAAGTTAAGGACATTGTGTCCTTAATATTTTTTTTTACACAATATTTATGAAGTTAAGGACACCATGTTCTTATTATTTACACAACATTCATGAAGTTAAGGACATCATGTTCATAATATTTACACAACACTCATGTCTAACACAAGGGTATTTTTGTCAGGGTGGGTAAAAGATTATTAAGCACTGGCTAAAAAGTAAATACATCTTAAACAGTGGATAACGAGTAAGGACATCTATAAAAAGTGACTAACCGTGCACTTCCCCCAAATAACATAAGGAGAATTCTAAACAAGCGGGGCCCACCTTTATTGAGAGAATTAATAGACCTACACGGTAATTAAGTGTGTGCATGCAAAACCTAGGTGGCAGGCCCACTTTCTCAGCAAACTTATGCACGTATAAGTACAAATTTATTAAAAAGACTTAAATGCCCATATGAAGCAGGTATGTTGACCGTGAGTTGTGTGTATTCCTTTTTTTTATTAAAAAGACTTAAATGCCCCTATGAAGAAGGCATGTGCACATGAAGTGCATGGTGTCACGCTCCGCCCTTTTCTAAGAGGTTACGCCATGCGGGCGATGACTGGGCGACACACAGGCGATGATTTGGCGCACGGATGGCAACATTTCTCTAGCCAAGTCTAGATCTTTCCAATGGAAGACTCTAGACCCCTCTAGTCCCATCTTGTATATAATGGATAATTGTAGAGATTTGTAGAACTTTCTAGGCTTTAGATCTTAGCCATTCATTCAAATAGATCTTAGCCGTTGGTTAGGGACTCTATCAACTATAAGTAGGCTAGCATTTGGCATTTGCCAACACACAGAAAACAATCAAGCAATCCAACACTTGTGTACAAAGCTCTCTTGTTTAATACAAAGCTTTCTTGCAAGCTTCTCTTAGCTTTGTTGTGGTATTAGTTCGGGGAAAGGCTGACTTAGCACTTCGCATGGGCGAATTGTGACTAAGGCCGCACGGAAGATAGCTAGGGAGTTATCCGGTCCGTGACAGTTGGTATCAGAGCAACGTTACGAAAGGGTTTGTGGGTTAGCTTGGGCTAGTCGTCATTGACACTTGGGAAGCCCTGAAGAAAGAGCTCAAGGAGGAGTTCTACCCGGTGCACGTAAGCCGCGAGGCTAGGGAAAAAATGAGGGACCTCAAACAGGGCAATTCTATCAAGGAGTATGTCAAGGCATTCTCCAACTTAATGCTGCAAATTGACAACATGAACGATGAGGATCTTATTCAACTTCTTATCCGGACTCAAACCTTGGGCGGTTCAAGAGTTAAGACGATCCAAGGCAGACGACATCTCGACGACACTCAAGGTAGCTGCCACATTGCAGGACTACACTAGTGCTGACAAAGGGATTCATGTCAAGCACCAAGGAGATTCATCCAAGTCCAAGACTCAAATTGACTTGGCCGGTTACAGGTGGGGGAGTCAAGTACGGAACCCACAAGCCAACAACCCATGGAGATAAGGGGAAACAGGCCAGAGACAACAAAAAGGAGGCCAAACCAAGGGAGGGTTGCTTCCTATGTCAAGGACCACACTGGGCGAGGGACTGCCCACAACGTAAAGCCATGAGCGCAATGTTGGAGCAACAGGAGCATGGCAATGAAGCTACCATGGGGAGTCTTAAGCTGCTTAACGCATTGAACGTTAAGCCCACTCCTCACCAGGCGGGTGATAGGAGTCTCATGTACGTTCAGGGGCACGTCAACAACAAGGTTTGCCACTTAATGATTGATACGGGCGCCACCCACAACTTCATGACTCCAACCGAGGCAGAACGGTTGGGACTCAAGGTGACATACTCCAAGGGTTGGCTCAAGATCGTAAATGTCGAGGCCAGACCCGTGGATGGCGTGGCGAAAGGGACTGGGATGAAGCTAGGCAACTGGTCAGGTAAGGTGGATTTCTCGGTGGCACCAATAGACGATTTCTCCATTGTTCTAGGGATGGAATTCCTTCGGCAGTACAACGCTGTCCCGTTCCCTAGATTCAACATGTTAATGATCCTGGAAAGGGAACCATGCATGGTCCCAGCGGTTGCCCCTCCCAAGACATCCAAATCTCCCCAACTTAGTGCCATGCAGCTGTCCAAGGGACTCAAACGTGGGGAGGAGACATGGTTAGCCGTTCTTCAGCAAGAGGAAGAAAGGGGAGTTGATGGTGATATCCCCGCTTGCATCCAGAACGTTCTGGAAGAGTTCAAGGACGTGATGCCAACCGATTTGCCCCGTAAGCTGCCACCCAAGTGTGGGGTGGATCACAAGATCGAGTTGGAGCCAGGGGCTAAGCCACCATCCAAAGCACCCTACCGGATGGCGCCACCAGAACTGGAGGAGCTGCGAAAACAGTTGGGGGAATTGTTGGAGATGGGCTTCATCCAACCTTCCAAGGCACCGTATGGTTCACCAGTGCTATTCCAACACAAGTCGAACGGATCGTAGTGACTTTGCATAGACTACCAGGCTCTCAACAAAACAAGTATCCAATTCCTCTTATTGCTGACCTTTTTGATCAATTGGGGAAGGCCAAGTATTACACAAAGCTTGACCTAAGATCGGGGTATTATCAAGTGCGTAGAGCCGAAGGGGACGAGGGCAAGACAACTTGTGTCACTCGTTATGGGGCGTTTGAATTCTTGGTGATGCCCTTTGGCCTGATAAATGCGCCAGCCACATTTTGCACTCTCATGAACGAAATACTTCATCCCTACTTGGACCGGTTCGTGGTGGTCTACTTGGACTATATAGTCATATATAGCAACACCTTGGATGAGCATGTAGAACATGTACAGGCCGTTCTCAAGACTTTACGGGACAATGAGCTTTATGTAAAGAAGGAGAAGTGCTCATTTTCCAAGGAAGAGGTGCACTTCCTGGGCCATGTGATCAAAGGCGGCAAACTCATGATGGATACAAAGAAGATCCGGGCGATCAAGGAATGGGAGCCACCGACCAAGGTACCTGAGCTTAGATCTTTCCTTGGTCTTGTGAACTATTATCGACGTTTCATTACAGGCTATTCAGCCAAGGCGGTACCACTCACTGACCTACGCAAGAAGAAGAAGGCTTGGGAGTGGGACGACAAGTGCCAACGTGCCTTCAACATGCTGAAGAAGGCCGTGACAGAGGAACCAGTGTTGGCACTACCTGATTGCACCAAGGCGTATGAGGTTCACACAGATGCCTCTGACTTTGCCATATGGGGCGTGCTTATGCAAGAGGGGCATCCAATTTCTTATGAAAGTCGCAAGCTCAACAACAGCGAGAGGCGCTACATAGTGCAGGAGAAAGAGATTATTGCAGTGGTGCATTGCTTGCGAGTTTGGCGACACTACTTGCTCGGGGCAAAGTTCGTGGTGCGCACGGACAATGTGGCGAAAAGTTACATCCAAACTCAGAAGAAACTCAGCCCAAGCAAGCAAGATGGCAAGACTTCTTGTCCGAGTTCGACTATGTGATGGAGCACAAACCGGGCAAGGCCAACTTTGTGGCGGATGCGCTAAGCCGAAAGGAAGAATTGGAGGCAATGTCAAGAGTATAGGTGGAGCTCTTGGATCTGATCAAGGACGTCATGGCACATGATCCTTTAGCCAGGCAACTTGTGCAGATGGCTAAAGAAGGGAAAACCAAACAATTTTGGGTAGAAGGCGACTTGTTGCGCACCAAGGGTCAACAGATTTATGTACCCAAATGGGAGAGGTTGCGCAAGAGTATCATTAAGGAGTTCCATGACACCCTATGGGGGGGTCATCCATGAAAAAAGCGCACTCAGGCATTGGTAGAGGCTAACTATTATTGGCCTCGCATGCGGGATGATATCGAGTTATACGTCAAGACTTGTCTTGTGTGCCAACAGGACAAGATGGAGCAACGGGCACCCGCAGGACTTTTGGAGCCTTTACCCATACCTCAACGTCCATGGGAGAGTGTTAGC
Source organism: Nicotiana benthamiana (assembly GCA_034376525.1). Taxonomy (NCBI): domain Eukaryota; kingdom Viridiplantae; phylum Streptophyta; class Magnoliopsida; order Solanales; family Solanaceae; genus Nicotiana; species Nicotiana benthamiana. The sequence continues at coordinate 81,451,475 of CM067336.1, forward strand.
ATGGACTTTATCTCCGCTTTTCCCACATCGAAGGCAAAGGTAGCATCATGGTTGTGGTGGATTGGTTCTCAAAATATGCTTCCTTCATGGCTGCTACGAAGGACTGCACAGCACCAGAGGTAGCTCAGCTATTTTTCCAAGGCGTGGTGAAGTATTGGGGCTTGCCTCAAGTTATCATCAGTGATAGAGACCCCCGCTTCACGGGAAAATTTTGGACGGAGTTATTTTGCTTGATGGGGTCTGATCTACACTTTTCCACCAGCTTCCATCCACAAATCGACGGACAAACGGAGCGGGCAAACGCACTTTTGGAGCTATATTTGAGGCACTATGTGAGTGCCAACCAACGAGATTGGGCCAAGTTGCTTGATGTTGCCCAATTCTCTTACAATTTGCAACGGAGTGAGGCTACTGGCAAAAGACCATTCAAGCTTGCAACCGGACAGCAACCCTCGACACCGCATGGACTTGTCAACAAGTATACTGGGAAGTGTCCAGCGGCGTTCAAGACGGCAAAAACTTGGCACGAGCAAACGGACTTAGCTCGGGCATATCTTGACAAGGCCTCCAAGAAAATGAAGAAGTGGGCTGACAATAAGAGGAGGCACTTGGAATTCAACGTGGGAGACTTGGTCATGCTTAAACTCAACACCGAGCAACAAAAGAGGCGAAGCATGTTGCACAACGGGCTAATTCGGCGCTACGAGGGACCACTCCCTATCCTTGCCAAGCTGAGTAAGGGTTCTTATCGGGTGGAGCTGCCACCCAAACTCAAGCTACATCCTGTCTTCCATGTGAGGTGTCTTAAGCCATACCACGCAGACATGGAAGACCCATCATGGAACGAGTCACATCGGGCACCTCCAGCCATTACAACATCATTTGACAAGGAAGTTGAAAGCATCATGGCTGACCGGGTGATTCGGCAACGGTTCAGGGAACCCTTGCATGAGTATCTTATCAAGGGTAAGAGACTACCGGAAAGCGAGGCAAGTTGGGAGACAAAGGAAGCCCTTTGGCAATTTGAAGATCAAATCCGAGCATTCCACGAAGAGTCGACGAGGGCGTCGACGCAATAGGTGAGGGAGGTTGTCACGCTCTGCCCTTTTCTAAGAGGTTATGCCATGCGGGCGATGACTGGGCGACACGCAGGCGATGATTTGGCGCACAGATGGCAACATTTCTCTAGCCAGGTCTAGATCTTTTCAATGGAAGACTCTAGACCCCTCTAGTCCCATCTTGTATATAATGGATAATTGTAAAGATTTGTAGAACTTTCTAGGCTTTTGATCTTAGCCATTCATCCAAATAGATCTTAGCCGTTGGTTAGGGACTCTAGCAACTATAAATAGGCTAGCATTTGGCATTTGCCAACACACAGAAAACAATCAAGCAATCCAACACTTGTGTACAAAGTTCTCTTGTTTAATACAAAGCTTTCTTGCAAGCTTCTCTTTTTAGCTTCTCTTAGCTTTGTTGTGGTGTTAGTTCAGGGAAAGGCTGACTTAGCACTTAGCAGGGGAGAATTGTGACTAAGGCCACACGGAAGATAGCTAGGGAGTTATCCGGTCCGTGACAATGGGCTGTAGATAAATAACCTATGATGAATTCTAAGCAAAACTAGGCCCATCTTTATTCAAAGAATTGATAGTCTTACATGGTAATTGAGTGTGTGCATGCAAAATCTAGGTGGTGCGCCAACTTTCTAAGCAAGCTTATCCAAGTATAAGTATAAATGTTATTGAAAAGACTATGGATGTCACGCTCCAAATTCGAGGGACATGACCGGCACTCAACCGGGTATCCCCGATCGAGTGGACCTGGGTGCCTTTCCTATTTCACACGTTTTACCCCACATTATTCTTTGTTGATTAGCCTAAAGCAATCGAAAGAAAATATGAATTCTCTTTTATACGCACACATCAGTGCCCCACAGGTTACAAAATCTCCTGTTGTCTCCTTTCACAATTCCACATTGATCATTTCATGATTTATAGTCATATCATTAGTGATATTGGATCAAATTTTCCACCCTTATTACCTCATCCACCCTTATTACCTTGGCCACCCTTGTCCCCCCAACCCACACCTTATTTCACCATGTTGCGGCAAACCGACCCGCCTGACAGTTTCAGTTCACAACAACATACAACAAAATAACAAATACAAGAAATCAACTATAGCACATTGTTAAGATAGAACCACAACGAGGATAATGTAATTCTATAACTAGCATCAACAATTTCCTCATGTTCATCAATGTGTACACAATTTGGGTTACCACAACAGTTGTTCATAATCAATCATACACGTTGTTCCACATTATTTCCATTTCCACCACTTCCAAACTCTTTCAATTACAAGTTCCTCAACTTCCACCACAAGGTGTTACTACACAAGTATACATCACAAGGGCTTCACAATGATCTCTACATGAATATTAATTACCAAACAGTTTCACAAACTAAGACATGGCGATTTCACAAGGATCACATTTAGCCATACATACCTGGAATTGAATATCTCTTTACAACTTCCACTCCAATTTACCAAGCAATCAAGAATTCAATCTAGTTCATGATCAACACTTAGGTTTAGAAATTTAAACTCATACTTACTACCAAATTCCCTTTTTACAAGATTCTAGGGTTTTGAAGACATGCATGAAATTTTTATGAAAAATTTCAAAACAAGTGTATGGGGTTTCCATTCCAAGCTTAAATTTCGAAATTTAGGGGAAATGGGTTAGGGATTTTACCTGAGAAATAAGTAGAGAAGACAATGCACCAAGAATTTTCTGAGTTCCAATGGTTTTGAAAGGCTAGATGATGAAGATTTAGCTTTCTCTCTCAAGAACTCTCTCTACCTCTATCTTATTTTGATCAGAAATATGTTTAAAATGAGGGAGAAGGTGTTTAATAAAAGGTGGGTCGGGTTTAAATTTTAAAAAAAAAATATCAGGCGAGCACGATCTGCGATGCAATATGTGGTTGCAGAACTGACATGCGGTCCGCAGAAATATTTCAAGTTTCGGACCTCTCGGGTTGGGAATGCGGTAGATATGGGGTCCGCATTCCTGTTATGCGGCCGCAGAATGCACCACAGAACTGACATTTGAAATTCTTTAGGGACCATATGCCATCACTATGTGGTCCGCATATCGATTATGCGACCGCATTTTTAACACAAAAAATTGGTTGCTCTCTGGAACCTTTTGCGGCAGAAATGTGGTCCGCATTTCAGATCTGCGACCGCATTCTGAACCGCAAATTGGACCTTTTCTGGAAAAAATTCAATTTCACATTTTTAAGTGCAAAATAGTAAAAAGGATATGATCCACTTAGGTAGACTCGACTCTATGAGCTGCTAATATCTGAGCGCTCATTTTCACGGAGCCTTACATCCTCTCCGCTTAAGATCATTCGTCCTCGAATTAGGACTTGGGAACCAAATGAGTTTGAAAACATGATATGTAAGTTCCTACACTTTTATTAACTTTCAAGTTTGTTTTAGAAAAATTTTGCCAGAGTCTCCTTTGTAATATGGACATAACCACCTATCAAAGAGCCCCTAAAACATATTCCCAATCATTATTACACAAACTTGTTACCTTTACAACATTTATAAAAAAGCACGATCTTCATACTTGCACATATTCAACCTCCCGATACACTTTAAACCATTTTGGCATACTATATGTAATCAAATTAAGTATTAATTATATGTACTACTAAATCCATTTACCTATTACAAGGGCACGAAACAGTTATTCATTTCAATTCAATTCCTCCATGCAAAACTAATCATTATACAATTAGAACACTTTAATACTTCGTCTCCATGCAAAATTAATTATTACTTCCATACATCACCTTACCACGGGAGCACAAAACTTTCATTACCCAAGAGGACTGCACATTGCTTAAATAACCACAACACATAAATTTTCTTGGCATAACTTGGAGAAACTACAATAGTAAGGCACTTGGGAAGAGAATGAAGGTTTCTTACATCTAATTGGGACACAACACTAGTTCTCTTATGGACAAGATTCGCACGACCATTACTAGACTTGCTCAAATAGATGGGGGTAATTTATCTTCATCTCATCTTTTGTTTCCCACGTGGCTTCCTCAACTTGTTGGTTTCGCCAAAAAACCTTAACTGAAGCAATCTCCTTGTTCCGAAACTTTCGAACTTGTCTATCCAAAATGGAAGCCGTAATCTCCTCATACGATAACTCTTCTGTAACCTTGATGTCTTCAACTGGCACGATTTTAGACGGATCACCCACAACTTTCCTCAACATAGATACATGAAACACCGGGTGCACCAAGGACATTTCAGGGGGTAATTCCAACCTATATGCAACTTGACCGATCCTTTGAGTGACTTGATAAGGCCCGACGTACCTAGTACTTAGTTTTCCCTTATTCCCAAAGCGCATGAGTCCCTTCACAGGGGACACCCTCAAGAATACCCAATCTCCTTCTTGAAACTTCAATTCTCTTGGTCGCACGTCCGCATAGGATTTCTGGCGACTTTGAGAAATCTTCATTCTCTCCGGAATGACTCTTACCTTCTCCATCGCCTAATGCATGAGATCTGGCCCTATCAATTATGCTTCACCCACTCTCGAAACACCCGATCGAGGACCTACACCTTCTTCCATACAATGCTTCGAATAGGGCCATCTGGATGCTAGCATGGAAGATGTTATTATAAGTAAACTCTATAAAGGGAAGGTGATCATCCCAATTTCCCTTGAAATCCAAGACACATGCCCGCAACATATCCTCAAGCGTCTGAATATTCCGCTCTGCCTCGCCATCGGTTTGGGATGAAAAGTTGTGATGAGATTCACTTAAGTACCCAAACCTTGCTGAAATTTCCTCCAGTAGTTAGCTGTAAATTGTGCTCCTCGATCTGAAATAATAGAAAGCGGCGTACCATGAAGCCTCGCTATGTCCTTGATGTACAATCGAGCATATTGTTCCACGGTATCGGTGGACTTGACTGGCAAAAAGTGAGCTGATTTGGTGAGCCTATCCACAATTACCCAAATTGAGTCGAACTTTTTCTGAGTACGAGATTGTTCTGTTACGAAGTCCATATTGATCATTTCCCACTTCCACATTGGTATTTCTATAAGCTAATCAGCCTTCCCGGCCGCTGATGCTTGGCCTTCACTTGCTGGCAATTTGGACACTTAGAGACGAAGTCCACCACATTCTTCTTCATACCACTCAACCAATAATTATCCTTGAGATCGTGATACATCTTTGTAGAGCATGGGTGCACTGAATACCTGGAATGATCAGCCTCCGCCATTACCCTCTCCCTAAGATTATCCACATCCGAGACAAATAACCTGTCATGGCACCGTAGCACACCATCATTGTTGGTGAGTGAATATGCTGAAACTTTGTTGCTTAGAGCTGCCTCCTTCAATTGTGCCAATGCTGGATCAATAAACTATTTTTCTTTAACCTCTGCCACGAGCGACGATTCTGCTGTATTATGCACCATGAGTTCCTCCTTATTCGAGGACGAGATACAAACCCAAAGGCTAACCAACTGGTGTACCTCCTGAGCTAGGAGCCTTTGATCCGCTCTCAAGTGAGCCAAGCTACCCATGGACTTCCGACTGGGGGCGTCGGCTCCATGTTTGCCTTTCCTGGATGGTACAATATGTCCATATCATAATCCTTAAGCAATTTGAGCCACCGCCGCTGCCTCAAATTCAGCTCTTTCTGCTTGAACAAATTTTGAAGACTCTTGTGGTCTGAAAACACATCTACGTGAACCCCAAAAAGATAATGCCGCCATATTTTCAAGGCGAACACAACTGCTGCAAGCTCCAAATCATGTGTCGGATAATTCTTCTCATGATTCTTGAGTTGCCTGGAAGCATATGCTATGACCTTCCCGTGCTACATCAGAACACGCCCTAAACCAACCCCGGAGGCATCACAATAAACAACAAACCCCTATGTGCCTTCTGGCAAGGCCAATACTGGTGCCGAAGTCAACCTTGTCTTCAATTTCTGGAAACTTTTCTCACAAGCATCTGACCAATGGAACTTGGCTGATTCTGCATCAATTTAGTCAGGGAGAGGCGGGGGTGGAGAATCCCTCTACAAACCTCCGATAATACCCTGCTAACCCCAAAAAGCTACGGATCTCCATCGGGGTCGTGGGCCTAGGTCAATCCTTCACCGCTGCAATCTTCTGGGGGTCCACCAGAATCCCCTTACTGGAAACAATATGACCCAGAAAAGCGACGGATTCCAACCAAAATTTGTTGGAAATCATGTATATCTATGATGTGTGCGCTTTGGTTGTATGAGCATGATTTTCAGGTATAGGTTTTGATGAATGACAAACAATGAAGTCAAGCGTCAAACAACGATATAATATGACAAACTATCAAATGGCGAGAAGCATATTGATGACGGGATTGCATAGACAAGCCAAGTCGAGCCAAAGAGTTCAAGACCGAAGACCCAAGACGTAGGTCGTTAGGTAGAACCAATGTAAGAACAGCGTTTAAGTTATCTTATCTTTTGGCTCAACATTAGGTCATCATAAATATGCATAAAATCATTTTATTAAAGTAAATCATTTTATTAAATCATATATATCATAAATATTTTTCATATACTTCAAACAAAATGATTTTAACATTTTCATTTTTAACCAAAATGGGTTTTGAAGTAAGTTTTCAATTCTGGTATACACAGTGTATATCAAGTGTATATCGATGATATATAATCGATCCGTTGCCAAAGTTTTGAACACTAGAACAACATAATCGATTATATGAAGTACACAATTGATTATATGAAGTCAACAATCGATTGTCTACTTTTAACAATCGAGTTTTTTGAGATAGTGTGCAACCGAAGTTTTTAAACATCAAAACAATCGATTGTCTTGTCATACAATCGATTATCAACAATCGATTGTCACCTTCATACAATCGATTATATTTTGACCATTCCCACAATCCTAAATTGATTTTTGAACGTTGAAGAACAATCGATTATTCAGGTTTAACAATCGATTGTTTAGCCTAAAATCAGGAATCTTTTTTGAACGTTGGTCAGACAATCGATTGTCACCTCCAAACAATCGATTGTTTGAGCACAGAATCAGGGATTTTATTTGTCAATTAAGCAACGGTCAGCACTACTTTTTCGACTATAAAAAGAGGTCTTTTGAGCTGATTTTAAACACACAACTCTTGCATATATTGATATACATATTGATCATTTTCAAGCATCATTTTAGAGCTTTTGTTGAGCCATTTGATAGAAAACTTTGTGTTGTTCATAGAGCTTATTTTGTTTCTCTTTATCCACTCTATTGAGAGAGTATTTGTTGTAAAAGAGAGTTGTTTTGAGAAGAACATATCTTCTCATTTGTCGGGTTTGCTAAGTACCCAAAGTCTTAGTGGTTGAAGTCTTGGGGTGAGGTATCCTCAAGCAAGTGAAGTCTCAAGGTGCGGTATCCTTAAGCAACTGTAACGGTTTGTTAAGCACCCGTAAGCTTGACGAAGATAGTGAAAATCTCGAGAGAGTCTCACGGGGACTGGACTAGCCACGGGTTGTGGTGAACCAGGATATATCGGTGCGTTCGTTCTTATTTATTTACTTATCGCACTCATTTATTTCCTGCAATTTTTAAATTCCGCAAGTTTACGGGTATGCACTCTCAATACTTATCAGCATAAATTGAGGGGGAACAAATTGCATATCCATATACTTGTTGCATATCTTTACTTGTCTTGAATCGTCATTATGAATTGTTTAATTTGCATATCCCGCTTAAAGTTTGCCATTATCAAAAAGGGGGAAATTGTTGGAAACACGTTCTCAAAGCATTATACTAATACGTGTGTTCATATGTGTAGGTTTTGATGAATGACAAACGATGCGCAAATTGATATATGACGAAGTTCAAGTACAAGCGCACAATTGATATATAACGAGATTCAAGCACAAGACCAAGTTTTATAGTTTTACATGAGTCGTTCTTAACTGTGATCTTGATCCGACAACTTGACTCATGACATGGCTTCTCTCGTAAAATTACTTTTACAAAATCATGCATATTTAATTTAATGCTAAATGATTTTAAATCATGCATATTTACTTTAGTCAAAATGATTTTTAAACATACCTCTAAAATCTGGACTAAGATAATCGATTATGTACTTATGATAATCGATTATGTTAAGCCAAGACTGCATGACAATCGATTGTGAACTAATGACAATCGATTGTGTTAAGGCAGTGAGCATCAGATTTTTCAAATCTGCATGACAATCGATTGTAAACCTTATGACAATCGATTGTGATGAGGCAGTGTCCAAAGTTTTTCAACGCTCAAAATAATCGATTGTGAAGTTGATGACAATCGATTGTGAAGAGACAGTGTCCATCAGATTTTTCAAAGTCACAAAATAATCGATTGTGAACATATGACAATCGATTGTGTTGAGGCAGTGTCTTCCAGACTTTTTCAAAGTTATTAAATAATCGATTGTGAGTATATAACAATCGATTGTCACGAGGCAGTGTCTAAATTGATTTTTCAAGACTGATAAATAATCGATTGTTAACATTGCACAATCGATTGTGAAGCTGACCGTTGTCAAATTTTCAAATACCGTCAGGTAATCGATTATTGTTTTTGTATAATCGATTGTTGAAATTAAAATCTGGAAAGGATTTTTTGAACGTTGCTGAATAATCGATTATTGACTTTGTATGATCGATTGTTGAAATTAAAATCTGGAAAGGATTTTTTGAACGTTGCTGAATAATCGATTATTGATTTTGTATAATCGATTGTTTTACGTAAAATCTGGAAATGATTTTTTGAACGTTGCCAATAATCGATTGTTGATCTTGAACAATCGATTGTTAAGTGTAAAATCTGGGATTGATTTTTGGAACGATTGGCAAACAATCGATTGTGGATTCTTGACAATCGATTGTCACACAGTAAAATCAGCAACTCTTAATTGGCAATTAGGCAACGGTAATGCCAAGTTTTTCAACTATAAATACAGCTTCATTTCAGCGTTTTGAACACAACAACACACAACAACTGATCATATAATTTCTATAAGCTTACATACTCTATTGCTTATCATTTTATATTCATTACATAAGTTTTTGAGAGCCAAACTCTTGTCGAAAGTTGTTGCGATCGTGAGCGTATTCTTTTACTCATATCTACTCATTAAGGAGTGTCTTGTTTGAGTGCTTAGTGTTTTGTACACTTGAAGAGAATTGTTATTCTCTTGTTGTAAGAAGGAACTTGTGTTTTCTTGGTTGAAGTCTTGGAGTGTTGTATCTCCGAGCAAAGGTAGTTGAGGCTTGTGTCCTCAAGTTGTGAAGTTGTGTTTCCTTTGGTTGAAGTCTTGGAGTGTTGTATCTCTGAGCAAATGTGTTGAGGCTTGTGTCCTCAAGTTGTAAAGGTTTGTTAAGCACCCGGAAGCTTGACAAGTTAGTGGAAATCTCGAGAAGGTCTCTCGGGGACTGGACTAGCCACGGGTTGTGGTGAACCAGAATACTTCGGTATGTTCTTTCTTATTTATTGCACTTATTTATTTCCTGCAAATTTTAAATTCCGCAAGTTTACGCTAATTTTGATTATAACGCTGTGCACCCCCCCCCCCTCTAGCGTTAAGCGTATTATCTAACAAAATTCACATTTGGAAAACATGGCATACAATTGGTGTTGATGTAGAGTTTGCAAAACTGCTCTGAGGTGACAAGCATGATCCTCCCTGCTCTGCGAATATACGAGGATGTCGTCAATGAAAACAATCACGAAGGAGTCTAAGAATGACTTGAAGACCCGATTCATAAGATCCACAAAAGCAGTCGAGGCGTTGGTTATCCCAAAGGACATAACCAAGAATTCAAAGTGGCCATAACGAGTTCTGAAAGCGGTCTTAGGAATATCCTGCTCCCTGATCTTCAATTGGTGGTACCTTGACCGCAAATCAATTTTGGAGAAGAACCTTGCACCCTGCAATTGGTCAAAGAAATCATCTATCTGAGGCAAAAGGTACTTATTCTTGATGGTGACTTTATTAAGCTGCCTATAGTCGATGCACATCCAAAGCGACCGATCCTTCTTTTTGAAAAAAAGAACCGGAGCACCCCACAGCGACACACTTGGCCGGATAAACCCGTTCTCCAATAGATCCTTCAACTGATCTTTTAACTCCCGCAACTCTACTGGCGCCATTTTGTACGGTGGAATAGATATTGGCTGGCTATCTGGCAATAAATCAATCCCAGAATCAATCTCTCTATCCGAAAGAATTCTCAGAAGCTCATATGGAAGTACCTCAAGAAACTCATTCATAACTGGTACGGACTCGGGGGCAGGTACTTTTAGAGTGGTGTCCGCCACCCGGACTAAATGATAGATGCACCCCTTTCTGATCATCTTCGAAGCCTTGAGGTAGGAAATAAACATATCCCTCGGCACAACACCATTTCCCTTCCATTCAATAATCGGCTCATTAGGGAACTCGAGTCTCATGACTTTCGTTCGGCAATCAAGTTTAGCAAAACACGAATAGATCCAATCCATCCCCATGATTACATCAAAATCCACCATCCAGTGGTAACAAGACCACCTACCCTAACAACACAATTCCTATAAACCTGTACGGCTGTAATAGAATCACCAACCAGAGTCTATACAGAGAACGACTCAAGAAGATGTCCAGGTTCAATCCCAAAACTCGAAGCAACAAATGGAGTGACATAGGATAAAGAAGACCCCGGATTAATAAGAGCATAGCAATCAGTGGTCTGGACAGATAGGATACTTGTGACAACATCTGTGGAAGCCTCAGCACTCTGACAGCCACTCAATGCATAAAACCTGATGGGTCCACCCCTACCATGAGCTCCACCTCTAGCTGCACCACGCCCTGCTGGGGACGGAGGGCGCACTGATGACGCAGCAACTAATGAACTGGATGGCTGAGCAAGTCCCCTACCCATGCCCTGTCTGGCGCACGATAGTCCCGCTGTATGTGACCCCTTACCCCACAATTGTAACACACTGGAGCATCCAAGTAACAGGCCTCTGTATGAAATCTCCCGTACTTGGGACATATACCTCCCTACTACCAAGGTCTCATCCCCGAACGACTGAACTGGTGGGACCTCTTGCTGTCAGAACCTGGCCCAAAAGGGCTACTCTGCTGGAAACGGTGCACGGATGACGGTGCACTAGCTGAGGACTGAGCATAAGACTGAGATGGTCCTGATGACCCTCTCCCTGGAGCTGACCTCCCTGAGTGACCCATAGACCGGGCCCTGCTACTACTCTCCCTATCTGCCCGAATCTTCAACTTCCTGGCCTCTGTGGCCTGAGAAAAACCCACGATCTTTCCATAGTTCATGTCTGAATGCAAAGCCGCTGTAGCAGCTTCATTTACCACCAAAGGGCTGAGACCCTGAACGAATCGCCGAACTCTGGCCTCCATAGTCGACATGAGCAAAGGAGCATACTTGGACAATCTCACGAACTCTATATGATACTCCCAAACACTCATACTGCCCCTGCTTAAGGACCTCAAACTCGGTGGCACGGGCTGCCATGGTCTCGGCAGGAAAGAAGTGGTCCATAAAGGCATCTACGAACTCATCCCATCTAGCTGGAGGTCTCCCCTCCTCACGGGAATCCTCCCACATCCCAAACCACGAACATGCCGCTCCCTTCAACCTGTATGACACCAATTCTACCCCTTCTATCTTTGTCTCCTTCATCACTCGAAGGGTCTTGTACATCTCATCAAGGAAGTCCTGTGGATCGTCCTCTAGGTCTATGCTTGAGAACTCTGGAGGGGACAATCACAGAAACTGATAAACTCTGGAGCTGGAGGAATCTCCCTGTACGCTGGAGGACACAGGGGCATCATGTGATCTCTGGGCCTGGGCGGCCACTAACTGGGTCAACATATGGATAGCTCCCCTAAGGTCTCCATCAGAAATCCCGGGATCGGAAGCTAGAGCAACATTAGGATTAGAAGCATTGGCAAGAGGGATACTGGCACCCTCAGCCGCCGCTGGAACATGATTGCTTGGATTAGGAATGGATGGAGCAGGCAAATTTAGAACTGGGGGATCACTCTCACCCACGGCAGTCGGCACATGATCCACGGTCGCACTGGAAGTGGCGTTGGCCCCTAGGCCAAGCCTAGCATTCTTCTTAGGTGCCATCACTGAAAATTCAAAATAGAGCACGAATTAGACACAACATCAATTCACCGCACGAACTTGGAATAACAAAAAAGAGGGTATTTTTTCCTAACTGCCCGTGTAGCCTCCAACTTATAGATGTGGTCCACAACACACCGATAAGAAGGGCTCTACTAGGTACGACTCCGAGACATCCTAGGACTCTTTAAATCTTAGGCTCTGCTACCAAGTTTGTCACGCCGCAAATCTGAGGGACATGACCGGCACTCAACCGGGTATCCCCGATCGAGTGGACCTGGGTGCCTTTCCTATTTCCCATGTGTTGCCCCACATTATTCTTTATTAATTAGCCAAAAGCAATCGAAAGAAAATATGAATTCTCTTTTATAGGCACACATTATGATTAACATGGAACATGTATTACAAAACACACATTATGATTAACAGGGAACATGGTGTACAACTTATAGCGTCCAAAACATTCACCTATATACACAAGTTCTAACCCACATTACACTGTCTATGAAGCCTCTAAGAGAAAGATAATTCAACACTTGCCGGCGACAAGGCCTCGACTATACCTTTGCAATGACACCACAAAACTATTATTACAACAACAGAGGTGGCCTAAACCACGCAGGGCCTAACAAGGAAAGGGGCTCGCCAATATGTACACATCTACGGACGGTGGACTAGAGTGCCTGCCACAGATCCACCTACAACCATAACACGAATGTAGCGCCCTGGAAAAAGGGACGTCAGTACATTTGAATTGTATTGGCATGTATGAACAAACTCTGTCCCAAGTAAAATCAAGCCAAAAATACATATACAAGTGTAAAGCTGAACAACAATAGTACAACCATGGAGCAACAACCAAACATTTCACAGCAATTGATACAATTAGTCAAACAAATGGGCAATCAGTGCCCCACAGGTTACAAATTATCCTGCTTTCTCCTATCACAATTCCACATTGATCATTTCATGATTTATATTCATATCAATAATGATATTGGATCACATTTTCCACCATTATTACCTCCTCCACCCTTATTACCTCAGCCACCCTTATCACCCCAACCCACACCTTATTTAACCGTGTTGCAGCGCACAACCCGACCCCGCCTGACAGTTTCAGTTCACAACAACATACAACACAACAACAAGTACAAGAAATCAACTATAGCACATTGTTAAGATAGAACCACAACAAGGATAATGTAATTCCACAACTATCATCAACAATTTCCTCATGTTCATCAATGTGTACACAATTTGGGTTACCACAAACAGTTGTTCACAACCAATCATACACGTTGTTTCACATTATTTCCATTTCCACCACTTCCAAACTCTTTCAATTACAAGTTCCTCAATTTCCACCACAAGGTGTTACCACACAAGTATACATCACAAGAGCTTCACAATGATCCCCACATGAATATCAATTACCAAACAATTTTACAAACTAACACAGGGCGATTTCACAAGGATCATAATTAGCCATACATACCTGGAATTGAATATCTCTTTCTAACTTCCACTCAAATTCACCAAGAAATCAAGAGGTCATTCTAGTTCATGATCAACACTTAGGTTTTATAAATTTAAACTCATAGTTACTACCCAATTCCCGTTTTACAAGATTCCAGGGTTTTGAAGACATGCATGAAGGTTTTATGAAGAATTTCAAAACAAGTGTATGAGGTTTCCATCCCAAGCTTAAATTTCGAAATTTAGGGAAAATTGGTTAGGGATTTTACCCGAGAAATCAGTAGAGAAGACAATGCACCAAGAATTTTCCAAGCTCCAATGGTTTTGAAAGGATAGATGATGAAGATTTAGCTTTCTCTCTCAAGAACTCTCTTTCCCTCTCTCTTATTTTGCTCATAAATATGTTAAAATGAGGGAAAGGGTGTTTTAATAAAAGGTGGGTTGGATCTAAAATTTTAGAAAAAATATCAGGCGAGCACGATCTGCGACGCAATCTGCGATCGCAGAACTGACATGCGGTCCGCAGAATGGACCGCAGAAATGGCTCAAGTTTCGGACCTCTCGGGTTGGGATGTGGTAGATATGCGATCCGCATTGCTGTTCTGCGGTCGCAGAATGCACCGGAGAACTGACCTTTGAAATTATTCAAGGACCATATGTGATCACTCTGCAGTCCGCATATCGATTATACGACCGCATATCTGACCGCATTTTAACATCAAAAATTAGTTTCTCTCTGGAACCTTCTGAGGCAGAAATGCGGTCCGCATTTCAGATATGCGACCGCATTCTAGACCGCAAATTGGACCTTTTGTGGAAAAATATCGAGTTCACATTTTTAAGTACAAAACAGTAAAAAGGATTCGATCCACGTAGGTAGACTCGACTATATGAGCTGCTAATATCTGAGCGCTCATTTTCACGTGGCCTTACAATGGCTCTATGAAGCAGGCATGTTGATCGTGAGCTATGTGTATTCCCTCTTCTTATTGAAAAGACTTAAATAGCTCTATGAAGCAGGCATGTTGATCGTGAGCCGTGTGTATTCCGTCTTCTAAGAAGCCTATGAAGCAAGTATGTTGACCGTGAGTTGTGTGTATTCCCTCTTTGTATTGCAAAGGATTAAATGCCCTATGGAGTAGGCGTGCGCACATGAAGCGCGTGAGGTGTAGATAAATAACATAAGGTGAATTCTAAATAAAATGGGGCCCATCTTTATTCAAAGAATTGATAGTCCTACACGGTAATTGGGTGTGTGTGCATGCAAAATTTAAGTGGCGGGCTCACTTTCTCATCAAGCTTATCTACGTATAAGTACATATGTTATTGAAATGACTTCAATGTCCCTATAAAGCAGGCATGTTGACCATAAGATGTGTGTATTTCCTCTTGTTATTGAAAATACTTAAATACCCATATAAAGCAGGTATATTGACCCTGGTCCAGCAGTAGATTTGTTTAATGTTTGATATTAAAGTCTACACTTTATTGCTTTGTACTGTATAATGTATAATGTTTGATATTAAAGTCTGCCCTTTTCTGTTATTTATTTTGTTGGTTAAGATGGTGAATGTGGACTTGTTATTCAATTATGGAGGTGACTGGAAAATAATTCCAAAACTGTTATATAAAATAAAGCTGGTGCACACTTGGAAATAGTATGATTCTGACCTTCTATCTTTCATAGATCTAGTAAATGAATATACCTCATCTACTATATGGTATATTGGTGTCCAACAGTTGATAGTTTCTGGTCCTTCTGGTAGATTTTATGAAATATTAGGGGATGATGGTATTAGGACTTTGCAAAACATGGTTTCTGACCACTTCAATATAATTAATGTATTTGCTGTAGAGGAAAGTGAAATGGGGTTCCTGTTCCTAAAAAAGCACTTTCAACATCAATGTTAGCCACGCAAAGTGTAAGAGGGCCAAGAGAATGATACTTGAATCCCTTGATGGTAGTTTTGCTGATGAGTATAATAAGATAGAAGCATATGCTAATGAATTGAGGCTGAGTAATCCAAGGAGTGATGTAATAGTTACCTTATCAAAGGATGCAGTTGCTGAAGGAAAAAGAAGGTTTTCTAGGATGTATATCTGTTTTCATGCTCTTAAAATGAGGTTTAAGAGTGGGTTGAGACCCTTTATTGGGTTGGATGGAACCTTCTTAAAAGGAAAGGTCAAAGGTCAACTTTTAGTTGCTATTGCTCATGATTCAATGAATCATTTTTATTCTATTGCTTGGGCTGTTGTGGATAAAGAAACAAAGGTCACCTGGACCCGGTTCTTGACATTGTTGAACAACTCATTAGACCTCAAACTATGGGAAGGATACACCTTCATGTCAGACATGCAGAAGGTACTTCAATATTATTCTTTTCAATTATTGACTGGTTTCCTTATTATTTTTAGTTTCTGAATTTTCTGTATTTTATTTGACATGGCTTAATTGAGGCAGTTCATGCAGTAGTTCCTGATGCACACCACAAATACTGTGTGAGGCACATAGAGGCTAACTGGTGTAGAAGATGGGGTGTTGGGGATTTGAATAAAAAGTACCTGTGGTGGTGTGCATGGAGTAGCTATGAAGAAGACTTCAAGGAACAATTGAAAAAATTGGGAGAAGTTGATAAAAAGGCTGCTGAAGACTTGTTGAGGTATCCTCTACAATCATGGTGTAGAGCATACTTTGACATAGTATGCAAGAACCAACAAGTGGGCAATAACCTAACAGAATCCTTCAATTCATGGATACTAGAAGCAAGGCATAAACCAATTATCATAATGCTTGAAGACATACGAGTTAAGGCGATGAATATGTTGAGAGAGCATGAAAGTGAAGTGCAGACTTGGACTGAAGATGTAATTCCTCATACCATGCAGTTATATTACCAATTTTTGAATAGTGCACAAAATGTACTGTTGATTCTAATGGACAAGATGGATATGAGGTGAATGAAGGAACTTCTGAAAAGCATAGGGTGAATAGAGCCAAGTCATGCAATGGACCCACCCCAGCTAGTGAATATGGCTTGTAGGCCTAAAGTGAAAAGGACTAGTGAAAAGAATGAGACAATAAATAGGGAAGGGGATTAGTCTCAATCCAGAAAAGGTAGGGTGATGACTTGTTCCACATGTAGACAGCTTGGTCATAATGTTTGAGGGTGTCAAAAGGTAACCTGACACACCCTTACTATATTACTTCTTATCTGAATTAACACAGTGTCCTGATTGTCTTACTTTATCTCTTTAACAGCAAAGCAAGGGAAAACAACCACAAGTTGGTAAGAAAACAAAAAAGAGGTCGAGGAAAACTGTTGATGAAGATCATGAGGAAAATATGGCTAGATCTCCAGCTGCTGCAGGGCTGTCCTTAAAAGAGAAGCTTCAACTAACAGCACCACAAGCTAGTCAGGCCAGTCAAGCAAGAAACAATTTTGGACCTCAATTTATGTTTATGCCAACACCATTACTGTCTAGGAACCAATCACTCAGCAATGCAAAACCTGGTTTTGACTATCCAGTAGCAGCAGACAATCCAGACCCACCAATAATGCCAAGGCGTGCGTCAGAGGCAAAGATTAGACTCCAAAGAAGGGAGCAACTAGGCACAACAACTGAACAATAAGTATAAACTTTGTTGGTGATGCTAGTGGTGTGAGTTTTCCAGCAGAACTTCCTTACTCACCCAAAAATCTTACCTGGAGAGGAAAGGCTACCATAACAGGGAACCAGTTAGAGAGGCAACGACTGGCCAAGATGAAGTCAAGGAAGGGAAATGGAAATGCACAGAAGTAGTCAAGTTCAGAACATGTGAATTGTTTTTGGTGTCTTGGATTGATGTAATTACTGCATATGACAGTACTATTAACTTAACAATTAGGTCCTTTAACTAAAACTTTTTAGGGTGGATGCCATTTTATTACTTGGGTGATATAATCTTTTGGGGTTATAAAGTGACATCCCTTTTGGGTCCTTTCAATAGAATGATCTTGAACTATGTTGTCTATGAATGAAGTTATGTAACTGTTATGTTTATGTTGTTGTCTATGAAAGAAGTTAGCTGAAGTGTTAGCTAAATTTTCTTATGTTTATGTTGTTTTCGATGAATGAAGTTAGCTGAAGTTGTTGTCTATGAATGAACCAAGTGTTAGCTGACTGCCCAATTTATGGGTTCTTTAATGAAGTGTTAGTTGACTGCCCAATTGTAACCAAGTGTTAGCTGAATTTGTCACAAAGAGATATACATAAACGGACAAATGATACAACAAAGCTTTGTACTTAAACAACAAAAATAACCAGTTTTTCATTGAAGCAACAACGAAAATAACAAGTTACACACATACTACTCCCAACTAGAGCTAACATTACAATGAATACATCTCCTATGCCAATCAGTTCTTCATTGAAGCAGCAACGAAACCTAGAACTAGTCCTAATATTATTAATAGAATGATCTACATCTTTGATACTTTCTCTTCCAATATTGCTGGCAATTTGGACACCTAGAGACGAAGTCCACCACATTCTTCTTCATACCACTCAACCAATAATTATCCTTGAGATCGTGATACATCTTTGTAGAGCATGGGTGCACTGAATACCTGGAATGATCAGCCTCCGCCATTACCCTCTCTCTAAGATTATCCACATCCGAGACACATAACTTGTCATGGCACCGTAGCACACCATCATTGTTGCCGAGTGAATATGCTGAAACTTTGTTGCTTAGAGCTGCCTCCTTCAATTGTGCCAATGCTGGATCAATAAACTATTTTTCTTTAACCTCTGCCACGAGCGACGATTCTGCTGTATTATGCACCATGAGTTCCTCCTTATTCGGGGACGAGATACTAACCCAAAGGCTAACCAACTGGTGTACCTCCTGAGCTAGGAGCCTTTGATCCGCTCTCAAGTGAGCCTTTAATCACTTGAGAATTGTTTTTAGCTTCTATGGCAGCTACTTCCTTCTTCAATTTCTCTATATCCAACATAACAACATCCATTGTCGACCCCAATTCTCTATTTGCATTCATAGGATTAACCGGGAAAACTTCATCTTCCCATAAGAAAAATCGACATGAATAATCCTGTTAATAACAATAAAATTACATTTTAAACTAAAACACTTATACTTTATACAAATGAGAAATAGAAAAACTAAACTTATAAGATGAGACCAACAAACCTTAGGCTTAGGGCATTTATAAAACTTCCTTCCAGGATTAGAAATATTTTTCGAAGTTAAGTGGCTGGCTATCATACCACACTGGCACATAATCTGATGAGACACGAGAGTAGATGAACTTCCTCGAGACATTTCACAATCGAGGAAAGAAGGAGAGAAGTTGAACAAAAAATTCTCTGATATGAACCTTAAAAATTAGAGGCTAATAGGTGGTATTGGGAGGAAGAAGGCTGACTATAACGAGTTATTTTGATGGGTTATGGGTCGGATCCGTCCACGTAAGATTCCAGATGGCATTTTAATTGCCTTGTTGAACGGGGGTTAAGCAGAAGGGTATTTTTTTTTACTTTAATAACGGTAGATCTTTAAATAGCCTGAGAGTATAACGGGGAACGAAATGTACAATTTATTAAAGTAGAGGGGTATATTAGAGCATTTTCCCTTTATAATAGCTCCAATGGATGTACGTACGGGGCTCGAACTTTGGGAGTTGAGCTACCCACCTCTGAGAAGCAGGAATAGGAATATAACTTAAGAATGAATTAACTAGTACAAAAATAGTTGCAGAGTAGAGAATTTGACAATTAACCCCTCCCCCCTCCCCGGTTTTCCCTATGAGATTATCTATAGACTGGGGAAAAGTAATCAACGACGACGAAGTCCCTTCGGCGGAGCTGGTGGTTACCTCCGCCATGGACGGAGAGGAGCATAAAGAAGGACTTTCCAACTTATCAAATACCGAATTGACCGAAAAAATTAGGAGGCTTAAACGGTCTCTGTCCGGCACCATTGGTGCTAGGTTACGCGATGGAGGTGAAAAGCTTAGGGCAAATATCAAACTGCACGAGGGCGAATTAGAACGACGGCAGCGGGTTAGTTCCCAAAAGGTTTGACTTTGACTTTTATTCTGTTCCTCTTTGGTTAATTTCACAGTTCCATTTCTAGCATTCTGTGCTTGTAGGTATTTTCGTGCTTGTGAATTCACTGCATTTCGTAAACTTTTAATCATGAGAGTAATTTACTAGAATGCTATTATTTTTTTCAGTCATCTGGACAAGCGAAAATAGTGATTGAATTGCTGTACTTAACGTCTTGGTACAGTTTGGAAAAGTATGAACTAGGAGTAGTGTGATTGTGGGCTATGTAGAGTACCATTTCGTGCAAAATGTGGGGTTTGTTTTTGATTGAAACAGTTCTAATCATTTAGTATTCAGATCTTAATGCACATTTTGATATTTAGATTCAAACGTTCTACTCTTAATACACATCTTAACATTCAGATGTGAATTCAGATTCAAACGTCTTAATCTTAAAAAAACAAATGAGGCCTCAGATACTCCAACCATCTGCTATTCACACAAATCAGTATGAGAGTATGTTTAGCAGATAATCTATGAGAGTTACAAAATAGATAACTTCTCTCCCATTGTCAAAACCCCGCATGGTACGACTTTTTTGAGCATCAAATTGTGACCTTTCATCATCATTATAAACAATAAACGTACAGAGGGTCACCTTGCCTTAATCTTTTTTATTGAGAAGAAATCTTATATGGAGTCTGTATTAATGACTGAAAGTTTAATGAACCACTTCAAGCATTTTGCTATGCATTGACCTTGCCTCAGTTCAATTTTTCAAACTAAGCTCCAAACACATACTTGCAATACTAGGTTCTTAACATGGATGAACAAGATAACGACACAAGGAAAGGGAAGATCACGATCTCCTTGTAAAGTAAAGTTATTTTTTGGTCTCATTCTCTGGCTGGACAGCTGCTCGAGCTATTTTTAACCCAAGATAACATTCAATTAAGAGGTTATCATTTTTTTGATTGGTTAAAAAATAGGTTATTATTGTGTACTACTCTTTCACGTTGAGAAACATTCAAACATGAGGAGTCAGTAAATCCTCTATTTTGCAATGTTTGATGATAATGATGTTTTTTATTATTGGGAGACTGTAACTACACCAAAGTATTGGGGGTGGCGTTGGCATTAAAGATTTGAAGGTTTTCAACAAGGCGCTACTGAAAAGTGGTCGTGGAGATCTAGTATAAAGGAGATTGCTCTTTGGAGGGGGTAATTGCGGAGATATATGGGATTTTGGAAGGGGAATGGAGGACTAATGATGTCATACTTCTTTATCAGCGCGAGTTGTGGAAGAAGGGGTTGGAAGAGTTTATGAGAATGTTTCTTTCAGGGTGGGTGATGTGACTAGGGTAACTTTTTGGAGACACAAGTGGTGCCGTAACAATACTTTGAGTATCACTTTTCTATGTACAGGATTTAACGCCAAACAAAGATGTCAGTCCAACATATGCGAAGTCTTCATGGTGGAGCAGTTCACTGGGAGTCGAGCTTAGAAGAACTTGCAAGATTGAGAGGTAACAAGATTCCAAAGATTGAACAAGCTGCTTTACAAAAGAAGTATGTCATAGGCTAGCCATTATATTTGTTGATGGAGGAAGGGAAATAAATGATGTCTTTTCCAGACAAAACTTTTACTTGTTCATGACAATTAAGGTGAAGCAGGGTTAAGAACGGTGAATCTCTTTATGATAAACAAATTCATTTTGCAAGATTGTTATTACTGGGAGTTTCCATAAAGAATCAGAATAATGACGTATAAAATACTTGAATTTTCAATGTTGATGCTACATAGTTAGTTCTCGTCCTTCAGAGACTACGAGTGTAATAAGAGTAGTAAGTCCTATTATGTGAATCTCTTGGGCAGGGCGGAATCTTCTTCTCTATACCTCTTGAAGTGGATCCGAAGGGTTTTAAGAAAGGTATGTTTTTTAACTTGCTTGCCGCAAGGGGGTAATCTTGACGGTTGTGAATCAGAGGAAGAAGAGGATTACATTTGTCAGTTGGTGCTTTATGTGTAAGGTTCGAGTGAAAACGTGAATCACCTTCTTTTAAAGTGTTGGATATCATCTTGCTTGCAGGAAATACTGTGTTGTTCGGTCATCAACAGGTGATGCAAGGCACAGTTAGAGAATTTTTGTTTAGCTGGACTTTTGAGGATAGGAAAGAAGGCACAGGGCATGGGATGTTGCTCCACTAATACTTATATGGACCATATGTAGAGAGAAATAGGAGAGCTTATGATGGAATAGAGAAGAATTTTGTTCACTTGAGGAGCCTCTTATCCCTTATTCTTTTGATGCAACCCCGAGGTTCCCGTAAGTGTAGAAGATTAGGTGTTTGTAGAAAATGATATCTTTTTGTAAAGTTTTCTACTTTTTTGGGTATATTTCTTGGATACGGTGTTTTTTCCTGTTAGTTTGATAGTTAAATAGGACTAAATAACTCTAATCCCATATGTATTAGGAGTATGACATGTATTATATATATAGGGCTTATTGTATCATTGTTGTGAGAAAGCACGGGAGAATTATTATAATTGATATTAAACATGATACAATGAGCCCTATATATACACATAACCTATCCTACTCCTAATACATATTGGATTAGGGTTATTTTACTACTATTTACATATTCTAACACTCCCCCTCAAGCTGGTGCATATAAATCATATGTACCGAGCTTGTTACATATGTAGTTAATACGAGGACCAGTGAGGGACTTGGTGAATATGTCTGCAAGCTGATCATTTGACTTTACAAACTTTGTAGCAATATCTCCCGAGGGTATCTTTTCTCTGACAAAGTGACAGTCAATCTCAATGTGCTTAGTTCTCTCATGGAACACGGGATTTGACGCAATATGAAGAGCAACTTGATTATCACACACAAGTCCCATCTAACTAACATCACCAAATTTCAGCTCTTTGAGCAACTGTTTGATCCAAGCTAGCTCACATGTTGCCATAGCCATTGCTCGATATTCTGCTTCTGCACTAGACCGAGCAACCACATTCTGTTTCTTGCTTTTCCAAGATACCAAATTTCCTCATACTAAGACATAATATCCAGAAGTAGAACGTCTGTCGGAAGGCGATCCTGCCCAATCAGCATCGGAGTATCCAACGATCTGCTCATGGCCTCGATCCTCAAACAATAAACCTTTACCTGGAGTTGATTTTATATACCGAAGAATGTGAACAACTGCATCCCAATGACTATCACTCGAAGAACCCATAAACTGGATCACAACACTCACAAGAAAGGAAATGTTTGGTCTTGTCACTGTAAGATAATTTAATTTACCAACTAACCGCCTATATCTTGCAGGATCGTTAAGAGGCTCCCCCTGTCCTGGAAGAAGTTTAGAATTCGGATCCATCGGAGTGTCAACAGGTTTACAACCTGTCATTCCTGTCTCCTCAAGAATATCTAAGGCATACTTCCGTTGTGAGATCACAATACCTGAGCTAGACTGTGCGACCACAATACCCAGAAAATACTTAAGTGTGCCCCGATCATTAGTCTGAAAGTGTTGAAAGAGATGTTGCTTCAATTTAGTAATACCATCCTGGTCATTGCCGGTAATAACAATGTCGTCAACATAGACCACCAGATAAATACAGAGACTCGAATCAGAATGCCGATAGAATATAGAATCAGCTTCACTCCGAGTCATGCCAAAGTCCTGGATAACAGTGCTAAACTTACCAAACCAGGCTCGAGGACACTGCTTTAGACCATAAAGTCACCGGCGCAAGCGACATACAAGGCCACGAGACTCCCCCTGAGCAACAAACCCAGGTGGTTGCTCCATATAAACTTCATCCTCAAGGTCACCGTGTAAAAACACATTTTTAATGTCCAGCTGATACATGGGCCAATGGCAAACAGCAGCAATGGATAGAAAAAGGCGGACTAATGCTATCTTAGCCACGAGAGAGAAGGTATCGCTGTAATCAAGCCCAAATATCTGAGTATATCCCTTTGCAACAAGACGAGCCTTAAGACGATCAACCTTACCATCTTGACCAACCTTGACTGCATAGACCCAACCACAACGAACAGTAGATTTACCTGAAGGAAGAGGGGCGAGCTCCCAAGTACCACTCGTATGTAAAACAGACATCTCGTCAGTCATAGCCTGTCGCCACCCTGGATGAGACAATGATTCACCTGTAGACTTAGGGATGGAAACAGAGGACTAAGAAGATAGAAAAGCATAATAGGGTGATGACAAACGATGATAACTTAAACCGATATAATGGGGATCAGGATTAAGGGTGTTCCGTATACCTTTCCGAAGTGCAATCGGAAGTGACAAGTCCGCAGTAGGAGCAGAGTCAGGTGCAGGACGTGAATCAACCGGGCCGGATGCTGGGCGAGGACGGCGATGATATGTCAAGAGTGGAGTTTCTGTTGCAGGGAATCTAGGAGGAGCCACACTAAACTATCCAACGGTTGGAATGGGTAAGACTTCTGTAGCGGAAGGTGAAGAAGGAGCTATAGTAGACTCCCTAAAGGCCGGTATAGGTAAAACCTCAGATATATCAAGATGGTCTGAAGAAGTAAAGAAAGGTTTAGACTCAAAATATGTGACATCAACTGACATAAGGTACCTACGAAGATCAGGTGAATAACAACGATAGCCCTTCTGGGCACGAGAATAACCAAGGAAGACACACTTGAGAGCACGAGTAGCTAACTTATCTTTCCAAGGGGCTAAGTTATGAATGAAACAAGTGCTCCCAAAAACACGAGGGGGAACAGAGTATAAGGGCGACTGGGGAAACAATACCTCATACGGAATCTAGTTCTGGATGGGAGATGAAGGCATCCGATTAACCAAATAACAAGATGTGAGAAATACATCGCCCCAAAAACGCACCGGAACATGAGATTCAATGAGAAGTGTGCGAGCTGTCTCAATAATGTGCCTATTTTTTCTCTCTGCAATCTCATTTTGCTGAGGGGTATAAGGACAAGAGGTCTGATGAATAATTCCGTGAGAAGTCATAAATTGCTGAAATTGAGAGGATAAATATTCTAAGGCATTATCACTGCGAAAAGTGCGAATAGAAACACCAAATTGATTTTTAATTTCAGCAAAAAAATTCTGGAATATAGAAAACAACTCAGAACAATCTTTCATTAAGAAAATTCAAGTACATCTTGAATGATCATCAGTGAAACTGACAAAATAACGAAATCCCAAGGTTAAACTGACTCTATTAGGACCCCATATATCCGGATGAAATAAAGAAAAAAGAGACTCTGCACGACTCTCAGTACTGCGAGGAAAGGAGGGTCGGGTATGTTTTCCGAGCTGACATGACTCACACTCTAATGTGGATAAACTAGACAAACTAGGCACCATCTTCTGAAGCTTGGACAAGCTAGGATGTCCAAAATGACTGTGAATTAGGTCTGGAGGATCTTCTCCCAATGTGCTTTGGCTTTTTCATCTCCTTCACTAGACTCCTTGATTATATGATCTTGAACACCTTGACCTTTACACCACCACTCGACAGACGAAGCCCAAGCTAAGTAGTTGGAACCTCCCATTAAAGGTTCTGAGGTAATCATAACACCGGAATTGCCAGAAGCCGAGTTTTTAGGCCCGAAAACATCGACTCCCAAAGACATCGTGAAAACTTGCCGAAACACATGAAGGAAATACTGTTTTTGCCGGAAAATTACTGTAGTTGCCGGAATAAATTCGAAGTGGTCGGAATTGAAAAGTAAAATATGGGTAGGTTTGGAATTTGAGGGCGATCCAACTGCCCTGAAGGACCTTCGTCAAAATCTCACTGGAACAGTGCTCACGTAGCAGCGCGTGGAGCGTGTGAGTCGGATCTGCCTTGATAAATCTGGCGCGTGAGGGTGCGTGAAGGGCAGTTTTCCGGTGGGGTTTGGTCGAATCTCTCTTGGGAACCTTGTGGTGGTGTTGGTTTTTGTACAACATTGATAATTAGTTACTTTGACGCAATTAGTCACTTAGGTCACCGGAAAATTGCACGGTGACTGAGTTATTTCTTCCCGGATGTCGTTGGAATGACGCAGAACAATAATTATCTCACCAAAGCTCTGATACGATGTGAGAAAACACGGGAGAAATATAATAATTGATATTAAACATGATACAATGAGCCCTATATATACACATGACCGATCCTATTCCTAATACATATTGGATTAGGGTTATTTTACTACTATTTACATATTCTAACAATTGTTAATTAATTAATAAGATTTTTCTACCGTGGATTCTCACATGGTATCAGAGCATCGGTGAGAAGAGATCGTTGTGCGTCATTCCAGCGATATCCGGGAAGAATGAACTCAGTCACCGTGCAATTTTCCGGTAACATAAGTGACTAATTGCGTCAAAGTCACTAATTATCAGTGTTATGCAAAATACAACGCCACCACAAGTTTCCCAAGAGAAATCCGACCAAACTCCAGAAAAAATCACCGGGAAATAGTTAGCCACACGCCTGTTGGAGAACTGTTTCGGGCGGCGCGTCTGTCACACGCCCCGGCGCGTGTGACCTCTTCCGGTCAGATTTTGAAAATATTTATTCAGAACAACTTCATCTCCTTGCAATTCCGAGTCCATTGGTACTATTTCTGACAGATTTCGACAACTTTGGAATTTTTCAGTGAGCTATAGTGAGTTTTTCGGGCGTGAACAGTGATCCCCAGAAAATTTCTGCTGTTTCCGGCACGATATTATTATGACGTTCGTATTGGAAGCCTTTAACTCACAATCTGTTGGATCCAATGCATTGAATCCAATCCAGATGGTTTGGATTATATCGATTATATCGAGTTCCTTCGGTACAAAGCACGTAAACATGCATCTTCAGGATTAGCCTCCGTTGTTCCAACAAATAGTAGCATGACTTGTGTCTCCCAATCATCATCTTCTTAGTCTTGGGTCATTGATTAAGATGCATATGATCATATTTCTGGTAACAAATCTCTTTTCACTAGTATTACATATTCTCAATCTCTTCCAACAGTCACAATGGCAAATGAGTCTCAAGTCATGGCAAGTGCAATAGGTCAAGCAAGTCCACTTCCTTCCTTACCTTTAGACTTCGTTCTTTATGTTCCTATAGTCCTTTTAATCTCATAGATGTTAGTCGGTTAGGCTAATCACTTAAATCTGCTGTTTTATTTCTTGATGACCTTATTTTTATTCAGGAACGCGATACATGGCGGATCATTGGTACCGCGCGTGAATCAGATGGACTAAATTATTTTGGGTTCGATAATAGTACTTTAAGAGACAAATCGGCGAGGTTCAATTGGACCAAAGCGTACAATACATGTCATAAACTTGCATTGTGACATTGAATTATTCTGGGATGTTGATGTTGAAAAGAACTGAGATAGAAACTCCATGAAAACTACAGAACATTACAAGTTATCCTCTGTGTACAATTTTCTCGCCTTTGTCCTATAAACCGAAAAAGGTATCGGCAAAAACATGTGAGACTCTACCTCTGCAGGGATGAAAAGGCCGCTTATATAACATATGAGAAATATGATTGATGTTTAGGAAAGGGAATCAAAATAGGGCCTTGTCTGTATTTCAAAAGGCAGAGTGTGCGGGGTAGTTTTGTGCACGAGAGGGGTATCTAGTACTGTCTATTATTGTCACCTTATTGCTGCCTTATCCAACCCTGACCTAGAGCGGTGGCAGAAGTTGCCAAACCCAGTAACTTTTGCTCAAATTCGTTGCGGTGCGCAACCCGATCCCACCATATCATCATCTGTTCATATCATAATCTATCCTTATTTCTTCATATCTACCGTTGCGGCGTGCAACCCGATCCCGAAAAAATTTTAAATTATTAATATAACCAACTCAACAATAATATATACACAATATCAACACAAAGAAGGTGAAATGTACTCAACATTAAAGAACCACAAAATAAACAGAGAATATCCAACATCTCGGAATCTCAAACTTTATCAATTCATCAATATAGAACAGCTAATAGGCTCACATAAGCGATACAACATAATAGAGTGCATTGAGTAATATAAGGACAATAGAAGCAGGTAAAACATGTGACAATGAGAATGTACAATTAAGGCAAGAGAAACACGTAGCAAATAAGCAGAAATCGTGTGAGAAATGAACAAATTAAAGCAAGTGACAATTAAATAGTAATTAAAAAGTATAGTGTAGATGTCAAGTAAGAACATATAACAGTTAAATGATATAACAAGAAATGACATGGAATAAATGAAGACATGGAAATAATTAGCCCAATCCCGCAGGCTGAATCCCAAGATGGCGCATATACACTCGTCATCTAGTATATACGCTGCTTCGCCACGTAATTCACATAACAAATAGTTTAACAAGTCCTAATTCCCTCAAGTCAAAGTTAGACACAACACTTACCTCACTCCGCGAACAAAGCAATCAATAAAGCATGGCTTTGCCTTTTGAACAAGCCGACAAACCAACAAAATTTAGCAAATTATCGATCAAACGAATCAAAATAAGCTTTAGAAACTACTCATTAATGAAAAATGTTCCATTTTTATCATTTTTGAAAAAGTCAATCCTGAAACCGCTTGGTCTAAACCTGAGATTCTGTCAAAAACCCGATTTACCCATTTACCCCCGAGCCCGATTATGTGATTTGTTTTGAAATTCGACCTCAATTTGAGGTCTAAATCTCAATTTTGGAAAATTTCTAAAATCTACCCAAGTCCCTAATTCCTACCATGGAAATCCTAGATTTGATGTTGAAATCTCATGAGAAGTAATGGGAATTGAAAGAAAGTGGATTAGAGTTACTTACCTATGATTTTGGGAAAAAAATCTCTTGAAAAATCGCCTTTAGAGTATTTAGGGTTGCGAAATGGTGTATAGTGAGTTAAGTCCCGATTTACCCCTCTTTTACCCAGCTGCGGATGTCGAAAATGCGGAACAAAGGTCACAAATGCGAACTTTGCATCAGAAGCCCAAAATTTGCAAGTGCGAATTGCCCAAATTTCGCAAATGCAAGCCAACTTCTTTGCAAATGCGAACCTACCCCAACTTTACACTGCAACGCAATTACGATGCCAGAGTCGCAAATGCGGATACAACATCCATCGCAAATGCGACTCCTACTTCGCAAATGTGAAGTCCTAGCCCCCAGCCCATGCTCGCAAGTGCGAACTTCTCAAATGCGAGGCTCGCAATTGCGAGATCTATAGCAGGCACCAGATACAGGCACTGCACCAACAGTCCTCAAACTGTCCAAACTACTCCGAAACGCGTCCAAAACTCACCCAATCCCCTCGGGCTCCAAACCAAACATGTACACAAGTGTAATAATTTCATATGAATTCGCTTGCGCGATCAAAACACCACAATGATATCTACAACTACAAATCGAACATCAAAACGAATGAAATTTCAAAGGAGAACGAGAACCTCTAGAGTTACGACCAAGTGTCTGAATTCTGTCAAACTTGTTTGCTTTGGTGATGGATGCTCTAACCCGACATGTTCAAGGGGATGTGCCTTGGTGTATGCTATTTGCTGATGACATAGTCTTGATAGACGAGACAAGGGTCGGTGTTAATGATAGGTTAGAGCTATGGAGACAGACTCTCGAGTCCAAGGGTTTCAAAATAAGATCTAAGACGGATAACCTGGAGTGCAAGTTTAGCGCCGAGCCGAGCGAAGTAGGAGCAGGGTCAAGTGCATGATGTGAATCAACCAGGCCGGATGCTGGGCGAGGACGACGACATGTCAAGAGAGGAGTTTCTGTTGCAGGGAATCTAGGAGGAGCCACACTAGACTCTCCAATAGTTGGAATGGGTAAGACTTCTCTAGCGGAAGATGAAGGAGGAGCTATAGTGGACTCCCTAAAGGCCGGTATAGGTAAAACCTCAGATATATCAAGATGGTCAGAAGAGGTAAAGAAAGGTTTAGACTCAAAATATGTGACATCAGCTGACATAAGGTACATACGAAGATCAGGTGAATAACAACGATAGCCCTTCTGGGCACGAGAATAACCAAGGAAGACACACTTGAGAGCACGGGGAGCTAACTTATCTTTCCGAGGGGCTAAGTTATGAACGAAACAAGTGCTCCCAAAAACACGACGGGGAACAAAGTATAAGGGTGACTGGGGAAACGATACCTCATACGGAATCTGATTCTGGATGGGAGATAAAGGCATCCGATTAACCAAATCACAAGATGTGAGAACTGCATCGCCCCAAAAATGCAGCGGAACATGAGATTCAATGAGAAGTGTGCGAGCAGTCTCAATAATGTGCCTATTTTTTCTCTCTGCAACCCCATTTTGCTGAGGAGTATAATGACAAGAGGCCTGATGAATAATTCCGTGAGAAGTCATAAACTGCCGAAATTGAGAGGATAAATATTCTAAGGCATTATCACTGCGAAAAGTGCGAATAGAAACACCAAATTGGATTTTAATTTTAGAAAAAAATTTCTGGAATATAGAAAACAACTCAGAACGATCTTTCATTAAGAAAATCCAAGTACATCTTGAATAATCATCAGTGAAACTAACAAAATAACGAAATCCCAAGGTTGAACTAACTCTACTAGGACCCCATATATCCGAATGAACTAAAGAAAAAACAGACTCTGCACGACTTTCAATACTGCGAGGAAAGGAGGCTCGGGTATGTTTCCCGAGCTGACATGACTCACACTCTAATGTGGATAAACTAGACAAACTAGGCACCATCTTCTGAAGCTTGAATAGCTAGGATGTCTAAAACGACTGTGAAGTAGGTCTGGAGGATCTGCAACTAGACAGGCCTTGGAGGATTTTAGTGAGTTAAGGTAGTAGAGTCTTTCTGATTCAAGTCCTGTTCCAATCGTATGTCCCGTACTGCGGTCCTGCATAATAAAAGAATCATCAATAAAATATATACCGCAATGGAGGGTACGAGTCAAACGACTAACAGATGGAAGATTAAAAGGACATCCATGGACATAAAGAACGGAATCTAGAGTGACAGAGGGTAGGGGATTCGATTGTCCAACTCCTTTTGCTTTAGTTTGAGACCCATTGGCTAAAGTAACGTTGGGAAAAAACTGTGAATACGCAATATTTGACAAAAGAGATTTATTGCCAGAGATATGATCAGAAGCAGCTGAGTCCACAACCCATTGTTCAAGAGGACTAGACTGGGAAACACAAGCAAAAGAATTACCAGCAACAGAAGTATCAGTCTGAGCAACAGAGGCTACTTGTGGAGATGTTTGCTTACTTGCTCGATATTTAAGGAACTCATTATACTCCCCTTTAGATACAGAAAATCCCTGGTTACCTGTAGTGTCGGTCTGAGCAACATAAGCATTTTTGGGTGGTCGAACATGTAAAGAATAGCACACGTCACGAGTGTGACCAAGTTTATGACAATAAGAACACTTGGGTCTAGATCTTCCAAAACGACCTCCTCCTCGCCTATTCTCCATAGTATGAGATGCCCGATTGTCCACTGATTGGGATACGAGGATAGATGAATCAAGTGTCATTGATGAGCTCACTAGGTGACTTGGTGCTGCAGCAAGGCGAAGTAATCGATTGAATAATTCATCAGCTGTGGGGACAGTCGGACTAGCCAAAATCTGATCGCGTACTGAGTCGAGATCATTAGGAAGCCCAGCAAGAGTAAGAACTAGAAACAACTTTTGTCGTTGCTCTTGCTGCTTTGCAACGCTCGGAGAAACTGGAATCAACGTCTCAAATTCCTCCATAACTTCCTGTAATTGTCCCAAGTAAGTAGACATATCTAATTCCTGTTTCTTTAAATTTTTCATCCGCGATATCACACCATAGAAACGAGATATGTCATTAGTGTATAAAGTACGAGCCTTTTCCCAAACCAAATAACATGTCTGGAATGGACAAATCAAGGGCATCAACTTGGAATCAATAGATCGCCACAAAATACTGCATAATTGAGCATCGATCGTCTCCCAATGTGCTTTGGCTTTTTCATCTCCTTCACTAGACTCCTTGATTAGATGATCTTGATCACCTTGACCTTTACACCACAACTCGACAGATGAAGCCCAAGCTAAGTAGTTGGAACCTCCCATTAAAGGTTCTGAGGTAATCATAACACCGGAATTGCCAGAAGTCGAGTTTTTAGGCCCGAAAGCATCGACTCGCAAAGACATCAAGAAAACTTGCTGAAACACATGAAGGAAATGCTGTTTTTGCCGGAAAATTACTGTAGTTGCCAGAAAAAATCAATGTAGATGCCGGAAAAAATTCAAAGTGGTCGGAATTGAAAAGTAAAAATATGGGTGGGCTCGGAATTTGAGGGCGATCCAACTGCCCTGAAGGACCTACGTAAAAATCTCACCGGAACAGTGCTCATGCAGCGGCGCGTGGGGCGCGTGAGTCGGATCTTCCTTGATAAATCTCGCGCGTGAGGGCGCGTGAAGGGCAGTTTTCCGGTGGGGTTTGGTCGAATCTCTCTAGGGAACCTTGTGGTGGTGTTGGTTTTTGCACAACACTGATAATTAGTGACTTTGACGCAATTAGTCACTAAGGTCACCGGAACATTGCACGGTGACTGAGTTATTTCCTCCCGAATGTCGTTGGAATGACGCACAACGATAATTATCTCACCAAAGCTCTGATACCATGTGAGAAAACACGGGAGAAATATAATAATTGATATTAAACATGATACAATGAGCCCTATATATACACATAACCTATCCTACTCCTAATATATATTGGATTAGGGTTATTTTACTACTATTTACATATTCTAAAATTTGTTAATTAATTAGTAAGATTTTTCTACCGTGGATTCTCACATGGTATCAGAGCATCGGTGAGAAGAGATCGTTGTGCGTCATTCCAGCGATATCCGGGAAGAAAGACTCAGTCACCGTGCGTACAATACATGTCATAAACTTGCATTGTGACATTGAATTATTCTGGGATGTTGATGTCGAAAAGAACTGAGATAGAAACTCCATGAAAACTACAGAACATTACAAGTTATCCTCTGTGTACAATTTTCTCGCCTTTGTCCTATAAACCGAAAAAGGTATCGGCAAAAACATGTGAGGCTCTACCTCTGCAGGGATGGAAAGGCCGCTTATATAACATATGAGAAATATGATTGATGTTTAGGAAAGGGAAACAAAATAGGGCCTTGTCTGTATTTCAAAAGGCAGAGTGTGCGGGGTAGTTTTGTGCACGAGAGGGGTATCTAGTACTGTCTATTATTGTCACCTTATTGATGCCTTATCCAACCCTGACAAAGAGCGGTGGCCGAAGTTGCCAATCCCAGTAACTTTTGCTCAAATCTGTTGCGGTGCGCAATCCGATCCCACCATATCATCATCTCTTCATATCATAATCTATCCTTATTTTTTCATATCTACCGTTGTGGCGTGCAACCCGATCCCGAAAAAATTTCAATTCATTAATATATACACAATATCAACACAAAGAAGGTGAAATGTACTGAACATTAAAGAACCACAAAATAAACAGAGAATATCCAACATCTCGGAATCTCAAACTTTACCAATTCATCAATACAGAACAGCTAAACGGCTCACTTAAGCGATACAACATAATAGAGTGCATTGAGTAATATAAGGACAATAGAAGCAGGTAAAACATGTGACAATGAGAATGCACAATTAAGGCAAGAGAAACACGTGGCAAATAAGCAGAAATCGTGTGAGAAATGAACAAATTAAAGCAAGTGGCAATTAAATAATAATTAACAAGTATAGTGTAGATGTCAAGTAAGAACATATAACAGTTAAAGGATATAACAAGAAATAACATGGAATAAATGAAGACATGGAAATAACTAGCCCAATCCCGCAGGCGGACTAATGCTATCTTAGCCACGGGAGAGAAGGTATCACTGTAATCAAGCCCAAATATCTGAGTATATCCCTTGGCAACAAGACGAGCCTTAAGACGATCAACCTTACCATCTTGGCCAACCTTGACTGCATACACGCAACCACAACCAACAGTAGATTTACCTGAAGGAAGAGGGGCGAGCTCCCAAGTACCACTCGTATGTAAAACAGACATCTCCTCAGTCATAGCCTGTCGCCACCCTGGATGAGACAATGATTCACCTGTAGACTTAGGGATGGAAACAGAGGACTAAGAAGATAGAAAAGCATAATAGGGTGATGACAAACGATGATACCTTAAACCGATAATGGGGATCAGGATTAAGGGTGTTCCGTATACCTTTCCGAAGTGCAATCGGAAGTGATAAGTCCGCAGTAGGAGCAGAGTCAGGTGCAGGACGTGAATCAACCGGGCCAGATGCTGGGCGAGGACGACGATGATATGTCAAGAGTGGAGTTTCTGTTGCAAGGAATCTAGGAGGAGCCACACTAAACTCTCCAACGGTTGGAATGGGTAAGACTTCTGTAGCGGAAGGTGAAGGAGGAGCTATAGTAGACTCCCTAAAGGCCAGTATAGGTAAAACCTCAGATATATCAAGATGGTCAGAAGAGGTAAAGAAAGGTTTAGACTCAAAATATGTGACATCAGCTGACATAAGGTACCTACGAAGATCAGGTGAATAACAACGATAGCCCTTCTGGGCACGAGAATAACCAAGGAAGACACACTTGAGAGCACGAGGAGGTAACTTATCTTTCCCAGGGGCTAAGTTATGAAAGAAACAAGTGCTCCCAAAAACACGAGGGGGAACAGAGTATAAGGGTGACTGGGGAAACAATACCTCATACGAAATCTAGTTCTGGATGGGAGATGAAGGCATACGATTAACCAAATAACAAGATGTGAGAAATACATCGCCCCAAAAACGCAGCGGAACATGAGATTCAGTGAGAAGTGTGCGAGCAGTCTCAATAATGTGCCTATCTTTTCTCTCTGCAATCTCATTTTGCTGAGGGGTATAAGGACAAGAGGTCTGATGAATAATTCCGTGAGAAGTCATATACTGCCGAAATTGAGAGGATAAATATTCTAAGGCATTATCACTACGAAAAGTGCGAATAGAAACACCAAATTGATTTTTAATTTCTGCAAAAAAATTCTGGAATATATAAAACAACTCAGAACGATCTTTCATTAAGAAAATCCAAGTACATCTTGATTGATCATCAGTGAAACTAACAAAATAACGAAATCCCAAGGTTAAACTGACTCTACTAGGACCCCATATATCCGAATGAAATAAAGAAAAAACAGACTCTGCACGACTCTCAATACTGCGAGGAAAGGAGGCTCGGGTATGTTTCTCGAGCTGACATGACTCACACTCTAATGTGGATAAACTAGACAAAGTAGGCACCATCTTCTAAAGCTTGGACAAGCTAGGATGTCCAAAACGACTGTGAAGTAGGTCTGGAGGATCTTCTCCCAATGTGCTTTGGCTTTTTCATCTCCTTCACTAGACTCCTTGATTAGATGATCTTGAACACCTTAACCTTTACACCACAACTCGACACACGAAGCCCAAGCTATGTAGTTGGAACCTCCCGTTAAAGGTTCTGAGGTAATCATAACACCGGAATTGCCAGAAGCCGAGTTTTTAGGCCCGAAAGCATCGACTCCCAAAGACATCGTGAAAACTTGCCGAAACACATGAAGGAAATACTGTTTTTGCCGGAAAATTGCTTTAGTTGCTGGAAAAAATTCGAAGTGGTCGGAATTGAAAATTAAAAATATGGGTAGGTTCGGAATATGAGGGCGATCCAACTGCCCTAAGGACCTTCGTCAAAATCTCACTAGAACAGTGCTCACGCAGCAGCGCGTGGGGCGTGTGAGTCGGATCTGCCTTGATAAATCTGGCGCGTCAGGGTTCGTGAAGGGCAGTTTTCCGGTGGGGTTTAGTCGGATCTCTCTTGGGAACCTTGTGGTGGTGTTGGTTTTTGCACAACACTGATAATTAGTGACTTTGACGCAATTAGTCACTAAGGTCACCGGAAAATTGCACGGTGACTGAGTTATTTCTTCCCGGATGTCGTTGGAATGACGCACAACGATAATTATCCTCTGATACCATGTGAGAAAACACGGGAGAAATATAATAATTGATATTAAATATGATACAATGAGCCCTATATATACACATAACCTATCCAATCCTAATACATATTGGATTAGGGTTATTTTACTACTATTTACATATTCTAACAATTGTTAATTAATTAATAAGATTTTTCTACCGTGGATTCTCACATGGTATCAAAGCGTCGGTGAGAAGAGATCGTTGTGCGTCATTCCAGCGATATCCGGGAAGAATGAACTCAGTCACCGTGCAATTTTCCGGTAACATAAGTGACTAATTGCGTCAAAGTCACTAATTATCAGTGTTATGCAAAATACAACGCCACCACAAGTTTCCTAAGAGAGATCCTACCAAACTCCAGAAAAAATCACCGGGAAATAGTTAGCTACACGCATGTTGGAGAACTGTTTCTGGCGGCGTGTCTGTCACACGCCCCATCGCGTGTGACCTCTTCCGGTCAGATTTTGAAAATATTTATTCAGAACAGCTTCATCTCCTTGCAATTCCGAGTCCATTGGTACTAGTTCTGACAGATTTCGACAACTTTGGAATTTTTCAGTGAGCTATAATGAGTTTTTCGGGCGTGAACAGTGATCCCCAGAAAATTTTTGTTGTTTCCGGCACGATATTATTATGACGTTCGCATCGGAAGCCTTTAACTCACAATCTGTTGGATCCAATGCATTGAATCCAATCCAGATGGTTTGGATTATATCGATTATATCGAGTTCCTTCGGTACAAAGCACGTAAACATGCATCTTCAGGATTAGCCTCCGTTGTTCCAACAAATAGTAGCATGACTTGTGTCTCCCAATCATCATCTTCTTAGTCTTGGGTCATTGATTAAGATGCATATGATCATATTTCTGGTAACAAATCTCTTTTCACTAGTATTACATATTCTCAATCTCTTCCAACAGTCACAATGGCAAATGAGTCTCAAGTCATGGCAAGTGCAATAGGTCAAGCAAGTCCACTTCCTTCCTTACCTTTAGACTTCGTTCTTTATGTTCCTATAGTCCTTTTAATCTCATAGATGTTAGTCGGTTAGGCTAATCACTTAAATCTGCTGTTTTATTTCTTGATGACCTTATTTTTATTCAGGAACGCGATACATGGCGGATCATTGGTACCGCGCGTGAATCAGATGGACTAAATTATTTTGGGTTCGATAATAGTACTTTAAGAGACAAATCGGCGAGGTTCAATTGGACCAAAGCGTACAATACATGTCATAAACTTGCATTGTGACATTGAATTATTCTGGGATGTTGATGTTGAAAAGAACTGAGATAGAAACTCCATGAAAACTACAGAACATTACAAGTTATCCTCTGTGTACAATTTTCTCGCCTTTGTCCTATAAACCGAAAAAGGTATCGGCAAAAACATGTGAGACTCTACCTCTGCAGGGATGAAAAGGCCGCTTATATA
The DNA here is from genome assembly GCA_034376525.1 of Nicotiana benthamiana. Taxonomy (NCBI): domain Eukaryota; kingdom Viridiplantae; phylum Streptophyta; class Magnoliopsida; order Solanales; family Solanaceae; genus Nicotiana; species Nicotiana benthamiana. The sequence continues at coordinate 81,488,764 of CM067336.1, forward strand.
ACATATGAGAAATATGATTGATGTTTAGGAAAGGGAATCAAAATAGGGCCTTGTCTGTATTTCAAAAGGCAGAGTGTGCGGGGTAGTTTTGTGCACGAGAGGGGTATCTAGTACTGTCTATTATTGTCACCTTATTGCTGCCTTATCCAACCCTGACCAAGAGCGGTGGCAGAAGTTGCCAAACCCAGTAACTTTTGCTCAAATCCGTTGCGGTGCGCAACCCGATCCCACCATATCATCATCTGTTCATATCATAATCTATCCTTATTTCTTCATATCTACCGTTGCGGCGTGCAACCCAATCCCCAAAAAATTTCATATTATTAATATATCCCACTCAACAATAATATATACACAATATCAACACAAAGAAGGTGAAATGTAATGAACATTAAAGAACCACAAAATAAACAGAGAATATCCAACATCTCGGAATCTCAAACTTTACCAATTCATCAATATAGAATAGCTAATAGGCTCACATATGCGATACAACATAATAGAGTGCATTGAGTAATATAAGGACAATAGAAGCAGGTAAAACATGTGACAATGAGAATGCAGAATTAAGGCAAGAGAAACACGTAGCAAATAAGCAGAAATCGTGTGAGAAATGAACAAATTAAAGCAAGTGACAATTAAATAATAATTAACAAGTATAGTGTAGATGTCAAGTAAGAACATATAACAGTTAAAGGATATAACAAGAAATAACATGGAATAAATGAAGACATGGAAATAATTAGCCCAATCCCGCAGGCTGAATCCCAAGATGGCGCATATACACTCGTCATCTCGTATATACGCTGCTTCCCCACGTAATTCACATAACAAATAGTTTAACAAGTCCTAATTCCCTCAAGTCAAAGTTAGACACAACACTTACCTCACTCCGCGAACAAAGCAATCAATAAAGCATGGCTTTGCCTTTTGAACAAGCCGACAAACCAACAAAATCTAGCAAATTATCGATCAAACGAATCAAAATAAGCTTTAGAAACTACTCATTAATGAAAAATGTTCCATTTTTATCATTTTTGAAAATGTCAATCCCGAAACCGCTTGGTCTAAACCTGAGATTCTGACAAAAACCCGATTTACCCATTTACCCCCGAGCCCGATTATGTGATTTGTTTTGAAATTCGACCTCAATTTGAGGTCTAAATCTCAATTTTGGAAAATTTCTAAAATCTACCCAAGTCCCTAATTCCTACCGTGGAAATCCTAGATTTGATGTTGAAATCTCATGAGAAGTAATGGCAATTGAAAGAAAGTGGATTAGAGTTACTTACCTATGATTTTGGGAAGAAAATCTCTTGAAAAATCGCCTTTAGAGTATTTAGGGTTGCGAAATGGTGTAAAGTGAGTCAAGTCCCGATTTCCCGCTCTTTTACCCAACTGCGGATGTCGAAAATGCGGAACAAAGGTCACAAATGCGAACTTTGCATCAGAAGCCCAAAATTTGCAAGTGCGAATTGCCCAAATTTCGAAAATGCAAGCCAACTTCTTTGCCAATGCGAAGCTACCCCAACTTTACACTGCAACGCAATTGCGATGCCAGAGTCGCAAATTGGGATACAACATCCATCGCAAATGCGACTCCTACTTCGCAAATTTGAAGTCCTAGCCCCCAGCCCATGCTCGCAAGTGCGAACTTCTCAAACGCGAGGCTCGCAATTGCGAGATCTGTAGCAAACACCAGATACAGGCACTGCACCAACAGTCCTCAAACTGTCCAAACTACTCCGAAACGCGTCCAAAACTCACCCAATCCCCTCGGGCTCCAAACCAAACATGTACATAAGTGTAATAATTTCATATGAATTCGCTTGCGCGATCAAAACACCACAATGATATCTACAACTACAAATCGAACATCAAAACGAATGAAATTTCAAAGGAGAACTCGAGAACCTCTAGAATTACGACCAAGTGTCTGAATTCTATCAAACTTGTTTGCTTTGGTGGTGGATGCTCTAACCCGACATGTTCAAGGGGATGTGCCTTGGTGTATGCTATTTGCTGATGACATAGTCTTGATAGACGAGACGAGGGTCGGTGTCAATGAGAGGTTAGAGCTATGGAGACAGACTCTCGAGTCCAAGGGTTTCAAAATAAGCAGATCTAAGACAGATAACCTGGAGTGCAAGTTTAGCGCCGAGCCGAGCGAAGTAGGAGCAGGGTCAGGTGCATGACGTGAATCAACCAGGCCGGATGCTGGGCGAGGACGACGATATGTCAAGAGAGGAGTTTCTTTTGCAGGGAATCTAGGAGAAGCCACACTAGACTCTCCAATAGTTGGAATGGGTAAGACTTCTCTAGCGGAAGGTGAAGGAGGAGCTATAGTGGACTCCCTAAAGGCAGGTATAGGTAAAACCTTAGATATATCAAGATGGTCAGAAGAGGTAAAGAAAGGTTTAGACTCAAAATATGTGACATCAGCTGACATAAGGTATCTACGAAGATCAGGTGAATAACAACGATAGCCCTTCTGGGCACGAGAATAACCAAGGAAGACACACTTGAGAGCACGGGGAGCTAACTTATCTTTCCTAGGGGCTAAAATATGAACGAAACAAGTGCTCCCAAAAACACGACGGGGAACAGAGTATAAGGGTGACTGGGGAAACGATACCTCATACGGAATCTGATTCTGGATGGGAGATAAAGGCATCCGATTAACCAAATAACAAGATGTGAGAACTGCATCGCCCCAAAAACGCAGCGGAACATGAGATTCAATGAGAAGTGTGCGAGCAGTCTCAATAATGTGCTTATTTTTTCTCTCTGCAACCCCATTTTGCTGAGGGGTATAAGGACAACAGGCCTGATGAATAATTCCGTGAGAAGTCATAAACTGCCGAAATTGAGAGGATAAATATTCTAAGGCATTACCACTGCGAAAAGTGCGAATATAAACACCAAATTGATTTTTAATTTTAGCAAAAAAATTCTAGAATATAGAAAACAACTCAGAACGATCTTTCATTAAGAAAATCCAAGTACATCTTGAATGATCATTAGTGAAACTAACAAAATAATGAAATCCCAAGGTTGAACTGACTCTACTAGAACCCCATATATCCGAATGAACTAAAGAAAAAATAGACTCTGCACGACTCTCAATACTGCGAGGAAAGGAGGCTCGGGTATGTTTCCCGAGCTGACATGACTCACACTCTAATGTGGATAAACTAGACAAACCAGGCACCATCTTCTGAAGCTTGAACAAGCTAGGATGTCCAAAACGACTGTGAAGTAGGTCTGGAGGATCTGCAACTAGACAGGCCTTGGAGGATTTTAGTGAGTTAAGGTAGTAGAGTCCTTCTGATTCAAGTCCTGTTCCAATTGTATGTCCCGTACTGCGGTTCTGCATAATAAAAGAATCATCAATAAAATATATACCGCAATGGAGGGTACGAGTCAAACGACTAACAGATGGAAGATTAAAAGGACATCCATGGACATAAAGAACGGAATCTAGAGTGACAGAGGGTAGGGGATTCGCTTGTCCAACTCCTTTTGCTTTAGTTTGAGACCCATGGGCTAAAGTAACGTTGGGAAAAAACTGTGAATACGCAATATTTGACAAAAGGGATTTATTACCAGAGATATGATCAGAAGCAGCTGAGTCCACAACCCATTGTTCAAGAGGACTAGACTGGAAAACACAAGCAAAAGAATTATCAGCAACAGAAGTATCAGTCTGAGCAACAGAGGCTACTTGTGGAGATGTCTGCTTATTTGCTCGATATTTAAGGAACTCATTATACTCCCCTTTAGATACAGAAAATCCCTGGTTACCTGTAGTGTCGGTCTGAGCAACATAAGCATTTTTGGGTGGTCGAACATGTAAAGAATAGCACACGTCACGAGTGTGACCAAGTTATTGACAATAAGAACACTTGGGTCTAGATCTTCCAAAACGACCTCCTCCTCGCCTATTCTCCATTGTATGAGATGCGCGATTGTCCACTGATTGGGATACGAGGATAGATGAATCAAGTGTCAGTGATGAGCTCACTGGGTGACTTGGTGCTGCAACAAGGCGAAGTAATCGAGTGAATAATTCATCAACTGTGGGGACAGTCGGACTAGCCAAAATCTGATCGCGTACTGAGTCGAGATCATTAGGAAGCCCAGCAAGTGTAAGAACTAGAAACAACTTTTGTCGTTGCTCTTATTGCTTTGCAACGGTAGCAGAAACTGGCATCAACGTCTCAAATTCCTCCATAACTGCCTGTAATTGTCCCAAGTAAGTAGACATATCTATTTCCTGTTTCTTTAAATTTTTCATCCGCGATATCACACCATAAAATCGAGATATGTCATTAGTGTATAAAGTACGAGGCTTTTCTCAAACCAAATAACATGTCTGGAATGGACGAAACAAGGGCATCAACTTGGAATCAATAGATCACCACAAAATACTGCATAATTGAGCATCGATCTTCTCCCAATGTGCTTTGGCTTTTTCATCTCCTTCACTAGACTCCTTGATTAGATGATCTTGATCACCTTGACCTTTACACCACAACTCGACAGACGAAGCCCAAGTTAAGTAGTTGGAACCTCCCATTAAAGGTTCGGAGGTAATCATAACACCGGAATTGCCAGAAGCCGAGTTTTTAGGCCCGAAAGCATCGACTCGCAAAGACATCAGGAAAACTTGCTGAAACACATGAAGGAAATGCTGTTTTTGCCGGAAAATTACTGTAGTTGCCGGAAAAAATCAATGTAGATGCCGGAAAAAATTCAAAGTGGTCGGAATTGAAAAGTAAAAATATGGGTAGGCTCGGAATTTGAGGGCGATCCAACTGCCCTGAAGGACCTATGTCAAAATCTCACCGGAACAGTGCTCATGCAGCGGCACGTGGGGCGCGTGAGTCGGATCTGCCTTGATAAATCTCGCGCGTGAGGGTGCATGAAGGGCAGTTTTCCGGTGGGGTTTGGTCGGATCTCTCTTAGGAACCTTGTGGTGGTGTTGGTTTTTGCACAACACTGATAATTAGTGACTTTGACGCAATTATGCACTTGGGTCACCGGAAAATTGCAGAGTGACTTAGTTATTTCTTCCCGGATGTTGTTGGAATGACGCACAACGATAATTATCTCACCAAAGCTCTGATACCATGTGAGAAAGCACGGGAGAAATATAATAATTGATATTAAACATGATACAATGAGCCTATATATACACATAACTAATCCTACTCCTAATACATATTGGATTAGGGTTATTTTACTACTATTTACATATTCTAACAATTGTTAATTAATTAATAAGATTTTTCTACCGTGGATTCTCACATGGTATCAGAGCATCAGTCAGAAGAGATCGTTGTGCGTCATTCCAGCGATATTCGGGAAGAAAGAACTCAGTCACCGTGCAATTTTCCGGTAACATAAGTGACTAATTGCGTCAAAGTCACTAATTATCAGTGTTATGCAAAATACAACGCCACGACAAGTTTCTCAAGAGAGATCCGACCAAACTCTAGAAAAAATCACCGGGAAATAGTTAGCAACACGCCTGTTGGAGAACTGTTTCTGGCGGCGCGTCTGTCACACGCTCCGGCGCGTGTGACCTCTTTCGGTCAGATTTTGAAAATATTTATTCAGAACAGCTTCATCTCCTTGCAATTCCGAGTCCATTGGTACTATTTCTGACAGATTTCGACAACTTTGGAATTTTTTCGGTGAGCTATAGTGATTTTTTCGGGCGTGAGCAGTGATCCCAGAAAATTTCTGCTGTTTCCGGCACGGTATTATTATGACATTCGTATCGGAAGCCTTTAACTCACAATCTGTTGGATCCAATGCATTGAATCCAATCCAGATGGTTTGGATTATATCGATTATATTGAGTTCCTTCAGTACAAAACACGTAAACAGGCATCTTCAGTATTAGCCTCCGTTGTTCCAACAAATAGTAGCATGACTTGTGTCTCCCAATCTTCGCCTTCCGAGTCTTGGGTCATTGATTCAGGTGCATATGATCATATTTCTGGTAACAAATCTCTTTTCACTAGTATTACATATTCTCAATCTCTTCCAACAGTCACAATGACCAATTAGTCTCAAGTCATGGCAAGTGCAATGGGTCAAGCAAGTCCACTTCCTTCCTTACCTTTAGACTTCGTTCTTTATGTTCCTATAGTCCTTTTAATCTCATAGACGTTAGTCGCTTAGCCAAATCACTTAAATCTGCTGTTTTATTTCTTGATAACCTTGTTTTTATACAGGAGTGCAGTACATGGCGGATCATTTGTACCGCGCGTGAATCAGATGGACTTTATTACCTTATCCTTGCAAAATCATATGGACTCGCATCTTGTCTTCCTCCTATAACTTCTCCCATTATTGATTCGCTAGATTTATTACATAAACGGTTAGGACATCCGAGTTTGTCAAAACTTCAGAAAATGGTACCTGGCTTATCTCACTTGTCCACTCTAGAGTGTGAGTCGTGTCAGCTCGATAAGCATACCAGCTCCTATTTTCTGCGGTGTCTTGATAATCGATCAACGTCACCTTTTACTTTAGTTCATTCAGATTTTTGGGGTTCTAGTCGGGTTAGTTCTACCTTGGGATTCCGCTACTTTGTCAGTTTCATTAATGATTATTTCAGGTGCACTTGGATATTGATGAAAAACCGATCTGAGTTGTTTTCTATTTTCCAGACCTTCCACACTGAAATTCAAAATCAATTTGGAGTTTCTATCCGCACATTTCGTAGTGATACTACCCTAGAGTATTTGTCTTCCCTATTTCAGCAGTTTATGAACTCCTATTGGAATATTCATCAAACATTTTGTCCGTACACATCCCAACAAAATGGGGTAGCTGAAAGAAAGAATAGACATCTTTATTGAAACTGCTCATACTATACTCATACTATCTCATGTTCTGCTGCGTTTTTGAGGGATGTGATTCTTACATCTTGTTATCCTTTTAATCATATGCCATCTTCAGCTATCCAAAATCAAGTTCCATTCTCTGTCCTGTTTCCCCACTTACCCTTGTTCTCTCTTCCACCCGCATCTTTGGGAGTACGTGCTTTGTTCATGACCTTACTCCAAGAAAAGATAAGTTAGCTCATCGTGCTTCTTAAGTGCATATTTCTAGGTTACTCGAGAACACAAAAGGGATATCGATGTTATTCTCCTGACCTGCAACGATTTCTTATGTCTGCTGATGTTACCTTCTTTGAAACCCAATCATACTTCACCGGTCCAGTTAATCATTTTTATATTTCTAAGGTGCTACCCGTTCTTTCTTTTGGAGATTTAGTCCCTATCTCCCATTCATCTTCCTCCATAGCTTCACCGCCTATAGTTCCAGTTGCAGCTCCACCAACTATAGCTCTAGTTCCACCAACTATAGCTTTACTGCCACTACCTAGTCCAGTTCAACCTTCTACAACTCCACCCCTCCTGACTTATCATCGTCGTCCGGCCCCAGCATCAGGCCCAGCTGATTCACGTCCTGCACCTGACCCTGCTAATACTGCGGACTTGTTTCCTCTTAGTCAACCGATTGCACTACGAAAAGGTATACGGTCCACGCCTAATCCTAATCCTCACTATATCAGTTTAAGTTACCATCGTCTCTCATCATCCCATTCTGCATTTGTGTCATGCATTTGTGTCATATTTGTCCTCTGTTTCCATCCCCAAGTCTACAGGTGAAGCACTATCTCATCCCGGATGGCGACATGCTATGATTGACGAGATGTTTGCTTTACATACGAGTGGTACTTGGGAGCTTGTTCCTCTTCCTTCGGGTAAATCGACCGTTGGTTGTCGTTGGGTGTATGCAATCAAAGTTGGTCCAGATGGCCAGGTTGATCGACTTAAGGCTCGTCTTGTTGCCAAAGGATATACTCAGACATTTGGACTCGATTGCAGTGGTACTTTCTCTCCCATGGCTAAAATTGCATCAGTCCGTCTTTTTCGATCCATGGCTACTGTTCGCCATTGGCCTCTCTATCAGTTGGACATTAAGAATACTTTTCTTCACGGTATCCTTAAGGATAAGGTTTATATGGAGCAACCACCTGGTTTTGTTGCTCAGAGGGAGTCTAGTAGCCTTGTATGTCGGTTGCGCCGGTCCCTCTATGGTCTAAAGTAGTCTACTCGAGCATGGTTTGGTAAGTTCAACTCAATTATTCAGGAGTTTGGCATGACTCATAGTGAAGCTGATCACTCTGTATTTTATCGACATTCTGCTTCAAATCTCTCTATTTATCCGGTCATTTATGTTGACGATATTGTTATTGATAAGAATGGACCGTGGGCCTAACTCAACCCCAAAATCTAGCTTATGAGGTGAGGATTGCCCAAGCCATATAAGGAGACCAAGGACCTCAAACCCCTCCGATGTGGGACAACTCAACACCTCCCCTCACGCCCAGATCTCTGGAGCGTGGACAACATAAATGGGGGCCCAACATCGGTAACAATAATTGGGATGGGCCTGGCTTTGATACCATGATAAGAATGGACCTTGGGCCTAACTCAACCCCAAAAGCTAGCTTATGAGGTGAGGATTGCCCAAGCCATATAAGGAGACCAAGGACCTCAAATCCCTCCGATGTGGGACAACTCAATAGTTATTATCGGCAATGATTAGGATGGTATTAATAAGTTGAAGCAACATCTCTTTCAGCACTTTCAGACTAAGGATCTGGGCAGATTAAAGTATTTTCTGGGTATTGAGGTCGCTCAGTTTAGCTTAGGCATTGTGATCTCACAACAGAAGTATGCCTTAGATATTCTTGAGAAGACATGAATGACCGGTTGTATACCTGATGAGACTCCGATGGATCCGAATTCTTAAATTCTGCCAGGACAGGCGGAGCCTCTTAGCGATCCTGCTAGATATAAGAGGTTGGTTAGTAAATTAAATTACCTCACAGTGATTAGACATGGCATTTCCTTTCCTGTGAGTGTTGTGAGTCAGTTTATGGATTCTCCCTGTGATAGTCATTGGGATGCAGTTGTCCGCACTCTTCGGTATATAAAATCAGCTCCAGGCACAGGCTTATTGTTTGAGGATCGAGGCCATGAGCAGATCGTTGGATACTCAGATGCTGATTGGGCAGGATCACCTTTTGATAGACGTTCTACGTCTGGATGTTGTGTCTTAGTAGGAAGAAATTTGGTGTCTTGGAAGCAGAACGTGGTTGCTCTGTCTAGTGCAAAAGCAGAATATCGAGCAATGACTCTGGCCACATGTGAGCTAATTTGGAAAAATAGTTACTCAAGGAGTTGAAATTTGGTGAGATTAATCAGATGAGACTTATGTGGGATAATCAAGTTGCTCTTCATATTGCGTCAAATTCAGTGTTCCACGAGAGACCTAAACACATGAGGTTGACTATCACTTTGTTAGAGAAAAGATACTCCCAGGAGATATTGCTACAAAATTTGTGAAGTCGAATGATCAGCTTGCTGATATTTTCACCAAGTCCCTCACTAGTTCTCGTATTAGTTATATATGTAACAAGCTCGGTACATGAAGTTTGCTAGGGTATAATGATCTGCAAGTAGGAAAAATAAGAAACTGAAAGTTTGCTAAGACATTGCGCGAGGGACACGATGAATTACTGTGGCCTCTCGTGCTTTATTTGTTCTTTTCCCCCTAAATAGAGTTCATTCTCTTGGAAGTCCTGAGCTTGTATTTCATTCCTAATGTGGTCTTTCTCGTCATATGGTTCTTTATTGCCCTAGGGAGAGGCTGTTGTTCTTGTGGATGAGGAGGAACCTGATGCAAATAAAGCGGCAGAGCGAATGGACGAAGTTGTTGAATGGTAATAAATTAGTATGTTTATTCTCACAATGACATATCAGCTCCTGATTTGGGTTTTCGTGAGCAATTGTTGATATTTCTTATGTTCTTCTTTTCCAGCAGAAATGCAACCAAGGTCTACTATCCTTCACGGTATGGCGTGAATGACAACCTTACTAATCCAGTATGCATTACTTATTACCTTGGGCATATGATTTCTCTTTTATTGCTTAGTGTTTCTTTACTGTTTTTACCATTAAAATAGGGATGATCCTGAATCAGTTGAAATTTGTTGTTTGGACATGGAATCTCTTGCACCTGAAGCATATTTGTCATCGACTATAATGAATTTCTACATCCGGTAAGTTACTAAAAGATTTTGTCTAGTAGTTACTTCGTTGATCAATGAATAGATAGATTAGACTATAGGTTGTGTCAGGTATGCCCTAAGAAAAAGGAAAAAAGGAATGAAATTAAGGAATATCGATGTAAATTCCAAAGAAAATAACCACCTTTTGAACATAGAGCTTTTTTCTAACTTGCTGTTTCTCATTACAGCAATTTCTGGTATAATGTCTATTATAGAGCTTAGCTATGTTGGTGTGTGTCTGCATATGCATATACAGACACAGTCATGTAATATTAATTTTTCTGAAATCTTGTGTTTGAATTTAATGGGTATTGCAGTAATATCGTTTTGCCTTTTCTAACATCAGCAATCATTTAATACTATTGCTAGTTACCCGCCTGAAAATATTTATGGTATGCTAATAATTACCTCCTAACAACAACAACAACTACCCAGTATATTCCCACATGGTGGGAACCTCCTAACTAATAACTAATGTAAATTGCTTATGTAACTTAATTTTAAGGAGCTGTTTTATACAGCTTCACTTTCTGTCTTCATAGAAAAAAAATTGACTTCTCGAATGCATGAAGTTGGTGAACACTTGCATTATTGTTAGTGTGTTTCCAATCTGTCATAGCATTTTAATATCATAGAAGTAGCTGCTTATTGAAAAAGATATATTTGGTGTATTAATAGCTTGGCACCGGCAAGAGTTGCCCATACGTGACAAGGAGGTCACGAGTGCAAGCTGTAACTGCAAGGTAATACTGCATATACAGACCCAATGTCGTCCAATCCTTCCTAGGACCTCGAGCATAGAGAGAGCTTAGTGCACTGGAATGCCCTTTTAGCTCCTAGGCTTGAATCTTGTTTCCTTAATCCAGAGATAATAAAAAAGACTGACGGCTACCGTTGTTGGTGTACTATTCTTAATTCCTGGCGCAGAGAAAAGAATTCCTATTAGGTGACTAAATACAAATTACATTTGTATGTAAAAGAATTTTCTTTTAATACATCTTCTAAATACTTTCTATTATTGACATCTTCTATTCTAAACTGTTTCCTTCATATGAATCTATCTTCAATTGGTTGGAGTCACAAACAATCACACAAAAGATAAAAATCATATTAACTAGTGTATTAATCATGATGATAGCTTGATATTGTGATACTGTGTGAACTTCTCTATCAATCAAACATAACCTTGACTTCATGAATTGTGTAACTTTGTCTTAGTAACTAGTAAGTTTTGGTGGTCAATTTTGTGGTGTTTCCAGTGAAAGAGTAAGTTGAAGCTTGATGCTGACTTTCTCAATCTGTTATACCCTAATTGCATTTTCATGTTTCTAGGTACCTCCAGAAGACAAAAGCTCATGCAGATGTAGATGAGTATCACTTTTTCAATACATATTTCTACAAGAAGCTCAAAGAGGCTGTACTGAGCAAGGTATTATGTTCCCTCTCAGTTAACATTTTTTTCTTGCATGTTTATGTCACGACCCGAAATCCCACCTTCAGGACCGTGATGACGCCTAACATTTCATTTGTTAGGCAAGCCAAGAAAAACAACAACCCAGTAAAATCCCAGTAGTGGGGTCTGGGGAGGGTAGTGTGTACGCACCTTACCTCTACCCCAAAGGAGTAGAGAGGCTGTTTCCGGAAGACCCTCGGCTCAAGAAAACAAAATGAGAAAATATTAGTATCACCACAGAAATTGTCGAAAAAATAGGAACAATATGAAATCTAGAAGAAAAATACAAAGCAAAAGCGAAAGCTAATCAAAAGGTCCTGCATTGAAAAGCGAAATAGTAAGACTTCACATTGCCACCAACTATCTTAGTCTTACAAAAGTGTGAAGTAAGGCAAGACTCAACTACCTCCAAACCTACAATCCTACTACTCGACCTCTACGTCTTCCTATCGAGTGTCATGTCCTCGGAAATTCGAAGACTCGCCATATCCTGCCTGATCACCTCACTCCAATATTTCTTAGGTCTCCCTCTACCTCTTCTCGTGCCCTCCACAACCAGCCGTTCACTCCTCCTTACCGGAGCATCTGAGCCTCTCCTCTTAACATGCCCGAACGATCTTAGCCTCGATTCCCGCATCTTGGCATCAATGGGAGCTACGTGCACGTTCTCCCAAATAACATCATTCCTAATCTTATCCATCCTAGTGCGCCCACATATCCACCTCAACATCCTCATTTCTGCTTCTTTCATCTTCTGAATATGTGAGTTCTTAACATACCAACATTCAGCCCCATACATCATGGCCGGTCTAACCACCGCTTTGTAGAAATTTCCTTTGACTCTCTTATCACACAAGGCTCCAGATGCTAACCTCCATTTATTCCATCCTATCCCAATACGGTTTGTGACATCCTCGTCGATCTCCCTCCACCCGGATAATCAAACCAAGGTGCTCAGTGCTGAACTTGCACTCCAGATATTCCGTCTTCGTCCTGCTCAACTTGAAACCCTCAGACTCAAGAGTTTGTCACCAAACCTCCAACCTATCGTTGACATTGGCTCGCGACTCATCAATAAGAACTATATCGTCGGCAAATAACAAGCATTGAACACCTCCCCTTGAATATGGCGTGTTAGCGCGTCAACGTTAGCTAAATTATTTAACCAGTTTTAACAATTCAAATCAAAATGTTAATAATAATAAACCATAATAGTCTGAAATAGAGCGATAAAATACTAATGATATGATCTAAACATATCCCATAATTTGGAGTCACGAATATAAAAGCATATAGAATACTTCAAATACGGTCTGAAATAAAGTACAACTGTTTGACACTAAATAAATAGTGAAACTGGATAAAGAAGGGGACTCTAGCGCTGCGGACGCCGTGTAGCTATACCTCAAGTCTCCAATAGTAGCTGAATCCGAGTAGTCTCGCTACGCGCTGCTGGGACCAACACCGGTATCTGCACTAGAAGTGCAGAAATGTAGCATGAGTAAACCGACCCCATGTGCTCTGTAAGTGTCGAGCCTAACCTCGATGAAGTAGTGATGATGCTATGGCAAGTCACGCACAAATAACCTCGGTAAAATAGGAATGAAAATAAAGCAATAAATTCATATAAACGGACCCGAAGGTCATCTACCAGAGAGCCCCAGAATAACAGTGTCTCAAAGTCTCATATCACAATACCAAGGATAACTCTACAATCTAAAAAAATTACAACATATCAAATCTGTTACGATGCGCAACCCGATCCCGCAATATCATCATCTGTTCATATCATAATCTATCCTTATTTCTTCATATCTATCGTTGCGGCGTGCAACCCGATCCCGAAAAAATTTCAAATCATTAATATAACCAACTCAACAATAATATATACACAATATCAACACAAAGAAGGTGAAATGTACTGAACATTAAAGAACCACAAAATAAACAGAGAATATCCAACATCTCGGAATCTCAAACTTTACCAATTCATCAATACAGAACAAAAGCTAAACCGCTCACATAAGCGATACAACATAATAGAGTGCATTGAGTAATATAAGGACAATAGAAGCAGGTAAAACATGTGACAATGAGAATGCACAATTAAGGCAAGAGAAAC